>JAZGTN010000143.1:1401682-2803365 GCA_037783415.1 Leptasterias polaris | reverse complement strand
TAAAAATACCCCCTTAAATTGTTTTGTCTTGGAGAAAAAAACAACGTAAGAATCACTCGGAAAATCGAAATGAAGTATAGTGGATCCTGTGCTCCGGAAACATACAAAATCACGCAAAGAGCCACAGCATCACCATGGGTAAATGAAACGCAGTTCTTGGTCAAAATTAATTAAGAAGTGGCGGTCAGATTCAGCACCTTTTTCATTCCACATTTTTTTAATTGCACATCTTTTTCATTCCACTTCTTTTTTATTCCACATGATCTTTTTCATTCTGCAACTTTTTCATTACACATCTTTTTGTTTCCACATCTTTTTCATTCTACATCTTTTTAATTCTACATCTTTTTCATTCCACATCTTTTTCATTCCACATCTTTTTCATTCCACATCTTTTTCATTCCACATCTTTTTCATTCTACATCTTTTTCATTCTACATCTTTTTCATTCTACATCTTTTTCATTCCACATCTTTTTCATTCCACATCTTTTTCATTACACACCTTTTTTATTGCACATCTTTTTCATTGCACATGAACTTTTTCATTGCACATTATTTTCATTGCACATCTTTTTCAATTCTTCATCTTTTTCATTCCACATCTTTTTCATTCCACATCTTTTTCATTCCACAACCTTTCCACTATTTTTTCCTGACACTTCACACATGTTTTATATTTCATGTATATATGGTGATCACACAAAACATAAACACTATCTGCGACTGTTTTATCAGCTCTATGAATCCTGCATAATTTAAAAAAAATATGGGATTGTACTAAACAACTGAGTAGAGGCGATTTACAAATTTGGACTTGTCTGTACCCTGTCCAGGTCTTTCTGTATACACATGCACTTGCTTACAGAATCACTGCAAGGTGACAGAGATAGCCCCTGTTGTGCATTTGCCCCACACACACCTCCATTGGAAAGGACTAAGAACAACGAATAATTATATTCAGAGCTATATATTCGGAACACTCAATCACATATTCATATTTTCCATTAATTTATAATAGTTATAATGTCTAGACTTGGATAGCGCACGGTACTCAAGGCGCTTGAGCAAATGTTTGATATTTTGAATTATGTGACCAATTTATGTACTAGCTTCTTATAAGGGTTTACAAGGTGCTGCGGCGCTTTCAGTTCAGCAGCCACTGCCAGAAACACCGTCGAAATTCTTCCCTCTGGAGACTGGATATTATAAAAGATGATAGTACTATTATAAGATGATAGTACTATATTATAAGATGATAGTACTATTATAAGATGATAGTACTATAATGATAGTACTAAAAACTACTATATTATAAGATAATAGTACTATTATAAGATGGTAGTACCATATTAAAAGATAATAGTACTATTATAAGATGGTAGTACCATATTAAAAGATAATAGTACTATTATAAGATGATAGTACTATAATGATAGTACTATATTATAAGATGATAGTACTATTATAAGATGATAGTACTATAATGATAGTACTATATTATAAGATGATAGTACCATTAGTACCAACTCAACATGAAGCTTTAACTAAACAGCAACATATCATGACGAGCAAACAAGTAGCAGTCTACAATATTATTATTACCTTAATAGTTATTTCGTTGATCATCACAAAATGCTCGGACACCGAATTACATTTTCAAAAAGGAGGCTCACGCAATGCTATTTTTTTCAACAGAAACGTTTTTAGATGTTACAGGTTAGTAACAAAATATACAATTTTATCGTTGGTACTCACGTAGTTTGGGGGTAAAGGCCTGTCCCGTGTAATGGTTTCATCCCCATTGCACCGTGGATCGAGTGGTTGCGTGGGCTACAAGGCCCCCAAGGGCCCCTGACGTCGATTTCTCCCGGGTGGTGGGACTGTGTTCCAATGTCAAAGATCACCGAATAAATCTATATGGTTTTTCAGTCTCTATGAATCGTAGAAACTCAATCCAGGCTCCAAATTGGAGAAGTTCGACACCACACAGAGTCACTTGCCAATGTTGAACATGTCCTTCCTACTCATCTTCCGTGATTTTCCCGAGAGTCTGAAGCAATCCAAGCATCGATATTGCACAGCACAATGTGTTAAGCCAGGGCGCCGAATATGTCACCTGCCCCGTTTAAATATATTTAGGGGGCGACAACAAATCCTGCTCAGCTAGCTGTCGCGGTCGAGCTTATTATCAACGGCATGATTATCTTTCTAAAGACACGTTCGGCAGGTGTTCGTCTAAGCTTCCGAACCTTTTGTTCGTTTGTCTCCTAGAATCTAGTCTTTTGTGAGGTCCCAAAGAATGCACTTCGTTGGCAAAGAAACGCCACCATCGGAACGAATAAATCCCACAACCAATAATATGCACGTCGCGTACCGCTCATCAGCATCGGGTCGACGCGAAATGCACAAGGATGGCAGGTTTTGTAGGGTATTTCTCTTTATGCGTAAGTGACGTAGATGAAGATTCGCTCATTAGTATAAGATCCATCTCAAACACCTCGGCGTGTATCGCAGTTGAATGTTAGGTTAGAATGCGACTGCCATCATTCCCGCAGCAAACGGCAATGTTCAGTTTTCACCAGTAGGCAGTCGAGTCGGCGTCCACAAATGGCCCTTTGCTCATTGCGCCATAGACGTCGTACTACACGAGATCAGAGCACCGGGGGCAGTTTTTGAGCGGGAGAGAAAATTAAGAGACATCTGTAGCGCATGCAGCGTTGCTATGGGAACGGTACGACGATGAGTCCGTGCATGATTAATGATGTTATGATGCTGAGGGCTGATGCGTTGTGTGAAGAGGAGGTGGGGGTTGTCGAAGATTGTGCGTATGAGGATGAAAAGGTAATATTTGAGTGGAATAGCATAATGCTGTGGCAAAGGAGTAATCGAATGATGGTTTAGTTCGGTATATAGTTTAGTCATGGCGCTCTGCGCTAGTGAACGATATCGCTATGTTGTCATGAGGATGTTTTCTATAGGAGACAATTGTGTGTCACGGTCGAGTTGACACACCTATCGGCCCGGTACAATTCGTCTCAAGGATTTCCATGGTGCTATATCGGTGGCCTTCTAATTTGTTATCTACGCATAATGGGTGCATGGATACAACCCATAAGTGGTGTCCATTTCTAATCAGCTATGAAAGGCCACTAATGTTTAATATAGGGACGACAATTTCATTTAAAGGGGGTAAATTATACTTTCACTAAAAACAGATTTCCACTCTTAGTATTTTATCCAGTTCTTCTTTACAGAAAAAAGAAGAAGAAAAAACCCATAAATATAAATTAAATAATTGCATTGCTATTGTAACCTTTGTTGTATACAGAAAGAGTGACCTTGCACATTCCAGGGCCTTTATGGCAGGCAAGATACTACACTGGTTATGTGGGAAATTTTGTGTCATCATTTTCCACATAAATTCAAGAGTTATGAAAAATGCAGCATCTCAGGTTTTGAAATGTGCCCCCTTTCTTATGTGATAGGCCGTTGACAAAAAAAACCTGAACTGTGAGCGCAAAGCGCAAAAGCTTGTGAGCTCGAAATCTTGCGAGCACGAAGCCTACTAATGGACATTTATCTTTGGATTTAAAAGCCCTACTCTGAAATCTGGGGGCAATCTATTTGGTTTTATTTTTTATCTGTTTATGAATTTGATATTAAGTATTTAAATAAAAAATAATAATCATAAAAAAAAAAATTAAAAATAATTAATTGTATTATTATTATTCCCCCCCCCCGAAACATTCACTGGCGATACACATCTCTGTTAAATTACGCTAGCTTGTAGTAGTACGGCAGGTAGGTGATGGATTGGGCCTTCAAGGACTCGAGCATGGTAATTTAGCACATAGTCATGTCATGAGAAAGGTAGTCGGCTATAAAGGAACATCACAGCTTTGTCCTTTAAAAAAAGTACAGGTTAAAGGCACTGTACACGTTTGGTAATTACTCAAAATATATATTAGCATAAAAACTTACTTGGTAACGAGCAACGGAGAGCTGTTGATAGTTCATTGTGAGAAACGACTCCCTCTGAAGTAACGTAGTTTTTGAGAAAGAGGTAATTTCTCACTAAAATAATAAAAGACTTCTGGCCAGAAGCCTTTAATTCCTATCTGAAAGCACACTAATTTGTACAACAAGGGTGTTTTTTCTTTCATCATTTTCTTGCAACTTCAATGACCAATTGAGTCCAAATTTTAACAGGCTTGTTATTTTATGCATATGTTGGGATACACCAAGTGAGAATACTGGTCTTTGACAATTACCAAACGTGTTCAGTGCCTTTAAGCAAAAAAGTACAGGTAGAATAACAAGTAATTTTCAAAATGGCTGTCATTGCTCGTTATTCTATCTATCGTTTTTTCCCAAGGACAAGAGTCAAATATCCTTCTCATGGCATACTCTGACTGTGTGCCACACTCCATGCTTGTGTAACCAAAGGCTTGTGTAACCAATTCCCCTAAATATTTCCCCAATCCTGTCCCAACAAAAGGAAGCATAAATCAGAAAAGAAAACAAATCGACAACTCATTTCTCCCAATATTTCACAACACGAACCAAAAATAAACATTGATTTACATCGCTCCGTCAGTAAGTTTAAATGAACCATACAAACTTCTTTGCACAAAACAAACCATCAAATCACCGGATGAATTTTATCTTTATAGCTACGTCACAGATAATCACATCAGGTGATCACAACACAATAACTGACAAGGAAACTGGTATTCATTCTTGTATTGCATTCTGCTTTTATATTTATTTTTTCGTTGACGTAATTTTAAGTCTGCAGAAAATGGAATACCAACGCGAGACTTGAGCTTCGCACGTTAGTTTGTCTTGTTTATAAAAACACAAAAATGAAAGCTCGGTTTGACAATAGTTTTACAGTAAAAGTGGGCTATGTCACACGAGGCAATTTACAGGCAACCGGTTCCAGTCAATCTCCAAGAACAAAAGGCATTCACCTTTAAATGTTCAAATATTTTACTCGGGGATCGTAAGACTTTGTTTGAAAAATTACTCATTACCAAAGTGGTACTGTAGCATGCACTGCAGTTGATTGCCTGGAAAAATTGCCTCACGTGACAAGGCCATATAAAGGCCGCATCCGAACACAAAGTGCAAGTTTCCCGCGTAAATATATGCCACATTTTTAGGAATCCCCGAGTTCTCACTTAACGCTGAAGGAAACAAGATCGCTCCCTTCATTGGGAGCATCATAACGCCTAGTCCTGTAGTCCAACCTGGGCAACATAAGCACCATATATTAGCAACTGACGCTCAATGACAAATATTCAAAAATTACCCCTAAAATAGTTAGAATTGTCTTTTGAAGTAAAAATATAAGTGTGCAGTAACATATTTACTTCAGTTTTCTTTTCTATTTTAAGGGTGACTTGTGGAGCTAGCTACGCCGATCACAAAAAACAAACAAAAAAACTACATGAGTGTTGATTTCAAAACAAAACAGGAGCCATCTTGGAAAAGCCGGGGCCTACGCTTGTGAGCAAAATTGAACCAATTTTTCATGGCCTATAGTTCAGCCAAAATACCCCATATTCAGAGTCAGTAACTCTAAGGTACAATATTGGATCCTATTTCAGCAATCCCTGAAAGTATTGACCCTCAAACCCGTCAATTTACATACATTTATGAGGACCTCCAAAACATGTTATACTGGGGTGCGTCCTATACACCGGATCCCATCGTTCGAATACGCGACAGACTTGCACATTCCTATTGGCGGCTTTGGCTACGGCTAAAAGTCACTACATAATGCCTATTCTTCAGCGTTGCCTCTGCAGCCAACGGCCATAGCCGTAGCCAAAGTCACTGGATTTAGACACGACCTTAGTATTCACAAAATAGCAGACTGCTATTTTGAAAATAGTTACGAAAAACAAAACCAACAATTACATCAATACTTTGGATTATATTATCTAAACTAGTAATCATCGGTTTGAATATTAGTGGTTACTTATATTTTCGGCAACATTATTCAGTATTAAAAGAGAAGGTAAACCATTGGTTAAATCGTTCTCATTGATATCAAAGAAATTAATTAAACTCCCCTATTAGTGGCCAGTGGGATATTGACGTCACAATGTTGACAGTTGACCTCTGGAGCAGGGCAATACTTGAAAGGCATCTTTGTGTGTAGTTTGTGTGTACATCTCTTGACTTGACTTTGTACAGAAGATGCACTCAGGATTGTTAAATATACTGAACAAAATTACCCCCTAAAACTTTAACTTATCGATGACCATTAATGTTAAATCTGGCATCTACTCGGGGGGGGGGGGGGGGGGGGATATTAAAGTCCAAGCACACTTTCTGCTTGACAGATCTTGACCAATGAGGGCCTTTGGTCAACATGTGACGTCATATATCAAGTTATCAATTAAAATGTACTCCCGTTGCCAATAAACTCTTTGCCAATTACTTGAACCGTCTGTGAGGGTTGTTCCACGTACTAACAACCCACACGCCCAAACCTACAAAACAAAACCGAAAACTTTTAAAACACTGAGCAACACAGTGTTGTACCTTCACTTAAAAAAAAAATGTTCACGGGCTGGACTTACCACATAAAATCAAATAAGGGCACTTGATATTCGTTGGAAGAGTCTGACTGAATACTCTAAAGCATGCACCCGTGTCGCTGTTACAGGTAGGTGGTTATGTGTATAGCTAGCCTAGGTAGGAATATGCAAAAATTATGCTTAATTTTATGCACATTTTTCCAAATTATGTTCACTTATGCCAAGTGTTTCCTCATAAAACTCGGTTTACATAATATTTGTTGCATATTATTTACAATCAATGTTTTATCTACGCTTATTTATAGTACAAAAAATCATTGATGGTTTACTATTGCGTTCTCAAATTTTTCCACACTATAACTTAGCTAGTCTATTAAAAAAGAAGAAGATCGCCATTTCGCTGACAAACCTGCATTCTCCTTGCAGATCAGAGAGAAAGAAAACAAAACTTCCTAAGAATACCTAAACTAAAACTTTAACTTTCCTGAAAGACGTGATGGTTAACAACAATTTCACAGATAGAAAACATATCCCTACTTACTAACCAAATTATCGTAACAAGAATAACAAAATGAATACAAAATCATGCCTGCTGAGTAGAATTCACATGGGCTGAAGAAATTTGATTCAAAAGAGGGCGCTATCGGACAAAATGTCTACTCAATTTGCCGTATGGAGGGACTTAATCTCCGGGGGGACAGAACCTCCTGCAACGGTCGCCTAGAATTCACGTGACCCCAAACTAGACTTGTGGACACTTTAGACAGAATGCAGTACCAAGTCCATCAAAATCTGGCAAAACCAGTGGAAAGAATTGGGCAAATTTTATGGGGAATGAAAGTTAATATTTATCAGTTAAAACTAAAACCCCCCCCCCCCACATAACCCCCAAAATACCATACCACACAACAAATCTTATTATGCCCAGAAGAACGTAAATAAGCTATATCGTTTAAAGGGGTAAGGAATTAATGTGCAAAATTATGTCCAAAGAAAACAGAGCTTGAAAGTTTGATAAGTTTTCTGCCATTCACCAGTCATTATAGGCAGGTTAAATTCTGCATGAAAATGGAAGAACGGGTCTTTGTGGGTAATTCTAGCATTAAAAACATGGTACATTGATGCCATATATTTGGGGTCAGGGGCTATATCACGTCTTTCTGTTACCCGTATACAAATACTTTGTTTGCCTGAAAGAAGAGCGTAGAGCCACACACCCCCTATTCAGGCACACAACGAAATCTTGTCAGGGTGTTTCCAAACATGACGATCAAATTAATATCTTGGGTCCTTTTTGGATGGAAAATTTAAACTGGATTTCTATGATAATGATAAAGAAAACCTGTTTATTTCATTACATACTTACTTCAAATAAATTTGTTTACAACAACAACATCTTTTAGGAAAACAAGCACACAATAAACAATAAGTGTCATGACCTCAGATGACCTCAAGTTCGTTGTCCATAACGCAGGTAATGCTGTACATGATGTTTGTTATACAAGTTTAAATATTAAATTAACTCTATGTAAACTATTTATAAATAGAAAACATTAATTTACAGTAAGCACCGATAAGTTTGATGATGGAAAACGGGAAATAATTTACACAAGAAATAGAAAATATAACTTGAAGGAGTTGTCATTAAACAATGTTTTTGTGATAAGGGCAACAAATAAATAAAATAATTGTCATTTTGAATTGATGTTTAATTGATGAATTATTGCATCAGCAGTCAAGAGTTGTCTTACCAATCTTAATGATTCTACTGTGAAATTTAGTGCACCATTCTCTGGGCACCAATATCTGCCTACAAGGTTTGCACATAATTTCTGCGCTAGCTGTTTGAGCAAAAATTACTTGCTAACCTGTTGTATACACCCACGTAACCGTGGATTTTTCTGCTTCCTAATAATGGGGCCAGTAATGGGGCCAGCACGAAATTGGATTTCACTCCTGATAAAATAAACCGAGGTGATCCCTCTGCTGCCGCTTTCCAGGTTGTATTGAAAACTTGGGTGTGATCCCTGGCCACACAACAGTTACAGGTTGAATGGCTTCTGACTGGCACCCCAAACAAAGATATTGAAAAAATGGGACCGCCATTATAGGGCTAGATAGATAGCTCAGTTGGTAGATCACCAGTACTTTGATCCGGAGGTCATTGTTCAAGTTTGTCTTTACCCTCCAAATGTTAAAACCTACTTCTGGAGGAAGCCCAAAGATACCCCAGAGCGGGATTTCAACCTGCAACTAAACCGGTGCTCTACAACTTGACCTTGCCAACTCATGTCTCCCACTCAGGTTAATTGTCTTTGCTCATGAAAAAGTAAATATAACTCATTTTTAATGAAGCGCTCTTTGTTCGAGCATGCTGGTTTCCTGTCTCATTAATTGTTGATAATATACAAACATGGATGAATACATGATGATGTTTTCTAGCTGTTGAAAACAGTACTGACTGTAAGTCTCGGTGGTTTCGTCAAATAGATAGATAGATAAATAGATGGCTAGATCTATACAGAATGATTGTCCCACCAGGGGAAATTTGGCAGTACTTAAAACAAGCATTGACAAGATGGTATAAAATGGAGTCCTGAGATGGTCAGGGTATCTTGGCATCAGGAAAAAACAAGTAGGTTCATCTGAGTGAGTACCTCAAACTCACTACGATGACGTTATTACCGGTACTGTAAGTTGTTAATTCCAACTACAGGATAGAAGCCACCATGATCCTTGTTCCCAGGGGTGATCAATCTCACCGTGCCATTTTTTCCCCCAGCCCGTGCTGCTCACTCATAACCCCTGGTATTTGTTAATTAAAGTGTGCCAGTATATGGCATATTTGTTGCCGGTCACTCTATGCGCACGCTCAAGTAACAAGTCCCCGCTCACTCTTTGATCTTATGACATGTCTAGGTGTATGCAGTTTAGGGTGAACATGTAAATTGCCTCAAAATGGCATTTTGATAAAGGCGTATTAAGCGCCATACAAGCACTCAAAACTTTCCCAAGCATGCGCACAAAGTTGTCACTTTTGGGAGCCAATCAGCGTTGTTTTTCAGCACATCTCTACCAGGGGTTAGTGACGAGAGGTATTGATACGGTGCGCTGACCATAATGGGCCATGGGCTACAAGCAATAAACAAAAGCAGCTAGCCCATCTCTTACAAGTTACAGGCTGTTCATACCATGTAGCCTCCAGATACAGTCTGGGTAAAACAGTCATTATGCATATGCATTTGTGTTAGCTCAGCAGGACGGCCCAACTTGAAGATGCATCGTCTGGCTTCTTGCCGATCCCGATGATAAAATATTGATACAAATATCAGGTGGCTAGTTCCCGCTAGTCCAGGGCAGTCCTACACTTTTCATTTGAAACACTGAACATTCGGTTGATGTTATCACCGCATCGGGGATAACGATTCATGTACAACCCCCAGCTTGATTTCATGGCTCTGCGTACTGTGGAATTCTGTCATCAATCACCACTCTCAGCGTACAGGGTTCAAACAGCATGTCCAAGGAGCATTCGGAAACAATATCCTCAATGCCAGAGAAGTAGATCAAAGCGCGTGATTTCTTCATATCCAGAGAAAATTAGTCTTTTTTTCACCAGGCATACTTTAAAAAAAATATCTGAATTCATATAAGAGTCAGGAATTACTCATCCTTGTTAAAAGCACCTTTTTTCCTTTCAGAGGACGATGATAGCCGGCAAGAAATGACGAATCAATGTCACATTTGCTTTTAAAAAAAACAAACCAAAACAACACACCAAAAAGTGATCATGTCTCTCTCTACTACAGTTTGCACACACAGACCCCTTGCTGAAACAAAGCTACCCCATCTGTAAAGACGAGAGTCAAACTAAACAAAACCAGGGACAATTTGTGTAAAACTTTTAGCAGAGAACCGGTGGCAAACAAGTACATGACATGGCATTTTGGTCCGTAGCCTATTTCTGCTAGCAAGATTCGCCAAGCTAATGTGTTCAACAAGTTTTATGAAATTAGTCGGTGGTATGCATCAGTGGATAAGACCAAGCAAACGCCTAAAATCTGTACCAACAATATAATATGTATACCGTGGAAACTTGACCCCATCCACCCCTCACTGGGGGATAAACTGCAGCCCTCCTTCATCCACAGGGTGCAGCAGTAGATGTGGGTGCTATTTACAAGGTATCTATACCTGTGTTAGACATTGGTGCAGGGTATGTTGTTCAGCACAGCCACTCCTGCCACAGCTCGACACGTCCCCATGGGTCCCTGAGAGTGCCACTCCCCTAGCTGGGTATCGAATACTTCCACGGTGTTCAGGTACTGGACTCCGTCGTGACCTCCGATGGCGTACATGTGGTCACCGACTACGACGCAGCCGTGGCCTGATCGGCACTGTGCCATCGGCGCCAGGAATGTCCATCTGTGAAGGGAGATGGAGAGAGAAATCACAGTGAGTTTCACATTGAGAAAACATGGTTTGATCATTGGCAATCCACCGGGTGTGAACAAGTAAAACATTTAGTAAGTATTTTCACTGATAACAAGTTACTGTGGCCTTTTCACAAACCCTCTATTGTTTAATCTATACTCTGATAATAAACTGATGTGTGATAAGCACTGTATACTCTGTGCTTTCCGAGTTCTGTGAAAAGCTCCTCAGGCTACACAGGTTGGATTTGAACCCACAATCCAACCATTCAGCAGCTGTCTTAACCACTAGACCACCAAGCTTGCCTGGTGTCGAGAGGCCAGGTTGAATCCTGTAGTTAGCAGCAGATACTGCAAACAAGACTTTCAAGCCTCATACTTGCTTGTGGATTACTGCAATTTAAATTGAGTTTGAAGTGTTTTCAAGAATCTTTTTAGCTATGCAGTTGAAACCTTCACCCCCGAACCCCCCCCCGCCCCAAAAAAACCCCCCACAAAAAACCCCCAAAAACCCCAGAAAATAGCAAAACTTTTAAGTGTTTCCCAGTTCTCATGGCACCATATACATATATTTAAAAAAAGGAGAACTTTTGTGTAGACAAAGCAGCAATCCCTTAACAGCGGTCTGTTGGCCAAATGCCAAATAAAATTTCTGAGGGACCAGTGGTATGACTGGCTAATTCATCGCTTCCAAAAACTACATTGTATAACCCACTCCATTCAGAGATTGTTTATTCATGAATGCAAATTTAAGTCCCATACAAATGACAGTGTTGAAAGATATCCTTATGATTTGGACCAGTGAAAAAAAATGGGGGACTTGTGAAATGACAAGCTTACTGGCCCCGCTGGCCAGTCACTGAAAAAGATGAAGAGGGACTCAGAGGCTAAATTCAGTTTTATGATGCACCCATTTTCCAATACATAAGGTTTATCGCTATTACTGCCTGGTTGATTTTGATGAATGGCCGAAAGGCATTGTGGGAAGGATAAGGGAGCACAGTGCCTTTCGGCCATTCATCAAAATCAACCAGGCGGTAATAGCAATAAACCTTATAGAGTCCTCATAAAAGTGGGGAAATTACAAGTCTCTGACCTCACACTTAAATGGTGCAAAACGCCATTTTATTTTATTCTCTTTCAGAGTGAAATCTGAAACATGACATCATCGGACATCAAAAACAAATGGGTCCGTCCATTCCAAATGGGAATTCCTGCGCCTGTCAAAAGGTCAAATTCAATGCTGTTTGATTGAACATCATCATAATTCATGAATAAACCAAACATTCTCTGTACAAAAATGTACAGACCATCTATTTAAAATGTGACGTCATCGAACGCTTTTAGATTAAAAAACCCAAAAACAACACACTTTGAGGGTATCAAACACAATGGCACTGAACACCATTTTAACATGAAGTTATAGACTTGTAATAATTGTTTTCTTCATTTTCATAAGGACTCTATCTGTTGGAAAATGATTGAATCATAAACTGAATTTGACCTTGGAGTCATTGTTAGACTAAAAGCTTAAAACTGTTTATTATTTATTATTATCTTGTGTATAATTATGGTTGATTACACAAAACATGAACACTATCTGCGACTATTTTGTCAGCTCTACCAATCTTGCATAATACCTTTAATGGCCAACCCTGCAAACTACCAACACTTTTGATAAATGCAAGCAATTTACACACTGTGAGTCAAATTACCACTTGGTAAATTTCAACAGACATAATAAATCAACGCAACGCTTTGTGAATTGACGAAACACTCCACTCATACCATCAGCAATTTCATGCATTTATGGACGGTGTTGATTTGATGCAACTTTTCATCCCAGGTCCAATTTCATAAAGCTGTCAAGCATTAAAATACTGCTTAACAAATTTCTTTGCTCAAGCAAAACACGAGTGGGGCACCAGTCGCAGCAATAAACTTTATGGAATTTGGGCTGGTCACTCTTTCCTGCTAAGCAAGATTTGTCTGTGCTTAGCAAGTTTTTTGTGATTTAATACAGGCTTTATGAAATTAGGCCGTATACAACAACTCTTGCAGAGTGCGGGTTACGCTTAATCAAATTTGAAGCCGAGCTATGACAGTTTGAATGTTTCCCTTGTGGTTTATTACTTGCTACTGAGAGCACGTTACTCCATCATGAGATATTTGCAGCGATATCCGATATGCAAGCATTGAGGATACGATAGTGAGGGTATACACACTGTATCTGGACAGCGTATTGTGAACACCCGGAAGCTGATATCCGATCTATGATTAGAGAGAATTGACCAAATAGATAAAGAGGCATCGTGATCTTTCCTGAACAACAGCCCAGCGGATTAAAGAAAAAGACGCCTTGGCTCAATTTTCACATCATGACATAAACAGAACGGCCTCGTCTCTGCAGATACTGGCATCATATTTCGCTTAGCGAGTCTCTGGCTAACTCATCTTAGGATGAATCTTAATGCCTTGAGAAATCCAAGTCTCAACACTCTCTTAGTATCTTACGACATAGGTTCACAGAAATATATCATCCCTTTTGTAACCAAGTTTAAAAAAATGAGAAAATAGAATTAGCTGTAAACATAAGTACCTCTGGTATAAATGTAAACAATTGTTAATGGCCTGACAATTCGACCCTAGCAGAGTCTTTCTCGAAGGCTAAATGACAACACAACACACCTGTTTATGCGTGTTGTGTTGTCATTTTGAGAATGACTCTGCTAGGGTCGAAACACCAGGCCATTAATTTTGCCGTAAGCTGAGAGACAGGGCAGACTGTGCATCATACACGTGTACTCTTTTCAGTGGGAAATGAGTGGGGGAAAAATTTGTCAGTTTCCGAATTTCATCATTTGAATGAAAGATTATTTACAAATAAACTGCAGTAATAAACACCTCGCAGAGTTTATTCACTCTGATTGGTCAAAGACTGGTCACATGGGTGAGTATTAACATGTGATCTACAGACCGGCTCTGTGAACTAGGGAATAAATGGCCCATAAACAAACATATTGTCTAAAATTTCTGTATTCCCTGTGCTTGTTAATGATCTTGGTTGGTTGGTGGCTGCTGTTAATGGACCTCGCCTGTGGCTTGGTCCATTAACAGCAGTCAGTCAACAACCATCAACCTGGTCATTACCATGCATTGAAGACAAGCTCCTCACACTGTTAATAATTGCCTAAAGACCCAATTTGTTTTGACTGGCCAGACCGAGATTTTCAAAGGAACTCGCTTTTGGCTTGGTCCATTAACAGCGGCCAGCCATCAACCTGGTCATTACCTAGCTCTATGGATATTCTTTTGTTAGTATGAAGTTTAGAAATATACTGTCCTCCATTTTGATTATAATTTGTTTCAGAGCTGACATTTGCATTGGCAATCCCTTTAATAATCGGCTTCCCCTTGAGACGGACAACCACATATGATAAGAAAATGCCTCCCCTGTCAAGAAATTAATTTTTTTTAATTCATGAAAACCTTGCATGGATGTGTGTAATTCCACATCATGACCCTAAAGTTTGAGGAAATCTTTAGCTTTTTTGGTCCAGACCTTGTAATGTAGGCGTATGTAATGCTTGCTCGCGAAACCTGTACTGATCCAATTTACCTGACATCATCATCCATGATAAACCTTAGTTGTAATATCTTGGGAGTCAGACCCTAGTCCATTACTGTGCAGAACCATATCCAATACATTCAATTTGAAAAAAAGAAAGAAAAAAGGCAGACACTATTAGAGAGCATCTCAAAGTCCAAACAGTCAGAAAGTTCTGAATGGATTGGTTTAAAGGCCCTGTACACTATTGGTAAGATCGAAAAACACAAATGTTCACAGATTCACACATAACTTACATGATTTAAAGTAAGTAATGGTAGAAAGGGTTCCTTAAAATATTTCTGCCTAAAATGCTATCGTTTCTGAGAAATGAGTAAAACAATAGTTTTTATCGCGCGCGATAATAAACTCGATGTTTGAAAAACAGAAAACACATAAGGTCTCTTTTCACTATTTTCTCGTGACCTCGATGACCAATTGAGCTCAAATTTTCACAGGTTTGTTATTTCATGTATGTGGTTGATTACACAAAACATGAACACTGTCTGTGATTATTTTGTCAGCTCTGCCAATCCTGTATAATACCTTTAAGTATACCAGTAGGCGTACATGTAAATGGACCGGTCCATTGGACCGCAAGAATAATCCATTGGAACTTTCAAAATGCTAACACGCATATTCATTCTTGACGGATTGTTTCCAATGTCGCTGTCCAGCAGAATGTTCCGGCGGTACAATGGATTGTGGGTGTATGCCCGTGGGAACATTCCTTTGCATCTAGAATGTGCCCAACTTTTGAGGCGCTCCAAACACTGTGTGATGTAAGAGCAAGTGGTTGTCTATACAAGACCACATTGCCTTGTGCTTGATACTGGTGAAAAGCCGCCCGGTTGGCGTAGTGGTTACTTTCCTCGCCTTCCACCTCTAGCACCCCGGTTCGAATCCCTCCCAGGGCACTATGTGGATTGGGTTTACAGTCCCTACCTGATTGCATGGATTTTTACTGGAATAATCGTCTAATGTTTTCTCCCCACATCTAAAACTGAAACTTACTTCCTTGTCTTCTCTCCATGGGGTTCTTGGCTAGTAATAAATTGATTAAGTTCGCTTTGCTAAGAATCCTTGGCTTCACAACCAGAATTAATGAATGAAAAATAAGAAAAAAAGAAAGAAGGTAAAAACGTCCCCCAAAACACACCTGTCTTCCTCGGGGTAGTATCTTTCCAGTGTGTTCAGGTTCGACTGTCCGTCATAGCCACCCATAGCATACAACCTCCCACCTAGGGCTGCCACGCCCACCCCTCCTCTCCTGGAATGCATGCCGTCCACCGGAATCCACTGTTGGGTAAAGAGAACAACGCCAAGTTGTCAAATGTTGGCCAAAGTTGAACAACTTTTTGTCAATTATGTTTGTGTCAAAATAAAAAAAATAAAAAAAATTTGGAAGATAGCCAAGTTGTGTCATGTTAGTATGTTACCCATCAGTAATGACTACATTTTCGTACTTCTATTGTTCTATCACCATGAGCAAGTATTACACATTTATCAAAGTGTAACCAGTGTATAGGAAGGTTTATACAATTTAGCCCAGGAAGTTTAACAACTCGGCACCCAATCCCACTGGATACTCTTCCAGTTTTAATCCCTTTACTCTTCAGAGAGCAGACACTCCTTCACAGCATTTAGGCAGAGATTGATTCACCAAAAGGCGATCAGAGCAAACTGGAGTCAACTGCTTAGCGTTGAATTCTATGCTGACCATCTTTATAATCACACGCTTTACAGGACAGTGTAAGCACAGAATTCTACAGTAAGCAGTGCCATGCGATTTGGGCCTTGATCCATTGAGTTGTTACACCACCCAATCATTAGACAGATTATTTCCATCGTGTTACCAACAACCTAACCAGATTGTATCCACTGAGTTTACATTCTTACTTGGTGACATACCTCATATAATCTTGGGTTAACCATGGTGTAACCAACAACCTCATCAAATTGTGCTCCCCGAGATGCAAATCTTTTTCGATGACATACGTAATTTAACCTTGGGTTAACCATTGTGTTACCACCAACCTAATAAGAGTGAACCCCCCGAGTTTCAAATCTTAACATGTTTAAACCTTGGGTTAAACATGGTGTTACCACCAAGCTAATAAGAGTGAACTCACTGAGTTTCAATTCCTACTTGGTGACATACGTAATTTAACCTTGCGTTAACCATGGTGTAACCACTAACCTAACCAGATTGAACTCGCCAAGTTTCAATTCTTACTTGGTGACATACTTGATTTAACCTTGGGTTAACCATCGTGTTACCACTAACCTAACCAGATTGAACTCGCAGAGTTTCAATTCTTACTTTCAATATACCTGATTTAACCTTGGGTTAACCATGGTGTTACCACTAACCTAACCAGATTGAACTCACTGAGTTCCAATTCATACTTGCTGAGTTTCAAATCTCAGTTGGTGACATACCTGATTTAACCTTGGTGTTACCAATAACCTAACCAGATTGAACTCACTGAGTTCCAATTCATACTTGCTGAGATTCAAATCTCAGTTGGTGACATACCTGATTTAACCTTGGTGTTACCAATAACCTAACCAGATTGAACTCACTGAGTTCCAATTCATACTTGCTGAGTTTCAAATCTCAGTTGGTGACATACCTGATTTAACCATGGTGTTACCACTAACCTAACCAGATTGAACTCACTGAGTTCCAATTCATACTTGCTGAGTTTCAAATCTCAGTTGGTGACATACCTGATTTAACATTGAGTTAACCATGGTGTTACCACTAACCTAACCAGATTGAACTCGCTGAGTTCCAATTCATACTTGCTGAGTTTCAAATCTCAGTTGGTGACATACCTGATTTAACATTGAGTTAACCATGGTGTTACCACTAACCTAACCAGATTGAACTCACTGAGTTCCAATTCATACTTGCTGAGTTTCAAATCTCAGTTGGTGACATACCTGATTTAACCTTGGGTTAACCATGGTGTTACCACTAACCTAACCAGATTGAACTCGCTGAGTTCCAATTCATACTTGCTGAGTTTCAAATCTCAGTTGGTGACATACCTGATTTAACCTTGGGTTAACCATGGTGTTACCACTAACCTAACCAGATTGAACTCACTGAGTTCCAATTCATACTTGCTGAGTTTCAAATCTCAGTTGGTGACATACCTGATTTAACATTGAGTTAACCATGGTGTTACCACTAACCTAACCAGATTGAACTCGCTGAGTTCCAATTCATACTTGGTGACATACTTGATTTAACCTTGGGTTAACCATCGTGTTACCACTAACCTAACCAGATTGAAGTCGCAGAGTTTCAATTCTTACTTGGTGAAATACCTGATTTAACATTGAGTTAACCATGGTGTTACCACTAACCTAACCAGATTGAACTCGCTGAGTTCCAATTCATACTTGCTGAGTTTCAAATCTCAGTTGGTGACATACCTGATTTAACCTTGGGTTAACCATGGTGTTACCACTAACCTAACCAGATTGAACTCACTGAGTTCCAATTCATACTTGCTGAGTTTCAAATCTCAGTTGGTGACATACCTGATTTAACATTGAGTTAACCATGGTGTTACCACTAACCTAACCAGATTGAACTCACTGAGTTCCAATTCATACTTGCTGAGTTTCAAATCTCAGTTGGTGACATATACCTGATTTAACCTTGAGTTAACCATGGTGTTACCACTAACCTAACCAGATTGAACTCACTGAGTTTCAATTCATACTTGCGGAGTTTCAAATCTCAGTTGGTGACATACCTGATTTAACCTTGGGTCGTACTTCTCTGTGCTCTTAAGATACGACGTGCCATCACTGCCTCCTACTGCGTACAAGTAGTTCCCCATGGCTGCCACGCCTATATGCCGCCTCTTAGTGTCTAGACTACCAACTCGCCCTGCAAGACGGAATAAAAAGTTTACCTCTTTTACAATAGAGCTCACACAAAGTGCCATAACCATCCTACTCTTGGCAACATTTCCCAGTGATTAAACCAAGCATTTGAAACTATTACAGCACTAACTAAGTACAGAACTAACTGTGTACATGTACCCATGTGTGTACTGTGTAAATGTATTGACCATTATATTGTACACAAACTAAATTGATCTATCATTCAATCCCACAGTGGATGATATTGAACAGTCAGAAAGTATGAGGGTTGACTGCGTACTGTGTAGCTGCATTCACAACACTATGATATAATATTGCAGGCTGGTATACTTCATATATCATTCAAAACCACAGTGGATGAGATTGAATGGTCAGACAGTAGGAGGGTTGACTGTGCACTGCATTCACCACATGATATCATATTGCAGGCTGGCATACTTCATCTATCATTCAAAACCACAGTGGATGAGATTGAATGGTCAGACAGTAGGAGGGTTGACTGTGCACTGCATTCACCACATGATATCATATTGCAGGCTGGCATACTTCATCTATCATTCAAAACCACAGTGGATGAGATTGAATGGTCAGACAGTAGGAGGGTTGACTGTGCACTGCATTCACCACATGATATCATATTGCAGGCTGGCATACTTCATATATCATTCAAAACACAGTGGATGATATTGAATGGTCAGACAGTAGGAGGGTTGACTGTGTACTGCATTCACCACATGATATCATATTGCAGGCTGGCATACTTCATATATCATTCAAAACACAGTGGATGATATTGAATGGTCAGACAGTAGGAGGGTTGACTGTGCACTGCATTCACCACATGATATCATATTGCAGGCTGGCATACTTCATATATCATTCAAAACACAGTGGATGATATTGAATGGTCAGACAGTAGGAGGGTTGACTGTGCACTGCATTCACCACATGATATCATATTGCAGGCTGGCATACTTCATATATCATTCAAAACACAGTGGATGATATTGAATGGTCAGACAGTAGGGGGGTTGACTGTGCACTGCATTCACCACATGATATCATATTGCAGGCTGGCATACTTCATATATCATTCAAAACACAGTGGATGATATTGAATGGTCAGACAGTAGGAGGGTTGACTGTGTACTGCATTCACCACATGATATCATATTGCAGGCTGGCATACTTAATATATCATTCAAAACCACAGTGGATGATATTGAATGGTCAAACAGTGGGAGGATTAAGTATTTCATAGGAAACCAAATAATGACAACGCGGAGCACGCACAACCCTATCCTGTCCACCATTTTGGGAGTTAAAATTAACACAAAGGAATGGACTCCCAAAATGGCAGAAATGGTTGCTGCACATTCTGCGGAGGTGCATTCTGCTTTGTGCAAGGGGTCAATACACACATATAAAGTTTATTCAATATAAGACAATACAATAAGCCCCAACCCATGATGAACTGACCAAACACATGGGATGTTGCAACTTAAAGCCTGCTACGTTAAAATCTGTATCAAACACCCTAGAAACAGAACTCAGAGAATGCTGTGTATGTATTTGGCTGTGGGTGTATTTGACTGTGCGTACCCGCTTAGCAACAATCTGTGCACGCTGCCATTTAAGCATAATGGCAAATCTCAGCTTTCCCATTGGTTGATCACAATAATTATGACATCCAGGCATGTCATTATGATATAGTTGCTCTAAATGTATTTCCACCTCAGACATAGAGGGCGTGCTCAGCAGAGACAGATGACAATCGGCTCAGGACTATAAGGGCTTAGTGCAGTTTGTATGGGTTTTATATAATTGGTTTTGCTTTTTTTTGGGGGGGGGGGCTCCTGTTAAATGGAGTTGATTGACCAAGAGTGGTCTCTGAAGTAACTGAGTGGCAAAAAGAAGAAAAACATTTATTTGTGGTTTTTTTAAATATAGTTTTTTAAATTTCTCAATTGAATGCCCTTTTTATCATTATGGATGTAAAATTGCAAATAACAACCTTATAGCACTGAAAACAATAAATTGATATCAGCATTTGTGCATTTTCTATACTATCATGGCTGTTAACCGTCATGGGTGGGCTTTACAAAACCCTGTTCAATTCATCTACTGACTACTCACACCAACGATTTGTTCTAGGGTCGTACGTCTCCACCGAGTCCAGCACGGTGGAGCTGTCATATCCCCCAACGGCATAGAGCTGTCTGTTGAGTGCTATGACTGAATGATAACGACGCACATGAAGCATGGTGGCCACACGATGCCAGCGCCGTGTGGACGGATCTAAACACTCTACGGTGTTCATGTATTGACTGCCGTCATAGCCACCTACGGAGAGGAAAGAGGGCAAGAGGGGAAGAAGAGGTGGGAAAGCATTAATGAAAAACATGTTAGGAATAGTGAATGCGTGTACAGGGTGTTTACAAAAGTAGATCAAAGGACTGGATGTGAATGCAAGAATCATGATGCAGATGAATGCAATAAGGCAGTTTCTAAGAATTGGAAATGATGGAAGTGGCTTCCCTAATGTAACTGGAATTCAGAGTTTTAGTCGCATGGCCCGATTTTCCGCAAAATAATTTTCTTTTTCTTTTGAAGTTCTTTTTTAAACGAAATTTTGACAGATGACGCTGTTTCAAAACAAAATACATACAAAGTCTTTTGCATTTCCAAATGCACAAAGTATATGTAACATGCAAAATTGTTTGTACATGGCTAACGGACATGAGATACATGTAATGTTGTGATCCTAACCGTTTAGAGAGATCAATGCAAAAATAAATTTGACCGTTTCATCATTTTTTTTACTAGTCCATGTTTTAAATGAAAAGGGATGCTTTTCAGCACTAAACTAGCCAGCTGGACCACTTTGAGAATTTGTAAAACTAATCCTTTGGTGTTTCAACTAGCACTTGGCCAGTGGAACTTCTTTAAGGCAGATCGATGCAAGAATTGTACAGCAATCACGTACCCACTGAATACAGTTTGCCTTCCAGGACGGCCACGCCCACCCCACTCCTAGGCGAGTTCATACTGGCCTCAATGCTGACTCTACCATTGCTCAGGTTGTAACGCTCAACGCTACTCAGAGAATGGCCAGTGCTGTCCATTCCTCCAACACAATAAATAGAGCCTGGCGAAATAAAAAAATACCACAGATTAATATTTGATTGACTACCTGTGAAAACCAGTGTCTTTGGCTAAAGGCCCTTCCAAATTTCCACTCTTTAGTAACTCAACATTATAAACCGAGAAGGCCTCATAAGTGAACTCAATCACTGTGGCTCACAAACCTGAGGAAACCTGTAAAGTAGGGTGCTTGCAATGTGAACCAGAAACACGATATAAGTCTTCTGGGTTATTTTACGTGCAGTACCAATTCTAGTACCAAAGACTGCTTAAGGACACAAGTGCCACGACCGGGACTCGAACCCACACTCTGCTGATCAGAAACACCAGAGCTTGAGTCCAGTGCTCTTAACCGCTCAACCACGACATGCCACAATTTGTTTATCAAAACTACAAGTGCATTTGTGCAAGATTAATTTGCATTTCAAGTCCAGCTTGTAGAGTTAACGTTTATATTAAATCTCTTCATAAAGACCTATAAATTTCCTCTATTTTCATCCTCAAAATCTAAAATAAATCTGGTGTTCCATAATTCAATGACTGATTTTTCTTCCGATCAAGACTTACTTAATAAATCATTTATCATAATAACAACTATATTTGTGAAAGATAAATTTGTTTTTCGATTCTTTACGAAGGTTTTGAAGTATTATTTCTCTTTTGTACATTTCTTCAATTTTTGTCCCCCAAAATCAACACCATAATCTTAAAATCCAAATATATAATTGCAGTTCCTGTTCCAGAATATTTTTAGAGAATATAAACATTTGCAAAAGGAACTTATTTTTAGAGGCTGCATATCCGGTCAGGAGTGCATGATTAATTGCTGCTGGTAAACGATACAAACAACCATGGCAACGGTTTTTCTCTAAATGAACGGCCGGCCGTACAATCTTTACGTCTAAAGAGTTCCATCCCCACGTAATCCTAAAGACAAAAAAGAATTATTTGCCACCGTATGACGCGTGCGGGAGAAATATAATCCTCATATGGCTTATGGAAAATCTCAAGATCTTTTTTTAATTTTTTATTTTGACTTCCAAAGACTACTGAAACGATATCCCAACAAATTGTGCAGAAGAAGAGACTATTTTAAAAAAGGTTGGTCTGTCGATTTACAACAGCAGAAAAAGTTGCATCATTTATTTGGAAAAGATAAACCATGGATGTGACTGCACAAATAACTGTAAATTCCTGAAAATGGGACATTGTCCCATTTCAATCTCAGAATGAAAAAGATCTACATTTGTAAACTCCCAGGGTGCTACAGAGTGTTGAGCTGTGAGTGCAACAGACTCAAGTTCTGGTGTTGTCATGAGTGTGGATTTGAGTCCCGCTGGTCAAGACACTTTATTACCATAAGTGCTTCGTCCTTCCGATGAGTTCGTAAGCCATAGTTCCTGTGTGTTGTGTAATGCATGGTTTTCCCTGGTGTTTCTGACATGGTTGGCTGCAGATTGCGCCTTAATTTAACGAGGTGCTGATCAAGTACAATTGGGACTCAACATTCAAACACAGCTCTGCATACCAGTGGAGTGTTATGGCTGAGCGGTTAAGAACACCAGACTCAAGCTCAAGTGCTTCTGATCAGCAGAGTGTGGGTTCGAGTCCTGGTCTTGACATTTATGTCCATGAGCTACATATGTACATGTAGACACTTAACCATTATTGATTTGTCCTTCGGATGGGATGTAAAGCCATAGGTCACGTGTACTGTGATTGGTACAGTCAAGGTTTTAGCCAGGATTTGGTAAAAGGGTGTCCAAATCTGCTGGAAATTTAAAAACTGGGTGTCCAAATTGTTCACTTACAATACATTTACATGTAAATGACAGATAAAACAGGGTGTCCAAATTTAAAACAGGGTGTCCAAAAGACACCCAGACACCCCTCTGGCTAACACTATGGGTACAGTAGTGTACATAAAAGAACCCAGAAAACTTATCGTGGAAGAGCAGGGGGTTAACCGCGGTGTTTCTGGTTTACATAGCAAGCACCATTAGTTACAGGGTTCCTCAGGCTTGCGAGCTACAGCGATTAAGTTCACTTATGAGACAACCTTGGTTTCATTACCAGAAATTCATAATGATAATAATAATAATAATAATAAAAACTATCAAGTTCTGATGTTGTCAAGGGTGTATGTTTGATTCCCAGTTATGGCAGTTGTGTCCTTGAGCAAGACACACTTTAACTAAGATTGCTTCGTCCTTCTGATGAGATTTTAAGCCACAGGTCCCGTGTGTTGTGTAATGCAGGGTTTGCCCCAGTTTTCCTGGCATGGGTGGCTGCAGATTGCAACGAATCTTACGAGGTGCAAACATACAAATGGGTCTCATCATTCAAACATAGCTCTGCATAGCAGTCATCAAAATAATGAGCATTTTGAGACGCCTGTCGGTGAGTTTAAGCGCTATATAAAAACTGGAGAAAAAAACAAAAAAGCAAAAAAGGAGAGCTTTCGACACATCACTACAAGTAGAAAACTAAAGGTTTTGATCACTAAAAGGGACATGTCTATCATCCACTAATTGCAAATTCACACCATTCTACATGATGATATGTAGATTGATTGAAGGCAAATTGAAAACAACCCCCCCCCCCAAAAAAAAAAATTAATTAAATGAGGGAAATATCTTGAGAAATTACAGGTAGAACAACAGTGGGGCAACAGCCAAAAGTATCATGAAATACATGCAATTTTGCCTGACACATCCCTTTTGTCATGGGCCAGAGAACAAAATGAAAGTGTGCCCAGCAAAAGGAAGTCACAAGTAAATCATATGCAAGATTAAGTTTCACAGGGGCGAGTTTGTATGAAAAATACAAATCCTGAAATTTTGACAAAAAGACCCTTTTGATGTGGAGACTAAAGCCATTGGAATTGCAAGTTGTTACATTCTAGAGGTTTACAGACTCATCATTATAAGGAGCTATAAATTCTTGAGAGTTTTGGTCATAATGACGTCTTTTATCTCTGTGATGGCAAGTTTGCTTCTTTTGAGAAAACCTGATGACACAGAATTTGACCTGAGGGCCCCTCTTCAAAACAGAACGACCATGCCGAACCCTTTCAACATTTGTGTTCAATTATGAAGCGTTAGCAGAAGTGCAAAAATGACATACTGGACAATTCTTGAGGGAAAATGGAATAGGGGACGCCAGTGAAAAAAGATGGAGAGGTGAGCTGCAATATGACTGTGGCAATATAAATTGAGTATAATCTAGCTAGAAATAGAGACATTCGGCGACATCACTCTGAGGCCTACATCCTACAGTGGATTGAAAACGGCTGGAAAACATATTCGGGTACACACTGCTACTTTCCTGCTACTTCAACGCTACTTAAGCCCCATCCTTTAAAAGCTTTTCACTTCTTCGTTTTTTAAAAGTCCAAATATTGACAAATTGTCTCCCAAGATTCACTGTCTTGAGGCTGGCCGACTCTTACTTACCCACAGTGGAACGACGTGGTTTGATTCTCTCCTGCTGCATCCTCGTCCTCCGATCAGGCAACATGTGGTAATTCTTGGCTTCGTCTAGAAGATCCCTACACTTAATGTCTTGCTTAATGAGGCCTTCAGCCTCTACAATGTCCACCAGGAATCTTGGGGAGAGCAGAGGCATGCGGATTGCCTGCAGCAACTCGGCGATATCGTTCTTTCGCTCCTCTTTGTCGTGGTACACCCACCGCATGATGGCGTTGTAGACTTCCTCCTCGCTGCTGACGTTGAGGTCTTCGCACTGGAGGAGGTCGGCCAACTGTGGCTTTGGGAGCTGGAGGAATTCTTCCTCGTTGGCAACCTCGGTGAAGTGCCTCTCGGCAAACTTTCCCGATGCTTCGACGAGGTCGGTGCAAGTATGGGCATCAGCAAAGTTGCGTATTCCTGAAACGTAAATAGTATTACATCTTTTTGTTGATTTTGAAATAATTTTTTTCCTGATGGCGCGAAAATACACCTACCTGTAAATGTAAGCAATTTCTTTCCTTAAAAAAAAAACTTTTATCTTTTGACTTCTGCATTGCCTCTTTTCTGCCCCAACTCCCTCCCACCCCAGCCGTAAAGGGGAAAAACAAAATAATAAAGGACCCCACAATAAACAACAAATAAAAATAAATAAATAAATAAATGAAAAAATCCCACAAAAAAAAAAAAAATACCATTAACTAAAGTTTAAAAAAAAATTTAAAGAAAGAAAAAAAGCAAGTACATGTGAAACAAATACATTGAAAAAATAAATCCGATAAATAAATTCAACTTTGTAATACACAGAAAGATACAAGTATTGGAGTTTTGCAGTGGAAGAAATAATTATTTTTGCATCTTGCAAACTTTTAACTTTGAAATGAAAAAAGCAGAGAGTGGAGAATGCCTGGCTGATCAGCCAAGTACTGTAATTACATGCCTAGGGTTTATCTTTCTGGGATTTACATGTAGCACAAGGGTTGAGTACTTTCAGGCCTCTACAAATTTCAATAAAAAAATTACTGTATATCCAGAAAAAATCCCCTGAACAAAAACAGGTGTAAAAACATCACCCCTATTGAAAACCAGTTCTTAACTCTTCCCCCCCCCCACCTATTAAACAAAATAAAATTATTTATCCAAGTCAAGCCTCACCGAGACAGTTGGCTGGATGAAGTTGTCTCTTCAGGAACTCAGAGCATGCTGTTTGCACATCGGTCAGCTGAAGCATGGCGGCCGTATCAAGAAGAGACTGAACCGTGTCTATGTGGATTTCTAAGATACCTGTGAGTAAAAATAAAAAAGGAGGAGTGTGAATAGATGAGGACGATGTGGAAGACGTCTTGATTGAGGAATGGAGAGGATAAGAAGCGAGGAGGAGAGGAAAGGATAATCAGGATGACAATTTGAGATGGATAGAGGAGTTGCTACACAATTCAGGGATGTGAAAGGCTGTTGAAAAAAAAAACTAAACTCTGAGCGCAAAGCGCAAAAGCTTGCAAGCTCGAAAACTTGCGAGCACGAAGCCCACTAATAACATTTATATTTGGTTTTAAAAGCCCTACTGTGCAATCTGGGGTGTTATATATGGTTTTATCTTAATTTTTTTATGAATTTGATCTTTGAGATCAAATTCATCATAAGTAAAAAACAAAACCCAAAACATTATTATTATTATTAATTATTATAATTTCTTTTTTTTTGGGGGGGGGGGGCAAAAAAACCTGGATTTCTTTTTTTTTAGGGCAATAACAAAAACGGATTTCCGGTTAAAAAGGGAGAAATCACATCCCTGACAATTACACATCTCTTTTTTATATCAAGTAACAAGCAACAAGGGAAACTGACTGGATAATTGAAAACAAAAATTTTCTAGAGCAAGACTGGACCCGTGACCTCCGGAATAAGAGGGCACAATCAGATGATTGCACGGAGTACGCAAATTTCATTGCCCAATTTAAGTTTGTCCAGTTGTAGGTCACTCATTTGGGTTGCGCTAGTTTGAAACTCGCCTGCGATAGTTTAAAACTTCAGCATTCAAGATCAAAACTTCAGCATTCAAGATCAAAACTTCAGCATTCAAGATCAAAACTTCAGCATTCAAGATCAAAACTTACGCAAGGAGCTGCTTAGCGCTCAACATGGATAGAAATTCAACGCAGAGTAGCAGTGAGTTGAGGCTAACCTGTCAGATTCGTTCTTAACTTTTAAAGGTATTTGGATGCTTTGAACAGAAAGATTTAGGAATGGGAATAAAAGAGTGGTGACTCAGTCTTAAACGGCTGTTTAAAAACTTTCAGGGTTGTGGCCATGCGATAAATGACTTCGCCTTCGGCTCGGTCCTTTATCGCACAGCCACGACCCTGCAGGTTTTAAACGACCATCTAAGAAATTGCCGCAACCATTTTATACCCTTTCTAAACGAGAAATACATTTGCAGCATGTTTACAAATTTTATTGCAACAAAATTTCATATAAAATGCAAATTGAAGTGTACACTGTACATGTATGTCATTCAAATACAAAATGAACTGTGAAGAGATTACAGATTAAGAAACAGCCTATAAAATTGGGGAAAAATAATCAAGTTTGTTAGGTAAACGTAGAACTGCCTCCATAGAACATATAGCTTAATAAATGTGTACTGTCCTGTAGGCCTACATGTGTACATAGATGCAACCACATGTCAGCATATTTCAAAACTGTGGGGCATTGTGGAACCGAATTTTGGAAGTTTGACCAAAGCACGCTGAAATCATTCCTCAGAATATTTTCTACTTGGTGTTTATCTTTGGTTCTAAAAGTCCTGCTGTGCAATCAGTGGCATTCTAAATGGCCAATTTTATTTTGATGATTTGGGTGAATTTGATCTTTAATACAAAAACAAAAAAGAGTAGAATACAATTTTATTATCTGCTGCCATTCATGCGTATTGCCACACAGCTTGTGCGTATCGGCACGCAACTTGTGCATATTGGCACGCAACTTGTGCATTTCGGTCCGGTACGGTAGCTTGTGCTGCAGGGGAAGAACCCTGTACAGTATGTACTACCAAAAGGTAACTTGTATAATTACACATGTAACATAAATATAGTGCAAACTTTAAAACTGAACAGCTTTAGGGCTCTGATGAGACATCATGAGTAATCATGAAGATGAGTAAGTTCCTGTAGACTCAAATATTTTAATAGCAATATGATCATGTTGAAATTGAACACCACTGTGTAAAAAATAACACACTCTTTCTTCTTTCTTCACTACCTAGTCATCATCAAACAGGGGCTTGCATTTGCCCTCAGGCGGAATTACCGTCTTCTTGACGGATAGCGTACATAATTGTGGATTTTTTCATGCTGTGCTGGCAAGACACAAGATGCCATAAGGTGTGCAATTATTAAGCCTTAACTATGATTAAATACGCAGCATGCATGAAGGATCCCATCGTCCGGCCCGGCGAGAGCTGAATTGCTGAGTGCTGTATTGATTTTTGACATTAAAAATGTACGGGCCGCGTTATTTCAATGCGTGAAGGGGGGGGGGGGGGGGGGGTGGGGGTGTAAGTTGTTGATGAAGTGGCATTGGGGGTGAAATGGATTCCTTCCTATTGAATTAAAAAAAGTGTATCGTGGGTACAGATGCTAGACATTGAGAGGGAAGGGGGAGGGGTGGAAGGGGAAGGGGTAAGGGTACAGGTTTACATGTGGCAGGGATGCATTAGTGGGAGGAGATACATGTATGGAAAATGCACATATATCAGGAGTCAATTGAATTTATCCATTTTACTGACATATAATTAGTTATTTGTACAACAGTGAACATTTTCCCTTGCATGGCTTTTGCCCTTACAATGAAGTGTCCATGTAGTATGAGGCACTGACTATTCAGTACTTTCCTGAGTCCTGTGACAAAATACACAGGCATAATCACTCGAACTCACAATAATGACAACAGAGCTAGCCTGGTGGCTAGAGGTAGTTCGAATCCTACATTTTAGCAGTAACACAAAATGCTACACAAAATGTATCAGTTGCTACAGAACAAATCATCATTTGCTACTCAATACAGGTATTGGCCATCATTAGTGTCCTCAAAACAAATGTTCAGTTAAAATATAGACCGCTACTATAGATATGCAAAACTGATTGACCAAACGTTCCTTGAACAATTTCAATTTTTTTTAGGACGACAAATTCTGGAAGGATACAGTTTAAATGTACCTGTTTAGGATGTTGGAATTTTTAAGTACAATTTATTTGATGTTATTCTATCTTTATTTCAGCTGTGTTCCAGATCCCAAATCCATTGAGCCAAGTAATTTTTTTTTATAGGATTACCGTAATTTCCTGCGGATAAGACGCGTCTTATCTGACTTTCCAAGATAAAAAAAAGTCACTGCCCCGTCTTATCTTCCGATGCGCCTTATCTGGATTCGATTGAGTTCATTGTGATGATTACAATGTGAAATCTTACATTTAAACTGCAAAATAGTTCCTTTATTTCAGCCAGGATAATTCTACACGTCACATTTTTCTTAAAATAAAACCTACACCATTCACACTTTTGACGAAAGTTACCAAAGAAAGAAGTTACTGGCCATGCTGCTGCCCACAATAATAACAATGATGTCGCGAATGAGCAACGATCAATGCTGCTCACAGTCACATGACAGGTACTAGTCTTTATTATTCAAGTCGTTTTTGTATGTTTTGTTATCGTGAATTTTGCCAACAGAGGGCGTACGTTCCTAATCTGAAACATTAAGAAAGCGCCCTCTAGCGTTCGTTGTATTGTAGTGTTAAAAAAAGTGAGTAACAAAGAGTACATGTAGCAGCCAATTGATTGGGAAACGTTGGGAATACGTTTATCTGCGTGAGCTCGTTGTGTAAAACGAAAAACTGTAAAGCTATGGTTTTAGAAAAAATCTTTAAAACGATCATGGAAAAAATAATAATGAAAAAATAACAGTGATGTTTTACTCGTCTTCGTGATTGTAAAATTACGATCCCTTTGCGCTATGGTAAGTGTGCATACCATCACAACGACCCCTGTGTTTGTGTTGATGTACAAGCGGTATGTGACAATGAGAGCGTGTATTCTGTTCAAGAGATGTTGCGCCTTGTGCGGCGGGGCGCCTTATCTGTTAACCCTTGAATATTATTTCGATAGTTTGAGGTACAGCGCCTTATGCGCCGAGCGCCTTATCCGCAGGAAATTACGGTACACAAAGTGCTAAGCAAAATTGAGCAGAAAAGCAAAAACTATGGCATTTTGTCTGGTTACCAGGTTCTGATAAGCACAGACTCTAAGTGCTAAGCAGAATTATGAGTTAAGCAAGAATAAAGCAGCTCAATAAGGTAAGAGAACTGAACCCCCTCTTTTGCCAGTTTCTTGAAAAACTGTTAAGGCATGAGATTCGACTGTCCAAAAATGAGGGAAACAAATATACAATTCAGTACAAGGGAAGAATTACGTTGTACAGACTTTGATGGCATTTTACATAGTTTGAAAGCTTTATTGATTTTCTGAGGACGAATAATCAGAAACCAGATTCAAAGAGGAAGAATATCCCGCCTCAAGTCAGAGTAACTGAAATGAATGCTGAATGTGCAGATGATTGACGACTCTGAAATGTAACCGTCCTATTTCTCTCTCCCTCTTTCTAAAAAATTGAAACCGATAATTGTTCAGGCAGCACTAAAGAGACTCAAATTACTTTCTTAAGAATCCTCCGCCCTCCCTCCTCTGTCACATCCCATAGCCACATGTAAGGTCACTTTAAGCTGTGGAAGCTTAAAGTGACAGGTGGAGCATTAGTCATGTGAGTACCAGCCGAGATGAGAAACGGCGGGAACCAAAGATGATCATTGGTAATGATTATTGATTCTCACGAAGCTCTTGTCTGTACGCTTCGTTCATCGGCAAATGAAGCTGAAGACGGACCATGAGCACCTGGGCAAGATGGCCACCTGCTATGGATGGGAGGCCTGTGCTCACGACAGCTCACTGAGTGATCAGTAGAGCTTGTTTTGTCATAAAATATAATTGAATTAAAAAATAATAATAATCACAATAATTTGTTTTTTAAATGTAGGGTCATAGATTGGTAAATACTCAAACAAATTAATGACCATAAAAACTTACTTGGTGAGAAGCACTGCAGCTGTTGATAGTAATTTATTTTGAGAAAGAAATCCCTTCGAAGTAATATGGTTTGGATAATTTTCCACCTACAAACATTTCAATCTGAAAAACGATTCATTTTTTTCTGAGAGTTATCTGTTCCCGAATGCTACAACCAAGAGTTGGTGCTCGTTGTCACCTTGCTAAACTTGGATGGATTGAATATTTGTGTGAAAATACAGTGACAGTTTTTTCGTGTTTTCTCAACAAGTAGAACCTACATTGTAGACTCTGTATTCAGCTGAAACTTATGACTTTTATTGTATCTTTCTGGAGAATTTTGCTCCAAATCAGCATAATACGTTGACAAAAACCAAACTATGACCCTACATTCATGACCTTTAACCCTAACCCTCTTCATTAGGATGATTTTCTTGATTTTTTAAATTTATCCTTTTCCAGTAAAAATGTTTGGAAAGATATTAAGAAACAAAAACTTTGCTTCGAAAAAATAAATAAAAATAAAAATATATACTACTTATAATAAATTCAGGACATGAACTTTACTTTAAGCTAAAAAACCCAACAGATTTTTTCAATGAATTATATCATTAAAATGTCTGTTAATCATTGACTAGTTACCTGTGTAAGCGTATTCCACAAGCATCTCCACCGATTTGGCATCCACTTGTTTCATGACCACCTCAGACTGGCTGGCTTCCAGCATGTCCCCGGTAAACATCGCATAGAAGTACCGGCTGAACGCCGCTAGGACAACGCGGTGACCCACAATCACCTGATCCCCGACCTGAAGCCTGATGTCGCAGAGCTTATGGGCCTGCCGTAGCTCCTGCATGAGGCGTAAGGCTTGGGAGCTGTAATGCTCGTGGGCACGGTGGACGATGAAATCGGCATTACAGCTGGTGTCCAGTTCATCAAAGTCCATCATTTTGACTCTGGAGTTGTTCGGTTTGTATCACCTTGGATGGAATTGCCGACCCCGTGTCATGACACTTCTGCTGCTGACTCACGCATGACGATTGGATCATCTATTAATGCTGGCTGGATAATTCTCAATTCAATTTTCCCTGCGAGTTGAACATGATCATAACGTCATCTTGGAAAGAAAGAGAAAAATAAATTTGTTTTAAAAGACAATGGCATGATACAGGTATGAAGGACAATGTGAACAATTCGTCCTTTCAAGGCAATTATAAGAAGTACATGTACCAGCAGAAGTAGTTACTCTCCAGAATTGACCTTTACAGGCAGACAGAAGTTGATAGCAAAAAGTCTTTGTAAAGTACTGTGCATGTAAACAAAGAATTGCAAATTTCAAACACTTGAGAACAATTTTGTCTGCATACATTGGTTCTTTACGGGCTGACTGAAGTTCATAACAAAAAAAGTCTTTGTATTTGTAACTGTAAATAAAAAACTGCAAGCTTCAAACACCCGAGAAACATTTGTTCATAACTCATTACATCTATTAAAAGACAAGGATACATAATGTTTGGGGGCAATTATCAAAAATAAAATGATTAGTTCCAATCAGAAAGCTCACTGATTTTTAAGCACAGACAGCACCAATCTTCCGAAATGTATTTTTGTCTGAGATACTGACCAAGTCGAAAAAAAAAGGCATTGGCAGACCGCAAAATACTGGTTGCTTACATGTGTGTAAGTTCCTGACAGTAAGTGAACCATTTTTTGCTATCTTTGGAAGTTTTCCAGAAATCCAGAACCCAGTGCTACCAAGTACCTGCCACACACACACATGGGGAATAACACCAGTCCAGCACCTCATCAGAGTCTCTGCACTTAAAAATATTCCAATATTCCATTACTCCCACCCTAAGAATTTCATGATGGCTTTTAGGGCACTGAGTTCACAGAATCTGCAGCAAATCTTCCAGGTAGTCTGGCAGATGGCCTTGGAGGCCCCACACCAAGGAGGACCTTTCCTCCAATTGACGTCTCTGACCTTCCAGGATAGAATCTCAACCCCTAGAGGTCAAGTTCCTCTATTATGTTTGTTGTTGCTGTCAATTATCCAAGTGAAGGTACAAATAAAGAGGACTCTTGTTCATTTAAGGATCAATTCCCCGATAGCAATTTGAAAGGGAACTTTGGGGAAACTCAAATCTGACTGCTACAGTCTCTTTTTATAGGGCGGGGTTCTCAGAAGAAACTTTCATGAAAATGTAGAGGTCCAGGAAAATATACAAAGGTTTATGTTGTGTATTAGGATAACATTTGCTTAGTTAATTATTTTTATGTTATTTTAAAGATGCTCTGTTAGTCTTTTAATTAATCCTCTTTGTCATGTCTCCTGTATCCAGCGTTTACAAAATTAATCATGAAAAGTTATTTTTATTTTACAAAAGTGGAGCCGGACTAATTTGTTTTCCTTCTAGTCTACATGTATACTATGAATGGGATAAAGACCAGGCCCCAATTACAATAGAACTGCAGTGCTTAGGCAGAGAATATCGTCTACTAAGCAAAAAGGGGCAGGATACCGGTCACTGAGATGGCACCATTTTGACTGGTAACCTTATTCTGGTAAGCACTATTTTGTTGTGCTCAGCTACCCTTTGTGCTTAAGCAGCAGGTCTTAATTAAGGGACAAATTTCATAGACATGATAGAGGTTGTAAGCACAAACTAATTGCCTAGCAAAGACAGATATTGTTCAGCAGAAACAGATTACCAGCCGATATACATGTACCACGCAATGTATTGTTTATGACTGGTTCCCCTGCTAATTGTTGCTTCAAAGTCGACCAATTTGCTAAGCACCATTTTCTGCTCAACATCTCTATGGAGCTGTTTAATAAAGGCACAAAATAGCACATTATGATTATTATGCTTGCCAGAATTATAGGTTACCAGCCAAAATACCATGTCACATATCTGCCACTGGTATCCTGCTCAATTTTCTTTAGAAACTTAGCTAAGCAAAGTGTTAACAGCTGCATGAAGGTATAGAACTGTCTACTATGAAATTAGGGCCAGATGTATTCATCATGATGAAAACCTAAGCCCACTCAGGGTCCAATTTTCATGGCCCTGCTCACCCCAGAATTCTGCACTTATGAAGCCCTTTGAAATGCATATTTGCTGCAGTGTAAACGTAGAATTCTGCAGTAAGCATTACCATGAAATTGGGCCCTGTGATGAGTTGTGTATCTTTTTCACAGCCTGGCATGTAGTGACATCACTCCCTACGAACTCAATATTATGTTACCATGTGCTTACATCATGGGCAAGCACTCCATGCCAGTACATGTACATTTTTGGTAAAGGGCCCCCGTGAGATTCCGGAGTTTAACAAGAATCAAGATGGTGTACATGGCACGTAGATTAATTGCGCAGAAAGCCAAAACCTCGGGGAATGTGAATGTGTTAGGTGGAGTAAGTAAAAAGCAAGTCATTTAATATTGTCATTCTTTAAATGGAATCACTCCCTGAAAGCTCATTACAGTTATTCTTTCACTTCCCTTTGAATTACTCTAACAGGAGAGAAACATCGGACAAAACACATTTCAACATGTTTAAAGGCTGTTTTACCATCATTGGTAATCATTTATAAACTTTTAATGGGTTTTTGCTTTAGCAGTTACTGTCTCAATTGCCCTGGATCAAATTTCATAGAGCTGCTTTTAAAAGCAAGTACATGTATTGCTCAAAGCAATACTTTGTGCAGGGTGGATAAAATTGTCTGCTGTCCGCATGTCAGCATCAAATTGAGGAAAATGTTTGATTGTGTTGGCCTTAGGATGGCACTAATAATAAGCTGATAGATGCTATGTTACATGGGTTCAGGCGGACCACCACAATCAGAGTCCAGTAGTTTGGGTGTTGAGTTACCCCAAAATAACAAGTTCTTATACAAAAGTGCTTTACGGAGAGGTGCATCTCAAAGCGCTTAATTTCGGAAGTTTCAAAGACAGGCTTGCTAAGTTTTGAAATATGAAACCCGTTTATAAATTATAAAGCACCTTTTTCAAGATGATGCCACACAATATGCAGCCAACCTTGCCAGAAATCTCTGGGGCAATCCCTCCATGGTTCTTTTATATCCCATCTGTAGGATTAACATGAAGTATTAGGATGTGTGTTGCTTAAGGCATAGCTCCACACGTGTCAACAGCGGGACTTGAACCTACACTCTGCTGAACAGAAACACCAGAGCTTGAGTCTATACTTTGACATGCTTGAGTAAAGTGCACTTGACCGCTTGGCCACGACTGGTTATAGTATCTGCTATTGTTAGCATGAGGAAGGACCCTAGGAGGGTTGAAAGTTTAGAATACATGAAACACAAAATCCAAAGTGAAAGTTAAATAATTTAAACTTTCTAGATACTCATAAGTTGATCTGTAAACCCTTAACAATTTTCCTAGACCTCCAGTTATGAATAATGAGTCACGACAGTGTGGCGACACCTTGCATGGGACAAACCTTAGCCTGGGGGAAATGAAGTCATCAATTAAACCACTGTCCCATTTAGGGCGTTCTATAATAATGTTTATCCATTCTATCCTGTGAAGGTTGAAGTTTGAACATAAGTTTTCCTAATTGTTTTCCACTTGTACATGTATGTAAATTATGTATTACATTAACCCTCTTGCTGTCTGACCATTCAATACCATTCACTGTGGTTTTGAATGATAGATAAGCTATGCCAGCCTTGCAATATGATACCATGAGGGAATGCGTACACAGTACACAGTTAGTTCTGTGCACAGTTGTGCCACCATACACAACTTTGGCAGTTGAATGGTTTCAAATGGTTGGTCAACTCACTTGAAAATGTTGCGAACAGTAGGAGGGTTAAAGGCAAGGGCAATGCCATCTGTCCACTCTGGATTCCATTAAATATCGTTTTTCAAGGAGAACCAAAGATTAGGACCAAGGAAACCGAGGAAGTTGACATTGCGAAATTTCCCATCTGGTCACTCTACTACTGCACCATCTTTTGCGGCCTATAGCCACAAGTACAATGTACATTATCGACTCTAGTAATCATTCAGCTCCATGGTCTAACAATTCTACCTCCATGGTCTAACCATCACCAAAATCTGTTATCAAAATCCAACTGTTTTGTTTGAGTCCAACAGTTTTGGTGTTGAGATACCAGACAGAGTTGGATTTTACTAGAGTGAGCAAGAATCTTCAAGGCTCTTTTCATAAACCACAGCTTGAGCTTAGGCTTGGGCTTTAGGCTCTGAAAGTTATTTAGAAAAACATGCACTTTCCTAAGGGGCTTCAATCAGGCGGACGGAACCTAAGACCTTGAAGCTCAAGTTTCGAAAAGGGCCCTAGTAAACCACCCAAGACTGAATTCATGCATTTTGAGAAGCCTGCATGATTGGGACCAGTGTCAGACTCAAGACTGCTCTTCCAGGTCCAGTTTTTGTGTGGACTCAAACTCGATCCCAGACTCCTCAGACAATAGGGACTCACTACAGCATTGGTTGGGATCTCCATGGAGCAACTTACATTAAACACATTATACCTTGATGAAAAAGTAGCTGAATATGGCATAAGTAAGCGGGGTTATACATGTACAAACATGTACAAATGTAGGTGGTGAGGCTGGGTGGAAACAAGTCATTGGGAAACACTATCATAGCACAGTAATTTGGGTTGTTAAGTTCCATTTCCGCCATGAATGATTTGCCCACACCGTACCTATATCTGCTAACCTGATTTGAACGAGCTTAGCAGACTATAACATTAGATTTTGGTACATCTTCCTCTAATTGGATGGAATGACAGACTATCCTTCTAGGATTCACCTGGCTCTTCTGATGATTGATGAATGGAAGGACGATATCAAAAGGTCATACAAGATATTTGGCATTGGATTGAGGTCATGGATAGTTAAAATATTTCAAGTTTCAAATATTTCAAACTGAAAATGAGATGACCTCAGTCCTCTGAACATCACTGATGTGTACAGGGCCCAATTTCATAGAGTTGCTTAACGGCCGATTCTGTACTTACCACGAAAATTTTTATAGCGCTGCTTTACCGAAAGTACACAAAAAGGCATGCTAACCTTCCGGTGCTTACTGTATGAAAATGAATGACGTAACAATGCAAAATTATGCATGGTGAACGCGCAAGCTGGCTGCCTAATTTTCTTGCTAACCTGTAAAAAGGCTGTGAGGCTTACATGTACACTTCAAAGCAAAAAGTGCTATAGTTAGCACAAAAATTTGCTTACCGTTAATATTAAGCAGCGCTTTGAAATTGGCCCCAGGTATTGGATGACAGAAACACAAAGGGTACCTACTACTTCAGAGCTGCCAACATTTGCATAGATCTTGCAATCAGGGAGTTTTGGTACAACAAATAAGGCCAAGTAAAAAAAAATACCAGTTGATCGTCCCCGCCCACATCCTTTTTTGAGGCCGCATCCTTTTTAATTTTTTTTTCTTATTTTCGATTTTTCCTTAAAAAAAAAAAAAAAAAAGTATTTTTAATCCACCCTTTGACTTTTTTTATATGTTTTAATTTTTGATGTAAACTTACCTCATGCAACAAATAGATATAAAGAAAGTTAGCGGTGATTTCAAACTGAAGAATTGGTGGCCTGTTTAGTGTTTGAATTGAAATACTTGGCGGCCATCTTGGAAAAAAAAAATAAGTAAAAAATAAAAAGGCCCTCATCCTCCTCTTTTTGGAAAAATCAGGACGATCAACTGGTATTTTTTTAAATTTGGCCTAAGGGATAATTTTTAGTATGTAACATTCAACACATGATAGGGACAAAGTTTCCATAATCAGGGAGATTTTCACAATTCTGTTTTGACTACCTGAAACTGCCCAGAAGTATTTCAACATGTGAATGGTAGAGGCTTATACTGAAAATAGTTTGAGTTGATCAACATAAACTTTTTTTAACTACTCTTAAATTTCAATGAAAACAATTGATGGAAAGGGTAATTAACTTTCTGCATCGATTTTTGATGGAAATTTATAGGGTAATTAAAAAAATTACAAAAAACAACAACTGATTCAACTCAATTATTTTCATCATAACCTTGCATCTTCTTACACATGTTGAATCATTTTTGGGCAGTTTCAAACAAACAAATAAAAACTCTGAAATTTCTTTGTTACATACTGAATTGAATACATGGTTTATAATTAGTACAGTATGTAGACCAGAGTTGCTCAACCATGGATCAACGAATGGCATGATCAGCCTAGTAGAGATGAGACCATTTGGACATGGTTATTGCAACCATATGCATCAAAGTGACAATACATGCAAGTCATAATTACCTTCATCCTGTGAGCATTTTATAATTTCATATGTTTTATGTAGTCCACCTGGTGAAGCTGTTCAGCATGAATATCAACCAAATCAACAAAGATGAACTAGATTTTTCCATCGACCATGATCTTTCTTTTAGCGTTAAATGGATAAGGGGTAGACCTCATAAAGTGAAGCACTGAGAAACTGAGTGGCCCAACTTGTGAAGTGCCCACACTCCCCCATTTATAACAATCCAACAATTATGCATTGCTGAGGAGTGAGTGTTCACCAAAGTGGCCCACCCTTGTGGTCAGGACTAGGACTAGTAGTAGGAGGAACAAAGGGATTCTATTGTGTGTGATTTGGGGGGGGGGGGTGTGGTGGTGTTACCCCTTAAAATAATGGGCCCTCAATGGTGTCACTTGTTCACTGTGGTTGCCTTTGTTTGGATTGCCACTAACTGCCTAATGTTAGCTCTGTCAATATAAAGCCTGAGGTTTTTTAGATGAGGTGTTACACTGGGGAAATCAGTAAGGATTCATGGCTGAACTGATCTTTACTGATCTGGTTTTTTCCCCAGCTACATAGTTTAGAAAGCTTTGAATGTATTCCTGGAAATAAAATATTACGTTCAACTTTTATTTCCATTTGGTAATCTAGCATGAAATCAGGCCAGCCCCCCCCCTAAACAGAACCACAAAAAACCAAAATACATTTAAATTCATTTAAAAAATCTGAGCTCTAATTTTATCTAAAGCCCACACATTTTTTACTTTTTCACCCCAGGGAATTACCGATTCTCAGGGACCCTTCAAAATCCACCTATTTGCTTGATTTTGTTATAGAATGAGGACTGCACTAAATTAACTCAAATGTTTTACATGGCAGACCACCATAAATCAGAGTCCAACAGTTTGGGTGTTGAGTTACTGAATGGTGCTGGACTGATGACTGCAGAGTAAACTGATTGTGTTTGACTTGGGATCAGGCATACCACCATAACTAGAGTCCGACAATTTGGATGTTGAGTTACTGAATGATGTTTGACTGAGGGCTGCATAAGTAAACTCACTATGTTTGACATGGGATCAAACATACCACCATATTCAAAATCATAGAACTTGCAATGTCTGTAAAAGACGATATTCGGACAACATTTCTCCAAATACATCATCTATCTCAATTCTCAATTATCAACACTGAGAAGTCAAATTTTGTATTTAAAATTAATGAAAAAATAGAACTAGCCTTTGCAAACTGCTTACCAACCAAAAGGACCTGTAAATGCCAAAAATAGTTAATGGCCTGATGTTTCGACCCTAGCAACAGTCTTTCATTTAGCCTTCGAGAAAGACTCTGCTAGAGTTGAACTGTCAGGCCATTAACTATTTTTTGCATTAAAAGTAACGAAGGTAGGAGACTGTGTAAAAAAACTGAGGGGACAAATTCCCATGCAGTGAGACAGTATGCAACTGGGGTTCATGACCCATTGTACAATGTGTATACACTTTGGTGTTTCCATGGAGTGGAATAAAATTACCATAGAAACCACACATTGCTTTCTACTACCTGAACTGACTGCAGCACGGGACTGCGCTGCACAATTCACAAACTAGAGAGATGGTAATGCACTTTGTCTGTTTATATTTTTGGTATTCAAATCCTGATAATGGACATTTGACACATGGGTTTAAGACAATTCCCAGGACCACCTTGATGCAGAATTTCCTGTTCATAGAGACCTACAGTCTCCAGACACATGTAGTCAAAGTAATTGTTAAGAACAAAACAAAACCCTTTGAACTTTTTCTTCATACATGTGTTCATGGATCCTGTGTGTAAGGTCTGGACATTTTATAATTGTTTTTAAATCTAACATAGAGGGTGGGTTTTAGTAGGCTTAGTCTGAATAAGCAGCTGTGGCTATGGCTAGGACTGTTGCTGAGGGTGTTGCTAAGGATGTCCTATACTTCATCGCATGAAGAAGCAGCAATCAAGCCATACAGGTAGCCGTAGCCGCCAATTCGGACACATTGGTAAAGAATGACCCTTACACTGTTGTATGTACTCAGAGGCCGGCAGATTTCATCTCCCGCCCGCAGGACTTGAAAGCACTGAATAAACAGAGATCCCATATCAGTAGTGTTTGGGTAAAACCTCAAAAATATACTCTGTCCGAGATCCCTGCTGCAATTTTATGACATCATCTTCAAAGATTATGTAGTTTTAGACCGTGGTAATAGATTTTAACCAAATGTCTTCTTGAAAAATGAGAAGCATAATTCTGCCCATCTCTTGTCCTTAGATCCATATTGAGCCAATTCACGTCATGTGTGTGTATAGCAGTTATCGCGTAGCTGACATTGTCAGTTCCGCTTCTGCCGTTTCGTCGACTATTTTTTCTGTCAGCTCCGTCCATTCCTCCTTGGACAGAAGTCTTAGGTAGTCCAACCCAGCTGTGCTGTGTAGACGCTTGCCTACTGTCTTAAGGTCTCGGTCGAGCACCACTGGTAGTGGTAGAGTGACACAAGGGCGTCCTCATCATCATTAATAATGTTAGTTACGCCATTTTGGGAGACTGTCAATGTCTCCGTGTGTAATAACCCAGTTGTGCAGATTAAAGGGTTGTTCTAAAACCCCCTCGACCCCCACGACCCACGACCCCTCGACCCCTCGACGTCCGCCCCGTTATCGAAACGTGTCCCAATTCCAATTCATAACACATCGCTTTACGGCCGAGTAAGAATTAAGTTCCCGATTTAGAATTCACAGCGTGTGATCCAAAGAGCTAGCTGGTCTGGCGACGCGACTTCCTTCCGGCGACCTGCTGATGACCAACAGACCATACGTTAATATTAAAATTAGCCAATAAGTTACTTAAGATCTAATTTTCTTAAAGAAGCATTAATGTACAGCCTAAATATAAACGGCAATTTTAATTTTAGCATTCTGTGGCCAACACCAAAATCCGAAAAGAAATGGTCTGCGTATTTTCCCCAGGACAAATGAGGCCACTTTATAGCATAAATGAGTGGGCGTATTTAATCCGCTTCCGCACGTTACGTGCACACCGATCATGATCTCGTTTCATATGGTCGGGGGCCCGGGTGTGGGAGACTGACAACCCCAAAACACGTGTGGGCCATGGTCGGTCGGGTCTACAACCTCGAGTTCCGCATAGAGCAAGTAGTAATTGTTGACACAGGACGGGAGCGATCAGCCGGAAATGAGTCTGCCTGATCATCACGTAATGAGTTGGCCTAAATCGTACTTGGGCGGTAAACGCAGGATCCCAGTTGGGATATACTCCTATTCAGGCTCGGGTCGGCCAAGAGATACGCTTGGAAATGCCGCGATTTTTTTTCTGTACACCAAAATTGCCACAGTACCCGATCTCAGCCAATCACGCGCAGTTTGCTTCGTGCGTGATTGGCTGAGATCGTGTCATGTGGCAATTTTGGTGTACATAAAAAAAAATCGAGCATAAGTCGAGGGGTCGAGGGGGTCGTGGGTCGTGGGTCGTGGGGGTCGAGGGGGTCGAGGGGGTTTTAGAACAACCCCAGATTAAAGGCAGTGCAGCATTTACTGCCCCTGATTCCCAAAATGGCATGCATAGTAGACATTAGCCGCATGTGATTTTGGTGGAAGGGAGAGAGATGAAGTAGCTGAATGTTTAAAATTTTAAAGTATTTTATTAAGGATGTTTGGTCATTTTTCTTCAAGTAATTTTACTCTCACATCCCTTGAAATACAGAAAATACATACATTATTTTTCACCCAATGTAAACTCTGGAAATGCATGTTTCAAATCTATCAATTATTTAAGTTACAGCTTTTATACAAGGTTTTTGGAGATACTGAGCAAAGACCAGGATACTTGGGAATGACCTAAAATTAGATTAAATCTGGAAGCTATTAGTGAAGTCCTCAGAGTCTGTGCATTTTCATTCTATTTTGGTCCTGTAATCCTGAGCTCTGTGGCTGTACCATCAGGTGCAAGGTTTGGTCAACCACCATCCATAGATTGGTTTTTGCAAAAAATAGTTAATGGCCTGACGTTTTGACCCTAGAAGAGTCTTTCTTTGAAGGCTAAATGACAACACAACCCACAAAAACAGGTATTCAAGTGTGACAGAAAGAGATTGGTTTTTTAAAAGATGCAATAAAAGTTGAACGTGCAAGTTTCAGTTGAATACAGTGTCAACTTGTTGAAAAACAGCAAAAAAATGTCTCAGTACTTTCACAAGAACGTCAAATCCATCCACATTTACAATGTACATGTATGTAGCAAGGTGAAAGCAGCTACCAACTGAATCTCTGGCCGCAGCATTCGCAAATGGACACCATCCTTTAGAAATCTGAGAAATGGTTCATACATGAATCATTTCTCAGATTCAAATGTGTTGCGATAAACAGATTTATCCAAACCATTATTACTTCAAAGGAAATCCTTTCTTGAAATAGTTAATACAGTACTATTAAAGAACTGAACTGAACTTAACTAAACTGAAAGATTGCTGTAAAAAATAACATAAAGTTTTGCAATCTGAGTGAATGCAACTGTTCCCCTTTTTAAGCCAGCACAGTTGATTCAGTTTGCATCCTTAGAATGCTTCCACTCCACAGGAGAATTTCAAAAACTGATTTCCATATTTGTGCCAGAGATTGCTCTGTGGTTTATTATAGGCACTTACACAGATTACTGACAGAAGTTCTTGGGGACTAAAATACACATTCAATAATTTTTTATTTTTTTTAAACATTTGATTGTTTAATCCTATCTGTGAAAATTTCATTTCAAAAAGTGATATTGTTTTTGAGATATTGCCACAAACCTGGAGTGGTTATGTCTAAGAACAATCCATAATACACAATCTAGAAAGGAAACGTTTCTCAGATTGAAAGGTTTCTGAATCCCTCTCAATAAAACCACATTCCTTTGAAGGAAATTGTTTCTCAAAATATGTTATACAATGTACATTATCAAAAGCTGTAGTAAAAGTAAGTTTTTGTGGTCATTAATTTTGTTGAGTAATTACCAAAAGTATACCCTCTTTTTAAACCAACAAAGGGTAAGTCCAAGAATTCGATCGAGCAGTCAATGGGACATTCAGAACTTTTACAACCATCTGAACAGCAATGATTGATTTCAGTGATTTGTATTCCAATGTTGGGGCATCTGCCAGGAGAATGTGTTTCTTATTTTAGTCAGTGGGAAGATTACATGTAAATAAACCAAACCAAGGTGCATTGGGACCAAGAATGGACCTTTTCTTGGAATGGTTTGGACCAAAACCACACACAATGCTATAAAAATGGTTACCCCACCTATATTTTGCCAATGTGCTTTCCTTATCAGTGTGGGCAGGAAATGCCATATCCACAAACTTGCCATTAGGGGAGAAGGTCACATCTGTTATGGAAAGGGAGCTTTGTTTACTGTTTACAATGGGGGCCATTGTTGGCTGGCTAGTGGCCTACCATATCACTTCTGTTTTATGTACATATTAAGTCAATCCAGAGTTGTTAAAAGGTGTAAAATCACAGAGGTGGGAATTGTGAATGAAAACAGAGGAGTGACTCAATGAACAATAATGAAAAAGGGATTGTAAGACTTATGATTCATGGATCCTGTAGGATGTGGGTCCTGGGTTAAATGGGTGATAAAGTGTTTCAAGCCAGGGACAAATGTAATATTATGATAAAAAGTACACTTAAGTTGGCAATGGGGGGGGGGGCGGTTGAGGACAAAGTAGTGCATGATACAAATGAGAGAGAATTACTGGCATTGAGTTGTCTTGGTTTATGGTCACTCAATGAAGTAAGTAAAGAATTTGATGCATTGTTGGTGTGACACATAAGTGTAAGCAGCCAGAGGGTTGTCTGTGTGGTTTTTTGGAACCTGGCTGTTCCAATAAAAATGCATTGCGTGTCAATTGAAGTGAACAATATGGCACCCGTTTGAAAACAAAAACAATTTCCATAAAATGTTGACACCCTTCTGCAAGATCCTTGCTAAGTAAAATCTTGATTTGACCATGATCCTACTGATCGTACATGACTCACAGATCTGTTCAAATTAAATAAGGCTGGCTGGCGCTTTGTGGCAGAACTCAAATTTGGGGGTAAAATTCCACAAGGCCACAGTGCTCAAACCTCAAAAGTTTTACCAGATCAAAATTTATTTTACAAGACCAGAATCTTGCAAAAACTATGTACAGTACATGTGTTGAGCAAGATACAAATTGTAGTTGCAATTTGAAGTACCTTCTATCTTATTTCTCTCTTTTTTAGTTAAGCTGTCCTTAACAAATATTGTGGGCGGGATTATCTGAGAAAGAAGTTAAGAATTTTCTAAAAAGTTTAAAAACTGTTTTTGTTTAAAAAGGCATGCCCGAAGAGAAGATTGATCTCATTTGTTTTAAATAGGTAAGTATTTTCATGATCCTAATCAGAATTAAAAGACCATAACGCAAAAGAAAACTTTTGAAAATTCTAAAAAAAAAAAAAAATATTATTCAGTTGTAAAACAAACGACCACTGGACATGTCTGGTGCTGAGTTTATTGGCCTCACAGTGGCACTATAATTTCTGGCCTTAGGCCTGTGGTCCAGTGTAAAATCAGAGCCCTGTAGGCTGACTGATTGGAGCTTTATTTAAGTAAAACAAAAACTCTCTCCCGTCCAGCAGAAATTGAAAAGGAAGGTTGATAAACATCTAATTTGTTTCACGTGGCCTAAACTTAGAAACTTTTATGAACACATCTTAAAACACTCCTTTGAAATACCAAACAAATAAAAAAGTGGCCCTTGCTTGAAGATTTTTAAACCAGGCATATTTATTGGGAGAGAAAGAGACAAAGGGGGTAAGAAAAAAATGAAGCATTCTTGCAAAAACTATGTACAGTACATGTGTTGAGCAAGATACAAATTGTAGTTGCAATTTGAAGTACCTTCTATCTTATTTCTCTCTTTTTTAGTTAAGCTGTCCTTAACAAATATTGTGGGCGGGATTATCTTTAAACATGTTTTAAAATCTGTTTTAAAACAACATTGTGTTAAGTGATTTTATCTTTGCATGTTTTTAAATCTGTAGTTATACCATGGATTGGGAATTATAAACGGCAAACTGGCTTCCTGATTTGGTAAAGTGCCGCACCTGGCTGCCAACTTTTCACTTGTTAGAATAAAGTCTACTACATGTACTAGGCTTTCCCCCTGCTCTTTTGGTATTTGGTGCACAAGTGAGAGCTAATCAGAAATCAGAAAAAAATTACCAGCAAAAAAATATGCATTTTCTGTGCATTTTCATAAAAAACTCAACATTATGTACAAAATTGTCATTTCCGTTGGCAAGCTCAGACACTAACCAACAATTTTAATTGACAAACGGCCATTAATGATTTATGTATAGGTGTAATTTTTTTTAAATTTTGTTTCATTTATTAATTTTTTTACATACCACAGCACAAGTTTCAATACCAGGATGGATAGATAGGAGACAACGACAAAATGTTCAGTTTTAGATGTGTGAAGTAAACCGCAAATTAGGAAAACCCAAATGTCACTCCACACCAATTTGCCCAACTATAGTCAAGACCGTCGGGAGGAGGGTTACGATTATCGCAACTACAGTCTTACTACTACTACTAGTAGTAGTAGTAGTAGTATGACCGAATATTACTAGACCCAGTTACTCATTTACTGGGTCTAGTGTAGTTGCGATAATCCGAGGATGGATAGATCACAACTACATCATATTCATACATGTACGTCTAGTGATCACTGATTATCAATATCATGTATGTTAAAAACTAATGATACATGATGAAAATGACAAGCCAAAAAGATTAAACAAAAAAGAGAAAAAAGGGAAAAATTATTGACGTACTGTAGATCTTATTTTGGTAAATATCACTTTTATTCAAACTTACGTCAAGACAAATGATAACCACGAAACAACATATTACTATGTATTAACTTAGTGTACTGTAATAGTTAATGTCTTCCTTAATGATTACCAAAAACAAAAGTATTTTCCTGATTTCAATCAAGTTTTAAATTGACTTGACTTAAGTTATACCCCAAAATTGTCTCATTGTCCATTGATGTCAGGAACGTGAAACTTCAATATATGATATATACGCAAAGTTTCCACTCACCTTTCTTTCTATTTACTCGGTCTTTTCGTCAAAGGCGACAACTGCCAAGGTTAAATTCCGACATTGACTTGACTACTGCTGCACAGCACACAGTCACAGAGCACACAGTCACAGAGCACACACAGGCACACAACTTCAAAAACTTGGTCGTCAGTCCGTAAAAGGTAGACAATATTGTACAAAAACCCTGTGGTTTTAAAGACTGTTTGAGAGCCAGACACAAAACTCCTGCACCCAGACCACAGAAAAATAGTTCTTGAATGGAACCAGATGCCAACTAACTTGTAACCTTGACAGTTGGCATTTACTATAGTTCAGCTGTAGTTTTTTTTTACACTATCAAAAAGTACTAAAGCTATCAGACGACAAAAACAACAGGATGTGATTCACACAAGAACTGGTGCAAAATATTTCATGTAATAATCGAATGCTTGAGTGTGTGAGTTACCAGCGAGATGTGCTGGGAAATGGCGCCCTCAATATGCCAATTATAACAGTATTTTATTTTGTTTCAAATGAGGGCGCTCGTCATATTTCAGAGCTGATTTGAGGGTGCATTGCTACTAAAATAAACTATTATTGACATTTTTATTTTGTAAAAGCCTTGTCAAGGAGTCTCACGATCTCAGTTTTTGTGACAATACTGACAAATGTAGTTTGAAGTATAATCTGTTAAATTCTTTGAAATTTTTGGCAGATCTGCCGTTTGGAATTTTTGCTAATAACCCAGAAAGTATCATCGAGAAAAACTAACATTCTTTTTCAGTCTAACCGACTTGCTGCCAGTTTTCATGAAGCATTCGTCCACCTCCCAAACCAAAAAGACCAACTTGAAAAAAAAAAATTCATCAAGCCTCCTCAAAAGTTGAAAATTAAAAATATTTGCTTTGGCCCCTCCTTTTGTGTGTGCATATTGGGGTCTTTCCAACCATCCGGGATTACATTTTTCAACACAAAACGTGAGAAAACATGATCAGACGCAACAACTCCGTGTTCTATAAATTTATTATATTATTGATTCAATTTACAATGGTTGCCGAATCTCCAACTCAAAGTAAGGCCAACCAACGCTCACCGGTATAGAGTTTAGGTACAAGCGAAGTTTTACGAACATTGCAGTGAGTGATAGGTAAAAGTACAGGTCAAGCTTAGATCCTGCGGGATTTCATTATCCAGAATGATCATCTTTACAAACCCAGACGTCCGGCTGCCAGGTGACTTAAGGAAAGCCTTCTGAACTGTCAGAAGAAAAGGAAACGATCCAGACGTTTTAGGACTTGGCCAGGGACTTTGCTGGTAAGGAAAGTCAAGGTGAACTACCATCCCGATGTCTCATTGGAGAAACATCTCATGAGATTGCCACAGTTAATAAAATAAAAAAGAACCCCACACCAACCCTCCCCAAAACATATATACAAACAAACTTCAAAAACGAACCAAGGCTTTCCCGGTAGGCCTACCCCCATGAAAACAAAACAACAATCGCAAAACAACACCTATAATCTGCCATCAACAACCTTAGTAACAGACAACATAAACAAAATTGGGGGAATTCCCCCACTCCACCATGGAACCCTACAATAAGACTCAGAGGATTGACATGCTACCCTTACCCCGTCACGGACTTGGCCGCAATCCGTCAGCACATGACGCCAATATTGATCGACTGTAAAATAGGCACCGCGCCCTCTATTGTTCACAAAACAAAAAGTTTTTTAACCGACGCCGGTGTCCTAGGGAAATCTGTCCCCCGGAGATTCTGTCCCCCATATGGGAAATTAACGCGGGATGGAGGAGGCAGGATGATTCAAAAGAGGGCGCTATCAAAAGCAGTTTGTACACAGTTCTCCATAATTATGGGGGGGGGGGGGGGGGGGGGGGGGCAGAATCTCCGGGGGGACAGAATCTCCTGCCACACCGGCGGTGTGGACGGAGATTCTGTCCCCCCGGTGAATCTGTCTCTCCCCGGACAACTTTACCTGGCTTGTCTAGGGTACAATGTCCCCCGAGACAGTATCTCCTAGGATAAACTGTCTCTTGCTAGGTTATTCTGTCCGTCGTGCTCAACGGAGATTATGTCCTCCAACGGAGAATATGTCCCCCCAGCATGAGCGTCCACAGACGGAACTTTAATAAACTTGCTTTATTACCCCACGCTTTGATGGTTTGTAATAGAAGTATCTTTTGTTTATTATTTTAGTCAACATTGATTCACCAATGTAATAGTTATTATTTAGTGTATTTAAATAATATTTTCTAATATATTTTTGTTGAGCCCTACACTCCATTTTCCCGTATTTTGTATCTATAATTTAGCCTTATTCACTTTTTCTTATTTACTTGTCGAAAATGATTAGCGAGGCCATTATTATTCCATATGTACTTTAGATTAGCATTGAAGTTAATATAACTTGAACTACATTTGCAGTAAAAAAAATAATAAATATTATTATTCAAACGCATGACAAGTCAATACAAACAACTGACAACAAGCTTTTTGAAATGTCCAACTGTTCTTATTTTCTAAATGGACAGTTTTATTTTAAACAATGCATAACAAAAGAAAACGAATTCAAGAAGTTTTAATGAATCCAGTTTTACAAGACAGAAAATAAAATAAGTATGCAGGCCACAAACTAGAAGCCAGAGGGCTCGTGGTGAGTGCCTGGCGGACAGAAAACCCTAGCCGGGGGACACATTCCCCTAGGGGATTCTGTCCCCCCGGACCGTTGTGCGGGGGGAAAATGAGAGGGGGACAAATTCCCCTGGCGGACAGAAAATCCTAGCCGGGGGACACATTCCCCTAGAAGATTCTGTCCCCCGGACCGTTGTGCGGGGGGACAGAATTCCCTGTGACACAGGAGATCACCTTTTCCCTGACCTTTATTTCACTGAGGTTTACTTGTCAGAAAATGCTGTAATATACCATGATTGGGTCACTCCTTCCCAGACTATCAGTTTAATACAAGTAGAACAAACCATACATGTACAATCTTACAAATTTTGATTTATCAAAACTGTAATTATTTTATTAGATCTGCAGTTATATAAATTAGAACTATTACAATCGATGACTATTACCGTTGGGCTACTAATGGGTGAGGTAGGAGCAAGTACATTGTAAAACGGTGATAAAACAAGGGTTCCTAGGGGAACATGACGCTTTAGGACACAGCTAAAAAAATGATTAAAAAACGTATTCTTACATAAGTGCTAATGCTGTTTGGCTTTAAGTACACGGAATACAACCAGGCTAGGCAGGCCTGGAATTTCATCCTTGAGAGGGCAAGGCCATGTAATGTACATTTTGAAAAGGGCACCCCGTCGGATGGACACATTGAGAGTCTACGAGAATTTTTGAGGGGGCACCAAGGCCAAAAAACAGGACACCCAAGAGGCCATGGCAGTGCCATCTCCAGACATATGTTGTCTAAAATTGGGGGTGGGACAAGAGAGGGGCAAGAAGGGGGGGGGGGGCAAGGGTTCTAGCGCCCCCAGCCTTCGTGACCTCCATGTAATTCTAGCCATGTATAATAGGTATTTAGAATATGAAATTATTAATTAAACATACTTTAATAAACCGTATATAAAATGTGATGTCGTACATATTTTTTTCGTTGAAATCATAGTAACCGGTGCTGAAAATTAATCTTAAAACAGCATTGTTTGGGGAAAAACATGGCATCTAACGACTATCATTTTCTTCTTTAGTCACGACGAAAACGGTGTAGCTCACATATATGCTATAGTACACAACCACGCACGTAGTGATATGATCACATATAAATTCATATGGTTTTGACATATAAAATATAACTTTGTAAAACCGAACAACACTAATTATTCGTAAAGTGGTACAGAGTAGAGCTACTTTAGACTATACAAGTCGCGAGAGGGCGCAAAACAGCGGTCCACACACTGTCAATAGACCTTTCTTTTGTTGATAAGCAAAGTGCGCCGGTTGGCATGGACGGCCGAATGTTAGCAAAACATTCAATCGTGTTAAAAAATGTTGTGACCAAAATTCAACATTTTCTGTAAAGATTCATGAACGGAAATACCTTCCATGATTCATGGATTGGTTCATTTTTTTTCAACAAATTCAACACTATTTTTGAATATTTGTGTAACACTGCTACAAACTGTGGCAATCTGTTTTTGATTTGCAGTTATGGCTTTCCATACTTTTCCAACCTGGGTTGGCAAAAACTCGAGCTGTGACGTTGCAAAAGAAAGGTCTATATCAGGGCACAATTTCATAACACTGCACACACAAATAATTATGGCCAAGCACAACAATAATGATTACACCAGAATAAGGCTACCAGCCAAAACGCCACGCCACATCCATGAACCAATTTTGTTACTGGTATCCTGCTGACTTTTGCTAAGCAGCTCCATGGGTACTTGCAAAGACCATACTTTGTATTGCGTATACCGGTATATGTAATGATAATGTAGTGGTGTCCGATTCGACTAGCCACCGTCACTTGACTTTAAAATTCTATAGCGGGTGACCTTGATGGTTGCAACGCCCCTGTGGGTCGTTGTCAGCACATTTATTTTATTTATTTTATTACACTTCACACTGGCAAAACACTAAAAGGAATGAATAGATATAATCCTAAAAATAAAACTATGACTGAGAATATAAAAATAGGTACAAATATTTAAAATTGTATAACAACCGAGCCAGTGAGTGGCAAGGAGGAACAGGTGACCAGCACCTCTACAAGGCCGTCCTTCCAAAAAAATTGTCAATAAGTACCCCGCCCACTAAAAAAACCCAAATGCTAACAAGAGAGCTTTGTTTTGCATTTTTCAACGATTTGTTTTTATCTAAGTGTGGTTTACATGATCCGGATAAAGTCTGGGTTAATTTAAGCATTTTGTTTGCTTAAAAAAAATTGCAGAATTGTTGTCCTGCCCTCTAACCAAATCGAACATTAACCCCTGTTGATTGACGCCCTTTCTAGGCCGTGTGGCATGGTCCAGCTTTATAGGATATCACGTGGCAAATGAGCTGACCATTGTGTGCACGACGTGGTTGAGACAATGGAAATATCAAAATTGGTGACAGTGGCCCATCACTACAGGGTTGTAAGAGTGAATGCTCCAGCCTTGCTACCATGGGCAGCGCACCGTATCAATACCTCCCGTCATTAACCCCTGGTAGGTATGTGCTGAAAAGCAACGCTGATTGGTTTCCAAAAGTGACTGCTTTGCACGCAGGCTTGTAAACTTGTAGGTATGAAGGAGCAAGGCATGCTGGGGGAAAAATGGTGCGGCGAGATTGATCCTCCCTGGGAACGAGGTTGTGGATGCTCTATCAAGATGCCATGGTATTTATGAGCGTTTTTATAAGTGAAGCGGTAATGCTTCAAAGCCTTTCTTATAAGTGACAGTGGCTAGTCTAATTGGGTGAAAATGGTATTTTAAACCATCGATACTGAATAAAGAAATAAAATAACACAAAACTCCACAATAAACACACAAACTTGCTTTGTGATTCCACTAAACGATGCGCACCTGTCATTATTATTTTGCTAAACACTTTACACACAAATTAGGTTTTTCAGTTTACCAGATATGAGTTTATTAGCAAAGAACCCACATGCATCTTGTTATATTTAAAATGATCTGGTTTTACACCTTTTTATGACGCCAAACTGTTCCTTTCCACAACCCTTCAAAACAAACCCAACCCTTCCCCAACCATAAACCTCAACCCTTTACCTTGACCTGCAAATAATTATGACATAGGAAGCCTTAATGACCGATAATGAAATACAAACACCAATATTTATCTTTGTATTTCTTCTACTGTCCAGTAGATTACCCCCTCCCCCCTTTCCCGCGTTGATGACGAAGTAACCAAATTGGGGTTAACATAGCAACATATTTCTCGCGTGTGCAATGCAAACAAACACACACCCCCACACTACGCGCGGGTCGGATTTGTGTCGAGCAGAAACGCAACTTGGAGCATTCTATTTATCTTCGCACTCGTGCGTCGAGGCCGCGAGCATTTTGAGGCATCTTGTTATTTACCCTGGCACAATACAAAGCCGGGCTATTATAATCTGTACAAACAACCTCCAGTGTACTGCGGAATATTTATCTATCCATGTGCATACGTTAATGAAGATGCACGTTAATGACGAAGCGCTTCGGAGGGGGAATGGAAAAGTGCCGTGCAAGATTTCCCGCCAAATTCACTGTCCGTTCGCTTAGATCGTAATTGGGGGGAAGTCAGTAAATGCTTAACTACGTGTACGATCGAATGAGTCTTTTCGGACAACCAGCATTTTAGGAATTGCGTATTAGTTGCATCTTTAATTCCGTTGTTAAAAGTGCAATGAACATTAGTAAGAAAAAGTAGGCACAGCCAATTCCATGAAACCACTCTGGATTTTGTCTCCGTCCAAGCGCCAATTTTGATCCAGATTCGTAGACTTGCACAGTCCTACCGAGCCAATCAATGTTGCGCCCTCTATCGGTGACTAGTACAAAAACTAGCGTTGCCAATCAAGACCAGTGGGTGAGACCAGTGGGGCCCACAGCGAACCCACGGTGTCTGACCTCGGTCACCAGCCGGTTATTGGTCCCATTTGCATCTCGTCGATGAGCCACTCAAATCGGGCCGTCGATAAATTGCATTCATAGGCCTATCCTTTCCACAAAAAGCTCTCACTTCAAGAGGGGAAGAAAGCCCCCCCCCTCCTTAAGTATTGGCTCAATATCTCGGTCGATAAACTACAACGGAAACCTTCTAAAAGCTCGGCGTGAAACATCAGCATGTACACCCGTGAAATTCGTCCCAATCCATCCCTCTCCAGAGTCTAAATAAAGCAAACACTGAACCAACCAAACACTACTTGACTTTATAATGGAACAATCACTGCACAGTATTTTGTGTAACAGTCAAATATCGTGCTTTATAAAGACATGGATTGTTTTTTGTTTTTTTACACAGCGAGAGGAAAATACCAACGTACCGATGAGTGCAATCGAGCACCCAGATCAGTTACACTACACTAATACTAGTGTACACTGTGACATAATGAATAACGCATTATAGCAAAAACGGTTGAAACAATACCCGGCCCATATAGAACCTGACCCGAAAACGAATTTCAAGCATCGTTGATCCTTCCAACTCCAGTTTAATTGGCGTGGAATTCTTCAGGATACTTTTAAAGGTTGGGTAATATAGTTTGGTTTTCTCCAATGTAATGCTTTTTTATTATGATTATAGATAGGTTGCAATATGACGTAAGTCGGCCATCTTTACGGGCAATTTGGAACACACAGTCATGCATTACGCGTGAGAACGGCGTGCAGCACGCGCACATTTCACCAAACTCATTGCGTGATTGGTTAGTGAATGACGCGGCTGCGTTAATAATTAGAGCGCTTGACGCGCCTGCCAGCCAAAATCAGCGTTTCCACTTCTAAGGAAATTTCCTTATTTTAAGGAAATTTTAACGTCCTAAGGAAATTTCTAAGGAAACAAAAAATCTAAGGAAATTTAAGGAAATTTCAAAAATCTAATTTAAAGAAATTTGAGAATAAAAGCAAATCATATAAAAAAAATACAATAAAACATGAAAACTGGCCATTTTTAGGGTTCATATCAGCGAAAAATGGCGCAGTGAGATCGATCACGGCTGGGAACGAGGTTGGTTGCTTATAGCGCGTACCATAGAATTAGAACCCGGTCGGTGCGTACTACTAAAAGCATCGCTCCACTGCTGGCGCCCCCAAGTAGTCTGGTTTCGATTGCATCGTAGGCTGAGCCCAGGCCTGATATGCGGCGGGGTCGCGCATCCACACTACTACCGACCACATGATGACTGTATGTGTGGTTTGCACGTCGTAGATTTTGCATACTGTACATTGTACATGTTGTGTTGTTTGTTCATTGCTGTTTGACTAAAATTGGGACTGGTATACTATGACAATTTTCATCAATTACCATCAATAGTTTAAGTTATTTTATCTAAGGAAATTTTAAGGAAATCCTCCCAAAACTCTAAGGAAATTTCTTTTAATCTAAGGAAAAAATTATGTCAATCTAAGGAAATTCAATTTTGGGGAGTGGAAGCACTGGCCAAAATGCGATTTGCCCGTAAAGATGGCGTCTACTGGGAACTATCTATAGGTCATTTTATAAAGCAAGATACAGTAAAAGTCACATGTGAACGTTCAGCAGAACAGTGTCTGCTTGCTGAGAAAACAGCAAAGAAAAGTCACGGTATTTTCACAACTGGCTACAGCATTCACGAGCGGATAAAACCTTCAGAAATCTTAGAAATGATTCTTGCATAAATCCTTTCTGAGATTCATATGTTTTTGGGTGACAAATTATCCAAACCATATTACTTTGAAAGGAACCCTTTCTCCTATTAGCAGCTGTAGTGCTTCTCACGAAACTTTGATGGTCATTGGAGTATATATAGGTTTTCTCGGTCAATTTCGGCAAATGAGCAGCCAATTTAACCACTGAACCATTCTATTTCGCGCGAAATCGAATGCTACTGAAAAGGGTCATTCGATTTCGTTTTATGACTAGTCAAATGTACTGTTGCGTCATTCGATTTAACAAAATAATCATTCAATTTAACAATTCATCAAAGCAGCATTCAAATTCACAGGAGCTTTTTGAGGCGTGTGTTTAGTCATTCAAATTCATTTTTGGGCAGTCATTTCTGTAATTTGTACAATCTAAAAAACGCTCTGTTAAACTTTCGTTTCATTTCGAATGTTAAAGGCATAAACACGGTTCACTTATTGGCACTTGAGTTACTTTGCCGATGTACCTCGAAGACGAGCTTTCGCTACAGTTTTAGACGCATTTTTCTAGAAATGGTAGCTCGTGGTCGCTACGCAAGAGTGTCCCAGGTTGATCGAGAAAGTTTGATTGAGGCCTTCGAGGGAAAAGAGCAAGACTACCTTGAGCTTGCGGTCAATTTGAAGTCAACAAGTCCACAGCAGTGGTACAACCATACCCAAACATAAATGCCAAGATGTCTGGCACGCCAGCAGATTGATGGTTGAGGAAGAAACAACATAAACAATAAGAAACCAGGGAAAACATAAAGAAACACCCCATTCAAAAACATACAAAATTAGGTCTTTATCAGTTAACCAATAAAGATCCCCCAACAAAATCAAAAAAAGAATAAAGAAGAAAACAAAGAAGAAAACAAAGAAGAAAACAAACCTAATGGGCCCCATGTAGAATCTACTAGAAACATAAAAAAGAAAGAAAAAAAGTTTGCATGAATTAAATTGAAGATACAAAACAGATGCCTTGTACAAAACAGATGCCTTGTATACAGTTTATCTGTTTAGTCGCATTTCGTTATCGTACTTATTTGAGTTCTCATTTAGCGAAATTGATTGCCTCTTTACGAAATTGAAAAAAATCAATCAGTAAAAATCTCCAGTCGAACCAGCTTTGCTAAATTGAATGATGATTGTGCGTCACGAAAAAGAATGACGATATACTAAATTGAACACAGTGCTAAAGGAATTTGAATGCCTCAAAACGAAATTGAATGACCGAATTCTGAATTTGAAACGCAGTAAAAACTGGAGAGGCAAAATAGCTTTAATTCGAACGCACGAAAATGAAATCGGCTGCTCATTTGCCGAATTTGACCGAGAAAACCTATATTTGCGGCGTGTCGTGGCCGGGCGGATAAGAGCACCGAACTCAAGCTCTGGTGTTTCTGATCAGCAGAGTGTGGGTTCGAATCCCAGTCGTGACACTTGTGTCCTTAAGCAAGACACTTAACCACATGCTTCGTCCTTCGGATGGGACGTTAAGCCGTAGGTCCCGTGTGTTGTGTAATGCACGTAAAAGAACCCAGTGCACTTATCGTAAAGAGAAGGGGGTTCGCCCCAGTGTTCCTGGTTTGATTGGCTGTATATTGCGCCACAGCACCTTGTAAACCATTACATGGTGCTATGCAAAGGAATAGGTCTCATACTTCAACACGTAACTCCACATACCTTGTAGGAAAAATACTGAGCGCTTTGAGACGCCCATCGGGAGTATAAAGCGCTATATGAGAACTGCGTATTATATTATTATTATAATACCAATCTGTGACCCTATACCTACATACAGATCTGCGAGAATCTTTATTGACAGAGGGCTGAAGTTTTTTTAGGCATAATGGTATCGTGGAGTTAGGGTTGCACTACACTGAATAGAAAGGATATCGTGCACCAATCCTCATGAATAATGTAAACCCATAACTTTTTCTTTAAATCAAGTATGTAGGTCAAGGCTTTTATGGAATTTTGAAAAATGATCAAATATTGTTCCCTTGGGGTTTATTAACTTTTAACTTAGAGCATTTTCGCTTCACTAGCCGTCTTATTTCCCCCCTATTTTGCTAACAAGTGTAGTGTCATTATTCCGTAGATGGAATCCTGGCCACTAACTCGTTCAGGGGTGTTTTCATTTTGGGTGAGCAGAGCTCAAACAATCTATAGCTAACTTACCAAAAAATGAAAAGAAACACAAAGTTTAGAGGTCATTAAATATATTTGATTGGATTTCAAGAGGCTGCGAGAATTTAATATTTTTATGAGTATTTTTGAACATTTAGCATTTAGCATTTATTACTGTGGGGGAGCTTATTTAGTGTGGTGCACCCTTTTGCGAACTCATATGCGTCATGCTGCCACCACTTTGTCACAATTTATTTCCTGTATACCACACCATTACTGAACTCTAATTTTGTTAATTGCAAGTTCACCCCAAACAAGACTAAAATCCACTCTTGGAAAGGGGAGACAAGAATAAAATACTTCTTTAAGATGAAAATAACTCCGGGGAGCTGAAGGTAGTAAATGAAATTCCTCTTAAAACAGTCTAGATTGTAGGATGGAGGGAAACATGCACCAGGCAAGGAGTTCCAAAGAGATGCAGTACGTGGAATAAAGCTGTTGGAATGGCTCTTTGTTCTATCATCTCAGCAAAGCAATGGGTGAGAAGAAGCAGAAAGCCTGGTTTCACGCTCAAACGCCCTGTCAGTAGGAACCAGGTGCCACATTTACCATGAAAATGTAGACAAGACGAAGACTGGCTACAGAACTACAGTGGGAAAGGGGTTGTATAATGTTGATCCGAACTATTTAATACCAACAAGAATTAGTTTCCCTCCCTGCCAGCGGCGTAGCCACGGGGGGGGGGGGGGGGGGGGGGGGCCTGGGGGCACGTGCCCCCCCACAAATTTCCAGTGCCCCCCCAGGTGCCCCCACGAAAAAATCGCAATAGTGCCCATTCAAAAAGAAAGTTAAAAGAATGAAAACAAAACATTATAAAAACAAATACATCTGCTATTTGTAGGCCTTCACAATAAAGTAAAACAACAAACTTTAATCGTATTCCAAGCAAATATTGTTTAACTTATGCGGTGGGGATTGTCGCTATCATCACCGGAAGCGCGCGCACGAAGTGTTGACCAATGCGATGCAGCGGAATGAATAGTTGGTGTGCTTCGCGCTACGCTGGTAACGATAACCAGCGGTTCACGTGTATAAACATAAGCCATTGGTAATTTTTGACCAGCGTTGCGCGCTGCGTACCATTGATTACCGGTATACGGCCTACATGCCGGAGAGACCAAAAAGTCCTGCTGCTACGCGCAACGCTATTCCACATAAACCAATGTTCTGTACATGAACCGTTGGTTATCGTTACCAGCGTAGCGCGCAGCATGCCATTTATAAACTACGGCGGCGGCCATATTGCTGCCGGAAGGCGAGGATTCTGAAAAACAGTGAGAATTTTACTTGTTTTGAGGAGTGGATTTTCTGGACCCGCGCCGAGCTCACTGTGAGAACATAGAACACGTAGAGCCTAATTTTGGCGAGATCCGGTTTCAAAAGAGAACTCCATGTGCATAGTGAAGGGCAAAAAGTTTCGAATAGGATTTTGTACATGTCACTCTATGAGATTTGTGGAGACGATAGCGGATCAAACCTCATAGTTCTAGGGCTAGGAGTACATGACCCCCACCACTGACAAACCCATTTTCCCTTGCCCCCCCCCCCCCCACTTGGAAGCAATCCCCCCATGTGCCCCCCACCGAAAAATTCCTGGCTACGCCGCTGCTCCCTGCATCAGTTTGGCCTACGTCATTGGCTTTGGTGGAGCGACCAAAGATGACTGAGCTTAGATAAAACATCCACTGAAACTTTTCAGTGTAGTTTTTTTGCAGTACTAGAAACCACGAAACTTCGTTTTTAAAGAGTCCCAACGAAACACATTCATGAACGTTTCTCACAATTCAAGGTTGAAGGTTGGTGATAGGATTGTGCCTTTGGAGATACAAGGAATTTGGCGCACAGTCCGAGTGTCTCTTGAGAAAAATATTTGGCTATAGAGTCATCGCAGATTTGTCCCTTGACAAAATGTAGGTAGAATAACAAGCATTCAAATTTCAAAATGGCTGCCATTGTTTGTTAGATCTGCCAACTAGAACAAATCTGCGATGGCCCTATACTGCCAAATACCTTCGTCATGACATACTATGTGATCTGCTCCACTATTATAACGGCAATGGAAGGACTTTATTTTATACTTTATCAGAATAAATTAAAGTTAAAGTTAAGCTCACCTCAAGTGAGAGGTCAAAATAAACCCATCACGAAATTTTTTCGATAATTATTACTATATAGGCCTAGGTTATTTTCATATACATTTAGTACATTTTAAGCTTTTATATTTAACCGACGACTGCTTCATGACAATACCGACGACTGCTTCCTGATAACTACGCTTTAATACCCACTCGTCATCAAAATACATCTTTGTTGTACCAGACGTGTGAAAAATTGCATTAACGTGGCCTGAATTTTTTTAAACACCACACACCTATAATTGACCACATAGCATAATACTCTATTAAATATTGTATGGGAAAATCTATATTTAACAGAAATTATGTATATAGCTTCCTTTTCATTACAGCTTCCATGTCGTCAATTCCTATACATCCGTTTTCAAAACAACACGTCCATTCAGAACCAAATTAAAAAAAGACTCCGTTTGAATGCAATTTCTTTTTCTTCTAATGGGGCAGGCTGAAGTACCATCTTATAACGGTCTATCGACTGTGCTTAAAAATGCTCGGAGAACCGTTTGAAACTGCAATTAAAATGTAATAGCGTATTTCAAGGACCCGGTATCTCAAGTCTAATGTCCTTCATATCGCTCGAGATTGAGAGTTTTATTTTTTTGTGTTTTCAATTTAATTAAATGGAAATTAAATCATGAAACAGATAGACGACATTATTATTAGCTTGTGTTCACCATACACCAATGTGTGATGGGCACTGTATTATACTCAGAACTTTCCCGAGTCCTGTGACAAAAATTTGCTAGCATATAATTCAGGTGGGATTTGAACCCACGACCTTTGCCATTCCAGAGTAGATTCTAGACCACCGAGCTTGCTCACCGAGCTTGCTCACCGAGCTTGCTCACCGAGCTTGCTCACCGAGCTTGCTCACCGAGCTTGCTCACCGAGCTTGCTCACCGAGCTTGCTCACCGAGCTTGCTCACCGAGCTTGCTCACCGAGCTTGCTCACCGAGCTTGCTCACCGAGCTTGCTCACCGAGCTTGCTCACCGAGCTTGCTCACCGAGCTTGCTCACCGAGCTTGCTCACCGAGCTTGCTCACCGAGCTTGCTCACCGAGCTTGCTCACCGAGCTTGCTCACCGAGCTTGCTCACCGAGCTTGCTCACCGAGCTTGCTCACCGAGCTTGCTCACCGAGCTTGCTCACCGAGCTTGCTCACCGAGCTTGCTCACCGAGCTTGCTCACCGAGCTTGCTCACCGAGCTTGCTCACCGAGCTTGCTCACCGAGCTTGCTCACCGAGCTTGCTCACCGAGCTTGCTCACCGAGCTTGCTAGCTAGAAGCAGTTCGAATCCCATCTTCTAGCAGCATGGTAACCGCAATGGTTTTTAAAATAAATTAGTTTACATTCTTTCAGTTTTTAATATATAAACACACCATCAGCCAATCTGTGCAAAGTCGGCGGTCACGTTTTTGTTTATTTTAATATTTGAAACAACGAAAAACGATTTACGTGGCAATTTGTGCAGGTCATGTAATATGCCTAAATCGGTTGAAGCAATCCCAATAAGCAATCAGTGCTTCGTGGGGTCGGTTAAAATGCTATATTTCTTAACTCGGACTGTAGTCCAGATATATATGTTTCTTCCGAAGGATTTGGTTTTTGTATGTGATGGGAATTGTGCCTTTGATGATACACGCATGAAACTTGGCATACAGTCAAAGTATGTCATGAGAAAGATGGCTATAAAATTATGGGCATAATTATAAAGAAAGGTAGGATAATACACAAAGGCAGCCATTTTGTAAATTTAGAAAATTGCCTGTTATTCTAGCTATATATTTTTTCAAAGATCAAATAATCTGCAATGGCCCAGAAGCCAAATATATTTCTGATGACATACTCTGACTGTGTGCCAAATTCCGTAAGCACAAACCCCCCAATATTTCCCCCATCTGCCCCACTATTTAGAGTTGAAATTAAGAGTCAATTTGCTTTCAGATTGAACTTATCTTTCCCTCGATATGAATTAAGCAGTGTCATTGAATTGGTCTTCAAGCAATCTTATAGGCGAACCAGAACAACCCGTTGGCAATCAAGAACGAGAGCGGGAAAATAACGCGCGACACCACGTCGATCCGGCTGACGCTGTTGAAGGGCTTACCGGAGGTCCTGCTCTGGCGTAGCCTGGCGTTGCGGTACTCCGCGTTGCCGCACAGACAGCTCAGTAGGTCCATCAAGCAGGTCTGCTTGGTCGCCTCGTCGGCGGCATTCTTCACCTTGATGTTGTAACGGGTCAGGCTGCTCAAGAGTGTAAATCGACGCTTCTTTCGGAGGGTTGCTTCAACATTCTCAGCCTGGAGGGAGTAACAATCGATCAAAGACAGAAAGGGTTACCTGATCTACAATTAAACAATCTGAGGCTATTTTTTGAAGTGTCATTTCAGTCTCATGTCAGATTTTTTTAATTTTCAGTTTCAGATTCACCCTTAGCGTGGCCTAAAGTGATCATGGGGTCCTTGTCAATCACAATACCCGATTGGGGGTAGTTTCCTAGTGTGGGACGCAGTTCCCCAAAATATAATACACTGATTTTTGAATCAAGTAGTATTACCAGTCCCTCTTCCATATAGTTTTCGGATTAGGGTATATGTTCTCCTGGTGCGAAATTGATATTCCCGAACAAAAACACGAAATATAAAGCACAAACCCTGAAGATCTTGGGGGAAAAAATACAAGATACAGCCACTCAGCCATAATGGATCCTTGGCCCAACCAAAGTTTTGTTACTGGCCCAACTTGTTTTGTGTTGTTACAAAAGTAAATTTGAAGAAGAATAGTGACATAAAGAATGAAATTTAGGAATTAAATTATGCCACATAATCACACTACCCGGGGGGGGGGGGGGGCGGGGGGGGGGAGGCCATGGGGCAGACGGGTAACTGCCGTCCCTATTCGGGCAAACTAGGGGAAATTCGGGCACAGCAAGAAGAACAAAATTGGCTAAAGAGAAAGCAAAATCAAGAAGACTTTGTATACGGTATATAAGTTGCTTATGTTTGTATCGGTGTAAAATTTCGGGCAAATCAACCCCTCTGCCCCATGTAACTAAATAGTATCCATACGCCCATGTTGAGCCAACATCATTGAAAAGCAACAACACTCCTTTATATTTATAAAGATCCAAGTTTAAATGGTAATTGGAAGGTGAATTATTTGACTTTGCATGAAGATAACTTGGAGTCTTTGTTTCTGATCAATTACCATTAATTTATGCAAATTTAGGCAGTATTTGTTATCAGGTGGAAACCCCCCCCCCCCACCCCAAACAAACCCTAAAACCCACACGATCACAGACTTGGAACCAAGTCTAGAATTACCTCGGCCTGTGCTACATCGTCGTCATCGTCGTCACCCATGCCCGGCAGCATACCAGCTCGTCTCTTCGTGAAGTAATTCACTGCAGCGTATTCCACCATTGCCGCAAAGACGAATCCAAAACACATCACAATGAACCAATCGATGGCCTTAGCATAGCTGACCTTAGGGAGTACGGCCCTCGAGCTCCATCCCAGGGTGGTGATGGTTAGAAGAGTCATTATGCCTACGAGGTTGAAAAAAATAATAATCATTTTGTGTTATCTTCGGTGACAGGAACAACAATGGAATTTGTTTGGGTCGAGATTTCACCGGAAGAATCCTGACCTTTGACCGGCTTTTGGCTAATAGCGTAAAGTTGTGCGGTAATTGTACAGCTATTTATGCAGCGGGGTCTAAAGTGACTGAAAGTATACATTTGAAGCCCCAGGAGATGTTTGTTGACGCTAGGTGGCAGCAGACTTGGAAAATATTCGAAAAGCGAATTTCTCAGAACGACGTAAACGACGGCAAAGTACCCGCAGAGCTTTGCATTGAGAGAGTTGCGACATGGAGGGACCAGTTTTCTTTGGTCACGTGGTTGCTGGACTCGTATGCAGTCCAAATTCAGCACAAACCCAATTGATGTCTAGTTTGGCATGCCCTGTATACGCACATATGATTTTTGGACAGATAATGACTTCCCGGTAAATCTGCTGCCACCTACCGTCTGTGAAAATCTCTTCTGTAAAGAAAATGCAATTAAGGCAGCACCTTTCAATATTATTTTTCTAAGGAATGCTAAGTGGCAGATTGCTTAAAAGTGTGTATCTCACAGAAATTAGGAGAAAACAAGAGGCAAACATCAAAATGCATCACAATAAAGTTTGGTCGGAACACAGCCCCAACTAATACCAGTAAATACATTTGTAGATTTGGGCCCTGGGGCTCAGCAAAACATTATCAGGAGGGGGGGGGGGGGGGGGGGGGGGCGGGGTATATAATGAATATAACCATCCATTTGTGCATTTCTTTTGATATCGTTAGTGTGGTGAGGACAAGCAGGGGGGGGGGCACACGGGGGGTGGGTGGGTCTTGCCCTCTCCTATTGTCCTCTCGTCCTATCCCTCTCCATGTTACGCAAACACTTTTGGAGCGGCCAATTATTAAGAGCATCAATTTTTTTCCCACGAGAAATTCATATGCTCCTTTCTTTCCCAAATGTCAAAGAACTTCGTTGCTTTATTTTCCCCTTTACTACACTAACTCTATTTTTCGAGAAAGGTAAATATAGATTTGTTTTACATTATCCCTTTTCTAAGAAGCTGGCCCAGTTTTCGCTAAACATCAAATTAAATGAGAGTTACTTGCCTACTGCTGTCGTAATTTATAAGGACAAAAATTGACACAAGGTTATTTTAAGTGATGGATACAGTTTAGAAAAACAACCAACGTACACGATTAATCCACGTGTATAGGCCGTAAGACTAATGTACAAATGCATGCCCGAATGGACACTGTTCAACGTTAATACTTAGAAGCCCTTTTTGCAAATTAACAAAATAAGGCATAACAGCGCCACCGCCGTCGGCTGAAGCTTTCAGACTGTGACAGTCAAACTCTCACGAGATTATAATCGAGTATCTACACATGGTAAAACTGGATAAATGCAGAAATACACACACACATACACGCAGTCTGGTGCCTAAATGCTTGTTTCTCTCCCCCTTGTATGTCCTCTTCTGGCCACAAATTGCCTTAAAATAAAGATTCCCAGGTTTGACTTTGTTTGTATAACCTCTAAGATAAAGCCACCTGGGTTAATGGCAGTGAAAGCTTCGGCTACAAAGGTGTTTCTTTTGCGAGATTTCTCCGTGAGGGTGCTGCAGGCGTATATTAGGAACCTACCCGTAATGCACTGTGCATTTCCTTCCCGTAAATGGGTGACCAAACAGAAGGGAGACAAAACTTTACTCTTTTTAATTTTGCTGGATTACAGGGATTTGGTTAATCACAGTTCTGATAAAGGAATATGTCTATTGAGCGAATTTCAATCCATTTTCAACCGGCAAGCTGCGATAGATTAAAAAAATATAATGCGATTGAGACAGTCGGCATATGCCATTTGGCATTGCTATAGTTTGGATATCTTATGCGATTATACAATTTTTTTGTTTTCAAATATATCGCCTTATCAGTTTTTATCTCAAAGGAGTCTTACTGTCGAATTTCGATGTGACATTAATCATGTTGATTCGTGGAAGATTATTTGGACGTCTTCATTTGAAAGAAGAAGTCGAAGAAGAAGAAGAAAATGTTTAAAGAAAACAAGAAAGCAATTTACCACTTCGTAAGATGCATTTCCAAATCCGATATAAGAACAGATTTGTCTTGAAGAGATAAATTATAATCGTCTTGACATTTATAAATGTAATTAAATTTGATGAATGTTATCAATATTAATTTTACCGCTTCATCAATTGCATTTCTAACTCCCCACCAGAATTCTGAGTTAGTGTAAACAGGAATAAATGTGTTTACGATGGTGTATGATCGCCAAACATTAATAACTTTTATTTATCCATCAACATTTGGGACAAATATTTAGAGTAAGTTTGTCACTGGATGGCGCTTATTTCTCAGAGCTGCGTTTGAGACAAGTTTGCTGAGCTGAAAGCGTTGGTTCCCTGTGTTTTAATATAGTCAAGTAATTTCTGTACTGTTACTCAGGGTGTATTAGATGACCACTGCCCACTTACTGTTCGTACTCGTACTCAAAGACCATGCATACCATGGTATAACAATGTTATTCACTCTGCTAGACGGTTGAGACGCAAATATGAACGAAAATGGCGGAAAAGTAGACTTGAATCTGACCGGTTAATTTACATTACTCAGCAAAATACTGTGTCTGAGCTTATTCAAGAAGCCAAACGTAAATTGTTTACTGATAAGTTTGAATGTGCTAATGCTAAGAGTATGTTCAGTACACTGAACTCGTTGCTTAATACTAACAAAAAGAATCTCCCATCCAATGATAATAAGGCTGCTCTTTGTGATGAATTTGCTGATTTCTTTGATGAAAAAATAGCCGGCATCAGGAAACAGCTTGACAGTCAGTCATCTTTATCACTGCCACCCAGTGAATTGAATGGCCAAGTTAAATCTAAACTGATTTCTTTCAGAGAGACAGATGAGATTGAGGTTGGGGAAATCATAAATCGTTCTGCTACAAAATCTTGTGCGTTAGATCCTTTGCCTACCTGGCTTCTGAAAGCCAACATTAGTGTGGTCTTACCCATTATTACTCAAATTGTTAACCGTTCACTATTGACAGGTGTTTTTCCATCCAGGTTACGTGATGCCATTGTCACTCCTATTCTAAAAAATCCTAACCTTGACCCAAATATCCTAAAGCTAATACAGACCGGTTTCCAACATTGCTTTTATGTCCAAAGTTATTGAAAGTATTGTTGCAGCTCGCCTCTCTCATCATCTGGAAGAAAATAATCTCAACGAGCCTCTCCAATCAGCATACAGATCTTACTTCGAATCAAGAACGATTTTCAAAGATCTATTGATAATCAAGAGGCAGTTATTTTGGTGATGTTAGATCTAAGCGCTGCCTTTGACACTTTAGACCATGACATACTGCTTAAAAGGCTTCACTCTGTTTTTGGTATTTGTGAAACAGCTCTTATCTGGTTCCAATCATATTTAGGTGGCCGTTCCAATCGCATTTCCATTGGCAGTCATTACTCTGTTGCTCATCCAGTCCGGTTTGGTGTTCCTCAAGGATCAGTCTTGGGTCCGAAGCTGTTCACCATGTACACTAAGCCAGTTGGCACTATCATCAAACAGCAGCATGGTGTCCAGTATCATATATATGCTGATGACACCCAACTTTATGTCAGGTTTGACCCCAAGATTCCTGGTGAGCTGGAAAAGACCTTGTACATTCTTGAGAAATGCATCTCCGACCTGAGAAGGTGGATGTCAATCAACAAACTTAAACTCAACAACGACAAAACGGAACTGTTTCTGGCAATATCACCACGAATGCGTTGCTATCTTCCAGCTGATATCAGTATTAAAATAGGCGACTCTTCTATTCATCTCTCCGAAACAGTTAAGAATCTGGGTGTTCACTTTGACTCCCCTATGTCTATGTCTCACTACATCACTACTACTTGCCGCTCTATTAATTTTCACTTGCGCAACATTTCACGCATAAAAAGTATATCACAAAAGAAGCTTGTCATCATGCAATCAGATCACATGTCTTGTCTAGACTTGATTATGCCAACTCTTTACTAGTCAACATTAACTCCACTGATATATACAGACTGCAACATCTTCAGAATCATGCTGCACGAATAATACTCGGTGCCAGGAAGTACGACGATCCTCTTCCCCTTCTCAATGAACTGCATTGGTTACCGGTTCAAAAGCGCATCACTTTCAAACTAGCTCTCATCATATTCAAATGCATGAATGACTCTGCCCCATATTATTTACAATCTCTTCTTGAGCGTCACTTTGTCAGTTCGTATGGGCTCCGGTCATCCAAAGACCCTACCTTACTTCACATTCCTCGTACACGCACATTTGCTGGTGACAGGGCCTTTTCACACTCTGGACCGGTCATCTGGAACAGTCTTCCATCTAATGTCAGGACATCACCATCAGTTCAAGTTTTCAAGAAGCGGCTGAAGACATTCTTATTCCATAATTAATTCATTTTCTACTTTATCCATAGTATTCCTTGTTGTTTAATATTGCAGTTGCTTGTTGTTATTTTTTTATTGTCTTGTACAGCGCTGTGATCTCTTGTAAGAGCGCTTTATAAATGCCAGTTTATTATTATTATTTAAGTACCTTTTACCTGAGTACCAGGTACCGCCGAGAGTTCGTTTAGGTAGACTACGTGTAAGTCAAGTAACGTAACTTAGAATCTGAGTACATTCCACGTCGAGTAACAAGTACATGACTTCGAGTTCGAGCACATTAAATCGAGAAATGAGTTCATGTCCCATTATTTTTCAGGTCTCAGGTCGGGTAACGAGTACAAACATAACTTTGAGTCCGAGTACATCAAGTCGACTACGAGACTCTGAGTCTATCATACACAGTGTACATGAAATTGAGAAACGATTTCGAGACTTCGAGTCCCAGTACATTTGAAGTTGATTAGTAGACTTTGAGTCCGTGTACATTAAATCGAGAAACAAGTTCGTGGCTGCCACTACGAGTACATTAATTCGAGAAACGAGTTCATGACTTTGAGTCTAAGAAGGCTACATTTTAAGTCAATAACGAGTACAAACATGACTTCGAGTCCAAGTACATCTAAATCAAGTACGAGACTTTTAGTCGGTGTAAATTAATTCGAGAAACAAGTTCGCGACCTGTACGAGACTTTGTACACTAAGAAACGAGTTTGTAACTTCGAGTGCAAGTACTTTCCGAACAGATTACAATTAAGAGTATACTGGTGTCTTGAAATAGTTTTGGAGTACGGGTATCATACAAGTACTACAATACTGTAGATTACCACTTACCAGTCAAGATGTTACGTTATGTATGACTCCTGATAGTAAGTACCATGGAGGTAGAAATCCATGGTAAGTACATACATTTTGTTAATGTAGGGAACCCAAGTGCGCCCTCAGTGTTCATATTGTAAAAAGTAAACTTTGGGGTCGCGACCTATAGATTCACTCTCTTTTCCTTTTGTAGCTTTGAGCACGAGAGAGCACATTATTTTCGCTCTGTATTTCTCTCCATTTTGTGATACTATTCATTTGGGAGGGATAATTTCCTAGAACTCTCTGTGAGTATCATTTTGTCCTAAATTATATTTTGATTCAAGAAATATTGTCATTTATAGGGCTATTTCATTCGGTATATTGTAAACTTGTGTGTGTAGCCAGCCTCGTGTTGTGCCGACCTTTTGCCCTTTAGCTTTACATAAAGTGACTGTGTGCATTTGTATTATATGCTATTTTGTATTCAATGTGCTGTATTGCATTGAAGGATTAAAATTAGTACAGGAGATTATTTTATAATTTACGTCATCTATAGAATTTGTTGTTACTTTTATTGTATTCTCTTGGTGAATACTCGTCCTTTTTCAATAGAGGACCGGCCTCCTTCCCGTGTCTCTACATTAAGCACAACTTTTTTTGAATATAAGCTATTATCGTGACTGCCAGTACGAGTACATTAATCCCCTGCACTTATGTTTGCCTAGCAAACAAAGTTGCATTTTCTGCTGTCATATTCGTCAGATTAAATTGGCCTAGTTCTATGAAATGGGTACCTTTTGTGTCGGGGCCTTAATGGATGTAAAGTGCAACCAGCAGAGTTATGTGCAACCTTGTCCACACGTCAACCCGTGTACATATATTCAATAATTTGACACAGTGCAAGATTTACGGTATGTAAAGGTGAACCAGTCATGTTGGATTCATAATCCGCAAGTTTGGAACACAGTCACGAAGTGAATGCTCACTTTCGAGATCAGGAACACCGTTATTGAAATTTAAGGTGAGGCTTGTAACGGACACCTCAAAACTAAACTCGGTCTATATTGACTCGACCTGAATCCAGACAATGGGTTCCGTGTGCTCTGGAGAGGTCAACCGATCTGAATAAGTTGGGAATTCGAGTCGGCATGTTATTCCCGCGAGTTCGAGTACATTTTATCGCTTCCTAATTAAAAAGATTTAAAGTGCCTTAAAAGTATAGAGTCCTGAAATTACTTTAAATAGGCCAACCTAAAAACACGGCTGAGACCAAGACCACGACTCATCAAAACTAGAGACAGAGATTTTAGTTCGATCTTATGACTCATTTGGTGGTTTGAGTTCAGAGAATCGATTTTAGATTTCCCATGGAGTGAATTTGCTCTTGGAAGTCAAGTTTTGAAGTTACTTTATACATGGATTGAGAAAAATATTGCTCAAGCTCAGCAGATCAATTCCTTAAAACCGGAGTTAGAGATTCAGTCAATCTAGCGCGCGGGTTCTTGCTCTGCCAAGAGGTCATGGTCTTATTATGGTATAGTTACAGCGAGTAGATTCCTAGTTGCAACAACTCGACGCATATGGAGGTCAGAGTAAAGTTTTCGGCAGCTCCTGACCCGTGACGTCACTCCACACAGTGTGGTCCTCTAAATAATTACTATAAGCACATTATAGACTACCAAAACTAAGCAAAGCCACTACTAACAATATGCATGCATAATGCATTCAAACGAACATCCAATCTGGCTGTAAATAGTACGGTGGCTCATGCTAGATAACTCTTGTTTCTTTTACGGCGTTGTATTACGATACATCGCCGGAGTATTGCGTTATAATTGCCGTATTATATTGCGTTATATCGCTGCAAAATATGGCATAACGCAATAAGATACGGCAATGTAACGCAATGGCGATGTACTGCAATAAAATACGGCAGAACGCAGTAAAAAACGTAAAAAACAAAATTCGGCAATGTAACCCAATAGTGTGCCATGCAATAGTAGTACGGGGATATAACCAGTCAAAAAGTTTGAGTTCCCTAGGAATTGGCGGGTATGAGCTACTGTAGAATCGGAAACTAATCAAAGTGTAACGCCTCGGTGGCTAACAAATGTTATCATATAATCGCGATAAACACATAGGCTTATTAATTTCTCAACACGCAGAGTGCTCGCGCCACCTAGGTGCTGATTTTCATGTGATGATGTGATTGACACCATACAGGTGAATCCACCGAAGGTAGTCAGTTCGCCGGTTTAAACGCCATCAATACGTGCCTAATTCTAAATTTCCACTTGACGTTGCAATTTTGGCGCGAAAGTAACACGACCCGCGCGGCGGAAGAACGTTTTTGCCCTCGATTAATTAGGCTGAAGTAAACGTCTGCACGCAATGTAAGTCAACAATTTGGATAGAGTGTATGCGTTGCCGGGGAGACTGTTGCATTCTCTTTTTCTAAAGATTGGATTTGGTGGTTCAGTCTTTGAACACTGATGACTGTAACAACAGGAAGTCAGATGGCCTGACTGATTGAGGGCGCCCTCGGTTCTATTTTGTGCACAAAACGTGGACATCGCTTAAAAACAACAAATTGAACACAAAGAGAAGTCTTGGTAACCGGGTCGACAAAATTGTGTGGGCCCTGAGTTTTCTCTCTCTCTGAATAACTGTCCATTATCGATAACTTTTTGCAACAATGCCTCCTTGAACCCTATTAATTTGTGCGATTTACTCATTAATTTATAAGAAAAGGCAATTATAGGATCATTAAAATTGATCTAATATTAGATTGTACTATTGAGGGTCGGTGAAGGTTGGGCCAACAAGCGGTTGCCAATCAAAAGGCCTTGGAAAGCTAGTCAAGGTGATGGTTATATTAATGAATGAATTAATGAATTAATTGATTTGACTTTATTCACATCATAGGTTTGCTTTGCAAAGTTTAGTTGGATGTATGTCCATCTATAGTTCATCTTACCAGATTTAGCTCAAAAATAAACAACAACCAAAATGACTCTTATCCAATTCCTCATCAATTATTATCTGACTAACTAATTACTAATTTTCTCGCTTATTGTTGTTCCATGAGACTTGGCCTTCAAATTGTGTTTTATCCATTAACTGCACAACTCATTATTGACATCGCAAAGTGATCTTTGTCTCTAATTAGCCATTTAAATCTACCTCGAGACCAATTTCTTCCATGAGACGAAGTACGTGCAAGTATTTTTTGTTCTTTCTCGTGATATCCGTCTTAGAATGGTTCACGCACGTATGGCTAATTGACTCCAGTGGCGCGAGGACCCGTGAGATATGAAATTAATTCGCAATTATCCCGGTCGGTGGCGAGTCATGCATGGTGAAATGGGTGGCCGGCGTCCAGTGTTTGTTTATTTGTGTTGGCGTAGTTAAACCCTTTGGGGGAAGAGAAAATTGTCCGGCTTTGTTTTAGGAAATTTTGTTTAAAGTGAAAGGATGCGGCTGCTGAGATTAGACTCGACTGCCAGTGGATGTAACCGATGGAGAAAACCGATTAGGAAGTAAATGGAATTGAGAGAGGGGGAGAATATTGGGTAGGAGTTTCATCGTTGATGATAAATTCCTAAAATAACTCGTTGGAAAGAAATGTTCCTGCTGTAGCCCCAATCCGCGAGACCATTTACCCCCATGTTGGTCATTAAGGAAATATTAAAATCAGAGAACCGTCGCACGAAATAACAACCCACGGCGACAAAAGAAAAAAAGTAAGAAAAAAGGAGAAAGAATGAAGATGAAGAAGTAAAAAAGACACAAGAAAAGAAAAAAGAAAAAAGAGAACAAAAGGAAGAGAGTGGAATATAGAAAAAGGGAAAAAGAAAGAAAGAAAGAAGAAGGAGAAGAAGAAAAAGAAGAAGAAGAAGAAGAAGAAGAAGAAGAAGAAGAAGAAGAAGAAGAAGAAGAAGAAGAAGAAGAAGAAGAAGAAGAAGAAGAAGAAGAAGAAGCCAAAGAAAAAAGGAGTAAAAAAATGGGCAGCAGGAGAACAAGAAATCAAAGAAATAACTGTTACCGAAAAGGGGGTACAACAAGACAAACCCCGAACACTAAAAAGTAGAAGTTGTCTTCAAAAAGAAGGAATTTGAATAACAATGATGAATAAAATACAAAACAGAAACTGTGAAAAGAGATTCAACAGAAATATTCACAGTACTGTGATTTTAAATTCTAATGTGTCATGGCAGGCTTGACCAAATAATGCATAAAACATTTATTTTAAAAAAATGTCAAGCTATTATTCAGAGACGGTTATATTGGAGGGTTCAGTGTTTACTTGCAGATCAATATACTTTTTACTTATTATTATTTTAAACCGTTCTGCATGAAACCAAAGGGATCTTTAGACGCGATTGGCGTATTAACCTCGTGAGCCTGAAGGTATCAGCCTAGAAAGGACGACGAGGAATGTTCTTCGCGTTGAATATAAACCATTACTAGAAACATTGATGAGCGAATGTGCCATCTAGAAGCCCATAGGGGACTACTAGATTAAGTACGAAGAGTGACTGGACGATTAGCTGGGGATACTTACACAGTGCGACTCGAGCGGGCGTAGCCTCCCGGTTGAGCCAGAAGGAGACCCAGGAGAGAACCACCAGCAACACGCATGGGATGTACGTGGAGATCACGAAGAATCCGGCATTACGGGCCAGGTAGAACTCGGCTGTTAGGACAGTACGGTTACCTTTGGTAATGAATAAGTTATGACAACTTTGATTAGCTTTATCCATAGAGCAAGGTAGAAAGAGAGGGAGAGTGGGGAGATGGGGGGGGGGGGGGGGGGGGGGAGGCCGAGGAGTTCACATTAATTTAGGACAAGGTTAGTGTGGGAAGTGGATTGACTTCTAAAGCTTACAATGTCAACCAAAATCTTATCATGCAGTATCGACCTTAAGACTATACAACCTTGTTTGAGCATTACACACGGAGTATGGACCTTGGAACAAAAGGAAGTCCACGCAAATTAGGGATTTGAAACACTATGTGGACTTACACACGTCCACCCAGTGTTTTCACCACTATTGCAGATTGTCTTTTTTCGAAGGTGCACATTAACAAAGGAAATGTCAACAGAGTGTCTAACACATGGCTATGTATAGCCGTATATAGGACTTTTCCTCTGTGCTGTACACAGATACAGAGTAGTATAATACGAAAGTGAAAGGCCGCCAGGGCTAGGCTTTGTACAACTATAGATGTTAAAACTAGGTAATGGTCGCACAAAACTATGGCAAATAGGGTATCTAAAAAATAAACATCCTCGTCCCAGGTTTTTAAATTTGTTTCAATGTTAATTTTCACAAATTATCAGTAGTGTAGGGGCCTGTATAAAAATTGAAATCGTGTTTACAACAAGTTGCTATTGGTATTCAAGAATTTTGTATCAATAAGTGCGAGACTTGCACAGTCTATGGATGTATAGGACGTCCCTATCGACACACGGTCGTAGCCGTAGCAATAGCTTGCCAAGTCGGATATGGCCAAAGTCAATCATTTGTTTCATGTCAAAAATTAACACACAAATGAACACAGCTTTACCTAGCATCAAAATAATGCTCGCACTGTTGTTGTTTAGGCTTTATTTTGTTGTCAGTTTCATCATGATGAATGGAAATTTACTTGGTCGTAATAAATGAGGGCATGGAATAAAAGTCATCTCAGCAAACTTAAATTGCTTTTCGTTGGTTAGAGCCAGTGCTAGCGTTAACAAGTCAACTGTGAAGGGAGGGAACACACGAAATGAGTTACGAGGTTAGTGCTTGCCCCCCTTTATTTCAACTAGCTTATCGAGAGTTCCTTCCCACCATAATGTGCTGCTGTGTTTCGCTTTGGGACAGCTCAGTGATATCAGATGAAGAACCGTCAACCTGCTGAGCTATTTAGTACGGAGTTCGGAAATGCCATAAGCCGTTTTCACATATCATGGACACTCAACAAACTGCACTTGGTTTCGTTAAGTCTGTCTGTATAGACCATGTCACCTGTGACATCACATGTTTACAAAAGAGCCACAGAGCCTGGACTTCCTGCAGGCACAGTTTGTACGCAGCTCAATGGAAGAAAACAATTAATCTTATATTTTATGGAGATTGCACTGTCTGATTTTTCTCAACTTTTGATATGAAGAAAGGGATGACATCTCAAAAGCTGTACAGCAGTTGCTTTTGTAACTCTTGAATTTATGTCAAAATGTAAATTTTCCCATGGCCCGATGTATGTAGTATCTTGCCTGTCAGGAAATGCATTAGAATGTACAAAGTCACTATTTCAGTAAACAAAGGTAACATGGTCTATACACCCAAAACAAACAGTGTCCACCTATAGGTGTTCGCTATATCTCAAAAAGGCTAACTCAACTTGTTGAAATCCTGACATCATTTACAGAAGGAACATCGTAAAAGTTAAGATGAAGACATTCCGAGATAATTTGATCTTGGGATGACGACATCCTGAGAGTAGAATGTGGTCTTCCACATGAATTTGATCTTGGGATGTCGACATCTTGAAAGTAGAATGTGGTCTTCCACATGAATTTGATCTCGTGATGACGACATCCTGAAAGTATAGGATGTTCTCTTCCCGAATTAATTTATCTTAGGTTCTCGACATTTTCAGAATGTTATTATCCCAAGATAATTATTGAGATTGTTGATGTAAACACTTTCAGATTTGAGAGTGTACTTCGGTTGGATTGCGTGTCCTATAGTGTGATAGTTTAGCCACATGGTAACCTTAATTCACTTTGTGCCTTTTCAAACAACTAGAGTTGGCTCCGGCTTAGAGTTTCGTCCGCTTTGTGAGGTAGCAAAGTTTCACTTTCGGCAAGGGATTCCAAAATATCTGAACCGAAGCCAATGCCGGAGTGAGCCAGAACCGTAGACTTGAAAAGACCACATGTATTTCGTTCGGAGAGGAATGGAGTGTGTTTACCTATACGGTCTGACACCTTGACGTTTCTGTAGGCTTTCCAAGTCTGGAGGGAAAATTGTGAGAATCTGAGATCCTCTGATACCTCGATGGAGGCCGAGGCATTGGACGGTTCGTCCTTCCACCGATACACAACGTCATTCTCAGAGTAGCTGTCTGTTTATTTAGGGAGAAAATAATAAAACAATCATTATATCAGATTTTGGTTTCGAAATCTGACATTTTGCACGGGCTAAATATCGGCTAAACATCGGACTCATCAACATTAAGGACCAAACAAATACCGTGTTCTGTGCTTCAAAATGTCAGGAAAACTAAGGCAAATATCAAACAGAACATGAAGAGGATCAAGCCACTATTTAACCCAATAAACTCGTAAATTAAAACAAACAAAACAAAAGCAGCACCCTGGGGCAAAATTTAATTAAAGTAACCGTTTTCTAAATGTAGATACCTAACATCACAGGCATAAACTTGAACCAGGTGGGAACAAGCCAAAATACTGGCCGAGCACAGAAAACAAACAGCTCCAAAATCCATGCGCCTGAGGATGAAAAAAATAGTTTGGTTCCGACCCAGTTGCTAATCTGTGCTAAGTGCTTCAAAAACAAGACCCGGGCCGATGCGTGACAACAACATGTTAGTCCGTCTCATGTCGTCTCACCGTAAATTGCCTCTTGTCGTATCAGCCTCGAATTTAACGCGGGAAAATATTTCCCGCGCTAGGAGTCGGTCTCCGTGAAAAAACCACCGGCGAGAAAGAAAGAAAACAAAAAAAAGGAAAAAAAAGGAGAAAAAAAAGCGCGCCAAAAAAGGGCATCGGCTTAATCGGGTTAAGAGATTATCCACTATACGCCCACTTCGATATCCGGAGCCACTTTATTGAGTGCCATCACTTTGATTAAGGATCATACAGATCTGTTGTTAGCTTCTTATCCTTTTCCTTGGACATACCTTTTGACAAATTCGGTGCCAACGTTTCATGGGTGTTAAGTTCGAAATGCCCACAGATTTCGGATCGCTGAAGGACTCACTGGTACACATGATCTGTCGGTTAAATGTGGCTTTATTGAATGTGGCCCACTTTTTTCGCATTAAAACAGAGTAAATACCTAGAAACACTTTTAACTCAATTTAAGAGCGGGCTCCATGTTGTCCGTTTTGACTGTGTCAGGTTCTCACGAGCTTAAACCAACCATGTGCACTTTCAATGCTGTTATATGATCGGGGAGCACGCCACAGTTAAACGTTTGTAAATCTTTGAAGGTAGATGTCATGCATGTTTCAATATGGAAATGCCGTCAAAAAAGGAAAAAGAAAGTGTAGCTAGCAGAACAGTGTCTTAAAATATTCGTAACACTTCTGAAACAAAACTCTTTGAAATCTAAATTGTTCCAGGGCTTTATTACAGGGCCATACCCCATTGAAGGTCACCAATCGAGTGCTTTACATAGAGAGAGTTGCGACACGGGACCAGGTTTCGTTGGTCACGTAGTTGCTGGACGCCGTTTTTGGTTCAGATGCAGTAAAACCCAAATGTACCGTCTAGACCGGCACCCTGTATGCGCACATGCGTTTTCTGGACCGAAAGTGGCTGTTAATTGTAAGTTTTCGCAACTTTTTCAATACACAGCTCTGCACCAATCGCGCAAAGAGCGACCTCAACTGCCCGTGTTCAGAGCGGATGGTTTGAAACATGGTGTAAAGACCAAACTTACTGCTGCCAAAATGAAGGGGGCAAACTTGGACGTCCATTGGGTATTTTTCCAAGTTCATCATACATTCAGCTTTGATGGTCAACCTAAAAAGAAATGGAAAAACAAACAAAATATCAATTAAACAAGCACCCCAATAAATATTGTTGAATGAACGGAAAATGAAATGTTGTATGGCCATACAATTGGGCTATAAACCAAGTAAAGTTTCGTTTTGTTTAAAACATGACATGGGAATCGGGCAACATGAATCTAGAGAACCTGAAGTAAATGAATGTATTCCCGCCAAACTTCTACATTGTGGAGGGCGCCCTCAGTTGCACAAAGATTATACAAGAGTAAAAGACTATTATCGAGATCACACGGTTGTCAACGGATATAAAATCAACAGAGTGATACTAAGGAATAGTAGAGCAAGAAAACTGTCGTAAACCTTTATGTTTTTACAACCATTCTTGGGAAATAAGAGAAACATTCATAAAACTGAAGTCTACACGCAATGCCCTCCGATATCATTACCAAACGAGATATTCTGAAGGCTGCGGTGCAATGAAGTTATTAGTTAAAATAAACCACGCTTGGATTGTTCATTTCCGTTGAGGGAGCTTTTACTTTATCATCAACGAGAAAAAGACCCAGGGGAGAGACACAGAAGTGCCTTCGCATTGTGGCAAGACGTTTTGGTTAGTGGCCTATTCTTTTATCTCTTGAAATACATCAAAGGATTCCGCGCAGCTATCGCTAATATAATAAAAACCAAAGGACTCAAAGACACGAAATGTTTGTCTCAGGATTTCATCCATTTGGTCATGAAGATAACAAGATAAAGACCGTTCATTTCACCTTTTGGAGGGTTGGCATCGACGCGGCAGGTTCTGTGTGTTAAAAAAAGGCGTGAGAGTAAAATGAACATCGTCTGCGCACCTCATTACAGTCTCACAGCAGTCCCAGGAGGAATCTGAACACAACATCATTGTGCATTTTCTTCACAGGAATGTGAAAAGGTGACGAAGAAAAATTTCTGGATTTTTTTCCTGATCTCCTCAAATTTGGAAACGGTTGAGAGATTGTGATGGGCGGGGGGGGGGGGGGGGGGGGGGGGGGCGGGGGCTCGCATTGTATGGAGCTTGAATTGGAGAGCTACAGCGCGGATAGATACTTCTCCCCGAGGGGGATGGAGCAGGTTTTGAACCCCCCGGGGTTGGGACAAGAAGATGCAATTACTGACCGTTTGTACCAAAATAGAGTGAAGGGGGCTCAGCCCACCTGGATCGCATAGACTTCCGCACTGTTGGCAAATCTGCGGTTGGATTAATAAAAGTCCGCCCGTAGTGTCTGACTCTACGGCCGTCGTGAGGTTTTTTCTCCCCCTCGCTGCCAACAGGCCATGTCAGCGGGAAAGTGAATAGCTACGAGGGAAAATACTTTACATGTTTCCCATCTGCACCATTCAATATCAGGCTGAATCCAGCGTCAGTAATTCATGTAGTCACTTGGTTACATTTGGATTGAAGTGAGAAAAAGTCTTTGTTAATGGCTTCTATTTGCCTTTCCCCCCACCCCCACCCCCGATTTTATATGTAGCCCCAGGGAGGTCACAAACAAAGTGAAGACAGAAATAAACTTGTATGCCGAGAATGACCGGAGAAAGCATTATGGCAGAGTGATGATTTTGCCTCAAACTGAATTAAATTGAGAGATACGCAGACTTGATCGAAGACTGTAGCAAAGTGTCACATGCCTTTTCAATACATGTCAATCTAGAGGGGATATTAGTGGATTTGGATCGGATTTGCGTTGCTTCTTGGCTGCCGCTGGTGCTTTAGAACTACCTCACAATGCTACTGAAAATGTTAGTGTTTTGCGAGATTTACCACACACTTTGGCTTAAATGGGGCTTCTAGATTTACATGTTGGGATCATGACGAGCCCTTAAACTCATTACAATTCAAAACGAATTGACCCAGATACAGCACCCAGTGGGCACGAACCTTTTCTATTAAGCTCTTGACCCTGATGCTTTTAACGTCAAACTGAACCATACATTCTACTGGCCAAGGTTTTTCGGTTCATTGACCTCGAAATCCCGGTCAGACTGACCTGAAACCCGTAACAGCAATGTTGTGTGGCTATTCAGTTTCTAGGTCATTTTCAAACGGCCACTGGGCCACCCAAACTTTGGTATATCTTCTCATGGGATAGACCTTTATCATGGTGCGGCCATCTTGATTTTTCTCCCACTCAAATCAATGTAACCAAACAGAGGCTGGAAGGAGAAATAGTCTGGTTCCTTTTTCTACAATAAATATTAGCATGCATTAATTTGATTGGATACAAGGAACTTGACCAAGATGGCGGCAGCATGATAAAGGTCTTTCAAGATGCGTGGGTTTATGCCTTTAATTGTGTTTTCTAAGTGAATGATGTTACTGGAGGTTCTATGAAGAATCAGTGTTATAATTAAAAAGACAAACAAATTGCTACTTCAAAAGAAGTGACTAAGTTGCCGACGTAAATGAATTAAATTTGGAATTATAATATCATTCTTTATAAGCAATTAACAATATTTTAAACATTAGGAAGGTGTGTTTTTGAGGCCGACACTCAGAAGCGACTTAATTCCAAAGGTCCTATGGCCGGACAAATTGTTGAACCCAACTAAGCATCGACATCACAAGGGTTTGAAGTCACTTTTGTTTAATGCCTCACCTTTGGGTGTATAGAACATTCCCGCCAGGTGAGATGCGGAACAGGCGGTTTGGCGTGGTAACCGTGTGCCTCTTGCATCTTTTACCATTGAAGAAGTAAGTATCGGGGTACCAGATCGACTCCAACATGATGGTATTTAGCGGGAGCATCTCGACTGAACTGCTGTTGAATTTTAAACGGGGGTCGGTCCAACGTTGCCTGAAGAATACATCGATGTGAAATTCCTGGCAAGAGAGCGGTCAATCGGACTTAATTACAAAGAAGGGCTGGAAAAGCATTCAAATTAATGAAAACGTTTTGCTACCCTAAAAGAGAGAGTGAGGAAAAAAATCCTAGCAGTCAAAATTATTGGCAAGTATGGATTTGAAGACGCAGTTTCAGGAGGCGACTACATCCGCCCCGTAATTGTGCAAATTAATCTTCATTCGAATTGCCCACAAGTGATGCGCGGCCTCGACCATTTAGGCTGAAAAGTCCATCGCCAAACATTTGGGATTGATTCTTTTGTTTTACCTCCATTTGCGAAATTGTGTTCAGGTTGAGGCGTTAATGAAGACTAGGAACTATACGACTGGCCCACGTAGACTACTTCAGGCTAAACTGAAGGCACACGAGTGAAAATGCAGACCATTATAATCATGTACCTCGTAAACAGCCCGCCCCGAATGCTACAGCAAACTCAGATATTGCGTAACAAAAATCCCTCCAGCAACAACAGCAACAACGACAACCGCAACGACAACCGCAACGACAACCGCAACGACAAAGACAACGACAACGACAACAACAACTTCAACATCAACGACATGAATGACATAGACAACGACAATGACAACAACCATTATAACAAAATAAGGCAATGGCAATGGCAATGGCAATGGCAATGGCAATGGCAACGGCAACGGCAACGGCAACGGCAACGGCAACGGCAACGGCAACGGCAACGGCAACGGAAACGACAAAGACAAAGACAAAGACAAAGACAAAGGCAACGGAAACGACAAAGACAAAGGCAAAGGCAAAGGCAAAGGCAACGGCAACGGCAACGGCAACGGCAACGGCAACGGCAACGGCAACGGCAACGGCAACGGCAACGGCAACGGCAACGGCAACGGCAACGGCAACGGCAACGGCAACGGCAACGGCAACGGCAACGGCAACGGCAACGGCAACGGCAACGGCAACGGCAACGGCAACGGCAACGGCAACGGCAAAGACAAAGACAAAGACAAAGACAAAGACAACGACAACGACAATGACAAAGACAGGGCGATTGGTTGGGGTTTTAATGCAGGGCTGAAAATAAGTCACGTTAACTGAAAAATTTCAACAATGCATACATGTCAAATCGTATAGTCCATCGAGTGTTTGGAATTTCTGTTGTGCTTGTTAATGTTCACAGCAACGTCATATCGAGTTGAATTTAAACTCGAATTGATCATCCACTTTAGAATCCAGAAAGTAACCAGCTAGACTCAATCGATAAATTACCCCCCCCCCCCCACGTTTTATGAAAAGATAAGATCTTGAGCATCTCTGTAAAAGGGCACGTCCATTTTGTTGAAGTGTTTCCTTCGAACCGTCTGGTTTTCAAGTAAACATCTACTAGTTTGTAAAGCTTGCATTGTGATGATATAGACGCATAAAGCTTTTACATAATTCCGTTCTGGGAAAAATTTGAAAAAGTGGGCACATCTCACAACTCAATCGTGGTGACTATACCCTAAATATTCTCATACGATTAATGTACTATCTTGCCTGCCAGGAAGTGCCTAGGAATGAGCAAGGTAGCTTTTTTGTTAACAAGGTGTCAAAGTAATGAACTGAGTACAACTTTAGAGTGTTGACTTCTTCCCGTTGAATATACAGATCAGTTTTTTAGCAAAATTAACCAAAATTTTGATTAACAAATAATAAACATTAAAAATGTGTATAGACTCGAGAAAGTTTTTTCAGGTTAACTTTTCCCATTAAATATACTAGGTCAGTTTTGGTTTTTTTTGACAACAAAATTAGATTCAGATTTGAAAACTTTTTTTTCATAGATTCAACAAAGTTATAAGCTTTCATTTAAAGGTATTGCAAGAATAAATCTGCCAATAATAAGAGGTAGTTACTTAAAAACTAAAACTAAATCATTGTCTCACACCAGCCAGCCATGTATAAACAAACAATTTTGTATGTTACGTATTTTGTGCAGTGTCCGTGGCATATATGCGAAACTTGTCATATATATATGCGAAACTTGTCATATATATATGCGAAACTTGTCATATATATGTTTTTCGTTTTGATACACTTCAGCATCATCTTTCAAAATGCGTTCAGAAAAGAAGGAACAAGTTTGGCTAAAATCAGGCAATGCAACTTTAATCTCGACACTTCACCGAGAGAGTCTTTATACAAAGTTGTTGATAATGCAGCAATAAAACAGAATACTGTTAAGTTCACCCTACCAAATTATGCAAGCATTTATCGATTTATAAGCGTTACCTGCAACACAGAGCGCACATTATTATATTCAACCTTTAACAATTTCCGTTTTGTCACTCTATGCCAAAACCCCAAAACAGGTGACGGCTATTTGCAAGGAGGCATAACAACTTTAACATTTAAAAGACAAAAAGACGGAAAGACACCAAACAAACTGCAAATTTCAACGATCCAACCACCTTTAAAAAGTAATTATAACATCGTCTGGGCATACAGCTGTCTCATTTAGCCTGTGTCCCGAACCGATCCTAAATTGATTGTCTGTGACACGGAGCAGTTCAAATGAAGCCGGAGAATTTCTGTAACTACGGAAAAGTCCTCCAAAGAAAAAAGAGAGAGAGTAAAAAACCCATAAAAACAATCAACAAATCTTTAAAGCTCGATGCATTAGCAAACACTATTGATTCCGTTTTTATCAACTGCAATGGCAGTTATGGCAGGCACCGCAAGGATAAAAACCACAGAATTCCACCGTCGTTTGTTGGCAACCACCTCAGTTGTTTACATTCGCAAGGTTTTAAATTTCCATATTTCCCCCCAAATCACCTTTTACGACGGTCAATTTGTGTTTGCAATAACCTACAGAACATTACAAACATTGACAAGTTCATTTCAGGTACAGTTGCCCTGCGTGTCTTGTTCCGCGTATATGCAGACTGTGATACTGATTATTGATTCTCAGTAAAACAAAAATGGGCCAGACTAACTTACTCTGGCGGCCTCGGTTTGGTGACGTTAGTTTGAATGGGCTAACAAATCAAGATGGCTGCTAGACTGCTACACTATTAGGCAATTGTGACCCGCTCTATCGAAATGAGGACTGTTTCGGAAATCACGTTTACGTGTAATTCGCCATACAACAGTTGTTGACAATCGAAAATCATGAAAAAACACTACAAAAACCGATTTCGCGATTTCGGTGGTATTAGATTAAACAAAACTTGATCTTTCTTGTCGTGGTCTTACCTTTAATTGAAAAGATGAATAAATCCACAAAAAGTACGTTTTCTTGAGCATGTTTGTACGCATAGCTACAATAGCTAGCTGTTGTTAAAATCGATTATTTAAATAAACACGTCGTAAAAAAATGGAAGTGGCCTTGTCTTGTAGACTTTCTTCATTGCCCGATAACTTCGGACTGGAATAAGCTACGGAAATAATAATGGTATTGCTGGAAAGCCAGTGAGTTACTTGTTAACACAATTCCTTAATTCGATAGAGTGGGTCACAATTACATTCCTAATAGTTGGTTTATCATAATGCTGTTGTTTGGTAAAATTACTACGGTAACATTTTGGAAAACACTTAAACATTCCTTCAATGGTGACTGCCATTATGTTATTTGATTTTATTGTAATAAGTGTAAATAGATAAAATGTCATGTTTATATTCGCTTTAGTAGATGTAGTTGAGGATACTAGTCAGCAATGTACAGGGCAAGTAGTTTTTTTCTTGTTCTTTCAGCGAAGTCAAATTAGACAGCCAGGACACGTCTTTTTGGTAATTGTCAAAGACCAGTATCCTCAGTTGGTGGTTTCCCCAAAACAGCTTAAAAAACAAATCTCTGAAACTTTGGGCTCAATTGGTCATCAAAAAAAGCAAAAAACCCAACAACATAATAAAAAACCAAACTCCCCCAACCCCCCCCCCCAACCCAACCAAACAAACCCCAAAACACTTGTTGCTTAGTATTGTGTGCTTTCAGATGCCTGAGAAAGCCTTCATGCCTAAAGCCTTTCTCAGATTCAAATTTTGGTGAAAAATTACCTCTTTCTCGAATAACATTACTTCAAAATGGGAATTTCTAACAATGTCATAATATCAACAGCTCCCCAATGCTCTTTATCAAAGTGTTTATGGTCAATAATTTTTGAAGAAATTATCAAAGGTTTACCCTCCGTTTTAAGGAATGTAGATTACAATAGACCGTATCGAATATGACGTTACCTTTCAATAATACCTACAACATGGCGTCTGTGAGCGTGTGCGTGTGCGTGTGCCATAGAAATCAAACCAGGAACGCTAAGACGCGTTTAGACGCGCATACGGGTGCACCACACTAAATAAGCCAGAATTAATGCGCCAAGCTACTTATCATAATTTGTAAACCCACAACTTATTTTTAATTATAACGTTTTGGGGGTCATGCAATTAATAGATTGTGTAAATATAAAAATCTATCACAACCTGGGGGTGCTGTGCTTCAACTTTTGAGGAGACTTGATAAATTTAGGCGTTAAAGTTGGCCCTATTTGACCGGGGAAGTGGAGAAGTGCTTCACGAAAACTGGCAGCAAGTCGGTTTTGGAAAAAAAAAAAAAATCGTGTTTTTTTCTTCTGGGGTAGTTAGCAAAAATTCCAAACGGCTGACCTGCCAAAAATTGAAAAGAATTCTGAAGTTTAGTTGTCCGGAAATATGTCTGATTGGTTTTCAAGAGGCTGAGAGACTTACACGATTTTTTGAGTATTTTTGAATAATTATCATTTAGCATTGGTTCCTATGGGAGATTATTTAGAGGGGTGCGCCCTATATATACAACATGGTGGCGCCCTTGCAGCCATTTTTGTTGGGATTTAAACATGTCTGCCGTTTGTTTACAATTGCAGGCGTGACAGAAATGAGTTGTTTGAGACTTCTTTCGTCAGTTATCGCCGTTTTTTTTTATTGTTCGTGAAAACATCACTCCTCTGGCTGCAAACAGTAATTATAATAAAATATAGATAGCAATAACATTGTCACTTGTTAACAGAATAATTCAACGTTTTCAAAGAGTGGCTTGCTTTTTTTTTAGGCATCCTATTCCTACACACTTAACAGTATACAGTGTGTAAGACGGGACAAACTACGATCGACGGTACGACTATCGTGTATGACTATTTGATGAGACTGTGATGGTAAGTCACTTTCAAGAAAATCATGGGTCAACAGCGGCTGGTTGCTTCCTCAATTAGGAAGAAATAAACATGTTGTAAACATCATCATCATTCATACATTACATGGCATGGTTGGTATTAACTATTAATAACTGAACAAGAAGAGTGGGGGAGGTGTAAACATTGCATTATTATGAATGTCAAGTTTCCGGAAAAGTCAAGTGATTCAATTAGAGTTACACTCTATCGGTTTTTCCATTTTGAGAACATTCTGCTGTAATTGTGCTCCTTGTGAATCTTTGGCCCCTCATAGTTATACGATGAGTTAGTGTCCTGTGACTTTGGATTTAGTTGGCCAGGTTGATACAAATTTTGTTTAGCATAGTAAGTGTGATATCGTTCAGCTCGACACTGTGCTCGTCGCTTTTTGTAGATCTTTCCCATAACACGTTTTTTGTGATATTGTTGTTTTTTGTCCATTGCATCGAGGGCTTTTGCAGCGGGTGATCCAGCAGTAATGGGGCAATGAGTTGCCTCACACTTTTTGATAATAGAGTTTGCATGTTGGTTGTTCACCAGATGGATGGCGCTGTGATCTCTTGAAGCTCCGTTCCTTGAAAAGGTTAGTGTTCCTTTTGGATTTGTCATGGCGTAGGCATGATTCATGGATTCAGACTTCTGGGAACTTGTTCTGTACTTGGTTCTCTCTATCGCTTCGTCTCCTATGCGTTTTTCCAAAATTGTTTTTAAGATTTCCTCATCTTTAGATGTTAAAATAAATCTGCCGCGGACATAGCGAGAGAGGTATGGGTACTTGTATTTACCGTTGCAAACATGAGAATTTTGTTTGCATTTCTCATGGTCTCCCATGTAGCAGTTCGGAATTGCATCAATCGCCTTTGCAGCCAGTCTTTTCATGCTTGCTGTGTCATTTCCGCATTTAATGGAAATATGGTGTGCCTCAGCCTGTGCTCTGTGACTCACGTCATCAGCAAATCGGTCCTGTACTCTGTTTGGGTCTCTTGCACTGTTCCCAGGGAACATGTCACTGCTAAAGTTTGCTCGGCTGACTGCCGCACAAAGCGAGCGGTTCAAGTGGGATGGGTCCAGCAGACTTTCCATTTCCTTTCCCGTTCTTCTTCTCATGACAGAATTCATTCCTTTTGCTAGACAGCCGTCAGCGTCTGTTGTTATTCTATCCACAAGAACTGGTTCCGTGCACTCCAAAAGTTTAGTCGCACATCGAACACCCCCTTCTCTCTCATCTCCCATATTGAAATGCGCTGGACGAGTAGCTGTGCACTTGTCGCCGTGCTTAGCGGATGTGCATTGTTGACCGAATGATGATGGTGACATTTCACCACTTTTACAAAGCTTGTTTTCTTGATGGTACATTATAAAAAACTTTGAAGTAGTTGCGTTCTCGCACACGGTGTCTCTTGTCTGTGTTGCAGGAACAAATGTTTTTTTTTCCCTACAGTTGCGCAGGGGATTATTATACTGCCTGTCCATTTCAACTGCAATTGGACTTTCTCGTTCAAAGCCTTGGAGCTCACGGATGTCTTTCACTAGTTTCCTCTTGTCTGCCATGTCTCTGATATTTTCATTTTTGATAATTTCACCACATTTGTTCGAAATTTTTTGCAGCCCACTAGTGCATGGTACAGCTGTGTCCATTGATGTCAAGAGCCTCCTCGCACCTGCGGTTGCAATGCCAGTGTTCTGCAGGCCAACTTGGAAAGACATGTTTGGGGTTGCAGTGCGTCGTCCCCGCTTCCTACCCTCGTTAGCTATCTCACTGTAAAGTTTTGTCTTTTGTGTTTTAAAACCACACTTTTTGCAGGACATTACCTCTGAGACGGCTAAACCTCTACGCTCTTCTGCCTCAGCCAATAGTTTAGGTTGACCATCACACTTAGGATGTGTTTGTTGATGATCAAGTACAGCTTGTGCACCCAGCTCTAGAGCTGAGTTGATGTCTACAAAACGATAACCTCCTCCTTGGTGATCAGTTCCTCTCTTGGGCAGTGGCTGGCCACATTTGTTGGCTATTGGGATCCCTCCCTTGAGCTGGATCTTGTCAACTGGAGCCATTTCTACAACTTTTGGGCGAAGGAGCATCACATTTCTGCGGTTGTCTTGTTCCATCTGTGCTGCAATGTGGCAGAAATCTCCTCGCTCCGTATTTGGGGCGGCTAAACTCAACTGCTGATGGGTTGGCCTGACATACCGTGGTGTAGGTATACTTTGAGTTTCACTGCCTTTGTCTTGTAGTGAATTAAATTTATTTTTCGGCTTGAACCAAGTTTTTTGCATCTTGAAAATGCCGCGTCTAGCTCTACCCATTTTTATGGCAATGGATTTGTTACAAACATTGAATGGCATCCATCATAAGTGATCTCACATTAATTGTGGTCTAAAGCAAAAATACTTTTAGAGTTCTCCCGATGCACAAGCTAGCGTATCAGGGCCGACACTACGCTGAACGCACAAATTTCGGCCGATATGCCAAAATATATATATTATTATTATTATTTTTTTTTTTTCAATTTCAGATAAATTTCACAAAAATTCATCAAGATAAAACCATTGCCAATGCTCCATATTGGACAGTAGGACCTGTGAAAAGGCCCCCATCCCAGGGGAATTGTCTGAGATAATAGCCATCTGTTTCTGGATAGAGTTATAACTTGTCCCCATCAACCAGAAACAATCATAATGGTTTGGCCTTTTTCAACATGCCCCGCCCACGCCCCGCCCACCCTTTCCCCCTTTTACCCCGTTCCAGAGGTAGAATACAATTTGAAAGGGCAGTTAAATGTACAAAAAGTGACCTATGTGTTTTCTAGATTTTATAAAGCTCCCCATTTTAGACTAATATGAATGCATGGTTAGAATAATTTAAGGGAAAGCAAAATGTGACCCCCCCCCGGCCAGCCCCCTTCCATGTTTACAGCTTGTTCATGCCAATTAACCCCTTCTTAATGATTAATTAAATAACTTGTAAGGTTTTTATGATCCTGTGATAAAAAAGAGACATGTTAATAACTTTTTGAGTGAGGACTTGGATATAACTTCTGACTTGTCCTTAGAATGTACACAGTGTGTCGTGCAGGTTTTTCTTCTCGCATAGTGCTTAGAGTACATGTAAATGCTCCAACATGTTTGACCTTGTTGTAGACGAACGCAATAACATTTCACATTTTTTTTTCCAGATATCAAGTCAGTGACTTATTCTCAACAATTTAAGCATAATTTTTTAACCATAAAGAATAATTAAGTGCCCTTATAGGGTGCACCACACTAAATAAGCCAGAATTAATGCGCCAAGCTACTTATCATAATTTGTAAACCCACAACTTATTTTTAATTATAACGTTTTGGGGGTCATGCAATTAATAGATTGTGTAAATATAAAAATCTATCACAACCTGGGGGTTCTGTGCTTCAACTTTTGAGGAGACTTGATAAATTTAGGCGTTAAAGTTGGCCCTATTTGACCGGGGAAGTGGAGAAGTGCTTCACGAAAACTGGCAGCAAGTCGGTTTTGGAAAAAAAAAAAAAATCGTGTTTTTTTCTTCTGGGGTAGTTAGCAAAAATTCCAAACGGCTGACCTGCCAAAAATTGAAAAGAATTCTGAAGTTTAGTTGTCCGGAAATATGTCTGATTGGTTTTCAAGAGGCTGAGAGACTTACACGATTTTTTGAGTATTTTTGAATAATTATCATTTAGCATTGGTTCCTATGGGAGATTATTTAGAGGGGTGCGCCCATACGGCCTGTCCTATGATATGGCCGCTTTCATGCACTCTGCGTTCATGGTTTGATTTCTATGGCACACGCACACGCACACACCCACGCTCACAGACGCCATGTTGTGGGGCATTTGAAAGGTAACGTCATATTCGATACGGTCTATAGGGGCCATAGCTTTTCTCAGTCAGATTGTGAGGAATTTTTGACGGCGAGGCTGTATTTTATGCAAATGAATTCGTGGTTTAAAGTTTCGAAAGTGAGGCATGATTTTGTGCAAATAGCAAGGTATAAGTGGTTGTTGGGCGCAGTCCAGGGAGATCGACGAGAGACAGCAGCGAAGCATCATGTCTTTTCCCCACTCCGTCGGCTGCTGATGAAATTGACAACGTCTGCTGATCGTATTTATAAAAAGGTGTATAATTATGTTTAAAGGGAAGGCATACGTTTGGTAATAACCCTTAAAACTAATGGCAACAAAAACGTAATGTTAGAAGTACAACAGCTTTCGATAGTATTAAGCATTTTGAGAAACATTTCACTCGAAGTGTGGTTATGTAAAAAAATATCATTTTAACAACTTGTTATGCCCCCTGTCAGATACGTTTCTCAGATTGTGTATTCCTGTAAGGGATTTTTTTTCCTGCGTGGACATATCGCTCCGGATTTTCGGCGCTATCTCAAAAATGCGGGCTTTTTTACAGGTTTTATTGTATATATCTACATTTGTCTAGGATTTAAACAATCGAACGGTTCCAAAAACCAAAGGTAGGCCCCTATACTTTCCCTTTAAACAAAATATGGCTCATGTTTATATATTGCAATAAATGCCGGGCATTTGGGATATCTTACAGGAAGGACCGATCTTTGGTAATGACTCCCCAAAATAATTGTGTAATATTTCTAAAGAATTACAGTCTGCTATACAGGTCATCACCTCTTCATCCTAGACAGGTACTTGCACGAGGCTCTCGCTTGTCAAGTTTCAGTCATAGTTCCCTTTCAAAAACATCCCCAAGTTCTAGCCACGGACATTATTTCCTCCCGCACCTGCTCCACTGATGTTACCGTTTGTTCGCATCCGTAATACATCACATTATGTTACTTAGGTTGCCATAGAAACGGGGCAGTGGGATTTGGGCTTGTCATTTCCTTGACTTACGGGGTTAATGTTTGATTTGATACAAATATAAGTCATAACAGAGTATTGGTATAGCGCCAAATCCACCAAATAGGCTGCTCAACGCGCATGAGAGTGAATCCCCACACAGTAAAGAAAGAGGAAAATCAGACAGTGAACAATCAAAGATAAGCCATAGGCCTATTATTAAACAAGTCAGTTTTAAGACTAATCTTCAAAGTTTCAACTACGAATTTGTAGTGGTATAAGTCATTCCAGAGAGTGGGTCCAGCATGCGAAAATGACGTATCACTCCATGATTTTCTACTATTAGGCCTAGTAGTAGTAGTAGTTGGCAGACGTCTGTCGCGGACGACAATGTCAAGTTTAGATGTATCCATCAAGGACAACTTTCTCTCCTCATCTTGTTGTCTGTTTGTTTGTGATCGTGTCTCATCCCATCATACAGCGTAGACCTCCAGCTGGAACGGTTGCTGGCCAACTGAGGCCATGACCAGGTGGGGATTTCAAAGTCTACCAAATCCCTCTTCAAGACATCTTTGAAACGTAGTTTGGGACGTCCAACTGGTCGGCCTCCATTTTCGAGGACTCCATAGAGTATGGAGCGGGGGATTCGGTGTGATTCCATACGGGTCACATGACCTGCCCAGCGGAGACGGATGAACTTGAGCCTTGATGACAATGGCTGAGATTTGGTTATCTTGAACAGTTCCTCATTGGGTAGTTTGTCCTTCCAGGTGACTCCCAGAATGGAACGGAGACATCTTGTGTGGAACGCACTCAGTCTGCTTTCTTGACTTCTGTATGTCGGCCAGGTTTCAGCACCGTAAAGCAGTACACTAAGCACACAGGCATCATAGATGCGGACTTTGGTGCAGATGGAAAGTTGTTTGTTATTCCATACACGCTTAGAAAGGCGCCCAAATGTAGAAGCAGCCCTTCCAAGCCGAACAGAGATTTCCGGGTCAAGAGTAGCGTTGGAGGTAATTGCAGAGCCGAGGTATGTGAACTTGTTTACTCGGTCCAGTGTAGTGTCATTGACGGTGAACTGGTGGTTGTCAAATAGCTCAGAGGACAGGGTCACAGTCTTCTTCAGGCTGATAGTTAACCCAAAGTCGGCACAGGACCGTGAGAACCCATCAAGCAGCTCCTGAAGTTGACTGGGACTGTTTGCACATAGTGCTGCATCATCAGCATAAAGTAGTTCTCTAGTGACGAAATGTTGCACTCTGGTTTTTGCTTTGAAGCGAGATACATTGAAGAAATTACCGTCATCCCTTGTAAGAAGTGATACTCCAGTAGAGGCAGGTAGATTGATGAAGGCCCTCCGAAACATGAAGGAGAAGTATACACCAAACAGCGTCGGAGCCAATACGCACCCCTGCTTGACTCCTCTATTGATCGGAAATGTGTCAGATAGGTCGCCATCATACTGGACACAACCCTGCATCCCCTCATGAAAGGATCTTATCAGAGATAGTAGAGTTGGTGGGCAACCTGCCTTCTGAAGGACAACAAATAGAGATTGGCGATCGACAAGATCAAATGCCTTTGTTAGATCCACAAAAGCTAAGTGCAGTGGCTGTTGCTGTTCACGAGCTTTTTCCTGCAGTTGCCTCACAGAGAATATCATGTCTGTTGTTGATCGACCTGCTCTGAAGCCGCATTGAGCTTCTGGGTAGATCTCCTCCGCAAGAACTTGTAAGCGGGCAAGAATCAGCCGAGCTAGCAGTTTCCCAGTGACACTCAGGAGAGAGATACCTCTGTAATTATCACAGTCTCCTCGATCTCCTTTTCGTTTGTACAACGTTGTTATTTTTGCATTCTTGAACTCCTGAGGTACACTTTTGGCAGACCAACAAAGGGAAACAAGGTGGTGTAGTTTCTCAGCTAAGGGTTCAATGCCAGCTTTCAGAAGTTCCGCAGAAATGGCATCTGTACCAGCAGCCTTACCAAGTGGCATTCGTTTGATGGCAGCCGTCACCTCTTCTAGATCAGGTTCTAAATCTAATTCAATCTTTGGTGGTGCATTAGGGAGAGAGGCGATTGTATCGGATGAGACCCGACTCTGCCCTGAGTAGAGTTCACTGTAGTGCTCAATCCAGCGATTCAATTTGTTGGATTTGTCTTTGATTACGGTACCATCCTTCTGTTTGAGTACTCCACTGGACTGAGTAGTTGGTCCTGTGGCCCTCTTAATTCCTGCGTACATCCCTCTGGTGTCACCGCGGTCCCTTGCAGTTTGAATATCCAGGCAGATGGAATCCCAGTACTCACGAGCACAGGCGCGAACGGCTCTCTGGGCATCGGCTCTTGCAATACGATGGGCAGTGCGAGCCTGTCTGGTTGGTCGAGCTTTCAATCGTAGTAGAGCTTTCCTCTTTTCCTCCAGTACAGGTTGGATGATAGGGAGTGAGGCAGGATTTTGTTTAACTTTTTTGCCATATGTTGCGAGTGCCGATTCATGAATGGTCTTCCTGAGGGAGCCCCAGTATACATCAGGGTCAGTTGCAGTGGGTAGGCTATCCACAGCAGAGAACAGCGAAACACAGAAGGTCGCATTGAGATGGGGCAGTGTGGTTTTGTGTATGTTGATTTTGGCTGATTGTTTCTTTTGACGATGGAAAGGCTTAGGCTGCAGTGACATTTTAGAGCAGACAAGGCTATGATCCGTGTCACAGTCTGCGCTGTGATAAGTGCGGGTGTTTTGAACTTCCTGTTTGTGACTCTGTTTCACTAAGACGAAATCAAGCTGATGCCATGATTTAGATCGTGGGTGACACCAGGTCTGTTTTCGGTGGGGTTTTCCAGGAAACATTGTGTTAGTAATACACAAGTTTTGCCGACAGCAGAGCTCGAGCAGTCGTTGACCATTTTCATTCATATTACCAACTCCAAACTTGCCTATGCAGTTGGGCCAGCTATTATAGTCGGAGCCCACTCGTGCATTCATGTCACCGAGTAAAACAGTTCGGGTGGTCTCAGCTGAGGTTCGGAGTAGATCTTCAAGTTGATTGTAGAAAATGTCCTTGTCAGACGCGTCATAGTTCAAAGTCGGAGCGTAAGCAGAGATAACAAGGAACTCGCCCAGTCTGGAGTTTAGTCTGAGTGAAGATAGTCTCTCATTGGCAGCCGTTGGGGTCTGGATGCTGCCGATGTGACAGTTTCTGACAGCAAAACCAGTACCACGGGTCCGTGGCTCTCCAGCTGGTTTCCCAAACCAGAAAAAGGTGTAATTCTCTTCCTTGATGGTTCCAGTGTCTGAGAGCCTTGTCTCTTGTAGGGCAGCGATGTCAACATTACGCTTTAGAAGTTCCATGTCAATGGTAGCAGTTTTTCTTGGTTCAAAATTAACATTATCTAAATCAAGGTCGGGAGACATTCCTGTGGTCATAGTCCGTACATTCCAAGTCGCGAAGATAAACTTTGTAGTTGCAGGTTGTTGAGGCACACTTGATTCCCAGGTACACCTATACTGGGAGTGTGTTGGTGTGAGTAGCACCTTATTGACCAGGGGCTGCCTGGCTTAAAGCGGGCGGTAGCTTACTATGACGTTAAATAACATCTCCCACTGTCGACTACAATCCCTGGCGCTGAGCCCCGTAAACACCATGGGCCTATGCTTATAACCGGTAACTATCATAGTCCGGTTTGGTTCGCAGGTTAGACCTGCCCGCAGTGCACCTCTGCGGTTGATGGGTTTAGACTGTCTGGTGGTCTGATGGATGGTCTAAGCCAGGACTGTTAAATCACCTTGGATGGTCCTATCATTGATCAAGGGCTTCTCTCGTCCAGAAACTGCCTGAGTCAGAGGAAGGGCGATGCCAATACGTCTGAGGTAGATCCTGGATGCAGGGGCTGCCATAGGAGTCAGCAGTGCTGGGCTCAGATGCCTAGTGGGACCCCAGCTCCATTTGACCCAGTAGGGGGTTTGAAATCAGAGTTTTCCTTCTCCTAGGTAGGCTGCCAACCAAGGCTGCGAGCCCCACCAACCCGAGTTTGAAATCAGAGTTTCTGTCTCCTAGGTGAACTACCTTCCATGGTTAACGAGCTCCACCTGCCCGGAGCAATCTGGATTTAAGGCGCCAGAAACCCGCCTTCACACCTCTGCCCTCAGTTCAAAACAGGGATCGGCACGTGAAGCCGGGCAGTAGGAGTTTGAATTAGGAGAGGCTTTTGGAGACGCTGATCATATTGGACATTTCATGGATGAGGAGTTGCTCAATTCCACCTCACCGCCCCGATCATCCTAAGACCTTTAATCCCCCTATTAGGCCTAGGAGCAAGTAAAAGAAGATCGAAGAGATCGTACAGGAGTATATGGTTTAACAAAAGAAATGTTATATGAAGGAGCGGAACCATGTATATGCAATGAAAGATAAGCAACACAAGTTTGAAAGCAATAGACCCCTTGCATATGACGTCACACGCTAAAAAAGCGCCCTCACTGAGGCCAAAAAGCGCCCTCACTGAGGTCAAAGGAGGCAGATGATTGGACGATAGGTGTTCTTTGTGCGTAAAATAGTGTGCGTGACCTCAGGGTCCATTTAGCGTTCCGCGTTATGCAAGGGGTCTATACGAGATAAAGGTCATCACGGTTTAGCCCTCCAGCGAAGTACCTGTTTGATTGCAACACACCCGTGGTACGGTGCCAGTACATGCTGAAAAACTTTTTCCGTAGGTTAAGAGGGATTTGTTTTGCATTTTGTCAACCATTTTTTTTAATATTTAAAGGCAAATCATACCTTTGGCTTTGGAACAGTTCAATTGTTTTAATTCTATATAAATGTAGCAATAAAATTAACCTGTGAATGTTTCACTTCAAAAGGTGGTCGCGTTGTTGAGATATCGCCCCCAAAAATAGAGCGAATATTTCCACACATGAAGAATTTTCCCTATAAGATTACACAATCTGAGAAACGTTTCTGACAGAAACGTTTCTCATAATTATTCAAATTTTGGGGCATAAAACCTGATGTATTTTTCCATAACCACATTACTTCGAAGTGAAACGATTCTCAAAATGCTTTATACAATCGAAAGCTGCTGTACTTCTTACCACGTAAGTTTTTATTGCCATTATTTTCAAAGTCATTACCAAGCGCACACAGACCCTTTAAGTGTGTTGTTTACATGCCCATGTATTGCCTGAGTTAATTTAAGCTTATAAGTTTCCTTTCTTAATTAAGTTTTACAAACATGGTTGCATTTACCATTGACAATCGACAAACCGTTTTTATACACAAATGATGCTGCCAGAATTTTGTCCTGTCCCCCCTCTTCTCACCACATCACTGACCCCTGTTGATTGAAACCCCCTCTAGGACAATAAGCTTAGGATATCATGGCATATAAGCTGACCAGTTTGTACAATGTGGTTACGATAATGGAAATATTACAGTAATGTCTGCATGTCCCGATAGCGGCCCTCACTGCATGGTTTTATAGGATTAAAAAAAGAAGACGAAAAAGTAGCGGGTTGGGTTATGCTATAAGTGGCAGCTTAAGGGGTTCCACTTTGCAGAGAAATGAAAAGTAAAGGCGGATATCACGAAGATACTGATTATCAAGCAACGGCTTTCATGTTAACCGCTAACACTTGTTCATTTTACTCACCAATGGCAACTTTAATGACAACGAACAGAATTTGTAATTATTGACAATTGGTTTTGTCTGAAACATCACTGATTACAAAGTTTGAACCTTTACCAATCCGCCAGAGAAACAGATCCAAATGAGATGGGATAATATATATATATATTTTTGAAGATTCCCAAACTCAGCATGGTTTATTTCGATTGCTGCAATTTAAATAATCTTGACATTTTGTGTGCATAACATTCCTGACAGAGTGTAAATTAATAGTTTCCCTCTGTTTTTACTAACACAGGATCAACAATTTGGATAACATTTTCACAGTGCGTCGAATTCTGACCTTTGACCTGCATGAGTAATAAGTACAGCAAACAAACAATAAATACAGACTGAATCACGCCCCAAGCCTCAATAATATTGTGCAATTTCTATGAGTCGAATATTTGAAAGTCATGGCTTTTAGGGATTGTTGGATTATGGTCCAATATTGTGCCCGGAGATTGTTGACTTCCAGCCCAGGGGTATTTTGGGTTGAGTAGGCCAAGAAACTGACATGTTTTGGTCACAAGCTCAGCCCTTCCCCCTCAAGATGGCGTTTGGCCTGTTTAATCATTCATTTTGGATGGACATAGCTCAATAATCGAACGGCTAACCGTCCCCCAAAAATTGAAAAGAAAAAAGAAGTCAAGTCATCAGCAAACATTTTGATTTGATTTCAAGAGGATGAGAGACACTTAAATATTTTTTGTAAAAAGTATTTTGTTTACACTTGGCATTTAGCATCGGTTGATATGAGGACAAACAAATTAAAAAATCAACATCTATTAGATAATATGAGGACATTATTTTGAAGGAATCGCCCTCAGTGCATTACACCTAAAGCTCTGACGTCACTGGTGGCTATCCCGATGTCAAAGGTCAGGGTCACAGAGTACCAATCAAATTTCAGGGGGAAAAAACCCCCACAATGAATGACATTTTGTTGCTGCAGTCCTAGACCTTTCATATGTTTAAACTGCCGTGGTTTGATCATGCTTTGTGAAGAAGTTGGTTCTCTGGTCTGCATGCGTCACTTGGAAAGGCTAACATTAACCTAACCTTGGAATGTGACAATGTGAGTATGACGTCAGAGGCTTCAAGATAAGTTCACTTTGGCATCGTGGGGGACGTGATTGAAAAATCACATCTCCCACCTCAGGATCATGTTGCTTTTGGATGATCATACAAGTATAACTATATATCACAGATGGGGTTTAGATGATCTCAGATTGCTTTTCTTGATAATAATGCAACATTGGGTACCAACGTATAGAATGACTTCATTTGCCTGTGATTTCACGTCAAGAGCTTCATTTTCAGACTAGAGAAGGTCCACTGATTTTTTTTCTCTCGAGACAGTATGAAGGGTTCAGTCTCCGTTAATTGCCCACAAGGACTCGGTACATTTTAACCCCCCCCTTGATAACACCAGTAAATGGCATTGGATTGCAAGGGATAATTCTATTACAGTTCTGCTTCATTAGAGTACACCGTTCGTCTATTGTGTGAAGCACATTAGGTACCAGACGGTTCGGCGTGCACCGGGTGTGCATGTCGGTAACATGGTGGACGGGGAGGGGCTTTATACCCAATATGACACCCATATGGGTAAAAAGGGATGGTGCAAGAGGTGACAGTTCATGGAGTGCACACAGACTATAAGAGTAAACCTTAAAGGGGATTTTTCTTCCTTGGTGACTCTTCCTAGTCGGCCCTGACAAGAACACGGAGCCGTGCGTGATTTAGCGTTTAACGACGTGGGATTCGATTACTCCCGGTGCACTGCACGAAAATTGGATCACCGCAACGATAGATAAAAAAAATAAGTCTATAGAGATGGGGGAATAAAAATCCCCTCTTCTACAATTGGATTGGGGAAAGTATGACCGTAGTTAACATGTGGTAAAAACCTCCAGACCGCACTCAATTAACAGGAAGAAGGAGCTTTGTATGTTGGTTTGGGAGGGGGAGGCGGGGGGGGGGGGGTTCGCTTACCAGATTTATTTCTACGACTGGTCCGATGCTTAAGGCGAAGATATCACACTGAATGGTCACCGGTGGACCTGTGCAGTTGTTTAAAAGAAGAAAAAACAGAATGCACTTAAAGATACGTCAAGAAAGATAAAAACACGGTGACAAATAACGTCTGCAAAATACTTACGAAATTGCTTGGCACAACCCAACGACCAAAAGGTGAAAAACACAATCCACACAGATGATGTAGTCTCTTTTTCTGTTTCAATCTATTAATCATTGTTTTTCTTCACACACTTACTTCCTTCCTCCCGCTGTTTTTATTTCTTCACCCTTCTCCCTTTCTCTACTTAAATACTGGGATTGCTTATCACTGCTTGATCCTATGTCCACAGAAAGTGTATATGTATCAGTGGGTTATTGGGTTTCACAAAAGCAACAAATAACCCCGCGATGGGTAATGAGGGCAGTTACAAAAGAGACAAGGGGTACGAGGTCAGGTGTACTTGATCTAAAAGAGTTAAATGTCAACTGTACAAACAAGGCTTAGCAAAAAGCCACAAATAAATCTAAAATGAGAAGTGAAGATGTTCTATGCAGAAACTACAGGGTTAGGTTTAAGGGAGCACTGACAAGGGGGTACAAAATGTTGTTTACTATATAGGGGACACTTCTGGAAAATTAAAACTGTAGTTTCCGTTTGCATTTCTCTTACAAGTCCCTTTGAGCACTCTTGTTATGCCATTTTGCTATTTTTGCAGGAGAATCTGACGGGAGTGTCAAAACAAATACATTGTCTGCGTACAAATGGAAAACAATTTTGCTTTTTAAAACATTGAAACAGTCATATTAAAGGGAACGTATACGTTTGGTATTTACTCTTGAAATCAACGGCAATAACAACTTTCTTGGGAAGAAGTACAGTTATGTGGCTTTTGATGGCATAAAGCATTTTGTGAAACGTTTCAATTCGAAGTAATGGGGTTTTGGAAGAATATATCAGTTGTTATCCCCCCAAATTTGAATCTAAGAAACCTTTCTGTCAGAAATGTTTCTCAGATTGTGTATTCCAATGACGGATTATTCTCCCTGCGTGGACCAAAACCACATATTCGGTGGTATCTGAAAAACGCTACCACTTTTTGAAATGAAATTTTCACGCGATAGTTTTATTGATAAATATAATCGAACGGTTCCAAAAAAGAAAGGTATACTTTGCCTTTAAAAAGTAGAAATGCAACATTTTATTTTGCTGGTAATTTTCTAATCTCAAAGATCGAGATTTAAATGGGGCACGTGACAACCCCCCGATGTCCGCCCCCAAGATAAGCCACTGGTTTTATGTAAAAAAACCCCCCAAAACTGATGTTTGAGACGGTGACACTTTTACAAGACGAGGCTGTATGTCTTCATGATTCCAAGTTGGCAAAGTTGCGCATAAGCAATGAATAACTCTAAACGGGTGACGGACAAATAACCCCTTTGTTTTTTCTTTCTTTCCGGAGGAAAACTGAGGTTTGAAACAAAACATGAGGAGAGGGTCAAGCAACTCACCATTAATTGATCTTTATTTTAAAAACTATTTTCAAGGAGACAAGTCAATACGAATTCACAAATGTTAAAACTGAGAAAACTGAGAAAACATTCGCTTATTAGCGTTGAAATCAATGCTTAGTGAAAAAAGGGGTTATCAGCAACAACAAAAAATCACTCAATGCTTCTGACATGGTCCCAATGATTAAGCTACTGTAAATATATTTACGTTATTAGTTTAAATCTTTACTAAAAGTGAAATTGTTCCATATTTTGTTATATTCTGCAACTTAAAGGCACTGAACACGTTTGGTAATTACTCAAAATATATATTAGCATAAAAACTTACTTGGTAACGAGCAACGGAGAGCTGTTGATAGTATAAAACATTGTGAGAAACCACTCCCTCTGAAGTAACGTAGTTTTTGAGAAAGAGGTAACTTCTCACTAAAATAATAAAAAGACTTCATGCATGAAGCCTTTTATTAGCATCTGAAAGCACACAAAATTGTGCAACAAGGGTGTTTTTTCTTTCTTTATTTTCTTGCAACTTCGATGACCGATTCAGCCCAAATTTTCACAGGTTTGTTATTTTATGCATATGTTGGGATACACCGAGTGACAATACTGGTCTTTGATAATTACCAAACATGTTCAGTGCCTTTAAAGGCACCTGGCAGTGGTATTTTTTCAAAATAAAGCTTTTGTCATTAATATATACATTTTTATGAGTGGAATGTGAATAAACAATTTACTAAGGTTAAAAAATTGTATTTTTCTTTTAATTACAAATAAAAAAATAGGCCCCCCTTTACATGGCGCTGTTCGTGACGTCAATCGAGGCAGGAGAAAATGTGTAGTCTGGTCCCGTACATTACGTCTGGGTACCTGATCAGTATCATGCGTTTTCGTATTCGGACGTCACCACCCAATGCAATCCTAGGACAGTGTACAGTCGACTAATAGTAATACGAGACGCCAGTTTATACGAGGTTTTTCACCGGTCCCGAACTGTCCCATGCGCGTTTCTATGTCTTAAAAACGGAAGATACGAACATGGTCATAACGAGAACACGGATAATACGAGGTATTGTTTTTCCACCAGAAACATTTCGCTGGTAATCTAAGCTTCACTGCAACTTCCCTTGCACGCTACTGCCAACGAAAAAAATCCCCGGGCTATCCAAGTGTTCGCTGCATAGCGCTGAAAACGACGTCGGACCGGACCACTTTGCCCTCGTTAGCCTAACTTTCGATGCCCGTAACTGCCTATTATTTGGGATCTGCAGGGAAAAAATGCTGGCTGACCCCATCTTTAGTCGTTTTGCTGCATCCAGCAGCAATTTTCGCTGGAAAAATGCAAGAAAAAACCCCCTTTTGGATAACCAAACGAAACGTACAATCTCACTACTTGCACGTGTATATACAACGTAAATGCAGGCAAGTTCGAGTGGGGTCGATGTTCAATCGAGGCGAAGTCTTCCTCGATTGACGTCACAAAAAGGGATGGGCGGAGTCGCCCCCAAACAACTTTATCTATTTTTTTAACATATAAATACTGACAAACAATTAGGCCCTACTCAAAATATTGTTTTATTGTTAGTATACATACACTCTTATATTAAAAAAAAAAAAATATCTATTTCCAGGTGACTTTAAGGTGATCATTTCACTTTTAGCTATAGCTTGAAGAAAAGATGGTATCCACATAAATTTCACACACACCCCCCAAAAAGGTGTCACTTCACCCGTCAATGACGTCGTAACATGTACATGAGATACTTGAACTAGAATCGACGGGTACGTTTACAGATCTACCCTCTCGCAGTGACACTGCTAACATGTAGTGTCTTTTTCCCCTCCTTGTAGAACTTTGCCCAGGAGTACGGCTAAAGTGGGACCCAAGGAACTTCCAGCTAGGACGCCGGGGTCGAGTGACTTGAACCCCCGTTGGGAGTTGGCGATCTCCCCGATCATACCAGACGTCATCTTCGGTATAGGAAGGTATCGATATCTTTTTTTGCCCTGGTGATACTTTTACAACCAAGCCCGAATTCATAAAGCTTAGCAGAAATTTGTGCTACGCAAAAATTTAGCAGGGAGACAGTCAGGGTAACGCACATTGTGGCCGTCGACCCAATTTTAGCTATAAAAGCAAGACTTTTCCGTTCTTTATAATCTTAGCAAGTTTGTTTGTGCTAAACGGCATTAAAACTTAGCCGTTCGTTATCTTCAGTTTTGTAAGGTATATCCCCATCTTATAACCACATAGGTAACATTTTAAAGAGTTGTTAAAGCATAAAAGTTTGCTAAGCATATCAATCTTGCTTAACAATCTTGCTTAACAGAGATAGGCTACTGGCCCCCAAAACATTGCAGTAATGACTTGATGTGATTGGTTTCCCACTACTTTTCTTTTTCGGAAGGATCAATAGATCGATCCATTAAGCCCCGCCTCCTTACGAGTTGACCAATCACAGCCGCGAAACCCGATCACCATTAGTGCAAAGATCACCAAACAGCTCAAATGGTGATCAGATTTCGCGGTTGTGATTGGTCAATGAGAAATGGGCGTGGCTTAATGGATCGGTGTATTATCACTATGTTCTGTTAACAACAGAATGAAATTTCCCAAGCAATTTGGTTATCAAAGAAGATTCTTGCTTAGAAACCACCAGCCGGACTGTACCCATTGTTTCAACTAGTGCACACCAAATATTGTTGATACACATTTTAATTGCTAAGCAGAACAATCAAACAACCCATCGCAACTAGCATTTTTGGGGCATTACTTGGAAGTATTTCATAACCTAATTTTTGTTAAGGGATATTATAATTATTCCACTCTTACCAATGTTTGGTGACTGATATTTTTGAATAAAATGTAACCCGGTTTAATATTGTTTTGCCTATATTCTATGCTCTACCAGGGTACAGTCCGGCTATAGCGATGTATGTGTAGAAACCGTCTGACGAAGGCTGAATAAATATAGGTCCCTATATCGAAGGTCAGATACAAAACAATTTATTTATTATTAATTCACATCGTCGTGTATAAACGACATGGGAATGATGACACTTGATATTCCTGTTTGATGTGCATTGATTGCGCTGCGGTCGTTTGATGTTTTATTGTTTTGTAGTATTTTTTCCAGAAAGGCTGAATAAATTAAAGTTGAAGGTCAGCGCAGGACAACATTGTCGGTCGATAAATCTTCGATTTGGAGTTTTTTCTTTCTCTATCCACGTTAGTCTTTCATTGGACCGTGAAAGGCGCGTATAGTTGTTCAACCGTTTGATTCGATATTTCATTTTAACGTGGAAACTAAAACCGGTGTCTTTACAGATGAAGTAGGATTAAGGAAAGGATTAATGGTTCTCAATTTTGGAAAATTTTCAAAATGAAAACTCACTGATTGTTAAAACCCTCAAACGAAGCACCTATTGGGTCCAAGGGATGCGCGTTACGTTGTCAGCATTTGTTTCCAAGCGTTTTCCATATAGGTAAGCGTGTTTTTTGCACTTTCTGAACGACTTTTCTTTGATCTAAAGGTTTCATTTACATGCCTGGATATTTTTTTTTTAAATGTTTTTATTAATTTTTTTTTTGCCCGGATTAGATACAGCTTATTCATTTCCGTAATTAATTAAATGTTATCATCGGGGTACATCTACCATTGACAGTATTGACGTACCGACTTTGAACACAAAGGCTGCTGGTCAAGTTTCTCCTGCCCCTCTCACACCCCTCCTGACCAAATCACTAACCCCTGTTGATTGACACCCCCCTCTGTATGATGATGACTGTGTGGCCTGGTCCAGCTTAGGATATCAAGGCATATGAGCTTGCTGGTATGTACGATGTTGTTAAAACAATGGAAATAACAACTTGAGATGTCAGAATGTGACCCCATTTGTTTTAAAGGGATCTTTAAACAGTTCGTAAGCAGGGCAAAATTTCATAGCAAAAAGTAGTGCTGCTCAAATTTATCTGCTAAGAACAAAATAAGAAGGGAACGACCCATAGAAAATATACATTACATAGTATTTTTAAGCCAGTAACCAGTTTTTGCAAGTTTCTTCTAAGCATGTTTTTGGTGCCTGACAGCTTTATGGGATTGTGTTGAGTAACAATTCATCCAAAGATATATTTTGCTTTGAAATACTGCCACAATAAAGAAAACAAAAATGCATCCGAAGGCTACCATAGCACCATTTCTTATTTTGATTGTTGCAATCAAAATAAAAGCACGAATGAGAACGTGCACAGAATACCTGAAAAAAAAACCCCGTGAACCGTTTTTCGATTGTGACACCCCAACGGCTAAACCAAATTTGAGGAATATTTTTAAATCATTTTTAAAAAAAGTGAATAAACAAACCTCTTAAGACTTCTGGGTAAGAATTGACCTTGATTCGGTTCCCGTGGGGCCTGACCCATGACTGGGCATGACCCAGAATCTGTGATAAAATGACCCTGAATATGATCAAAATGACGTCGAATTTCAGTCAAAATCCCGTTTAAAAACAAGACCCTCTTTCAAGATCAGTTTAACCCGGAAATCGTTCAGAATTGGGAGCCAGAATCCAGGTCTGTTCTGAACCCGGGAGGGTTTAAGAGTGAATTGGTTAGTATTTAATTCACTCTTCCAGAAAAACCATTATCCATCTGTCTTAGCCAATCAGAAAAACTTAATAATTTCTTTTAGAACTCAAGATAGACACATTTCATTTTTTTATATAAAAATCTGCATTTTGTCTTAACAAACAGCTTAATCATCAAGAAGTAATAGTGCCTCATCTTTAATTTGTTTTGGTTTTGACGAAGGCTAAACGATAAGGCGCAAGTATAGTGTGTCACATTCGTTTCCAAATGTTCTACTTAACAAGCAATTTTGTAAATTTATCTTGTTTCGAGAAAAGCGATGGTTGGTGCTGAAATACTGTTTTGCTGATTAATTCTTGCAGTGTAATGTTGCGGTTATAATGGAGAGGGGGAGGGGGTGGGTGAGGGTGGCGTGGCTCATTAGCTTGTAAATTGTTTTCAATGGGGAAGAGCACTGCTAGGTTTTTCTAAAGGAGATTAATGTTTGTACCATTGACTCTGGAATGGTCGTTTGATAGTTCTAAATAGGTTATTGCCAAGCGTGCATAATTCATTTATTATCTACGGTGACTTATCGGTCGTTTTGTACCCCCAAAGGAATATTCTGCTATAAAATGATCTGGCTATTTTTCTATAGGATTCAGCAGGGCTTTTTAGACGAAATACAGGGGTTGGTAAATAATTGCGAGGCAAATATATGCGTTTCTACATGATAGCTCTCTAATTTTAAAGTTCTTACCGGTACCAATCCTCCAGAGAAATATTTCCATCGGAAATAATGTCAAAGTTAAAGAGCAAGCTAAATGTCACATTTAATTTTGTGATGTACTCATTTTCCATGAAATAGAGTCCTAATATGAGTGGGGAAAACATTTCAAGTCTCTGACCTCACGTTCAAATGGTGTAAATTGTCATTGTATTCGATACCCTTCCGAGCCCAAATTTTGTCAACACACAAAACATCCGATGACTTCATTCTGAGAAAAAATGGGTCTGTCAATTTTTTGTATGGGGGATGTTTTGGTTCATTCCTGACTTTAAATGATATTCAATGAAAACGGCATTGAACTTGACATTTCGTTCGACGGAATATTCTTCCTTAAAATGTAAAGACCTATTATTTGTTGAAATCCAATGACGTCATGTTTCAAATTTCGCTCTCAAAAAGTCATGGAATGAACCAAAACATCCCCGTACGAAAATGCACAGACCCTTTTTTCAGAATGATGTCATCGGATGTTTTGGGTGTTGACAATTTTTGCCTTGGAAGAGTATCGAATGCACTGACAATTTACAACATTTTAACATGGGGTTAGCTAAAATAATTTGTAATTTTTTCCCCACTCACTAACTTGAGCACTCTATCCATTGGAAAATTAGTCCATCACAAAATTGATCTTGACATTTTCCTTCCTCTTTAAGAAAAATTAATAGCTCTTGGACTTTGGAGACTCCGATAAGCACAGTATACGGCAGGTAGGTCATGAGATTATGTTGATAATAGAAGTCTGAAATTTTGCACACATTCAGAGTAGGGTCATAAGAATTGGGGCATTGCAGATTCGTATTTTGAAAAAAATACAGATAGTATAACAAGCAATTTTCAGAGTAACAAAATGGCTGCCATTGCTTGTTACCGCTATAAACCCAATTCACCTGACGTCATCATCACTATAATCTCGATTGTCCCATTTTGGGAGTCAATGTCCTTGTGTGTTATACAGTGTAGCGCGAACTTTAAACGAGGGTGTTTTACACGCTTTACAAGTTGACTCCCCAAAAAGTGAGTGTGGCACGGTCGCCGCGCAGCGTGCCCGCGAGGGGTTAGTAGTAGACCTCTTGCACATAGGCTGCCATCGCTGAGGTCAACGTGCCACGCACGACTCTCGGCCAATAATTCTTCATTGACCTATATAGTGAGGGCACTGTTTGAGCTTGTGACGTCATATGCAAGGGGTTTTATCTTACCCCATTCTAGACCTTTTGCATTGACGCCATAAGCCGCCATCTTAGAGATAAAACGATACCGAAACAATGCAAGTGCACATCTTCTTGGCCAAATTCTTGTTCGGGATGTCGTGATGCATGATGGGAACGATTGTACTGCTGATCGGCGCAATGCGCAGTCACTACACTTGCCACACACGGTATGATAAAGCATGGAGGCTCCATGGATAATAATGGAAACGATCTTTGTAACCGACGTTGCAAGAAGAATGTTAATGCTGTGGTTGAGTCCTACTATAAAAAAAGAAAAAAAGAATGACAATTACTTGGAGTGTATTTTCACGATAGATCTACTGTTATTGTCGAAACTCTATCGTAAACAGTAAGAGTTGACCAGGAGTTATTAGGTCAGGGGAATGGTTAAATGTGCATGCACATTCGTCAGCCCTTCCAAGAGCCTGTGGGTGAGGTTCTTTGGGGCTAAGCGAAAAGAGTAACCTTCTTTTGACCTCCAGCCGAGGGTGCCCTACCTCAAATTAATAATGTCAAATGCATAATGTTTAATGGCGAATGCAGCAATCGAGTTAAGCCCGATATCACCGCACTATAAATACCTGAAAAACATAGTCTATTCTTTTTGTTGTCACTGACACCAATTTGAGCCACCGTGCCCCCGTGCCCCTGTGTCCCCCTTCCCAATCAGTTACGCCACTTGTTCTTGCTAAATATACTTTTCCCAAATCCAATGCTGCAATGTTCCCTTTAAACAGAGGGTCATAAATTGGTAAGTACTCCAAAAATTATTGAAAATAAAAACTCACTTGGTGAGACGCACTGCAGCTTTTGAAAGCATAAAATGGTTTTCACCCAAAAACATTTGAACCTGAGAAACGTCTCACGCATGAATTGTTTCTCAGATTTCTGAGGGTTGGTGTCCGTTTGTGAATACTGTGGCCAGAGATGCAGTTGGTACATTCTGTCGCCTCGCTAAACGTGGATGAATATTATACGTTCTTGTGAAAATACAGTGACAGTGACTGCTTTCTCAGCAAGTACATACTCTATCAAGCTGAAACATCCCATGTGTACCTTTCTTGATAATTTTTCCAATAAATCAGCACTACGTTGACAAAAACCAATCTATGATCCTACCTTTATCTAGTATGGTTGAACAGCCATGGGAAAAGTGGGGCCCAAATAGTGCGTGTCGTACCCATATTGTCAAGTAGGTTCGACACGCATTCACATTTGCATCTGAAACCTCCCAGAGTGTTTAGCTACATCTTTCGTTACATCCAGAAGATTCCGCCTCAAGGGCTGGTCAAGGACTGGTGCCCCTGTATTCAAATGTACAATGCACTTTCGGCCCCGTTGCAGAAGGCCAGGGACACGATTTGCATGCCACATTATGAAGGTTGTTAAATCCGAACGCATTTTTGCATATTCATGATCCGATATTTTTGTATATTATACTTTCGTAGTGTCTTTAAAGATGCTAGGCCCGATTTTACCCCCAAAATGTTAAGATTAATTGTTAAATAACTATTTTCATTGAATCGACAAAATGTTTTAACTTCCATTTAAGCCTAATGTTATATATTGAAAAAAATAAAAATAAAAGAGTGATTAAGTGGTGGTTAATAGAAAACTTAAAATGAAAAACTATCCGGATCCTCACATTATCTCACATCAATATTAAAAATTCAAAGCTACATTCAAACAAGAATTTTCATGTTACACGTAATTTGTGCATTTTCCGTGGTATATTGTGTAAAAGGTTTTGTATGTTTTTTCTTTTGAAACAGTCATCTGTCAAAATTCATTTAGAGAAAACTCTAAAAAGACGTTTTTGGTGAAAATCGGGTCATACAATTTTAATCAATCGGATGGTTGGCTAAAGGAAAGACCCCAATAGAATTAATAAACAGATGTAGAAATTAAAAATAACGTTTTACTTATTTATTCCAAATAAAAGCCCCCTTTGTATTGAATTTAAAATGTTTGAAACTCATTATTTGTATTAACCACTCGGGCAATCTCATAAAGCTGTAAAAGCAGATAGGCCTACTATTGCTAAGCGAAGTTATTTGCTGGCGAAAAAATTTACGGGGCACCAGCCGCAATAATAATACACTTTGTGGCATTTGGGCTGGTAATCGGTTTCTGCTAAGCAAGTTATTCTGTGCTTAGTCAAGTTTTATGTTTAGCAGGGCCAGATTTCATAGAACTGAAAAGAAGTTAAACACAAAAAGAATGCTTACGAGAATAAGGTTACCAGCCAAAGTACCATGTTTCATGTGCCACATGATTGGTATCCTGCTTATTTTGTGGTTAGCAGAACAATTTGTAAACAACATTTTATGCTTAAGCAGCTCTATGAAATCGGGCCCAGAATAATGACGTAGGGCCCTGTTAACTTTGGACAAATTAAACATAATACAATTTGAATGACTTTATTACATGCTCACTTGTTTTCTAATAATTGTTTTTATTTTATTAGAAGGCATCGACCCTGCTTTCGAATTCTGTCACAACATGATTGCTCAAATGCGTTAATAATAGTCACTGTGGATGCAAATTGTATGTAAATTAGCAGGTTATGACGTCAAACAGTCCCTTTTCACATTTTACAACTATTTATACGATGTGCAAGACGTTATTTTGAACAAATTATACGGAAAAAACCCTGACATTCTTACGCGGGGATACGAGGGTCTTTTGCAATTATAAAGCAAGGTGGAAATCGTTGCTCTTGATCAGGGGCAAACGAACTGCACTTAATACAGGTTTGGAGCTGGTAGGACGCTTTCTGTACCCACTCTTATAGAGCTGCTAAAGCGCAAAAGGAGCTAAGCACAACAAAATTATGCTTAACAGAGCATGCTTACCAGCCAAAACACCATGCTATATGTAACTTCTGTGACTGGTGTCCGGCTGATTTTTGCTTAGCATACACATTATTAAGCATATTTTCTGCATATATTCCTTGTTTGTTTGTTCTTATGCCTGTTTATTATTATTATACATGTATGATTTATTGAAAAAAGTTCTGATTTATTTATTTTTTGTATTCACTATAAGTTTTGTTGGTATTTATTTTGTAGACAGACCATGGTGCTTAGAAACATCCGTATTAAGCGCCTAATAAATGTTGTGTATTATTATTATTAATAGTAGTTCCTAATGACCACATTGAAATTATAAACAAATTATGGACCAACGAAGATGTGTGGGTTAGAATTAATAGACAGCGAACAACAAGTTCTTGGATATTTTGCTCATGTGGTTATTCTACTCTAATTGCACTTTACATTTGCATTGTTTCACAAATATTTTGTACTCTTATTCAGTGTTTTTCACTGTGAAACTGCTTTATGTATTAGAAACCACCTGTTGAACGGTTTATTGCACAAGTAGTTTTTGGGAAGAGTACTTTCCCCTATAACTTAAAAACAACCACACCACACAACCAGCATGGGGGAAAATCATCAAATTGAAAAACAAAGAAAACCAGTTTATGTTTAAGTTTATGTTGTGTTCATTTTATACGAGGTTCTTTCGATAAGCAAATTTTAACATCTATCAGATTGAAAGCAAGCTATTTGCCCAACCGTTGATTATTGATCAAGTATTTTATCCTAAGCAGTGAACTCAATGGGGGCACAGTCGACGCAATCAAACGACTCAACCCCGACTTGACCGCTCGTCTCTCTACTCTACACAGACCGATACTTTAGGGTTATTGTGAGTCCTAACTACATGTCCACTTCAGCGTTGTGATAATAATTGCAGATAAACACGACACTGACGAACATTCACACAGCGAGTCGTGAATCCCAAGACAAAACCCCCCAGACCCCTTGAGAAGAATTATTCCTAACGGTTGGCGCCTATAGGCTGTGATACTCACAGTACACAATTCAATTAGACATAGCTCACTGAACAGCTAAATAAGATGCCACACTAGAATGGTGAGACGCATCAGCTCGCACTTCTTTGCACATCGACTTTTGAGATTCGACAAGAATAGGTGAGAATGCGGAAATCGTAAGCTCGCAGTACATGACTGTGATGTCCAATTTCGAGATTTTACGAGAATGCAAGCAAGATTTAGGATTTCTTAAAAAAATGAGTCGCAAAAGCAACACTTTAATGCATTACTTTAACTCAGTTCCATTTATGCAAATATTATAATTTCTTTGTCAACTTTTCGTGCTATTTGAAGCAAAATTAAATTAATGTTGGAAGCTTCAATCACAACTTCTCACAAAATACTACTTAGAATCCCCTCCCCACCCCCCATCATTGTTTAGTTTTGGAGTAAACAGTCACGTGACGTTTGCAGTAGTCAAACAATAATAGTTTAATCATTGTTGGACACAGTTTGATTGTTGTTGGACACAATTCGATCAACGTTGGGTACAGTTTGATCATTGATAGACAAAGTTTGATCGTTGTTGGACACATATTTATCGCTGTTGGACACAGTTTGATCGTTGTTAGACACAGTTTAGTCGTTGATGGACACATATTTATCGCTGTTGGACACAGTTTGATCATTGTTAGACAAAGTTTGATCGTTGTTGGACACATATTTATCGCTGTTGGACACAGTTTGATCGTTGTTAGACACAGTTTAGTCGTTGATGGACACATATTTATCGCTGTTGGACACAGTTTGATCATTGTTAGACACAGTTTAGTCGTTGATGGACACATATTTATCGCTGTTGGACACAGTTTGATCGTTGTTAGACACAGTTTAGTCGTTGATGGACACATATTTATCGCTGTTGGACACAGTTTGATCGTTGTTAGACACAGTTTAGTCGTTGATGGACACATATTTATCGCTGTTGGACACAGTTTGATCGTTGTTAGACACAGTTTAGTCGTTGATGGACACCGTTTGATCGTTGTTGGACACAGTTTGATTGTTGTTGGACACAGTTTGATCGTTGTTGGACACAGTTTGATCGTTGTTGGACACAGTTTGATCGTTGTTGGACACAATTTGATCGTTGTTGGACACAATTTGATCGTTGTTGGACACAGTTTGATCGTTGTTGGATACAGTCTGATCATTGTTGGACACAGTTTGATTGTTGTTAGACACAATTTAATCGTTGTTGGACACATATTTATCGCTGTTGGACACAGTTTGATCATTGTTAGACACAGTTTAGTCGTTGATGGACACCGTTTGATCGTTGTTGGACACAGTTTGATTGTTGTTGGACACAGTTTGATCGTTGTTGGACACAGTTTGATCGTTGTTGGACACAGTTTGATCGTTGTTGGACACAATTTGATCGTTGTTGGACACAGTTTGATCGTTGTTGGACACAGCCTGATCATTGATGGACACAGTTTTATTGTTGTTGGACACAGTTTGATCGTTGTTGCACACAGTTTGATTATTGTTGGACACAGTTTGATTGTTGTTGGACACAGTTTGATCGTTGATGGACGAAGTTTGATCATTGTTGGACACGGTTTATTTGTTGTTGGACACAGTTTGATCGTTGAGGGACGAAGTTGATCACTGCTGGACACATGGTTTGATCATTGATGGACACAGTTTGATCTTTGTTGGACACAGTTTGATCGTTGTTGGACACAGTTTGGTCATTGTTTGACACGATTTGATCGTTGTTTGACACAGTTTGATTGTTGATGGACACAGTTTGATCGTTGTTGGACGCAGATTAATTGTTGTGGACACAGTTTGATCTTTGTTGGACACAGTTTGATCGTTGTTGGACACAGTTTGATCAATGATGGACACAGCCTGATCATTGATGGACACAGTTTTATTGTACTTGGACACAGTTTGGTCGTTGTTGGACACAATTTGATCGTTGTTGGACACAGTTTGATCGTTGTTGGACACAGTTTGATCGTTGTTGGACACAGTTTGATCGTTGTTGGACACAGTTTGATCAATGATGGACACAGCCTGATCATTGATGGACATAGTTTTATTGTACTTGGACACAGTTTGGTCGTTGTTGGATACAATTTGATCGTTGTTAGACACAGTTTGATCGTTTCTGGACACAATTTTATCGTTGTTGAACGCAGTTTGATCATTGTTGGACACTGTTTGATCATTTGTTAAGTCGACTTTGCGAGAAAAATCACCATTGATAGTTTACTTCTTTGGTTTAGTCGACTTTTCTTGGTGAGATAATTAACAGGACAACTCAACTTTTTGCTATCAGTAAAGTCGACTCGTGTTGAGATGTAAGTCGACTTCTTTGGTTCAGGAAGTCAATTTGTCCTGGTCTTGTTGACAGGACAAATTGACACTTTTTGTTTAGTAAAGTCGACTTAGCGAGATAAGATTTCACTGTATTTCGACTTCATTGGTACAGAAAGTCGACTTGTTCTGATCTTGGCGAAATAATTAACAGGACAGGTCGAAATTGACTTGAGAAGATGAGATTTATGGATAAAATGGTATGGCAACCGTACAAAGCAATACGTTTTTTGTTTTGTAATTTTTTTTTTTTTTTTTACAAACGCACTGACCGCTCACCCGGAGTCGGTGGCTCAAAGCAAACTTTATTCATGGAAATTCACTAAAAAGGTTAGTGCAACGTTTATGGGTCTGATTCGGAGAGGACATCTGGAGCGTGCACGGCAATATGAGACGATAGTTACGGCTTCTAGACACAGAGAGCGAGAGACAGAGAAATGGGTATCCAGGTAACCAAGCCGAATTTATCAATCTGGACACTGAAGATGCGGAGCGATTGCTCTCATTTATCAACAGTAATTCTTCGACCGTCGCTTGAAAATTGAGAGGGAACAAAACCCGCGCTTTTGTCAATTATTTTGTAAGAGGAGTCCTGTTTTTGAATTTTAGAGGAATTATCATAATACGGCGTTGGTTTTTGTCCAACCCTCTCGTACTCAAAAATGCAACTTGAAACCGAGCTGTCAACAATTTAGTCGAATCTCATCAGGTAGTGGCGATTCCGGTAAAAAATTTAAGTGTCGGCTTGTGTTTTGACAAAGGATTCAAAGAGAAGGACGCGGTGTTTTGTGTAATTTTTTCAAAGACTGGGATTTGAGACGAACAAAATACTTTTACATTTTTAGGAGAAACTGAAAAAAAAAAAAAAAAAAAAAAAGGCTCTCAGATTGAAAAACGATCATAGGATTCGATAATAGTAAATTACGTTTCGTCTTTTGATTAAATTTTAATAGCCAATCACGTTTCGTAGGCCTACTTGAAGAATCCGGTTTAAAGGGTGTGTACAACATTGGTAAGATTGAAAATATAAATGCTCACAGATTTGCACATAACTTACATGGTATAAAGATGGTCATGGTGCAAAACTTCCCTTGAAATAGTTTTGCTTGAAATGCCATAGTTTTTAGGAAATGAGTAAAACAATAGGCTAGTCTTTATCCTGCAGGATTAATTCCGATGTTTGAAAAAAAAGTTAAAACATATAAGGTATTTTTTCACTGTTTTCTTTCACTGTTTTCTCATGACTCCGAAGACCGATTGAGCTTAAACTTTCACAGGTTTGTTATTTCATGTTTATGCTGGGTTACATCAAGTGTGGATACAGGTCTTTGGCAGTTACCAATGTTGTACACACCCTTTAACGTTAAGGTCATATTTGGTAATGATCCCGATTTTTGAGAGGTGTTATTTCTATCCGAAAATATGTTATAAAGATGGTAATGGTAGTAAGCATCTTGTGAAATTATTTCGTCTGAAGTGCCCGCATTGATTGAAAATCAATAAAAATATTTGAATCTGAGAAATGATTCATGCAAGGGCTGGTGTCCTTCGCGAATGCAGCGGCCAGAGATGCGGTTGGTACTCGCTGTTACGTCGCTAAACATGGATGAATTTGACGTTTTTGTAAAAATACCGTGACAGTTTTGATGTTTTCTCAACAAGTAGACACTGTATTCAGCTAAAACTTTCATATGTGACTTGTATTGTATATAATTGAAAATGTTGCCAATAAATCAGCATTAAGTTGACAAAAAGTAATTTCCGAACCTACCTTTAAAAAACGAAAATATATTTGTTTTCATTATCAAAAACGAAAACGTGCTGCATGATAATTTGTTCTTTATAACTCATTGCTTTGCCCAAAGGTGTGCTGCAAAGCACACAGCAAACTGCCAATTCTGAATAAAGTACGAATTAAATGAAAAAAAGGAAAGAAAACAAGTTCCGATCTTATCGTTTTATATTGATTATCTTTGTAAAATTCAACAATATTCAATCACCTGGGGGAATTTTTTAAAAACATGGGCCTAATCATAGCTGCGTATTTACTAAGCAGGAAGTTTGGACGAATAGTTTCTGTTAAGCAAAACTATATTAGGCAGGAAACCAGTCAAACTCGGTATGTGTGAAATGGAGTTTTGGCTGGTAACATTATTCTGAGAAGTAATACTGTTTTATGTTTTGTGCTTATAAGCAGCTCCATGACCAACAAAAATTCCCCCGAAACTGAATGTGGTCCCAATTACACCCAATTTCATAGAGCTGCTTAAGCAGAAAATTGCTTAACAATTTATTGCTGAGCAAAATTGAGCAGTATACCATTCACATGTTGTAAAGTAATTGGTGACACGAGTAATTTTCTTCTGCCGTAGAATAATTTTGTTGTGCTTAGCTACTTTTTGTGCATAAGAAGCTAAAATTGGTACTTGGGATCACAAAAAAAGAAATTTCTAAGCAGAGAAGGATCTTTTGCCTAGCAGACTTGGGTTACCAGCCAAAATGTCATGTAACTTATACAACCATAACTGGTGTCTCACTTTATATTGTTATAAGGACTATTCTCTGATTAACAGCTTTATAAAAAATGTCCTCAGAGTAGTGTCTATGGCCCTGGACGGAAGAAAGCCACTCTAAGACGATCCGTTATCTAAGATTCAATGTTTTTTTCTTCTTCCCCTCTATAAATAACGCAACCTTTAAAGCTACACCTTACCCTGTGAGTGGTCCAGTAAAGAGGTAACCCTACAGCCTGAGAAACCGTTTCACCATTTCCCCGTTGCCCTCTCTCCCTGACAGACTTAAAAGCCCTTAGCCTCGAGATTTGCTTCAATTTCAGTTTAAGATTCAATTTCACACCAAGCCACTTAGGGCAACAGGTCCTGTGTAGATAACTAGCCCAACCCGGGTGTATACTATTTCTTCTGCTCTGTTTGTCTAGCAACGATTTCATCATCCACTTTTAGATCCATACCTGCCCCCCCCAAAAAAAAGAAAAAGAAAAAAAAAGAACAAAACGGAAGCTTTCTCTACACCTCAATGAGGCAATCGGTCTGTACACGGACACGTCAGAGAAATCCCAATCCATGTTTTACACATGTACATAGACGAGGAGCTTATCCACGCCCTTTGCCAAAATCCTTACTCAGGAGGGTCAATTCCAATCTCTGAAAGATTTTATTTTTTACGAGCGAGCTGGTTAGCACATGCAAAGGAAGCCTCAACGGAAATTGAAGTGATGTTCGCATTCTCTCTACACTCCAAATCCGAACGGAAAATAGTGCATGTACCCCCACCCCCCCCCATCCCGAATGGTACCTTCATCATTGTATCCGACCCTTTCAAAATCGTCCCTTCTTTTGTACTCAAATTACACCCGTGACCCACCATCTAAGGTTTCATTACTAGTCTATCTGGAAAGTGTTCCAGTTGTGACGGTACGTACTCGCCAATTCACCCGAGCCCCCTGGATATAACTAATCAATGCCGATGAGCATCTTACGGGGACGATCGGGGGGAAAGTCTAAATCTGGGTCAAGATATAAGCTCCAATAAAACGAGCTGTCCCATTGAAGAGCATGTGTCGTCCCGTTGTGATTGTGTATTGACGGGAGAGGATGAACGAAGACAGTCTATTAATGTATTCCGAGCTTTTCTTAGTCATCTCCATTTTCCTCGGGAAGATTTGACAACACAAGAGCCAATATAACATGAGGTTTTATTATTGAAAACCACCCCGCCCACCTCAGACAGTTTCCTCCTTGTGTATTAACCGGGCTATAGAGGGCCGTCCTTTAATCCAACTTGGAGGGGGGGACGACTCAACGCAGATGCATCAAACATCAATTTAGAAATATGCATTACCAATTACCGCATGTTATATTAACTTTGAAGTCGCGGGTATATACAACCGAGATTTGAACTGTACCTTTTTGCCAAAACGACTCAATCAAGTTGACTAATACAATGTCCCGACAGTTGTGGTTCTATACAGTTCAGTGTCAAACTGTGATATATGCACATTGGGTAATACCCTGGGTGGCTTGAAGCCAACAATATCTCATAAAAAAAGATGCACAATTAACATCTATTAAATATCTCAGAAAATTCAAGGTTAATAAATAGCTCCTACCTGATGTAATTATTATAACAATCTGATCTACATGGACCGGTTTGCCCTACTTCTAAAATTGTATCCTTTAAAAGGGACAATGGCTCCACTGACTCTCGATTAAAATGCGTATTTCTTATAAGTTAAATCTCCTCACTTTCAAAGCTCTTCATGGATTATCTCCAGACTAACAGTCCAGGAGCTAAGTTGTGAAAGCCCTGTAAATAAGAAATTAGCTCAGCACCTACTACATCCAAGGTTTGACTCCACAATATGGAAGAACATACCCTACTGAACACTGCTAGGTAGTATGTGGCTTCAAATTGTGGTATCACTTTTGAGAAAAATTTGTTTTTTGAGAGTAAAAAATTTGACCAAATGGGCATTGTTCTTAATTTGGCACTGATTTTAGTAAACAGTCTTTTCAGACATTCATCATGCTTTTTCAGTTTATTTTCAACTCATTTTTTGTTAAAAATATCTTAATTTCATATGTAAAAAAACACAACTATTGTTATAACATTTTTTACATTTCCATTTTATAAAGATATTTTTGAAATTCGAAATTATTTTGAATTAAGAAAAACAAATTGTTTGTACAAGGCTACTTCCCCAGATAGTCTGGCGCCGCAGTCAGATTAAGCCCCATCTAATTGCATGCCATAAGTCTAGGTTCCAGATCAGGTACCACATGTACAATACACAAGACACGCGCACAGGGCACAGAGATCTTCTGTATATCAGTTCCCTTCGTTCTGCTGGCCAATCCCTACTGACGCAAACTACTGTTTCTACAAAATTCTATGGTCATAGCTTCTTTGATTTTCAATAGACTTTTAAAGACAAAATTGAAAATTTATTCAACAATTTATTTTTTCAAAACTATAACTCTATTTACCTCTATGTTGGTGAAAGTGACCCTCTTAATAGTGGGGCAGATGAAAGAAATCAAATAATTTTGGGAATCATGCCTTTGATGAAACAAGTATGGAATTTGGCACACAGTCCAAGTATGTTAAGAAAGATTTATTCGGCCATAGGTCCATCGCAGATTTGAATTTTGAAATGTATAGGTAGAACAACAAGCAATTAATACACAAGTTTCAAAATGGCTGCCATTGCTTGTTATTTTATATACCTAAATTTTTTTCAAAGGAAAGCAAATCAAAACATACTCTTACTGTGTGCCACATTCTATGTTTGTATTATCAAAGGCACACTTTCCCCAAATATTTGCCCTATCTGGCCAACTTGGAACGAGAGTATAAAGACAAATTTGTTCCCCTCATAATTATACGAGAGTATAAAGAATAACTTATTGTTCGTCGGAAACGGATCCAGCTCAAACAAACCAAACAAAATCTAATATAAGTTTCAGATTTTATCACAAACTTTTGCTATCCTCAGTTATTGACGTAGCACAATTACACACATCTGTCAATCTATAGCAACAATAACCATCTTGCAATCTGACCCACTTGTAGTAGTATTTACGACAAAAATAGCTAGTATTTTGATTATTTTTGAACATCAATCTTTCAACGGCATAGTTGAAATGTTCTTGACAAGGTACAGGGAAGATCCATCCCTCGGTATCGTTGGCTAAACAGTTGCGAACTATAATTCATTGCGCAGGTTTTAATATAATCTATATGGGCCAGCTCATGCAGCAAATACTAATACAAATCATGGTTATGTGAATCTAGCTGTAAGTTTCCACACAAATTAAAGGAGACCCCCTCTATAGAGGAAGCTTGAGCCCCACCCAAAAGAGGTACCGGTACTCAGAATTGGGTACAACGAATGCGTCCGGTGTAAACATTCCAATAAAAACATTCAAATAAAGTACATTTTTGCACAGAGACATACAAGCATACTACCAGAAGACAGACGCTCCATACCCCCGCATGATTGAAAACGAGACTGGAAGGGTGAAATAGCCAGATGCATTCTAATGGCTTACAAAACGGTATAAACATTTATATGGAAGACAAGGAGGAGGCAGACCAGAGTCTATGCAATGTTTTTTTCTCGACTATGATCAAGAATAGCAAAAATCTAACACTAACATTAAAATAGCACTAACTTTAAAATTGGAAAGACAACTACAAACAACTCAAAAACGTGGACAGAAGTATAGTCTGAAGATCAGGTACAAGGACCGAGAAAAACAAACAAACGGATGAGGGAAAAGACCCAAGTTAATGGCATCTTAGAAACAGTAAAAATGATAAAAAACGGAGCAGGGCAGGACACATAAGCCGCAGGACACATAAGCCGCAGAACAGATAACCGTTGGAACTCATCAATCAATCAATGGACGCCATATGGGAACAAACGGATTAGAGGACACCGGAGTGAAAAAAGAAGGAAAGACGAGCTGCAACAATACTGGGGGACAGTCAATTGGTATCAACAAGCATAAAATAGAGACATTTGGAGCTATCACGCTGATGCCTTCATCCTTCAGTTGATCGACAACGACTGAAAAATCAAAATCAAAATCAAAATCAAGAATAGCAAGAGACGGGAAATCAAAGAAGAGATACATCTGGCAGTAAAAGGACACACCCTGAAGATGTTGTCTTTTTGGTTGCCCATGGTGATGGTGACAGCAAGATACAAGAAGCAACGGAAGAGACAACCAACAGTCATCCAACAGTGGACAGATGCACTCTGATGATGACGTAGGTGTTGCAAATGTACACATACGGCAAGCAATATTTGGGACAAGATTGAATTGACATAATCGGATGGCAATCTTGCTTTTATAAACAGCACTCCTGTACTTTCATATTAATTGGTCATCAAAGATGGCGGTACACCTTATGCACACACACCCAATTTGTCACTCATCATTCCAACGGCAGCAAACTATCCAAACCGTACATGCATATTATTGATATAATACTTTGATCCCTTATTAATTGAGAACACCCCAAAGCTATGAAAGACGTGCGTCAACAAATTTTAGAAAATCAGTGCACTGTGACCAATACCCTGGGTTCGCGAACGCCTCGAGACGGTGGCCCCTGGATGCGGGTATGCATCCTTGACGGTGGATGGCGGGCTGGAGGGATGGTTGGAAAGGAGGGAGTACACGTCATAAATTTTTTTCCTTCTCCTTTTTGTTCAAGTCAAATCTGAAGGGGCTTGTTGCCTGGTCTTACGGTATTCCTCAGATTGCAAGAGTATGATATTTAGGAGGAGATGAAACAACCGTGATTTAAACACACCCACCAGACGGCCGTTTGTTACGTATAACAAGATCACCACGGCTATTTATGATCTTGAATTTCCAAAGAGGTAATACAGCAAGTCTCTGGCCTCGCATCTTAACATAAATCACAGTCTGTTTTCGTCCTCTCCAAATCCACAAGATGGCTATTATATCCATAGCCCAGGGCTAAACAAAAATCAACTCAACTTAAATTTCGGGTTTGGATCACCATGCCAATTTTCACGACGACCAGCGGGGAAGAGAGAAAGAGAGAAAGTAAAAGAGAGTTGAGATTGCGAGGCCGTTATTGGTGTACGGTCAACCGTATAAGATGGCCTGAACCCTCGGTATCGTGCTGGCGTTCAAGTGGACCCAATGACGACAGAAACTCGTCTCGCGGGGGGCTATATCCTGAGCGATCCCCGATGCAAAATACGGTCCGAGTAGCGCCTGAGGGCCTCGTATATACGTGGATCACATCCAAGCCTGACCTAACGACAAGGATTGGAGGAAAAACACACGCAAGTCCTGAGAAATCGATGGCTACTTCTCTCCTTTAGCCTCATTACTGATGAAGAAGTGCTTAGAACACTAGCATGATTGTCCCCCTACTTGTTTGGATAAATTGTGACATCGCACACCGGTCTCAATTAATTTCGTCTCAAAGACGCATCAATATAATTAAGCCTATGCTTTGAGTGCTTTGGGGACCCAATCTAGACCCTTGCGGAACCCCCTAGGGTAACTATCAACATATCTAAAGGGACACAATGCCACTGCTTAGTAATTTTCCATTGCCTCTTAATTCATAGATTGGTAATTGAGCACCTGAAGGTTCAATATTGAGAATAGTGCCCCCTACGGACCACTATGCAAATATCGACTGCAGATTCATAAGAGTCTTTGAATATTGTAGAAACATATCTTATAGGGACGCAAGGGACTTGACGTAGCTTTTATAAACCCATCTGTAATGATGACACAATATTTGTCAGCGTCATAGTACAGATTATTATCATAACTGATCAAAACGGTGTCACTTCAGCAGCCCTGCATAATAATATGTCAAGTCCATCTTCTTTTCTGGAATATTTTGCTGAATATAACAGACTGAGGTATTGAGAAAGAATGACAACGGTCTGCATTACATTTATTTACCAAGCTGCCTTAAAACAATTTTACCTCGTCCCAATTAGCCTTCTTGAGATAAGGTGGACACTACAGGAGTGCACTGTTTGGTTTGGAGTGATAAAGACAAATTTACCCAGACCCAATATTGTCATGGTATTGTGTCCACCATACTCAAAATGGCATTATACCATTATAGAGAATGGCTGATATAATTATGTTTTCACCAACGTAAATTTGATAACTTCATGAATGTCCCGATCGTATTTCATTTGAGAGCCATTTGTAATCGTTCAAGTCTGGTGGAATCTGAGAGCTTGGTATATACTGAATAATTTTATCAAATTTAATATAAATTTTAGTTTTGTGAGTTATCTTGTGTAATCAATGAAATGTCTGGGTCAAAATACAGTCAAGAACCTAATATAGGTCAATCTTAAATTCATTTTTGTTTATACTATGTCTTTGTTGTTCATTTGGTCGTCTACATAATAATGACGATTCCAAGGCCATTCCGATGCGGTGAGACAAACCAAATACGCACACCGCAAAAACAGGTATACATCTGCTTTGTAATGGGTATTTAATTACAAATGTTAACAATAAAAACGTTTTGAAACGAATGAGCTCATGACATAACGGTCTGATCGCAATAACGATGCGTCCCGCTTTGTTTGGTCGCAACGTCCGCTTTATTACTATACGTACAGCGGATTTTCCTCCTGTTCGATAGTTTTTCTTGTGTGTATAATGGAGTCACAGACGGGAACGACCAGAGTAAAGAACGCGACTAGTGTCGACTTGAGATGATCCAACCTGACAACTGCTTCGCTTACAGATTATTTGCAACACTTGAAGCGTCATTATTGGTGTGAAAAAAATGAGCAAATGATAGCTAGGAAAACACGTGTGTGTTCAGGGGACTTACGGTTGGAATCATGGCAATACAATTTAGACGATATTGAAATGCTTCTAAGCTTCAGTGCTTCGATTTTTTAAAATTAGAATTCCAAGATCCAGTCTGTTTAAAGAGCAGCCAATATGTGTTGCTTTAAACTGCCCCGTTTGGGATACAATTATTCCCTGAATGTCCCAAAAGGGGACCTTGTTGTGTATAATCTTATAACCCTCTTGTTTCAATGTGCTTATAAATAGTCCCGATCAGGACCAGTAGGATGGACGACACGTTCACTTTCTGCATGCGTGTATAGTCAACAGGGCCCAATGGGGGTCTTTGTTATCCAAACTATTTCAAATGGGACATACTCATAGCCACATTGAAATCCTCTACCCCAAATGAGGATAACAATATTTTCAATCGGAGGCCATATGATAGCATCGTCAAGTTCTACATAATAAAGAAAGACTCATTTGGTCATTGTATAATATTCCAATATTGGAATATACTTATAGTTATACCCATATTTAAATCCTCTACTCAATTGAGAATATAATTTTTCTCAATCAGCAACCATAGGGTGATACCAACAATTTCTACAAAATCAAGCAGGACCCATTGGTCATGATATATCCGGATCGGGATATACTTGTAGCCATGTTACACCTTTCTCCCAATTTGTCCATCAATGAGCCCCAATCGGGAATTGTAGGGTGACAGTCAGCACCTATCGCGATTGAAATAATTATTACCGTGCTTTGTTTTCAATTTAGAAAGATCCAGCAGCTGATGCAATTTAAATAATAAATTTTGTTTTCACAATAACCATGGTAATCGTAATAATTTTATCAAACTTACTTCAGATCTGTTCAATGAGACGTTCCCATAGTTACATGATGATATTACACAAAATGATGGAGATAAATCGCTGTATAGTAATTAGCATTGGTATTTTAATACACAATGATTTTCTTTCCCATCTTGAGCATTTTTTTTCTAGCCAACCTTATTACCTCATAACTGAAAACCAGAGACAATTTAAGGTTGCATATAATATGTTTGCAAAACCTTGAGCTCACATTACTACGAAATGCAATTCATATTATTAATTGAATTTGGCTAAAACGAGTCCGTGCACGACCGCTGAGCGACTTTCGTTTGGAGCAACCGATGCACCGACAAAGACTTGGCCTCAGTGGGGACTGGCTCTTTCACATAAATATAATTATCGTTATATACCGTTTGTTGGATTAAAATTAGCTTCAAAAAGCGACATTGGCACATGTATACAGCCCCAGTCTGGGTCCCCCTAGATACAACACCATTGAATTTAAATTATAGCTAAAAATGAAAACCTTGGATTTTGTCCGTCCATTGTTAGACATCGGTCGTTTTAAACCGTTTTGTTGGACTTACAAAATTAGCTTTAAAAAGTAACGTTGGCACAGTTATACAGCTCCATTCCGGATTCCCCGTAGATACCACATGTTTGAAATGAAATTATAGCTAAAAAGAAAACCTTGGATTTTGTCCATCCCATTGTCTATCTAAACATACAAACAAAAATACTGCAGAAGACATTTTATTTTATGACGGTGCAACAACCATTGTCTTAAGTGAAGTTTGAAGTTTTGCAAGCTGTAGAAAATAAGAGGTAACTATAACTTAAGTAAACTTTCAGGTACAATCAATGTAAGCACTCATCCCAAAAGAGATTTACACACGTCTGTAGGCCTACCCGCAAGTTTACTAGTTATAGTTACCTCTTAATCAGTGTCTTGTAACCTGTCTGTAGCAGCGATACTGAGTACCGAGTTCCAATACCAAAACGGGGCAGACTATTCACCATTTTGAAATTATAGTGCACACTATTCGCCCCATGCACAGTCAGCCATTTGCGAGTAAAGCCTCGATTTGCGGACAGCAGTGAATAGAAGCATCTTATAATTCTGTATTGTCACGGTAATGTAATGACACAGAAACATAATATGCAATAAAAATGAAGCATGAAGTCGAGGCTCTACACGCACATGGCAGATCCGTGCAAGTACACGAATAGGAGTGCACTGTTGGGTAGAAATTTACCAAGACCTAATTCTGTCCACCGTATCTCAAAATGGCTTATTCTTCCCTTACTGTCTCGCTTCTGGTTCTTGGTATGAATGGTATGAAAAGCAAGATGGCTACGATAGAATTGCATTGACATTTGACCTATGACCCACCTTTGATTCCAGGTCGCAGGTTCTTATCATAGTTAGTGGTCAGGTGATCTAGAATTCGAGTGATGTTCTTTCTGGCTTGCTCCTCGTGCTCTCTGTTGACGTTGTACTCTACTCCATCTCCGAGACACTTCCCCAAAATACTGTAAAAAAAAGTTCAGGTTGTTTTAAATTGGTAAGTTCATTATGCACATGACGTCATTTGAGTAGGGCGCCCTCTGCTAGATGTCATCAGAAGGTTGCTCATTGGCTCACCCTATGCGCCGCGCGTACATAGATATGCCTTTGTGTCCTCATCATTTTACCTCTAAGATGGCGGGAAATCTCCTTGGGTCGAAAAGTCAGGGCCACTGACTAATTTTTGTATTACCTATAGGTCCTTTTGGGTTGGTAAGCAGTTTGCAAAAGGTAGTTCTATTTTCAGATTAAAAATAAATGAAAAAAATAAATAAACAAACCGACGTTTTTAAAAATTTTATTCTGAATTATTCCTTATCCGAGGTATCAGTGCTATCAGTGCTTGTAGCCCCTGGGAATATGACCTTCTGAAATATTTCAATACGATTCCCCCCTAAAATCTTTTCGTAATTTCTTTTAGCCAAATCGTTTACGTTCACAAACACCATTAACAGTAACAACCTTCTGTCGGTGTCTTCGCAACCCCCTACCCCCCCCCCCCCCCCACACACACACAAGTGTGTAACAGCCTGCAATCGTGGACCTTCCTTTGTTCAACTCTTTGTGATAGCAACCGTGGACCACAATGCTTTCCTTTGTGATAGCAACCGTGGACCTATTGTCCTCTTTTGTTATAGGTTCCCGGTTTGAATGTGGTTACAACTCCCGGTGCACACACTGTTGTGGGGACTTCCTATTGTTGTTCTATTATTCCCTTTTCTAAAGAATCTTGTTGCGGGGACTCAGTTTAACAAAGAAAAACGTTGTGGGGACCTTTGTTCCATTGTATAAAAGTCCCCACAGCTCTGGGTATGCCTACCTACAGACTCACACCCACCCTTACAGATCCGGTTTGTGGGGTACTGCTATTGTTGTTCTATTATTCCCTTTTCTGAAGAATTCCCTTGTGGGGTCCAATTGTTCCTATTGAAATGACCTTGTGGGGTCCATTGTTCCATTGTTGTCAGGACCCCACAAGTGCCAATCCGTGCGAACACACACACACACACACACCCTTACAGATCCGGTTTGTGGGGTACTGCTATTGTTGTTCTATTATTCCCTTTTCTGAAGAATTCCCTTGTGGGGTCCAATTGTTCCTATTGAAATGACCTTGTGGGGTCCATTGTTCCATTGTTGTCAGGACCCCACAAGTGCCAATCCGTGCGAACACACACACACACACAAACCCCTGCACCCCCCCCCAAAAAAAAAAAAATTAATAAAATTAATAAATAAATAAAATAAAAAAAAACTACCTTAAAACAAAACATACAAACATTATGATAGGCAATAATCAACAATTTGAATTACCGACATCGTTCAAGGCTGTAATCCAACAATCAACTGACGAGGGGGTGGGGGGTTCGGATGGCTTACTATTTATGGTTTAAATTCTACTTATTCGTAGAGTTTTAGAATAAGACTTCCATTTTATCTCTGCTCTTCGAGAGCTTTACGATTTCAAAAGTGCCCCAGATGTTTTCACGTGTGACGTCAATCCTTCCCATCTAAAACAATAAACCGTATTCTAAAAAAAAAAAAAAAGCAAGATCACCATGAACAAGAAAGTCTTGTTATTCTTAACCCAGCCAGGAAAACCACAGATGTGCGAGTCAGCCATTTCCTGGTTGACTTAATATTATGTGAGCCAACTGTGTTTAAGCTTAAAGATTGACATGCTGTGGATTTATTCCAGAGCTTGATTTGTGCTGATATTTTGTTTGCAGAGGGGCGAGTTATACACCGGTAGAATCTCCTCTCGTAGAACAATCACACAGAAGTACGTTTACCTTAAGATTTGGTCAACATCAGGGGATGACTTGTGTTGTGTGTTAAAACATAGCATTATGAAAGAGGCAGTAAATTGTGTTTTGTTTTAACTTGGTGGGTAAATATTGTGGTACTGCTGGGCTTTCCGTTCGAACAATGCTCGTCACAGAAAAGTTAAACAAGTGGCATACCTTCATACAAGAGACATTGGTATTTATAAGTAATTGATTACGGCAGACGGCAGAATCGAAACTTTTGAGAAGCTAGCCTGGGTGTATATTATTATTATAGACAACTGTAGGGCCTACCTGAATTTGGTAATCATTAAACAAAAATGTTTTGTTGGAGGTTGTGTGTTTATTAATATTAGTGGATAACCGAAAGATACTTTTCCAAAACAAAAAAACAAATTATTATATGTTTAAAAATAAATGTATTTCGTATAATTTGTGCACATTTAAAGAATATTAATACAAAATTAATAATTAAACAATCCCTGATATTTTGTTATTAATATATACATATTTAGTAGAATTTGTTTTTGCCATAGGAGATATTATAACGGGCTAGATATTTGGAAAACTGTATGCAGATTTTGTTCAGATAACTCATTTGTTAATAATGGAAAAAAACCCCACTATTTTAGGGTTATTTCTTTTGGAATTTCTAAGTCGAGAAGACCCTTCTTGATAATAAAATTATGCTTTTGGGCTATAATTTTCTTTGCAGCACAAAGCGCCTCGTACTCTATTGACAGATGTGTGATGGATAATCCGTTTGCGAGTACACACGACTCGTAATTGCGGAAGCTTCTTGGCGTCGGGTTGCTTGACCTTTGCCCTATCACGTTGTAAATTCCTGCTTGACGGTATCATCCAGATCAATAATCTTGTCATATCTGCTCAAATTATGCAGTTTTTCTTTTTACATAAAGTTCAGCCTGTGATTTGACCTCACCTGAGACCAACTGCCGACAGTACTTTTTTGTACAATCGAGAACAAATTTGGAAAATAGGAGAATTGGCGTGATCGATAGACGTAATCATTAGACGTGATCAATAGACGTAATTAGTAGACGTAATCAATAGACGAAAGGCGACAACGATATAAACCATATTCAAAGTGAACTTAAAACCAATCTAGACAAACTGCAGGATATGAAATGTAGGACTACTCATTGAAAAAATAACAAAAAAAAATTAAACTAAAAAAGGAAAAACAGAAAGAAGAGATAAATTTTTAACTGAACTCTCACCAATTCTAAAGTCCCTTACCAATCCTCTTGAGAATTATTTCTGTCTGAAAAACTATCGAGAAAATAACACTTGAAGACCCTGACATCGCAAGTACTCATTTTGAAGAAAACAGACCAAATGAAAGAGAAATCATGTATTTTGCATGTTAGTTGGTTACAATTTAAGTGATGTTTGAAGCTTTGTATGGTGTGAACTGATTGAGCTTAAACTTTCACAGGTTTGTTATTTCATTTATATGTTCGGTCAAATAAAGTGCGGATACTGGTCTTTGGTAGTTATCAATGTTCTGTGGGCACGGAGGACTTTAATCACGAGCACTTCAAGTGTTGATGTTACGCTCATACCAAGTCAACTGACTCTTTACAGACAATTCCAAGTTGATTATCAAAAAAGGGATGATAATAACGGGGGGATGTGGGAGGTATTACATCAAATTAATAAATTGTGACCAAATAATTCCCTTTCAATTTCATGTTTGGATGGATCTTAAAAGAGTTCAACAACGTCAGAGTTGAAGAGCACTCCGGTGGGAGCATAATTTAGGTAAAATTCGTGCAGACTGCACGGAGCTTACTCGGGAAGCAAGTTGTCCATTCTTGCGGAAGTAATTGCAAAATGTTTTTCAGCATCGGAGTTATTGAGAGTGCATTCACAGAATCGTTATAGAGGAAAATCTTGACCATACAAGAATCATGTCAGCGGCAGGGAGAGATCAAGAAAAAAGGAAGAAAAAAAATAGAAATTCAAACTGGGTATTCAAAAATCTAGGTAATCTGGGTATTCAAAAACACAAAGTTATAATGAAAAAAACCCAACCAAACATAATGACCCCCCAAAAAGAAATGTAAATAAAATAAAACACTTAAAAAGAATCACATGATTGAATTTAAAGACCCAAACCAAATCGCAACAAGCTATGATGCACCTTGGTTGGCTAGTGAACTACTATATATCTCAATTGAAGCTCCAAATTAAGCCAGGGAAAATCTCAGAAACAACTTGATCTCCTTTTCCATTTAGCAGCGAAAATTGAAAAGAGGAAAAGAAAAAATAAGAAGAAGAAAAAAGCTGAACATAAACAAAGATTTCAATGCAACAGAGAGCCCATAGGTGCTAGATTATAAATTTATAAAAACTGTCATCAGAAGATGGATACCATCCGGACCCCTGCCGACAATAAAACATCATTATCATCCACCAGATGAACAATACTAACTAACAATGTTAGCTCAACAGCATAAGTACATCCACCTAAGCATTGCACTAATGGTAAAACACGAGTTCAATTGTGAAGTCATTATCTTTATGTTTGTGTTTCACCATAATGCCTTATATAGCCTCTTTGAGATATCACGAACACACAGACCGAATTACTGAAACAAAACAGAGCAATTATAATTATTATTATCCCCTTTGTCATCGCTCCATTGCAAAGTCTGTATACATGTCACCCAATTGTTATTGTCAATTTTAATTACTTGTCTTTTGTTTTGACTGATTTTTTTTCTGTATTTCTTATACTTGTGAATTTGTAATTGTCCAGCGCTTTTTTATGTCTAATATTTCATTAAACAATTGTCATTATTATTCCTATTATTATAATGTTTACGCGTGCTGCATACTAATGCTCAATGAAAGAATAATTGCGTATAAGTATTCACAATTACTATACTTTACTGTAGATCTTTATCACGTGGCATCCATCTTGTATTTCTTTCATCTATATCATGTAACCAAACCGAGGCTGGAAGGGGAATATCGTCTGGTGCATATCTGGTATAGATTTGATTCAGTATGTATTGTTCCTGTAGGGCTCCAAACGTGGTTCTAAATGTAGCCCCAACCCAAATATTGCACTAAACTTGTTCCTAATTGTAGCTCCGACCTAAATGTAGCCATACACTTAGCCCGACCGTTAGCTTCAAATCGGCTGATGAATCCTAAGCCACAACTGCAGCCGAAGGCGGCATTTGCAAGTAATACTCAAGAACATCCTATACTCTGACAGATGCAGACAAACATTTCGAGAGAGCTGTCTACAAGATCTCAGCAAAAAAAGAAAACGGATCCAGCGAGTAGGCTCAGTTTTATTTCCACCTCGAGAGACTAGCCGGAGGGATCAGCCAGGTAAATATCATTATGGGTTCCGTCGAGATGGATGCTAACACCTCAAATTGGTAGGTCAACTTAATTTTGGTCAACAGAAAGTCACGGTTTTTGAAAGGTCACCACTGCTGTTTCTTTTTTAAGCCACTGTATTTAAATGCACTTGTAGATGAAAAACAGTGGTACAATCCATACCCTGTTATGGTTTTTCTTTGCGTATAGTAGCAAGGTACTGTTCAAACCGTTTTAGGGGTATTGTACACACTGCGTTTTTGGCACTCTTGCAAAGCGACCGGTTTTTAACAAATTATTTAGAAACCCAGCTTAATTACATCGATCTCTTGTGTTTTTCAGTAGACAGCACATAACAATTTTACGCCATCAAAACGTCCAGAGCCCAGAGGGCTACGAGCTCTTGTACGGGGTCAGAATGGCCTATGTCTGTGGTCATTTTGACGCAGAACCATTGGTTAAAATGATGCTCCAACAACAGATCGCTTACATCCTGTCCATTTTGACCAGGTTTTCGGGTGAGCTACGCCGTATAATGTAACCACTGACTCTCATCATCCGGTACATTTTGACCCGGCCTCTGGATCAGCAATACCACAGGCGATATTGTGAACAAGGTAGGTTGGTTTGAAAATCAGTGTGGTTTGCAAAAGAACAAAAACCACGGTCGGTAATGCAGAAGGAAATCCAAAATGGCTGCTGCTAGGGAAAGATAATAATTGTTGGGTCTTTTTGGACCAAAATTAAAGGTATTATACAGGATTGGTTAAAAATAAAATATACAACTGATTAAGTTTTGCTGATTATGAAGTTCATACTAGAACTATTTTGTCTCTGTGAAATATTTCCATTTGAAATGAAGAAATCATCGAGAAAACTGTATCTGAGTCTGAAAACTCCCAAAATAACTGATTTTGTAACAACCAAAATAAAAAAATGCTGACAAGTAATTATGCATGTTTCTTTCACTTTTTTCTCCATGACTCACACAAAGGATTGAGCCTAAATTTTGACAAGTTTTTAATTTCATGTACATGGTTGATCACACGAAACATGAACACATGTCGGCAACTATTTTGTCAACCATACTGATCCTGTGGGGTTGATCAAAGAGTTGGGTGTAAATGTAATTCAAGACCACAAGACAAAACTGTTTGGCATAAACAAAAATGAAAAAAGAAGAAAAAGAAGAAGAAAAAGGAGAAGAAAAAGAAGAAGAAAAAAGGAGAAGAAAAAGAAGAAAAAGAAGAAGAAAAAGATGAAGAAGATGAAGAAGAAAAAAATATATATATAATATATATATAACAAAACAAAACAAAAACTTAACGGTCTATAAATCTTCACCTGAAATGTTTCCATAACTATACAAGCCGTCTAATTTAAAGATTGATGGTTTGTCTCAGCATTCTCAACACGTGTTATCAAACAACGAGCTCCCCTTAATTAAACATCACTCTAAATCAACAAACGTGTTTAAGACCGCGATCAGACATAAACCAAGATAAGAGAGGTTGGACCAACTAGACTGATTGGAGAGCAGAGAGCAAGTGACAGGCGAAAGCGTGACGCGAGTAAACTGTACCGTGATCGAGTAATAATCCCCACACGGTCGGGTAAACGATAACTGGGCCATGACTTTAGCTCGGCTACTGGTTTTACGCAGCTATACCTCCTCCCCCATTGTAAAGAAATCACTCCAGAATGGATGGGGTATAAGGTGGGGGAAGAGGAAGCTCGTGAGTACGACCCTCTTAGAATGTCCTGTGATGTTCCGAGTGCGGTTGTGTTTTACATTGTGATGGATGACACTAATGTTAACAACCTAAAGGTTACTAGTTACGGCTTTCATAAATAGCAGCATGAGCAGCGCCCGCCACCTGATATGAGAAACGTCTATTCGTTAAAACACTGCGGGACACAATCGTTTTCAAATATATACTAAGGCACACGTGTGTTGAAGAATCTCCACACATAATTGGGGTAGTTGTCCCCCAACTATGTTCCCCATATTGTTTCCCAAATCTGATATAGGCTACCAATAGTAAAGCAAATCAAAGGGTGAAGATACATGATTACGGTCATGCACTATTAGTCATTTGACGCATTACACCTAACAATGACAAAGGCACAATCTCCGTGCATGTGGCATTATTAGCACGTGGTGAACCATCCCATCATGTGACAAACATGGGTGTACAAATTTTCGAATCTGTAAAAACACCTATTTGAAGTTTTAATATAAATAATCAATTTATTTGTCTTTAATGGCCCCAGATTTCCCTCCAGAATCTGGAGAAAAAACTCTGCTATAGGGTCGTAAAGTGAGGCCATTTGCAGTTACTTTGCATTTACCATTTGATTGGTAGGCAGGTTGTAGGTACAGCTAGTTTGTTTGTTTGTCTCGATTCAAAATTGCAAGACCAAATAATACAAAATCTAGTTATGTTTAAGTCGATGAATAATAGTGCTATAATTTTTGTAAGGCGCCTTCTGTCTATAACCAAACATATTCCGAGGCGCTGGAAAAAGACAGTATATAAGAAGAAATGTACATTACAAAATACTTACTCTCTAACATTTCCCAAGTCAGAATTGACCCATATTGCTGTTCCCGTTGAAACTGACCCATTTCTGGGTCAATGTGACCCGGAATCTGTGTCAAAATGACCAATAAATGGATCAAAACCTCATTTTTAAAAACCAATTTTGACTCTAAGAGTTTTTAGAGTGTGGAACTTTACTCATTCAAAATATACAAGAATAATGTAATCCAAGAGCATAATGCAGAGAGATTTACGTGCACTAACAAAATAAAAAGAATAAATACTATAAAAGAGTCAGACATGAGCAAACAGTATACCCTCTCAAGCCCTCTCATAGCCTTATCATTACACAAATTGCACAGATTAAAATTGATATTACATTAACTTTCACAGTACCAGTAGATTGTAATGACTACTATACTCTTTTGAAAGAGCTATACGTTAAACCATGTGAGTACAAGAGTCTACGTTGTACATGTACGTCACTGGCAGCTAACAATAACAGCACACGACAAGCAATTTCCGATTTGTATAACTGGTACGAGGTTCTAACAAGATGGGTTAATAATAAAGAGAATAAACACTGTGTAGAAACCCCCGTAGTTTAATAACCATGTGATAAAAAATAATAACTGTGTTGTAAAAAATGTTTATATCCATATCTTTATCTATTGGCCTATCGCTTATGATTATGTATTTGGGTCAATTTTAATACACATCTATACAAAAGGACACAGCGTACAGTTCTATGTATTATAATTGTCATAAGGATTTGAGAATGACTCTGCTAGGGTTGAAACTTGTTAGGATATTCATAAATTGTTCGCATTTATACCATAGGTCACTTTGGGTGGTATAAAGTAGGTTTGAACAGCTAATTATATTTTGTTATCAACTTTTTTAGTTGGGGGAGATTTCATCTTGCTGATTGAAACAACCAGGGGAAAGGGTCTCAAACGCAGACGTCGTTCTTGTATCGCCATAATTGTCAGGTCGATTTTCAACTGTACAGTCTTAACTCAATTTAAGTTAGCAAAGTGATTGATATGTTTCTGTTTTAGGGAAATAATAAAAAGTACACCTTATTTTAATACCTATAGACGTGAAGTTCACTGCAGTTCAGGACTGTGCAAAATAATTCTAAGGCAGGGTGTGCATTTGGTATTACAAAATAAATGTACTTGATAAAGAGCACTAGAGAGCTGTTGATATTATAAAACACTAGGGAGGTTTCGCACGCGAACGGATACGCATACGCATACGTTTAGCTATCCGTAACCGTTAGCAGCCTTTCTGTTGTTTTGCAATCCCAGCGTTTTGGTGGCACTGTTCGCTGTTCCAGCACAGCACTTGGTGGCGCTGTTCAACATGGCATCCTCCATAGACGAGCTTATGTTCATAGCTTTAGAGGAAAATGACGAAGAAACAGTGCATTTTTTCGTATTTCAAAGTCTTTAGAAATCAACAAAATGACACGTACATGTTCAGTGATTCATTTATTTTGATACTATTCATACATATTTGGAAACAAATAGAGGAGAATTACTAGAAGTTCGAGTTTTCCTACGTGTTTTTTACTTACGTGTAGCAAGCGGGATATCAGTGTCGTCTGCACGTATAGCGGATAGCGAGTAGCGTATGACGTCATAATGATGACGTATCCGTCGCATTAACCGTATCCGTTCGTATGCGAAACCTCCCTATTGTTAGAAACTACCCCCTTTGAGGTAGGCCCTAATGTAGTTTTAGAGAAAGAGGTGAATTTTTCACCAACAAATTTGAATCTGAGAAAGGCTTCAGGCATGAAGGCTTGCTCAGGCATCTGAAGCACACATTTATATGTAACAAATAATGTTATTTCCCCCATTGTTTTCTTGCAACTTCGGTTACCAATTGAGCTCACATTTTCAAAGGTTTGTTATTTTATGCATATGTTGAGATACACCAAGTGAGGATACTGGTCTTTGAAAATCACCAAAAGTGTACCCTGCCTCTAATACTTAGACGTGAAGTTCACGGCAGGTATGTGCAAAGCATTCTTCGAAAGAAAAATTTATCTTTATATTAATTAGGTGTACGATTTGTTTTGCCAGAAAATCCTTTCACACAACACAAGGGTACGGATATTGATAAAGAAAACATGAAATTTATTGGTAGCACCTTAGAAAAACAGCCACTGTCCATGGGCAACGACACAGTGTATATTTGCTTTTGGAACGCACGACGCAGGACCCAAGATAAAGTTGACTTTTAATTTTCAACCGGGGATAACTGACAACTTTTGATTAAAATTGAGCGATGAAGTCCCCATGAATGCCGTGATGACGAGATGTTAGTCATCAAATTAAATCAAATTAAGTTTTTAATACATTGGTATTTTAACAGTGCGAACCCACATAACCCCAAGGGGATTTTTTTTCTTTTACAGAATACAGTCCACAATTGCTGACTTATTATTACAGATCAAATTTAAGCTCGTACGAATTTTGACAGATAATAAAATATTGCAAAAAATAAAAAATAAAATAAAAATAAATCAAAAATCAGACAGTCTATTCCTGAATGAATTTTGACTGATGATGACGTAAACAAAATAAAAAAAATTATAAATAAAATTAAAAAGAAATATAAATTTAAACCTTAATTTTTTTCCTGAACAAATTTTGCCAAATGATGTAAAGAGAAAGAGAGAGAGGGGGGGGGGGGGGGGGGGGGGGGGGGGGGAGAAAAAGAGAGAAAGAGAAAAGAAGTAAAAATTATAATAAAATGAAATAGATATAGGGCCTATAAAGTAAACCTTGTTTTGAGTAATGATGACGTTTCAAAAACAAAATCAAAAACAAAAAAACTAAAACAAACATAAATAATAATAACAATAATAATAAAATGTTAACATAAAATAAAATAAAATTTTTGTGTTTCTCATAGATTTCTATATAATAGCTATATTTGTGGACCTTATACATTGTAATGTGGAATTGATGTATAATTGTTTGTGTTTTTGTTGTTGTTGAATAAATGAAGCTGTATAGCTTCAAAGCAAGAAAAAAAAATTTAAATAAATAAAATAAAATACAATTGCGTGTGCCATGGAATACCTTTACCTTGCAAATATTGTTTATACTTACTGCTGGAAATGTGCTTTAAAGTCGGGTACCGAAAATAACTTATTGTATAACTTTTACTAATCTTTGATAAATACTTTTTTTCTCTGTGACTGTCTTTTTGTTGTTTGTTGATTTCTCGATTGAGAGTGTTGTGGTATCATTCTGAAATTAAATTATTTCCCCCAAAAGTTTTAAAAATATATATAATCTTGACTCTTTACTGTGAAAGGCGTGAGATTAAGCATTATGTGTCGGCCAGGAATACTGCTGGACGTTTGTTTTTCCAGTGTACTTATAAAACTTACTTCTAACAACTCTACGGCCACATTCCACATTCACTTTCTTTTGTAACAAACAAAAACTGATATTACAGTTTCAGCCCTTAAATTTAACGTGCCATTGAATTAATTTGATTTATTTTGCAGCAGACAAACATTATCTTCGTTTGAACAAATTCCAAATTGTATTACAAGTTTGGCAACGGTAGAAATCTAGTCGTATAACTGTGAGTGACGTCTTCTCCCTCCCCCCCCCCCCACCCCGGAACGTCCTAATGAAAATCTACAGGCGGAATATAATATCACTTTCCATTCATTTAGATTTCCCAGTTTGCCGGAAATCTCAATTATTTTTTGAGGTGAATACTTGTTTTTTTAAAGGATATTGTAATTCCGCGGTGTGGCATTCTCCATAAATTCGCCGAAGAAAAAAGGAACTTTCCTTGAGCCTTTTTTTTCTGGGTTTGATAAGCAACTCTGGCAAATTGTGTTCTTGGAAGATTAGATTCTGTTCCAGATATTTCGTGACATGGAGTGTGTTTTGTGAATATGGGAGATGTAAATAGACAGCTGGTATAACCGTGCACAGATCTTTATTATTCGTATTAGTATATACGTAAAAGGAACTGGCAACCAGACACTTTCAATTAACCTTTCTGAATCCATGTTATATTATGAGACATACTGGTAACATTATGTAGCATGCGAGCAGACGCTTAGCCATAAAGACATTTAGGCACCTATATGTTGTCACTCGACAAGTTTTGTACGAGCAATTTCTACATTTATTTACACCCTCCTAAACAATACTGACCAACTTCTGGTCCCATGAGACAGCGAATCTTCACAGATCTTTTAAAACATATTTATACAACCCTTTCTCTTCGTTGTGGCTCTTTCTGTTTGTTTATAGGGAAGGTTTAGGTTCGGTAGACGGTAATCACTCTCAAAATTAATGGCCCATCCAAAACGTACTTGGTTAGAAGTACAGCAGCTTTCGATAGTATAAAGCATTTTAAGAATCATTTCATTTCGAAGTAATGTGGTTATGGAAAAATAAGTAAATTTTTCCCCCCAAAAGTTTGAATCTGAGAAACGCTATACTGTCAGACACGTTTCTCAGATTGTGCATTCCAATTACGGATTATTCTTCCTGCGTTGACATATTATTAGCTCCGGATTTTCGGCGAAATCTCAAAAACGCTATCACCTTTTGAAATGAAATTATCACACGTTAGTGTTATTGTATATAATATACATTTATCGATTAAAACAATCGAACGGTTCCAAAAACCAAAGGTATGCTTTGCCTTTAAATAGTCAACCTCTCAAATCTAGAAGATGGCATTTGAAAAACTCCAAAACCACCCTTGCTAATTTCGATGACAGCAATCGAAATAATTATGTCCGTACGTGATTCTCAACAAGCTTCCAGACAAAACACAAACCGTTTCCCGCCGTTTTCATTCAAAATGTGAGAACTGAAATCAAATTAAATGTTCACAAGTTAGTTTTAATGGTGCGATTAGTGAAACTTAGCGGATGGGAAAGAAATGGACTCCCTTGAAAATCAATGAAAATTTACTTTTGAAATCATGCATGCTTCAAGTTATGTTGTGACATAGAACATGATATAATTGGGGAAGGACCCCCCCTCCCCGCCCCGCCCACCTTACGCTCAGAGTTGAGACAATGATGTCAGGGAATCCCTACTTTTATTTAGGTTCAACTCAATCAGTGCAGCGGTCAGAGAAGTTAGTTTAAAGGGAAGGTGTGCTATCTTTGTTATTTTTTACTTTTTGTTTTAATTATGACTTTGTGATTTTTTATTACTGTACATATACTTCCATCTTCTACAGTTGTTTCTGCTTGTTTCCTGTTGTCTCCCCCCCCCCTAATGTGCGATTAAGAAACATAAAATGGTTCAAAAAACTGGGGTCTTAAAAATGACACATTGGGTGTTGTCAAATAAAGGTACCGAAGAGAGTATCACAATTAACATCATAGTGAGTTAATTATCACCAATGAAATTGTTTTGGCAGATATTAGTTTAAAAAAAAAAAAAATCTTTTTGGTATATATTTGTGACAACACCCATGGTGTTTAAAACCTAACTATTTGCTGCAAACACCCCGGTGTTAAAATTATTCTTTCTGGAGTCTACATGGGAAAACAACGACTACAGTTATGGTACAAATTAACGTGGTGTCAGTGCTGTCACATGATACACTGAAAACACTTGGGGTTAAATTGATTCTCTTGGTATATGTGACAACAGCCATGGTGTTAATTACAGCATCGATATAATTGGGATAACTAACACCGTGTCAGTGTTGTCACATACAGATATTATAATTTTAACACCCCAGTTTTGCAGTGTATACCGGAAAGAATCAAACTAACACCAGAGCTTTTGCAGTGTAACATCGAGATAACACCGAGATATAATTTCCCTTCAAGGAACGCAGTTAGCCTTTCCCCTTAAATACTCACAGGTTCAACATCTAAAAGATATCCTTGAACCATGCAGGGAGAAGGGGGTGGGGGACATGAATACAAATAACTAAGAGTCAACACTGTCCTCAATGCTTATGATTCAAAAGCTTTGACTGACTACCCCAAAGGACCTGATCGACGTGCCCATTCAGTAACCACTATAAATTAGGCGTCGCCCCTAGTCTACCCTCATTGATGTGGCAATTCATCCAACGATTTTTTTTAAAGAGCGGACACACATGCCATCATACGTCTGACACATTATGGAAGAATGACCGTCTTGTAGATGCACACGATGTAGAATCGGAGGATGCTCCACGTCTTACAAGACATCTGTGTGTCGTTGATTGTAAAATCTTCTTTACTATCTGTCCCTCGACATATATTTAATTTGACAAGGTTTTGACCCTTGATGAAGAGACTACTTGGAATGGTTGATGAAAATATGTTCCCTTGAGCAGAACTCCAAATAATTACGGGCCATTTCATTACTGCCCCTTTTCAAATCGAGGGAAAGATGCATAGTGATGACTTTTTTAAAGGTTGATGTAATTCACTAAATGTACCTGCGCATTTTAGTATGAAAGATCATCTTGTATCAAGGATGATATATTGCCCCATTTAAAATGAAAGAACCTTTAATCAGTTTTTATTAACGACAGCTTTTAAGGACATTCTTTAACACTGTTTTTGATTTTAAGGATGCAAACATTCAGTCGATCTGATGGTGTCCTGAATAGATAGAATTCATAGGCCTATTAGAACAGTGTTTCTCTTTGGAAGTCAAGTATTAAAGCATTCAAACCGACTGAATATTGTTTCAACGCTCACAAGCTAAACTCAAACCTCCTAAGTGAATCATGCATGCAGTCAAATTTCACGGTTAAAATCAGTAAAAAAAAAAGGTATAAATATATATATGTATATACCTATACAATATTGGGCAAGTGTAACTGTCGAGTCGTAATAAAGTGTGAAATGCGAACAGCTTGATACAGCCACGCATGGTTGAAAGGCAATTCATCAACCGTTATAAGTAAACTTACTCAGTCACACACACACTGTTTAGGAATTAAGTGTTCACACTCGAAACGTCGCTGGCAAATGGAGAGTCTGATTGTGACGACAGGTTACAGAGCGTAACATTGCAAACCTTGACATTTTGTTAGTATTTAATTTACCACCTGTATATCTGTATCTCTTGAGGCCGGCCGGCGTGATGTGATTGATCAAGTTTGTGGTAATCGAACGCACAAGAACCATCTTCATTTATGGAGTTGATGGAATAATATGATTGGGTAACCATTTGAGTTGACGTGATGTTAGAATTGACCCTCAATAAATACAGTATTTTTTATTCCCATTTCACTCACAATAGTAAAACAAGTAAACAAAAAATCTATGGATGAGACAAGTATATCGGGCAAAAGAAAGTTAGGAAGTATCTATAAATAAAGCTTGCAGGTACAACCATGTATTAAATCTCTTTTGTGGGATTGAAGAAGTAGAAAGTAGTTTTTTTATTAAACCTGCTTCATTGGTGCCACTCTACACCCCAATACTCCGGGTCAGTATTGATCCGGATTCCGGCTCCTTTGGGAACCTGACCCATATCTGGGTCAAGCCGACCCATAACTGGGTCAAGCTGACCCATAACTGGGTCATTTATGCCCCGGAAGTTTTTAAAGTGTAAAATCTCTCCAGGACAAAATTTTACCCAGGCTATAGACCATGTGACCTGTGACATCACATGTTTACAAAAGAGCCACAGAGCCTGGACTTCCTGCAGGCACATTTGTACACAGATCAATAGAAAAATACAACAAATCTTATGTTTTATGGAGATTGCACTGTCTGATTTGTCTCAAATTTTGATATGAAGAAAGGGGGGACATCTCAAAAGCTGAACAGCTGTTGATTTTGTAAATTTTGAATTTATGTGAAAATTATGACGCAAAATGTAAATTTTCCCTATCTTGCCCGTCAGGAAATGCATTATAATGTACAAGGTCACCCTTCTGTAAACAAAGGTAACATGGTCTACGGGTCAACATTTCCAGGTCATCCTGTCAAATTTACTTGTCATACTAAACGCAAGGTCTGGTCGACCAGTCATTATTTTTTATATTTTCTTTCTATTACAATTTCAAAGTTTAGTATCACGGTCATATCAAGATTAGAATTTATTATGAACATATGTACAGTATACCCTGACAATTTAACTAATTCATTTTGCTTCACTGCAGCGTTTTAAGTTGTACTTAAAAGTAGATCAGTCTAAAGTTAGAAAAACTGGGAATTGTGTTGGGAACTTGTTTGTAAAAATCACAAATTTCGAACAAAAGGTTTTTGAAAAGTAGCTACAATAACCCCAAAAAGGAAGAAAAACTTATTAGAGCTATGGCGATAATTATATTTTCTCAACTAAGCACTGTTTTTAAATAATACTGTGTTTATTTATTACACATCCAACAGCACAATTAGCGCCAATAACAGGATGAATAGGAAACGAGAAGAAAGCTCATCAGTTTTAGATGTTGGAGGAAACCCCCAAATAGAGAAAACCCACGCAACCAGGTAGGGACTGAAAACACAAGTCCTATGCAAGGCGTCTGTGACGGGATTGGAACCAGGATTCACAGAGGTGAAAGGCAGGGAAACAACTACTGAGCAGACCTGATCCTTTGAATATCTAAGTGACTAGATACATGGATGGTACAATATTAGTTTATTTCTAACAGTTATATTTCCCAAAAGTGTTAAAATTACACCCTAACACAACCAGCTAGCGCTTAATCTAAACACAGCCCAGCTTTTTTTCTAGCGGAAACGCGAGTAATATACACTGCATGAATTTAATCGAAATATGGCTACGAACATGATACACACAGCCCTAAAGTTACCACCACATAAAAACTTCCTTCAACTACCAGCATTTTAAAATTGCACCCTAACACAACCAGCTAGCGCTTAATTTAAACACAGCCCAGTTTTTTTTTCTAGCGGAAACGCGAGTAAGATACAGCATGAATTTAATCGAAATATGGCTACGAACATGATACACACAGCCCTAAAGTTACCACCAAATAAAAACTTCCTTCAACTGCCAGCATTTTTAAATTGCCCAACTGCGCACGCGGCTCCACCATGCAACCAGCTGGCGGCTATGCTAATGCAGAGCGTCCGTATCGATCTACGCTCGAGTGGAAATTTCTTGTGGATGTTTTCGACCTTGACATCTTGCGTGTGTAGATTACACAAGGTCATCTTTATTATCCCCCCTCAAAACCTAATAGATATCTCTCGGACATTTTGACATTCTCATGAATATTCATATTACCCTTTCCTAGGGCAAAAGGGTTGCTTTTCAATTGGAATAACAACAGAAATCAATCAATTAAATTATATTGCGTGTAGGTCACATAATAGGTACTTATTATTAAGTTATAATGGTGATTTCACCAAGCCAAGTAAAATCCTAATCAGTTGAATAAAACAGAAAGGTCTATCAGATCATGTGACCTGTGACATCACATGTTTACAAAAGAGCCACAGTGCGTGGACTGGCATACAGGCACGACTTGGTACACAGCTCAATGGAAGAAAACATAAAACCTTGCATTTCATGGAGATTGCACGGTATAATTTGTATCAACTTTTGTTATAAGGGAAAAAAAGGGCCACATAAAAAATGTTCTGCCGTGATTTATAACTCTTGAATTTCTGTGGAAATTATGACACAAAAATCTAAAATTTTCCACATGACCGGTGCCTGCCGGGAAATACCCTGTAATGCACAAGGTCATACATTGTAAACAAAAGGAACACTTGGTATTGGAAACATAATGACCCAACCGCTCAGCTGGTTCTAGGACATGTGTTTCAGACAGGCATAATTCTGGTACTATTCTCTTTTAACTCAGACAGCATTTCCTAAGTAGTGTTACGGTGGGGTTTAACATGTTTTTTTTTCATCTGTTCCCGGCTGCTGATCCGATATCTTCACTTCTCTTTAATTAACGTCGGCTTGGGCAGGAAGTAGAACGAAGACGCCGCCAGCACAGACCCTCGACATCCAACCTTCCCTCCAAAAAACACCGGCGGGTCGCTGGTGAGAAACACGCAGGTGTGACTGCCGAAGACCCAGTGTTTCCGGATGATGGATTCTAAGACTCGGTCGGTCTTTGGGTCGTACGCTGTCCCCCCGATCCCGCGGGGTATAACACGGTCCCCTTAATAGGCCGGCATTTCCACCCCTTCACTCTCTCCCTATTTTACTCAAACGCTAATCTAGCGAGGTCTTTCCTTCATTTTTTGGATGTAGGTAATATGGATCTATGGCATGAGCGAGTGGAGTGGTGTACCGTACAAGCGCGTGTGTGATCCCCGAAGGAACACGCTCTCAACTGGGTCTCTTGGGGGCTACCAAGACTCGCATGCTTATTACTGCTTACCGGTACTGTACAACAACATTATTAACATTTTTAGGGAAACAATATTACATATTACGATGACATACAAGGTATGCAATGCATAATGTGATGATCATAAATACAAATCTCCAAGACCGATAATAAGAGTACACTTATTCTGAGACTAATAAATTAAAATCGCGCTCATCTTTGGAATCAAAATCCATCATTTCAGGACTTTGTTGGTAATTGCTTTCTACAGATATCGATCGATCAAAATTCCACCAAATACGTATTGTAATACAAGCATATTTAACTGCCTAACGATCGTTCATTATAAGAGAAATTTAAGCTATAAACGTAAATGGAATCGATGTTGGAACTTACCACAGTAAGATTAAACAGCCGTGCACGAGAAGTGCTGTCAACGGTCGTCCCATTGCTTGTCTCTTTGCGAACCGCATCATGACGGGAGTCGAAAGAAACGGCTCGCGCTAGAATTTTTCTGCCAAGAAACAAATTCTACAGGCTGCTGAGCGGCGTTGCACTGTGAGAACAACAATTTTCCAGTCGTTATTTTGGCTCTTAGAGCAGAGAAAGAGACGATTCTCGCGCGCTGGAGAAACGTGCCGGGTCTCCCCGTGTGCCGCTAGTCTGTCGTGCAGACTCCGGAAAACAACACTCGATTCAAACGGCTGTGTGGTGGCGCGCTCCATGGAAGGGTCACCGAAGTGACCTCGAAACGTTAGGGAATAACAAGCAAGGCATGCTGGGGGATGGGATGTCACAGGCCATGATACTCTTATTGTGAAGGGTCAGTGTGGTTTGTTATTGGGTTGGGGGAGTGAGATAAGAGAACGAAGAAAAAGAAGAAGAAGAAGAAGAAAAGAAAAGAAAAGAAAAAATCAAAAAAAAAATTGCTGTTTTGGATCTCACTTCTGACACAATTCTATGTCAACGTGAAGTGCCAGGATTCTTTCATCCGTGAGGAATGTGCTGAAATACTACCGTGAAAATCAAATAAACTCATGTCGTCCTCTCACTCAAATTGAAATTGTTACAGGTAGGAAAGAAAGAAAGTGAGATAAATATTATACTTTATAACTCCATGAGTATTGGGTTTTCATTAGGTGAGGGTCGATTCGGGAGTTTTAATTGGATCGCAGACTATACTGTATGGCAGAATGCAGTTGGAAATAATATTATGTAGAAAGAGGACTTCATAAACACACCTGGACGCCTATAAACGACCGCATACTACCCATAGGTCATGTGCAATATATGCCCACAAAGTAATTATATTGCCTGCTTTTCAACAATTATGACGTAGCCAATTTGACAGTGGGAGAGCCTTGGGTTTAACTAGCGTGTAGGTATTGTGTGTATGTACAGTATGTCTCATCCGAACACCACACGTTTGTGTGTACCAGACATCGTGGCTTGGCCGTAAATGGTAAATTTATCAAGTAAGCATTGAGTGTTTAGGAAATGCGTAACTCGCAGTACAGTTTCCTCAAGAGCGCCTTGCGGGCAAGAAATATTTTTTAAATTATTTATTTATAGCTTGGTGTAGATGATTATGAAAATGATGTCGTGTATTTAATATACTATACAATAAAAAACATATTGTTGTGTGTTTTTCTTTTATGTAAAAGGTAAAAGAAATTTCTCGCGACAATAAAGTGTTATTGTATTGTATTGTAATAAAAAACAAGGGAAACTGACCGGGTAAATTGTATTGTATGGTATTAGCGTTATTGATATTTATTGACGGGGAATGCCTGCGTAATAATACATAACACCTATTGGTCTATGTAGGACAATACTAGTTTTGGTACCCCATTCATTGCAGGCGCCAGTGTGTATGCTCCCATACAATTAAACTGGAAATCACAAAATGCCATTTGTTATCAATTTGTGTATTTGTTTTTCTTGTATTGATTCGGTTTTGTTTGCTTGTGGTCGTTAACCTTTTATTATTTGTTGTATTTAATTGCCTGCAGCACATCGATGTAAAACAGCTTTTCTGATCAACCCGTTTATATATATTTATAAATTGTCACATAATTGTTTTTAAGGGAGTGAGCACTATTTTTGAATATCTATCTTCAGTTAAAAAAGAAAAGAAAGTAAAAGTACAATTGTAAGATCGACCTTTCCAGCAAACTGTGTGTCAAAGCTGCATGTTACTTATCGGTAAGTGTTGGTATTTTCTCGCAAAGATGCAAATTGTGAGACGGAAAAAACAGTTTAAAAAAATGCATAATTTCAAATTGAAGTAGTTTTCAAAAGGAATTGTTTTCATGTCTAATATAAAACGAAGTAAAAGTTCAGTTATTTTTCTTTTCTTTTCTTGTAAACACAAATATATGACCCCTTTTACGAACACACAAAATAGTATAAAAACCATAGTAGTAAACTTGCAGGTACAGCTACATGTAAACTCTTTTAGGAGAAGTGTTGGTTCTGGGAAGTGTTGGTTCTGGGAAGTGTTGGTTCTGGGAAGTGTTGGTTCTGGTTCTGAGAAGAACCGGTGTGTTCTGAGACCACACTTTTCTTCTTATAACCAGCACTTCTCCCCAAAAAGTTGTTTACGTGGTTGTACCTGCAAGTTTCATAGCCTTGGTTGTCTCTAATGATCCGAAGCACGCAAAGCTTCAAACATACATAACAAAATATGCTCGTTTTTCTTTATGTGCATGGGATTTGAGGCAAACAAACACTGAAGTTAAATGTAGCGATCCGTCACATGGGCTTTTTTTGTTATTAATTTATTTATTTGAAATTTTTACAGGTAGTGTAGAAAGATTTTACTCTTATTAATGTTTTTTTTACACTTTTGCATGCACCTGATTTCAGCTCCACTCACAACGCAATTTGCCGTAGTAAATGTTTCATTTCTGCAAGTTTGAGGTATCAAGTATCACGTCAGGTTTACACTCCACTAAGTGTGATTTTGTTCAAGATGATTTTCTCCCGATTTTTATGAAGTGGTTTTGAAATAAAAAAACCTCTGCCTATCTTTGACCGTACCCTACTTCCGAGCCCCAACACGCGCTCTGAAATAGGACACGGTAAAAGTCAAACGTTTTGCCCGTCAGCTCGACATGTTTCTTTTCCGCGAACTGACATAATCATGTATTATACCTACCATCCGTATATAAGCCTCAAGAGTCATTATAATAAATTGCATATGTACCAGAGAGGATAGTTGGAATGTTGAGAAGCGTTGAGTTATAGCGGATAATAGTTATGTTCACATAAGACCATCTCAAATACGGTATTTGCAAACTGACGTTATAGATACCAGACCTTCACTGGAATTTAATAGATGTTAAATTTGCACTGGGATAAAGAATACTATGTCTTTTTGCCCTTGCACCGATTGTGTTAAGTACTGTATAGTCAGTACTTTCCCGAGTCATGTAAAAAAAGACACATGCACCTTTGAATAAAATAATAACAATTTTAATGAACAAAACTTGTAAGTAAAAAATAAGAAATAAAATAAAAAACCTTTCCTGCAACGATGGCTAGATGACAATGTTAAACATGTTGAGAAAGAACCACTGTTTCTTTTTGTTGTTGTGCCATTACCTCTTCACAAAAGAGATCATTACCCTGGTGTGCCTTCAAAATAGTGCAATAAGTAGCTTGATAAAATAAGTACATTTTTATAAGAGTATAATTTATTTGAATTAGCACTATAAAATACGTGTGTTAATCTCTTGAGTTTCGTGAAGTCTTTTTAAAGAGCCTATTCGGGACTTTGAGCTCATTTATGTTTAATGTGGTCGGGCTTTGAAATTTGTTTGGAAGACGATCAGTGCATATCCGATCGAAACATTGAGTTGTCAAACTACCACCAGTCTTAAGATATGTATGCACATGGTGTCTCCGCAAACCTCACTTGACTGTAACCCCACCATGCAAAGTTTCAAATCCCACTATTTTTGTTTTATTAGCTGTACAATTTTTCGGTTGACGGAATTGTCTGGGTTACATGATCTTTTTAATAAATGTTTTAATTTTTACAAATCTTCGTTCTTTGTCTTCATTCTTCACAATTGTCAATTAATTATTCATGTAATTAGATTGTTAAATAAAATAAAAATATTGTTCAAGTTTTCAGTTGACAGAATTGTCTTGATTATATGATTATCTATACAAACATCTTCATTCTCTGCCTTACATTCTTCAAATTGTCAATTAATTTTCCACTGTTGAATAAAAGAAAAATATTAATCAGTTACCCAAAGCCTCGTTCCTTCATCCTGTAATCTTCCCGGAACGTTTGAAACATGAGTTTCCCATCACAAAGAATCAATTTAGCTCATTTTTGTGATGTTAAAATTCAACCCAGAAACACGGGTTTGAACATGTCTGAAGTCAGTCATAATTTATCACCAATAACTGGTTATGTCTTTTTATGTGGGTCGATTTAAAAGCGCTTATAAAAGAACCTCTCTCAGAATCTGACACAGCTTATCCTCAAATGGCTAGTCAGCGAATGTTCACTTCTTACACCACTTAAATTATTAATATTATTTTTTCATCATTTCTCTCTGTTCAATCTGTCTGTTCGTCCGTTCTTGTTCCTGTTTATGTTCTGTTTGTCTGTCCATCAGGCAGCTCACCACAAGCCTGGGCTTCTATACAAGTAACATCCGTGCTTATTAAGGTTTCTGCCTTGTAAACACATGTATTTCTGGCTACTTCTTTAATTCAATTCTTGTGTTTATGTATTGCTTTGTAATTTACATGAAATATGGAAATACGTGTGAGTTTGAATTGAATTGAAACAAATAAGTCAAAGTGGTGATATTTTCAAAAATGGATATATCATAGAATGACCTGATTATAACGTCTTACTGAATAATATACCGACTCTTCAAGATGCAATGGATGGAATTAAGGGTATACAAACACACTTTGCCCTTGATGGACGGTAGATCGCCGGTCATTCCGGTGCCGAGAATAATTGTCATTTTACATACACGTATACAGTAAAAAATCGCACATGGCATCACAACTTGTGTTGTACATGATGCCATCAGAATCGGTAGCCAGCAACACAAACCACCGACAGACGTGGGATGTTTTTATTTTGATAATACGTTTTTGGGGTATACGTCAATGGACGTGCCTAAAAAATATGGTGACATTTTAATGAATCGATTGAAGGCACAATGAAGGAATCTACCCACTGGAAATTGAGTACTAATTAAAGGTTGGGGTCATACTTTGGTAATGACCCCTACACAAAATGTGTCATTTCTATCCGATAGCCTCCTTGTTTCAATATAAAGATGGTAATGAACTAAAACCATCCGCCATTTTGTAGAATCAATCGTTTTGTGTTGGGGTCATACTTTGGTAATGACCCCTACACAAAATGTGTCATTTCTATCCGATAGCCTCCTTGTTTCAATATAAAGATGGTAATGAACTAAAACCATCCGCCATTTTGTAGAATCAATTGTTTTGACTCCTCAAAAATGCGGAAAGTGTTAGTTCACCAAATAAAAGGAAAACCACACAATTTTGAGAGATAATTATTATTCTTTGTGAATAATTACATTCTATTTTTAAAAACATCTTTCCAACCGTATTCATTTCATGACAAACAATGTTAACAGCCCAAAGCGCCCAATCGGAAGGCAATGTCAAGTAACGTTGAAAAAAAATAAAAATATATATATCAAAACAACGACAAAAATCTCTGGAAACAATGGTGTACCTTTTCTTCAGCACTGGAGCCTGGAGGGGAAAATGTTTCAATCTTGTTCAAGTTTTGCAAGGAGATTCTTCCTCGATGGACCCCCCTCCCTCCCCATGCCCTGTAAAGACATCCAAAGGTCATCCCATCAATGTTTTGGTCCGCAAGGAATAGGATTGTCCAATAAACGGACAAGCTGCGCCTTGCCGCCCAACGCTCCTTTCCCGCTATTTCACTTTCAGCCAATCAATACCATATTATGATATGACAGCTCGCTCCTTTATCGATCCCAGTGGACAATTTCTTCTTTTTTCTCCCCAGAAAAGGGAGCCATAATTTGATACAGAAAGCTTCGTGTAACAAAATAAACCGGTTTGTGGAATAATGAAAAAACCAAGAAAAAACCCATAAAAATGCCATTGGCGTTTAGATTCGGGTGTCGGTCGTGTGGCGGGGGAGTCCAACAACAAAATATACAATGCAAACAGTATCGTCGTTTTGATATGATGTAGATATCTATAACCTAAACTAAACAGTGTGGAGATCGGGGGGAGCAAGCTACCCCCACTCTGCTGTGCGGTGAGGAGCGAACAGCCTCAGCTCAAAACCACAGCGGTCGTTTGGTGCAGTTCGCGGATCAATTTTCCAAACATTGCGGGCTGAGATTTTAATATCTGCAAGACTTCAGGGAGATTGTACAACAGCAGGTGAACATTGTATGTAGAGGGCAATGCTTGTATCAAACCATTCCCTCCCGGGGGTACATTAGCTTCGCCAAACCAGGTGCCTCTCTAATTATTCAACCTCACTGTTCCTAGCATGCAAGACACCAATTTAAAAAAATATATACGTATTTCCAAACATGGTCGCTTGGTTAGTTACTTTCAATGGCACTCTGTGCACGATGAACTTTTGTGTGTGTGTGGACTTTCCCAGTTTGAGGACAACCATGACAAACTGCGTAAAGAATATGCCTCAAGGTTCGATGCGTTTAACCCAATTTCCATCAAAAGCAGACATGAATAAATGCAAGCACATGGAGGTTTCTTTGAGAAACTTCACTTTCGAATAGATATTTCGAATCTAGATGAACAATTCATTTTCATGCAAATACTTTGTGCTTAGGGGGCCCTTTTCTATTAGAAACTACCCTGATAAAAGGTCAGGTGGTTTTTTAATGTTTACAATCAATGCTCCAAGAAAGGTCACGTGTTAACCTGACCTACTAAATAATGTGTCGCTTTAATATTAGCCCACATACACTAATGGCCGCTAATTCCCTGGCTGTTACCTTCTGGTCCGGGGATGTTTACTCATCCGTTTCCATGGTGACGCACCCCGTGGCACAATTGGTAACTCACAGGAGGCCGACAGGAAACTTAAAAGCCTGGGACCGGGGAAAACGGCCCAGGGGTGTGTCACTTCACGGCACAAGCTCACGGACCTAGACCGCGGTTTTCTCTACCCTCCCCCTTCACCTCACCAAAACACCCCCCCCCCCCCCCCCCCCCCCACGATATCGACGCCGCAGATCGGCCTTCCTGGTGATCCCAAACCCGAAGCTCTCCAATTCTAGTGCCATGAGATGCTATTTGCTATTAAAGGATTACACCACAAGCACGATATAAAAACACCACTGTGAGGGTGGGATTTACCCTTTCATGCTTTAAGGGTGGCGGGGGGGGGGGGGGGGGGGGCTTCTATCTCCCCCTATTTAATTCACAAAGAGTTACTGATTCCTCTACTGTGATGTAAACACCATTGCCAACAGCGCCTCCCTAATTTAATAAACTTCATTATTTTAGTGGTCGATGCTCCAGTTTGCCGGGGAGATCGTTACACGGGTACATTATACGAAATGTCATATGTCTGATGCTACACAACCGTTACAGCAGTGGGTCGTAGTATTGCAATTGAGCCTACATGTCCTTGGTTGCACCTCGAAGAGTCGATCGAGGAAAGCGAATTGGGATGCATGTTGGGGGGAAACGTCTCGAGATACATGCAGCAGCATGGGTTGTCATTCCACGGGTGCATTAGATCTAGACTTTATCGGACGACATAAAGCTGCCTCGTTCATCCCCGGGACTATATCCCACACCTTTATCAGAGACGCATATACACTCGTCATCACATTCGGTTGTTATGGTCATTACCAAAGTGTGGAATGAAAGCTTAAAGTGATTCATCAGTACGTTAATGAGTGTTGTCATGTCATATTTTAAAAAAAATAGACAAAAAGGAGTAATTTATACTATAGGATGGCAAGGGCACAGAATGGGAGGAATGTTTACGTTTGCGTAAAGACAGTGAGTAGTTTGGACTTAAAAACTAATTGCTATGAATTATGAACACATGGAATACGAATCCATCCTGATGCTTCTTCCCTATTAGTACACAGTGTATGTAGACTGCGTTTTGTCTGCATTCATTGTGGCTTGACTTGTAGATCTGTAGGTATATAGCACATGAGCTGGGGTTTGAATAAACGTTAAAAGTGCACGCCATGCAGCTGGCATTTTCCATTTCAAGCGCAGACTTTACCGGGACGTAGAAAAGTAATGAACAGTATTAAACCTTACTTGGACATTTTACATGCAACGGAGGGCTCAAAGTCTAAAAGGTACATAATTGAATGAAAGCAAACGACATCGTTTGAGGATTTACTTCCCATGCCGAAGGGGGGGGGGGGGGGGGGGGGGTGGGAAGGTAAAGAGGGGGCATGATCCCCGTATGGGTTCCCTATAAACCAGTTTGGCATCACATGATCCCGCCAGTATTGTGATGATCATAGCTTAAAAAAAGAAGAAAAAAAGAAGAAGAAGCGGGAAACATTTTAAGCGGAAATCTATAGCAGAGGTCCACGCGGGAATAGGCCTAATTTCAACATGCACAGGTCTCTGGAGTGCAAGCCCGGTGCTCGATTGTACGAGATAACCCGTAATCTGATTTGCTAGAAGCTCAGGCCATCAGTCACGGTAAATATTGTGATGTAGTCCTCTTCTATAATAGTATAATGCTTCTTATATTAACGCATGGTCCCGGGCCACTCGGCAGCGATGATTTCTAATGGCGTTTCTTCGCTTGTAATTAAGGAAGGTACACAAAGATTCGCTCAGCTTTAAAAACAATAAGAGTTCACCCGTTTATCTTTGATCGCTGTTAATTTATTACATGACATGGAGGTGATTAACGTGGACTGGTTCATTCAAATTTATAACAAGATCTATATCTGACTTACCGTTCATATTTTAAAACCATTAGTTAGTTTTTTTTTTATATTCTAGGGTTAATATTAACATTTGTAGATTAGCACTGTAAGATAAATTGAAATGAGTGATTGGTACATGCCATAACTATCTTAAAACTGAGGTGAAGAACCGATAGTCCAGAAACTAGACGTTTCAGTCGGTATACTCCGATGATATTCATGGTTCAACCGGTATAGGAGCATTTAACCGAGACAAAAGTTGAGTCGTCACACAAGCAGTTCGTGACCAGCCTATAGATATTTACACGGTTCAACATTCTGTGATTGGTTATCGATCATCCGTTATTGAACATGTTCACGTTTGTTTGTTGTGCCAGTAAATCTGGAGGCGATGCCGTGACGTGGGTTGAGATTTCCCTTCCCATGTTGTGATACATCATTTGTGCATATAATGCAATTAAAGGCATGATTTCTCCTCACACCTACCAATGTTTGCTTTGTAGACACGGGGCCTTGAAAAGACGACCTGCTCCTCCCTTCGGAATCGGTTCGTTTTTATGTAAGCTCAACTTTTCTGCATCTTTCGCGCTCCGTCGAACCGTCCCGAATTCACTTTTCTCGGGTAGAATCGATTCACAGTTTTATCTAAAAGGTTAACACTTACTTAATAATATCACTAACTTTTTTGCCCCTGAATTTTTTTTATCAAGGTATAACATTTGTCACCGCCAACATTGAATTGCATATTAGATGAGAGATATTCATAATTTGTTTGAATCAATCTGAAATCATTAGAGATGCAGTGTCTCTCGAAATGTTTATACAATCCGCAAGGTGTACCTTATTATTTAAAAATTGTTCACACCACCTAATATAAATGATATTATGGGGGTCTTGCCCTTATAGACCTTATGCATATGACGTCATTTGAGTAGGGCGCCCTCACCTAGAGGTCAAAAGGAAGATGTTCATTGGCCAGTCCTGTGCGCCGCGCGTACAAATCAGCGCGTTTCCATTGTTTCGTCATCAGTTTACCTCTAAGATGGCGGCTTGATGACGTCAATGCATAAGGTCTATTGCTCCGTTGTTCCCTTTTGTAAAGAATGCCTCTTATATCAGCTGGGGGTAATAAATGTTTGAACAAAGATGACCTTGTTGGGGAAGCAATTGTTTCTTTTGTTTTACGGTCAGCACCAGAGCTTTTGCGTCAGCCCGTCTTCATGTTATCTCTTTTGTAATGTTTTAATTATCTCACAAAGAACATGATTGCATTTCTGTGTAGGTGGCCCACTCGTTCCATCACATAGACGCCGCCATTGTCCCTGTTTGTTTAATATGCTATACACAAAGTCCTTACAAGCGAAACCGTACAAAAACAGATAGCATTTTTCAGTTGGTCGTAGTATTAATTAATAGATGATATTCTGGTTTGGGTTTCTGCAGCTACGTAGCTATCATACTGAGTAACTGTTCATATTGCAGTAAATGCGAAATCTTGTCAGGAGACGTTACATATATACAAACCACTACTGGAGGAAAACACGCAGTTTGGAAGACAACGAGACTCGGAAAATGAAAAGAAGAAAAAACCATATCCAGGTATATGGAACTGGTGTTCCTCCAATGAAAGAGAGAGATTAAAAAAAAACATCTGAGCACAAACGTGCACACAACAAGCACAAAGACGAAACGCGCTAAAAAGAAAAGGAGGGCGGGCACGTTACCAAATCAATCCGACCGGAAAACACGCTAATGGCGGGAGTCATATTTGCTAATGAAACCACAACACAAATCTTTAAAAATGACTGAAAAGCATCCGCGAAACACTACCGTCAATCGGTACTGGTCAAGTACGCTCCACTTCGTGCCCGACTCCGTGGTAAAAAACCACTCGCGACTCGCTGTCAAAATCCTGGACTGTCATGAAGAGAAGTTCCATCGCACAGGCATGCGCACTACGTGCGCGCGGCGATGATCTTGCTTTTCGTCTTCATTATTATACGCACGGCAATGAGTCCTATGCGTTTCTTTTCCCCCGCTGTACAACGGTGTGGAGCTATTTTCCGTAGTCTCCGTGTGGCATGAGAGAGCACGCGCCGTGTATTTAGCAAGGTTGGCGCGACTTTGATATGACCGTCTACACTACTCTCAACAGAACGCGGTGTATGATCCATACCTTATCTCGTCTGCAACTGTTATGATCATCATGAACGTGAGTTTACTCGTGACTGCATTCGTGGAATTATGGAGTATTTTTTTGCTTTTTGTTCACGTTCTGGACGTCGGAAACTGCAGGTAAGCGTAATTCGTTTAAGGTGGTTACATTTTGCTATCTACCGTAGACAGCAACGGCGAACCGGGCCCTCATAGCCCCAGATGTCGTTATATATATCTAACAGCGGTTCTCGTGTACACGAGCGTTAAACATGTACTATATTAGAATAGTTGTGTGATTCCGAAGGTAGTAACCTACATATGTGTTTTCCCCATCTTCTTCTGAATCTATTACCAGTGCGGTGGAGTACTACAGTGGACTGTCCGACAATATATCGGCAGCCATCAAACACATGAAAGAGGGGTATGACATCCGACTAAGACCCCGTTTCGGAGGTAGGTGGCAGTAACTAACCCTCAAAACAGGTGGAATCAAAACACCCATTGTTTAGCTCATGGAAAACAACAACAAGCACCCTGCTTGCGTAACATCTATTATGTTTTAACCTGAAACTGTAAATCTATTTATATTAAGAACGACATGTTTATGTTAATTACTTCTATTTTTAGATCAATGACCGGAACCCTGATATAGTATACAAGGTCAAGTGATATTAAATAATATCCAGACCGTAATCGATTTTCCTAAAATTGTTATCGAACGCTGGATGCAAAATACATGTCTTCCAGCGCGAATGTTAACACATGAACGACAAATTGTATCTCATTAAACAAAGACACTGGCCAACATTGGGGAAGGCTAACATCTTAAACTCAGCTCAAGTGGGGAAAAATTATTCAAATGAAAAAAATTGCTTCAGATCTTAAGATTGTTTTATTTCATGTAACCGTTAAATTTAGGCAACACGATTTATTTTTTGGTTTACGAAGAGATGCTCTCTTCTAACTATAAACTGATGCCATTATTACATCGGGAGTTATCATAACAAATGTATTGCTTGTAATGTATCACGTACGGTGGGTGGTCTTGTGGTAGAGACATCTGCAATAGAATACAGGGGTCTTGGGTTCGAATCCCACCAGATGGGCCTGGTGGAAAGCACAGAGTAATAAGTGCATTATAAGCACCGAGTATTGTACCAATAACATCAGTGCAAAGCCAAAAACAATACTCTTCAAATTTGCAAGAGCCAACTTTTAAATGTTAGAAACTGTGCTTTCCAAAATGAAAACTTGGAATTCTTAGCAACATCATAAGTATAAATGAAATATTGATAGCCACAAATTACTAAATCATAAGTTAACTATGCAGCAACTAATTAGGCCTACATGTATTGACTAGCAGGGAAAGTGCATCATTGTTTTGGGAAGAGCAAATTAATTTTAGCCCTCAAGTTTTCATTGAATACAACATGAAACCAATACGTGACAGTCCCATTCTCTAGTGATAACAAGCCGAAAATAGTTATGTTTTGTCAGGGAATTGTTACACCATCAAAGCTTATTTTGATCATGGCAATCAAAATATGCAAGGGCATTTTAAGAATAATCAAATTGTCAGTTCACTGCCTTTGATTGTATTTTGGACCCAAAAGGTTTTCCAGGAAGATTGGTACTGGTATGAACTTTTTAAAATCAGTGAGATTCCAGATTGAAGTTCAAATGTTGTATAAATATTTACAAGTCCTGTACTTTGTTTTCAATTTTTTGCTTAGACCCATGGCTACATCAAACATTTCTGGTATAGACTGTGCAAGTCTCGCGCGCATTCGAACTTCCGGGACCATAGTGGTCCCAACCATATGGAGTTGTACGTGGGCAAGATTTTGTTTCGTCAATTATTTTAGTTTAACGTAGGTTATGACCTAGAAAAGTATACATGTTGTTGGGAATGTAATACTAAGTGATAACAAAATATGAAAGTAAAACCAATTCAAAAATATAACGAAGAAAACCCGAGAATTAAACTTGACCTCAGCTTCTGGTTATTGCCAAACAATTAAGAATTTTGTGCTCGCCTCCGATCATAAAACTTATGTAAACGCTTGTTTTGTATGCGCTGTTATAACCGCCAGATGCCATAATTGCAAAGCGAACCCTTTTCATTGCAGTATATGGTTGTTGAGGCGTCAGCATCCTCTAAACTGCGATACGGGTCAATTTTAAACCTGTTTGACCATCACGAATCCACGTAAGGGGTTTCTAAAAAGTTAACATCAAATAAGCATCCTTATCCCAGAGTTTTAATTTCTTTTTAAATAATAATTAACACACTGTTGTGTATTTTTTTCAAAAGCTAAAACTTTTCATAAAATTGTAATGATTTACTTTTGTTGTTCAGATTTTGTCATGAGATATAATTTAAAACAAAGATTTAATTTCAGAAATAAAAATGTTCTTCGTTTGACGTGTTTTCTCGTTCGGATACGCGCGAGACTTGCACAGTCTATTAAAGCATGTCATATTTTACAAGAAAGGCGTGTCTAGTTTTGTCAAGCTTGGGGCGGAGTTGTGGATACACCCTATTTTTGAAACCATGCCCTGTTCGTCTATTTTCTCAAAATATTGTTAGGACGTATTTGAATGTTGATTTAGTCTAGGTGTATGACATAGATAGGTGTATGACATAGATAGGGGTACATAGGGGGTGAGCTTACGGTCTTAAATCGACCCACCATTTATTGAGGCAACAACAGAAAGAGGGAAAGAGGAAGAACAAGAGGATTGAAAACAAAGATAAAGGTTTTTTGAATTCAATGTCCTCCAGCAGACTTTGATTGTTGCAATACTTTTACGGAACCAAATCTTTCGTTCCTGAAGTGACAGTGCGACAATAGACTGTGCAAGTCTCGCGCGCATTCGAACTTCCGGGACCATAGTGGTCCCAACCATATGGAGTTTTACGTGGGCGAGATTTTGTTTCGTCAATTATTTTAGTTTAACGTAGTTTATGACCTAGAAAATTATACATGTTGTTGGGAATGTAATACTAAGTGATAACAAAATATGAAAGTAAAACCAATTCAACAATATAACGAAGAAAACCCGAGAATTAAACTTGACCTCAGCTTCCGGTTATTGCAAAAAATTAAGAATTTTGTGCTCACCTCCGATCATAAAACTTATGTAAAAGCTTATTTTGGATGCGCGATTATAATCGCCAGATGCTGTAATTGCAAAGCGAACCCTTTTCATTGCAGTCTATGGTGTTGAGGCGTCGGAATTCTTCTTTAAACTGCGATACGGGTCAATTTAAAACCCGTTTGACCTTCACGAATCTGCGTAAGGGGTTTCTAAAAAGTTAACATCAAAAAAGCATCCTTGTCCCAGAGTTTTAATTTGTTTTTAATAATAATTAACACACTTTGGCGTATTTTTTTAAAAAGCTAAAACTAATTTCATAAAATTGTATGATTTATTTTTGTTGTTCAGATTTTGTCATGAGATATAATTTAAAACAAAGATTTGATTTCAGAAATAAAAATGTTCTTCGTTTGACGTGTTTTCTCGTTCAGATACGCGCGAGACTTGCACAGTCTATTGGAAGCAGTTTGACCTTTTCACCTTCTTAGACCTTTATCAAAAAACTGACATTGTTTGTTCTTCATATGTAACCCAATGTAGCCCAAACCAAGACTGTACGAACAAAACCTTTTTACAAAATTGCAAGTACGGCTATTGTTATCAACATGTGGAGTGGGAACATGAGCAAAAAAGAAAAGAAAATGGTGTCTTCTAATTTCATTGGATCGCTTTTCATGAAAAATTGCTTCAAGGGCTAGTGCAGATGGCACCCCCTTAATTTAGCAGTTAGCCCCGCCCCATTTTGAAGTGGAGCACGTTTTTAACCTTCACATTGCCAACGTGTGTTTCAATTCGAACCTTGCTCCGTTTATGAAAATATCACCATATGCCTTCTTGTGTAAGACAATGCATTGCTTTGAAAGGAGAATGTAATACATCATTGGTTAATAAGGAATATTAAGTTAAATTCAATCGTCTAGTTCCAAGTGAACATACCACCCAGTAAAGCTGTGAAAACTTCATCAAATAAGGGGACCCCGTTTTTATCGAAAAGGTGATATTTATTTATTTAAATATCTATTTCATTATTTATTAAATTATTAATTTCTTTCTTTGTTTTTTTATTTATTTATTTATTTATTTATTTATTTGTTTATTTTTTATTTATTTATCTGTAAACAGGAGACAGAAAAGAAAAGGATACAAATATCAGTTCAAAGGCTGTTTTACGTTATGGTCTTGTGGTTAAAAACATTAGAAAAGAAAAACATAAAAAATGTCAATGTTTTTGCAGGAAGTCTGTAGGGCTTCACAACGTTCTTATTTCGATCTCGGTGACCGAAACAAGCAATACTGGTTTTAGAGTGATCGAATACTATTTTTTCAACAGTATTCCTTTACGTAGCTATTCGGGTACTAGTATGCACTTTACAATCAGTGAACTTTAAGATTGACACCCTCCACCCGACAATTAGTAATTCTGCAATTTGTCTTTAAATCTCTTCATTAATAGTGTTTTATTTGTTCATAAGAATCCTCTCCTTCGTTGTTAAACCATGTCTTGACAGCTCCTGATTGATCGTGCTATGTTATAAAGACCACTAATCAAATTAAATCTTAATATTATAAAGTCGAGATCAGGCGCTGGATCGTCCACTCATTGACACTGCGTACAATGACATGATAACGCCAAGTTGATATCGTTGGCGAACAGGCTCAAAAGAAAAGGCCATACGAATTTGAAATGAATTTACGAGAATTTTTTCTCTTATACTTTCTCACTTATTACCCATTAATAATAAATAAACGAATAATTAAGTAAAATTGACGAAAAGAAGACGAATACTACGATGTTTAAAGGCATAATCATTGCTTCTGGTTTGCTATACGTTTTGTTTGATTAAAAGGAATGGCACGGCATTTGAAATAATTTTTCATATTTTCTTAAAGATACGCTAGATATTCTCGCTTTAGTTAATCGCTCAAGTATTAAATATTACCTCTCATTACAATGTTTTAAGGAGCACAACATACGAATTAATTGTTTAAATTATTATTCTTTTAAAATTTTTCCATTGATTTCTTTACTTCTTTAAAAAATGATTTGTTTGTTTTCCATGGATGAATTTAGAAGTAGAGAAAATAAAATAAAAACACTTACTTTTTTCTGCTGATGACAGTTTCAGTTCCACATGATTACTTTTTTGGATGAATCAACACGAAGGAAAAAAAATATTATGAGGACGCATATTTGAAAGTAATTCTTTGGTACGGATAGTTTGTTCTGTCATTCTTTCAAATTAATTTTCGAAACGGTTAACGTCATAATATTAACACACGGACATTTTGTTTACCCTCTACAATGAGAAATACATTACAAAGATGAAAAATAGATTACAAATACTGCCATGGGTTGAATACTGGACCCAACTTCATAGAACAGCTTAAAGGGACAATTCTGCTGAACACCCTCTTTGCTAAGCAATAGTAAACTGCAGAAACCAAACACAGATGCTATATACGTGACATGTTATTTTGGGTGGTAGCCTAATTTTGGTATGCATTATTGTTTTGTGATTAGTTTACTTTGTTTGTTTAAGCAGCTCTATGAAAATGGGCTCAGTACATGTACAGAACAATAATTGTGAATAGCAATCAGTGATTATTTCGCAGAGCTGCTTAAGCACACAAAAGTAGCTAAGTATGCGTAATAGAATAAGGTTACCAACCCCAAAAACATGTCATATGTACTATCTGTGAGTGGTATCCTGCTCAATTTTGCTCGGCAGAAAGTTGTTTTGCAATATTTTATGGCAAATAAGTGCCATTACATTAAAAATGCAAACGTTTTAACTATTAAAAATAAAACACTAAACAAAATAATGAACTCACTTACACAAAATAAGAAAAGAGAAAGAAGGAAGAAAAAGTTGATGGTTGAATTTTTTTAAATTAAAAAACCTGAAATAAGTGAATGCATATACTGTACATCTCCAATAACATTCGTTTTTAATCTCCCTGCATCTTAACATAATGCACAAACTGGTAATAATTATACACACCCACTTAAGTCAACCTATTTTAAAGAAAATCTAACACAAAAATATGTGAACTTATCCAAAGTTGAAATAAATATTTGTGTTAATGTTTATGTAGGTCCCTCCATCAACATTGGCATTGAGTTAGAGGTGATATCCATCAACAGCATATCCGAGGTCAACATGGTAAGTTCGCTTATTGTATTTCTTTGTTTGTTGGAAAGGAGAGTTTAGTTAAAATGTGACCACCTTTTTTATTGCAAGAAAACTGTCAGTGAAAGTTAGTTAAAAGGTGATATCCATTGATATCAAACAGGTAATTGTGCAATGATCACAAAAACCCTCACTGTAGTGCTGGGCTCGGTATTACATCTTAGAGCTAAGATTTATCTTAACTGCGAATCACTCTTAATTGCTAAGCAAATTGTTATGTCATAATATAAATCACTACGGTAATGCTGTTAACTCATCTTAAGATGATTTGCTTTGTGAAATCGGCCCCAGGAGAATGTCAGTCCTTCAAACATGCATTTCTCTGTCTGATTTATTTTTTACAGACAAAGCTAATACCCCCTTAAAAAAAAATATATATATAAATAAATAAATAAATAAAATGAAATTATAATAATAAAAAAAACAAACAAAAAAAACAACCCCCAGACAAACAAACAAACTAACAAACAAACAACAAAACAAACAATGGACTTTATGCGTTAACGTCATCATGCCACCATTTATTAGCGGTAAAACAACGATGAAACAATGCAGCACACACAACTTCGTAAGCGCGCGGCACGCAGGTTTGGCCAATGACCAACTTCCTTTTGTCCTTTAGCCGAGGGTCTCCTACTCAAATGACGTCACGTGCATCAAGTCTATTCAAAACCTGATAGCTTGGCACTATGTAAATGAAGTAGGACAACCCCTATCGACGGTGAATTAATCAGATTGGTGTTTGTCATGAATTTGTAGGCGCAAATAATTGCTGGAAATCATGTCTCATAGGTCTTAATCACGAAAGCAAATCCGTCAGTTTTAGTCTTTACTCTCTGAATACGAAGCTTCGACAGCAGGCGGGTCATGGTGTTGATGCGTGGGGTGTAATTCCGAGTATTGAGTCTGCTTCGAACAACATCTAATAAGCGCGGGTATAACACGGTCACTTGTCAGCCTTCCCATTTAATAGGTAATCAGACTGAATGTTGTCTTTTTGTATGGGCAACCTCGCTTTCAAAGATCGCCTTTTTGGGTGATTACATTGACAAAGCTACTTCTAGTTCTATAATATTTATGTCAGGAACGAAACAAAAGTGTTTGTCAGTAATCAGACTGTTGGTATTTTTCACTCGTATTGATCATGTAACCTTCGTTGACAAAAAGAGTGACCTTGTACATTCCAGGTCTTTCTGGCAGGCAAGATACTACACTGGTCAGAAATGGGAATGTTTGCATTTTGTGTTATAGTTAAACATTAAGTCAAGAGTTATAAAAAGGAACAGCTGAACAAATTTTAAGATGTGCCCCCTATCTTCATATCAAAAGTTAATTAAAGCCAGACGGAGAAATCGTCACAAAATGTAAGACTTTGTGTTTTCTTCCATTGGGCTGTGTACAAACTGTCTGGAAATCCAGGCTCTGTGGCTCTTTGAGCTGAGTAAAAATTGTGCCTTTAGGAATTCCTGGCTATGTTGCTCTTTTTTTTAAACATGTTATGTCACATGTTACATGGTCCATATATGGCAGCCTCGCTTTGAAATCATTCACTCTCGAGGCAAATAATTATTTTAAGGATTTGACAAAAAATGTCGAAGCAAACCAACAGCCGATCAAACTCACCATTGTGAATTTAAACATTTTATTACTAAATAAACTATAACTATACTTATAATACTGATTCTTGTACCCAAACCTTTTTGTGATGCAAACTCTGTGGAGAGTTGTGTGGAGATTGGAAAAAAACAAAAAACCACAACAACAACTAAATGCACAAAAATGATTAAAGATGGTAAAAAATTGTTTTTGAAGGCGACTTGACATTGCTGGCTTTAAAACAGATTCGACTCATAAGATTGAAGTAAAATTTAGAAGCATTATCAAAGTTAAACATTGGAAAAGGTATTTTATTTGTACCGATTTGAGATCTTTGACAATCTTCATTCCCCCCAAAAGTGCTGACTTCAATGCCCAATGGTTGGGTGAGGTTATGGGGTGTCAGGGGGGGGGGGGGGGGTGCAGTGTCTGGATGGCCCTTTTATTATGCGAGGTATTTATGCGCGATATTCATCAGTTTCGCTCTAAGCAAGTTTAACACGTCATTACAATTCTGGTTTCATTGGACATTTCTGCACAACAAGCCTCAGCAAACGGGCAATAAATGTACGGTACTCAGTGATGAATCCACGTAGAATTGCCGAGGTAAGCACTTTACAAGAAGTGGACTGTCAACCCGGCTTAAGTACCGGCCATCTACCCCCCCCCCCCCCCCCCCACACACCTCCACCGCCCTTAAGGGTGGGGTGTGGACTTGTGTGTGTATTATGAAATATGAACATCGTTTGATATACAAACTGTTTGCGGCAATACAAATTCCTTATGAGCTTACAATGAACATCAAAGCACGCGCGTTTATGCATTCATGTATTATTTACTTTGGATACGATTTCGAAAGTGAATTATCCATTTTGATTAAATTATAATGAGATTGCTCTGCACGCTGAGGGCAGCATTCAACTGATGTCGGTCATCAACTTTTGATACATTCATCCCCCGACATTTGGACCGAGAATGTAAGATGTGCGTGTCCCTTTGTCAAAACCTAAGTAAACATTCTTTAAACTGAGGGTGATTGTTTTCTCCCAGTGACTAGGAGTATTCGCTAAAGTGCACGTGGCATTTACCGTTGTGCCATTTATCGTCATTGATTGATTTCACAATGGAAATATGATCTCCGAGTTTAGCTCAGGTGGCCATGGGCAGATCAAGTGCATAATGAATAATTTGTTAGGCATGAACGTCTGTAGTAACTTTCGCACACCGATGCTATAGTCTTATTTTTCATAAACCTACATTCGTTCTGTCAGCCAGAAACGGTTATAAAGTCCATTGCTCCTAAACTTGAAATAGGGTCAGCATTAAAGTTCAATTATATGCGCATGCGAAATCTGCATCGTTTACAAATCAAAACAAAATGACAGTATGATCAACAGATGGGTCATATTCCAATCAATCCAAAAGTGAGTTAATTAATACAGATGGGAAGAATATACCTCTTGCTTATATATGACGTCACAAGCCCCAAACAGTGCCCCCCACGAAGGTCAACGAACAGCTATCATTGGCTAGGAGACGTGCGCAAAGCGTTCACGCGTGCACGTTTCTATTGTTTGACATCAAAGATGGCGGCCAATGAAAGGGGTCTAGAAGTACACATCTCCTATCATAGAAATTCCTCTCGAGGAAGTAACCCCCTTACAATTTTATAAAGAACTCCTGAGATTCAAAGAACACAATGAAGACACAATGGGAGGGGGGGGGGGTACACCATGCCACATATTGAGCAATTCTGAAAAAGCTTTACTGGCCAGCTTTATTGCCTTCAGAGAAAGAAAATATTGAATACTAATTGTAAAATATACAATGAATTCCCATCTTCTACAATGTAAGAGTATTACCATCTATCGGTATGTTCCCTGTATGTAATATCGATTCATACATATTGATTCAAACTAAACGAAAAGGGGACCGACTATTTCCCCTGCTACCTTGTGTTTGGTAACACTAGCCTGAGTGAGGAATTAAAGAAAGTTCACTGCTTCGCGGTTAACGTCAATTTTATTCAAAAGGCAAAACTACATTGATCCCACCTTTAAACAGAAGTCCTTTAAAAATTAAACGTGGTCGAGTTTCGAACGCAGCCAGACACCATAGGGAACTGGGGTGCAGTCATAATAGAACAACTTGAATTGTCATAGGATTGTGCCAGAAAAAATTACATAGGAATGTACACGCATTACAGGAGGCTCTGTTTTTATTGAGAATGTTCAGACGTCGAAATTAGCGCAATGGTTCCTCCTTCACTTCTTCACTTCTTCACACCCCCAGTGCGGCCCAAGCTGTGATCCCTATAACGAGCCATAGTCGTCATCCCATTTGTAGGGACCATGGGGGGTAAAGCAATACCTCAATCCAGATGAAGGAAGGAACTCCATTCATGGACCGATTCATGGCTTCCTATCCAATAACAACATGGGCATGTTTTCAAAAAAATGTTTAGAAGAGCAAAACTGACGCAGTGTGGTACCTCCTTATTCCCATTACACCCAAGATGTAATCCCCTGCGAACCATTGTAATCTCATTCGTATTTGGACTGATCTACAACTTCGGTCTACATTATACGACAACATCAATCAAGATAGCATTATCAAATGTCACCTACGGCTGTGTGCGACGTTTGTACATTTATGTGCTTGAAAGTAGCCAAGTACAACATTCACATTGTATTGAATGGTGATGTATTTGGGACATTACATTATTTCGTTTTTTATTTTATTTATTTGTTTATCTTTAGGGAAGGGTACATTCAAATGGTGTAATAAACGTGTTTTGCCGCGATGTACCAACTTCTACAGCGGGCAAACATATACATTGTCGACCGTTGGTGCATCGAAATTGCATACTTGAAATTTAAATTTGGCTGTACTCTAGATTACCGACTAGGTACCAGACAATAACAAATAAGAGCTCAGGTGTTAAAGTTGTGAAGTTTTGTATATCATTCGGCAGCTTTCTCCCCTTCAAATCAACATGACGCCATATTGAGGCTGCAAGGGAAAATAGTCTGGTACCCCTAGGTATCAATAGTCGTCATTGTCCTTGCACATAGGGAATAAGACAAACGTCTGCCGCACATAGGTCCGCATATTATACGTAATATCATCCAACAAGTAGTAACGTCTGAACAAAGAAAATTAACAAGAGCGGGATTTGAACCTGCGGCCTCCGGATTAATGTGCCTACACTCTACCAACTGAGTTCTTTAGCCATAATGTTGATGGTTTCTCTAATTTGTCAATATCTTTGTTTTGGTTTATGATTTTCTTGACATATAGGCCTACACACACAAAAATCCCTTTTTTGCATTATTACATTATCTAGCCTATACCATAACCGATCACAAAATAATGTAGTTTTTTAATGGGCCCTCTGTGGAGGAGTATAAGACAGTGATTTTAGCTGACTTGAGATGAAAGAAGTCCAGCTAAAAGGATTACACAACACTACATCGCATTTAATTTGACCTTTGACCAATCAACCCATATCAAGTGCGCATGCGGGATTGACGTCATATAGCCGACGGGTCATGGATTAGCTGGGGAAAGAAAGTTAAGCTGCAGAACAAGGAAGCAAGACGGGAAGGGCAGTGAGAACACTCCGTTCCCCCGATGTCTGCCTTTCTCCAGGGTGAAAGATTCGTGCTTTGGAGGCAACAGACCTTGGCCCAATCTCATAAATCCTGTAAGCACAAAAACGTGCTCAGCACACACACGTATTGCTAAGCAGAAACAGATCACCAGCCAAAATTACATAAAATTTGCATTGTTGTGACTGGTGCCCCACACATTTTCTGCTTAGCAAAGAAATTTGTCAAGCAGTATTTTCTGCTTAACAGCTTTTTGAAATTGGGCCCTGCACAGCACACTGGCTGCTCTACAAGGTCTAAATCAAGCACCTTCTCAACGAACACATAACCCTCGTCTAGACAGTTAGTTTAAAAAGACAGAACAACCCGTTGAAAAGCACCTTCTCAACGAACACATAACCCTCGTCTAGACAGTTAGTTTAAAAAGACAGAACAACCCGTTGAAAAGCACCTTCTCAACGAACACATAACCCTCGTCTAGACAGTTAGTTTAAAAAGACAGAACAACCCGTTGAAAAGCACCTTCTCAACGAACACATAACCCTCGTCTAGACAGTTAGTTTAAAAAGACAGAACAACCCGTTGAAAAGCACCTTCTCAACGAACACATAACCCTCGTCTAGACAGTTAGTTTAAAAAGACAGAACAACCCGTTGAAAAGCACCTTCTCAACGAACACATAACCCTCGTCTAGACAGTTAGTTTAAAAAGACAGAACAACCCGTTGAAAAGCACCTTCTCAACGAACACATAACCCTCGTCTAGACAGTTAGTTTAAAAAGACAGAACAACCCGTTGAAAAGCACCTTCTCAACGAACACATAACCCTCGTCTAGACAGTTAGTTTAAAAAGACAGAACAACCCGTTGAAAAGCACCTTCTCAACGAACACATAACCCTCGTCTAGACAGTTAGTTTAAAAAGACAGAACAACCCGTTGAAAAGCACCTTCTCAACGAACACATAACCCTCGTCTAGACAGTTAGTTTAAAAAGACAGAACAACCCGTTGAAAAGCACCTTCTCAACGAACACATAACCCTCGTCTAGACAGTTAGTTTAAAAAGACAGAACAACCCGTTGAAAAGCACCTTCTCAACGAACACATAACCCTCGTCTAGACAGTTAGTTTAAAAAGACAGAACAACCCGTTGAAAAGCACCTTCTCAACGAACACATAACCCTCGTCTAGACAGTTAGTTTAAAAAGACAGAACAACCCGTTGAAAAGCACCTTCTCAACGAACACATAACCCTCGTCTAGACAGTTAGTTTAAAAAGACAGAACAACCCGTTGAAAAGCACCTTCTCAACGAACACATAACCCTCGTCTAGACAGTTAGTTTTAAAAGACAGAACAACCCGTTGAAAAGCACCTTCTCAACGAACACATAACCCTCGTCTAGACAGTTAGTTTAAAAAGACAGAACAACCCGTTGAAAAGCACCTTCTCAACGAACACATAACCCTCGTCTAGACAGTTAGTTTAAAAAGACAGAACAACCCGTTGAAAAGCACCTTCTCAACGAACACATAACCCTCGTCTAGACAGTTAGTTTAAAAAGACAGAACAACCCGTTGAAAAGCACCTTCTCAACGAACACATAACCCTCGTCTAGACAGTTAGTTTAAAAAGACAGAACAACCCGTTGAAAAGCACCTTCTCAACGAACACATAACCCTCGTCTAGACAGTTAGTTTAAAAAGACAGAACAACCCGTTGAAAAGCACCTTCTCAACGAACACATAACCCTCGTCTAGACAGTTAGTTTAAAAAGACAGAACAACCCGTTGAATCCAGTTTCTCGAGTTCGTTTGACTATCTCTTCGCAAGTCTTCTAATACCATGTGTAAGTTTTATGCAAAATAAATTTGGAAGTGGTCAAAACCCAGAGTCTGTACTTTAAGTGGTACTCAACGTTCATGAAATAACAAACCAGTGAAAGTCTACGAGTCAGAAAAGAAAGAAAACAAACCCAAATAGTATATTTTGACTGGTTTCAAAACATAAAGTTTTGGACTCGCCTGATATTAAGTAATATCAGACAAAATATAATGAGCTGTTGCAAACTGCTTATCAACCAAAAGGACCTATGGTATAAATGCAAAAACTAAAAATAGTTAATAACTCGTTTCTGTTCAGTTCAGTTCAGATAGACATTTGTTTCCATACTTCATGAAAAATTGCGACAAACAACGATGGAGTAAACCAGAAATATAAATATTATAGATATCGGAAAGGGCTGCTTTGATAAGCAGAAGCTTGTATAAAACAGGCATGCAAACTAACAAGTAAACAAACAGGCACGCAAACAAAAGGACAGACAGCTCGAGACATAACAATAGCTACACTGACACAATTGACACAGATCAGCGATAACGCAACGAATTCTTTAGCGAAAAAAATGGCAAAACATTTCTCTAAAGCTATAAAGCATTTCAAGATAGGAGAGTGTTTTCCAGAGGTCTATAACATTAATGTGCAAATCTGTGAAGAATTATGGTTTCAAGATAAAAGGAAGATTATTTTTGAATCTAAAAACTGTATGATAGAAAGTTCATGCCAGCACCAATTCTCCAGAGGAATACTTCTGTGTGAAACACTGTCCAAAAGTCGTGGAATGTACATGTTATTTATGTAACATGTTGCGGAATATGTTAATCGAAACCAACGACTGGACTCTTTCAAAAAATACAAAACATCTGATTTACTTTCCCTTGAACATTGTAGGGAGATGTTTCATTCGTCCTCGCCCTGAAACTTCTTCGATCAACAAGCTAGATTGTTATTTTTTTGTTAAAGACTTCATGCATTTAACTGTGCGGAGTGCACATTTTGTTTTAAGGACGAGCGTGTCAAAGCATTCTTACGTCCAATTTACATTGGCCCTACAGGTGCTGTGTTATTAGTAAGTGTGCCTGTCACGGAGGCGGGTGTTTTTTTTGAGCGGAAAAAATTTACAACTATCAAACTGTAGTTGCACGAAACGCGTGCAAAACTGTGTCTGATCTGGCGTGTTGTTTGTCCGGGGAATAATTCCAGGAAACCTGTAAAAGGATATCTCTTCTTCATGTAATAGTTTCATTTAATTTATTGATTGATGTATACCGAATCTCCAAAGTTTAAGTTGGATTTGTTTTTTACACGTATTTGAATATTTGTTGCTGTATGAATCCCATAGGTCACAAACCCTAGTGGTCTGTCGTCCAGAGAGGGCGTGCCAGCCATCATGGCTCCCTTACTTTGTTCATAGGTTCGAATGCTTTACCGGTAAGCGTTTAGTTCATTGCTTTGAGTTGGAGATTTAAATTAATTAAACACGGAGTTGTTGCGTCTGAACATGTTTTTGTATGTTTCATGTGGTCGATATGATCCAGGATGGTTGGAATGCCCAAACGTCAGAATCATAAGATAATGTTAATATTGCTTTCTTCACAATTGCATGAAAACACCGAAGAAATAGCTTGATTGAATGACATAACAGTCAGTTTGGTTTGTATACACATTTCTGTACATTCTTCTGTAGAGTTGGGAAAACCGACAGTGAGAAATGCTAAAGCTAAGAATGTTTAATTTTGTAACCTGCACCGGTGCTAATTTCTTGAGTCGATGCCAGACTTCTCGTAATTTCCCGTGCGGAGGAATCTCACTAAATACCATAGCAGCCACTTGTGGCTACTCGCGTTACCAGTGAAGTACTTTCTCAACTAACGATAATAAACTATACAGCAGTAACAACGCCAAAGTGTTACATTCAGACCCCCGGGGGGTGCTCCGACTATATATGCACGCTCAAACGCGAATCACTGCCATTCGAGAAAACACCATTTCCCTGTAAAAAACCTTGAAATTACGTCAAACCGTGTAAGAAAAATCCCGCTTCAGCGTTAGTCCGGGTATCCTGTAATGATTAAAAATTCCATGTGTATGTTCTTTTGCTATGTTTTTTTTTTCCACTCGAGAGTGCAGGGCCCATGCAGCACGGTGAGCAGCACCGTTATTTGGAGGTATTTATCCATAGTCTTCGGAACGGGAACTCTGTGTTTTGATAGTTTATTGGCGTGAGTGTCCTTCGGCTGTGTTATAACGAATCATGCCCCGGGATGTCGAGCAGTTTATATCTTTAGTAACATGTAGGGTTTCTTCCCACATGTTTAATGTATGTGGCGTATGCTCAAACTCGAGAGACGCGCTAAATGGACATGCGGGTAATCTCCCGGCCACTTGGTTATTAAAGAGACCCACACTCCGACTTGATCGATCATCATCAAATCAGAAGAAGACTGTTAACCCGAGGTTGTTTAAGGCTACCGGTAAAAATGGCCAGGACGTTTAGTATCTATTTTATTTGCTTTTTCCACATCAGCAGTTAAGCAGTTACTAAATGTTGACAGCAGTAGTTCGAGGGGGCATGATGAAAACAGCCAGAGCGTACTTATCGAAACATTGAGCTGTTATACTTTACCGACACTGCTTATTTAAGATTCATAATACGTGTCCTTCGCGAAACCTTGGTTTCTTGTTTCTCACATGCAAAGTTTGAATTGCTTATACTTGAAAGTAGTTTTGTTTTTGGTTTTGTTTTGGTCCACTTGAAAGTCACCATCGACTATTTAATCTAACATCTACATACAAACAAAACACTAATCTAAAATGTTCATCTATTTGGAGACTTCAAGTGTTCGTTAATTTGTCCATGCACTATGACATCATTCAATTCAAATCAATTCAATTCAATTAAATTCAAGAAAATAGAGATGTCTAAACATCTTTTTAAATGTATATAATGAGAACAATGCGAAGCGAAGGAGCTCAAGTATTGAAAGCTGTGACACATACTGACTAAATGAAGGATTTTTTTTTGTATATAGGAGGATTTAAAATGGGCCACTGACAGCTGAGACTTCCATACAATGTTTTACTCCAAACTTGTGGAGAATCCATTCCCTTTGTTGTTGTTTGGTTTTTTGGTCTCAGATCTCTATAAGGGACCGAATAATAAGGACCCGCCAAAAGGCTCCACGAAAATCCGAATCGAAGTTTAGATTGTTAACCTTCTAGGCCCATATGCACTAGAAATGTTGTATTAAGTGAATGCATCAGCTATGCCTCCGGGCGTTCCTTGACACACTTATCGCCTGATTCGTATTCCAACACTTACAATTCAATTTGACACCCAAGGCTTTTTTTTTTGGATCTCCACTGCACCCAGTCCAAGCAACCCTTGTTATTACACTTGGTATCTCCCCTTTAATTGGAGGGCAATTGGTGAAAAATCTAGAATTCTTAAACTTCATCCCCTCATCAACAAATAGGAAGACTCAAACGCGTATGTATTAGGGGGCATATCATTTGCGGGGTTGACGTTCTTTTTATAAAATCCACCAAAGGTTGCGTCCAAAGGAAACATCTCTGCGCGCAAAATTTTTCCCCACGTGGCGTAAAAACAATTTAATGTGCGTTTTCGTTAACGCAATGGAATTCTAAAGTGAACGTCAAACTCGAAGAATAATCAAATCTTGTTTGTTAAGCGATTTATATGCACTTAAGTAACTTCTTGTAACGTTGAGAACGCTTTGGTCCATTTAGGATGGAAACAGAAGCAGTTTAGATGACGCGAGTTAAGTGACATCTTGAACTGGTTGTCCAATGGATGTATGGAGAGTCCACACAAGACACAGAAAAAAAGTTATTGTCAATGTCCATCAACTCAAAATAAACCCATCCCATCTTAAAATAGCACAACCCAGAACCTATGAGGGCTGCACACAAGACCTTAATTTTAATTCAATCCAATTAAATTATGTTCAAAACAACATTTATTTCCATATTTTATATTTCCATATGTACATCAATAGATAAAGGAAAATAAATAAATTAACTCGAGCTCTTAGTCTTACATTATAATCTAAAACAAAATAGTAGAATACAGTGAAATGTACGGGCCTGTTCGTAGTAAGCCAAGGCTTGTAGAGAACAGCCATAAACAAAAAGCAAACTAACAAACGGACACGGGGATAAAAATGGACAGACAACGGACGAGACGGATTATTCATGACATCGACTAAAGGAATAATGACGTTATAAACAAAGCACTGTATTACATAACCATGCAATACATAACTATGACGTCAAACTCTACGGTGAATAAATAGCAGTTTGATTGCCACTTTGTTGTGTCAATGTTTTCATTGGATACAAATGGACTATACATGACATTTGCAGTATTTGTGAAGAGTCCAGTTGTGTAAGACAATATTAAAAGATGTGGGTTGGTTTGTGACGAAATAACAGTCCAGTTGTTTGATTTAATCAGCAGAGGGCCAATGCACAGTCATGTATTTGTATTTGCCAAATACATTAGTATTTTTTCCTAATCATGATATAAATGGAGCGTGGTTAAAATAAAACACAGTTTCAAAATCAGACATCAAAAATTTAAAGACGATTTATTGTGTGTGGCCCCCGATGTAATATTACAGTAGCGTATACATTATTACATGAAGTTTTCCAAGCATTATGCGTATTTGTCGATTTACATCGACCAAGCGGAAATTCATGTGGATCAAAAACCGATTCCTTGCATCTCTGGGTCTATCTATATCAGACACATCGTCTTCCTTTTTGGGGTACGGAATCCTAACTGTATAAAATGTATCAGGTCACTTCCAATACCATTACGCTCCCCTGGGTCCTTCCGTCCGGGCTATATAGAAATCAAGCCCGGGACTTGCATAAAAGAAGCTTATCTCGTGAAGGCCAACCCACACGATGTTGCCATTTTATCCCTTCCTAAACACAACAATTTCAATGTCATCAGAATCAAAAATCTTTTTGAGGGAGCGAGACATTCATGCTTTGGAGTTTCTGAAGAATATGATCCATATGGGCACGACAGCCCGAATCCAATCAGCAGATAGATAATTCGGAGAGCATTGCAATTTGACACTCATGAATATCACTCCAGCTGGACTTTGTATAACTTTGCAGTTAAAGAAACAAATGTGTATTGTACGGGTATCTAGCAGTTTGTTTTTAAAACTACCAATCGTCATTCGAACCATTAACAAAAATCAGGTTAGAAAAATAATTAAATTAGCTTATGTTATCTTTCCAGTTATCATCAGAGTAAGTCGTTCACGTTTATTATTTCGTTCTAAAAAGAGCCGTTATGAATAACAGCACCATGACAAATAAACCCACAAACTATAGACAAGTAGAACAAACAAATTAAAACAAATATCGACAAGTAAGATGTGATGCCTTGCATGGTGTATAAGTACTATGGTTAGGTTACGGCTTAGAGTCATATGGACAAAATCTCTCTTATTTGGGAAGTGGTGGTTCTGAGAAATATTTCTCAGATTGACAATTTTTTGAAGCCCTTTCTTTAAAACCACAATCTTTTGAAAGGAATCGTTTCTCAAAAATGTTATACATTATCCCAGGTCATAGTTCACCATGAAGTCATGGGGGCCTGACCCATTTCAGGGTCAGGCTGACCCAGTCCAGGTCAATACTCTCCTAGGAGATTTTGGTTTTAATGTTTAGTGTTGTTTCTGGTTTGTGGTAACACCATGTGATTAAAGTATTCACTTCGCTGTGTAGATTGCTCTTTTATATAGGAACTGTTAGAACAGTATATACCATGTGACCTGTGATATCACATGTTTACAAAAGAGCCACAGAGCCTGGACTTCCGGCAGGCACAGTTTGTACGCAGCTCAATGGAAGAATACAATAAATCTTATGTTTTATGGAGATTGCACTGTCTGATTTTTTGTCAACTTTTGATATGAAGAAAGCTGTGCAGCAGTTGCTTTTGTAAGTCTTGAATTAATGTGAAAATTATTACACAAAATGTAAATTTTCCCATATGGCCTGTGTAGTATCTTGCGTATCTGTGTAGTATCAGTCAGGAAATGCATTAGAATGTACAAGGTCACTTTTTATGTAAACAAAGGTAACATGGTCTACACACAACAATCACATGATGGTGGTACAGCAAACCAAATACATTGAAACCTCACCATGTAAACTCCTATTGTTTAATGTTATTGAAACACATGGACACTAAATACCAGTATCCACATGACTTTATGTGACCCAACATTATACATGAAATAACAGATCTAAGAAAATGTTAAGCTCGTCAGTCATCGGAGTAACGAGAAAACAGCAAAAACACCACTGTTTTTAAACATCAAGGTTTGGTCTCGCGAGATCAAAAGTAATTGTTTCTTTCAACAAATATAGAATTTCAGGCAAAATAATATGTCTACGGAAATTGTTCATTGTGACTTACTTTATATGTATGCCATGAAAGTTATAATGCACTGTTATACAACTCATTCTCGTACTTAACGAAGAGTTCAAAGTTGTATTTGATGACAAAAAGAAAAGAAATCATAACCAGGGATTGGGAAATATGATCAGGTCTCTTTACTGCGCCGGCTCATGGATGCAACGGTTACGGAGAATTTAAAATCACCACGTGCAGTACAGACTTTGCGTTTTGCGATGCCGTTTGCCTATGGCGAGAAGGGGGGGGGGGGGGGGGGGGTTGTGTGTAGTGGGCTGTGTGGCGTGCCCCCCCCCCCCCCGTCTATGAACGGGGGGGGGGGGGGGGGGCTGTCACCCAACCAGCTACGCAAGGTTAATCTAATTACTCGTTGATTTGAAACCCATTTGGTTATAGTTTGATTTGTCTCATGTCAATTACTGGTTCTTGATTCTCATTAAGAAAAGCGAGGACAACCAACGGAAAGAAATACACAACAACCTCGAAGACAGGTTTTTATATATTTTTTGTGGTGATTTTTTGCCCCTGTTTATCGACATGAGAGGAAAAGTAACACAGTGAGAAATCAAAAGGCAGAATGAAGGAACATAGGAGAAATTAATTAAGGAACTTCCTGGAATCAGGGGGCGCAGTCGCCCACATTTAGAGACAGACGAGCCTAGGTATGAATGGGACTGTATTGAAATGAAAACAGCCCAGAGTTTTGAAGCGATGCATTACACACTATATTCAACCTGGCAGAAATCTACTTAATATTCTTTAAAAAACCCTTTTAAACACATTTAAAGACTCGGTTGGAGTCTTTTGGTGTTGGAATCGGCTAAAAATTGCGTGGTTAATTATTATAATGCTTCCTTGTTTATTAAAACAATGCATTTGTAGTCCGGTGGCAATAGCTACAAAGTTAAAGACCACAAGTTAAAGACCATAACAACTTACTTACAAAAGAGTACTGGAGAGCTGTTGATATTATAAAACATTGATAGAAACGACCCCCTTTGAAGTAATGCAGTTTTAGAGAAGGATGAAAAACTTTGAGTCTAAGAAAGACTTAAGCGTGAAGCCCTTTTCAGGCATCTCAAAGCAAACAGTTCAACGCAACAAGGGTTTTGTTTTCTTTCTTTATTTTCTTGCAACTTCGATGACCAATTGAGCTAAAATTTCACTGGTTTGTTATTGTGTGCATAACTATGTTGGGATTCAAGAACAAACTGTACAAGATTTTTCTTACCAAACCGAATAATGCCAACAGAATTAAACACAATCAATTTCGTAACAAACTCAATAGTCTAATTAAGGGTGTCAAAGCAAAATATTATGCAGATAAGTTTTCTGGTGCTAAATCTAATATCAAACAAACCTGGAGCATAGGGCCTATTAATTCTATTCTGAAGAAAAACTCAAAGGGCAACAATCAGCAGGACTTTAAATTAAACGGTCAAGTGCTTAAGAATCCTGCTGTAATAGCCAATGCTTTCAACAATTACTTCACTCAGATTGGGCCAACCTTGGATTCAAAGATAAGACCTGCACATCATGACTTCAAACACTTTCTTGATAATCCTAATTCCAGCTCGCTGTTCTTGAAGTCTGTCAAATTGTGAAATCTTTTAAAGATAGTGCCGTAGGTCTTGACAACATAAGTCCAAGGGTTGTCAAATCAGTTATTTTGCATCTGTGCGATCCATTGTCTCATATTTTTAACTTATCTTTATCCAAAGGTATTTTCCCTAGCAAACTTAAGCTGGCTAGAGTTACACCGATTTATAAGAAATCCATCTGAAATCGACAATTACAGGCCTATCTCAGTTCTCCCCGTGTTTTCAAAACTGTTTGAAAAGATTGTCTATGAAAGAACAATCAAGTTTTTGGACAAATTCAAGATACTTTTCCATGGTCAGTACGGTTTCCGACAAAAACATTCTACTTCTATGGCACTGCTTGACCTTACCAACAAAATTAACAGCGGCTTCGAAAAAAACATTACACCATGGGTATTTTCATAGACTTGTCCAAAGCCTTTGACACAATTAACCACAAAATATTGCTACACAAACTAGATCATTATGGTATTCGAGATATTGCGCATGACTGGTTCTGCAGCTATTTTATCTAGTCGTTTTCAATCTACTAAATACATGAATGTTACTTCTGACCTTTCTAAAATCTCTTATGGAGTACCACAAGGATCTTTGCTTGGACCCCTTTTGTTCATCTTGTACATCAATGATATTTATCGTTCTTCCGAGAAATTGTCTTATATTCTTTATGCCGATGACACTAACGTTTTATGCAGTAACAATGACTTGCCTTCTTTATTTAATGATGCTAATAACCACCCTTTTAATGTCTGTGAATGGTTTTAAGCGAACCGGCTGTCACTTAACCTACAAAAATGCAACTACATGATCTTTTGCAACAAGAAAAAGAACTGTGATGTTCATAATCTTAAAATCACCATTTCCAATCATGAAATTCCCAAAGTTGATTTCACAAAGTTTCTTGGTGTATATATTGACAGCCGCCTTACTTGGAAAGTTCACATAACCGAAATTTGTAAACAGATTTCGAAATCAATTGGCATAATCTCCCGACTCAAATATGTTTTTCCTGATGAGATCTTGCGTACACTGTATTGTTCACTTATTCTTCCTTATATGTCTTACGGTAACATTGTCTGGGGGAATACCTCTCAAAGTAACTTATATAAAATGAAGGTGTTGCAGAAGAAAGTTATTCGCATTATTGCCAAAATAATGTTATTTTAGAGCTCATACTGCACCCTTGTTTAAACAATATAATTTATTACGTTTTCATGATATTAATATTTATCAGCAATGTATGTTTGTGTACAAGTACTCAACTCACCAACTTCCCCGTCACCTAGTTAGCACATTTCAGGTTAATAGTAATTTTCATAAAATAAATATCAAACTAGGTCCGCATCTCTATTTCATCTTCCCAAACATAGAACAACTGCATTTCAACACAGTATTTTATGGTCTGGGCCGTGCAACTGGAACAATCTCCCCGCTTATGTAACTTTTTGCAGGAACACAGTTGCCTTTAAACGCAAGCTCAAAGCACATATTGTTCAAAATATCCTCTAATCCACAGAGCTTTCTCATAGTTCTCACCTTAGTGTGATTTCTGTAGTACACCTGTAGGCCTATGCAGTGTTATTGTTAATGGAACCCTCAGGCCCTGTCCTATATGTATTGTTATAAGTTGCATCCCTCTGAATTCACCGTAGTTTACAAAGAGTCTATTCAGTCTTAGAAGTTAAATATCTTACCTAAATCAAAATCAAAAAAAATAAATCCAATGTATGTACCTTTTGTAAGACTGAAGAGGAATCCCTCATTCACCTTTTTTGCCAATGTTATTATGTAACCTCTTTCTGGAACTCTACTTTCGATTGGATCAAGGAAAAGACCAAGGCCAGTCTCGTAGTAGACAACGAGTTGATGTTGTTCGGTGTTATTGGTAACACATTCAAATGCCTGAATCTTATTCTTTTAATTGCTCGTTTTCACATTTATAAAATGAAAATGAACGACAAACGTCCTTGCTTCGTAGTTTTTAAAAAAGACCTGAAAAGATATTACATTTGCGAGAAATATTTGTCAGTTGTCAACGGAACCTCTCAGAAATTTAATTCGAAATGGAAAAAGTATTATGTACTCTGTGAATAACCTACTGTAACCAGTTTAATTCTTATTATTTACTGTAAGATAAGAGGTTTCATTTATTCTCTTTTCTATGTTGATGTAAGTTGATCAGAGAGCAATAAAATGTTATCCCCGGGAAAAAAATAAAAAAAAAAATAAAAAAAAATATCTTACCTACCCACACTGTACTTGTTAGTCTATTTGTGTTTTTGTTTGTCTGGGCAAACCAACCACAAGCTTTGGCTTTTCTGGCTATGCCCCCATTTCCAATTATCCTCCTACTGTTCTTTGATATTGTTATGATGATTCTTTGTTGGAATGGAAATAAATGTCTTGAAATGAAAAATACACCAAGTGAGTATACCGGTCTTTGTTACACCGTGACTGCCTTTAAACAAAGAAAATTATGTAAGGCTCAAATTACAGACAAAGTAGATATCGTTGGTTTTGACATGCATTCAAAACTTTGTTTGAACCCAATTTTCGTTATCTTCCCGTAGAAAGGTGGACGAATGAGCCCAGTAGCTGCAGCCTAAACGCCACCAAAATGTAACCGACAAATGTCTGTGAATGAAACAATTCCAAAAATGAACTTCACAATAAATGTGTTTCCTACTTTAAAAAATCAAGCTGGCTTAATATTTGTTCTTCGAGAACCCAATGTTGATCCTGGCTTCAAATGAAATAAGCCAGGCAAGTTGCTCCGATGTGGTGCAGTAAATTAACATTATTATTCTGTATTTCCACACCGTATTGAATTTAAATTGATTATTTGTTTTCTATATCAAATATTACTTTTTTTAAATATAAGTATGAATCCTTGCATGGCGGAGATAAATATTTCATTTTATAGTTTGTTTTTATACGATTACGTCAAAGAAGAAATTCCGTTTCCCATAAAGGACGATTGTATTGATTTGTACACATTTATCAGTGTGATCAAATCGTAGACGGTAAATCGAGTCTCGAAAGGGAGGTGATTAGGGCGTTGTGAGGAAAATGGCAGTAATTAAGTAGAACCTCCACACTTAGCCCCCAACAAAAAGTAAATATGAAATGTCAAAGACCGAAAAAAAAATTATGAAAGAGAGAGAGAGAGACAGAGAAAATAATCAAACAACCCCCTAGCAGCAACAACAACAGCAATAGCAACATCACAACATCAACAGCAACAACCACCACCACCACCACCACCAACAACAACAGCAACAAAGTCATAGACGAAATCTTCTATTTTGAAACAAAACATTGCAAGTATGGTTATTTACAAAGCGGGTCCCAGTATATAACTGAAAAAAGATCCATGCGGTGGAGAATTTTTCATATTTATTTGATCCTAATCAATTTATTCATCCAAGATCAGAAATCATTCAGACATAGCAGCATGATTAATCAAACATGCTTGATCGGGATTTGCAACCCACATTAATGTGAAAGGTGTTAAATTAAATCGCGCTTCACTTAAACCACACGTTCTGCCCCTTTTTATCGAGACGAGTTTCAGAGTCGAAGATCTTAAGCCGTATATGTTCGGGTTTACGTTTTTCGCTTGCAATTATCCACAGACCTTTCCCCGAAACGGCAATACACTTTTCCCATTTTTTTAAGCGCCATGCCAAGGATTCCAAAGTTAGGACACGACTGCAACTCGCCAATCTTCATTCTGCTTCTACCGTCACCCGGTCATCTCAACTGCCAACTGCCGGAATCTGATCATCTCAGTGAAACAGGTCGCTAAATATCAGCTCATTGATTTGTCCTGATCACCTGACGTCATTCTGACGTCATGTGTTCAGTAGGTGACTATACTAATTCAAAAAGACCGGCTTGCGCCAAGAAAAGAGGCGCCGGTCACGCAGCGAAGAGCGAAGAGAGTTCCAATATATAAGGGGGAATGCCGATTTAAATAACACGACCCCCCTTTGTCGGCGTGCCCGGGCAATACTAACTGAGCCGTGCCGAAGGGAACTACGCACCAGTTGCATCTTAATTTTATTCGTAAGATGTTGCACGCGGCCAGACGCGCTGGAAATTTCAAGGCACTCGAATCTTTTCGTGCATATATGTCGGAAAAGGGATGGAATGGCCGGCCATTGATCTGAGAGTTTGTCCGGGTTGTCGAGTGAAAGTTCGGCGGCATGTTGGACGAACGGTAAATCGAGACGTGAGTTTATAGTCCCGTCGCTTCACGCATGGCTGAAGGGCGGACGGATCGGCCACAGAAACAATACGGGAATTTTTAAAAACAGCTGTTTGGATTGCGCTTTGATATCTCTCGGGTGTTTGAATCCCCCCCACAAACCACGGATTTGTTGGAGCAAAATGAAACCTGCGTGCCAACGTTTTTTATAGTGCCCTCATTTCGGCAAAGTTCTCGTTTGTCGTGTGCAACTCGGTGTCACCATAATGGAATCGATACTATTGCTGCGATTGCAGTGTAGGACAGAGCTGTGTATTTGGAAGAGTTGCGACATGGAGGGACCAGTTTCTTTGGTTATGTGGTTACTGGACGCTATTTAAAAAACAGATGTTTAGCACAACCCAATGTGCAGTCTAGTATTGCACCCTGTATTACCTCATACGGGTTTTTTGGGGCAGAAAATGACTTCTAATCGCAAGTTGTTGCAACTCTCACACGCATAGCTCTGGAGTAGGGAAGTCTATCAGATTCAAAGATTGGCTGCCTATAAAACATAACATATTCATTTTTAATAAGCCATCAATATTAACAATAATGCAAATCAAGATTGAACGGTTACAAAAGACACATTTACACAACCCTTAATATTGTTTTTTACCCACAATGTGGGCTCGTGTATCGTGTATGATTTTCCTGGTATCGTTTTTTTAAAAATAAAAACATATTTAATATGTTTTAGAATAGTATACTGTGTTGTAAAAACAACCGCTTCAGTAAAGCGATGTACCTCTCTCAGCAGGTTCATCTTGGTAAGGTTAATTTCAACACGAGGTAGATTGACGTTTCGATCAGTATGCTTTGCCGGTCTTCATCCGCATAGGCTGTATGTCCCTATACACAAAGTTCTGAATGCTTCTTTGAGGCAGATTGAGTTACTGTTGTACACGGCAGTTGAACAAACTTCATCTTTGAGTTTTAAGGTTAGGGTTCCTAAATCTCAACCCGCAGGAGGTGTGTGTTGGTATGTGCCTTCGTATTGCCCCAAAAGCTGTACTTAAATTTCGATGTTTTGTCGACTAATACAGCTATCAGCGTGGATTATTCTGACCTATGGAATTACATGTGGGCCATTGTCCCGAAGGGATGGTAAAAAATTGGTTAAGAAGAAGACAGAGCCATTAATCCCTTTTGGAGGTAGGGCTGACGGGGCTCTAAATAACGTTTTCTCACTGTTTTTACGGGCAGGTATGGAAAACAATTAATTACATCTGCTGTAAACACGTCTCGGCCCGTTAAATTGCCAAGACACGTAAAGAAACGGGCCTGGTTCCACCGCGCCGACCCCGGGCCTCTGGCAGGGGACGTGACTGTGAAATTATGGCAAAGCTTTTATACCCCCTGTTATAATAGCAAAGTCACGGCGAGAATTATAAGAAACCCAAATCCCCCCTCTCTCCGAATGCATGTCGCATACAAATGAATCGGGTCATTGTCCATGGTGAAGACGAGCCCTCGATTCAGAGTGGATTCACGAGCATCAATTTGAAGAAGACTTCATTGTATTGACTTGGTAGGATTGGCTTACATTCACACACCAATTGATTGTATTGAATATTCTTGTTCGGCAAATAATCATAATGGCCTTGAGAAAAGAAGAATAAAAAAAGAGAGAAAAAAAGAAAAAGAAGGCAAAACCAGAAACATAAAACTGAGTAGATTTGATACTGTTTAACTTCACAGCACTGTTTAAAAACCTGTAAGCATTAATCTCTTAAACTAAAAGGTTGGGACACTTCACTTTGGGAAACTATAAAAAGTAATACTATAAAGTACTCACACAAATAATTATCGTGTTCCTCTACCCGTCATAATTGTTTGTAAAAATCATACATATACATTGGAAATTCATGGCCTCTACTCCTATTTGCAGGCCTCAGCCATTCTATCTTGGTACTTCGATAGCCATGTAAACTGGAATACTGCAAAGACCATGGGTCCAGAACTACTTAATAAGCAGACATTGTTGCTTAACAATACTTTGTTGAGCAAAAGTTGACAAGGAAAGCAGTCGTATCTGGTATACGTATGAAGTTGTATTTTGGGCTGGTAACCGTATTTGTCCTTTGGTCACTTTGCGTGCTACGGCAGCTCTATGACATTAGACCTAGGGCACCGGGGGCTTTGTGGACCCTGTGCCATTCGGCCTGGACTTAACAGTCAATATTGTACAATAACAAATATTACCAATGTAAAAGAGGATCATTTAGCTACTTCACTCCATGATAGTATTCCATTTTCAAAAAGCAAGGCTTCATTTTGCGATCATTTTGAAATCATGGACAGTATTAAAGGGTCCGTATACGTTTGGTAATGACTCTGAAAATTAATGGCAATAAAAACTTACTTGGTAAGAAGTACAGCAGCTTTGGGTAGTATAATGAATTTTGAGAAACTTTTAACTTCGAAGTACTACGGTTATGGAAAAATATATCACTTTTATTCCCCACAATTTGAATTCGAGAAGCGTTATGGCCATAACGCTCCTCAGACTGTGTAAATAATGGGGAATATTCTTCCTGCGTGGAAATATTCGCTCCGGTTTTTCGGTGATATCTTAAAAACGCGACCACCTTTTGAAGTGAAATTTTCACAGGTTAGTTTTATTGTATATACCCACATTTGTATAGGATTAACACAATCAGTAGGCTCCAATTACCAAACGTATACAGCACCTTTAATGGGTGTAAAAGTCTGTACTACTGGGCGAATAATAAAAACTCTTGTTTAGTTTTACAGGTGGGTCAGATTTGATGCGCGTACCTGCACAATGTTCATCTCATCCAGGGCTACCATCAAATAGTGTTTGCATCCCTTCCAAATTTAAGAGTCTATGACTATGAGTAAAAAATGCAGCGAAGTTGAATAAGGAAAAGTGCGAAATCAAAATGACCGAAAGCAGGCGAGGGACTGGTGTGAAGTCTAGAATAAATTACCCCAACCAGTATTTACAGAAATAACAAACCTTCCCCCAAAAAGGAATAGCAAAGAAAAATTATATTGCGGAATGAAAGAAAAATCCACCGTGAAGTAACATCACGTATACAGTTGTAATTTTATCCCATGCTGTCAAACGATGTGCGAGTACTCGGCCGATTGAACAGACATCTCTTGCGTTGATTCGATAATGAACTCAAATAAAAAATTGACAAAAATATCCAGCCGAATATGACCTTGCTTAACAAAACGACACCTCGGTGATGGGGCCTGTCTTGCAACGGTGAAGGACATTGATACAGTGCGATATTGTTTCCACTTAGTTGCCAGCGCATCATCAGAGGGAGAAACACACGATGTCCTTGAGACTGTCACATTAGTTAGTGGGATGCACGCTAAAAAAACATGTCCCAACTTGAAGGCCTCGCTTCTTTTGTCTTATAGGCTTTTTCAAAGGACAGAGAAATTGGGATTATTTTAGAATTAGGAATATAATAAGCTTGTTTTGTTCGCTCTTCTTCGGTTTATTCACGAGGTGTATGCGTTCTGAGGCGTGTGGGAGTGCAAAACCATGGGTGTGATTCGAACCAATGACTTCGTCGTAGTCTTTGACAGCTGTCATTCAATGATTAATTTATTAGTGGCTTATTAAAAAAAATTACAATAAATAAAATACAATTCGCAGCGTCAGCCGAATTGCCAGTAAATCCATAGCTGCCAACTATTACGAATTTTTCGTAATTATTACGAATTTATCTATGAATTACGAAAATACGAATTGCTTGTTAAAAATTACGAATTTCAACTTTATCGCCATAGAAAAAAACAACACCACTATTTTTAATGCAACGTTCTTTTTCAGCTTTGAAAAGTCGACGAAATTGTTCGTATTTGATTTTTTGTAAATAGTAATCGATTCTTTGCCATTTAAATGCCGTTTATATACACTGTATCACCATGAACGACTCTGAAAGAACACTGAAGACATTTGGTTTTTATAGTATCGATATAAGTGCGTTGCATGATACCAGGAACACGTAAAAGTATTAGAAACCTCGTGGAAACCAGCGACAGCATGCACACGCGTGGTCGGCATACGTATGTACATGTTTTCGGCGACCTGTCAAAATCTATGCAGCACACCGCGAGTCTGTTCTGTCTTCTACATTGTAGGACATCGCAATTGTCAGAATTGTTGGAATATTGATCGTTTCCCATGGCTTCCAAAGGTAAACAGAAAGGACAATTTTACAGTAGTAAATACAGTGATGAATTTTCTTTTATCACAGTTTGACAAACGGGGAAACAACATGCATTTTGTAAAGTATGTCGACGGGACTTATCATACAAATTGTGTGCATGTCAAACGCCTTGACATGCCACGATGTTTTATTACTAATTGAAATTTTCAAATGTTGGCAGCTATGTAAATCTACAATTGAGTATAAAACAGTTTAAGAAAACACGATGGAAAAAAAGCAACGAGTTTAAAACAAAAAGATAAAATCAACTAGAATTTCTAAAATTGCTCAAGGAAATATAACTCTTGCAGCTAAAAAGTTATTTAAGGTACTGCCAAAAAATATATATAATATAAGTAGAAAATGAACAGGAATTAAGAGAGAAAAACAGATTTAAGAGAAGCATTAAGCAACCATTGTTAAAATTACGAACAAGGTATAGGTAACGAATTGGTTTTTCATTCTTTCAGTTTTACATTGAAACTCAGGGATTTTGATTTTCCGCCTAAGGGTTCTTGGGTTTGGAGGTGCTGGCAAGTTTTGTTGAAATTGAGTTATTTCCTTTACGGAAATGATTCTCAATTCCATTACCGAATTTATTCACCTCATGTCAGTGTTAATACTCTGCAAGAACCGGGGTGTTAAAATTGACACCATAATATACATACCGAAGAAAAAATCACAAATAACATCTTAGAGTGTTACAATAACACCAATATAAGTGTTTTTTGTCTTGTTATTATAACAACATATGGTATAAGTTTTGATTCTTTTTTGTATCTTTATGCGACAACACCATAGGTGTAAATTTTAACACTTAAAAATTTGGAGTGTATTACACGAAATATAAAAATGGTTTTGGTTGTATGGCTATTTTATAATGTCTATATAATAATAATAATAATAATAAGATATATTTATATAGCGCATAATGCAGAAGCCACTATGCGCAACATTTAACATAAACAATGAAATGAATATAAAATCAAGTTACACAAATCAAGATTCAAACAAATGAGTTTGACCTCCTGTTCAACCCAAACAAATGAGTTTGACCTCCTGTTCAGCCCAAACAAATGAGTTTGACCTCCTGTTCAGCCCAAATCTAAACAAACCGTAGCAACAAGGACATGTTTTATAGTCTGTCCCCTTTTTCATATACTGGTTAAGCCTAATTAAAATGCTTATGTTCGATGTGTACACATGTCAGGGAGACAGACGAAGAGGCCCGCAGCTGTGCGTTGAAGGATGATAGCCATTGTGTTTAAATAAAACATATTCAGGCGGAATTTGATCGTAGTAAAACAGACACATGTAATTTAAGATTATAAATTGAAAGCCCTGTCCTCTAAGAACGCATACCATGCACACTTTGAGGTGCACCGATCACAATTATGCCCATTATACAGGTGCTTTTTTAAAGGGACACTTGGCTTGGGGCGCGGGGTTGACGGCACGTGCAAAGATTATCGATGACGGTATGAGTGATATGGACTCATCAATTCTCAATCGCTTCAATGTACTTCTATGTTTAAAGTAAACAAGTTCCAAGAGTTTTTCTCTGTATCTTTACAACCACCGATGAAATAGCCTATGGTTCGCAAAAGTATCACACGAGGATATCTCTGTTAGAATGTAAGATAGGCCTATCTGCAAATAGTAAAGTATGCGAGTACAACCAACAACTTTTGAATACAATTAAACCGATGTGTATAATTATTTTACCTTTCTTTTGTACAAAACTTTGTACTAAGTTAAATAATACAAAATGGATATTTAATTTTTATTGTTGGATTATTAACTTAATGAAGAACATTTGAATGGAAGTAAAATTCTCAAGGATTATTTGGTGTAAAATTACCCCCGTAATCCCCAGACAGAAGTTTACATTTTAGCTTAAGTAGTTGTTTGTGAACTACATTTATAACGCAACAACACAATAGTAACCGCGTGCTCTAAATTATCTTTTTAGAATTGGACGTTCAGTTGTATGTGGTTTGAGGTTAAAACTGTGGAATGCGGATACAACTAACTATTTCCTGAATGGAGTCCCATTTTCAGACCGACATTGTTAAAATATTCATTTCCCGCCATTCCCAAAATTGGCGGCAAAACGTTTCATCTCCGGGAAAAAATGCCCCCAAGAAAACTGACACCAACCTCGGCACAGTTTGCCTCGCATCTCCCCAACCGACTGCCATTTAACTATTCTTGTCAACAAATTATTAAATTAGCATCGAATGGAGTAAACTGACGACTAAGTGACAAAAAAAGATGGGAAAATATAGGCAAGAGTTGATTAATGGATGGAAGAAAGGTCAAGGTGAACCGGGAACTGAAACGTCGACGTGTAAAGGTTGGGTCAGGACTGAGAGGAAATTGGTGGGAAGATAGTCTTCTGTTATACACAATTCACTTTAAACAATATGATCACAGTACTGACTAGTGCACACGTTCAAGCATACTTTATGAAGCATAAAATACTGATTGATTTAACTTTATAGCACACGAATTGTCTTCTTATTGGTGGGTTGATTTATTCTTAAAGTTTCAAAGAGAATTGTGTCGACCTATCTTTAAAAAAAACCCCAAAAAACAAACATATTCAGTCTACCGATTACTTAATAAGCCAACCATTTTACTGACATACACGGTGTTGCTGCATAAATAGTTAGGTATTGTTAAGAAACAAAAGGGCCTCCAAATATTGAGGCCACGTAAATTGTTAATGGTGTTTATTTATTGAAATTCCTCCACTTTTGTCATCCTGTTTTAAAGCTACTTTTGACACAATTATTTGTGTTATTCATTTTTGGGGGTGATAGAGGAACTGCTCAGATTATGATAAAAAAAACTATTACATTCAGTCTACTGGAAACTCTTGTAGTTTTTTTCTGTATTTGGAAATAAGATGTGTGTGTTATGTGACGAGGTTTTATCCGATCGCTTCCGGGAATGCTCGTTTCAAGTAGGCGCGCTGTAGGAAACGGTCAATCGATATGGCGGGAAAATGCCCCCAGCGCGGGAACCGTCTAGTCATGTATTGTCTGCGACACATTCTTTGAACATTTCTGGTCAGATCAGTGATAATTGGTGTCACATTCATATAGTCAGTCAGAAGTAGTGTGCTCAACAAGGATCGAAGGAAGAGCTCACGACCCGCTGGGGGCTCCGGAAAAACAAATCAATAAGAGTGTGGGAGAAAGAAAGAAAGATAAAAGAAGAAGAAGAAGAAGAAGAAGAAAAAGAAAGAAGGAAAAAAACATTGGCAAGAATTGATTACATAAAAATACATTGACCATCTGAGGGCAGTCTTCAACAATTTATAGGTCATACCCCTTGCAAAAAAGTATTGAAAAATACAAAATGCCCTGCACATATATATGCTAACGGAACATTTTGCCATTCAAAATGGGCTCATCGTCTCAGGCTGCTCTTTTATTTCCAATGTCTGCTGTTACCCCGTTTTCTAGTTTTGTTTTTCTTTTTCTACATATGGTTTGTTTGTGTTTGTTTTTAATTATAAAGACTTAGTTCGTTACGGTAAATGTCAATATTTTTGGTAAATTCCATATGACAACTACCCGATTATCTTGCTCATACCAATACCAATTCTCCAGATAAATATTTCAAACTAAAGAAGAGCATCCCTAACAAAACGTTAACCGTTTTCGTTATTTTAATTTTAAAGTGTGATAAGGAATGTGATGAAATTTTTACAGGTTGGTTGTGTGGTTGCGTTTATTGAAAACTGGGAAATGTGAAAGAAGAAATGAAGATAAACTCTTAGCAAAACACAACAAATACAATATGTGGACATTCCTTTGTTCTGTGCACTTTTTTAAGGAATTGGGTGCTCCACAAGAAGCAGTGTGTGTACAAAGTCTATAGACCGTATCGAATATGACGTTACCTTTCAAATGCCCCACAACATGGCGTCTGTGAGTGTGGACGTGTGCAAGTCCACTTTGTATTTCTAGTCCTTATGTGGACTTCTTTTGTTCTCATCCACACTTCGTATGTGACTCAAGAACCCAAACAAAACAAAGCCCAAAACCGATATGTACTTTCCCTTTACATCCGATTATTTCCTACTTTAACTGTGAGTGTTGCCAGGAGATTGAATTGATTTGGATCGTTAATTAATGTCAACACAGGTTCATGAATGTACCTTGCCTGGCAACAATGACTTATTTTTAATAAAAGACACAAACAATTGCCTTAGAAATATCAAAACGTTGGCAGTAGCCCAAAAACAAAATGATAAACAGGAGCTTATAATTATACACTTGAGGATCAGTTGTGGTCATAAAATGAATCTTGGCGTAGGGCTGTTGCCGGCAGGCGCATGAGTTTGTCAGGCAAATGCTTAGTCCAATGCCCGATACCCTAACTGTTGCCCGCAGGGGGATTAAACAGCTCCACGTGGAATTAAAAAATTGGAACATTCACCATCAGAAATTTATCTTTTTTCAACACATTGTACTTAATTGTACTGTAACGCTGGGTGTAGTCTCTGCTCAAGGTGTCAGCACTTTGAAGTTATCCAAATACAGAGGCTCCAGCAGACTTCGCCACAACACCTTCGTGCGCGAATCGCACACCTTTCGCGCGGAATGGTGTTTTGTTAAGATTTAGTGATATACCGCAGAACAAAGAAAACAGCTGAGCTGTGAACGATCCAGTGAAAACTATAGAGCTTTGCAATACAAAAATAAGGAGAACATTTCGCATAATTGGGAAACTGTATTTTCCTCATCGGGGTTGGGGTGAGGTGGGTTGGGGGTGAGGTGGGGTGGGGCTGGTGCCTTGAAATCAATCAGTGATTGAGCAGGGGATTTCGTCAGCTCTAAAGTTCGTTTCTGGGCTCATCATTTTATGTAGCAGCTACCTACATTCTGTATTGAGTATGCAAAGAGATCTTTTTGAGCGGGAACTGTTCCTGGTGTAGGTCGGTCAACATAAGATGAGTCACACGTCACCCAAATTCTCAACGCCTCAGCTAGTGAATAGGACACCACGGCAACACTCAGAGTGTGGATAGTTGTTTTCCTTTCGATTTCCCCCCGAGAACCCATCTGGAGAGAGGAAACAACAAACTTGTGAAACTCGTGGTGGGTCACATTTCAGCATTTCAGGGGAGCAGGGTGGGCTGTTTTGCTCCACCCTCCGAGCAGCCGAGTGAGAGGAGATGGAAGAGTTGGGGCCACGAACACCGGGGAGAGCCGAACTTGGCATCCGTGCCCCACGGGGCCGCGTTGATCCTTGTCAAACTGACGCGACATTACACGACAGTAGAAAAGAGTAGTGTACAGCAAGTGGCAAAATCACTTAATGAAAAAAATGGAGAGGATGGCAGACCATGGGGCGATAACTTACAGATGATTGCTCAGAAAGGATGAGGAAGGGAGGGGGGGGGGGGGTTCTCTCAACCAGCAGCTTGCTCTAGGTGCTACATAGCGGATCAAGAAACCACCTCGAATCATTAAGTGGAGGCAGGCTCCTCCTTGTTTTTCTTCTCTTGTTGGCGTAAGATGCTCCCGATGGATGCAAGAGATAAGAAAGCTAAGATCCTACGGGGGTCAATTACTTTTATTGCAATCAGTGTTGAGGTCGTTGATCTACTTCCACAAGCGGGCGGTGTACCCCAGGGAGACGCCGTCCCGGCCCTAAGTCTAACCAATTAGCGTTTTAGAAATGGGATGATGATTTCCGATAACAAGTACAATCGTTCAAGTACAACTTTAAAGCAAAAGGTGGACAAACTTTGTTTACGAAAACACCAAATCCACGAAGATATTGACCTCAACGTCTCTGCATGATGGATTTATGTGGCTTTTATATCAGACAGGAAAAGGGAGCATTATCTTAAATAAACACAAACCCAGTCATTAAACTCATTGTGTGTTAAGACACCCCGTAAGACATATACACCTTAAAGGTTGTGCAATATTGTATAAATTTATCTCTGTTATAAAAATTTGTATTCTTTCTTTTGTAGCTAGCACAAAAATAAAATAATATTAATAATAAACATGTTTTAAATGTGCGTTTTATTCTAATTGTTGAAATTTCCAATGTACCGGTTCCGTAACTTAAACTCATTTTAACGAAGTGTACCATGTTGCCGTGTTGTAATAGACAACTACTATGTCTTACTGAAACAAAAGCATGCTGTTGAGGGAACTTTAATTATGTTCTGGTTTAATTCTGTGCTGTGACCTGCTGAACCATACGTGTCGTGTACTTCTCGAGCAAAAGGCCATGTTAATCGAGATTCCTATACCTCCATGGTTTCATGAAATCCAAACTCTACTCAAGAAAATGAAAGGCGCTGAAATTAAACCATCTTCATTTCACTTATTATCCCCCTCTCCCCATTCACAGTGCTGATTGCAGATTGATTTATCTAGATATGTGACCGAACTGAGTGACTACTGCCCCCGTTAATTCGTATGTCAGTCACGTCTGATATCGCGGAGAACCTCACCGTAATTGAATTGTAGACCAAGCTCCTTTCCACACGGTGTTTAGCATCGTGAAGTAGGCACAGGCTACCAGGCCGCAAATCAAATTTCCATGGATTTTGGTACACAGGAATGTCCCATTAGCACACGATTTAAGGCGATGGGGCAAGGATTATATTTCTTTTTCTTTTTTACCCGCGCGAATGTCTTGCAACAATGACAAGATAAATAGAGACCAAATTGGCGGGAAACTGCGTTCGGATAAGAAAGCGGTTATTTGACTTGAATTGGTGTTTCAATCATCACCGAGGAACCAGTCTGCGAGGAACAGAGGAAATCGGTTTCTTGAGGAATTTAATTCATCAGCCGGGAATTAAGTCAACCTCTCTGATTTGCAGGAGGACAAATTGAAAAAAAGTAATCACTTTTGATGACCGTCGTTGAAGATAAATTTGATATCCTAAAATATTGAATTATAATGCCTCATGAAAGTGTTACTTGTTGTGACAAGTGTGAACGATAATCCATTTCGCTGGGGTGTTTTTGAAAACTTAAACTTATATCTAAAGAGAGGAATCGTCAAATTTTGTTACTTCTTACGGTTTTGCTGATTGAAAGAAAGCATCTACGTAGGGTGAAATGGAGCAGACAGACGTAATGGTTGCCATCTTGAATAATGCTGTCTGCTGCCCTCAAGCGTCAATATGCTATTTGTAAATGTATAGGGTTAACATTACTAATTAGTGTGGTCTTTGCTTCTCAACGAACATATTTTTATGTAATGAAATAAGCCAAACAAATTGCAAAAATTATGTACCGGTATGGTACCTGAAATAAATAAAACAACAAATCCTAAAACAATTGAACGACAGTTTTTACACATACAAATAAATAAACAAACAAATATATTTGAAAGGTAAAAAAATATAATAAAAAACAAGAAATTAAACCAAGAATCACCGCAATTGCAGTTGTTATAGAATTACAAGTTTCACTGAACAACCCCGCCTTCCTCAACTTCCCAAAGAACAACCCTGAACTTGTTTAAACCAACTTACACCAAAAGAATAAAACAAATAAAACGAATTGAAATACTTTCGACATTTACCGATTACTATCTCCCCCAAGGTCTTCCCTGACACTCAGAAATAACCAAAGGTTATAAAACCAATAATGTGGCTGAACTGACCAATCTGATGACGTTTGTCTGCCGAGTGATTTTACAGTTGACTTATTTATCTCGAATCAACTGAAGGTGAGTAAAGATAAAGGCAGGCGCATTACTTGATCTTAGCGAATAAATCGGCCTAAAGCATACCTCGGTACTGTTCAATTTTGGACCGACCTGTCGTGATTCTGCTAGAAGCAAATCTGAAGTATTGGCAAAAATCTGCCCAAGTCCATTTCCGCTTATTTAGATTTTGAGGACAGGGAACCCCAGACTGATGTCGCATTTCCTCTTGAAGAAACCCACGCAGTATGCCTACTCCATTTTGTGAATTATGTTAGAATGTATTATGCGCAGGTAGTTAAGTTTCGGGTTTAAGAGGTAGCGTCATAGATTGGCTTTTTGTCAACGTAATGCTGATTTGTATGCCATATTGTAAAAAAAGATACACTAAAAGTCACCTGTGAAAGTTTCAGCTGAATACAGTGTCTACTTGTTTAGAAAACATCACTAAACTGTCACGGTGTTTTCACACGAACTTCGAATATAACCACGTTTAGCGAGATGACGGCGGTAACACCAACCCTCAGAATCTGAGAAACAATTCGTGCATGAATGGTTTCTCAAACTGAAATGTTTTTGGATGAATAGTTATCCAAACCATATTACTTCGAATGGATTCTTTTCTCTCGAAACAGTTCATACTATCAACAGCCGCAGTGCTCCTCACCAAGTAATTTTGTCTGGTCATCAATTGTTGATGTATTTTATCAAATGTATTGTTACCCAGGGCGGGAAGTTTGCTTGAAGAAAATTCACGTGCAACTAGCAATTCTTTATCAATATTGAATTCATATTCCTTACAATAATTATTCATCTTTGTTGAATGAAATAACATGAGTTTAAGTCCCCATCCGATCTGACGGCTTCGGTTGAGAAGTCATATTTGTCAACGTTACAGCTGCAGCCAATGACCACTGCTGATATTATTTTAGTCACGCCCTGGGGCCTTGTTCGGATTGGCGACTACAGCTTTGGCTATGGCTACAGCTGGATAGCTGCGTCACCATGCGTTAAGTATAGGACGTGCTTAGCAACACCCTTAGCAACAGTCGTAGCCGTAGCCACAGCTGCCAACTCGAATACGGCTTTGGAGTGAAAATAGTAGAAGAGTCTGGTCCTGTCTTTTTTAGAAGAACCAGTAGCCGTAACTTTTACTGAATACAGGGGACACGACGAAGGTATTAGCCAGTACCAAAACAATAGGAGGGTTGTAATGTGTAACAACATTAAAGCCAAGATAAATATTTAGAAAGAGACTTCTGAAACCTGTGAGCAATTATACCCAAGGTTGAAGATGATTTATGAAGGGGGAAAAACCCCTTTTCATATTGAAGACATTTAAAAAAAGGTTAAAAGATAAAGAAATACAAAGGTTAATTAAGTTTTTGGATGAGAAACATCATTTGCATTATCTAGTTTGCGACGAATACACCGCACAGCACAACCAACGTACACACATTGTATCAATTGATTTTGTTTAAGTGTAAACAATGAAAAACCGTTCTTTATAATGCTGTCAGAAATTGTACGCGCGCTCGTAAGCCTTATTTCTATTCCTGCAATCAGAATAAGAAATGAAGTATTTGGGGGCGTTCAACTGCTATTTTTGACTTCTTGACAGTATTCCAGACGGGAGTATTTCTTTGGAGAATGATCAGTTTAATCAATTGGAATCAAATATATATTCCAGGAAATACAATTAGCTGTTTTAAACTGCTTATCAAACAAAAAGACCTATGGTATAACGGCAAAAAAATAGTTAATGGCCTGACTTTTCGACCGTAACCGAGTCTTTCTCAAAGGCTAAATGACATCAGAACACACAAAAACTGGTGTGACAGAAGCAGTCAAGTGTATATCATGAATGAAGAGAGAGGGAGAGGGGGGGGAGACAGAAAGCACACAGAAAAAGCAAGAAGTAAATAATAAATAAGGAGACAATAATGTGATGGTCCATGGAGGAAGGGGCTGATTTTACAACAAAATGTTGGAAACACAAAGAACAAATTCAAAGATGAGAAGATGGAGAAATAATAACTTAATTAGTGAATAAGGCAGACATAAGGTTATTTAGTCATTGCCTTCTTGGATGTTCAGACCAAACAACCCCGTACCACGAAAACAGTGTCAAGCTCGAGAAACTGAACAAAACTTTTAAGACGAACTTAACTTTATATTATTTTCATAATTTCTGTCCTTGTTCATCCTGGCGTGAGAGGATTGAGGTCACAAAGTTAAAGTTATCTTGGTTTGGATTTCACATTCTCAATGGAGGATTTTGGAATACATCTGGCCTCATTATGACGAATTAAATGCTCACCAACGGAATGTTCAATAAACAATTATCGTTCATTAATTTGTACATGTGTGCCCATCCCACGCTGACTCCCCGCTTAGGCAGGAATGCGTGCTATTAAAGTTTCATAAATCTCAATTAAAACCCATACAGCTGGAGTAGTTTTACGTTGCGAAAATGAAAACGGCAGAACCCATCTGGTAGCGGGATGTTAAAGCTGAGGTTATCTCTTGTACGTGACACATCGTTTCGAAATTTTCCAAAATGAATTTGACTCAAATGAAGTGTGTACAGCTATCAACCATCACGGATAGGAATTCAGTGTTATGAATAAGTGTATGACACATTCAAGCTGTTGCCTGTGGTAAACGGTAACCTTCGTTTTATTGGCTCAAGCAAATATTTTTGTTTTCACTGTATCTGTTGAATGAATTTCTTTGAAAGCAACAACGATTATTCCCTATAAAACAACAACGTCATGCAGCCCATAAGAGTTGTATATTTTGGGGGCTAAATGGGACGAATTTTTCCTTATTCAGAACAATTTCCCCAGTGAAAAAATACTTTAAAATCTGCCCCGCCCGCCAAAAAAATATTAAATAAAATAACATAAAATTAAAAACCACAAACAAAATAACAATCACAACCCTCAGAAGTCAACCTTCAAATTCCACGGAAGCCACTTTAGTGATGTATTCATTTGTTTGCCCTTGCTCATCAAATACCTTTCTTAAAAATTAGTATCAAAGTCACGGATGTCATTTTTCTACGACAATCAGGAAGTTATTAGGTTTCCTGGTGACACTCATATCTCAAAAGTTTCAAGATACTTCAGCAATGGATTCTGATCTAAAAGAACTTTAAAATTCGCCTTTATATTGTCAAATAGAATATAGTACTCAGCCGTTTTTGAATGTTCACGAAGCCTTTGTTGTATGACCTAGATAAGTTTGAGTTTTCACGAGCAGCCGATTAGCGTTTACACGTTAGTTTGTACACAACGCGCTGCACCCAAAACTCTTTCGCGCAGTTTACATTAAAGACAAATTTAATTATCGAATTAATTTTATCAATAAACTTACTATTAAGATAATAATATCAGAAGTGTACGATTTAAGATCTCCACTTTCATGGTCGGTAAAATTTCAAATTTTAAATGGCACTCGGTCTTTGAAACAATTATTTCAAAATTAGTTTTAACTTCAAAGGTGGTTTTCTCCCAACATGAAAGTTTCACTGCAGTGGCTCGATTGACTCTTCGTGACTAACGGTGACGAAATCCCCCCCCCATTACAAAATTGGTCATTTGGATATGCTTCCAAACGGTTTTGATTTTTGTTTATTCGTCTACAGGATTACACCATATCTATGTATCTACGTCAGCACTGGAAAGACGAACGGCTAAAGTATGACAGCCGGCTAGGCAACCTCTCATTGGATGGCAGACTGGCTGACGTCATATGGGTGCCGGACACGTACCTGGCCAATGACAAGAGCTCTTTTGTACATGACGTCACCGTTAAAAATAGACTTATACAATTAAGCTGCGATGGTAGCGTGATATATGGCATGAGGTGAGAGCTTTGCCCTTTCCAGTCCAAGTTAAATGTGATTTGTCGAGTAGTACTGTATGGTATGTTTGTTTGGTTCCTGTCCAAACTGATTGTATGACCTGCTGTTTTTTTTCTGGCACCGATATACCACTATTGGTCCAAAGTTTCCCCAAAGGCGATTATATTTTTCCTCTGACACGTCAAAGGGTTTCTTACGTTTCAATTACCACAGCTGATCCATAATATTGACCCACTACAAAATAAACAGGTTTCGGATACAAGCAATGCCAGGAAAGAAAAGTGCACATACTCTATTAGTAAACCAACACGTACAAGACGACAATCAGTCAAACATTGACGACAGATGAAGGGGGGCTGAACCATTCTCACTGTTGATTACCTACTATGAATTATCGACAGGATTTGTGGGCCCCGGTGTATTAGGGTATAAGAGAGACCACCGGGTGCAGCCAAGGCAGAAAAAAAGAAAAAACGGTGTTCGCTCTCCACGGAAGGTTTGTCTTCTCATATTGTTTGGCAAGTGGACCGAAAGCAAGACGTGGGAACGGTCTTCCGCTTGCTAGGGTCCGGACAAGGCATTTCCTTACCGTGCAGCTGGCCCAACTGACAGGGAATGATGATCAGTGGAGAGGGGATAGAGACTCTGGTCGAGGGGATGCGTTGGAATGCTCTGTGAGGGTGGGGGTCTGGACTCAAACACAAATGGAGAACAGGAAACCCTTTACAATAGATTTCCCTCCGTCGATGCAGATCTTCTTTCTTTACTTTCAATCATGTCTTTTTATAGCGATGCTCTCTATCTCTCACCAAGAAAGGGAAGCTGTCTGTGAACATAACCTTTTCAATTCTAGTGAAGTGAAAGCGAAGAGAACAAACCTTGAAGAAAAATCCAGGTGACACGAATTCACACAACGTGGGTTGTAGTTTTCTTTATTTAGTCCAGGAAACTGCAAGCTCTATCATTTTCGCATTTCACAGTAGAGAAAACAAACAACCACCGGGGTTGATCATAACATCCAGAGGGAGGGGTAACTATAATCCATAAAAAAGGACTCGATCAGAAGAGAACTACCCTCATCTTACCACCACTCACCTCCCTCCTTGTCCCTTTTAAAAAGATGACTTCATCGATTACGCTGAAAGTTCACTCCATCCACAACATTATTGTTAGCTCAATTGTATTTTGCCGTAGAAAGGCATGGATGTAGCAAACTTTACTCTTTCAAACATGTTAAATGAACTTGTTGCAAATTTCATAGAGATTTTGGACACAAAGACTTTGCTCAGCACATAATTTGTTTGCTTAGTGGAAACAGGTTGTCGGTTCAAGTGCCATGTGATGAAAACGGTACTTAACTGGTTCTATAATAATCTTGGCTTATTTAGGACAATAATTATTTTGCTAAGCTATGTCAAATTGGGGCCCTATCCGGTACACTAAACGTTCCACTTTCTAATCTAGACTGACTATCATGGGGCCGTCCAAACTTACGATTTGACACTGACTTTTTGCTTCAAACACCATCTTGAATCCATATAACACAACGCCGAAACGGCAAGCGGAACTGTAAGCCGCAGCCAGAAGGGGCTTGAAAAACCCCGTGGGCTCTGTATTTCCAAGACAAGCCTTGTATGAAATCGGCACGAGAGGGAGCCATGTAGCAACTGTTACTGCATGTGGTCTACGTACACGCACGCAGAGACTACAATTCAGTCCCAAAACAGTCACACAGACTGAGCAAACTAAAGTACTTAAAAGACTCAAAACAGCACTATGAATATTAATCAGAACGTAAACGATGTGGGCATGAAATATAATTCCTTCGAACAATTTGTCAAAACAAGACCCTTGAAAGGTTACACAAGCTCTTGAAGCTGCTCTTTAAGGATCCTTACATATAAAAACAAAGATGAGATTGTGACCTAATGAGGCGTAAACCGACGCAGTTCTACGTGACGCATGTCCATTTTCGTACTTGGGCCCGTACTTGTTTTAATTTGGAATAGGGTATCACCGCCGATGAAGAATATAACATCGAGATGTGAACACTTAATTTGACCCGGCCACTGTCGACTAATCTGCTACCGAATTGATATTACTAACTGACGCAGTAGGTATACCACTAATAGAGTCTTTAATATTTCTTAAGACGGTTGTTTGTTTGTTCTGGCCATCCCCCTAACGCAGGATTACAACGGTAGCGTCTTGCATGATGGACTTGAGGCATTATCCCATGGACCAACAGAACTGCACTTTGGAGATAGAAAGTTGTGAGTATATTAGAATCGAGATGCTCTTGCATAATTTATAGATTTGTTGATGTTCTGCGTATTGTTTTCTTTACTTGAAGCTTAATTTACGAAAAGAACAGCACTAATTATATGAATCTTTAGTTTCATTGGTGATTTTGTTTATTTGTTTGTTTATGTTAAATGTTGTGGATGAAATAGGGGGTAAATCCAAACAGCTAGTATTTACACAAATCTAAAAAAGTAAAATATGCATTCATAAAACTAAAACGAATTTCAAAGAGCAGGAAACAATATATTATTAAAAAATGAAAAACAATTACCAGAATAATTTAGTTTTCAAAAACGAAGAAACAAAAAAGGAAAGAAATTTTTACTTTTGAAATGACATGTTCTATAGTCTGAATTACTGTTCACAAATCCGTTGAACTTGATTGTCTCCCCCAATTCAAACCCCAAAACAAAATCGGTATTCATGATTGGAAATTGAACACAGGGAACCTACAACAAATCGACAGCTAAATGAACAAAGATCAATTGTCTCAACACCGGCTTGATCACAGACCATGTGTCTCCCTAGGCTCGCATTGAAGGCTGTTCCCTTTTGATGGCATTTGGTTTGTACAGCATTTTTTGAATGTTTCTCTATTCAAACAAAATGTCCCCAAACTTTATGGTCACTTAATAATTGGTATGGAAATCGATAGACAAATTTGATTTACACTTTGCAAAGAGACCAGGGACGTCTGTAGTTTGCTTGTTTGTTTGGGTGATCTTTTGTGTGTTTTGATAAAAATGCAGTCTCAGTATTTTCGAAACAATACCTCAAAAGTGCCTTGCACTGTAACTCAGGTACGAATGTGCCTGATGAGGAAGAAATTGTATAGGAATACCCAACCGTGGAAACCCACGCAATCAGGTAGGGGCTAAAACGCAATCTACATTGCGGTCCGAAGCGGAATTCGAACTGTGGTCCACAGAGGTGGCAAACCAGAGAAGAAACCACTTAACCGACCTGGTTGCCCTTCTTATCTCAGTAAAATCAGAAGAGCCGCCCTTCTTTAAAACCCTACTTATTAATTACACAAATGCAGGGGTGTTGGAAACATCATAAACTAGCAGAGGCTGTCGGCAAGACATATTGGAAGCCTCTCAGAACAGATGGTTCAAATTTATCACAGGGTTAGATCTCGGTAGGTCTGCACATGTATTAAATATGTAGGTCTATACAATTGTACACGAAGTATATGAGTGAAAAGGTACGTTTCAGTCCCTCAAAGAAAACAATAGAACACAACTCTGGGACCGGATCCCCTCTTAGATAATGTGGAATGATCCAGTCTAGGATATCGGGGACTTTGACCACCCCAGGGCATCGCACTTTTTAGACAACAGTGAATTAATTAAAATGTGCCATGACTTAGTATTACCGGTCATCACTTAAGGGTTTAAAGTCACGTGGTATTTTCAAAATGTTTTATGCCAAACTTTTTTCCTTTTCCACCAACAGATGGATACACACTGACCGATCTATCGTATTCGTGGCAGTATGGTGGCAAGTCGGTCCTAGGGATGGACGACATTGAAATAGCACAGTTTACCATCACCGAGTGGAAACTGGTGTCCAGAATTCAGACCTTCTCCACTGGTACGTTCAACGCTCAGCGGCCAGGTGACCAGACTGTTCATTTGACACACTCCTCTTTTTGTTAAAACTAAATGCTCGAAACCAAGAACAGAATTCCCCAAAACATAAACAAGAGACCAAGTATATATATATATATACAGCAATCCTTCACCGATCTTAAACTCTTGGTGGCAGCAGATATGCCTCCATTATTGCGGTGGTACCTGGGTGCTACTGCGCTGCCTAGCGTCGGGTTTAAGCGATTTGCAAAGTAAAAGTCCAATAACCCGTGACTGATCAGATGATCGCCGTGTTGCCCAACCCTTAAACCCGTCGTTAGGCAGCGCAGTAGCACCCAGGTACCACCGCAGTAATGGCGGCATGTCTGCTGCCACCAAGAGTTTAAGATCGGTGAAGGATGCTGTATAGATACAAACTATTAACCAATAACAACATATTTGTTAAAAAGTGGGAGAAATATCCTTCATTTCCTGGTCTATGGTTTCTCTAGTTGTATTTACAATATAATAATAATAATAATAATAATAATAATAAGAGCACTTATAATGCGCCGGTATCCATCACAAGTGATGCTCATGGCGCAAGGAAGGAAACACGTGAATCTAGTGAAAAGCGGCTGTGAAAAAGTGGGTTTTGAGAGCCTCTTTGAACTTATGAATAGATGACATGTTACGGATATTAAGAGGCAGATTGTTCCAAAGTAGCGGACCAGCATGAGAAAACGCCCCATCCCCCCAAGAGTTGTGAGTTTTAGGAACAACCAGTAACGAAGAAGTTGATGATCTAAGACATCTTGAAGGATTGTAACGGGTGATTAATTGACAATTATACTGAGGAGCGGATCCATGTAAAGAATGAAAAACAAGCAAAAGTAATTTATATTCAATGCGATATTGAACAGGGAGCCAGTGAAGAGCATTCAAAACCGGGGTGATGTGGATTCTCCTGGGGGACAAAGTGGCCAGGCGAGCTGCAGTGTTTTGCAGTCGTTGCAGACGTGAGATTTGAGTCTGTTGTAGAAGACAATATGCTACGGAATTGGTAGTTGTACAAAACAGAACAAATGGTTTCAGTCTAAAAGCTCACTGATTATAAAGTTAGCAAAAAGTAAACTACAGGGTAAACTGACTGGGTGTCAATTTGTCTTTGTTCACCCCAGAAATTGATTATGAAGTTCATACCAGTAGAAATCCCACAGAGAAATATATCCATCTGAAAAACACCTTTAAAAATCAAGGTTGTACTAAACATTGCTCACGACACCACTGTGTAACAAAGACACTTAATTAAGAGAGAGAGAGAGAGAGAGAGGGGGGGGGGAGACGGTTTCCTACAACACAACATCGACTACTACTGCTTGTGTAGGGCAGATCGACACAGCCTTCAGCAAACCTGCATTTTCCCGTATTCATTAAACGGGATCGTTTCCCACAAATTATTTGCAACTTTCCCCCGTTTTAGATACTCAGAGGAACCCCCCCCACACCCCTAAAGGATAAACCCAAACCAAACAGTCCAACTTCTATGAGGCTGGCTGGTCTTCTTTCAGTTTGTGACAGGTTGGATTGGGGGGGGGGGGGGGGGGGTCGTGAAGCGTGGCATGACAACGCTGCCTGACCTGTTTACAATCTTAATACTCCACAGTTCTAGCTTTTCAGACCGCGAATAATACTGCCGTTACACCTACAGCACAATTTTAACTCCGGTGTCATTTCATGCTACAAAATGCCATGGAAAGAAACTGCATGGAGTGCCTGATGAGCAATCGAAGAAAATGAGAGAAAAATATCGCCGGGGGTCCCGGGATCAAGCGAACCGGCCTGGAAATCCGTCCCCCACTCCATACGGCAGGTGGTTTCAATTCTTCAGAACACGCCCGCCTCCTTTCCATGGACCCTTCTTTGTGATTAGGATTCTGCTGAACCCCAAGAAGGAGGTTACGACATGAGTACGAGTGGGGGATGGGGGCGGGGGTGTTCATTTGTCAACCTCGTTTTTGAGTTTGATGAGTAAATGGACGTCTCATCTGCCCCTGACACAAATAGGAGAGGATTGAGTTCCATAACGGATGACAATTCTGACGCTTTTAGAATGGTTTCAGGCGTTTTCTTTTAATAGGTCATCGATTTTTCGCAACAAAGTTACTTGTTTCTGCCAAACACAGACACCTGGTGCAGGAAATGGATTTAATAAACACTTTTACCGAACCCTGTGAATCTCTTCGAAACATGGAAAATATCAACACAGGAATGTAGGTCAGAGAAAATCGTCGCTTCAAAAAGAACAGTCATTGTGTATGAAACACCCATACAAAAAGGACAAAAAACATTCGTTGTGTATAAAGCATTTTTTTCACATCCCGAAAGAACATTAAACAGTTGTTGTGTATGAAACTCCCCCACCATAAAGAACATAAAACAGTTGTTGGGTATGAAACTCCCCAACCAAAAAGAACAAAAAACAGTCATTGTGTACAGAACATTTTACTCCCAAAACACACCAAAACACAAAACAGTCGTTGTGTACGAAACATTTTTACCCCCAAAAGAGCAAAATAGTCGTTGTGAACGAAACACTTTTAGCCCCAAAAGAACACAACCTGGAATTTGGATTGAAGTAAGTCATTTTTCGAGTGTTCAAGGGCTCCTTATTAAGACATCTTTTTCCTACTTAGGTTTAAGCGTTAACAACAGCTTAAATAAATCTCTTAACATGTGTTGAGATTTAAGCCAGAAGTTGTGTTTGTTTTGTTGATGGAGAACTGCATAAGAAATTTATTGACCAAACACAGTAATTAAAAAAGAAGAATAATACTCTGATTTAATACTGGAAATTATTTTGATATTTTGTTACACAATTATTTTTTAGTCTTACCAATATCTGGGTGTCCAAGTGAAAGCAGTGGACTCACTGAGTGGGGGTTCCGAAAAATCGACTGCACTCTAAAAACTCCCGGATCAGAGTTGCCCCGTATTTAGGAACCCGGGCGCCCGACCCGTTTCTGGGTCAGGGTGACCGGGAAACTTGTTCAAATGGGATTTTGACTCGGATTATGCATCAGTTGGACCAGTTTTTGTGTAATTTTGACACATATTTCGGTTCATACTGACACATAAACGGGTCAGGCTTCACGGAATCCGGAAACCGGGTCAATTTAAGACTGGAATAATACAGGAACACCTGTTCGTAATCATAAAACAATAACCTGACTGATTCTTCTTTTTATTTGTTGACAGGAGCGTATCCCAGACTGTCTTTGAGCTTCCTTTTAAAGAGAAACATTGGTTACTTTGTGCTTCAGACCTACCTTCCTTCCATTCTTCTCACCATACTTTCATGGGTGTCTTTCTGGATCAACCACGAGGCAACGTCAGCTAGAGTCGCCTTAGGTAAATAATTATAACCCTTAAAAGTTTGGTCATAGATTGTTTTTTGTCAACGTAATGCTGAATTATAGGCAAATTTATTAAGAAAAGACACAATAAAAGCCACCTTTGAAAGTTTCAGGTGAAGACAGTGTCAACTTTCTGAGAAAACAGAAGAAGACAAAACTGTTGGCTCCATCCACTGTTGCCGAGGTAACCAGCAGGTAACAACTTGACGCAGCATTTGCGAATGGACACAACCAGAAGTCTGAAAAACGATTCATGCTTGAATCTGTTCTCAGATTGAAATAATTTTGGAAGACATTTTTTCCAAACCATATGACCTCAAAGGGAAGCCGTTCTCAAAATAGTTTATATACAATCAACAGCTACAGTGCTTTTCCACCAAGTAAGTTTTTATAATCATTAGGTGTTCGGGCTTAGAAGCCCGAACAACTCCTTGTTTTTGTTCGGTTTTTTTTTCTTTGTTTTGCTTATTCTTCTGTTTCTAGTTGTCCGCAAAAAAGCCATACTTGCAAACCTTTGATCAACTTGAAACTTAATGTGACATTAGAACATAAAGAGCAGAAGGTGTGTGAGCAATGACGTCATGATGACGTCATCGGGTGTCAAATTACAAGCCATTTAAGGTCAAAAAGTACCCTCATGCCAATGCCTGTATGTTTCTAAATAGGAAAGCTATAATATTCATATTTAAGCATTAATTATGATAGATCAAGACACGGGCAACATTTGAAAAGTTAACGCAAAATTCACATGACCTTTACTTCTGGTCGTACCGGAAGGTCAAAGTTTGCCTTTGTGCAATTCTTCAAATTTTGCCTTGGTACAATTCCCGGCGAAAATATTAACTTCTGTATATCTGATCAACTTCAAATTTAAACCATGTAAGGACCTTGATAAAACCTCCATCAAGCAGTTGTGACGTCATGATGACGTCATCAGGTGTCAAATTACAAGGTTTTCAACATTAACATTTTTAATCTTTGAAAATCCATATCAAATCATGACGAAGAGACCGTCGGTTGGTTTTTGCGGGATTGTATAGAAGTATTATAGGTCTTCATTTTTCATTGTGTGCGTGACATGACATGACCTCTACTTCCGGTCGAAACCGGAACTGCCTTGTAATTTAAAAGTGACGAATGTTTTCAAGTTGTTTTCAACGATGTTATAATCCAGCAAGGGTCTGGTTTAGAAAAATCGGATCGGTGACGTCATAACATCTAAAAGCGCCCTCTAGCGGCAGGTTAAAAACATACCAAAATACACTTTTACTAGAAGTTTATGACAATCGTTTTAAAATTGGTATACATAATGACCTTTATGCAGACAACATATGTGTGGAGTTTCAGATTGATGACGTCATCATGTGTCACGTGGTATTGCCTTAAAGGTTTACTTTTTGAAGCTGTGTATCTACAAGACCAAAAGTTTGACTGAATTGAAACTTGGCATATAGATAGACATTGATAATGAATACTTAAAGCTAAAGTGACGATAGTACAAACGGTAGTACAAACTCTGAATGCCTAGTTAACATTTAATTTCGACGTGACGACGCAATGCATGGCTGCTCTGATTGAACCGTTCAATCCAATTAAAGCAATGGTTTTTTCACTCTCCTTCAAACTTAATACGCAGTGAAATTATCCAAACATTTTCCCTTCCCTGCTGTGATTCTTCACAACACCTGATCTGCTAAGATCACTGCTACCGTAAGAATATATCTTCCAACCGCTTACTTGTGAACCAGTCTCCAACATCTCTGCCAATTTATTCACTAAGAAAAATCATTTACAAATCGTGCAAATTATTAATGATCCTGTTAATTTATATTGAGTGAAGGACTGAGTGCAGCGCATGAGATCAACACCTGGATGGAAACAGGACAGCTCGTAATAACTGACTTCATTGTTTTAGCAAAATGTAATCAATTTGTTTACCTGTTATTATGTGCTATCAGCCGAAAACCTATTCTCATTGTTCTGGGTTGTTTTTTGTCTGTGTCTTCTTCTTCTCACTGACCGGACAGGTCGTGAACAGTTCAACAAAAGCTACACAAAACCTGACCCAATTTGACCTTGACTTCCGGTTCAGTCCGGAAGCTGAAGTTTAATGTTTGAAAAATCCTAACTCCTGTACCACACATGATTTTTCTATGAATTCCAACCTGTATCAGAGGTGTGAATGGTCAGACAGGACAACCGATCCGACTACCCACCGCTGTTAATAAGCAACGCTTGAGGGGGGGGGGGGGGGGGGGGGGGAGATGCCATACTATAAGCGTGCCCGAAATATATTATCATCTTACATAATATCACCCGCCACGCTTGTTAGCGAGGCCGCCATCATGGCCGCCTCATGAAATAATGACTTCTTCTGCAAAGTTCTGGTTGCGGAAGTTTTCGCCTCAAAATGTCTCTGAATCATCAATGGATGAATCACATTGAACACATCCACTTTGTATTCAGGTGCTTAGGTAGAGATTCTGCCGATCAATGATTATTGGTAAGTTAGCCTAATGGTGTGACTGATTCTCTACCGCGCGACGCCGGTGTGGCAGGAGATTCTGTCCCCCCATATGGAGAACTGTGTACAAACTGCTTTTGATAGCACCCTCTTTTGAATCATCCCTCTCCAGCCCACGTTAATTTCCCATATGGGGGACAGAATCTCCGGGGACAGATTTCCCTATGACACCGGCCTCGCTAACAAGCGTGGCGGGTGATATTATGATATTATGATATTATGATTCGGTGATAGTGTAAGCAGGTGAAATGTTTGACAGCCGGGCGTTTTGAGCAAAAGTGATGTCATTAGAGCGAAGTGCCAAGTTGCATTGTGGCCGCAAGTTTGAACAGATGTACATGTAATTACTACGCTTGTGATTGGTATTAACAACAACGTTTTATAATTAACATTTCATTTCGACGTGACGACGCAATGCATGACTGCTCTGATTGAACTGTTCAATCCAATGAAAGCAAGGGTTTTTCCACTCTCTTTCAAACTTAATACGCAGTGAAATTATCCAAACATTTTCTCTTCCCTGCTGTGATTCTTCACAACACCTGATTTGCTAAGATCACTGCTACCGTAAGAATAATATCTTCCAACCGCTTTACTTGTGAACCAGTCTCCAACATCTCTGCCAATGTATTCACTAAGAAAAATCATTTACATATCGTGCAAATTATTAATAATCCTGTTAATTTGTATTGAGTGAAGGTCTGAGTGCAGCGGATGGGATCAACACCTGGATGGAAACATTACAGCTCGTAATAACGCGTTGGTGCTAAAAGTGGGAGCCAAGTGCCCGGATCAGAGGCAATTGTGTCAAACTACCCTATTGTATCCTTTTGTATATGTCCAAGTTTTGTACATCAAGTTTTATGTTTATACTCTTGTTTACTGACTATGCTACTTGTGCAGTTTGGCGCGCTGATGATTCGGTGATGGTGTAAGCAGGTGGAATGTTTGACAGCCGGGCGTTTTGAGCAAAAGTGATGTCAACAGAGCGAAGTGCCAAGTTGCATTGTGACCGCAAATTTGAACAGATGTACATGTAATTACTACGCTTGTGATTGGTATTAACAACAACAAGTGTGCGTTTTATAATTGACATTTAATTTCAAGCATCTGTGCATTCATTGATTTCCTAGACTATATTATTATTTGATCAAATTTGTTTGCAATCTGTGACGACGCAATGCATGACTGCTCTGATCGAACTGTTCAATCCAATTAAAGCGTGGGTTTTCCCACTCTCCTTCAAACTTAATATGCAGTGAAATTATCCAAACATTTTCCCCTCCCTGCTCTGAGCCTGCACAACACCTGATTTGCTAAGATCACTGCTGCCGTAATACTATATCTTCCACCCGCTTACTTGTAAACCAGTCTCCAACATCTCTGCCAATGTATTCACTAAGAAAAATCATTTACAAATCTTGCATTATTAATGATCCTGCTTATTTGTATTGAGTGAAGGTCTGAGTGCAGCGCATGGGATCAAAATGTAATCAATTTTTAGGTGTTCGTGCAATTCAGCACGAACACCTATTGTTTTTGTTCTTTTTTTTTTTAGGTGTTCGTGCAATATGAGCACGAACACCTCTTGTTATTGTTCTGTTTTTTGTTTTTCTTCTCCTTCTTCCACGCAACTCTTCTCTACAACAATTGAACCTCAATACGAAGACGGCACAGTTGTCATTACGTCATGATGACGTCATCAGGTGTCGAATTACAAGGTTTTTAAAGTTGAAAAATGACCATTTGCTTTTTGCTGTATCTCAACGAATATGAAAGCTATGATGTTCATACTTGGGCATCTGATAGGGCAAGACTGGGGCAACATTTGTAAAGTTAACGCCAAAATCGTACGACCTTAGCTTCCGGGTCGTTACCCTGGGTCGACGTTCGCGTTCGTTTTTTTCCTTCAAAAAACAACTTTCGAGCTTATCGACGGAATAACTCAAGATTGAGATTGATTTGAACGTTGAAAATCAACAGATAGTTGAACCTCAGTATCAAGACGACACAAACTACACATCATCGGATAGGTCTTTAAGAGCTTGACAAATGCTACACAGAACCTTTACAACATTTGAGCTGACTTCCGGTTCAAACCGGAAGTTGAAAATTTCAAAATATCTTATTGTATTCATATCTTTAAAACTACTGATCATTTCAGCATAATTTTTGTATCAGGGTGTAGACCATTGAGCCTGCTCAAACTTTTGCACAGACATAACAACATTTTTAGCTTAACATCTGGTCGAAACAGGGTGAAAACACGCACCCATCAGTTGACCCGCATTGACGACGCACGATAGCGTATTAGCGTGTAAACAACCTTGCCCTGGCCACTCAAACTTTAAAGTCACCTGGAAATAGAATTTTTTTTTTAATATAAGAGTATATGTATATTAACAATAAAACAATTTTTTGAGTAATTGTTTGTCAGTATTTATATGTAAAAAAAATAGATAAAGTTGTTTGGGGGCGACTCCGCCCATCCCTTTTTGTGACGTCAATCGAGGAAGACTTCGCCTCGATTGAACATCGACCCCACTCGAACTGCCTGCATTTACGTTGTATATACACGTGCAAGTAGTGAGATTGTACGTTTCGTTTGGTTATCCAAAAAGGGGTTTTTTCTTGCATTTTTCCAGCGAAAATTGCTGCTGGATGCAGCAAAACGACTAAAGATGGGGTCAGCCAGCATTTTTTTCCTGCAGATCCCAAATATAGGCAGTTACGGGCATCGAAAGTTAGGCTAACGAGGGCAAAGTGGTCCGGTCCGACGTCGTTTTCAGAGCTATGCAGCGAACACTTGGATAGCCCGGGGATTTTTTCGTTGGTAGTAGTGTGTAAGGGAAGTTGCAGTGAAGCTTAGGTACCAGCGAAATGTTTCTGGTGGAAAACAATACCTCGTATTATCCGTGTTCTCGTTATGACCATACTCGTATCTTCCGTTTTTAAGACATAGAAACGCGCATGGGACAGTTCGGGACCGGTGAAAAACCTCGTATAAACTGGCGTCTCGTATTAGTCCACTGTACACTGTCCAAGGATTGCATTGGGTGGTGACGTCCGAATACGAAAACGCATCATACTGATCAGGTACCCAGACGTAATGTACGGGACCAGACTACACATTTTCTCCAGCCTCGATTGACGTCACGAACAGCGCCATGTAAAGGGGGGCCTATTTTTTAATTTGTAATTAAAAGAAAAATACAATTTTTTAACCTTAGTAAATTGTTTATTCACATTCCACTCATAAAAATGTATATATTAATGACAAAAGCTTTATTTTGAAAAAATACCACTGCCAGGTGCCTTTAAGGTGTTCCGCCTGGATAATAAATGTTTTAATCGTGTTTTAATAATTATTTCCATCAAGTAATTGTTCGTATGTAAATGTGTAACATATTGAGGTGTTGCAGCACACAGTGTTTTTCAGGCTATTGTCAAAGATGATTAATTTTATAGGGAAACATGTATTATGGCCGCCCAGTTTTTAACAATGCCAAAGTCTAACAAACATTACATTCATTGTTGAGGACACAAATATATTGTTCACACAACAGTATGTTTTGATGCAGACAGGGAAAGTGACCATAGCTTACAGTGACAAATGAAATGCGCCCTCTTGCGATGGGGTTCGAAAAACTTCTTAGAAGTTCGCCGTTTGGAACAGTATAAAAGAATTATATATTATGTAGAATTCAATTATAATCGTCAACAGCATAAATCAACATAATGATATTACAATTAACATCTGATTAGGAAAAGTAGTATATTTCTAAACTGTTATTTGAGGGAGGTTTGTCGGGTTAAAAGATTTTATCTAAAGAAACCTTTATTCATGTATTTCTTCAAAACCTATACTATACTTCTCTTTTTAGTTGGATAAGAGTCAAATAAAAACACTTTCTATTGATGTAAAATTTTACGTTTATTAATCATTTATTTGCAAATGCAAATGCAATCACATCTCAAATATTGATTGTAAACAGTCCTGTCTAAGGTTTTAATAACAGAAATTAAAAAAAAAATTTTTTTTTAAACCGTTAAATTCAATGTTCATAAACCTGCATGCATAGAGGAAACGTTAAATAGTTTTTACTGGCTTGATTTCAAAATACTGAATACTGTTTTGATATGTAAGCTGTATTCTTGTACCCTTATACTGTCAGTTCGTTTTATGGAAATTGTCGCAGTAACAAAACCATTTATTTCCCCACTCATATAAACTAAATGAAAAATGTAATAAATTCACAATTTCCTATTTTTTAAGGTTCACAATCTAGGCCTATTTATCAACAATCTTTTGTCGATTCAATGAAACAGTTCAGACATCAACAACATACTGACCCAACGATATCCGAACACCTAGTGTTTGTTTCAACAAACACTAAATCTCTAGTTCATTCTTGGAGTACTTACCAATCTATGACCCTACCTTTAGTTAACATCATATCTAACCCCCTCCCCTTGTTAAAGCCCGACTCTTTGTAAACCCAACTCTTCTCTTTACATCCTTCCATTGGAAATGAGTTTGTTTTTCATTCTGGAGGGAGCCGCCACAAGGCGTTGTCCTACCCCAAATAAACATTTTTACTCGTTCATTTATAGAGTTCCCCGGTAAAACGATGCGGCCTATCACTAGTGGACTACGGCCTAAGTGAACCAAACCTTAGTAAACCCACCATCTCATTTGGGACCAGCTTTCAGTCTATTGTCTATTTTTTTAGTCTAACCGTGAACGAAATAGCAAAGAGTCACCTTTGGTAATCATTACCCCCCCCCCCCCTTAAATGTATGTCAACCGAAGATGCCATCCTTGGGTGAAAAATACCTCCATACCCCTACTACCTCCATCCTGATACTTTCAGTGGTGACTTTAGGCTAATTCATGAGAAAATGGAAGTCACAAACACCTTAGGTATACATTACTGCCACACCCCTTAACACAATCCCCCATGAACCACACCTCCGGAACCACACCCTTTGACTAATTATAAGACAACGGCTGGCACAAACACCTCAGGTACTCCTCAAAACGCCCTTCCTCATTGTGGTCAACATAATCCCTCCCGAACCACACCCTTGTTCACCACACCCCGCTGATACAAACATACCCTCCTTCTATACCAATATATAAATATCTTGTTGGATCAATTAACAATCACGTGGATGGTCCTAGCTAAAACTTACAGTCATTCCTATTATAATATTACAGACTAACCCTATTCTCAGGTAATTAGTTATAACTACACCCCTTGGAGACCATGCCCCTTTAATTCAGGTATAAATTCCTTTATTCTACCAATTGCTGTCTTCAAGGATTGAAAACGTCTTCCAAAAGACGCCTTTTAAGTACATTACAGCCACCTTCTCAAAGTAATCAGGGAAGCCCCGCCCCTTGGGTATATCTATTTAAACACACCCCTTGAAGACCACAACATTTTAATTCAGTTATACATTCCCCCTTTCTACCGATTGGCTTTCTTCATGGATTGACAATGTTTACCAGAGACACCTCGGGTTACATTCCCTATGTTCACAGAGTAGCCCCGCCTATTGGTTGTATCAATATGACCACGCCCCTTCTACACGGGAAACATCAACTTATTCTCACAATAAAAAGGCTGTTTAGTACACATATAATAAACCCCAAACTGCAATGGCAGCTAAAGACGTCACCTCAGGCTGAAAACAAACCAACAATCTATAGTTACTCTCCTTTGGAAAACTAAGAGCCAAACCGGAGAAGATCTTCAGGGGGAAGATGTAGGTCAAGTGAATGGCCCAAGGTGACAGACTAGTGGAGGTTGTATTAACCCAATGCTGGGATAAAAAAACAAACAAAAAAACACAGTAACACAATTCAATTAAACCAAGTTAAACAATCTTTTAAAGGAGAGTTGGGTTTCCCCACATTTTTCCAAGGACAGGTGTCTTCTCACAAAACAACATTTGTGAGTAAAGCAATATCTACTATCAACTTAGTCTTCACCGTACTGTTACAATTAGTTTCTGACCCCACATCAGTCATAATGTAAATCAATTTGCTGGTTTGTCTGGTTCATTCGACTTTTAATCTGGTTCATTTGACTTTCATTTTGGTTTAGTTGACTTTCATTCAGGTTAATTAACTTTCAGTCTGGTTCATTGACTGTTCATTCTGGTTAATTGAATTTCATTCTGGTTAAATAACTTTCAGTCTGGTTCATTTGACTTTCATTTTGGTTAGTTGACTTTCATTCAGGTTAAGTAACTTTCAGTCTGGTTCTTTGACTTTCATTTTGGTTAATTGACTTTCATTCTGGTTAAATGACTTTCAGTCTGGTTCATTTGATATTCATTTTGGTTAGTTGACTTCATTCTGGTTTATTGACTTCCATTCTGGTTAAATGACTTTCAGTCTGGTTCTTTTGACTTTCATTTTGGTTTTTTGACTTTCATTCTTGTTCATTGAATTATATTCTTGGTGATTGACTTTCATTCTTGCTTATTGACTTTCATTCTGGTTCATTGATATTTGTCCTTGCTCATATGGCTTTCATTGTTGTTCCTCGACTTTCCTCCGAAATTTGTATTCTTCAGACTACGCACAGCATTGTTATTTCACAAGATAAGTCAGAGACGAAAAACCAAAAAATACAATTAATAAAATCCAGAGTCAAAGTCTTGAAGTCTGGAATTGAAATCCTAATGATCTTTTATGAAGCGGGGTGCCAGACTTTGGCGATCTCGATATTGTGTAATTACCTCTCCCATCTTTAACAATAGTAATGCAGGTAGTTGATTTGATATTGCCTTTAATTTATGCAAGCATGGAACTTTTGGCACATAGTCAGAGTGTGCCGTAAGAAAGATATTTAGCTATAAGGCCATCGCAGATTTGTCACTTTTGCAAAATTATAATCTGTGATGGCCCCTATAGCCAAATATCTATCTCATGACATACTCTGACTGTGTGCCAAATTCCATGCTTGTATCATCAAAGGAACAGTCCCCCAAACTATTTCCATAATCTGCCCCGCTACAACTCAATATTTAAAAAAATAAAATATATTTATTTGACTACAGGTAGCGCTTTAGTCTGAAGAGTTAGGAAATCAGTCATTAACGGATGTTACCGGATGGCTAATTTCCCAAATTCATTTCTTTCAATGTTTTCGAGTGAAAACTAATTGATATTATCCTTGAATATTTTTGTTAGGTATAACGACGGTGCTTACGATGACAACGATCAGTACAAGCGTGCGTCAATCTCTCCCTCGCATATCCTACATCAAATCAATAGACATATACGTGGTCACGTGTTTCGGTTTCGTGTTTGCTGCCCTCCTCGAGTACGCCATCGTCAACTTCAATTACTGGTCAAACCACAAGCGGAAGGCCAAAGAGGCGTTGAAGAGCGCCACTATCACCAGCACCACCGACAATAACGACAACAGTAGTAATAATGCTTCGAATCTCAGAACGAGAAAGTTTCGTGATAACACGTATCAACAGGTAAGACGCCTAGCCCTGCAAAGAGGGCCGTTGTTAGCAGATGCTGACAGTTTAATATTTCCATTGTCTTAACCACATCATACACACTGGTGAGTTTAATGCCATGATATCATAAGCTGGACCACGTCCTCGAAAGGGTGCCTATCAATAGGGATTAGGGGTTCGGTTATTTGCTTAGAAGTGAGCAGGACAAAAGTTTGCCGTCATCATTTGTTTACAAAATCGGTAAGTTAATGGTCAATGATACATAAAACCAATGTATCAAACCTAATTAGCTAAGCAAACAAAATAAAAGCATAAATTAACCAAGGCAATATATGGATATGTAAACAACACACTTGGATAAAAAAAAAAAAAAAAAAAAAAAAAAGGGGGGAACGTTGAATGATTGCAAAACCATCCTTCTTAACCAATGGAAATAGTTTGTGCTGACAACGAACTACTGGAGCGTTGCAACTAGATAGGTCCCTCGCTGCAGGACTAAACATAACTTTTCCGGATCCAAACCTTACCCTTTTCTTACAATAACCTGCCCCGAAAACTCACCCAAAACAGCATAACACAATATATCAAACTACCTAAAATCCGCACCACTTTCCCTGTATGTAAAATCAACGGGTAGTATTTTTCAAAAGGCAAGGGGCCAGACTACCTTCTATTTAGCCTCGTTTTGGTTGTATAGACCTTTCTTTTGGTTAACTGACCACCATTTTGAATGAGCGGCATCGAGTATCATATAATGTACAACCTGGTTGGCTTCGAGTTTTCCATTTTTAACAAATTATTTGAAACTTTTTACAGTGAAACATGTGTAGGTTTTGTACTTATTGGCACAATAATTGATTTATCAGCGATATTGTTCATCTTGAAAGCGTTTGTGTGAAATGTCGATTTGTTGTATTTTTGGCAGTGAAGGCTGACCATACTTTTGTCCACGGAATGTTGGCAAAACTTTGTAAAAAATACGTATATTGCTTTAATCGGGTAAAAAATAAATAAATAAAATTATGGGTGCATACTGAAATTTGAAGCAACACATTGATTGTCTTTGTTCTTGTCTTACAATAGACTGTTCACATTTTTGTTTAATTTTTTTTTCTCCAGAATTCAGAAGAAGAAAAATGTACACGAGACAGTAAGGTATTAATGTGATAATTGAACTAATTTTTGTATGTGCTTATAATTTTCTTATATTGTTACAAAGCTCCTTTTTGAATTTAAAGGGAAAGCAAGCCTTCTGCAAAAGTTCTTCTCGATTTTTTAGCAAAAAAAACCCTCGCGAATCCAAATTGTAAAACAAAAATATATAGATAAATAAATAAATAAAAATTAATTAAATAAATGGCAAATTCTGTCAAAAGCTTCTTAATAGTCAGCATGACCCTATTTTAAAGAAAATTGAATAATCTTAGAATTTTGATCTTTGACCTACAGCTTCAACTCAATCAAAGTGTTGGACAGAGGCTGTCAGGGAGAGACCCCAACGAAGTTGAAGTCATGGAAGAAGAGATCCCAATGAACAGGCTGAATGGACTCGAAGGGAGCGAGACCCACATCCGGAAACCGTCTTGCACGGGAGGGAAAGTCCGGCGTCGGTCCAGCGGTACCAACTACCGCCACACCCCGCCGTGGTTCGGTCCAGGTAGCTCGGGGCGAGCCAGGAACTCTACCTTACGCAGACGGACAATGCGGGTGCACCTCCCGAAGGTGCGCAACGTGCACATCATCGATAGTTACGCCAGGATTCTCTTTCCTAGCCTATTTATTATATTCAATATTGTATACTGGAGTGTGTATCTGATGTGGCAGCAACAGTGGAAAAACAATCAAACTTGGAGTGAATGAAAGTCTTCGACAACTTAGTTTTTTGTTTTCTTAACGTAGACATCATTTTGCTCTTTTACAAATGATGTTAGCATGCTTCGGATAATCTACAATCGACTTCGTGTGGCTGTCAGTGCTCTTGCCTCATCAACTATCCTACAATTGAATTTAACTACGAGTCTGGTGTATTCATACAAGCAACCCATACAGCGTATATTGTCAGCAAACAAGGGTGGCACTTCGGTGCAGGCGACTATACATGTTTCTTATAAAGTATTTGTTACCCCATATCCCATAGTTCTTCCTCTTTTACTTCAAATATTGAATGCCATTGCGTAGTTTTGCTTTCAAAAGTTAGGCTCGGCTCGCCCTCTTTATACAAGCTAAAACTTCCCATGTTCAATGGGGAGATTTTGACGTGCATGTTTGGTTACCGAATGATTATTGTAACAATATTGAGTTGAAGTGTTACGGCTTCCAGCGATTAGTATAGCTGCGTTGTATTTTGAGATCGCTCCTCAAGAAAATTGCTCCTCTTTGATTTCTTTAAGAAGCCATTTTAATGCCTCTTGTTTCGGACAACATTTTCAGTTCGACTCGCTGATAGCTCTCATATTAAACCAAACATAACTGAGGCTATCAGTACAGCTACGCTCAACCCGTAGTCTCCATCGACGACGTTAGTTTTGTTAACAGTGTCACCGGCGGTTGCAACACGAACTACTTGGAGAAGATATATCTGTATCGTACAATTTATGAAAGTTTTGAACAAGCTTCGTAGACTTGCCCGGTCCCTATGAGCCAGTCGATGTTGCGCCCTCTACTGGCGGGTAAAACCAAAAAAGACTACGCTCAACATGACAGTTGCTCCAAAATCGCAATTACGGTTAACTTTGTCACGTGGATGTGTTCTTTTCTAAAGCAAATAAACGTTCATAGGAGAATGAACTCCCCCTAATACCAATAGTGTCAGAAAATGTTAAAAAGCAATCAACACTACTACATAAACCCCATGCAATTAATGCCCCAAACTGTAAACTATCTGTAAAAACAATATAATCCCAATTATAAATGTAACTAAAACAATATCCCTGTACTTCAAAGACAACGACTTTGACGTCATTTTGTAAATAGTTACGGGGTAACAAAAACTTGTAAATGTAGAAGAAAACAATCTTTAACATTATTCTAAAAAAAAAAAAAAAAAAAAAAATTATGCACGACTACAAAATATGGATGAAATATCGAAGTCAACATGTTGTAGTATTGACAAATCGTGTTCGATGTTATTATAAATAATTGTTTTTCTTGACAAAGTTTGAATTAATTCGAACAAAATGAAGTGTCAAAATTCTTAAGTTTTAACTTTACAAAATTGTCCGAGCAAAATATCGAAGAGGCCACAGTTGTTTGCCGACTTTTAAAGTGGGGCATATTTGATGTTTGTTGTTTAATAACACAGTGCATGACATTTCGAAGAGATACAATGTTATAAAAGTTCCTTTTTACTTCATGGCTATCAGAACATTGCATGATGGAAAGTAGTGGGTCTTAAAAAAGAAACAATATTTACGTTCATCTAAAGCTGCCTAAGCACCCACAAACATTCCTTTGGCAACATGAAGTCTGATCGAAAGCAAAAAAGGGGGAAAACAAAAATAAAATAAAAAAAACTGCAGTCAATATAATGAACTTCTAACCTCACTGGAACTGCTACATTTCATTTAAGCATTTTCTTTTATAATTCAGAAGTTTTTATCATAAGAAAGGCAACTTTTCCAACTGAGTTTAGAAAGGCTAAACCCCCCCCCCCCCCCAAAAAAAAGTTTGATTTTTATACCCGTTTTGGGAGCTTGTCGAATTTAATAAGATTTTTCCATTTTAGAACCTTTTCCCTTCTCAAAAGAAATATTGTCTCGGTCATTAGAACTAACATGAGAGGGTACCAAATCGAAAACATTACAATAAAGGACTATAATGTTATAGGCTGGTTCAAGTTCTTAAAAAACTAACAGCGTTCGGAAGTTATTTCATTGTGCTAAGATACAGATTGTTAAATGCCGACATCTTACAAAAAGGAAAGGAGCAAAAAATGTAATGCTTGTAATAATGTAGTTTAATATTTGCGCTAATGTACAATTGTGATTGTTTACCCCTGGGGAACACAAACCATTTATTTACAATGAATCCGTCCATAAAACATGGGTAGAATAAGTTAAATAAAACCAATCAAGCAAAACATTTTAACAATACTATTGAAAATATCATTTTGATAGTGTCCTACTATCTATTTCCGGTGTATAATCTGCTCAGAAAATGTAAATTTAGCCAAATATGTTTTGTGTCTGCAAGAAATTTGACCCAGGTAAACAATTTCATTTTTGGGTCATCTTCCTCGACCTCGAATAACTCGCTTCAAGTCCCTTTGGTGTTCATTGAGCACGATCCACGTTAAATTCCTGCTTGAGGTTTGTGTCGATAATATATTTCCAATAAACTACTTTCGTTTGTCTTAGGTGTTATCCGATTTTGGGAAATACTAACACACTTTTACATTTCAAGCTTCTTCCACAACCATAATATTATTTTACTTGAAAGAGCCATTCGCAATTTGATCTTTAACAAATTACTATACTTTGACGATTACATTTGGCGTATGTGAACAATAAAGCTTCAAATTCAACTAGAAAAAAATAAAAAATAACCAATAACATTTTTTTGGAAGAAGAAAGTTATCGGCAGAGTTCATTTTTTCGAACTTGCCGGGTTTTCGTGAAGAAATAGTATTTCTATAATTAAAAAAGCAGACACTTTCTCGAACAGAATATAATTGTTTCCATTTTTTTTTCTTTTTCATTTTGAAAATTTTTGTTTATTGTACACTTTTTAATCGAACATTGACGGGTTGATTTTTATATCATATTTTGAAAAAACTATTATACTTAGTTGTGTTGTTGACATTTTTAATTACATTTTGATGACAAAGCAATGCAGATGATCTTGAGAATGATTCTGTAACAATAGTTGACATTTAAAGCAATCTTACAACACAGGGCTTGTGTTTTAATTGACTAAGACTTTGCATTGAAACTTTAAGCAATTCATAAATAATATTTACAATTATACAACGATAGATTTGGTAATGCTAGATTCGACTTCCCTAATCATTGTTGTACTTATATATACCACCCTGAGTAGTAATTCATTTTGACAGTATTACTGACTGTTTAACCAAATCATACAAGTCTGCCGTAAAATGAAATGGGCGGGAAAAATACAACTTCACGATGATTGAAATGTTTGGTGATGTACTGACAGGAACTGTAATTTTTTACACTATAGTTTTAGGTGCTTAGGCCTACATCTTTTTATGTCAAACTAAAAATCTCGTATGATGTGGGACCTTTTTCTAATATCAATCAAAGCTTGATTTGAGAGAACTGAGTTCTGAGTTCTTAGTTCTCTCTAGATTTGTATCATTATGAGGAAATAATTAGAATTTCTGAATTTAGAAAAATAAAGTGGAAGTACACCACTACTTCTTTGGGGAACCGTAAGTTAATAGATCCTTCGTGTGGTATGCAAAATTGCACTCCGCGCGTGCGCACTAGCACTTACTGGTTGGCAAAAATGAGGGAACGTCGCGCCTTTTTGTACGGGACGGATGGTGGCGTGACGCATACGAGTTTGTGCGTCTGCCTTGTGCAAAACTGTACGCATGCGCGAATGTAATTAGCATATTTCACGGGAAAGCCTAATAGACCCTTCCCATTATATGCTAATTACATTCACGCATGCGTACAGACCCTGCTGGTTGGCAAACGCCATAGAGTTGTGCACTAAGGAGACGCACAAGCGCGTCTGCGTCACGCCACCATCAGCCCCACACAAAAGGGGCAATGTTCCATCATTTTGCCAACCAGCGGTGTAAGTGCGCACGCGTGATGTGCAATTTAAATATTTCATGGGAAGGGTCTATTCCCATCCTCTTGTTTTCAACAACCACAATCAAATTGTGTACAATTTATTGTATTTGGTCATGAAGTTTTAGTGCAGAACTACAAAACAATGTTATTTAGTTAGACATTTTGTGCACGTTATCACTAGGACTATTTCGATTGTTGTAATCGGAATAAGGAGCGTTGGGTTGAGGGTTTGGCAAATACTCAATAGTTAGCAATCCCGTTATTTTAATTTTACATTATATGTGGCCACAGAACTATTGTGAAATGAGAGAAAAGCTAAAGAATACAGGAATACTGAATTAACTATTTTTTTAAATTATTATTTTGTTTATGGCTGCAAAAAGAGTATTATGATCACCGAACATTTCAAGCATTGGACAATTGTTCGTTTTTACATGTTATATTGGGTATAATACAGTTGTCAATACGACGAACTTTACCAGTGTTCCAAACGTGACTGAGTTGTTTGACGATTTTCGAACTGTAAAAAAGAGTGTTCCCATTGAACAAATGCCGAATGACCAATAATTATGACTTGAACGACATCCATGGAAAGCCTCTCGCGTGGACATGAACGACCCGAACGACCGTCAATTACATACACTGACCAACCACGTACGGACAGACGGACAACTGAGAGCAGACAGTAGAGACTCTAAAAACTCCCAGGTCAGGATTGATCCGGATTTGGGTTCCATGGGCCCTGACTCATTTGTGTGTCAGGATCCCTACTGCTTCAATCCTTCAAATTGCACCCAAAGGCTACAAAACATTTGCAAAAAAAATCAACTACACATCCCAATACGTGCTGGTGTTTTGTTATTAGTTCACTATTGCGAACTTAATGATATGGCTAAATGGCCGCAAATAAAATTTAACTTTGTCAATTTGTCACAGTGAATCACTCGTTATGATTCTCATCAATTTATGGAAAAGGAACTATGTAGGAATTGAGCAGGTGACCATTGAATTATCTCATGGTTTACGAAATTACGCCTGTGTTGGTTTCAAACTTTTAGGTGCGAGCCAAGACTTCTGCCGGTACCGGCGTTTGGAGTGGTTGCAGTCAGCGGCACAACACAAATTCCGGGTGGTAAGAACTCGTGACAAGTAACATTTTAAAAATTCCCCGCATATTGTTAAAAATTTCGAAATCAATAAATCAACATAACTCGAAGATGTATTGTCAATAATGTAGTGTCGTGGCAGGGCGGCAGTTAACAACACCGGACTCAACTAGCTCAATTTTTATTTTGCATTTTCTCGGATTTTGAGTCAGTTTGACCCATTTCTGAATCATTTTGACACAACTAATCGGGGTCAATCCTAACCAGGAGGTTTTTAGAGTGAGACATGATTCAAATTGGACATTCGTGGGAGATCCAAGTTCCTATGACATACGATATGAAAGACGACCCTGACTTAGCAACAATGACCTTATAATTCAACACTAAAGTATCCCGCATAAGAGCGTCATCATAGAGCAAGGCTATACGAATACACTTGTGCCCACCCTCATCCTTTGGGGCCAACTTGACCCCCCCCCCAAGGAGGTTATAGAAAAGTAAACTGATTGGGTGTTTTATGGAGAAGAGTTCATCAAGCCAATTAAGGACCCAATTGTGGATTAGGTTGACTATAGAGTATTTATATTGAATTTAGCATGCGGATTCTGAATAGAGATTTCAATTTTGTAACCCTACTAAAATCTATAAAAACTTATAAGATATAACAATACAAAATAAAAATTTAAAGTTATAATAACGCATAATACAAAAATGAAGTGTGCCAATTACTAAATACCTATTAATATTTTCTCCTAAAACTTCAAAAACCTCAGTGATTAAATTGCTAATGTATAACAAAGGTTAACAATTCACGATCTGCAACTTTTTAGGGCTTTCTCCGAACACTACCGAAGTTGTAGACTCATAAAGCATTTCCGGGCATACAAGAACTTTACGACAATAGTATTTGCTAGTTGTAGACAAAAATACAGTATTCAACAGAATGACGGACAACGACAGTCAATTAAGACAGTGACGGGTAATTGTGATCTACTTGCGTGTTATTACTATCCTTATAAACAGGTGTACCCAAACTAACAATATTTGATGATCAGCATTATTTTACAATAAAAAGTTACAATTTTGTACACAATTTTGCATTGTTGTTTCTTTTCTTACTTTAGTGTGCCCGCCAACAAACAAACAAACAAACAACCCAACAAACACACAAACAAACACAAAACAAACACACAAACACACCAACAACAAACAATGACAAACACATATCTTTGTATAAAGTCGACAGGAAGAATTGAAAAAGAAAGGAAAAAGAAACCGACAAATTTAACGTTTGTCTCTTTTCCTAGATTATTTCGGCTAGTTGTACGTCAGGTAGGTAATGGAATTGTGCCTTTGATGATGCAAGCATGGAATTTGGCACACAGTCAGAGTATGTCCTGAGATAGATATTTTGGGTAAAGGGCCACTGTAGGTTTGCACTTCGAAAAAAAGTTGAAAAACTAGCAATGGCAGCCGTTATGTATATTGTGAAAATAGCTTGTTGTTCTAACTATATTGTGTTCATATGACAAATCTGCAATAGCCTTAATGCGAAATATATTTTTCATTGTGCCAAGTTCCATGCTTGTATCACCAAACAGCAAGAGGCCCCCTCCCACTACAGCAGTCATGCATCATATTAGATTTGTTGAAGTTTGATTATCAGTAATAATAAAGTGATGCATCTATCCACACTGATTCAATTACCGGTACTCCTTAATATATTTTTATTTGGAACTTTAACTTTAACTCCTTCGCAAAGCAACAAATTCTTCAATTCAAGTTTTATGTTTATTTGACAAAAAGGCACACTTATCACCAGCAATAAGTACCCGCCTATAAACGTTTTACTAAGTTACAGTTTCTTTAAAACAAATGGGCCATTTAATAAACATTAATACAACATTTTTAGCCACCCGAATAATTAGAAGTATAAACAAATAAGTTACATAACAATGGAAACCACTGCTAATCACTGTTTCAATACACATTTTAAAAGTTGTTCATAAAATACGTCTCACAAACATATATTTTTTTTAATTTCCTTCAAATCCTGTTTACTTCTTGAATGTGGTTTTTAAATATCTCCAAATGACAAAATAATGAATTATTGAATACAATTTAAATTCAATGTTCCTTTTAACAATAATTTATTTTTATTTTGTTATATATCGTTTCAAAGTGCACGTACAAAACACAGCTTTAACTGAGTTCGTTACTGCAATACATGATGTTAAATAAACGATAGAGTGGTGAGTCAAGTTAGAGAATTAATAAGAAACGATTGTTTTTCTACATTTATCGTTTCAATTTACTGCGCTTTCCAATACAATCAAGCAATTTGGGCGTTCTGTCCATCGGCATCAATAACAAGTGCAGTGGCTCTTTTTTTAGAAAAAATTTACATTTCAAAACATGCAGAGTTGTATATAATAAAACTAAAACTACAATATTATTGTATTTGTTTTATATAACACACTTTTTACGTCACACCTTATTGTCCATACAAATCAGTAACAGCAACCGGAGTCGAGTGGTGTATAGCAGTTTGTTTCCCTTTTGTTCCATTAACGTTTTTGCCAAACCAAACCTGGAACGAACAATGGTCTGGTCCCTTGGTATAAAAAGATGTATGATTTCTTCGTTTTTACTAAGTATCATATGGAAACCAGACGAGGGTGACGTCCACTCAATAAATACTGCCGCGGTTTTGTTTTTGTTGCACCGTAATCCAGTTATCAAAATAATTATAACTGTTGCGAGAGGTTTTTTGTTTATATTTCTTTTAACAAAAGCCGAGTTCTTAATGCATTTTACCTCCAAAGAATATTAAAATTAGAGGTTGCAGTGGATTTTAACAGAATGGGTTGAATTGTCTCTAGAAATTTAATTTGGAATGAGCAAAGGGTGCAAACAAGTTTGCAGGCAGCTATGTCCGACTCAAAGATTATTCATCGTGATAGGAAAACACACCCAATTCGAATATCAGCAAACCACATAAAAAACGTCTTAAACTATGAATTAACTAACTCTAAACACCGGGGAAAAAGGGGCAAGAATAAATGGAAATGATTGTCACTTACATTATGTGAAGAAATAAGCCACGAAACCAGAAGGGGAAAAGCGAAGACTGTCGTACGCTTCCATGAAATTTCCAAAGAATGTTACAGCAATAACGGTATTTGTTCGTAACCATATTATAGGTAGAGCTGTTCAAGAGTCGAACCAATCTCGTGCAAGGATTTAAACATGTTTGAATTGCATGCATTGTTGCCCCTTTCCCCGGTAGAATTAAACAAGAAAAACAACTCTAGACTCTTTTATTAACGATACAGGCAGTTTCCCTCTTCACCATTCAAAAAGGAATTCCTATTACAAAAGGACATTGTCGTTTAGATATTAGCTATTGAAAGACTTCGCTAATTTTGGAAATGCCAAACTTCCTTAAGTTTCCTTTCTTATCTTCCACCATTGGGTTCTGAAACCACAGAGAAAGAAGACAGTTTGCAATGAAATAGCACGAATACCAAACCCCTCCCCCTGTATTCAATTACGTACACAAGAATGTGAGAAGTACAGCACCGTGTGTGTTTTTATTTTCGTCTTGATATAGGTGTGGCATGAACATTCCTTCTAGTATACAGTTACAACACTCGCTTCTTTATTTCTACGGAGCCCCTAAAGGGACAAACGATGAAGACAAATTTACGTGCCAAGAAAATAATTCGAGTTCTTTATTTCGTGCGGTCGAAATCATTCAGTGTACACGGAAGAAACTATTTCGAGCGCACGAAATGATTTTTTTGAGAGCACGAAATAAAGGCCTGAAATCATTTCTTGGCACGTGAATTTGTTTTGATCATATTTTCTAGGGGCTTCGTAAATATCGTTTCAGTAAACGTGAATAAAACAAACTTTTAAAAAGCTCTCACGGTTGAAAACAGTGTAATGTCAAAGACAACTGTCCACACTTTAAGTGACCCACCATACACATGAAATAACAAACCTGTTAAAGTTTATGCTCAATCGGTCACTGGAGTCAAAACAAAATAGTGAAAAACTCCCACATAAAATGTTTTCACTGTTCGAGAACATCAGGATTTTGGTCTCGCGGGATGAAAAGTAATTGCTTTTCTCATTCTCAAATAATGTTGCACTTCAGCTGGAGAGAAACTACTCCAAGAGAAGTTTCCCACCGTAACAATTTTATACCTGGCCTTAATTTGGCTGAGTTAGGCCTATGTGCAAAATATGTAAACAATTATTTTTTAATCTCTTTATATTGAGCACAGTCCAATAAACTACATACATACCAAAGGCCGTACAAATTCAATTATAGCACATTCATTGGCAGCCTGTCCTGTACAAAACAGAGGACCGGCTGGGTACAGCAACAATTTTTATTTGTTAACCATAATCATACCAATTATGCAAAAGCTAAAACAATTTCGGATTGCTTTTTAAACATTTCCAACCCAATTCATACAAACCTTAGGATATTATTTTGTTTTTTTATCAAAGGGTGGGGTGGGGGGGGGGGGGGGGGGGTGGTACATTGATATTATAGAAATAAAGTTTCATTCCAATCCGCGGTTTCCAAAACATGAAACGGTCTTTTTCAAAATGGTTTATACGTTGTTCCTGACTGGAAAAAAGGAGAAGAACAAGTAAATAGTAGAAATACAATAGTAGAACAGTTTATATTTTGTCAGGCATATTCAATAATTTTTTCTCGAACGGGATTGTAATCGGAAAAGAAACAGTTCACGGGCCATTAAAGAACCAACTTGACGATAAAAATAAATGAACATTTGTGTGAGAATGTAATAGTAAGGGTTTTCACTTTTACTGAACAGTTCTAATATCCTGCCTTTATTAAAAGAGATATCGGTCTTAAAATAATATTACACTATCCTTATCGATACTTGGCCTTAGCCTAATATCTGTACACTTTTCCCCGTATCCAAATCTATAAACTTTTATAGAGGGCGCTCCAATCAACACTCGTGGCAGCAACCAGAAATAGTAACTGTTGAGAGCACTATCACACTGGGGTGTGACTGCCAGTAGCAATAATTTTTAGCTTTGCGCCTCTTTGTTCATTGGTAATGTCTGCTAGAAACAAATAAACAGACAGGCAAAAAATAAAAATCGGTGGGGATGGGGATGGAGAGGGGTGGGAGGGGGGGGGGGGGGGGGGAAGAAAGCGCAAAATGAAAACAGATTTTTAGTATAGGCCCACTGCAGGTAGGTGATTGGATTGTGCCTTTGATGATAAAAGCATGGAATTTGGCACACAGTCAGAGTATGTCATGAGACAGATTATTGGTTAGACCCACCGTATAATTTATTTGTCATTAAAAAAAATTATAGTTACAATAACTAACATTGATAGCCATTTTGAAAATTTCCAAAATTGCTTGTTATTCTCCCTGTAATTTTTTCTTCTTCAAACCTTGATTAATTAATCTGCGATGGCCCTAAAGTCAAATATCTTTCTCATGGCATACTCTTACTGTGTGCAAAATGCCATGCTTGTATCATCAATGGGCATAATTCTCTTCTAAATTTCCCCAATCTGTCCCACTGTTTAGAAAAACTACTTTTACAGTAAATACTTATCTACGATTTAAAAACTGATATCAAGTTATAAGCCACAAGGGAAACAGACTGGGTAAATGTTAACTAATTTGTCTTTGTCAACCCCAAAATTATTTAAAAACGTAGTATATGCACTTCATCGGCACATCTTTGCTCTGTACCAAACCCAACGGCTGCACGCAATAATCTGAAGTCAATATCATATTTTCATATTTTACTATGTATTTAGGTGTATTTTGGAAAAAAGAGTGATAAAGTTGCTCTGCTTTACTGCCATAATTCTGAGATTTATCAAAACCGAAATGTGGTTGTCTTAGCTAAAATTATTATAGGCCTATAAATTGCGTTCTTATAAATTGTGCATGGCAAGGAAAGAGTGGAAAGCATATTTTGCTTAGCAATGACAAACATTTTCATTGTGTTATCTCATAACATGTTTATTTAACAGAAATGCTTCATGAGACAATTTCTTCTGAAAAAAAGTAAAATGACAAACAAACAAAAACACAATCGATTTTGGTTGCCTCAAGCAACCCACCTTTTTTTAGTGAAAAGGAGAACATGAACGAATTGGGGAGGTTAAGACCGACAGTCTTACCAATAAAATAAGAAAACTTTGACATCACATGTTTAAAAAAGTCTACATGATTACAGAGTCTGGGCTTCCTACAGGTACAGTTTGCAAACAGCTCAAAGAGCCACAGATCCTGCATTTCCTGCAGGCACAATTTGTACACACACCTCAATGAGCAGATATAGACTGGACTTCCTGCTGGCACAATTTGTACAAATCTCAATTTTTTACATCAATAAGATGGGCCAAAAGCTGTCCGACTGTAATTGTTATCAATCTTGATTATATTTGGTTGTTATAATACAAAATGTACAACTTCCATGAACCTTGTAGTCTCTTGCCTGGCAGCAAAATGCCCTGGAGTTAACACGGTCACAGTTTTGTGTAAACAAGGTAATGGTCTAAACAAATTCTAAGTACGCTTGGAAGCTTTCTTAAATTGTGGATGATGCCCTAATTAAAGCTTTTCATTTTGATTACCTTTTTGGACTCCGGCAAAAGGTCTCGACGCGCCTGAAGATACCGGTCCTGTGAGGTACAAATAAATAAAGCAACTTGATATTATTCATAGCAATGTATTTCTATGGGTCTCTGGAGGAAACGGGGTTCGTTGTTGTTGTTGTGGTGGTGGTGTTGTTGTGGTGTTGGCGTTGCTGGTGCTGTTGCTGTTGCTACTGCTACTGCTGTTGCTACTGCTACTGCTAGTGCTGCTGCTGCTGCTGCTGCTGCTGCTACTGTTGTTGTTGTTTTTGTTTTGTTGTTGTTGTATTTATCGGGGGAGGGTCGGCTCTTCTTCTGCCACATATCAGGAACAGTACATCCCCCTGATTATTTGGGTTAAAGTGCCCCTGATAAAACCAACATGCAAACAAACAGTGAGACGGAGAGTCGTCCTTACTTTTGCCGCGATGATTTCATGGCGAGATCTCCAGAAGAGATGAACTCCAGCAACAAGTAGAGCCACGGCAAGGCCGCCGAGAAGTATGTAGAAAACACCCGCTAGCGTCTCAAGGTTCAGCGCACTGGTCTTTTTCTGTCACGAAAAAGGAAGATATTTGACTGTGTACATATTTTTTTGACAAAATCACAATCGAAAATTGAGCCTTTTAAAAAGAAATGATATCAAAGACTTCAGCTGGTTTTGACCTACTAGTGACATTAGTTAAGTAAGTATCTACTAATTAAACAATTCTTTCAGTAAGCTATGCTAATTTACTAATTAAATTTATGTTATTTAGTAAGGCTCACATCAATAATACAGTAAAGCATTATTAACAAAACAAGCACAATCCCAACGTGAAACCCTAACGGAAAACACTACGGCCGGACCAGCTGTCGTCTCAATCGAAAATCATTAAAATACTCCGAAACTACTACAAACAACTGCAATTATTACTGTCAAACTATTAGACAGTAAAAGATGAAGGTAAACTCGTGTTTGTTTGCTCTTTGGGTTTTTTAACACTCACTGAAAACTTTTTTTTGCGACTGATACTCCTCTAATTTGTCGTCTATTTAAACACCATTTTTGTTGTTGTTTAGCAATGAGAAAATTTTCCGAGGCGTGTCCGAGTTGAAACGGTCCGTTCTTGACCAATGTCCCGACAGCCAACGGACATAACCGTAGCCAAAGGTCATGGTCAAAATACCATTTCACATGTACAATTGGTGATTGGTTTCCTGCTAAACTGTGCTTAGCAGTTTGCTAAGCAGACTTTTTTGCTTAAGGATTGCACAGGATTGTAAGTGTAAATCATAACATCTCACTTGCTTTCTTCAATTTGTTTTAATAGCTCTTTTTCATACGTTGTTTTCTTGATTGCCTTTTTATTGAGAGCATGGAGAGTGAATCACTTTTATTTACCAAGTGCTCGGGAACTTTCTGAACTTCACATGAGCTTGAGCCGTTCCCACTCCACCATTTCTTCTGCAGTTTATCCAAGATGGCCGTTTCTCGTAGCTCAAGAATGGCCAGCGTCAACAGCTCTCTATCGATACGGGACAATAAAAAGAGCAGAGTTCACTTTACGGGCAACTGGTAAATTGAGAGTATGGGGAAAGTGTTTGGAGATTTCGTCCTTTTCGATGCGATTGTGTTGATGATGTTAGTAGTCCAAAATCTGGTTTATGATGTTAATTATTTCAGAACAATGGTTCACCTCCCAAACCCACCCGATTCGACTACCCACCGCTGTTAATAAGCAAGGCTTGAGGGGGGGGGGGGGGGGGGGGGGGGGAGATGCCATACTATAAGCGTGCCCGAAATATATTATCATCTTACATAATATCACCCGCCACGATTGTTAGCGAGGCATGTCATAATATGCAATGTTTACGTTCTCTCCGTGGATCGGTTGGTGGCGCTTTCCATCATGGCCGCCTCATGAAATAATGACTTCTTCTGCAAAGTTCTGGTTGCGGAAGTTTTCGCCCCAAAATGTCTCCGAATCATCAATGGATGAATCACATTGAACACATCCACTTTGTATGCAGGTGCTTAGGTAGAGATTCTGCCGATCAATGATTATTGGTAAGTTAATGGTGTGACTGATTCTCTACCGCGCGACGCCGGCCTCGCTTCTAAGTGTGCCTGGCGTATTATATAATACGATAATATATTTCGGGCACGCTTATAGTGGCATCTCCCCCCCCCCATCAAGCCTTGCTTATTAACAGCGGTGGGTAGTCGAATCGGGTGCCCAAACATGGTGCACTCTAAAAACTCCGGATTACAATTGACCCGGATCTGGGTGTAATGGGGGCTTGACCCATTTCAGAGTAAGTATGACCCGGAATATGTGGCAAAAATCACACAGGGATGGGTTAAACTGACATAGAACTGTAGTCAAGATCTCATTCCTGACTAGTTTCCGGGTAAGCCTGACTCGGAATTGAGTAAGACCACAAGGACAAGGAAGTCGAGTCAAATCTGAAGGGGAGGGGGTAGAATGTTGGTATTGTCACCGTTTACTTTCGTTTTGCTCAGCAGTCACGGACGCACCAAAAAAATTTCATCCTATCCAGCAAATCCACATTTTCAATACTTACTATACATTTTCCCTTCTCAATTTTTTTATTTTAATATCATTACTTTTTGTAAATGTTTAGTCAGATAAAGTACTAGTAGTAGGTACTAGTCCAACACGTATCCATCCTACCTGACTTCCACTAGATGTTTGGAGACCCCAATACCGTAGCTCTTGGAGTCAAGTAGACTGCCGACCTTCATTGTGTCACAAGGGGGCTGCGAGTTGTAGTAATTATTCATGGCAGACTCCAGCAGGAATGCATATTTACCGTTGGATTTACGTACTCTCTCTACGCCCTCTTGCGTCGTGTTGGCAAACGGCAATCTCTCGGAGTTGCGCATAAACTCCCACATGTGACGATAAAGGGGAACCGTAGAGGTCTGGAAAAACATTAAACAAATGAAAATTTTTCTTGGTTTAATGGAAGTTCTTTACGGGAGCGTAGAGCTATCAGATACGAATTGTTTTTGGGGGCAAAACGCACGTATACGAGATAGTAAGTTGTACGTATGAATTAGTAAGTCGTACGTACACGCCAAATAGGCCAAACAGCTCAATGGCTTCATCATCTTTATCATCACGTGTATCACTTTATCTTCATATGTGAAGAGAAGCAACTATGGACATGACAAACTCAATGGCATGAACACTGAACTTATCCCTTAGTTAGTCGCACAGACGACTTATTATCTCGTACGATACGACTTGCACATTAATAGAAAGAAGAAAGAAAAAAACCCCAAAACAACGCACACAACAATTTCAAGATTTCCATTTGCAAAAATCTTGGGCATTTTTAATTAATTAATTAACTTATCTATTTATTTATATATTGGTTTTCAATAACAGTTTTGTTAAAAGAAGGCTCACATGAGTTTAAATATACCAGTATTCAATTGGTATTACGACGAGCTGTTTCATTTTGTTCAGGGAGTCGATGATTCAGACTCCGACACTAATTAAAGAAATAACCGAACATTTATCGATCGTTGTTTTTAACATGACAAGTTTTTGGAACAATATCCTAACCAAAATAATGGCAAATTAATTACAAAATATACCTTGAATTTTTTTAGTTTGAATCACAACCGAGGACACGAGACCACAAGTGAAAAGTGCTGTTAAAAAACAGCAGTGATAATCGATTATTGTTTTTACATTACAGCACATATATTTACCTGAAAAAATGTCTGACTGGATCCGGATTTTAAAATACCGTAGGTTATAGTCGTCTGATCCACCAAGTCACTTGCGGACTCGATAGGCATAACCATTCTCTTGGCAGTGAGGAATGCCGCCAGGTTGGCTGTGTAGGATGAGACGATGATAAGAGTGAAGAACCACCAGACTCCGCCAGTCAAACGACCGGACATGGATCTGGGAAAAGAACAAGTACAAAACTGTTCGATACGGAGCTCTAGAAGTGCCATCCAACTTGTTGAGATCCTGATATAATTTACGACAGTATTGCAGAACCAAATGTTTACTCCACGAAATGTTGGACCGTGTTTGCTCACGAAATAAAAGGCAAACCACAACATTTCGAGGGATAACTGTGTGAGACCACTTTAATCCATGTTCATCCATATTCATTTCATAACAGACGCTTTTATAGCCCAAAGCGCCCACCCGGAGGCAATGTGTCCCTTTAAGTTTTCTCTATAGCAGGCTTTTATTTTAGATATAAGAGAAGTAATCTGATGCAATTTGATTTCCCCTCTTCTCGTTCTTTCCCCTCGTTTATTTCCCCATTTCCCCCAACGCCAATAGTTCAGACTCACCGTGGACACAGCTCACAACCCTGTTGCATGAGAGCTCCCACAGTGAACCAGAGGCTGTTGAAAATACCAAAGTCATTCTCCGTCTCCTCTTGGTCTTCCGTCACGAACCTCTCACCGGGCTTCTCCAAAGAGTAGTCTCCCGTGCCGGACGGGGTGGAGGGAGGGTGCTCGACACGGTGCCACTCCTTCGGGCTAAATCGACTAACCTGAGATCGAAAATAATAATAATAATAATAATAATGTATTCCTTCAGGAGAATGTTGAATGGTATTCTCATCATGATACATTTAATAATTTAAAAAAGATGCGAATAAAAAGCAAATACATTTCTTAGTTATTGAAGACTGAGAAAAACACAAAAATAATTCGCAGTAGATGTTTCATTCTTGGTACGAGTAGGGTAGTGTAAGTGATGTTTGAAGATTTGCATGGTGTGGATTATAAGAAATACTATAGCTGTACACGTGCGGGTAAAAACGTGTATAAAACTGTATTGGGAAAGTGTTGGCTCTGAGAAGAGCTTGGCCGATATCATCTCGAAGATTCGAGCAGTATACTCTGTTCGTTTTCAGGAGAGTTTTTATGCATTGTTGGAAAGCAAAAGTCGACTTGCAGACTTGATCGTTTTCAAGCAAATGCACTTTGTATTGGCTTTACTTTACAAGTCAAGTTGTCAACAGTCAATAGAAATAAATATAAAAAACATAATAAGAACAAGAAACCACCTGTATAGTACTTTTAATTAGTTTAATTTGAGTGTGTAACTAGCAAAGATGGCAGAGCGCCGAAGGTGCAAGATGGTGAACTTGAGCTATTGTTGGAACGTACGCAGGGTGCCATTACAGCAAGCATGTTCTGATATAGCATGAATATCAACGGTTATGGTCTGCACTGCGATATTGCCGTATCGAAAGGGTTGGTTGCTTAAGTGGCGTCCTGAGCACATTTCACATTTCCGTTCCCCTTCTTGCCCCTTCGGCGCTCTATAGTCTGTGGTAACTACAGACACCACAAACAACTGGTCTAGTTCACGAACCTGAAAAAGCACAACACTGACGATGCAACAAGCAAAGACGACACACATCCAAATCTCAGGTGCCAGTGGCTGCATGAAAGCGAAGACGCTGGGTTTATTATCGGCAGGCTTCTTGATCATGATGCTCACCCCGACGCTCATGAAGGGCTTTGTGAACCCGATGACACGCTCCCGTTGAACGTTGATGGTCAACGGGGCCACTGCGATGTCAGCTTTCTGTTGTAGGAGAATACCAACCCCAGGGGGTAAGGAATAACTTTAAAAAACAGTCTACAGAAGGCCTTAAAACACCTGATGGGCCACAGTAATGTTTTGAACAGTCTGTATATAAACAAATGTTATTTACTCTACCGACAAATTGGTAAAAAAAAAAAAACAGAAAGAAAGAAAATGTTCCGCATAATATTGAGACCCAGAGCTCGGTATCGAAAGAGTTGCGACATACAGGGACCAGTTTTATTTGGTCACGTGGTTGCTGCACGCCATTGTCGGTACAAATGCAGCACAACCCTATGCGCAGTGAAGTCTGGCACCCTGTGTTCGCACATGCGTTTTTGCGTGTGTCACACTATGGTTTTTAATCGAAAACATGTCGCAGCTCTTTCAATTGATACGGCTCTGTTGAGATGTAACCAACTAGCATCAAAAACAGAAGTTATCCTAGGTAGATTCTTTGAAAAAAAAAACCCAAAACCATCAATTACCTTCCCTTTAACGTCGAAAAGCATTGGCAATTATCAAAGACCAGTATATCCGTACTTTATAAAAAATGATCTAAAATTTTAGAGGAAAACAAAATCATAGAAAAAAAGAAGTTCTGGTATGAATTTTATAATCAGTAAGTTTTCAGACTAAAGTTAACCAATCCTGCAGAATACCTTTAAAATGTTATAATCTAATTTCTTACCCCGTACATTAACTCTCCGATCATGCCGTTCCATTTGCCATTGGCCATCTGTGACCCAAACTCAGAGTCGGACACCAGGTCGATTTTATAACTGTCATGATTGCATGAAAGGAATATCAATTTAATCTTAAAGGCCCTGTACACGATTGGTAAGATCGAAAAACACAAATGTTCACAGATTCACACATAACTTACATGATTTAAAGTAAGTAATGGTAGAAAGGGTTCCTTAAAATATTTCTGCCTGAAATGCTATCGTTTCTGAGAAATGAGTAAAACAATAGAGTTTATCGCGCGCGATAATAAACTCCATGTTTGAAAAACAGAAAACACATAAGGTCTCTTTTCACTATTTTCTCGTGACCTCGATGACCAATTGAGCTCAAATTTTCACAGGTTTGTTATTTCATGTATGTGGTTGATTGCACAAAACATGAACACTGTCTGTGATTATTTTGTCAGCTCTACCAATCCTGTATAATACCTTTAAAGGTAAAATATACATCTGAAGTGTTTACGTCGTCCCACTGCCATCTTAGAGGTATAAAACGATAATGAAAAACGCAGAGCTATGTATTGCACATGAAAAGCCAAAGGACATTTGGTTTTGTAATTTTGATAAATATATATAATATGGATCATGCCTACATTAAAGGGAATGTATGCGTATGGTAATCACTCTCAAAATTAATGGCAATAAAAAACTTACTTGGTTACAAGTATTACAGCTTTCGATAGTATAAAGCATTTTGAGAATCATTTCACTTCGAAGTAATGTGGTTACAGAAAAAGATATCAGGTTTTATGCAAACAATTTGAATCTGAGAAGCGTTTCTGTCAGAAACGTTTCTCAGCTTGTGTATTCCTATTAGGGATTATTCTTCCTGCGTGGATACATTCGCTCCGGTTTTTTCAGCGATATCTCACAAGTTATTTTTAATGTTATCTACATTTATATAGGATTGAAACAATCGAACTGTTTCTTAAACCAAAGGTAATGCTTTGCCTTTAAAAATAAAAAAATATTAGCTCAGACTTGCTTACACGCACATCGAGCTAGATATGGGGGCTGCCATTTCCCATCACGTGGGGGAAGTGTAACAATATGGACATCTCAAATCGTATCTCAAAACGGTACCTTTACACTACAGTGACAAAGCTTTGCAGGAAAGATTATTATTAAAATGTCGTGAAATCGTAAACTAGCTACCCTGTTAGTAAGTGGTTGCGTTACACACATGCGTATCTGCTGCACACCAAACATTTTTGCTACATCCGGCTCTAACACTGCCAAAGGTTTGTTTGTAATTTTACCAAAAATCTACAATTTCATCGATTGTTTTTTTCAGTCTTTGAAAAACGTGTGTAATAATCAAATTCCATTGGGAGACTTTTGAGACGATGGCGGGCTTCCCACTCACTGTTCCTTTTCTTCTCTTCTCGTCGTTGAAAATAATGGAACAGGACCGGTGAGTGGGACGCCCTCTATCGTTAAGAACATTTCCCATACGAGTTGGTAACGGGAGAGAAGTACATACTTGAACTTGGAGCCCCGGTACACCTTGGCGATTTCCCGTAGAAGGTCCACGCAATAGCCTTGGTACTCATTCGGTTGTCCCCCTGGTTTTCGCATTAGAAATGGCGGGTTCTGTAAAGCAGATTTCAGTAATTATAGACCATGTTACCTTTGTTTACAGAAATAGTGATCTTGTACATTCTACTGTATTTCCTGACTGGCAAGATACTACACTCATATCCATATCGGAGTCGAATTACTCTATACGCAGAGTAAACTACACGTTACTCTCATAAAGGGTCAATTGGACGACAGTCAGAGTCACTTTGGCTCCGGGTCAGAGTCGAATTGGCGGGCTTCGCAAGTTTGTGAACTTTTGTCAGAAATTTCGTGCGCACGCAGTAGCCGAAGTGGTCTGGTCAATAACTCTATGCCTATTCTAGCAACGGAGAGCCTGCCGCGGTATCCAGGCTACGTTCGTTGCTATGTTGGTTGCCATCTTTGATTTCCGACGACAGGTACGTGGTCATTGATGCTGAAGTTTGTGCTGTACATGTACTATGTAGCTAAGTTAAGACTGTTCGTTCGTCGGTGGAAGTTTTGAAATATAAAACATGTAAAGTTATGTGGTGTTTAGGCATTGTGTGTAGGTACTTACTCGTGTCGCAAAAATATGACAATGGGATTGGATGATTTTGTGGACACTACTGACAGACTGAGTACTGTCATGACTGTTGAGGATCTTCATACAAGAGCAAAATTAGTTGTGCACATAGTCAGTGCTGCAACACCAATGTCTATAGCTCCATTTGTGTTGACGGCGTACCAAATGAACCTGAGACGTGACCTGAAAAACAAGATTGTGCTGAACTCCTGCAATAAGGTCAGAGTCTACTTTTGTAAGCTGTGTATGATGACATCACATCAAAATACAATAAATTGTAAGTTGAACATGATAAAATACCTACTCCTAAAGCCTTGTTATTTACACCATTTAAACATTTTTTGTGCAAAGCGGGAGGTCAAGATAGTGGTGAATTTTGGTACAATTTTTCCTCAATATAAAGGGGCTTTTGATTCCATATTTTCTGACGAAATGTCATTTGTTTGTTTTTTTGAAAATGGCTACCTGGACAACACAGAGTATAACATCATCACCACACGGTCCATCTTTCAAGATTACCCACACCTAGCAGAGAGAGGGACTTAAATATACAGATGCAGTGGTAAGTATTACAAAAGCTTACTGTAAAGTCTCTTGGGTCACTCTGTCGATGTAATTAAAAATATTACATTTGGTGGGTTCTAGATAAACAGTGAAATAATATGACCTTCAGCATTGTGTTGATTTGTGACATAGATGTACATCAAGGTCTATAACAAAATAATGTATGAAATAATTGTTATGGAAATTGGTTTAATGCATTTAGAAAGTTTGGAAGTATATAAAAAAAACGCCAGCGTAAGGTAAAACCATCAAATGAATTTTAATGTCCAATGCAGGTGGTGTCCCCTTACGAAAAACATCTCACAAGCTTTTGTTTGAAATATTCCACCAGTTTATCCAATCTGGTTCCTGCTACCAGAATATTTTAGCTTGCCATACCTGTAGATGTAGAACAGAAGCTTTTCAAGTAGCTTTTTCCCCATGCTCCATCTCTTTCGAATTTTCTGCCTGGTGGATGTTTTCCTCCATCTTACAATTTGTCTAGCTCCAGGAGGAATATTAATTCCCCCTTCAGCTTTGCTGAGTCTTTTTATACTTTCTCTTTTGTACGAAATGTAGTCATATTTAATATATTGAAATTCATACTCTACAGATCTGGTCAATCAACAAGCTGTCTCGAGTGTTCCAGCCCTTATGAATGAGGACATTTTCGCCATAATCAAGAGTAGAGAAGACAACAGTTCTGTTACTCCTTATATACTTTCATAAAACCCACTGGAGGAGAGTCTCAAAATAGTGGCTGATGGGGTTGTCAAATGTGAGACAGATAACCTCTTTATGGCAGCTGGGCTGCTTGTGGCGACATTCTATGTTTTTAACAATGCATACCCAAAGTGTATTATGGCAACACTCACCTTCTATCAAAAGGTGTTTCTAAATCTAAAGGATGAAGCCAAAAAGCTAACTATAAGTATCAGCCTGATGTCAAAACTTGCATCAAGCAAGTAAAGTTATCATACTCCTGCAGGTGTTACCACATGATGGATTCGGTGATCAGTTTGACTTGTTAGAAAGTGTTAAACGCATGATTACGTGTTTTATGTTTTCAAGGTTTAAAATATTGATGATGAAGCCAAAAGCACTTGTTAGTGTGAATCATGTGATGTTAAGATCAGCCTAAAAGTTTCTATAAGAAAGTTATACAAATTACAAATTTAGGATAGGTGCACCCTTCAAGTGAAATAGTTCAAAAACAAAAATCTGTACCGTTGCTGTATTTTACCTTTAATTATGTAAGTGCAATGTCAGATTATGCTAAATAGTAATTTTTGTTCGTGCAATTTAATTTTACCCCAATTAGTACTTTTTAATTTGTACAAACTATGCACAGTTTTAGTTTTTATCATTGCATTTGGAATTTAATGCAAAGAGTTATAATAAAACCATAGAGAGTTAGCCAAGAGCAATTGTTTTTCATGTCACATACTTATAATTTGCCCCATCAAAAACTTATTCTATGGTCCATGGTCCCATTACCCGCGCCCCCCCCCCCCCGGGTTCTTTTGATGATGCAATTGACTCCACTAGAAAAGTCACAATGACTCGTGAAAAGAGTCATTTGACCCCAAAAAGGAATCGCTGAAGAGAGTAACAATGACTCTTCAAGAGTCGTTATGACTCTTCCAAAGGAATGGCAATTGACTCTGAAGAGTGTCAGTCGAACCTAATAATGGAGTCATTTTAGACATAGTTGCTGGACTCCATTTAAAGAGTAGCCTAGACTCTGTTTTGGATATGAGTGTACACTGGCCATATGTGACAATTTACATTATGTGTCATAATTTTAACATAGATTCAAGAGTTACAAAAGCAACGGCTGTACAGCTTTTTGAGAAAAATCAGACAGTGCAATCTCCATAAAACACAAGATTGATTGTGTTCTTCCATTGAGCTGCGTACAAACTGTGCCTGCAGGAAGTCCAGGCTCTGTGGCTCTTTTGTATGATGTCACAGGTAACATGGTCTATACACTGATGGCATTATGCAATGCATACCTCCATTTTTGCTCTCCACCGATTTATGACTACATACAAAACAATTTTGAGAACTTTTTGACCACTTGCTTGTTAATAATTGTCAGTAGTAGGAAAATGAAAATGTTTTGGAAAAGTGGTTGAAAATTATAGGGGAAGTAAACGAAGGAAGGGCAAAAACAGAGAACATGTTAAGTCCTTACCATTATGGATGTAATGGTGTACATCCGACCAACCCCGGGGTCAATCGGCTCCTCAGTGTCCCCTTGCGAGTCAAAGGTCAGGCGCTGTTTGTTTGCACCGTTCCATGTTCCGACCTTGTTTGACATGAATCAGTTAACGGTTTCCACATAAGTAACAATTTATTGTATACTATTGAGAAGTCAGTAGGCCTATTGATTATTCAAATTACCATTTAAATACTGAAATCTGAGAACCACCCACGAGGGACCCTTATTTTATTTGACATTGCTAAAATAATAGACCCAATGTACGAGAATCGTTTCTGTCAGAAACGCTTCTCAGATACAAATTTTGGGGCATAACAACTAAAATATCTTTTTACATAAAAAGCACATTTCTTCGTAGTGAAATGTTTCTCAAAATGCTTGATACTTTTGGAAGCTGCTGCGTAGGCTTCTAAACAATACGTTTTTAGTACCAATAATTTTAAGAGTGATTACCAAACGTACACCTTCCCTTTAAGGAAACTTGTATGAATTCGAATGCGTGTCAATGAACCTGAATAAATTGTTGCTGATATTGACTGGGAAAACCTAAATTATTGAAATTTTCCTTGTAATTTACCTTCATTAAACATTTTCCTCTCAAACCAAGAATTTGCAGCGAATAGTTGGCGCGATTTCCATCACTGTCGAACTCGATGTTACCCGTCAGACCCTGCAGTTTCACCTACACGTTATAAATAATATATGACACAGAATCATAAGCTTGGGCAATCCATACATGATTTAGAGCATTCGGTGGAGTTGTCGCCAAGAGTATTTTGATAATTCATGACTGAAAATGAACAACCTGACAGAATAGAAAACAAATAAACTCTCATGTGAAAGCTGAAACAAGGGTTTGTCATGCATAAGGGCGGGGATGGATGATGTAAACGCAGGTAATTTCTGTCTTTTTGAAGAGCAGTCGGCGCACATGCATTGTTCAACATGCAATTTATAAAGCATTGATATTTCCAGCCAGGCCAGTTTTCACTAAGCACTTAGGATTCATCGTAAGATGGGTTGTCAATATTATCATAGTATTTTGATGGCAAACACCTTGCTTAGCAGTTAAATTTGAGGCTTAAGATCAATCTTAAGACTTGGTATTACTCCAGATTAAAGTTTTTTTCCAGGGTACCCGGTCTCTAATTTAAGGGTACCCGAATCAAAAACAAAGGTTTGCGATGCTAACTTAAAGGTGCACATTGCCGTTTGAATCTCTCAAACTGTTGCTGCTTGGAGAATTGTTCCTTATCCTTTTCAAGAGTTGTTTATGCACGAAACACCAACATTATTTTGTAATTAGTGAGTTTAGTGATTACAAAACAGAAGCTGGTCTCTTGAAATACAACCAGCGGAACATACGGTCCGCCATTTTTTGAATCAAATATTTGATTCTACAAAATGTTGGTGCCATGAAACTACACAAAAACAATACAACTTCAAAGGGTTTGAGTCAAAACAGTCTACCTTTTTGCGCACTCAAAATTGCTCCAGTTAGAAGGTTGGGCATGGCTTTCATTTAGGTAAGGGTTTAAGCTACATTTAGGCACGGATTACATTCAGGTATAAGCCGGGGCTACGTTTAGGTCCGGGCTACAATTATGAATCAAAACACATTTAGGTGCCGCCCACTCGTACCTTCTTGATGACCTCTTTGAGGTTAGGACCGTCAGGATTGGGGATCACCCGGGCAGAGGAGCCTAGATTGCATGAGAGTGATTTCTCTTTCCTCTTGATGTTACTGGATGGATCGAGACGGTAGAGATCCAAGGCTTCCAGTGCCACGTCCATCATGTCCACAGACAACGCTGGGTTGCTCTAACGGGAAGAACAAATTAAAGGAACATTGCAATAGTTTCTTAGGTTTATTCTAAAACTTCAAAAGTGCAGGTAAACCCATATTCACCACATTTCTGCCCCAAATCAACCTTTTTACGCATTAGAAGCCTGGGCTGATGACGTCACTGTTTGTTGACTGTACTGCTAAAGTTATGAAACTACATCATTTCTGACAGTAGAGCAGAGACAAAATGGTTTCTCATTCTTCTGCAAAGTGGTTAACAAACTGTGACGTATGAGTACTAAGGTCTGTTTGCATTACGGTGGAAACATCATCAGAAAGTTTTGGTAACGTGGCTTTCGGTAGAGGGCGCCTATAAGTAGAGACAGCCCATCGCCATAAGAATAAGGCCGTATCTGAATTAAAGGCTTCGGCAGTGGCTATTCTCATCGGTGTAGTTGCAGCCAATGGCCAGAGCCGTATCCAAAGTCGCTTGTTTCAAACGCAACATCAAGGCTGTTACACAATTATTTATTTGTATTATTTGAAACCATATTTAAAAGTAATGTGCATTACTTGGCGTGTATTTTTATTTTAAAATGATTAAATGACCCCCCTTGTATTGGCCACCATCGTTGATGAAACGTGCACGCGTGAATAGCTATCATTGGCTGAGAGTCGTGCGCAGCGCGTGCACGTTTCCATTGTTTGTCATCAAAGATGGTGGTGGATATCGTCGTATACATTCCATTTATACGTCTTTGACGACAGTAACCCCCATCCCGGCCCCACGAATAGCACAGACGTGTGTAGTCTACGAACTAAAAGCGGGTAAAACAACATGGGGCCTCTCTAAAGGATCTCCGTTGAATGGATAGCGGGCTTCAGATGATTCACACTAATCTTGCGTAAAGAAGGTAGTGCCGTGTAAAATGAAACAATTATTAAGATCTCCAAGATTGTTATTTCTACATCAGCATCAATTAATTTCTAGTCAGATAATAAAACAAGTGATTCGTAATTCTTAAGGTCTGTATCGGTGAGCCATTTACGTTATGTTTCGGGTCTAACCGAGAGGTGACAAGCCCATAATAATTACTCCGTTAGTTTAATTTTGGCTTTTCTTGGTTGTTGAAATTATACACAAGTCTGAAATAAATAGTTAAGCTTTGTACACCCAACGAACCTTTCACGCATACAAGTCGAACCGTGTTATTTAAGTTGGAAACAGGTCAACTCGCCCGCCTGGGAAATGTGTTTTATGATGGGCGGTAGTATTATGTCTCAGTTATGAGTTAATGAGTATGAATGAGCACGCGTAGGAGTTGGCCTGTACTTGTTTGATTTTTAAGAAATATGTCGACTCTTACGCCTGCCAACTCATGTACCCACCAAGTCGTACGTACGCTGGTCAATATTTAATGTGCACATACCGAATCGTAGTCATCATCTCCTAAGCACGCTGAAATAGGTGCGCATTGCATGTATCTCTTTTTCTCGTGCGAGTTTTACCGATTTGGTCAATGTTGTACGCATCAACTCGTACGCACGCCAATTATTATATGAAAACGCTCGGTCCGTGCATTTCTCTTTTCTGTACGAGTTTGTGCGTACGGGCCTGCCGACATTATGTGACATATTTTGTGCCATAATAGAGTATAAATAAAAAATAACGAACACAATTTTCATATGACAAGTCTACACTGACAAAACCTGGGGTGTTAAAATGGACACCATGGGCGTCGTCACAAATAGATACTCAAAAGAGAATCAAAACTAACATCATAGGGTGCTAAATTAACACCAATGTAACTGGGTTGGGACATTTTTAAATTATATTTTAACACCATACGAGTTATTGTGTGTGAAACATCCATGGTGTCAACTTTAACAACCCAGATTCACCTTCCAGCCTCTGTCTGGCTTCACAGAACCTCGGTTTGGCTTTACAGGTGTATAACCCTGCAAAAACTGCGGAGTTATATTGGTTCTTTGTGGTATCTACAAGTGACAACACCGACATGGTGTTAGTTATCATCATTAACATATTGTTTGTGACAAGGAGAATCAATAAAACACCAGAGCTTTTGCATTGTATAAAAACAAACAAACAAATAAACACCTCCAACGAACTCCCCAAACAGTTACAATCAAACAAACACCCCAACTCTCCAACGAAAAAACAAAATGGCCGTGAACATGTAAACTTTACCAAATGGAAGTAGTTGATGTCGACTTCCTGATATGAAGAGTTCTTGACGTATGACCTCCACTCCCAGATGAAATCCTGATACGATTCGCTGTTTTTATCCAACAAACGAAAACCAGTAATGTTAAGACCCCCTGCCTGGAACTCAGTCAAGTTCATCTCACTAATATCCTGGAGTCAAAGTCAACAAAAATACAAACAATCGTTTACTTGCCAGAAGTTGTTGAAATCAAAACCAGGAGCACATTGCTTACAATACCATAACAGGTCACTGTCATGATATTTACCCGTTTCTAAACTCTAAACTTACTGCCCTGCTAGAAAACTTCCATCTGAATTTCTAGCAAGTTCCGAATTTGTAACCAACACAAGTAGACATTTGATGTTAGCATAATAAATCTGATATTTTGTGTTGCAAAACTTAATTTAGGGAGCGGTAATTGCAAAATAAATCAGCAAGGGTCGGTTTTTAGGAAATCGAAGGGTTTCAAAAACTGTTTTCACTTTGTAAACACTTACATTTAAAAATCTTACATTTTTACGCTTTAATGTAATATTTTCAGTGTTTCTTCAACTATTTTTCCATGTGCACTTAGACAATGTATTTTGTTTACACTAACGCCAGAATCTAATAAAAAATAGTGAATTACTAAAAAGGGCGCTGAAAAGCGGCTCGATTGAAGAAAAAGGCAAACGGAAACTTGGCCAGAAGTGCCCCCTAGAATATAATGATGCACCCCTAGTGCCCCTCAAATGTTACCATAGTTTCAGCGCTGACACTTTGTAAAAATCTTTAAACAGTCACTTATTATACAATAATATGCACTCTAGATGAAAAATACTTTTCTCAGACTCATATTTTACCATTCCCTTTGGTAACTGGGAATAGTCATATATCATGTAGAGAAGAAGTGAGTAACTCATACTTCAAGTAACCCTATTCCATAACCCATGTCAATATATCAAATGTGATAGACTTTTATAGCTATTTGATATTCTGAATATAGCGCAGTGATGCATCAATAGTAAATGATCTACCTGGGTATCAGAATACGCATACGATTAGCTAGCATTATGTAGGTGGCTGGTTGCTATATAGTCATGAGTGTCTTTTCAGTAATGACTCATTTTGAACCTCAACAATTATACAATTTAAGGTGTTGTACAGGATTGGTGGAGCTAACAAAATAGTCGCAGGCAGTGTTCCGTTGAGTGAGTGAGGAGGAAATAGTGAAACACCAAAGCATGCAAACATAATTGTCGTTAATTTTGGTTGTAATAACTGATATCAACTGTTGCGGTTTTGAGGGGTTTCAGATGCAGTTTTTTGCAAAACAATATGACATTATTTCAGAGGGAAATATTAAACACACACAAAATGGTTCAGTAAGTTCTCAGACTAAAATTAATCAGTGGCGTTTTTTGTTTTGTTATCCTTACCAATGATTTATATAAAATGAAATGAATGGCCATTACATGGTGTAAATCTCAAACCAATAGACAATATAATTATAAACTACTTATGGAACTATTTAGAGACTGCAGAATAAAATGCTCTTATGAAAGACCAAAAAATAAACAAATTGTAGCTTGAAAATTTGCTAACTATACTCTTCTAAAAAAATATTGTTTATATTTTGCCATAACACTTAAATGGATATGTTTCTATGTTGCATTTTGTCTGTGGCTGTGACGAAGTTAGAAAGCTTAGGTCACCCTGCCGATTTCATTTACAAAAGTAAAAATTGACAAAAATATTTACCAGATCCATGAATATGTAGTGATACGACGCAGTCACCATTCCGAGTCCATTTGCCTGAAAAAAGTGTAAAATTGCGTGAAAAACAATAAATAATAAATGGCTTGTTTATAAAAAGGGATTGGCACTACACTTTGCAGTTTCTGTTGACTTAATACAATAATCTATTACTCGACTAAAATGGTGATATCTCTAACTTTTTCTGAACAATTTAACCTTAACATCAAAATATTAAAGCAGAAGTTTGATAAGGGCCTGAAGTTCGATTGGGGTGCTTGTTATCGTTTGCTTTGTATATTTATTGAGCTTATAAAACGATGAGAGTTCGACGCAAAACATTGTTCCAGAAAAAAAGTCAGTGGGGCAAATATCTGAGGAGAGCTAGCCCCCTCCCAGTGTAGTGCATCCACTGAACTCGTCATAAAAAAAATCAAATAATCATTCAAATAGAAGAATGTAAAGCTCAAAGATCTATGAGAAAACTATAAGTCTCGAACTCGTAGTAAGGCAGGTAGGTGATGCAGGGATTGTGCTTTGGTGTGATACAATAATGGAATTTGGCACACAGTCAGAGTAGGTCACAAGAAAGATATTTGGCTAAAGGGCCACCACAGAATTGTCCTTTGAACAAGTTAGAGGCAAACTAACAAGCAGAAGTGGCTATTTTGAAGAAGAAAAAAAACACCTAATTGCTTGTAATTCTACCAATGTTTTTACAGAGGACAAATCTGCGATGGCCTTATAGCCAAATATATTACTCATGACATACTCTGACTGTGTGCCAAATTACATGCCTGTATCACCAAAGACACATTCCCCTACCTCATATCTGCCCCACTATTGACACAATACCGCAGTGCAATAACACTTTAACTGTCACTATGTACCTTTCTTAAAACTTGGACGGAGTTTTCTAGGTTGAGGTCGAAGACGACAAGATGTCTTCCTTGTTCGGCCATACTCTTCAGTGTTTGTGTGATGTTCCTATCTTTCAAGAGATTCTTAAAGATCACATTGTAACCATATTGAGGAAACATCTGCATGAAGGTATCAGATCGCCGTAAACCTGTCAAGATGGACAATATTAACAGAGAGTAACTAAACTTTCGCACCCAAAGAGGCATTGGAAAGTTCGGACGTTAGGACGTTGGGGCCCGGGGGCCTGCGGGCGTTTGTGCCTATGGAGGCCTGGGAAGGGGGGTCGAGGCAACCTTCTGAAGGTCAAGCTAAACAAAATAAGAAGGATAACAAGGGAAATTACTTATTTAAACCAGAGAAGGGGGTACAGAGAAAGATGGGATGGGGTTAGGAATCATTTGACCCGCCAATTAAACTCGAAAGTTCAAATTCATCATTAATATTAGTTGGTGTTGCCAATACACCGATTTGTAAAGCAATGTATAGGCCTACACAGAACTTTTCCGAGTCCTGCGAAAAAAAACACGAAAAAACCCACACAAAAACAGAGTAGATATCTTACCGTACCACTAGACCACTTAGATTGCCCGGTAGCTATAGGAGCAGTTCGAATCCCATATTTTAGCAGCGAGTACACAACAACATAATGGATGTTAAAAGTGCATCATAAATGTGTATTGGTAAAAACAATTAACAGTATTATTAATCCCCGATGCAAATTCAACATCTATTAAACTCAACATTGATAACAAGACAACTTTTCATGTGATGAGTCAGCGTGATTTAAACTTGACGTCTCAATCACCGTGTTTTCATCATCATTTTTCTCCCGATTGATATAGGCTTAAAATAAAAGACCACACAGATTTTCTGTATGGTACCCTTAGTTCCCGTACCTCGTTGTCCATCGTAGATGTAGGCAAACTCTGTCCACTTGTGGTAATCCAGCAGATCCAATAAGGGTTGAATCAAAGATGGTCTCATTGATATCACATAGTCAAACTCCATGTCCGGAAACGACTCCTTGGGGGCGAAACTAAAAGTTAAAACATAAAATAAAAAAATAACTAAGTAATATTGAAATTAAAATAAATAAATACGTAACTAAATAAATAAAAAAAATTATGGTAGGCCTAAAGGCTGCACCAAGTTTGGAATGCATTTCCACATAAAATAAAATCCAGACCAACGAATATTTCAAAAAAAGTCTTAGAACACACCTCATTTCAAATGCCTTTTGAACATTTAAACGCACTTTAATGTTATATCGTACCAGCTTGACTATATGATTGCACTTGGTATTATTCATTGATGTATATTTAATAAGACTATAATGAGTGTCCTTGAGCAATAAATCGGGCATGTTACTTAACGTAACACTTTCAAGGGCTATGAAATGTCACCAGGTTGCCAAAATCACAGACTGTTCAGTTGAAGTCTGTTATCATAAAAACAAACAAACAACAACAACAACAACAACAACAAAAATATCAAATTGCAGATAAAACAAACATCTAATTAAAAAAAAACATTCGCAACTTATCCTCAATGATTTACCCTTTGTTGATAAACTTTCCCGAATAGTTTTGAAAGGGTGCCTAAATACCTTGGAGTGATGAAGGGAACTTGTATTTGCTCGCTGGTAGAAGCCACCATGTTGGCTACACCGAAGTCCACCATACCGACGGTCAGTGATACATTATAGGCTAGCACCACACACACTAGAGAAAACAAAAACAAAATTCATTCATGTTAACGTATACTCTTTTGTATAAAAAAGTATTCCACATATAATGTTCGATATAGCCATCTCAGTTAGTTCCATCTTATGACGTGGTTCCCTTAATATTGCACATAGACTTGGAAAGCATGGCACACAAATACCTTTGAATTTGGCGCCTGATGATCATTAACAAAAGTTCAAATATTGGATTTGAGGCATTGCATGTTGAGATATTAAATAATGTATATTTAGTTTGCGGTAAAACCATGTGTATAACTACTTGCTGGGTAGATTGTGTTCTTTAGAGAACTTGTCTTGCTATTTAATCAAGGGTTCAATGGTGAGTGTTCAGTGAATGTGCAACGGGAGTCATCTTTAACACAGACTTGGAGTCTGTATGTTAACAATGCAGCAATAGAGCTCAGCAGAAATAGGGTAAATTCGCTGCTTTAATGGCTTGTTTATGTCATATAACTGACTACCTGCTATTCTCCTTAGCTATTAACGTTTTAAAGGGTATGCATAACATTTGTTCATAAATGTTCACAAATGTGCAGACAACGTATATGGTATAAAGTTTGTCATGTTGGGAAATTCCCTTTAAAATATTTTTGCTTGAAATGCAATAGTTTCTGGGAAATAAGTAGAAACTAGTTTTGATCATGCAAGTCAAAAACTCTACGTTTGAAAACAGTGAAACATTTGAGGATATTTTCCCTTTTTTCCTCTCGTGACGCCGATGAACGAGAGCAAACTATCACAGGTTTGTTATTTCATGTATATGTTGGGTTCATTAAGTGTGGATACTGGTCTTTGACAATCACCAAAGTGACACAGTCATGTGCTTCAAGCAATATTTTCCAAAGAGCAGCTACTGAGCCCAGATTATTGTTTACATCAAAATCTACAAGGACATACGGTCGAAAATACAAATATATCTTGCTTATAAATGTTTAATTGTTTTCATGTGGACTTTCTGACGTGATAACAAAAAGCTCGAATCGCCCATTTGAAATTATCATGAGCTTAAATTAAATGTTCCTGTACCGCCAGTCTATCGGAAAAGACGTGAAACCCACACGGCTTTTCTCAGTAGGGACAGGAGCCGTCGGGGATCGTACTGACTTCTAAATGTCCATGCCCTCTCTCAAGCAAAAAACCCACCAGTTTTCATAGAGGACATTAGCTGTTCCGCGTCTCGGTCGACCGAATGGCAGCGTGATGAGGTAATTGATGGCACCGTGCTCCGGAGCTTAGGGCCCCGCGTCACCTCGGCAAGGAGATGAGTCGACAGACACACCGGGGTGTCAAACTCAACTGCAGGGGGTCACCCACTCGGATATAATCACACGCCTGATTACGATTAGCATGAAATGAAAACATTCGCTAGATTATAATTTTATGGTGAATCTAACATCATGATTTTTTGAAAAGCTAGTTCAAGATGCTAGTTTACTAAAGGGGGAAATCGCTGGGCTGTGCTTTAATAGAGTCTGTCAATTTTAGTAAACGACTATTAAGTTCGTCTTCAATTTCCCTCGTTGTTTTTTTTATTCCCGGAATTTGTAAAAGATATTATACAGGATTGGTAAGGATAACAAAATCATTGTTTATTTTTAGTCTGAAAGCTTACTGATGATGAAGTTCATACTGGAACCATTTATTCTGTGAAATATTTCCTTTTGAAATAAAGTCATTTTCGATAAAACTGTATATGAAAACCTAAAAAAAACGCAACAGCTGATTTCTGTTGCTACAACCAAAGTTAAAGGGACACACCGGCTTCCTTGGGCTATTTTGGGCTATTTTGGGCTATTTTGGCTACAAAATAGACTAAAACATGACTCCAAAGGTCTTCCAGGAATGGAGAAGAACGTTTCCTAAAATAAACCATCTATTTTTGTCGTTTTTGAGCATTTTTCAAAAAACGAAGGTCACATGGGTTATCCGAACCACTTTTTTTGGTTCGGATAACCCTCGTGATCTTCGGAGTTAGTTTTACTTCCAGCCGTATAAAAATTAATTACTACACCGAATTCAACTCTGTTTTGTAACAAGAATTCATGAATATTTGACACACAAAAATACGTATTCAAATTATGGATACAAGTTGTAAATAATACAAAAAGGTCGAATGTAAGATTTTATTTCAGAGAGTCCGAGCAACGGAAGCGTGTCTTTACAGTGCACAGCGTGGGGACTACCTACACCTAACACAGGGGCAGTCGTGTCGCTTGCAAGCAGAGTATCTCGGCAGTGCTACAGCGCGATGGAAACCCACTAGCCAAGAGATAGCTGTACCTGGAAGCTCATGAACGTGTGGGAGGGGTAGGGAGCCAGACCACCAACTCATTGTCGTTTTTGCGGGTTAGCTAGTCGGTACACCTCGCTGATCGAATTCGTTGTTTCAAAATCGCAACATTCCAATGATCTGTGAACGTTCCTTGACCCGATTTGTACCGAATTTCTTGGTAATTAAATACGATTTATGTCAATACATAGGAATACCACTTTTATATTGACGGTACGATTAGTGTAAACAAAATTTGTGACAAACAATTTCCAAAAAACGAGCCCCCGAAAAAATAAAACAGAAAAAAGGAGCCCCTCAAGGAACAGGTGAAAAAGAAATTAAAAATTAAAAAGTTGGAAGAAAACAAAACTCACTCGAAATTTCTATTGCATTCTCGACACACAAAATTCCAGCAAAATCATTTCGTTTCCTCAAAATATTATTTAATTCGATGAAAATATAATTTGTCTCACAAAATATTATTTTTCATTTTGTGAACGCAGTGTGTTTTTCTAGGTAACGAAATAGATTATTTCCAGAAAATAGGTTCTCGTTCCCTTGAACACGCTTTCTTTCCACCGAACTACAGTTAAGTTCCCCAGAAATACGCTTTCGTTCCCTGAAGATACGCATTCGTTTCCTCGAAATATGATTTTGTTCGCAAGAAATATACTTTCTTTCGCTCGAAATAATTATGCTTTCCTTCCCTAAAATACGCTTTCTTTCCCTCGAAAGCAGATTTCGTACCCTCAAAAAAAGCTTTCGATTCCTCGAAATACGAATTTGAATTTTTTGCCCGAATACTTTCATTCACCCGAAATATGCTACGCTCCCTAAAAATACGCTTTCTTTCTCTCGCAATGAGATTTTGTTCCCCAGAATTCCTCTTTCGTTCCCTCAAGATAGCTTTTGTTCCCTCAAGATAGCTTTCGTTCCCCTGAAGTCCAATCACACCAATTTGTTACATTCCTTTGTGAGGGGCGACTTTGAGAGGGGACGAGTTTGTATATGAGGGGGCGACTTTGATAGGGGCGACTTTGTAGTTGGGGACTTTGTAATTGGCGAGTTTGCTGGGGATGAGTTGACTGGTTTCCGTGTCCGTTGTATACACACTTCCAGATGGATAACGTGGACTGGATCCTAATGCCTTGTCGTGGTAAAACACTTACATAAACAGAGCACCAGTCTACAAACATTGCACAGCATGTATCCCGTAAATTTGACACTTGCAACGGCTGGTAAAGCGTATACGGTGACCTTTGACAGCTTTTGTTTTTTTCGGTCATTTCTCGTTAATTACGTGATATTTTTGTATAAAAAAAATATAAAAACCATCTAGAAATAATTGTCTTTGATTCTCCATTACTAAATTACGTGAACTGGTAACCGGTGTGTCCCTTTAAGGACAATGGGTATACATGCTGAAAATTATTTAATTTTTTTATTTTATTTTTACTCCTGACTCACACAACGGATTAAGGCCAAATTTTCACAGGTTTGTTGTTCTATGTAAGTGGTGGATCACACAAAACATAACACCACCTGCGACTGTACACCACATTATCTTCATTAAAATTTAAATAACAAGGTCTCATGACATTAGACATAAACATTTTTCATTTTCTTTGAAAAGAAAATAAACGCTGAATTATGCAAACTGATTGAACACCTTGCTGAGTTAAGGACCAGTCATACGGCTGTTTATTCCCGTACTTTGGAAAACAAATCTGTTTTAATTACGCTGCCACACTGCGTTAAGCATTTTCATGCAAGATTGATGAACCCTGGAAAGTCAATGGCAAAATTAATGACTTCGATATCAATCCAATGATTAGTCACATAGAGAGGTCAATTTGTGTGTGAACAGCTCATTTAATCTCAGTCCGGAAGATTTGAATCGAAAACTTAGATTGCTTGACAGTTGATAAAGACAATCCTAGTTACATGGTTGTGGGAAAAATATGTATATAACAGCGTAGTTCACAAGAAAAGCCATGATTCAATCTGGAAGGTTTGTTTTAGATTGGGGCTCAGAATAACCAGATTATGATGCTAAGCACACTTTGTTCGAGTAAGACGAATATGCAAAATATAGCATTTAAGACACTTCTCTTCACTCTGTATTTTAACATTAAATCAAACAAGCGGTTACAAATTTACATTCCTTTTTTTCACCCTCACAACTGCAGTATTGAAGATTTCTTGCAGATTCAGAAAATGGTACATTTCAGACAATTAGTTACCTACCGTCCGACGCCCACCCAGTCTCAAGGATCTCATCGTCCGGGCAGAAGTCCCCCCCCCCCCCCCCCCCATTAATGATTATGTTAATCCCCCTTTGCCACAGGGTACTTTTAGGTGTTCAAACACAACCAAATACATCGTTTGTAGACAACACATCAAGGAATCAGACTCCTTTACCAGCCATGATGGTGGTACCACCAACAAGACAAGGGGTCTTGTCACCTGCACCACCACTTATCTAATCTATCATGATCTTGCGGAGTTTGTGGTGTTCAATATATAGGTGAAACAAGAAATACACTCAAGAGGCGTTTCTACGGCCACAGATCCACAGTCAACACCCCCAATCTTCCTAATCACTCCCTTTCTGACATGAATTTACAGGGCATTGAGGCACTAGGTAACCACAGAGAAACTGTTCGTCTGAGTAGGGAGAAACTGTGGATAAGGCGCCTGAAGACCACACAGCCCCATGGTTTGAACATCCAAGAAGGAAATGACTAGTAACCTTTTGTCTTTGCCTTTTCTTTTCCCCCACAGATATCCAGATTTTTAGTCTGCCCTATTTACTAATTATTTAGATTTCTTCCAACCTTCCATTTTGTCCTTTGTGTTTCCAACTTCCTGTGGTCAAGCCATCCCCTTCCCTCCATAATCCCTGTTTACCCCCTGCTTTTTTTGAATGCTTTCTGCTTCTCTCTCTCACTCTCTCTATTCATGTGTTTCCACTTGACTGCTCTTGTTACACCTGTATGCATGTACGTGTGTTGTGTTGTCATTTAGCCTTCGAGAAAAACTCTACTAGGGTCGATCGAAACGTCAGGCCACTAACTAATTTTTTGCAATTATTTGGTGTAACAGACAGGACCCCAATTTGACATTGTCTTCCGATCAAAACCGGAATTTGAAGTGAATAAATAATCAAAACCCTTAATTTAAGCTTTGTAGCCAACATGAAAGGGAATTATAATTGAGTGTGAAATTACTGATGACCATTGTCCTTTTTCAATAATGTTAATAATGACGTCATTAATGTACACAGAACCATGATGACATTCTTTCAAAGGTTATCGTTTCATAAAATCAAAACTCCTGAACAAATCAATACAAACATGCAACATTTATTATACATACAAAACGAGGTAAGGTAATGACGTCACCATACTTAACAATTTTACAATGAATCATGAGACATGAACCATGAGGTCATCAAGCAGAAAAAGAAAAAAACTCAAGGATCAGCAACACGAACACCACGTTTTTGTGAAGTCTCAAAATCTGTATAACTAGTTTACATTCTCGTTTTTATTCATCTTCTACCCGAATTGTTATAACTTTAACCCGAGGCTGGGGGGCATTATAGTCTGGCTCCATTTTGAGTAAATCTGAATCTGTTTTCATTAATAATGTTGTACATAGGGAGCATGACATTTGGTTGATAACGAGTTCAAAAATGTCAGTCCTGAGTTTATGAACTAATAAAGGTCAGGTTTGTCCAGACTATAGAGATAAGTTTAACCACGACGGTTTGGTTCTCCGTAAAGGTTATGCGCTTGTATGAATCTTTCATGAAGCGGTATCGTTAGGTTACACTAAAAATGCGAAATGCTGATACTTGATACCACAGCACGAGCTGAGTACACCGCCTACATTCGTCACTTTACGGCTTTGTTATTGTGGAAGATATTAAAGAGGTCTGTATGGAATTAAACTCGCTGAGACAAATCTATCTGATTTTGAAATTGTGTACAATTTTCGTTTTAAAATTGTTAGACTCCATGTGGTTTGCGTTGTGAATCGGCGTTAAAGTGGCCACTGAGTAAAATGCTTGCAGTTTTGTGTTGGTTAACTCATAGACGGATGTGTTTAATGTAGGTTCGGAAAACAATTGCATTCGCGTAGGTTTTTTAACTACCCTGGTCAAAAATGATCCTAACTCGAGTCAAACTTAACCCTTAGGGGGGGGGGGGGGGGGGCGTCATTTAGTCAGGAAATGAGGGAAACGTGACCTACTGGAAACCATGCAAGTAAAGACACATCACTGACCTTTGACACCGTGAGTCTGGTGCCTGGGTTTAACTAGATACGAGTCAATCGTGGAACAAAAAAACCTTTCTTTTCAGGTTGGGAAGGGAAACTTTCGATTTTGGCATGAATACATAATTATTTCGTAAAACAGGATTATTATCCCCTATTATGTTCACATTCTGCTTAACCCTTTTTAGGGCATGTGCCATTAATGATGACACATTTTGTTTATTTCGCTCGTTTCTCAAAAGTACAATGACCTTCGGTAGCCAAAGTCCTTTATACCCTAGACTGCAGTGGACCATTCCCCATGTCTAAGAGGGGGTGGGGTGAGGGTTGGGGGGGGGGGGGGGGGGGGGGGGGGTCAGGTCCAAGAGCTGCATATTTTAGTTTATTTTTGCAGTCATATGATTTAGTGACCCTGTAAAATACAGACCTACCTAGATCAAACCCTCTGATAAGTTGAGCCATCTGTTCTTGTCATTAATTAAAACATAATTCATAACCGAGAACAAAATTTTTTCATATCATCTTAGACAATATCTCTGCTTGTAAAGAAGTCACTTAGATGTAACAATCATTGAGAAATGCACAGAAAAAATATGTTCATACTTGACTGCACTTTAAGATCCATCTATCTGGGACTTGTGAGGTAATTATCACATTGCGTGCTGAATTAAACTCAAGGAAGTGATGTATTTCAAAACAAACAATCGCATGCAGTACATTATACACTAATTGTTTAGTTGCGCAAGTCTGTGGTGTTACAATAACACCAGCGTGTTAGCATAATAACACCAGCGTGTTAGCATAAGTGCTAATCATGTTGTTGTAAAGGTGTATTGGAATATAAACACCACTGAAATGCAACACTAGAAGACTGACCTGTATAGTGTTTTTAAAACAAGCCCCAAGAAGTGAACTCGTAGATTAGTAACGGTACGATGTTTGGTTTGATTTTTTCACATAATGCTTGTCACGCGGTGTTTGTGTCCTTACTTCAATGAGACATTAAACCATAAGTTGCTTCTCTACCCATGCGTATGATATCGTGTAAACTCACGAGAGCTTATGCTAGCTGGGTAATGCCATTGTGTTTGACACGTGATGAGGTAAATGATTTTGTAGCAGGTAAGGGGCACATTGCCTTCAGATTGAGTGCTTTAGGCGTGTATTGTGAAATGAATATGATTGGATAGACGTTTTTAAGGTTTATTGATTCACATAAAAATGTGTTGTTTTTGTTTAATTTCATGTCAGAACACGGTCTGCTATTTTGTTTGACAAAATGTTTGACTTCACAAAATAAGTGAACAACTCTTAAAACGAAGGAGTAATTCCAAACAGCCAAACTTTGAGAAATTTGAAGGCAATGTGACTGTATAATGCATTCGTGTTAACACCTTTCTTTGACAGACCACCATCTAAATAGAAGTAACACTTTTTGAGGGCACCTACTTTTTCGGAGGACTGCGGCGTTGTTTGCCAGCTTGGTGTGCTGCAGTCTTGCGGCAGCGTGAAATGGCCGAGATGACGAGGACGAGTTACTCCGTATGTTGTTACGTATGGACGACTGGACGAAGATCATACGCTCTGGATTGGGAGGTGGACCGTCGTCAAATATACCACCTGGGGCGAATAATCATACAGGGAAAGTTCAAAATAGTAAACCACAATAAAATACCAGTATGGTTTTCATGATCATGTTTCTTGTGTTCATTGGCTTTACTTACAGCTGGTTCTTGGTATATTAAAAAAGGGGGCCAGACGATTTTGTACTCCAAGCCTTGGTTTGGCTTCATTGATTTGATTGAAAGAAAAACTAGATGTCCACACCATGAAAAGTCTGTTGTTAAATTCAAGATGTCTCAGTTTTTAGTGTTCTTAGTAATTTGATAGCCGTCTATAGTTTATAAAAACATACCATACAAAACTTTAAAAAAAAACACAACACCTTAGGTGGTCTCTTTTTATAGAAGCTTTTTTTGTTCATATTCATTTATGAGGCCACTTCGATTCGATTTCTGCCAATCGAAGTAAGCAAATGTGATTGTTTGGGGCCAGGCGGGGAGGGAAACTTCAAATGCTATTTACAAGACTTTACAGGCACAGAGGGAGATATATTTCTTTGGAACATTACGCTGCAATCAGTAGGGACAGAGGTCCCCCTCCCAAGTTCCCATACTTTAACACACTCGTTACCTTTTGTACAGAAGTACCCCCTAAAAATCTTTAAATAATTCCGGAGATTCCAAACACACAATGAATACAAAAAGGGGGAGTGGTACAACCATGTCCCATATCGAGTACTGGAATAGTTTAAATAGTCTGGTTCCTCTAATGGACATGATATGAGTGACTGATTAATCTAGGGAACCAAACATACTTGTAGTGCTACATTACATTCTATAGCCTTAGTTTGTTTTGTGTTCCCAACGTGGTTATCTGACACAGTATTGTAACACCTAACTCCAATGTTATTCCATTCCATTAATGAGGCGCCATTTCTGAGTTTTACTTTGCTAAATCCCGCAAAAACCTTTGCTCCTATATAAGTACGATACTTAATTGCGAGCACCATTACATAATAAACGTATCACTAATATACCTGGGCGAAGAGAAGTATTCATGGAATGGAATTCAGCCATGGAAGAACATAATTAGAATGCAGATGAGAACTCAATTCGCTTCTTGTGGCACAAGTATCAAGTGCAAACCTTTAAGTCAGTCAAAAGCTGCCGAGTCAGTTATGTTAATTGCGCTTGCGAGTATGATATGACAACGCAGTAGTGGATCATTCGGCTCAGGGGCCCGAAGAGGGGAGCGCCATTGTAGGCATGAAGATGATTTTCGCATCATTGAAGAGTGTTCGTATAAATACAAATAACATTCGACAGGTGAAGCATGTGGCTTTTGTAGCCTCACGCCCCTTTCCATTTGAAGGATTATTTCCATATAACTAGCATAGTCGCCGAAATTGCAGCTATATTATGTGAAAAAAGGGTACGAATACCAAAGTTGAAATAGGAGCTAAACCATGGACTAACTAGTGACACTTATAAAAATATCATTGGATTATGGGTGATGCGAAATAAACAATCTGAAACTAAAAGCAATCACTTCACAACTGACTTAATGTGGAGACGAGGTTGAGTATGAGATAGTTACTACATAGGTACACTATTAGGTCAATCAATTATGTTGTGACGGTAACAAGGTGAGGTATGTATACGTTACCGATGCTGTAGAATTCAACAGCTTCTCCTGTCGGAAATACAAGGAAGACAGCCATTTCCAGCAATAGTACTCCGTGCACAAGAGGAGAGAGTTCCATAGTTGCTATCTTGAGTAAACGTAAACTTGGTAAGTTCGTTCAATGTGTTCGTAGTGATCGGGATGAATGGACCCTTTGTCAAAGCGATTGTGGCCGTGTGGCACGGGCTGTAATCATCGTTATGGTTCGAGTCTCAAAACAATTGCCGCAAATTGCGTCCTCAAAGTAATCCCACACAAAGATAGGTTTTGAATGGTGAAGGTTACAGCATGGCACTCACGTCGCCGTCGACTGCTGGGGGAAAAACTTTTATCGCGTTTGGCCCATGAGGTTTAGTATTTAATGTCTTTGAAATCACGATGGAGAAGATCTACATCATTTATAATTCAGAGTGCAATTTGGCCAGTAATGCAGAGCGGATGCCAGCGACGCCGACACTGTAGCAAGCATGAACGCCTCTGCAGCGCGCGGGGCTATACGGTGTTATAGATGCGCGCGCTCTGCAGTCAAATTAGCTCCGGCACCCGGGGGATTTGAGCCGAGGTGTTTGGAAAGTCAAAGTGTTACGAGAAACTGTAAAAGATCCCAGATTGCACGGTGACTGTGGGGGACATGATGAACCACATTGCTCCACATTGCTCACTGTACATTTGCCTCACTATCCAGACATCTCTGCTTGGTAGAAGACCTCAGTTCAAAAAGAAGAAAAGAGACGGTTACCGTAATGACACCGTTTTGCCTGACCTAGTCTGCATATAATAAATGGTCCCATTCTGTCAAATCGAGACCCAGTTCAATTTCGGTCATTATGTTCTAACTGCAGGGTAACTCTAGGGAATAAATCCAGGAAACAAACAGATTTACTCAACGCAGACACAGTTTGATCAGCGGAAGCAGGTCACGTTCCAAAAAACTAGTACTTCATTTTTCTGTACGTAAATCAGCTCCATGTAATTTGGTCGGACTCTATCTTTTGAAAATCTGGCTTCTGAGTGGCTACCCCGAACAAAGGTATTGCCATGAGGTTATCAACTTAACGCTAGATAGCTCAGTTGGTACACTGCAAAAACCCGAGTTTTAAAATTGACACCATGATTGTTGTCACAAATCGAAAAAAAAATAAAAAATATCAATCAACACTTACAGCTTAGGGTGTTAAAATAACAATAATTTCTGCGAACAAAATTACTTCGGTGTCATGTTAACACCCTATGGTGTCAGTTTTGATTCTCTGTTGAATATCTACTAAGTGATAATATCCATGATTTTACAGTGAAGAGCGCCGGCACATTAATCCTGAGGTCGTTGTTTTAAATCCCACTGAAATCCATTTTTTCTGTATTAGGTACATTTACGGAAGCTTGTGTTTAAACAGATTAAACATTTCTTTAAAATAAATTTAAAGCTATAGGTCTACCCAATATTTAGATTTAAAGGCTTTACTGGCCGGTTGTTGCCTATCAAATGGTTTGTAATTATGTCCAGGTGTTCACAATTTGAAAAATATATCAAACAAACCTTATTACTTAGATTACATTCGGCAGTGTGAAATATTTATGTTCTAACCTCAGATACACACACTGTAAACAAATTGGGTAAAATAATGCCCAACTTTTTACCCAATTAAGGGCGAATAGTCAACTCATCCAACTTTTGGGCAAAATATTACCCATTCACATTGGGCACACTTTTTGCCAATTACTTGGGGAATGGGCAAATAGACCTCTCCCAACAGTTAGGCAGTATTTTATAACCAACTGATTGGGTAAAATTTATTTAACCAGGTGATGAGCACAATTTGCCAACCGTTGGTTAAAATTAAACCAAATATTATTTAACCCTTTGATTCACAGTTCCTCCTGTGATACGTCGTAAAACCAGGCATAGAAACGATCTTTTCCACAATGGCAAACGGTGGCGAGCTGTGACCTTGGCGTCTTTCTGAAAAACGTGAGGGTGCCCAGTGGTTTGTAGATGTCTTGGAAGGTTAGTTTTTAACTAATCAAAGTTTGTTTCCTGTTCACTGAGTTGTACACAGTCGTGACAGTTGCAGCGCAAGCAATGCAGTGATAGTTCCATGCATGTATTGTCATACATGTACATGTACTACACACACATACAACACAACATACACGCATACATGCCACGGGCCGCGGCGTTGCACATAATGGCATGATAAAACTGAAAATAATTCAACGGTAGTGTCACTGTGTTGCTTGCTCTGCAACTGTCACGACGACTATGTACGACTGAATAGGAAACACAACTTAATTTTTAGTTAAAAACTAACCTTCAATGTGGATCTATAACCACTGGCCAACCCCGCTCGTTTAAGAGAGACGACACGGTCACAGCCACTCCTCCACTCGCCATTGTTGGAAAATATCGTTTTTATGCTTTTTATGCACACACGGCGTTTGGCGGGAACAATGCCCAACTTTGGGGTAAAATGTGCCCAGTTCTTGGACAACTCTTTGATCGTAGTGCGCATGATCGGACGATTTTGCCCAACTAATGTGCATAATTTTAACCAACAATCGAGATTAATTAAAATTACCAAAAAGTTGCCCAATACATAAGCAAAAGTGTAACCAACAATTATGATGAATTCAGATTACGAAATATTTACCCAACACTTGCCCAACTTTTGTTCCGCTTCTTATACAAAAAATGGGCAAACAAAATGTTTGCCCAACAACACCAATTATTGCTTTCGTTGGGCAATTATCGACCAATAATTGTGGAAGTTACTTTGCCCAACAAATGATTTGACCAACGTTTTTGGCAGTGCACAGTTGAACTATAACAAACTAGACAAAGCCAAAACATCAAACCAAAACCAAAACCAGGGAAAGGGTAATACACACCGTCAAGTTGGCTCATGGGTCACTTCCCTGCCTATCACATCTGCGGACCCCGGTTCGAATCCTTGTGTTAAACACATGAACAGGAACATATATAATTCAGATTCAGATAAACATATTTGAGATTATTTACATAAAATGTAATAACAGGAAAAATTAGGAACCATTAAATTCATTACGTGCATTTCTGAACACCTGACTGACATTGTTATGGCTGGAAATCAATCATCACGTTATAGCACCAATATTCAACGCTGTCCACTCTACGGTAAGGTGTTAAGTCATCTCGTTGATTGCCAGCCGTTACAGCGACACGTTCCAGTGATTACGGAAATTGCTCTACGCGCAATCAAAATGGCCGACACAATCATAATCTTCCCCAAATGTTCATATCATTACCGCTTTGTTTTATTTGATTTGAGAGATAATGCCGTTATACCGATGCGGCACCTTTGTAAAAAAACAAAAATATTTGAAAATGATTTCTGAGCTGTCACTATAAAAAAATAAATGGTGTCTTTAAAGTACAACTGCAGACAGATTGCTTCTATAGGTAGGGCCATATATTTGCTTTTGTCACGGTAATGCTAATCTATAGATAGTTCCCAGTAGACGCCATCTTTACGGGCAAATCGCATTTTGGCTTGCAGGCGCGTCAGGCGCTCAAATTATTAACGCAGCCGCGTCATTCACTAACCAATCATGCAATGAGTTTTGTGAAATGTGCGCGTGCTGCACGCCGTTCTCACGCGTAACGCATGACTGTGTGTTCCAAATTGCCCGTAAAGATGGCCGAATTACGTCATACTGCAACCTATCTATAGGCAATAAAGAAAGATACAGTAAAATTCACATGTGAAAGTTTTAGCTGAATTCTGTGTGTACTAGAACTAGACTATATCTCCACCCAGCAAAGTTTGAAATCCTCTTCTCAAACCTCACTAGATTGCAAAGTTTCAAACATTTTAATATTATTTTGTTCAGTAACTGTTATGAAAGAGCCGTGATGATTTGTTTATATTTACTTATATTAATTTATTTTTTACTATTTGTTTTAATTTATTTGTTGATTGATTGTGTTATTACTTTCCGTTAAAAAAATAACAGTTGAAACAAGCATTGCTAAAGAAATACACCGGAATCTGAAATAAAACAAACAGCAACGTCCAAAGTGTTACAATTTATTACAGACAAACATAGGGCATGGTCAGACAAATATAAATTACAGTCTCATGTTCAAAATACAATCATTATAAATCACAGCAACCATTATGAACTGTAACAAGTTGACATTAATCCCGGCAGGAACACGCCTTAACTTTAACCCTTGTAGGCGTGTCAGCCCCAGTCTTTATCTCAACGCTCAAAGGTTCCAATATTTACCTACACACAATCAAAGATATATTTTTTACATCTAAGTGACTTCTCCACATTCCCAGCTATTGTCTAAGATTATTTGAGCCTCATTCTTTGTTTAATTAATTATGTTTTAATTAGTGACAAGAACAGATGGATCAACTTATCAGATGGTTCGAACTGAGTAGGTCTGTATTTGACATGGGATTTTGCACTAAATCTTACAACTGTAAAACATTTGTACGCCCTAATGAACAAAAAACAAACCGCAACTCTGGAACCTGTCGCCCTCTTAGATATGTGGAATGGTCCGGTCTAGGGTATCAATGATTTTGGCTCCTCTTCGTTATTGCCCTTTGAGAAACTGTCGAAATAAACAAAATTTGACATGACTAATGACGCATGCCTTTATTAAGGGTTTTAAAGTACAGCCTTGGTGGTTGTTGAACAAACACACACAAATATTGTTTTCATTCTGAAAGTTTAAAATTAGTCTTACTACTAATTCTCAAGAAAATATTCCTGTCTGAAATTATAGTGTCAAGTTGGAGGAAATAGCATTTGTCCAAACAGATCACTGTTAATCATTTCGATAGAAATGAAAGCGTATACACTTGTACTTAATCCCTGGTAGTAAACCGATTCGCGTTCTATTTTTTTCTACTTTTTTTTTCATTTACTAAAACAAGACCACCGAATTTGATGACAACTTCACAGGTTGTTTAACTGAGGTGATTATTGAAACAAATGCAAGTGGAGTGGAAATTAATCAACCCTTGTGTGGTGTAATTTACATTATCATTGGCATATTACCCTTACTGAGCCCGGGGTCGATTTCACAAAGCACTTAGATTCATCTTAAGATGAGTTGTCAGTATCACCATAGTGATTTGTATTGTGACATCACACTTTGCTTAGTAATTAAGATAAAAACCCAGTTAAGATCAATCTTAATTCTTTGTGAAATCGACCCCAGGGTATTGATCTGCCCTGATTAAGGTTTTAACTTATCTGCCCTGACTGATCAATATACCATGCCATGTGGCAGAGGGTGTGTGTTCCCCCCCCCCCCCCCCCATATTTTGTTTTTAATGTTCCCATACCCTTTTCATCTTGTACACAAGTACAACACCCTTGAGATTCCCAGAACACAATGAATACAGAATGGAGCAGGGGGGGGGGGGGGGAGACATCATGCCACAAATCGACCAAAATGACCGATCATGTCTCGATAAAGTGTAAGTAGCTGCAATGATAATCGTACTATTTTACAAAGATACCAGCTTAGCTTCACCGGTTAGCACCAGTTTGTTATCACCAATCTAGTTTACTGTAACAGTCTCTTATATTGCTTAAACTCAATAGATCGATCCATTAAGCCCCGCCTCCTTACGAGTTGACCAATCACAGCCGCGAAACCCGATCACCATTAGTGCAAAGATCACCAAACGGTGATCAGATTTCGCGGTTGTGATTGGTCAATGAGAAATGGGCGGGGCGTAATGGATCGGTGTATTCCCAGATTGCTAAGTAAAACAGTTTCATAACTCAGGTGCCAGACTTAGTGCATGAGAAAAACAGACATAACCACACAACACCATTTCAGCGTCAACTTCATTGGTTGCCTATAATAATTCGTATCGACTTTAAAATTCTCATTTTAACATGCAAAGCTATATTAAGCATATCACCAAGTCTCATTCTCAGGTTATCTTTTGTTGATTTTGTTTCATATATATTTCAAAGCTACATTTTACTTTCCAACCAGTATGATATACTTGAAGAAACAAAACCACGCAAACTTAAAACTCAAAATGGAGGGACCAACTTGTCCCGGAAGTTCGAATACTCACGAGACTTGAACTGTCTATCAATTCAATTCAATTCAATGTAACATTTATTTCCATCTTGAAAAGTACAAAACAAAATGTTTTAAATAAGCAATATTGTGGAGGCACAATCCTAATAAGCCAAGGCTTGTAGTGGAGTGCCTTTAGAAGAGAAAGCAGAACAAACAAACAAACTTAGTTAATTAATTATGAACAAATAAACTAGCTGATTAATTTTTACAAAAACAAAGATATACATGGGGACAATGATCTGACACGAAAGAAGTTGAGATAACTGATGACTAAAAAAAACTGCAGTGGAGGAAGCAATTCTGGAGAATAAACCAAAGGGATGAATCTATGCTACATATTGGGAGACAAGATACTCTTTGAAAGAGATTTTAAAAGAGCCCACGGAGGTTTTGGACTTAATTGATTTGTCAATGCTATTCCAAAGACTGGGACCATAGAAGCGAAGTGTGTTCTTGTGCTGAGATGTACGTGTGAAAGGTACGTATAGGTTGCTGTGTGATCTAGTGTGATGGTTGTGAATGACGTTAACTGAAGTAAAGAAAGAAGAAAATGTATCCGGTAAGAGATTATTAGTAAATTTAAACATGAAAATGCCAGTTTGAAACTTATTAATATCAGACAGGGTGAGAGTGTGCAATTTGACAAGAAGAGGTGCAGTATGATCACGTGGTAGGGATTGGGTACAGATCCGAATTACCCGTTTTTGAATGACTACTAGTGGGTGAAGCTTAGAAGTAGAACTGTGAGCCCAAACGATATTACAGTAGTTTAAGTAAGGAAGAATAAGGGTATTGTAGAGTGAAAACAGAACGTTGTTAGGGGAAAAATTACGCATTTTAGAAATAACGCCAGTGTTCCGGGAAATAATCTTGGAGATGTGTGAGATGTGATCTGACCAGGTGAGTTTATCATCGATGATAACACCGAGAAACTTTATAGAATGAGCCTGGTCAATACGAGTGTCCTGTATAAAAATATCTGAAGTAGCAGGAATATTCTTGGATCTACTGAAAACCATGTATTTCGTTTTGGCAGAATTAAGAGACAGCATGTTGGCTTTGAACCAAGAAGAAACTTTGCAGAGTTCATCATTAAGAGTGATGACCAAAGTGGAAAAATTGGGGTGAGAGAACAAGATAGTGGTGTCGTCAGCAAACAGAATAAAAGACACAAGATTGGAACAGTGGTGGAGATCGTTGATATAAAGAAGGAAGAGAAGAGGACCAAGAATAGAACCCTGTGGAACACCATGATTGTTAACCAATAAAGAAGAAGAGCAATAATTTACAACAGAGTATTGTTTTCTGTTATCCAGATAGTCTCCAAACCATTGATAAGAGACACCACGGATACCATAGAATTCTAGTTTAGACAAAAGGATAGAGTGGTCGATGGTGTCAAAAGCCTTTGACAAGTCAATAAAGACACCTATAGAAGACATGTTGTTAGTGAAAGAGTTTGTAAGATTATCAACGAGTTGGATGAGAGCCATATCGGTCGAAAACTTGTTGCGAAAACCAAACTGCTGATCATAGAGAAGATTGAAGCGTGAAAGGAAGGAAGAAAGCCGTTTATAAACAAGTTTTTCAAGAATTTTAGAAAAACATGGTAAAACGGAAATAGGCCGGTAATTATTGAGTTTATGAGAATCTCCGTTCTATCAAATTAAATCTGTTTTCATTACACCCCAAAGGGAGAATTTCAAACTCGTATACAATAAATACATAGAGACATATACGAACTCTTCGAGATACCAGATCACTAGGGCGGGTACGTGATGGGATTGTGTATTTGATGATACAATCATGGAATTCGGCGCACAGTCACAGTATGTCATAAAAAATGTTTACCCCCTGCTTTTTCTTAATGCTTTCTGCTTCTCTGTCTCTGTCTCTGTCTCTCCATTCATGTATTTCCACGTGACTGCTCTCGTTACACTTGTATACATGGTTATGTGTGTAGTGTTTTTTCATTTAGCCTTCGAGAAAGACTCTGCTAGTGTCGAAACGTCAGGCCACTAACTAATTTTTGAAAAAAAAAGAAGAAGATAAATTTGGCTCAAAGGACCATCGCAGATTTGTCCTTTGAAAAGAATATAGGTAGAATAACAAGCAATGGCAACTTTTAAAAACCTGCGTTGACCCTTGCCTTACTTCATGACATAGGCCTACTCTGACTGTCTGCCAAATGCCATGTTTGTATCATCAAAGGCACAATTCCTGTAAATATTCCCCCTATTTGCCCCTCTTCATATAAATTCACTATAATATACTTTGGGTTCTGTCGTATATTTGCATAGAAGAACGTGCAAGGTGACCATTAAGTCTCCACAGTACCTGACCCAAGTTTTAACATCTTTTGCCAAATTGAGATTGCAGTGAACGAAATTGCGGCCAATTGAAAGCAGTCTCGACAAAGAGCGAAACTTATCAGAAAAATATACAAACAACATGGATAACATCAAATGCCTCCAATCTTCTGATCATGTTTTTTGTTCTCTATTATTTAGAAATCTATATGAAGCACCTTTTTGAAAAACGCTGTAAGTTACACACTTTATTAAAAAAGCTAAATCGGTGATTTGATGGGTAAAAGAAAGGGAGAAAGGGAATGAGAACCGAGCCACACCGTTTTACAAAGATGACTATCGCCACAACCATGGGGCATTCCCAGCCAGACATCTACTGACATAATTGACAATGTATCAACGCTTTCATCATCAAAGAAGAGACAAACAGGTGTCTTCAAGAAAAATAGTTCAATACTCGCATCAGATAGCGGAAGCTACGGGCGATTGTGGTTAAAGAAAGTGCACAGAAATCGATATGTATAATAAGAGCATTGATATACACACTGACTTCTATTTCACATCGTGTTTGGGACGATCTGCTTATTTTGAACTTATTTCGGCAGGACGGCAGTTAACTTTAACTTGATGTTACTCGCATTCAAGGTATTGATGTAACCAAATGGAGTTTTGAAAACGTACAATTCTTTCTACACACCTGTTTCGTTAATGATGTTTATTTATGATTGCTTATTTTTGTTTGTTTTCAAAAATGTTGTGAATATTTTTCTTAAGGTTTTCGTATTGTAAAGCGCTATGATCATGCCTCTCTTTTGGAATAGCGCTATATAAGCACTGTTTATTATTATTATAATATTATCAGCAACGTCGACTAAAAAAATACTGCGGGCACGCGAGAAAGATAATTGCAATGGTGCTGAAAGATCTTCATGACTCCATTGATTTACAAAAACAATTACAAAAATTTTAAAATTATATATTGAATTCTTTTTGGGGTATTAAAGTTACACAAAATAGTTAATAAAAATGCTGACACATTTCAAACTGAAGGCTTTACCAGAAATTATTCAAATAAAATTGAATTTGCAGCACTGACCTTCCAATATCCTCTCTCAAATAAAGACAAATTAGAGGTAAAAAAATCGAGGTAGAATCAAAGTTATAAAACAATAACACATTTAGTAATAAACCAAACAAAGTTTTGAAATGGACAAACTTCCAGGTAAAAGGTGACCCATTTGAAATTGGAGTCAGACTGACCATAATATAGTTCTGTTGTTTTCATGATGGAAGCAATAGTTGTGGCCATGTCTGTCCGGGGAATAAAATTGTGTTTTGAGGCAAATCATAAATACATTCATATATTTTAATTATTTTCTTCCCAACTAATGCGATTGCGCAACAAAACAGTACTTTTGCAATTATTGTTGTGGTGTTGACATCGATAGCAAAATACAAAATGCAATTTTTTTTATTCATGCATGTAAAATATTCTTTTTACATGGGGATTATGCATTAAGTTTCTGGGTTGAATTATTACATTTTGACTTACAGCTTGTCCGCTCACAAAATGTATAATTTAAAGGTGTTTTTCCCCCTTTTTGTTTTCTTTTTGACAAAAAACTTCGCACGTATTGACGTCGCATTTATCACAACGGTGTCTTTTCCAGTTTTACCCTGGTCACTGAACACCTCATTTTTTCGAGCCCTCGTTTCTTTTTTTCTCAACATTTCCCACTCTTTGACCAGGTCCTATCATCTTTCTGCGAAGTGGAATCGCTTCTTTAAAACAATTCGTTTGCACCTGTGTAGTGTATAAACCTTGTGCATGGGGGTGATGTTTACATGCAACTTTGAGGTAACGAACTGCACTGTATGCAAGGGAAACTTCGGTAGCACAAAATACAATTGGTTTATAGCAGTGTCTTACATTCATTCACATGGCCCTAGTTGACTTTTGTTTTTACACAGCCATGCAGGCAGAAAACATGTTCTCTTCAAAATGAATTCACTTGATAACATGATGCAGTTTTGTTTTTTCGAATTGTTATAAGTACTTTACGCGTAACGTTAAGATTCTTTCATAACCTCGGCAATTAGATCGTCGACCCCACCGCTGGTAACCGTTAAATAATAGCCCCAGTACACAATGTTTAGTACGAGGAACACAAACGGGAACGCTTTCCGGGACCTCTGGTCGACCATTCCGGGGTCGATACCGATTTGACCGATGGTAGCACAGCTTGGACCGCACATCTCTCCGCATTTACTCTTGTCCTTCGACGGGACGCGTCTCATGGGTTTGGCCTTGGGTGAGCCTCGTTCTGCGGCGCGGATGTACGAGGATCGTCTAGCACCGCCTCGGTTCATCATGTCCGCGTTGGAATAGTTGGCTGATTTTACCGCATTCTCATTGACGAATGTTATCTCCTAGAATCAAATGAAGTCAAAATTATAAGTGAAAGTGTTGACATGTTCTCCAATGAAATTCGAAATTTTAAAAACTAAAAATGAATTATTTTCGGGATCCCGACATAATTTCACGTCGATCAGCCTTGAACACACAATGCACGTTACATATGTTGTGCGTATACGCGAAAATTATTGTTTGTTTTTTTGTTTTGAAACAGCATCATCTGTCAAAATTCATTTCAGAGAAAGACACAATGGGGTGAAAAAATGAACAGTTGATTAAAACGAGACTTGAACTTGTGAACCGGATAAGCCGGCATTCTACCAACTGAGCTTATCTAGCCCTATGTTGGCGATCTCCCAATTTGTCAATATCTTTGTTCGGGGTGCGAGTCTGAAGCCATTCAACATGTAACTGCCATATGTAGCAGGAATCACATCCAATACAAGTAATTACAGTATAACGTAGGAAGAGAAAGCCATCGGATCACCTTAAGGGCATGCGAGTAATCAACTACAAAGGAGACTAACTGGGTACATTTTTTTCAATTTTGGGTTGACCAAAAAAAAGAATTCTTTCAACGAAACTTAGGCTGTTAACAACGAGAGAAATACAAAACGTCAACTTACAATTTCGTTGTGCTTCTTGTCAACGCTGTAGACGCTGCATGGTGATCCAGTGCTCTTCGATACTGGTGACTGGTTCCCGTTCTCCCTGTACTCTTTGAGCCTCCTCCTTGCCTCCCTAAACCGTGGCTTCTCGTAGTAACTGACCAGAGCAAACTCCAGCAGGGCAGCGAAGACAAAGAAGTAGCACATCCCAAGGAAAATATCAATCGACTGATCGAGAAAACAAAACACAACAACTATCTTTAATTTGTAAACAGATACTTGTTGTATGGACACTCAGTCCCGTAGAGATGTGAAACAGTGGCATTAAACCAGACATTGTGGTTTAATAAATTAAAAAATCGTATATTTTTCAATTTTATATTCTCTTATTATTAGTTTTATTTCATTTAATATTTAATTTTATTTATTTAACTAATTATCAAATTAGTTATTGTTATGGGGAGAGGTTAAGAAGGGCAATATGTTGTTACTAACGTTAGTTTTTTTTTTTTTTACAAAATACCTGGGCATCAATAACACCAACCAGTGGCAACATTGGTAAATGTCAAAGACACGTATATCCTCACTTTATGTGAACCAACATGTACATAATAACCAACCTGCGAAAGTTTAAGCCCAAGCGGTCACCGGAGTCCCAAGGAATTACAGTCCCTTTGTAAAACATTTGGTAAAGATTCCATATTTTATTAGGCGAGAAATATTCAAACTGACCTCCTTTTTAGGTATTGGTTGTTGTAATACTGATAATAACTTGGGAGGCTAATCATCTTTACTCGCAGCTGAGCAGCTGATTTGAAGAATTTGGCAACAGTATTTTCGAGTCGCAGGCATGCAAGGGCGCCTCTGGGTGCCAGCCACATTGAACCTTATGCTGACCACGGAGCGCTGCCAGAGGTCAAAAGTTTTTGATTTATCCCGAGAGAGGAACACTATGGTGAGCTTGAAGAAAGGTGGCATAGGAGAGAACCAACGCATAATTCTACTCACATGGACCTAGACAGGAATCGAACCAGGGTTACAGTGGTAAGAGGCGAGCGCTTTACTCACTACTCACTAGCTATAGGTTGCCACTCTAGATGTGGACTCGAATTGTAAAACACGATTGTTGTTTTGTTGATTGATGTTTCCCTATGTTGTTATTACATTATTTTGAAGAACAAAAATCTGCATATTATTTTGTCTGAGCCTATCGTTGCCGAGCGGTCTAGACAACTAAGCCCGGTGGCTGAGCTCTCTCAATGTGTGTTCGACTCTTGATCCCAGCACTTATGCGTCCTTAGCAAGACACTGAACTATAACTGCTCCTTGACTTATGGTCTCTGCCGAGTAATGACGTAGACGTAGATGTATAAATGGACACCAATTTCTTTCCTTCTGAAGAGGAAACAAATATTGTGCAAATTTTACCTTAACATAGGAGAGCTTTGGGAGAGATGAGCCGGCATTGCCCATGAGTGTAGTCATGGTAAGCACGGTGGTGATCCCCAGGGCAGTACGGGCCGGAGTCGAGGACCGTGGAATCCAGAACGACACCCAAGAGACAATGACGATGAGAGTGGACGGCATGTACGTCTGAATCAGGTAGTAGGAGATCTCTCGACCCAGGTAGAAATCTGCAATCAGCTGAGAGTAGTTGCCAACTGCAGGGGACGTGTAAAGGAAGAGGATGTTTAAATCTGGGCCTGATTTCATAAAGCTGTTAATCAGAAAAATACTGCTTAGCAATTTCTTTACTAAGCGAAAAAAAAAATGAGGTGGGCACCAGTGGCAACAATGCAATCTTTGAGAAATTTTGGTTGGTAACCTGCTTCAGCTAAGCAATATTTGTCCGTGCTTGGCAAGTTCTTGTGATTACAGGCTTTGTTAAATTGAGCCCCTTTTAAATGTGTGACTTACACGCTTACATGTAAGCAGACTTTTCTGCTCAAGCAGCGTTAATTAACTTAATTTCAAGCTTAGAGCCACACTTTAAACGTAAGCAAACAAATCTCGCTGATCATCCTCTTAAATGAACGCAGTGTTCAAAGGTAAGATTTGACGATCATCTTTGTTTTGTTTTATCCGGAATGTTTGAAAGTGACCTCTCACAAATCAATTTTTGAAAACTTTGATTGTAACGACAGCCACGCCAAGGGAGTATCACATTTATTTGAAGTCACTGTTTTATAAATTGAATCCCTTTAAATAATCTTCCCACCTCATTATTCTGTAATCAATCGCTAGATATGTAATATTGATATGATGTTAAGACCGAGGAGACCGTCTTTGGGGTGTCAGCTCAGGGACTGGTCTGACCCGGCAGTCTGATGCTCCGGGGCCTAGACGCCCATCCGAACGTGTGGTGCTTCCAAATTGTGTTTATTGTCACCCAAGTGGCGTAACACTTTCTTAGAGTTCGTTTTGAATTAGAAGAGTGGCAGTGGCTGCAGCAACGATTGGCACATCAGCTTGCATTCACTTTGAGAGAACATTCCCTAATTGAGAGAACATTCCCTAATTGGGAAAACATTCCCTCGTTGGGAAAACATTCCCTAATTAGGAAAACATTCCCTCGTTGGGAAAACATTCCCTTTTAAGGAAAAAATCCCCTAATTAAGAAAGCACCCTGTAGTGGGTTGATTGGTTCCAGTCCTTTTATTTTTTTAAAGACAAACTACGCCTATAAGTGACCTAATCTGACACATTAGCTCCTTTGAAGATCTGCTTAATACAGCGAGTGAAAGAAAGCTGATAACTCCCAGGGAACGGTCCGGAGCGAGAAACGTAGCGGGAGCGAGAAACGTAGCGGAAACGACGGACTGACAACATCATCAAGTGGACCATCAAGCCCGGAGAAGACCGTAGCTCCATTCACCGACCTGGCGTTCACCACCCTTGAACTCCCAAAGTGTCGTATAGCTAATTCTACTAGAACAATTCTTAGCATTAAATCAGTGGAACAGAACTCGTTTACAGCGATTTTTTTAATTCTGATTTAACGACGCTTACCGTAGTAGATTGCCAGATTGGTGCGATGGCTGTTGCCTAGGAATTGAAACTGTGGAAGGGTAACAGCAGGGTCAACGTAGATCGGTGATGTTGGCATCCAATAATAATGAACGTTCTGGTCGCTGTAAGCATCTGTAAATGAATACGTTAATTTAATATTTTTACAATGAAACAAAATATTCAATATAATAGGCCCTAGTGTTTTCTTTTTTAAACAAAGGTGTTAAGAAAATGACAACGGATATTTTAAAATATGTCATCAGCATGTGCTGTAAGTGGCCCTAGCTACGGGGCTTTATATATAAGGGTATCGAGCAGTTTATAAAAGTGTCGCCTTACAAAAGGAAAACATGTATTTGTGATTCGAATATTGGCAGCAAGAGATTTGTACTCACAGCTTTCCATTGTGAGTGAACAGCGTTGTTGATCCATAGGAAAGTATGCAAGGTTCATGGCACAACTTGCCGTAACAGTCAACCTGCAGAAGATGAAGAAGTAAGTCAACTGTTTTAATTAATAGTCTAGTCAATCTATGGTTTGACCTAGACAAAATTGCAACAGAAACGATTTTTTTTGCAAGTGTCTCTTGAAGCCCTCCAAAACAACATATCAAAAAAGTAGAAAAAAGGAAGTAGGGGAAATATGCCTAATTTGCATAAATTAAAAATTGCCGTTTTTGCCTCTATTAAGTGTACGCACACCCTCAAATGCTAGTAGAAATCTTAATTTTTCTACACAATATTTTCATGGGTATGGTCACTACATATTCTCCAAACCCATATGAGCAAGAAAAAACCAAGATGGCCGCCATTTTCCCGCCAAAAACAAATTATCACTAGTTAGTTAGATAATAATCTGATTTGAATGACCGCTGCGCTAATATTATGTTTCAGACTCGTTGGTATAACATTGCTCTCAGTGTTTATCACTAGTAATCCCAATATACAATTTTCACTTAAGCCAAAGGTATTCGAGTAAACAATTGTCAACTTAGTTACACTTTCAGGAATCATTCAAAAGTAACTCTAACTTGCATGCAGTGTTTAAACAATTCAGAGGTTGAATCCCTATCAAAGGAAAAGGCTGCAATAAAGTGTATGACCCCCAAATGTAATAATAAATTAGTTTATCCCAGTTTCAGAAAAATCACAATTAAGAATTTTGCGAAGATTTAAATAGGTATGCAACAGATTTTGCTGATATTAGAGGTATTATGAAAAACGATGGTTTTATATAGAATTGCTGTAAAATAGGGCATCCCAGGTAGCATTCCCCATGTGGGGCTTAATGGGTCGTCCCATATGGGCCCCCTATGGGTCCCCTATGGGTTAAACCATATTGACACCTGCTGATCCTGCACCTGGGATTCATATGGGGCCCTTATGGGTAGGCCCATTCGGGTAGGCCCATATGGGTAGGCCCTTTATGGGTAGGCCCTTTATGGGTAGGCCCATAATGGGTAGGCCCATAATGGGTAGGCCCATAATGGGTAGGCCCATAATGGGTAGGCCCATAATGGGTAGGCCCATAATGGGTAGGCCCATAATGGGTAGACCCATAATGGGTAGACCCATAATGGGTAGACCCATAATGGGTAGACCCATAATGGGTAGACCCATAATGGGTAGGCCCATAATGGGTAGACCCATATGGGTAGGCCCATATGGGTAGGCCCATATGGGTAGGCCCATATGGGCCTCATATGGGGTAACACATAATTATGGGCCCCACTAGATCCTGCACCCAAGATTCATACGGGCCCCATACTGGTTGAACCTGTCTGGGATACATCTGGGGCCCATCTGGGTTATCCCATATGGGCAATACCTGGGATTCGTATAAGCATTCTGTGCCAAAATGAGAGATCCATGTGGGTGGCGTACATATGGGCCAGGGCCAGCCCATAGACTTATAAATATGTTCAAGTAATTATTTAATGTTAAATAGAAGTCTAATTACATGTATACTAATCTACAATACCACTAAATACAAACTATATTACTCAGTTATAATATGGTGTATATAAGTATATACCTTTCCCTACATGGCATGTATTATATATATAGTCCAGGAACTGAAGACTTACAGTCATGGTTAACAGTTTTTTGAATTAAAAATGTCAATATTTTAATTAGCATGTTTTTACGGAAGCCGGATAGTGCCAGGAAATAAGAAGTGAAATATTTTTTCATGAGCGCGATAATATTTTTTTTGTACCATTTATCTGGCGGCCGCCACTTATTATCCGGCGGCCGCCACTTAATTATCCGGCGGCCGCCACTTATTATCCGGCGGCCGCCACTTAATTAAGTGGCGGCCGCCACTTATTATCCGGCGGCCGCCACTTAATTAAGTGGCGGCCGCCACTTATTATCTGGCGGCCGCCACTTAATTAAGTGGCGGCCGCCACTTATTATCTGGCGGCCGCCACATAATTATCTGGCGGCCGCCACATAATTATCTGGCGGCCGCCACATAATTATCTGGCGGCCGCCACATAATAATCTGTACCACACGTTCTTTATTTTGCGGATTTTAAGAGGACGGGTCATAGGATTCAGGGGGGGGGGGTTAAGAGGACATGTTGGGTGCGTTCGATTAGCTTCCCCGGGTCGACCCCGGTCTGCTCATCCGGGTGAGCCCCTAACCATGAGCTAATCGAACGCCAACTTCCCCCAGCATTCACACCAATGCATCTTGGGACAGCCGACCGGAACTACTTCCATTTTGTAAAGAGGAAAACTCATAGGTTCCGGGGGGGGGGGGGGGGGGGGGTTAGAGGACAGGTCGTAGGATCATGGGGGGGGGGGGGGGGGTGGGGTAAGAGGCGTGTCATAGGAATGGGGGGTTAAGAGGACAGGTCATAGGATCCAGGGGGTAAGATGACATGTCATAGGATCAGGGGGGGGGGGTGGGTAAGATCCATAGAGACACCAAAGTCATGTCCTCTCACCCCCCCCCCCCCCCAATTATGATCCTATGACATGCCCTCTTACCTTTAACCCCCCCCCCCCCATGATCCTACGACCTGTCCTCTAACCCCCCCCCCCCCCCCCCCCCCCCGGAACCTATGAGCTTTCCTCTTTACTCCCCTGGTTCCTATAATGGGTGCGTTCGATTAGCTTCCCCGGGTCGACCCAGGTCTTCCACCGGTGCGTTCGAATAGCTTTGACGTCATTCGCGGGGCTCACCCGGGTCAGCCCCAAGTGCCCTGCTTGTGGAGCGGGTCACTTGGGGCTGCCCCTGGTTCATGACGTCACGGCGAAAAACTTTCTCAATGGCCACCATTTTGTTTGTAATTCAGCGGGACATTTTAGGAAGTTTGACACACATTTTCGCCATTACAACAGCGTTTTTGTGAGCAATAAGTATTTTTTATTCGAAGCCGGGTGTATCACTGTGGGGTTGTACAAATTGTTTAATGTTGCAGTTTTACCTTGAGAATAATTATTTTACGAGTTTTCGTGAATCCACAGAAAGTATCGGACATACGGCACAAAATGGAAGTAGTTCCGGTCGGCTGTCCCAAGATGCATTGGTGTGAATGCTGGGGGAAGTTGGCGTTCGATTAGCTCATGGTTAGGGGCTCACCCGGATGAGCAGACCGGGGTCGACCCGGGGAAGCTAATCGAACGCACCCAACATGTCCTCTTAACCCCCCCCCCCCTGAATCCTATGACCCGTCCTCTTAAAATCCGCAAAATAAAGAACGTGTGGTACAGATTATTATGTGGCGGCCGCCAGATAATTATGTGGCGGCCGCCGGATAATAAGTGGCGGCCGCCACTTAATTAAGTGGCGGCCGCCGGATAATAAGTGGCGGCCGCCACTTAATTAAGTGGCGGCCGCCATATAATAAGTGGCGGCCGCCACTTAATTAAATGGCGGCCGCCGGATAATAAGTGGCGGCCGCCACTTAATTAAGTGGCGGCCGCCGGATAATAAGTGGCGACCGCCACTTAATTAAGTGGCGGCCGCCGGATAATAAGTGGCGGCCGCCACTTAATTAAATGGCGGCCGCCGGATAATAAGTGGCGGCCGCCGGATAATTAAGTGGCGGCCGCCGGATAATTAAGTGGCGGCCGCCGGATAATTAAGTGGCGGCCGCCGGATAATTAAGTGGCGGCCGCCGGATAATAAGTGGCGGCCGCCAGATAAATGGTACAAAAAAAATATTATCGCGCTCATGAAAAAATATTTCACTTCTTATTTCCTGGCACTATCCGGCTTCCGTATGTTTTAAATGAAAACGTCTAATTGTAAAGTTTATGTATGGGTTTGCCCAGGTCTTACCCATATATTGTACCCAAAGGGTCTTTGCATATTCTACCCCCAAAGCTTGCTTAGGTCGTTCTTATTGGATAACCAAATGTACCTTTTTATGTCACTGCCCACAAGGGATTGCTTGTAGGTAATTCCTATTCTTATTTGGGCCTTTCCATAATTGTTTCACCCAGGTTTGTCCGGAGGAAATTACAAAACCCATTGGAAGGATCATAAACTCTTGGGCTTGCTAAACTAAACCCATCTATTCTAAACTAGAATAGTAACCCATTAATGGCTAAGGTCTCCCATGGCTGAGGTCTTTCTTTGAATTATATTTGCCCAGGTCTTTTTAATACAACACCAATATGAGCCTTCCTGCCCGTATGGGATTGTCCATAGTTTCCCATATTTGGTCTTTAAGATATTCAGCCAAAATGGGAATGCCCATGTTTTCCCCATATAATAACCATGCGGGACAATGCATATTTTGCCCATATGGGCTAGCCCATGTTTTCCCAACATAATACCCATATGGACCACTGCATATTCTGCCCATATGGGATGCCCATGTTTTCCTCATATGAGCCAATTCATATTCTGCCCATATGGGATTGCCCACATTTTCCCCTTACCCGGGCCCTTGCATATTCTGCCCAGAAGGGCTAGCCCATGTTTTCCCCATATGATACCCATATGTGTTTACTTGCTGGAAAATAGATTATCTTACTATCGTATTAACTAGCGATATTTTGATTTTGGCGAGAAAATGGCAGCCATCTTGGATTTTTGTCTTGCTCGTATGTGTTTGGAGAATATGCAGTGACCATTCCCATTAAAATATTGTATGGAAAAAATAAGATTTCTACTAGCATTAGAGGGTGTGCGTCCATATTATATTACTGAAAATAGAGGCAAAAACGGCAATTTTTAATTTATGCAAATTAGGCATATTTCCCCTACTTCCTTTTTTCTACTTTTTTGATATGTTGTTTTGGAGGGCTTTAAGAGACACTTGCAAAAAAAAATCATTTCTGTTGCAATTTTGTCTAGGTCAAGCCATTTTTTGGCACAGATTGACTAGACTATAAGTGTATTATACAGGATTGGTAAAGGATAGCAAATATCATTGTTTAATTTCAGTCTGGAAGCTTACTGATTATGAAGTTCATTATATACTAGAACATTTTTTTTTCTTTGAAATGTTTCTCTCTGAAATGAAGTCGTACTCGATAAATTTGTATTTGAAAACCTTAAACAAAACGCAACTGCTGATTTATGTTGTTACAACACAGTCTTCATGCTGAAAACTGTGCATATTTTTTTAAACCATTTTCTAATGCCTCACATAACGGATGAAGCCCAAATTTTCACAGGTTTGTTATTTCTCTCAAGACATGTATACTGTCTGCGACTATTTTATCAACTCTATCAATCCTGTATCACTGCATCAAACCTTTATTTAAACTATCAACATTAACGGCAAGATGTCAGTTAGCAAGAAGGGATAGACAAAAATGACAGCCCACCTGCTGAGTGGTGGGGGGGGGGGGGGTAACCGATGCTGCCGAGAAGAACTGCATCCATTCTTTTTTTGGGGGGGGGGATTTGGGAGTGAAGTATTATTTGTGGCGAAACGTAAAATATTTTCAACGAAAGGTGTACAGGTCCGACGAAGAGGGGGTGTTGTCTTTTGAGTAGTAAAGTACTAGACATCTCTATTTCTGTATCGCGCAGTTATACAGTTATTTGATTAAACGTTAGTCACAGATTCTAAATGCCCTTTTTGTGAATTTGACCCCAAAATTTAGATTAAATACTAAGATTTGATATTTGAGTAGCCATGTTTTTCTTTTTCTTTTTTGAGAAAGTTATAAGCTTTCACTTAAAGAGACACGTTGCCTTGGATTGGGTGCTTTGGGATATAAAAAGCATTTGAGAAATCACACAATTTGGTTCTATAAATTGGGGGATCGTGTTAGTTCACGAAGTAAAAGGAAAACCACACAATTTCAAGGCATATTTGTGTGGACCATTATATTCTACTTTTCTACTTTTCTACTTTTCAAACATGTCTCCAACCATATTCAATTAATAACGAACGCTTTCAAACGCGTTTTATAGCCCAAATCGCCAAATCCAAGGCAACGTGTTTCCACCGTGCTCCAGATCGAGCACCAAATGAGAAACGCACCCCTCAGATAAATAACTCAACATTACCTGGTGCTGTACAATATATCTCCATTCTGTCTGATTCTGATAAGCGTGTTCTTATAGATGACGTCGTGAAACTTCGCGGATTTCTCATTGACAAAGTACGTGTCTGGTACCCAGAGTCGATCCACCATCTCGGAGTTCAGCGAGAGCAATTTGACGATGTCGCCCGGAAATTTCAGTCTCTCGTCGGTCCACAGCTGACGGAAGTACAGGTCCATGGTGTATTGCTGGACATGGCATAGACCAAAGTGTAATCAATTTTCTTTTAAACAATTGTCTGCTAAACGTGGATTTTGAGGAAAGCAACTGTGACTCGAAAGCTTTTAACTCCAATGTCACTGTCAAACAGCGAAAAAAAACAACACAAAAAACGTACATGAAAATACACGAAATACAAAATCCAAGAAAAGTTAAAATACCCCCAGAAAAATTAATATAAAAATATAGTTATCATCATATCAACTCAAACAAACAGGGATGAATCACTTGTCTGATGGTCTGAATGTTCGTGAATGCTTCACCCCAATATTTTTGTTTTAAAATCCCTGTAGTTTCGTACAATAGAAAACAAATTGAACACCTAGCCTCCCGAGATGAAATTCAATACTTTCAATAACAAAACATTGAAGGGATTTTTTAAAATTTATTTTAGGGTTGATATCTGCAGACTCTTAGAAGAGAAAATAACTGCAAGAAATTGAAAAAAAAAATGTTTTGGATTAGTGCAAACAGTGCGTTTTTTTTTTTTTTTACTTTTGACTGTCGGCAACAGCTATCCTGCATTATAGGATGACAGTAAAGTTAGTTTGATATTGGACATTGGACATTCACATAGGTTTGTACAGCAAATATCAATGTTGCTTTTTCAATATTGGACATTGGACATTCAAATAGGTTTGTAGAGTAAATATCTACCTCGCACATCGATATTGGTCATTGGACATTCTCATAGGTTTGTACAGTTAATGTCTACCTTGTACATCGATATTGGATATTGGACATTCCCATAGGTTTGTACAGTAAATGTCTATCTTGTACATCGATATTGGACATTGGGCGTTCTCATAGGTTTTTTACAGTTAATGTCTACCTTGTACATCGATATTGGATATTGGTAGCAGTGTGATTTAACATCATTAAGCTCGCATGGTTCAAATGAACAGGTTAATCTTACCATATTGGCTTCCGACACGGGTCCCAAACTGTAGACGTACATGCTGATATTAACCGGAAGAGGATCCCCTACAACAATGAATAATTATTAACAGATGGTTTAATTAGTAACGTTATGCATTGTTGTTGATGAAAACTTTTAATAACTTAAACCTATAAAAGACTTATGCTCAGAAAGTGAAGATCACAAATGTAACTGAACGAATTGCTAAGTGGAAGCTTAGCCCTGCATGCCAACATAAGCAGACAGCCAACAGAGGGCTTTGGCCAACATAAGCAGACAGCCAACAGAGGGCTTCGGAACTCAGTTGTTGGTGGAGCATCGTCACAGTTTCAAAATCATGAACTTGATACTCTTTTCAAAATTACAAAGAGAAATACTTCGGTTTGAAATATCACGGGGATATTGTCTTCCCAAAGAGGCAGTTTCCATTCCAGATTTTCAAGATAAGACACAAATACAATTGTGTAATAAACCACAAATTTAGGGAGACCGCCAACAAAGGGCTTAATATGACTCGGTTGGTATGGAGCACCGGTTAGATCCGGAGGTCGCAGGCTCAACAAAAAAGCTATTATTAAACTGCTCGTTGAGATTTATTTTTAAACATAAAGGTAGGGTCATAGATTGGTTTTTGTCACCCTAATGCTGATTTATATTAACACAAGAAAATACTGTAAAAGTTTCATGTGGACATTAATATCAGCTGAATACAGAGTGTACTTAAAAAAAAAAAAACGTCACGGTACTTCACCAAAAAGTTGAAGCTCTGCTGGACGCAACACTCGCGAATGAACATCGCGGATTGAGAAACTATTCATGCATAAGTCGTTTCTGGGGTGAAAAATTATCCAAACCATATTACTTCAAAGAGAATCCTTTCTCAAAATAGTTTGTACTATCAACAGTTGCAGTGATCCTCACCAAGTATTTATGGTAATTCTTTTGTTTAGCGTTTACAAATGACACTGCCGCTCAGTTCTGATTCTCAAGTAGCCACACCATTGGTTTTCTTTGATTTGAGATTAGCACAGAATCCAAAGATGCGAGGTCAAATTTTTGGCAAATTTAAACCGAACACTTAAATTCAACCTTTAAAGCTTTATTTCATAGAGTCGAGAGAGTTCTAAGCTTTCTTTGAAAGTACTGAACGAAAAAATTCGCCAATGGTAGCTAAAAAACTAAAAACTGAAAATGAATTACCGTCGGGAGTCTAACATTATCTCACGCCCATCATCCAATATAATAAAACAAATTAAATTTGTAATGTAATTTGTACATTGTCCGTTGCATACGCGAAAATCCTTTATGTTTTTTATTTTGAAACCGGTAAATGTGTCAAAGTTTGCTTAGAGAGGAAAACAAAGAGTAGGCCTAAGTACCCTTTTTTCCCCGGCAGAAATCTGAAAATGCAACTTCATCTTTTACGAAGGAAAAAAGAAGAAGTATGATTCGCTCTGTCTAATTTGTGTCTCCCTCTATACCTACAGTTCTCAACCTTTTTTAGTATGGGAATCGATTGTATTGAACAGGGAGTACAAATGAAAAATTTCTCTTCCCTGGAATTAACCAGCTATAGTTCTTCCCATTGTACTACGGTTCGATCAAAGAGATTAGTGTTCGAATCAATAAAAAACTGCATTCTTATCAGGGAGTTTACAAGAGGGCAAATACTTAGCATTGTTAAACAAAAGTGTAACATGGTTCCCATGGATGGTAATCAATGATAGGTGGAAAGTTGGTACAGATTGGTGCCGATTGTCTATTCAGTGGCGTAACTAAGGAGGGGGGGGGGGGGGGGGGGGTCACGGGTTGGCAAGTGGCCCCCCTCCGGTTTCCCCCATTTGAAATCTGGACTTTTGGAATTGAACATTTCCAGAGTAAAATGTAAAATTTTATAAGCTTGAATGTGATAATTCAACGTCTTTTTAAACTATTTGTCCATAACACGCTGAAAGTGCATTTGTTTTAACACTCACGCCAGGTTATCTTATAAAAAACAGTTAGCTTCCTAAAAAAGAGCATTGACGGGGCTTGTTAAAGGAAAAGGCAAACACAAACTTTTCCAGAAGTGCGTTAACGGTAGGTTAAAAGATAAATATTTATATGACAAAATTCAAATAAAGAATAAGTGGGGAAATTAATATGAAACTGTTGAGGACCCTTAACGAGGCAAAGCTTATATTGGTATGGACAAGACACTCCGTAGTAAAAATTATCCTTGAAGGACAGGTGTCTACCAATTTCTAATACTATGGGTGAAAAATCTTGTTTTGCTTTCGCTGTCCATTTCCCCCCTTCTTGCTGTGCAGGGGTTCCCCCCACTGTCTTGCCCAAATTTGGGAGGGCAGTTGCCGCCCTGCCCATCTGGGTCCTAACCTTTGCCTGAAATACCTTTGTCTGTGTGCAAATAAATTGTCAAATTTGACAAAAGTTGCCTTTCGCGAATTATGAAACTATTGTATAACATGAAGAAAGAGGAAAAAAACAACGACAACAAACAAACAACGTTTGTTACACACCGTGATAAGCAAGCGCTGCCACAACTCAAAAATGAGGTATGTTTGGTACCAGATAGATGATAATAAGAGCTATGATCGGGCCTACACGTATCTCTGAACATGTAGAGTATTTGAGACATGACATCACCATCATTGCTATGGTTTTAATGACGTCACTATTATGGCTATTTTGTTTTGACCAATAACTAACTGATTTTAGCATGGGGGTCTTACATTAAACCAACTAGCCTGTTTTCTGTATATCCTGAGCATCTATTGTGATCAAAATTGCTTGAATTGATTCCATTATATGTTTTCTTAAAAACAACATGGATACAATGAATGTTCATATTCGAAAACATTACGCCTTTAAAGTGTATATTTTGTTTGTTTATGTATTTTGTGTTTATCATGTGGGAAACATTTCAGTGAAACACTGTATTTCGAAGGTGCCCGGTAATTACAAACATTCATGAGTATACAGACATAACATTGTACGAGACAATATTTTTGTTATAAATACATGCACAAATATATGACACTGCATAAACTTGGGTGGTAAAATTTACACCTTGGGTGTTTTCACATATTGATACCCAAGAGAGATTAAACATGAATATCCTATGGTGATAACACCAACGTAATTGTGCTGCAGAATTTAGTGTTATTTTTAACACCCTAGGTTGTAAATATTGACTTATGATGGTTTTTATATGTGACAGCATCCATGGTGTCCATTATAACACCCCAGTTTTATAACACCCCAGTTTTATAACACCCCAGTTTTAGCAGTGTAGAGAGAATAAGGAAAGAAATGGTTCAGCACAGCCCGCTTATCTTGACAAAAGTAAACCTGTTCATGTCAAAATAAACACAGACCTTTTAAATCAATCGGTCTCATACCGCAGCAAAACGTCGTACATCACTCCAATTAATTTAATTTGTACTGCGATCTCTCTGTCGAGTTTATAATGATCACTCTTGACCTCTTTACGAGGCAATTTGCCTTTCTGTCTTGCAAATGAAGAGCCGTGTACTGAAATTCTGACGTGTGTTTTCGAGTTCTTTGAATTGTTCATTTGATATTAAAGGGTGTTTGTAACAAGACTGTAACAAGAGTAAAAAATATAAAAGTTCAAGAATTCACGCAAAGCTTATATGATATAAAGTTGGTCATAATAGCGGGAAACTCCCTTCAAAATATTTTTGCTTGAAATGCTATGGTTTTTTGAGAAAATGAGTAAAACTATTGGTTTTGATCTCGTGAGTCAAAAACTCATTGTTTGCAAACAGCGAAAACATTGAAGGTTTTTCCCCTTTTTTCTAGTGACCCCAATGACCGATTGAGCTCAAACTTTCACAGGTTTGTTATTTCATATATATGTTGGGTCACATCAAGTGTGTATACTGGTCTTTGACAATCACCAAATATGAAACATGTGCTTTAACTTATCTCTGTTGGTTTTTGTTTATGTTGTAAGCCTATGTGTGGTATTGCATTTTTAAATACGTGTGTGACTTGGCGACTTGGTGACTTGAAATAATCTTAACCTATATCAAAATGTTTTCTTTTAATTTTACAGGATTGGTAGAGTTGACTAAATAGTCGTAGACAGTGTTCGTGCTTTGTATGATCAACCACATACATGAAATAACAAACCTGAACACATTCCGTTGTGTGAGTCGAGAGAAAATAGTGACAAACTATGCAAAGTTTTCATCAAGTGAATACAGTGTTCTTAATTTTGGTTGCTACAACCAAAATTAGCTGTTTTTTTAATTTTTTTATATGAGATATCGCCCAACTCACAAGGCCACGGACGGCCACTCAAGGTGAGGGCTACACATAACTGATTTGGGCTATCGACCCAAATCAATTGACACCAGGGGCACGTTGCCTCCTACTCCTGGGGCTGAAACAGGGTTACCCCCTTCACAGTCCTTAAGGATGTAGGCATGGGTATCATCCACTAGGAGCCTGTCTGGTAGAGCAGAATGCACTACCTTCCCAACTTTTTCGAAGCAATTATGGTTAAGTGCCTTGCTCAGGGGCACAAGTGTCATGACCGGGTATCGAACCCACACTCTGCTGCTGAAAACACCAGAGCTTAGGTCCGGTAACCTAGACCGCTCGGCCACGACACGCCGAGCGGTTTATTAGGTTTTCAAATACAGTTTTCTCGAACATCACTTCCTTTTAAAGGGAAATATTTCACAGATAATGGTTCTAGCTTAATGTTCATAACCAGCATGCTTTCAGACTAAAATTAAACAATTATGTTTTGTGTCCTTACCAATCTTGTATACTACCTTTGGTGTAAATTTTGCTGTTTTTATACCGATTTGTTGACAAAATAAATTACTGTTTATCAAAGCTGTTGTGCATTTCAACAGTTTAGGTTTCAAAACCAGTGAAAGATCCTCTGATTAGGTTTTTGAGAAAGTATTGGTGTAAGACTGTGGTTAACTTCATTAAACATTTTCTCACGATATTTTGTGTAGGTTCGTAAACGTTCCAAAAACGAGCTGTAAAATCGAAATAAAAAAAATAACAAATCGGGATTTCTAACTATTTCTGACGGAACTATCTCTCGACAACTTGGTTTGGGTTTGAGTTTATAAATATTACAGTGAATGCAAAGATTGCAAACTTCAATTTATAACTTCTTTATTTAAAATCATGCATCATGTCCATATCGTTTATCGAACGTATTTGAAGTGTTTAAGTGAAATTGTTACAATGTTTTCTGTTTTTAAAGATGGAATATCCTACCTCCATAATTTGGACGTATCCTCTTGTCATAGCCTTCTAAGAGTGAGCTTAGAATGATGGAAACATTGTCAGCTTTGGAGGGTGTCTGAGGTTCAGCTTCACTAATAAATATCAAACGAAGACAAACGAAATCACTCATGAAAAATACTACAAACCATAGACCTGAAATAAACAAAAACACCTCGCGGTCGTATAGTCTGATGCATGAATAATATGCAATAAGAATCTATCCATTCTTATAATCATGGTCGTTATAGGATCAGGGCCCAATATCACAGAAATGCTTAAGCAGAAAGTATTGCTTAAAACTTTTCCGCTAAGCAAACATAAGCAGTCACAGACCGACATGTGACATGGTATTTTTTGCGTGTAGCCTCATTCTGGACTGGTAAACATACTGTTGTTGTGCTTAGTTACTTTTTATTCTTAAGCAGCACTAAGCAACTGACCCAGACTAAAAAATGTACTCTGTATAGGCCTGTAAACGTTTTTGTTTTGTTTTTGCATAAAGGCGAGTGTCAGCATTATATAATAACCTGATATATGCCCAGGCACAATTCTAACAGGATGAAATTTGCAACAAGTCTGAGATCGATAGTGTCAAAGGTACGTACGTTAAGTTTGGTAATGAACAACAGCATAATAATACGAAGTCCAACTTGCAACGCTAAGCATGAAAATACACACAGCCCTGTAATTGTGTCTCCAAAGTTTGAGAGGTTTATCAAAGATTTTCAAATTCATGTACTTAGTTGGCCTGCATTAGCATGTAGAATACAATACTTGACTTTGCTTCATCGGTTATAACTAACGTAGTAGTTAGAAAATTTGGATACCTCCAAATGGAACAGCAAACTTTTAATATAACCAACAAGTTTGAATTTTACACACCAGATTGTATTACACTATTAGAGCCCAGGTCGGAATTGAGCCGAATTCCTGGTCCCAGGAGTCCCGACCAATGCTTGGGTCAGGCAGACCTGGAAGCTGCGGTTTTAAAAATGAGATTTGGACTTGGATTCTTCGTCAGTTTCACTTAGTTTCGGATCAGTCCGACTCGTATTCAGGGTCATGCTGACCCTGTAATGGGTCAGGCCACTTCGAACCCAGAAACCGGGTGAATTCTGACATGGGAGTTATATGTTTTAAGTGTGTACAACTTGCTAGAGGGAGTGGCTAGCGTGGAACCTATATTAATGTTGCTATTCATTCTACGGGGTTTCCTATGAAGTAATATTTCCACGGATACTTTATTAAGGAAAATCAAACCTATGATTTCACTAAAAAGTTCGAGATATTAACACCATGGCCCATGTTCAGAGCTGCATCAGCACAAAGATTCGGCACAACCATTCTTACCAGAGTAAGCTTACCAGCCAAAGAATCATGTCACGTAGGGCCTACTATCTGTGGCTGGTATTCTGCTGAGCAGAAATTTCTTATAGAACAGTTTGATGCTTATAAGCAGCTCTATGAAATTCCAAGATCGAGCAAATTGTGTAGCCTACGACTTACACGTGGAAATGGATACCATATAGGAACGTGCATTACTCTGCTTTTCGTATATTGCTGGTGTTTTATAGTGAGATTCAGATAGACAATCTTTGTTGATAGTGAAAATTAAACTTTACCTTGTTTCGGCACAAACTTCTACCGCCCAATACGGCACCAGAAAGCACAAACAGACGATGACAGCCAAATAGTAGGAAAAACGCGCCATTCTGCAACCGTGTTTTTTCAAAGCCCTTCGTCATACAGCAGACCGAACGACCATCTTAAGCGCAAGTACGGGGGGCTTTCACCAAAGCAAGGTTTTATGTATTAGTGCGAGTCAAAGTAAATCGATAGCGGACTGGGCCCTAATACCTACTTCACATTTTTGTTATATAACGTGGACATGTTAGAGGGGGAAAAAATATCGATCGATTTCAGGAAGTTCTTCTTATAGCGAACTCACGTCAGGTGAACTAATTAGATTCTGTCAGTGCAATATTGTATCGTAAACGTTCGGGGGGTTTTGTGCTCTGTTCATTTCGTTACTATCACGCGTGGTCGGTGGCTATAATTTGATGTTATTAAAAAGTATCTGATTTAAAAACGAGCGTAGCTCAGTCATAGATGGAGAGATTTCCCAACAAATAAACTATTGGGGAAATCATTGTTTTTGTTTTCCATGTTACGTATGCCAATGTACGATCAGGTGGTTCCGTTCATGATCAGGTTCATTATTATTTGTTTTATGGGGGTCACCGATTGAAAACCAACCCAGGGCGGGGACTGCAAGAAAAGAGGGGGGGGGGGGGGACAGGAACGCCACAAAGATCTATACAGCTTAAAGCAGATTGCCTAGTTATCTGAACTACTATTGCGTGTGGGTACACTCATGTGGAAATCTCTTTGAACAGGATTGCTCAGACAAAGAGCCGTTCGGTGTGTCCTCGACGTTTCGACCCGTGTGTTCTGCTCGTCTAAAACTCAGGGTCCGATTTGACCCGGAAAACGGAACCCGTTGGGCGTGACCCATTTCTGGGTCAGTATGACCCGGATGCTGTGCCAGAAATGGGTCAGGTCTCGGAATCCAGGTCAATTCTGACCCTGAGTTTTCATAGTGTTACCTCACTGTATTTGCTCAAGGCACCGTTATAAAAATCCTATTTAATTGTGTGTATTTAGGTTTGTATCAGAACATAGTTTTTCCTGATCCTCTTTCATATGCATTGTATTTTTTCTTCTGAAATCATTAAGCGATTGTCTGCAAAATTGTTTTTTTTTTCATAATTTGCAACTTTTCCAAAAACGGAGTGGCGTGTTCCGAAAAAAAAAATATATATATAAAATTAAAACCTTTAATTACATCAACCACAACTATATAAAATTCAAATCAACATTTGAGTTCAAATATAATAAGCCTTCGAGAAAGACTCTGCTAGGGTCGAAACGTCAGGCCACTAACTTATTTTTTGCATTTATACCTCAGGTCCTTTTGGTTGGTAAGCAGTTTGCAACAGCTAATTCTATTTTCTTCAAATATAATTCTAACAGTTCTAATACTCGTAGTCCTCATAGTGTAACTTTTACCCGAGCCCCACGATTCTTTTTTTATGTTAAAATTGACTTGTTTATCTGACCCCTCGTGTAAAGAGTGATGACAATAAAATATTGTTCCAATACATTGCAAAACTCGCATTAACAAGTAAATAAGGGATAACCACTTTATTGATATTTATGGTTAAGACAATACATCGACAGATACTCCACTCTGCTCATATAAAGAACGACTGAGATTTGTTTATTTTATTGATACTGAAAAGAGACATGGATTGTTAGGAGGTTAAAATATTAAACCATCATAAGTAATAAATTTCTCTAGACAAAACGACAGGTACCTTTTATATAGCACTTTGCGTTTTACGTGCAGACAACACGATTTCTTACAAGGATTTTGTGCGAGTTCATCGGACGTGCTTATTACGCAATTGAAATAATAAGCACCGGGGTCACTAAACGATACTGCCTCGACTGTGACAGTATTGCCGACGGAAATATGATTGGCTAAAATGCAGTATCCAACTGCCATTAATTTAGGTCAAATCATAATCATAGAAAGGTTGATAGAGTGTATGCAGGGAGAAATAGGCACTTTATTACAAAGCATCAAAGTTGTGAAAAATAAGCATTTTCATGGTGTACGGTGGTCTTGAATGCACTATTCACTATAATTATGCCTATACTGATGTCATTTCTATGGAGGAATAAGGCTTACTGTTAACTTTATAATGAGCTTCACGTTGACAAATTGGATCATTATTTCCGATAATCATCAATTCCACAATCTTGCTTTAATTCCACAGAGAGATATCAAGTCTTTTCCACGTATACAAGAAGAACTACCCACAAAGATGTGATACAAGGACGAAAATTGGATATCAAAAAGTACATACCGAAACAAGGCAGAGTTGTTCACGTTACTCGGTGTGTCTACTGAGGCAACTCATTTTGTAACAAAATGCGGGAAGAAATAAGGTTACAAAATGACTACCCCTATTACACCCATGAATAGTATTCCACCACACGAGTTACTCCATTTAAGCATATACCAACATGTGGTAAGCCTTTATATAAGCCAACACTAAGTACACAACAGATGCTTAGTTTTGGGGCTGTACAATGGTTTTTACAAGACGCATTTTTTATACATGAAAATCCTCGCCAGTTTAACATAATTAAGTTGGATACAATTTGACCAAGAAGTACAATGATAAAGAATTCGGGCAATGTCTCCAATGGAAAAGGCCATCAGAACATATTCCGCATTCCATTAGGGCAAGGGGGATGTAACGCTCAAGTGAGTTCTGTATGGGAAGAATCACTAAAGGAATTCTACAATAATAATTAGTCCATTTGTGAGCATTAGCTATGCACAATTGGTTTCTACGTTGACTACAACCCTCGACGTCGTTGTATTGTGAATGTTACACACAGATCCGCATTTAGGTATCTGCGGTACAATTCAATCATCTGGTAATTTCTATCCCTCTGATTAAATAGAATTAAATGATGCGGAGTTAAGGTTGAGTTTTCCTTACAATTACAGCAAGGCCACGTCGACCTTTATCTTTATGTATTATTAATTATCATATTGTGTTTCTACCCTGGTGTTGAAACAAGCGGGCCTCAAAGGGGACTGGCATTGTAACCCGTCTGGCCCTGGGGCTGATTTCACAGAGACCCGAGTTTGATCTTGATTGTTTATCAATTTTAATTGTTCAGCAAAGTGTGATGTCACAATACAAATCACTATCGGTGATATTAACAACCTATCTTAAGATGAATCTTAATGTTTTGTAAAATCAAGCTCTGATTAAAATACTGACGACGAGGAAATTTTAGGTTTTGGATTCGGGAGGGCAACCCAATTAGTCTTGTTGAGATACGGTGGATACTAGATGTGCAATGTTTGGTTTGGGTGTATACAGACAGATTTACCCACACCCAATGGTACCATCGTAGTGTGTCCACCATTTCAAAATGGCTTATGGAATTAAAACCCTACAAACTCACAGGCGAATAAAATGAATATCTGGTAAGGAGTGGAGATCCGAACCGGGTCCGTTGAGGCAAATAACGCAGGGAAAGATGCCACATGTCAGCAGCAAATCTGATCCCCAAATCTGATCAGACTACCGCCATTTTGGTCATCATTTCTAGTTATTATTATTATTCCTTCAAACACTCCCGGGTAACAATTGACCAGGGTTCCTGGTCCCAGGTGGCCTGATTTTATTACATTGTCAGGCTGACCCGGAAACTGGTAAAAATGCATAGTTTGACTCCAGTTCTTTTGACATAGTTTCGGGTCAGCTCGACGCAGATTCCGGGTCAAACTGTCCCAAAATAGGTCGGCCCCTGGAGCCCGGAATACGGGTAATTTTATTAATTTGTTTTTTTTTACGCGTTTTTTTTGTTTTGTTTTGAGTGATGCAGTATTTACCATGACTGCATAACTAGTGATGTGTCAATAACACACTAATTCCATTCCGTTCTGATAAACACACCGGTTTGAAGACAAGAATTATCAAGACGGCTGCATGAAGTTTTATTCATCGCAAATGACAACCAAAGCCTCATTTTTCACACGTAATTTCTTATTAACACAAACTGGAGACCATGTTCATAATGCTCTTTATAAACCACAGAATAACATCATAGTTCCAAGTCATTTTGGCTGCATATCTATAATATGAAGTTTTACATTATGTATTCATTTTCACAAAACATCAATTATTGTAAAAATAATAACAGCAGGGCGACACACAATCAACATAATGATAAAACTGTCAGCGGGTGTCCGTATACAAGATTGTTATAAGTTCTACCCTCGAAAATGTGTATACTTCGCTACCTCATAGTAAACACATGCAATCGTGATTCGTCTTATCTGTATTGACATGTACAAATCGATTAATCGATGGGCGACCTTAATGTTGTGCTTGGAGGTTTTTCTTTCCAGTTACCGGCTAAATCCAGGACACCTGTATACAACAAGCAATTTCTGGTGATACAGACTTCATTTCGAAGTAGAACATCCCAACTCGTTCACGAGAATAAACCGATATTCATTTTGTGCATTTTGTGCCTGTTGTAGTGTGACCTTTTGAACTTTTTGGCAATTAGGCAGTAGAAAACTATTCACATACACTAAACATTTAATAACAACCAATTAAAATAAATCAGACCTAAACGCATACATATCGAGAGGGAAACACAAAGTATTTCTCAAAGGTATTGTGAAAATGGTTCAACATTTAACATTTTATGACAACCTGAAATTACAACACATTTTAGTCCTTGATTTAAAAGGTGTGCACAACTTCGTTTAAAATGAAAATATAAATAAACACAGATTTGCTTATAACTTACATAGTTTAAAGATGTTCATGGTGGAAAATTGCCTTGAAATATTTCTGCTTGAAATACTATATTTTTTGAGAAATCGGTACAACAGGTAGTTTTGATCTCGCGAGTCCAAACTCGATGTAAACAAATCAATTTTTAAATTGTTTTCGCATGTTTTCTTTTCTCTCTTCTCTCTTTGACAAACATGATCTTAAACTTTCACATGTTTGTTTCATCTATATGTTTGTTAACATAAAGTACGGATGGTCTTTGACAAAATGCTGCCGCGTGCTTTAAGTCAAAATGTCTTATACTCTAAGCTTTAAATTTTCTTCCTTGCCATGGACATAGTTTACAATGACAACAGTTTGTTGACTTAAAAGAAAAGGGGGAGATGGTCGTCCATGATGTTGATTTGATTTTGTTTCATGAGGCAATTGGCTCCCGGAATGAAGGCTACGACGAGGTAGTTTAATCCATTATTATTGATCTAGTCTTCCTTGCAGAGGTCTCTTTATATTACAGAGGATACAGATAAAGCTGTGGAGACTACACAAGTAAAAAGGACGAGCCATGATCACTTTAATCGACGTCTTAAATTAGTTTGAACATTGAGACACTAGGTTGACTTATAATCACTAATTAAGAGTTAATTGGCAATTTATATTTGTATATTGGAGATTATTACGAAGCAAGGTCATACTAATATCATGGATCAAGGTCAGAGAGCAGCAAAGAAAATGTAGAGCATAATACATTAAGCCTGATTTACCAAGAACAACTTACAGTAAAAAGGGGCATGGAATAAATATTGCCTATATGAAGCACTACAAACTTTTGTTACCTCTTTTGCTTAATTCAATAGACAATATTTGTTTTTGGTTTAAGCAGCTTTGTGATAAGTTGTTGTGATAATTTAGCAAAAAGATGATCATAGAAATGACTCGAAGGATGAAATACCATTAAAGGAACAACAATGGTAATAATAATAATAAATGTATACTTTGTTTGCGGTAACACCATGTGTATATGTACTTGCTATAATAATAAAACGTACTTATAGTGTGCCTTACGCAGAGCCTCAACGAAGCACTCAATAAATAAAAAAATAACACGAAGCAAAATGCCAAGAAAAAATATAATATGTAAACACAATACGACTTAGGGTACCGTTTTATACTTATATAGCGGAGCAGATAGGGGAATTGTTCATTTGATGACACTAAGCAAACAGTCAGAGTACATGAGAAAGATATCTGACTAGCCATTACAGATTAGATGTTTTGAAGAAGAAAAAAAAGTAAAATAAAATGTTTCAAAGTATTCAATATTGCTACCGTTGTTTTGTTAAAACTACCCAAATTGTTTTTGTGCGATGTCCCTAGAGCTGAATTTCTTAGTTATGACATATTCCGACTCTGTGTTAACTGTGCGTCTTTTAACTTTAATTCATTTGAGGTAATTGGATGTTGTTTTCGTTTAGTTAAGTATTTTGTAAATACCGGATAATCGGGGACTAATAAAATGCCAGAATGGCAAGAGCAAAAAAAGTGTGCGAAAATTCCATGATTGGAACATTAAAGGCAACCTATATCTGCCTAACTACATGACACATCTTTTTTTTAAAGTGAGTATTCAGAAAACAACTGATGGTTTACTCGGCATTTTAAACAGCGTGTCAATCCACAAGAGCCCTATTCTAATTTAGTACACAGTTAAGAATTCTTGAGTCAAAATCGACCCGGTTTCCGAGTCCCACATAACCCATTTTGGGGTCAGGCTGACCCGGAGACTGGTTAAAACCCGCGATATAAGCTCACTGATTATGCGTTAGTTTGTGAATAATTTAGGGTCACTTTGACACAGATTTCGGGTCATACTGACCCAGAAATGGTTCTGGCCTCACGGAACACAGAATCCGAGTCAATTCTGAACCGTGAGTATTTAGAATGTAGTCAAGGGTAGATCCCAAATACCGTGAGAAATCAAACACTTTGAAAGTTAAAATTGTTAAAAAGATTATCTTAACATTGGACTGTGTCGGTAGTGGACTGCATATGAATCGTGGTTTTTTGTCACACTACAGCACTGACTTATTACCATCCTTTTGGTTAGACTGGGCTGGACTGTGCGTAAACCTTGGTTGAAATCGTTTGTCTTCATTGCATTTGATGAAATAGCTGTTGCTACGAAAGCTCATGTAGATATTTATTTAGTACTAGTTAGTCTTTACAGTGCTACATATTTTCGTTTCTGCAATTACCTGACTGACACAGCTACCCACCACTTAATTGCTGTAAATATGAAAAGACGTGTTCAGGCAAATATTTAGAGTCCGGCTCAATTTTTTCTGTTCCATACTTCACATTTTCCCCTCAAAAATTACGATGTGCTTATTTTTCACTTCAGGGACATTCTACAACACTACTAATGTGTCTCTCTTCGATTCAATTATTGAGGTTTACACACAAGAGCTGCATTTAAAGAAATGCCTGGTCCATAAAATCAGTTGAGAACTATTAAAGCTACCATAATTGGAAAATAAGGCGTCTGCTATATGCTTGACGGTCGTGGGTTCAAATCCCATCCGCAGTGCATCTGGATTATGTTTCCCCGCAACAGGGCAGGACATGGACAGCAGACAGGGAACGATATGTTTTGCTATATCGTCAACCAGAGTCGGGAAAAAGAAACAGAAAACAGAACAAAACAAACAAAACAAACAGACAAACCACCCCAACAAACGAACAAAACCTTAAGTTACAATGGATCCTAAATAAAAATAGAAGGCAATCATGTGAACATAATATTAAAGGCAGTGGCTTAACCAGTGGATGCGGGGGTTGGGGCGAGAGACAATAATCCTCACAACCACTTGCACCCCAAAAATGAGATCCAAAAATGCACAAGAAATTAAATGTTTCGAAACATCATTAAGCGCCCCCAGTTGTTTCTTCAGTGCCCCCATCCAACCCCAGAAAAGGGATCATTACCAGTACGTCAGTGACTAAAAGAACTGTCATTTTTTAAACTCCCTTCCTGTTTGATATTTTTTAGCAGCTTTCCATAAGATTGATCCAAATAAATATATTACAATTAGTATTTCTATCCATTATGCTACAACAGTACCACTTTATAATCTATACACACACACACGATTCAAACAGGTTGATTTGCATCTCAACTCACTCTTAACTTGCATAACAATGTTGGCCATTTATCTATAATTTGAAAACAGACATTTTATATAAATATCTACTTTTCTAATTTGGGGCTGAACAAAGAAAAACCAACTGAACCTGCGACATCCGGATTAACGTGCCGGCGCTCTGTACCAACGGAGCTATCTGGCCCTAAATGCTGGCGGTTTCCGCAAAGGTGGTGGTCTGCCCTATTTCTCAAGATAGGGAGATCGACAGCATTAGGGCTATGATAGCTCAGTTTGTAGAGCGATAGCACATTACTCCGGGGGTCGCAGGTTCAAGTCCAACTGTATCCAATTTGTCTTTGCTCAAACCAAAACTATTTGAAATTTATATTACTTGATTTGTAAAGTTTTACAACTTATTTATTTACACACACAAAAATTTATAAATAAAAACTCATAAAATAACAACTGTTTTAATACAGATCTAAATCGTACATTCAGTGCGAAATATGCAAATAGAGCGAGCAGTGCTTTCTCATCTCGTATGTAAAAGACTGTGGAGTGCATTATTCTCGTTTTCTAAATTTATGCTACAAAGATTTTTTTCAGCAATGTTTTGTTTTAAAGATATTTACAATAAGTATTAATTAAAAGAACAGTGATGACGTCATCACGGTATTTACACTTCCGTATGATTACCCTCTGGTGATGAGTCTTTTTGCTTATCTACCGGGGTGGTCTGCAAAACAAAAGAAAATAATTAAGACTTAATTAGGAAAGAGAATACATGTTATTTTCTTTTTTGCATCGGGAATAAAGTATATAGTTTGTTTTTATCCTTACACAGATGTGTATTAAGCATTGTACTTTGACGAGTTTTGTGAAAAAAAAAATTCCACAGACAAATCACTCGGGTGGGATTCAAACCGACGACCTTTGCCATGCTAGAGCAGATGTCTTACCACTAGACCACCGAGCTAGCTCTCAGCTTGCGGTAGTTCGAATCCTGTGTTAGCAGAAGGTACCGCAACAGTTTAATAGATGTTAATTTGTACATAAGGGATAAAGAATACAATTTGTTTTTGCGTTTCCACCGATGTGTATTAAGCACTGTATACTCAGTACTCCCCCGAGTTCTGTGGGGGAAAAAAATCCACAGGCAAATCACTCGGGTGGGATTCGAACCCACGAACTTTGCAATACACATCAGTGTAAGGGTAGCAAATCTAATTATATAAAGAGAATGCTATGTTATATGTAATGACCCACTATATACTATGATCAACCTTATTTGGAGTAACAATTATAGGTATGCAAAGCTCAATTATTATTATTATTGTTGTGAAGCAATCGAACCCATGACCTCGCCCTTCTAGTTCAGATGTCTTACAATAGATTTTCCAGGTCATTTTTCCGAAAATAAGCGGCCAATTTGTACATCGCACTATTCTATTTCGCGCCAAATTGAAAGCTCCTCAAAACAGTCATTAAATGTCACATAATGTGTAAGCAATTGTTCTTTTGCGTCATGTGATTAAAAAAGACAGCCATTGATTTCTAACAATCCACCACTCAAACTGCATTCACAGTGGCAGCAGCTTTTTGCAGAAATCTCTAGTTGCACCTCTTCTGCTAATTTGAATGCTGATTTCGCATGGCTACTAATAACGCCTTATCAATCAATCAATCAATCAATCATTTATTGTTTTAAGTGCACCACATACAATTATCTCAGCACACTGTACATTTGAAAAATAGTACAGAAAACAGAAATTGAATACAATGCTTTAATGTAATTAATGTGCATGCCTTAATATGAAATTACAGGACGGTTTGAACTACAGAGGCAAAATCGCTTTAATACGAATGCATGAACTTAAAATAGGCTGGTGTTTTTTGTTTTTTGATTTTTGTTGTTGGTTTTTTCCCAACAATGACCAGGAAAGTCTATGAATATTGAACCAGCTTAAAAATACCTGTTCCTCTCCACTTTGTATAATATTCACATCATTTATTCCTTTCAAAATAATGCTCCCTGGGGACGCATACAAAACAAGTCTTGTTCATGCTGTGACGTCACTGGTTGAACAAGAACTGTTCAGAATCATTGCAGCAGTACGGTAGAAACGGAATGCTCTCGTTTTGGCTACATTTCTGGGTCCACATAGTGACATCACATCATGAGCAATACTTCTTTTTGTGGGTTTTCTTGAGAAAGCACTATTATAAATGAAATAAACTGGGGGAAAAACATATAAGGGGATAGTAGGTATATTATCAGATAATGCATTATTTGTTAATTACAATATAGACAAGATAGAACGGTATACATAATGGGCCAGACAATGAGACATGCACTACATTTTGTGGTAGGATTTGTAACTAGTTGCAGGTTAGTTTTGCGGTGGTTCTGGGAAGAACCGGCGGTTTGAAAGCTCTGATTGTCTTCAGGAGGATGCAGGGCTCTGTTGCCAACTTTTGGGGGGTAGAAATGGACCATACTTCCCTTTAAGCTTGTTTTTCTCAAGCGAGCTTACCTCTGTCTCCGTACTAGGGGCAGACGCGCTGCCCTTGGGGTGCAGCTGGCTCGCTAAGCCGGCATTCTCCCCAGTCACCGACAGACGAACTTTCGCTCTCATAGCAGCAGCGAGGCTCGTCTGAAATTATACAAAGTTGAGTGATATTGAAACATTTTTACAAATATTGATTAATCAAAAAAGCACCTCGAGCATTACTGAATGTATGTTTCAATTTTGTATTTAATATTCGTAACTGGGTCGTGACCGAGCGGTTCTGATGGTTGAATCATTAGAGTATAATGTGTTCGAATCCCGGTCATGACACTTGTGTCCTAAAGCAAGACACTTAACTAGAATTGCTTCTTTTAACCCAGGTGTAATAATATGAACCTGAGAGGGCTGCCAAACATAGTAACATGTGATACAACAAAGTTTGCCCTAATAATGTTTTTAGTATCAAAACAATAAGTTTACAAAACGACATAGGCCTACACAGTTTAATAGTGACTTATCAAATCATATTTTGGAAGTTAAAACTTGAGCCTTCAATAATAATAATAACAAAATAGGCATTTATAGAGCCCTCTTACACTGGGTTGATCACAGCGCAATAAAAGAAAACAATATTTATGGGAACATGAGAGGGCTGAGACAGTATTGTGTTGGAATAACCCCTAGAGCTAATTTCAGCAGCTGTGGGTTGTATGCTCCCCAGGGAGTTGAAAAAAAGTTAGAGGAAAGGTCTAAAAGTATAGCCCGATGAACAAGGATAATAGTAAAGCGCCTTGATCTATAGCCACTAGGATATGTGAGCCATATAAGAACCAATTATTATTATTATTAAATGACAAACATTGATAGATTATTAATGTTCCAACCTTTTGCTTTCGAGATTGTGATCTGGATTTCCAGTAGAATTCAATGATGGCTGAGAAGAGGGCCATGGAGAGGCCGCCGACTAGAATGTAGAACACACCCGCTACGTTACTCAAGCTCAGTGCATTGGAGCTTGCATCCTTCAGGAAAACAAACAAATAAACCAACAAATTAAACATTCAAACATTGTACATTTTTTGTGGTTGGATCAGCGCTCCCTAAAATCTTTGTAATCATCACTCGACTCAGATTTGTTTTACAAAGGTTTCAATTTTGAATATGTGTCTCGTAACTGGTCTGTCCTAGCATGATTGTTGTGCTTAGAAGACTTTACATTTCCAAAAAACTCCCGGCTCAAACTGACCCGGTTTCATGTCCCAGGGAGCCTGGCCCAATTCTGGGTCAATGTTACCCGGAATGTATGTCAAATTGACCTATAAATGAGACCCTGAGACCCTTTATCTGGGTCAATTCTAACACAGGAGTGTTTAGAGTGTATAGAAAAGGGGTTTGAAATGAAAGGGTAACACATTTTAGCATCACATGGTTCCACGCGGAGTCTGCGATCATTACGTACCAAGGTGTGGACCGGAGAACAAAATATTTCCACAAAAAGGGTCATGTGACATGTAAACTAACTGACGTCCACATGATGTCTTCACACATGTTTTAAGAATATCCTTAAACAGGTACTTGAGCGAATCTTTTTTTTTACGGGAAATGCTATTTAAACTTGTTTAATGTGTTTGTTCATAATTTTAATGAAATTTAGATTATTGTACACTTCTTATTTTTTTAATAATTTTCGATCACAAAATCAGGCCCCTCAAGATTGTGAAAACTTTGACGTCATGTGTAGGAGTTTGCTTTGTTATACCTTCATGCTGCAACAAAGCGGCTATACAGCAATCCTTCACCGATCTTGAACTCTTGGTGGCAGCAGATACCGCCATTATTGCGGTGGTACCTGGGTGGTACTGCGCTGCCTAGCGACGGGTTTAAGCGATTTGCAAAGTAAAAGTCCAATAACCCGCGACTGATCTAATGATCGCCGTGTAGCCCAAACCTTATACCAGTCGCTAGGCAGCGCAGTACCATCCAGGTACACCGCAGTAATGGAGGCAAATCTGCTGCCACCAAGAGTTCAAGATCGGTGAAGGATTGCTGTATACAAAACGAAGCTCCCACATAATTATGACGTAACATGAGTGATGACGTAACAGGGCTTTCTGCAAATCCTTCTGAAAAGCACCGGAGAAGGGTACTCACAATGATTGGTTGAAATCTTTTTAATGTCATATGAACTCAATTTCCCTTATTGATTGGAAACATTTTAAATGGATTTCAGCAAAGATGACTTGCTGCCGTTTTCTTTCAAACAACGGACTGTCCGCAGATCGTAACAAAAACACCTGCGGGTCAACACGAGTTTATGGTCATGATAATCGACGTGAAGAGAATGATAACTTATTTTAATCACTTGTGCTTATTCGGTTTTAAAAACACAGACACTGATCCTCAGAGAGCATCCAGAAATGATCAGTTTACAATCAGTTACATAAATATTTTTTTCTTCGAGGACACCACCCGAAATAAACAGCATTTTTAACAGCTATAGGGAAAAAATCAAGAAAGAAAGAAAACCTTGAAACATTGAAAACAAAGGGCATTTGAAAAGGGTGAGACGGTAAAAAAAGAGAGGTATAGGAGAAGGCTGGGGCAGGGACATGATTAAGACAGTAATGACTAATGTGAATAGTACCTTAGGGACAAACTCCCGTGTACGATCAACCTTCCCCTAATTAAGATCCGAAAAGTATTATTTTACAACCGATGGGATCGATTTAGGTTGATTGAAACATTGAAATTGTTTAGAAAATTTAAGCGAAGAAAACATTAGGGAGAAGTAAATGTCCTCCAATAATGACTCCCGTACTTGTATGTAATGAGGCAAATCAAACGATGATGACGGAAGACCATTAAAGTTGAATCAATCACCACAGTTCCATGACAAGTGGAAATCGCTTAAAGAAATGGGTCCTTAGTTTTTTAACATACAGTGCGTTACCGATAGCAATTTACATGGCAATTTGTGCCCATGACGTACTTTTTTAAGGGGCAGATTTAAAGGACTGTTTTAGCAGACGGTTAATTTTTGTCTAGCTAAAAACTACACCGAAGTAAGTCTTTAGAGTTGTTTCCTGAAGGTTATGAGAGTTTACTGTTAGGTTCTCGTCTTCACCTGTGTGCAGTTCTGACCACCCCCTCCTTGAAATCATTTCAATCTTCATTAAAATGGTGACCAAAAGTCACCCGACAATACTTGCTTTCAGTTATTGGGGGCGCTCTTAATACTTAATCTCATATTTTTCACCCCTTTCTTTGAAACGTTTATTGTTTGTTCTTACTCATTGTATAATCGTGCTTTTTACTACTGATTTTGAAAAAACTCCTGGGTCAAAATTGATTCCAGGCCCAGGTGGCCTGACCCATTCCTTGGGTCAAACTGACCCGGAAACTGGTTTCAAAAAAATGGGATTTCAACTCGTAATCTGCGTCAGTTTGATCCATATTTGGGTAATTTTGGCACATATTCCTGGTCACACTGACCCAGAAACAAGTCAGGCCCCACGGGACACGGAATCCGGGTCATTTCTGACCCGGGTCACGGAATCCGGGTCATTTCTGACCCGGGTCAGAGTTATGAGAGTGCACTCCATCTGCTCTTATGTAAAAATTTCGATTAAGACTGGTTATTTATTTATTATATTGTGCCCCTTTCTGCCAAAGTGTTTTCGTTTGTAAATCTTCTTTCGTGGCTGTATTTTTGTTTTATACGAGGGCCTCAAATAGTCAGCTGTGCTGATCGGTCACCCTCGTTGAAAATGCTTTAAATAATTGAAACAAATAAATAAACAAATTTTTGAGCAAATGCATTATGTACATGAATAACACGTAGTCACCTTTTTATAGTCTAAAGCTTCATTTAGAAGCCATATATAAAAGAAAAGGAAAACTTTGCAATGCAAAACGGGGGGGGGGGGGGTAGTCGGGGGGGGGGGGGGCAGGGACATCAAGGGGGTGGGTAGGTGCCTTCTCCCTGTCCCCCCAGTTACGCCTATGCACAAGGGTGACAACAAATAAATAATGGATAACAAAAATGTCCTCTTCAATATTCAGAGATTGGTTGATGAAACAGCAAACTAAAATTTCACCACCGGCTGCTCAGTATGCATAAGTGATGAAGATGGCTTAACATGTTTTGGTCTCCACAGACCATGGTTTTCTCGTCAGCGCCGAAACTAGGGTAACATTTTAGAGTGGCAAAAGGGGTGTAGCATTCTTTTATTGGGAGGCAGTACTGACCATTTAAAACTTCTTTCGCTTGTTTTTCTCATAAACAGGCCCTGCAAAGACTTCTTCAAATACTTCCCCCCAGACAGTTAAAGACTGGAACACATTACCACCAGACATCATATCCATTACGGACAATAAGACCCACCTTAGAAGCAACTAAAAACTATACCGCGCACAGAAGTGACAGAACGTCGATGTTAAAACTCTACACAGCTGCTGAGCAGACGATAATCGCTTATACCCTCGGAAGTGATAGAAATATTTTTGAGAGCGCCCTCACGCAGCAATGTTACGATAAATGGTTATTGGACATTGTGTTGCGTAGAGCTCACCGAGTTAGCTTCATGACATTCGCCCTTGTCGAACCACCATCGCTTCTGCAGTGCGTCCAGCACTCCTTCCTCCCGTAACTGCAAAATGGCTAGCGTCAAATCGTCACTGAATGAAAACAAAATCGCAAAAATATATAACAGACAGCTAACACCACAATCAAGAACAAATAACTACTAAAAGGACATAATTATTATATGGTTTAAAGTTTTAGAAAGCACACCATAAACAAGCCCCTAAGAATCACAGACATGATCAATAAAAGATCTCAGCGAAAACAACTGAGACCATCTTCTACAATTGTTCCCTTTTTGTTGAGCCAAGAACTCACAGTTCTATTTTGCAGACAGGTCACTCTTTGTATGGCCCCAAGATGTGCGATAGACTTTCTGCATATATCAGACATGCCAGTTCATTCAACACATTCAAGAAACTCCTCCAACTCCAACCTGTTTCGGGCTTACTAACCACTCATTTCAGCCGATACTCCACATTTCTGTTAGTAGTTAACGACAAAAAAGGGTCAACGAGTGACAGCACTTACCAACACAGATTACTACCTCGTCTCCCAGGTTACTACCTCTGTTGGCAGGTAACAGGAAGGAATGTAATCTGTATATGGGGCCTTTCTTTTGTTGATAAACAAAGTGCGCCGGATGGCATGGTCGGCCGAATTCAACATTTTCTGTAAATATTCATGAACGGAAACCCTAACCCTAACCCTAACCCTAACCCTAACCCTAACCCTAACCCTAACCCTAACTATTTATGAATATTTGTGTAACACTGCTTCAAACTATGGCAATCTGTTTTTGATTTGCAGTTATGGCTTTCTATACTTTCCAACCTGGGTTACATTTCTGTTAGTAGTTAACGACAAAAAAGGGTCAACGAGTGACAGCGCTTACCAACACAGATTACTACCTCGTCTCCCAGAAATGTGGAGTATCGGGTGCTCATTTTGATGCCAAAGAGCAAACCTTTGTTTTTGGCGCTATAACTTTTGATTGACTGACTGATTGATTATTATAATGATAGAAGGGGCTATAATTGTATTTATTTTTTTGAGTACACCATGTACTGATCTTTTAAAGGAAGCATCATAGAGGTAAACTGATGTTGAAACAATGGAAAAGGCACATACGCGCATGTCATCTGAGGATCAGCCAATGAGCTGCTTTCTTTCAACCTCCAGCAGAGGGCTCCCTACTCATATGACGCCACGTGCGTCAGGTATTTGTAAAATGCTTCACAGAAATCACCTGAATTTAGTCAGATTCCTGGATATTCCAATCCCATAGCTCTTGGAGTCCAGGTTCTGCCCCACCTTCATAGTATCACATGGCTTCTGCTGGCTGAAATATTCGTTAATTGTTGATTCGATGAGGAAAGCGAACTTGCCGTTCATGTGACGCACCCTCTCCACGCCTTGCTCGTTACTGGTCATCATGACAGACCTCTCGGAAGTGTTCATGTAGGTCCACATGTCCATGTACAGGGGGATTTTCGATTGCTGTGAAGTAAGATGCAGAGTCAGTTTCAATTGAAAATTGTTAATACATCAGTCGTTATATAACTCTCGTAACCCATGCCTGAAGAAACCTGTGAAGAGAATGTTTTAGAAATCTCATTTTTAGGTGTGGAAGGGAAAACCCCAACTGGGTAAAACCCACGCTTGTATTTTTCTGTATCAATTGGAAGAACCAATATTATGCAAATACTGAATGTATGCGAGTGCATATTCGCTTAATATCAACCATGATGTGAAATCTGGACCATACCATTTCATTCGGCTTCGCCTCGTGAAAAGGCCCACGAGTGAGTATATTCTGCGACATTACCGCACACATAGATCATTGTCATTTGAATGGTGGAACATGCGTCACGTGTCAAACTTTACTTCGACATTTTTTGTTGCTGCTTGCTGCGACGCGTGACGCATACAAATTTAACATAGAGTCCTACATTGGTAAATATATCACGCTTGGGACAAGATAAACGTTACCGCCCGTTTTTTGCAGCGGACGAGCTTGGTGTCTATATACATGAGGTCATTTGTTAAGACTTAAAAAAGAAGGCGAATTTTCAGTGTGGGTGGACGATTTTTTGTGTGTGTTGTTTGTTTATTTTTGAAGATTTTCTTTTTCAATTGACAAGGATCTATGTGTGTGTTAAATAAAACAAATAATTATTACACGTTGTTTGTTCATTGTCTCAGAATCACTCGGTGAAATATGGTAGTTCAGTTTCACAGTAAACACAAAATAGACACGGAAAAACTCGTCCACCCTACACACTTTATCTTTTTTATATTTAGTAGTATTCACATGTTAATCCTCACAATTCAAACGTTCTTTATATAACAGGCATGACATTTGGTGCTTGGAAAAAAAGTAGGAAAATAAAATTTGAGCACAAGGGCTGAACTACTTGTTCATATGGTGTATGGTTTAATATATGTTTCAGACTATTTAATCACCATTTTTCTGATTTTTCCCGAGGGCAAACAAAATTGGAAATCAGTCTAAATTAGGAAGAATATAATGCCTGATAAAACAACTTCCCCTGATTTTTACCTTGAAGAATTCTAGCGTCGATCCCTCCCTCAGCATACCGTAAGAAACGTCTTTGCTCTGGACGAGATCTTGAGCTGATTTGATGTTCGTTACCATACGCTCGACAGTCAGGAAAGCGGCGAGGTTGGCCGTGTAAGAGGAAATGATGATGAGGGTGAAGAACCACCACACTCCCCCAACGATGCGACCGGACAACGACCTACAAGGAATAAGTCACGAGGGAGTCCAAAAACTGTTACTCCAACCAAAAGTTGTCATGATTTTGTGAATAATATGATCTTCTGTTGAAGACGTTTTACAACTAGATTTTGTTTACTGCCATTTTGTGAATGTTCACCTTTTTGTGAAAAAAAGAAAGGGTTTCATACAGGATTGGTAGAGCAAATAGAATTAGCTGTTGCAAACTGCTTACCAACCAAAAGGACCTGTGGTATAAATGCAAAGATTAGTTAGTGGCCTGACGTTTCGACCCTAGCAGAGTCTTTCTCGAAGGCTAAATGACAGCACAACACACATGAACATGTACATACAAGTGATAAGGATTGGTAGAGCTTACAAAATAGTCGGAGACAGTGTTCATTTTGTGTGATCAACCATTATACATGAAATAAAAAACCTGTGAAAATTGTTTCACAGTCCGTTGTGTTAGTCAGGAGAAAAAAGGTGAAAAACCATGCACAATTTTCAGCATGTAAACACATTGAATCAATATTGACTGAAGTTAAGATTATTTTTTATTTTTTTTTAAAAACCAATCCTGTATAATAATTTTAAGAGGAGCGAAATATATAAGATAATAATGAAAACGAAGTTGTCATACCTTGGTGAAATATCACATCCTTGCTGCATAAGAGCTCCGAACGAGAACCAGAGACTGTTGGTGATGCCGAAATCATTGGTAGTCTTATCGTTGAGCTGACAGGCACCGTTTGGCTGGTCGTCTGTCGGCACCCGAGTGTACTCGATTGGGTACCACTCCTTGGGGCTGAAGCGACTCACGAGAAACAGCACCACGCTCACTCCTGTCGATTTAGCGAAGGGGTAACATTGACATCATTCTTTTTAAATCAATTACACATTATCTTTTTCGATCACGCGTTCATGTATTTAAATAGCAACCAAAGGTACGACTCTGTTTTTTTTTATTCTCTTCGTTTTTGCTGTAAATGTAAATTTAACTCAAATTTTACTAACATCGTGTACACATCAGTTTGGATAGACATTTGAACGACATGGAACAGTGGTGATTTGAATTGTTTGTTAAGTATAACGTGATATTTGTTGTTAATTGATTCTTTAATAGTTACAGCATAAATATTTTGTCTACCTGCGTAAGCAAGCACAATACACATCCAGATCTCATAGGATAGCGGGTGCATAAAGGAGAACACATCGGGTTTGGTGGTTTGAGGCTTCTTGATCATAATGCTGATACCTAAACTCATGAAGGGCTTGGTAAAGTCTATTACTCTCTCCCGATCCGATGTGATCGTAAGCGGCGCTACAGCGAGGTCCGCTTTCTGTGAAAATACAGTGATATAATACATTGTAAGCACGCATTCTCATCAATGGGAAAAAACATCCATGTATTATGCAGTGTGATGTATAGATGCAACTTGGTGTCGATACGATCGAAGATCTAAAACAACTCAGTCATCTTTAAAGGGTGTGTATCCTCACCAGATGTGACCCAACATATACATGAAATAACAAACCTTTGAAAGTTTCATATATATCGGTCTTCGGAGTCATGGTAAAAAACAGTGAAAAGCCCCATTATAATGTTTTCACTGTTTTCAAAAATCGGATTTTATCACCAGTGATAAAGACTAATTGCTTTACCCATTTCCTAAAAGCTATAGCATTTGAAACAAAACTATTTCAAGGGAAATTTTCCACCATAACCATCTTTATACCATGTAAGTTATGTGCAAATCTGTGAACATTTATATTTTCAATCTTACCAATGTTGTACACGTCCTTAAATGGTTCGTCCGGTATTCTGCTGTCTTTGTTGTTGTTGTTGTTGTTGTTGTTGTTGTTGTTGTTGTTGTTGTTGTTGTTGTTGTTGTTGTTGTTTTTGGTGTTGTTTTTGGTGTTGTTGTTGATATCGTCATCGTCGTCGTCTTCGTCGTCATCGTCGTCGTGATGTTGTTGTTGTTGATGCTGTTTTTAATGTTGCTGTTTTTTGTTGTTTCGGTGGTTTTTTTGTCTTTTTTGTGTGTTTGTTTAGGGTTAGTGAGAAGGAAGTCTTGTGGTTTTGTGTTTTGTTATGCTCTTGATTAACATGAATAAATAAAGACAGTTCCATAGTTTCTTATTCCATATACCATTCATACTTATTTCCACGTGAGTAATGAACAACCAGTTCCTGATTACCATATCTTCAGAAACAAGAACATGAAAGGCAATCAACGAACGTCACTCACTCACTCACCACTACTTTTTCTTATGCAATTAAACCCAACCCCTCTAAACGTAACTGTGCAATGCCTTTTCGATTGTTGGTTTATATTATTTTCAAAACTTAAGCCTTGTGGCTGGTTAAAAACCTGCACAACAACAGCCCTTCTTTAGATGGCAGTCACATATATTATTTGTAATTAGTATAGTAACAACTAATTAACTGTTAACTTAATTTTGAAATTATTTCATCTTAAACTAACAGGACACATCCCAGTTTTCTGAGAAACTTCGCTCAGCCTGTTAAGCTGTGTGAATACTTCACCACGACGCAGTATAGTCTCGCGCGGAGCAGCAGTCTCGCGAGATAGTTGCGAGAGTCATTTCGCTATCACCGCGACATACATTTAACGACTTGTCCACAAGTCTACCACAATGCTTTTGTATTCAGGTCTCCGGATGTCATAACTTGACAGTTCGCCTCCCGAGATACAACAAATTTACACAGTTGTAAACAACAAGTTTTTTAGTGCAAAGAGCGCGTTTTTCCTTTGGAATTATTGACTTCTTTACCAATGATATGAATTGTGTAATTTGATATCATTATCCTCGCAGGTTTTTCATTTAACAATATAATCACAAACCCTCTCTCCAATTTTTCAATATACCCCTAATGTAATAAGCCAACTTACCCCGTCTACAAGCTCGCCAACCATACCATTCCACGTGCCGTTGACTGGGATACCGTAGGCTTTATCATGCACCAGTTTGATCTTGTATTTGAATGAGGTCTTTTTGACGATCTCCTCCAGGAGGTCGATGGCGTAGCCCTGGTACCTATTGTTACCAAAATATAGATGTCGGGGCTCCTTCAACATCAAGTAAGGGGGTTCCTGTTTCGAATAAAGAGGTATTAGAAAATGGGATAAGTTTTAATAGCGGGTTGATTGATTGGGTTTATTTGTATAAAATTAAAGCAAACAGTACGTGAAAAGCAAAAGAACATTATCTTTATTTTCTTCTTGTACAGAAGTACTCCCCCCACACACCCCTACTAAATTCCTTGTGAATTCTTGAGATTCCAAGCACACACACGCACACAATGAAGACACAATAGGGCGGTACAATCGTGACCCATATCGAGCACTTTTAAATCTTTCGACATTTACACAAGGAATACAAGTTGGATCTACTATAGGTTATACAATAGTATAAAAACTGTCATCGAAAGATGTGTACAACCAGACCCCTGCGAACGACAAAGCAATTAGGGACCTCACGGTGATGTAGTGCGCTGTAATATAATAATGCATGGTTTATCATTATTATTCTTTAAATTTATAGCTTTTTAAGTTATCTCTAAGACTGTGAACATTTTCAATCTTACCAACGTTGTGCACGCCCTTCAATTTGTTAAGGAAGAGAAAGCCATGGGAGTAATTTGGGGGAAATCGTAGAATTATTCAAACGATCATTTAAGACATTTAAATGGGTTACAGTATACTTACAATTACAGATGTTACTAAGTAGGTTTTATTTTTGGAGACGCCACTGCCGTTATTGTAGGCACCATTGTCAAATTTTAGGGGTGTTTCCGCTTTGGAGTCCCATGTTCCAATCTGTATAAACAAAATAAGAACTTATAGATCAATCAGTCTGTAAAATAAAAAAAGGCCAACCCCAAGAAATAGATAGATAAATAAATACATTAATTAGTTAGTAAATTATTGAAATAAAATTTAATTCAATGAATACCCAAAGGGTCCATCGCTTCATTTTATATTTTGCTATTGCAGTCGAAAGCACGCTTGAACATCAGTCTCAAGAGATTATATTTATTGAAACGAAGGGCTAACCATTTTTTCACGGTTTCCTAAACAATTTTCATAAAAGATCATATTAATCCAGTCCCCTTTTCACTTTCTCAATGATCGGTAAAACTGAATAATGAAGCATTGCATTACATCTATTATAATGTCCATTTCCAAAGCCTTGGTCTCAACATGAGATACAACTTGCTTTTGTCATTGCCTCAACAATAAAATAGATTTGACATTTTTGTTTCACATTCTGTTAGAGTTTAGGGCATTTTTTTTACTTCTGTAAAAAATTAAGCGGACGAATATGTCACACTTTGTCACGGGTTTATACCTTTTTCATACCGTCATAGAACAGACTTAGTATGTTGACGGCGTAGTTGGACCTCTCCCCGAAGTTGTTGAAGGATATTGGACCAGTAGCACCTGTAAAAGACACCTGCAACGAAAAAACACTAGCATCACTTCGTGTACAAAATACTCTCAAATATAAATCAATTCTGGCTGAAATAAGTTCCAGCACTTCATTATTCGGTAACACTCACTCAAACTTAACGAAATAATTTCAATACTTAACAATTGACTTACAGAACTCCAACACAAGATCGACACACGTTAGATTCGGTATTTTGTTAGTTTGGGTAGAATATTTATTGTATGCATTGTGAAGAATCTGAAAATCTTCTTTAATATGTTGCCCGACATTGGCCAACAAAATTAAGTGGTTGTTATTGTTGTTTTTGTTGTTGTTTTGGGGTGGGTTTTTTTTTGGGGGGGACACCATAAAATTTACGAAGGGCACTATGGGGCGTAAGCTGAAGACGTTTTATGCTACGGGTAAAACAAACTGAGTTTTTGTGGGACACCATTACATTTCCTTGCTCGTTTTAAAGGGGCTATAGGATGAGCCCATTTTCCCCACGGTCCCTGGCAACCTGTGAGTTAACTCACTCCATGTTCTATAACATTATCTCTTTCATTGAAATATAACAAAACATAATAATAGTAAAATAAATAAAAATGAATCAGTGGATTGACATACTTGTCCTTCGGCCAGCGCCCTTTGGCTTTTAACATGTAAAACACAAAAATGTAATACCATTGTGGTAAACACAGTATCTAAACAAATACGTTGACAAATTAACCCATCAACCTCCTTCCCAGACATTACAATTACAATTCTACAAACCAACACAAACGATTTGGATAACTTTACCCTCTTTAAGAACCTGAGAACGTTCTTGTCGAACTCCCAAGGTCTGAAGGGATCATCATCACAGCTCCTCTGGCCCCGGTTATCAAACTGATCAAGTTTCTTCTCCAGTTTTAAGATATTCACCGTCTTGTCCATGACATCGACAAGGTCCATCATCAGTGCTGACCTATGCTGTAAGAGTAATCGAGTACGTTAATTGTGGACGAGTTGGTACTTTTACCGACATCTGACTTTTACCGACTCCTCCAAACTCTAAAATCTCTTGGGTCAGAAAGGACCCAGATTCTTGGTCCCGTGGCCTGACCATCTTCTTGGTTAATTTGACCCTGGAACTGTGTAAAAACAACTCGAAGTTAGTCAAACTGACGCAGACTTCAAATACCATTTTTGGTTTAAAGATAGCGCAAGCAACTATATCAACTTAATGTTGGGTCTACACTCCAAGGTAAGAACTGATCGGGTCCGGAGTCACAAGGGGCCTAGCCATTTCAGGGTCAGGCTAAACCTGAAACTGGTTTAAAAAAATGGATTTTAGATCCGTTTCTGCTTCAGTCTGACCCCTTTCTGGGTCCTTTTGACACAGACTCCGGGTCACACACGGACCTAGAAATGGGTCACACACTCCGGTACCCGGAACCGGTTCATATATTATACGCTAACACTGACCCGGGTGTTTTTAGACTGTACTTACACTCAAGAACATCTGCTTCCTGCTGAGGGACGATGTGTTCTGCTTCTTGATGTAATCCCATGCCCTTTTCATCAGAACGAAGTTTGAGGACGTTTCGTTCAAGATGTTGAATCCAGTGACGTTCATCCCACCGTACTGAAACTTCTCCATATTGATTTTGTCGATATCCTGAAGGAAATTTTCAAGAAATGTGATTTTTAAACAAATTCCCGAAGAGTAATTCCATTACGGTGTATTATAATAAAAGGGATAAAAAATTATGTGAAACTAATGATGGGGGTTGCCCTTGGTAAATAGGCCCCTACTCTAAATATTAGTGACCATAAACACGTAACTGGTAAAGACCACTGGAGAGCTATTATAAAACATTGTTCGAAACGACGCCCTTTGACGTAAATAGTTTAGAGAAAAGGGTAATTTTCCGCCAACACAATTATTTAAATCTGAGAAAAGTTTCAGGCATGACACCTTTTTCAGGCATTTTGAAAGCACACAATTCTATCCAACAGGTTTTGTTTTTTTTTCCTTTTAATGATTTTCTTGCAACTTCGATGACCAATTTAGTCCAAATTTTCACAGGTTTTTAAATTGTATACTTTAGGCATAAGTCAGGATACACAATTTTTATTATTATTATTATTGGTTTATTCAAAACACTCCTTCCAGCCCAAAGGCTGAATTGCACAGTGCTTGTACATGAATTAAAAAAACATTAAAAATACAAGAAAATACAGAGCATGCATGACATTTTAAAAACCTTAGTTTGTATAAAGATAACACAAATTACATTTATTTGTTAAGTAATCTGGTGAGGTATGGCCCAGGACTGTTATTAAATCTGTTACAGGTGAAACAGTATTCATTAACAATCCGGGTTTGATCTAAGGCTCATAGAGTGGGAACTTTTAGTTTCAGGGCACCATTCGCTGATTCTACCCGAATTGTAAGTTTTACTGGCAAATTAGGTACAAAGAGAGTTCCTTCTATCATGGAGGGGTATCAGGCCTAAAGTGGATAACGCTTCATCATAATGGGCAAATTTGCCTCCTAGAATAATACGGCAAAGTCTTTTTTGAATAGACTCAATACGGTTGGATTGTGCGAACGTGATACTTGAATGCCAAACAGGGGCTGCGTATTCAACAATAGGTCTGACATAACCCATGTATACAGAAGTCAGTTCAGTAGAAGAAAACCCAGACTTTTTAAGTTTCCTGAGCATAAATAATTTTCTATTGGCCTTACCAATCATCTCAATGCGAGGATACCAGTCTTCGACAATTACCAAAAGTATACCCTGTCTTTTATCATGACTGCATCATAATAATTGTCAAAAAATTGTTAAAAAGTCATCACTGTTTATAATACTCACAAGATCCATAAATATGTAGTGATACGATGCAGTCACCATGCCAAGCAGCGGTATCTGGGGTACGTTTTGAAATAAAGATTACAAATAAAAACAGTTTGTATTTCCAAGCATTTCCCTTAAAATCTGTGTGCTTTGTGAATTAAATTGATTTTAGGGTATTGAACCTTGTGGGCGGTGGATCGTTCTTTGAGAGAATGTGGGCTGTTTGGTGCATTTTCTCAGCATTCTCGATAGTAAGGGATTTGTCACATTTTGTAAGCACGAAATGAAATAGGAATAACGGCCTTTTCTCTTTAGGAAAAAGTCATAATAACAGGGATAAAATAAAACAACGGGACCTTTCGAGTTTTGAAAAGCTCAAAAACCAGTGCCGATTTGCATTAACAAAAATTTAAAAAATTATATTCAAAACCTGTTCCATAAGTAACTTCGTGTTCTTGTAGCTTGTATCGCAAATGATCTGCTGACGTTTGGTATCTCGGAACTCCCGGAGTGTCTGGATCATTGAGGTCCTGTTGTTGATTTTCCGGAATGCTACATCATATCTTTGGAGTGAGAGCCTCTCCATAAGTGCATGCAACCGGAGCAGACCTATGGGCGGAACAATTATTATTATTACACTCTGGGTTGTCATGTACATTGTTAATTTGTTCTTTAAGAGCAGCTATCTTAGCTTCTTGAAAATAAAAATAACTGCTTTTGATACAAACAAAAGTACTGCTATACAAACATTAAAAAATTACCACTCTCGCCAAATATATCACTTTTCAAAAGAGAAAATAACTGCTCTTGAAATTATAAACTTAATATTTTCAAAAATATAAAATATCTGCCCTAGAAAAAAAGTTATCTTGAAAAGGGAAATTACTGCTCTTGAAAATATAATTGCTCTCGAAAATTTAAACATTAACTGCTTTTTCAAAAAAGAAACTGCTTTTGAAAAACAAAATAACTGCTCACGAAAATCAAAATAACTTCTCTTAAACATAATAAAGGGCTTTCATTATAGGCTACCTGACAAACATTTTAAACGAAGTTGTGCTGTGACCTTGGTTTCCGTTCGTACATTATAACAATTCAAATATATGCTACCTTAAATCGTGGGTTCAGATTTGGTTCGTTTAGAATTGTTACCGTGCTAAGAATGTCACCAAGACTGTTGTCATACAATCACCTTTATCACCGTCATATATATATGCAAATCGTTTCCACTGATGAAGCTTTATCAGGTCAACCATGACGGGCACCAGCGACGGCATCATGGATACCAGGTAGTCCCTGGTCCCCGTGGTATTGAGTCCCATATCCCGCTTGGATAGAGACGTGATAATGATGGGGATGTGGAAGGTACCACTGTAGGACAGTGCCGTGGAGATCAACGGCGGCTCGATGTCGGCTCCGATCAACAGTATACCGTTTGTGAACAGATCACATACTGCGCAAGAAAAAAACGAAATGGAAGTTGTTTTAGTATTTCTTACGTACAATTAATTAAGTCTTAACGTAAGGCCCAAAATTACATATTTGAGAGGGCAAGGCCATGTTTTACTTTTTTTCAAAGGGCACTTCCATTGGGAAAATCTGAACGGTCTGTATGGTCCACTGTCCCCTTAAAATCCTTGTTTTTCGAAGTCTGATGCTCATTTTAAACAAAAGTATTTGAAGACCTGCACTAAATTTTGCGATTTGATGTAAATAAAAGAACTAATAGTCTTTATACTGAAGTGATTTGTTCAAATAAAATACAAATCTTCTATCAAAATATATAGGCCTATCATAAATCACTTTATAAAGACTTTTATATAAAGACATGGACTGAATTGTGCAGTTTATGTTTACTAAAAATTATCGATACTCTTTATACTGAAGTAATATTTTTATAAAAATAAGAAGTGTCAACTATCAATAAATATTTCGAAATTAACTCTTCTTTTTTAATAGTCATGAAGCCGAGTGGATATCATATCTCTATGGCGTTTTTCAAGTCAGTGCTTATTTATGTAAAACAATCTTTCTCTGTGAAACCTTGCTCATCAAACTACCATCTTCTGTGAAGCCTAACAGCTTGTATATGCATCGTAATGACCATGCATCACGTTGACACGTTTACAGTTTGGTAAGAGCAGTGATGAGACCGTCTTCACACCTTAATCCCCACAGCCTAGATACTGATGATAATAGGAGCACATAGACGTGACTCATTCCCCAGACTACTTGCTTTGGGTATCCACTTACTAGCTTCTAAATTAGCTTATTAGTGCTTTTTTACTTGAGGATAAAGACTACATTTGACCTCGTTTGACGAAGTTTGCAATCAACTGTGAGAGTAGGTCATTGATATGTATTTGTGGTAACAGTGGATGTCTGGTTTGGTTGACGTTTTGAGGTGAAGTCGTATGTAAAAAAAACAATGAAGATTAATTAGATGATCATTGTGAAACTAAGTCTTGTTATATTAGTATTACTTTATCTCTTTGAAATGCTTTCAGTTGTTAATTAATCAGTATTGTTATTGAAGATCAAAGTGGTGCTTTTTTTTGTATATATTTGTTTTGCGTCGTTGGTTGATACAAACTATTAAAAAAATATATAAAAATTGTGCACGTTTCGCACTACAACATGAATGTAGAGTGCTATTAATTAGGTGAGGACCTTTCGCCAACTTAACCTTCAATGAAGGCAAGTGCCGCTAATCATGACAAGTTTTGTTTATTTCGCCAGTTTCTCTAAAGTGCCATGACCTGAGGGACCTAAAGTCAATGGTATCTTAGACTGGACCATCCCTCAAAAGGGGAGGGGTGGTGTCAGGTCCCAAAGGTGTTAGGTGTTTTTGTTTTCTTAGGGCGGACATTGTTGTCGCGGTCATAAGATTTAGTGCAATATACCTCGTCAAATACAGACTTAACCAGAGCAAACCATATGATAAGCGGAGCCATCTGTTTTTGTCACTAATTTAAAAATTATTAAGCAAAGAAAAGTAAGGCTCAAATCATCTTAGACAATAGCAGGGCATGTGAAGAAGTGACTTAGATGTGAACAAATATTAAGAAGTGCAAGGAATTAAAAAAAAAAATTATATCTTGGACGGTGTGTAGGTAAATATTGGAACCTTCGAGCGTTGGGATGAGGACTGGTTCTGACACGCCTACATGGTCATGGATTTTGTGGAAGAAGAAAAAAAAATCTAAATGGATTAGCTCCAATCTAGAAACTCAGTGACATAAGCCTCCCCGCCCCCGCTTGAAACCATGGCTTACGGCTTTCGCTATAACTTAAGCCTCTGCTGTCCTTTTGAAAACATATACTTTTGGTACATGGATTTAAACAGGTAGACGGAACCTAAGCCGGAGCCTTAGCCAGAGCCCCACCTGTAATCATGGTTTCGAAACGATCGTCGACTCTTACCCAGTGTCAAATCCTTCCAAGAAAAATTTCTATGTGAAATACTGTCAAATATACACAATTATTAAACTTAAAAGCGCGCAAATCTTATTTCTATTACAGCAATCGAAATAAGCTCGGTATGAATGTGAACAAAGTCCAGGGAAGGTATACCTTTGGTAATCGCTCTTATAATTAATGGCAATAAAAACGTATTGGTTAGAAGCCTACAGCATCTTTTGATAGTACAAAGCATTTTGAGAAACATTTCACTTCGAAGAAATGTGGTTTATGTAAAAACACATATCAGTTTTTGTCGAGAACGTTTCTCAAATTGTGTATTCCTGTTGAAGATTAATCTTCCTGCGTGGACATATTCGCTCCGGATTTCCGGCGAAATCTAAAAAACGCGACCCTCCTTTTGATATCAAATTTTCAAATTGTATAATATCTAGATTTGTACAGGATTAAAACAATCGAACGGTTCCAAAAACCAAAGATGTGCATGCCTTTAACAAACATCAGCCAAAAAGTTAACATTGCAACTGGTGTATGTGCAGGTATAGCGGTGAGAATATTTGCCTTCCAAGCAATTGACCCGCGTTCGACTCCCGGCCAACGCAATATTTTAATCAGTTGATAGATTCATATTAGAGAAAACAAATTAAATGAAAGCAAAGAGTAAAGATTGCAACTGGCGTTGGTGGTATAGCGGTGAGAATAGTTGCCTTCCAAGCAATTGACCCGGGTTCGACTCCCGTCCAACACAATATTTTAACCAGTTTATAGATTCATATCAGAGAAAACTAAATGAAAGCAAAGTGTTAAGATTGCAACTGGCGTTGGTGGTATAGCGGTGAGAATAGTTGCCTTCCAAGCAATTGACCAGGGTTCGACTCCCGGCCAACGCAATTTTTTAATCAGTTTATAGATTCATACCAGAGAAAACTAAATCAAATCAAAATGTTCAGATTGCAACTGGCGTTGGTGGTATAGCGTTAAGAATAGTTGCCTTCAAAGCAATTGACCCGGGTTCGACTCCCGGCCAACGCAATATTTTAATCAGTTGATAGATTCATACTAGAGAAAATTAAATGAAAGTAAAATGTTCAGATTGCAACTGGCGTTGGTGGTATAGCGTTAAGAATAGTTGCCTTCAAAGCAATTGACCCGGGTTCGACTCCCGGCCAACGCAATATTTTAATCAGTTGATAGATTCATATTAGAGAAAATTAAATGAAAGTAAAATGTTAAGATTGCAACTGGCGTTGGTGGTATAGCGGTGAGAATAGTTGCCTTCCAATCAATTGACCCGGGTTCGACTCCCGGCCAACGCAATATTTTAATCAGTTTATAGATTCATATTAGAGAAAACTAAATGAAAGCAAAGTGTTAAGATTGCAACTGGCGTTGGTGGTATAGCGGTGAGAATAGTTGCCTTCCAGGCAATTGACCCGGGTTCGACTCCCGGCCAACGCAATATTTTAATCAGTTTATAGATTCATATTAGAGACAACTAAATGAAAGCAAAGTTTTAAGATTGCAACTGGCGTTGGTGGTATAGCTGTGAAAATAGTTGCCTTCCAAGCCATTGACCCGGGTTCGACTCCCGGCCAACGCAATATTTTAATCAGTTTATAGATTCATATTAGAGAAAACTAAATGAAAGCAAAGTGTTAAGATTGCAACTGGCGTTGGTGGTATAGCGGTGAGAATAGTTGCCTTCCAAGCAATTGACCCGGGTTCGACTCCCGGCCAACGCAATATTTTAATCAGTTTATAGATGCATATTAGAGAAAACTAAATGAAAGCAAAGTTTTAAGATTGCAACTGGTGTTGGTGGTATAGCGGTGAAAATAGTTGCCTTCCAAGCCATTGACCCGGGTTCGACTCCCGGCCAACGCAATATTTTAATCAGTTTATAGATTCATATTAGAGAAAACTAAATGAAAGCAAAGTGTTAAGATTGCAACTGGCGTTGGTGGTATAGCGGTGAGAATAGTTGCCTTCCAAGCAATTGACCCGGGTTCGACTCCCGGCCAACGTAATATTTTAATCATTTTATAGATTCATATAAGAGAAAACTAAATGAAAGCAAAGTGTTAAGATTGCAACTGGCTTTGGTGGTATAGCGGTAAGAATAGTTGCCTTCCAAGCAATTGACCCGGGTTCGACTCCCAGCCAACGCAATATTTTAATGAGTTTATAGATTCATATTAGAGAAAACTAAAAGAAAGCAAAGTGTTAAGATTGCAACTGGCGTTGGTGGTATAGCGGTGAAAATAGTTGCCTTCCAAGCCATTGACCCGGCTTCGACTCCCGGCCAACGCAAGATTTTAATCAGTTTATGGATTCATATTAGAGAAAACTAAATGAAAGCAAAGTGTTAAGATTGCAACTGGCGTTGGTGGTATAGCGGTGAGAATAGTTGCCTCCCAAGCAATTGACCCGGGTTCGACTCCCGGCCAACGCAATATTTTAATCAGTTTATAGATTCATATTAGAGACAACTAAATGAAAGCAAAGTGTTAAGATTGTAACTGGCGTTGGTGGTATAGCGGTGAGAATAGTTGCCTTCCAAGCAATTGACCCGGGTTCGACTCCCGGCCAACGCAATATTTTAATCAGTTTATAGATTCATATTAGAGACAACTAAATGAAAGCAAAGTGTTAAGATTGTAACTGGCGTTGGTGGTATAGCGGTGAGAATAGTTGCCTTCCAAGCAATTGACCCGGGTTCGACTCCCGGCCAACGCAATATTTTAATCAGTTTATATATTCATATTAGAGAAAACTAAATGAAAGCAAAGTGTTAAGATTGTAACTGGCGTTGGTGGTATAGCGGTAAGAATAGTAGCAATTGACCCGGGTTCGACTCCCGGCCAACGCAATATTTTAATCAGTTTATAGATTCATATTAGAGAAAACTAAATGAAAGCAAAGTGTTAAGATTGTAACTGGCGTTGGTGGTATAGCGGTGAGAATAGTTGCCTTCCAAGCAATTGACCCGGGTTCGAATCCCGGCCAACGCAATATTTTAATGAGTTTATAGATTCATATTAGAGTAAATTAAATGAAAGTAAAATGTTAAGATTGCAACTGGCGTTGGTGGTATAGCGGTGAGAATAGTTGCCTTCCAAGCAATTGACCCGGGTTCGACTCCCGGCCAACGCAATATTTTAATCAGTTTATAGATTCATATTAGAGAAAACTAAATGAAAGCAAAGTGTTAAGTTTGCAACTGGCGTTGGTGGTATAGCGGTAAGAATAGTAGCAATTGACCCGGGTTCGACTCCCGGCCAACGCAATATTTTAATCAGTTTATAGATTCATACCAGAGAAAACTAAATCAAATCAAAATGTTAAGATTACAACAGGCGTTGGTGGTATAGCGGTGAGAATAGTTGCCTTCCAAGCAATTGACCCCGGTTCGACTCCCGGCCAACGCAATATTTTAATCAGTTTATAGATTCATATTAGAGACAACTAAATGAAAGCAAAGTTTTAAGATTGCAACTGGCGTTGGTGGTATAGCTGTGAAAATAGTTGCCTTCCAAGCCATTGACCCGGGTTCGACTCCCGGCCAACGCAATATTTTAATCAGTTTATAGATTCATATTAGAGAAAACTAAATGAAAGCAAAGTGTTAAGATTGCAACTGGCGTTGGTGGTATAGCGGTGAGAATAGTTGCCTTCCAAGCAATTGACCCGGGTTCGACTCCCGGCCAACGCAATATTTTAATCAGTTTATAGATGCATATTAGAGAAAACTAAATGAAAGCAAAGTTTTAAGATTGCAACTGGTGTTGGTGGTATAGCGGTGAAAATAGTTGCCTTCCAAGCCATTGACCCGGGTTCGACTCCCGGCCAACGCAATATTTTAATCAGTTTATAGATTCATATTAGAGAAAACTAAATGAAAGCAAAGTGTTAAGATTGCAACTGGCGTTGGTGGTATAGCGGTGAGAATAGTTGCCTTCCAAGCAATTGACCCGGGTTCGACTCCCGGCCAACGTAATATTTTAATCATTTTATAGATTCATATAAGAGAAAACTAAATGAAAGCAAAGTGTTAAGATTGCAACTGGCTTTGGTGGTATAGCGGTAAGAATAGTTGCCTTCCAAGCAATTGACCCGGGTTCGACTCCCAGCCAACGCAATATTTTAATGAGTTTATAGATTCATATTAGAGAAAACTAAAAGAAAGCAAAGTGTTAAGATTGCAACTGGCGTTGGTGGTATAGCGGTGAAAATAGTTGCCTTCCAAGCCATTGACCCGGCTTCGACTCCCGGCCAACGCAATATTTTAATCAGTTTATAGATTCATATTAGAGAAAACTAAATGAAAGCAAAGTGTTAAGATTGCAACTGGCGTTGGTGGTATAGCGGTGAGAATAGTTGCCTCCCAAGCAATTGACCCGGGTTCGACTCCCGGCCAACGCAATATTTTAATCAGTTTATAGATTCATATTAGAGACAACTAAATGAAAGCAAAGTGTTAAGATTGTAACTGGCGTTGGTGGTATAGCGGTGAGAATAGTTGCCTTCCAAGCAATTGACCCGGGTTCGACTCCCGGCCAACGCAATATTTTAATCAGTTTATATATTCATATTAGAGAAAACTAAATGAAAGCAAAGTGTTAAGATTGTAACTGGCGTTGGTGGTATAGCGGTAAGAATAGTAGCAATTGACCCGGGTTCGACTCCCGGCCAACGCAATATTTTAATCAGTTTATAGATTCATATTAGAGAAAACTAAATGAAAGCAAAGTGTTAAGATTGTAACTGGCGTTGGTGGTATAGCGGTGAGAATAGTTGCCTTCCAAGCAATTGACCCGGGTTCGAATCCCGGCCAACGCAATATTTTAATGAGTTTATAGATTCATATTAGAGTAAATTAAATGAAAGTAAAATGTTAAGATTGCAACTGGCGTTGGTGGTATAGCGGTGAGAATAGTTGCCTTCCAAGCAATTGACCCGGGTTCGACTCCCGGCCAACGCAATAATTTAATCAGTTTATAGATTCATATTAGAGAAAACTAAATGAAAGCAAAGTGTTAAGTTTGCAACTGGCGTTGGTGGTATAGCGGTAAGAATAGTAGCAATTGACCCGGGTTCGACTCCCGGCCAACGCAATATTTTAATCAGTTTATAGATTCATACCAGAGAAAACTAAATCAAATCAAAATGTTAAGATTACAACAGGCGTTGGTGGTATAGCGGTGAGAATAGTTGCCTTCCAAGCAATTGACCCCGGTTCGACTCCCGGCCAACGCAATATTTTAATCAGTTTATAGATTCATATTAGAGACAACTAAATGAAAGCAAAGTTTTAAGATTGCAACTGGCGTTGGTGGTATTGCTGTGAAAATAGTTGCCTTCCAAGCCATTGACCCGGGTTCGACTCCCGGCCAACGCAATATTTTAATCAGTTTATAGATTCATATTAGAGAAAACTAAATGAAAGCAAAGTGTTAAGATTGCAACTGGCTTTGGTGGTATAGCGGTAAGAATAGTTGCCTTCCAAGCCATTGACCCGGGTTCGACTCCCAGCCAACGCAATATTTTAATGAGTTTATAGATTCATATTAGAGAAAACTAAAAGAAAGCAAAGTGTTAAGATTGCAACTGGCGTTGGTGGTATAGCGGTGAAAATAGTTGCCTTCCAAGCCATTGACCCGGCTTCGACTCCCGGCCAACGCAATATTTTAATCAGTTTATAGATTCATATTAGAGAAAACTAAATGAAAGCAAAGTGTTAAGATTGCAACTGGCGTTGGTGGTATAGCGGTGAGAATAGTTGCCTCCCAAGCAATTGACCCGGGTTCGACTCCCGGCCAACGCAATATTTTAATCAGTTTATAGATTCATATTAGAGACAACTAAATGAAAGCAAAGTGTTAAGATTGTAACTGGCGTTGGTGGTATAGCGGTGAGAATAGTTGCCTTCCAAGCAATTTACCCGGGTTCGACTCCCGGCCAACGCAATATTTTAATCAGTTTATATATTCATATTAGAGAAAACTAAATGAAAGCAAAGTGTTAAGATTGTTACTGGCGTTGGTGGTATAGCGGTAAGAATAGTAGCAATTGACCCGGGTTCGACTCCCGGCCAACGCAATATTTTAATCAGTTTATAGATTCATATTAGAGAAAACTAAATGAAAGCAAAGTGTTAAGATTGTAACTGGCGTTGGTGGTATAGCGGTGAGAATAGTTGCCTTCCAAGCAATTGACCCGGGTTCGAATCCCGGCCAACGCAATATTTTAATGAGTTTATAGATTCATATTAGAGTAAATTAAATGAAAGTAAAATGTTAAGATTGCAACTGGCGTTGGTGGTATAGCGGTGAGAATAGTTGCCTTCCAAGCAATTGACCCGGGTTCGACTCCCGGCCAACGCAATATTTTAATCAGTTTATAGATTCATATTAGAGAAAACTAAATGAAAGCAAAGTGTTAAGTTTGCAACTGGCGTTGGTGGTATAGCGGTAAGAATAGTAGCAATTGACCCGGGTTCGACTCCCGGCCAACGCAATATTTTAATCAGTTTATAGATTCATACCAGAGAAAACTAAATCAAATCAAAATGTTAAGATTACAACAGGCGTTGGTGGTATAGCGGTGAGAATAGTTGCCTTCCAAGCAATTGACCCCGGTTCGACTCCCGGCCAACGCAATATTTTAATCAGTTTATAGATTCATATTAGAGACAACTAAATGAAAGCAAAGTTTTAAGATTGCAACTGGCGTTGGTGGTATAGCTGTGAAAATAGTTGCCTTCCAAGCCATTGACCCGGGTTCGACTCCCGGCCAACGCAATATTTTAATCAGTTTATAGATTCATATTAGAGAAAACTAAATGAAAGCAAAGTGTTAAGATTGCAACTGGCGTTGGTGGTATAGCGGTGAGAATAGTTGCCTTCCAAGCAATTGACCCGGGTTCGACTCCCGGCCAACGCAATATTTTAATCAGTTTATAGATGCATATTAGAGAAAACTAAATGAAAGCAAAGTTTTAAGATTGCAACTGGTGTTGGTGGTATAGCGGTGAAAATAGTTGCCTTCCAAGCCATTGACCCGGGTTCGACTCCCGGCCAACGCAATATTTTAATCAGTTTATAGATTCATATTAGAGAAAACTAAATGAAAGCAAAGTGTTAAGATTGCAACTGGCGTTGGTGGTATAGCGGTGAGAATAGTTGCCTTCCAAGCAATTGACCCGGGTTCGACTCCCGGCCAACGCAATATTTTAATGAGTTTATAGATTCATATTAGAGAAAACTAAAAGAAAGCAAAGTGTTAAGATTGCAACTGGCGTTGGTGGTATAGCGGTGAAAATAGTTGCCTTCCAAGCCATTGACCCGGCTTCGACTCCCGGCCAACGCAATATTTTAATCAGTTTATAGATTCATATTAGAGAAAACTAAATGAAAGCAAAGTGTTAAGATTGCAACTGGCGTTGGTGGTATAGCGGTGAGAATAGTTGCCTCCCAAGCAATTGACCCGGGTTCGACTCCCGGCCAACGCAATATTTTAATCAGTTTATAGATTCATATTAGAGACAACTAAATGAAAGCAAAGTGTTAAGATTGTAACTGGCGTTGGTGGTATAGCGGTGAGAATAGTTGCCTTCCAAGCAATTGACCCGGGTTCGACTCCCGGCCAACGCAATATTTTAATCAGTTTATATATTCATATTAGAGAAAACTAAATGAAAGCAAAGTGTTAAGATTGTAACTGGCGTTGGTGGTATAGCGGTAAGAATAGTAGCAATTGACCCGGGTTCGACTCCCGGCCAACGCAATATTTTAATCAGTTTATAGATTCATATTAGAGAAAACTAAATGAAAGCAAAGTGTTAAGATTGTAACTGGCGTTGGTGGTATAGCGGTGAGAATAGTTGCCTTCCAAGCAATTGACCCGGGTTCGAATCCCGGCCAACGCAATATTTTAATGAGTTTATAGATTCATATTAGAGTAAATTAAATGAAAGTAAAATGTTAAGATTGCAACTGGCGTTGGTGGTATAGCGGTGAGAATAGTTGCCTTCCAAGCAATTGACCCGGGTTCGACTCCCGGCCAACGCAATATTTTAATCAGTTTATAGATTCATATTAGAGAAAACTAAATGAAAGCAAAGTGTTAAGTTTGCAACTGGCGTTGGTGGTATAGCGGTAAGAATAGTAGCAATTGACCCGGGTTCGACTCCCGGCCAACGCAATATTTTAATCAGTTTATAGATTCATACCAGAGAAAACTAAATCAAATCAAAATGTTAAGATTACAACAGGCGTTGGTGGTATAGCGGTGAGAATAGTTGCCTTCCAAGCAATTGACCCCGGTTCGACTCCCGGCCAACGCAATTTTTTAATCAGTTTATAGATTCATATTAGAGAAAACTAAATGAAAGCAAAGTGTTAAGTTTGCAACTGCCGTTGGTGGTATAGCGGTAAGAATAGTTGCCTTCCAAGCAATTGACCCGGGTTCGACTCCCGGCCAACGCAATATTTTAATCAGTTTATAGATTATAGATTATAGATTCATACGGTTCGACTCCCGGCCAACGCAATATTTTAATCAGTTTATAGATTCATATTAGAGACAACTAAATGAAAGCAAAGTGTTAAGATTGTTGGTGGCATAGCGGTGAAAATAGTTGCCTTCCAAGCCATTGCCCCGGGTTCGACTCCCGGCCAACGCAATATTTTAATAAGTTGATAGATTCATATTAGAGTAAATTAAATGAAAGTAAAATGTTAAGATTGCAACTGGCGTTGGTGGTATAGCGGTGAGAATAGTTGCCTTCCAAGCAATTGACACGGGTTCGACTCCCGGTCAACGCAATATTTTAATAAGTTGATAGATTCATATTAGAATAAATTAAATGAAAGCAAAGTTTTAAGATTGCAACTGGCGTTGGTGGAATAGCGGTGAAAATAGTTGCCTTCCAAGCCATTGCCCCGGGTTCGACTCCCGGCCAACGCAATATTTTAATCAGTTTATAGATTCATATTAGAGACAACTAAATGAAAGCAAAGTGTTAAGATTGCAACTGGCGTTCGTGGTATAGCGGTGAGAATAGTTGCCTTCCAAGCAATTGACCCGGGTTCGACTCCCGGCCAACGCAATATTTTAATCAGTTTATAGATTCATATTAGAGAAAATTAAATGAAAGTAAAATTTTAAGATTGCAACTGGCGTTGGTGGTATAGCGGTGAGAATAGTTGCCTTCCAAGAAATTGACCCGGGTTCGACTCTCGGCCAACGCAATATTTTAATCAGTTTATAGATTCATATTAGAGAAAACTAAATGAAAGCAAAGTGTTAAGTTTGCAACTGGCGTTGGTGGTATAGCAGTAAGAATAGTAGCAATTGACCCGGGTTCGACTCCCGGCCAACGCAATATTTTAATCAGTTTATAGATTCATATTAGAGAAAACTAAATGAAAGCAAAGTGTTAAGATTGTAACTGGCGTTGGTGGTATAGCGGTGAGAATAGTTGCCTTCCAAGCAATTGACCCGGGTTCGACTCCCGGCCAACGCAATATCTTAATGAGTTTATAGATTCATATTAGAGTAAATTAAATGAAAGTAAAATGTTAAGATTGCAACTGGCGTTGGTGGTATAGCGGTGAGAATAGTTGCCTTCCAAGCAATTGAACCGGGTTCGACTCCCGGCCAACGCAATATTTTAATCAGTTTATAGATTCATATTAGAGACAACTAAATGAAAGCAAAGTGTTAAGATTGCAACTGGTATAGCGGTAAGAATAGTTGCCTTCCATGCAATTGACCCGGGTTCGACTCCCGGCCAACGCAATATTTTAATCATTTTATAGATTCATATAAGAGAAAACTAAATGAAAGCAAAGTGTTAAGATTGCAACTGGCTTTGGTGGTATAGCGGTAAGAATAGTTGCCTTCCAAGCAATTGACCCGGGTTCGACTCACAGCCAACGCAATATTTTAATGAGTTTATAGATTCATATTAGAGAAAACTAAATGAAAGCAAAGTTTTAAGATTGCAAATGGCGTTGGTGGTATAGCGGTGAAAATAGTTTCCTTCCTAGCCATTGACCCGGGTTCGACTCCCGGCCAACGCAATATTTTAATCAGTTTATAGATTCATATTAGAGACAACTAAATGAAAGCAAAGTGTTAAGATTGTAACTGGCGTTGGTGGTATAGCGGTGAGAATAGTTGCCTTCCAAGCAATTGACCCGGGTTCGACTCCCGGCCAACGCAATATTTTAATCAGTTTATATATTCATATTAGAGAAAACTAAATGAAAGCAAAGTGTTAAGATTGTAACTGGCGTTGGTGGTATAGCGGTGAGAATAGTTGCCTTCCAAGCAATTGACCCGGGTTCGACTCCCGGCCAACGCAATATTTTAATCAGTTTATAGATTCATATTAGAGAAAACTAAATGAAAGCAAAGTGTTAAGTTTGCAACTGGCGTTGGTGGTATAGCGGTAAGAATAGTAGCAATTGACCCGGGTTCGACTCCCGGCCAACGCAATATTTTAATCAGTTTATAGATTCATATTAGAGAAAACTAAATGAAAGCAAAGTGTTAAGATTGCAACTGACGTTGGTGGTATAGCGGTGAGAATAGTTGTCTTCCAAGCAATTGACCCGGGTTCGACTCCCGGCCAACGCAATATTTTAATGAGTTTATAGATTCATATTAGAGAAAAACTAAATGAAAGCAAAGTGTTGAGATTGTAACTGGCGTTGGTGGTATAGCGGTGAGAATAGTTGCCTTCCAAGCAATTGACCCGGGTTCGACTCCCGGCCAACGCAATATTTTAATCAGTTTATATATTCATATTAGAGAAAACTAAATGAAAGCAAAGTGTTAAGATTGTAACTGGCGTTGGTGGTATAGCGGTGAGAATAGTTGCCTTCCAAGCAATTGACCCGGGTTCGACTCCCGGCCAACGCAATATTTTAATCAGTTTATAGATTCATATTAGAGAAAACTAAATGAAAGCAAAGTGTTAAGTTTGCAACTGGCGTTGGTGGTATAGCGGTAAGAATAGTAGCAATTGACCCGGGTTCGACTCCCGGCCAACGAAATATTTTAATCAGTTTATAGATTCCTATTAGAGAAAACTAAATGAAAGCAAAGTGTTAAGATTGTAACTGGCGTTGGTGGTATAGCGTTGAGAATAGTTGCCTTCCAAGCAATTGACCCGGGTTCGACTCCCGGCCAACCCAATATCTTAATGAGTTTATAGATTCATATTAGAGTAAATTAAATGAAAGTAAAATGTTAAGATTGCAACTGGCGTTGGTGGTATAGCGGTGAGAATAGTTGCCTTCCAAGCAATTGACCCGGGTTCGACTCCCGGCCAACGCAATATTTTAATCAGTTTATAGATTCATATTAGAGACAACTAAATGAAAGCAAAGTGTTAAGATTGCAACTGGTATAGCGGTAAGAATAGTTGCCTTCCATGCAATTGACCCGGGTTCGACTCCCGGCCAACGCAATATTTTAATCATTTTATAGATTCATATAAGAGAAAACTAAATGAAAGCAAAGTGTTAAGATTGCAACTGGCTTTGGTGGTATAGCGGTAAGAATAGTTGCCTTCCAAGCAATTGACCCGGGTTCGACTCACAGCCAACGCAATATTTTAATGAGTTTATAGATTCATATTAGAGAAAACTAAATGAAAGCAAAGTTTTAAGATTGCAAATGGCGTTGGTGGTATAGCGGTGAAAATAGTTGCCTTCCAAGCCATTGACCCGGGTTCGACTCCCGGCCAACGCAATATTTTAATCAGTTTATAGATTCATATTAGAGAAAACTAAATGAAAGCAAAGTGTTAAGATTGTAACTGGCGTTGGTGGTATAGCGGTGAGAATAGTTGCCTTCCAAGCAATTGACCCGGGTTCGACTCCCGGCCAACGCAATATTTTAATGAGTTTATAGATTCATATTAGAGAAAACTAAATGAAAGCAAAGTTTTAAGATTGCAACTGGCGTTGGTGGTATAGCGGTGAAAATAGTTGCCTTCCTAGCCATTGACCCGGTTTCGACTCCCGGCCAACGCAATATTTTAATCAGTTTATAGATTCATATTAGAGACAACTAAATGAAAGCAAAGTGTTAAGATTGCAACTGGTATAGCGGTAAGAATAGTTGCCTTCCAAGCAATTGACCCGGTTTCGACTCCCGGCCAACGCAATATTTTAAAAGTTGATAGATTCATATTAGAGTAAATTAAATGAAAGTAAAATGTTAAGATTGCAACTGGCGTTGGTGGTATAGCGGTGAGAATAGTTGCCTTCCAAGCAATTGACCCGGGTTCGACTCCCGGCAACGCAATATTTTAATCAGTTTATAGATTCATATTAGAGAAAACTAAATGAAAGCAAAGTGTTAAGATTGCAACTGGCGTTGGTGGTATAGCGGTGAAAATAGTTGCCTTCCAAGCCATTGACCCGGCTTCGACTCCCGGCCAACGCAATATTTTAATCAGTTTATAGATTCATATTAGAGAAAACTAAATGAAAGCAAAGTGTTAAGATTGCAACTGGCGTTGGTGGTATAGCGGTGAGAATAGTTGCCTCCCAAGCAATTGACCCGGGTTCGACTCCCGGCCAACGCACTATTTTAATCAGTTTATAGATTCATATTATAGAAAACTAAATGAAAGCAAAGTGTTAAGTTTGCAACTGGCGTTGGTGGTATAACGGTAAGAATAGTTGCCTTCCAAGCAATTGACCCGGGTTCGACTCCCGGCCAACGCAATATTTTAATAAGTTTATAGATTCATATTAGAGAAAACTAAATGAAAGCAAAGTTTTAAGATTGCAACTGGCGTTGGTGGTATAGCGGTGAAAATAGTTGCCTTCCAAACCATTGACCCGGGTTCGACTCCCGGCCAACGCAATATTTTAATCAGTTTATAGATTCATATTAGATGAAACTAAATGAAAGCAAAGTGTTAAGATTGCAACTGTCGTTGGTGGTATAGCGGTGAGAAAAGTTGCCTTCCAAGCAATTGACCCGGGTTCGACTCCCGGCCAGCGCAATATTTTAATCAGTTTATAGATTATAGATTCATTCGGTTCGACTCCCGGCCAACGCAATATTTTAATCAGTTTATAGATTCATATTATAGAAAACTAAATGAAAGCAAAGTGTTAAGTTTGCAACTGACGTTGGTGGTATAGCGGTAAGAATAGTTGCCTTCCAAGCAATTGACCCGGGTTCGACTCCCGGCCAACGCAATATTTTAATAAGTTTATAGATTCATATTAGAGAAAATTAAATGAAAGCAAAGTTTTAAGATTGCAACTTTCGTTGGTGGTATAGCGGTGAAAATAGTTGCCTTCCAAACCATTGACCCGGGTTCGACTCCCGGCCAACGCAATATTTTAATCAGTTTATAGATTCATATTAGAGAAAACTAAATGAAAGCAAAGTTTTAAGATTGCAACTGGCGTTGGTGGTATAGCGGTGAAAATAGTTGCCTTCCAAACCATTGACCCGGGTTCGACTCCCGGCCAACGCAATATTTTAATCAGTTTATAGATTCATATTAGATGAAACTAAATGAAAGCAAAGTGTTAAGATTGCAACTGTCGTTGGTGGTATAGCGGTGAGAAAAGTTGCCTTCCAAGCAATTGACCCGGGTTCGACTCCCGGCCAGCGCAATATTTTAATCAGTTTATAGATTATAGATTCATTCGGTTCGACTCCCGGCCAACGCAATATTTTAATCAGTTTATAGATTCATATTATAGAAAACTAAATGAAAGCAAAGTGTTAAGTTTGCAACTGACGTTGGTGGTATAGCGGTAAGAATAGTTGCCTTCCAAGCAATTGACCCGGGTTCGACTCCCGGCCAACGCAATATTTTAATAAGTTTATAGATTCATATTAGAGAAAACTAAATGAAAGCAAAGTTTTAAAATTGCAACTTTCGTTGGTGGTATAGCGGTGAAAATAGTTGCCTTCCAAACCATTGACCCGGGTTCGACTCCCGGCCAACGCAATATTTTAATCAGTTTATAGATTCATATTAGAGAAAACTAAATGAAAGCAAAGTGTTAAGATTGCAACTGTCGTTGGTGGTATAGCGGTGAGAAAGGTTGCCTTCCAAGCAATTGACCCGGGTTCGACTCCCGGCCAACGCAATATTTTAATCAGTTTATATATTCATATTAGAGAAAACTAAATGAAAGCAAAGTGTTAAGATTGTAACTGGCGTTGGTGGTATAGTGGTGAGAATAGTTGCCTTCCAAGCAATTGACCCGGGTTCGACTCCCGGCCAACGCAATATTTTAATCAGTTTATAGATTCATATTAGAGAAAACTAAATGAAAGCAAAGTGTTAAGTTTGCAACTGGCGTTGGTGGTATAGCGGTAAGAATAGTAGCAATTGACCCGGGTTCGACTCCCGGCCAACGCAATATTTTAATCAGTTTATAGATTCATATTAGAGAAAACTAAATGAAAGCAAAGTGTTAAGATTGTAACTGGCGTTGGTGGTATAGCGGTGAGAATAGTTGCCTTCCAAGCAATTGACCCGGGTTCGACTCCCGGCCAATGCAATATTTTAATGAGTTTATAGATTCATATTAGAGAAAACTAAATGAAAGCAAAGTTTTAAGATTGCAACTGGCGTTGGTGGTATAGCGGTGAAAATAGTTGCCTTCCTAGCCATTGACCCGGTTTCGACTCCCGGCCAACGCAATATTTTAATCAGTTTATAGATTCATATTAGAGACAACTAAATGAAAGCAAAGTGTTAAGATTGCAACTGGCGTTGGTGGAATAGCGGTAAGAATAGTTGCCTTCCAAGCAATTGACCCGGGTTCGACTCCCGGCCAACGCAATACTTTAATAAGTTGATAGATTCATATTAGTGTAAATTAAATGAAAGTAAAATGTTAAGATTGCAACTGGCGTTGGTGGTATAGCGGTGAGAATAGTTGCCTTCCAAGCAATTGACCCGGGTTCGACTCCCGGCCAACGCAATATTTTAATCAGTTTATAGATTCATATTAGAGACAACTAAATGAAAGCAAAGTGTTAAGATTGCAACTGGCGTTTTGTGGTATAGCGGTAAGAATAGTTGCCTTCCAAACAATTGACCCGGGTTCGACTCCCGGCCAACGCAATATTTTAATAAGTTGATAGATTCATATTAGAGTAAATTAAATGAAAGTAAAATGTTAAGATTGCAACTGGCGTTGGTGGTATAGCGGTGAGAATAGTTGCCTTCCAAGCAATTGACCCGGGTTCGACTCCCGGCCAACGCAATATTTTAATCAGTTTATAGATTCATATTAGAGAAAACTAAATGAAAGCAAAGTGTTAAGATTGCAACTGGCGTTGGTGTTGGTGGTATAGCGGTAAGAATAGTTGCCTTCCAAGCAATTGACCCGGGTTCGACTCCCGGCCAACAAAATATTTTAATAAGTTTATAGATTCATATTAGAGAAAACTAAATGAAAGCAAAGTTTTAAGATTGCAACTGGCGTTGGTGGTAAAGCGGTGAGAATAGTTGCCTTCCAAGCAATTGACCCGGGTTCGACTCCCGGCCAACGCAATATTTTAATCAGTTTATAGATTCATAACAGAGAAAACTAAATCAAATCAAAGTGTTAAGATTGCAACTGGCGTTGGTGGTATAGCGGTGAGAATAGTTGCCTCCCAAGCAATTGACCCGGGTTCGACTCCCGGCCAACGCAATATTTTAATCAGTTTATAGATTCATACCAGAGAAAACTAAATCAAATCAAAATGTTAAGATTACAACAGGCGTTGGTGGTATAGCGGTGAAAATAGTTGCCTTCCAAGCCATTGACCCGGGTTCGACTCCCGGCCAACGCAATATTTTAATCAGTTTATATATTCATATTAGAGACAACTAAATGAAAGCAAAGTGTTAAGATTGCAACTGGCGTTGGTGTTATAGCGGTAAGAATAGTTGCCTTCCAAGCAATTGACCCGGGTTCGACTCCCGGCCAACGCAATATTTTAATAAGTTGATAGATTCATATTAGAGTAAATTAAATGAAAGTAAAATGTTAAGATTGCAACTGGCGTTGGTGGTATAGCGGTGAGAATAGTTGCCTTCCAAGCAATTGACCCGGGTTCGACTCACGGCCAACGCAATATTATAATCTGTTTATAGATTCATATTAGAGAAAACTAAATGAAAGCAAAGTGTTAAGTTTGCAACTGGCGTTGGTGGTATAGCGGTTAGAATAGTTGCCTTCCAAGGAATTGACCCGGGTTCGACTCCCGGCGAACGCAATATTTTAATAAGTTTATAGATTCATATTAGAGAAAACTAAATGAAAGCAAATTTTTAAGATTGCAACTGGCGTTGGTGGTATAGCGGTAAGAATAGTTGCCTTCCAAGGAATTGACCCGGGTTCGACTCCCGGCCAACGCAATATTTTAATCAGTTTATAGATTCATATTAGAGAAAACTAAATGAAAGCAAAGTGTTACGATTGCAACTGGCGTTGGTGGTATAGCGGTGAAAATAATTGCCTTCCAAGCCATTGACCGAGGTTCGACTCCCGGCGAACGCAATATTTTAATAAGTTTATAGATTCATATTAGAGAAAACTAAATGAAAGCAAAGTTTTAAGATTGCAACTGGCGTTGGTGGTATAGCGGTAAGAATAGTTGCCTTCCAAGGAATTGACCCGGGTTCGACTCCCGGCCAACGCAATATTTTAATCAGTTTATAGATTCATATTAGAGAAAACTAAATGAAAGCAAAGTGTTACGATTGCAACTGGCGTTGGTGGTATAGCGGTGAAAATAGTTGCCTTCCAAGCCATTGACCCGGGTTCGACTCCCGGCCAACGCAATATTTTAATCTGTTTATAGATTCATATTAGAGAAAACTAAATGAAAGCAAAGTTTTAAGATTGCAACTGGCGTTGGTGGTATAGCGGTTAAAATAGTTGCCTTCCAAGCCATTGCCCCGGGTTCGACTCCCAGCCAACGCAATATTTTAATCAGTTTATAGATTCATATTAGAGAAAACTAAATGAAAGCAAAGTGTTAAGATTGCAAATGGCGTTGGTGGTATAGCAGTAAGAATAGTTGCCTTCCAAGCAATTGACCCGGGTTCGACTCCCGGCCAACGCAATATTTTAATCAGTTTATAGATTATAGATTCATACGGTTCGACTCCCGGCCAAGGCAATATTTTAATCAGTTTATAGATTCATATTAGAGACAACTAAATGAAAGCAAAGTGTTAAGATTGCAACTGGCGTTGGTGGTATAGCAGTAAGAATAGTTGCCTTCCAAGCAATTGACCCGGGTTCGACTCCCGGCCAACGCAATATTTTAATCAGTTTATAGATTCATATTAGAGAAAACTAAATGAAAACAAAGTGTTAAGATTGCAGCTGGCGTTGGTGGTATAGCAGTGAGAATAGTTGCCTTCCAAGCAATTGACCCGGGTTCGACTCCCGGCCAACGCAATTTTTCAATCAGTTTATAGATTCATATTAGAGAAAACTAAATGAAAGCAAAGTGTTAAGTTTGCAACTGGCGTTGGTGGTGTAGCGGTAAGAATAGTTGCCTTCCAAGCCATTGACCTGGGTTCGACTCTCGGCCAACCCAATATTTTAATCAGTTTATAGATTCATACCAGAGAAAACTAAATCAAATCAAAATGTTAAGATTACAACAGGCGTTGGTGGTATAGCGGTGAGAATAGTTGCCTTCCAAGCAATAGACCCGGGTTCGACTCCCGGCCAACGCAATATTTTAATCAGTTTATAGATTCATATTAGAGACAACTAAATGAAAGCAAAGTTTTAAGATTGCAACTGGCGTTGGTGGTATAGCGGTGAAAATAGTTGCCTTCAAAGCCATTGACTCGGGTTCGACTCCCGGCCAACGCAATATTTTAATCAGTTTATAGATTCAAATTAGAGAAAACTAAATGAAAGCAAAGTGTTACGATTGCAACTGGCGTTGGTGGTATAGCGGTGAGAATAGTTGCCTTCCAAGCAATTGACCCGGGTTCGACTCCCGGCCAACGCAATATTTTAATAAGTTTATAGATTCATACCAGAGAAAACTAAATCAAATCAAAATGTTAAGATTACAACAGGCGTTGGTGGTATAGCGGTGAGAATAGTTGCCTTCCAAGCAATAGACCCGGGTTCGACTCCCGGCCAACGCAATATTTTAATCAGTTTATAGATTCATATTAGAGACAACTAAATGAAAGCAAAGTTTTAAGATTGCAACTGGCGTTGGTGGTATAGCGGTGAAAATAGTTGCCTTCAAAGCCATTGACTCGGGTTCGACTCCCGGCCAACGCAATATTTTAATCAGTTTATAGATTCAAATTAGAGAAAACTAAATGAAAGCAAAGTGTTATGATTGCAACTGGCGTTGGTGGTATAGCGGTGAGAATAGTTGCCTTCCAAGCAATTGACCCGGGTTCGACTCCCGGCCAACGCAATATTTTAATCAGTTTATAGATTCATATTAAAGAAAACTAAATGAAAGCAAAGTGTTAAGATTGCAACTGGCGTTGGTGGTATAGCGGTAAGAATAGTTGCCTTCCAAGCAATTGACCCGGGTTCGACTCCCGGCCAACGCAATATTTTAATCAGTTTATAGATTCATATTAGAGAAAACTAAATGAAAGCAAAGTGTTAAGATTGCAAATGGCGTTGGTGGTATAGCGGTGAGAATAGTTGCCTTCCAAGCAATTGACCCGGGTTCGACTCCTGGCCAACGCAATATTTTAATCAGTTTATAGATTATAGATAGATTCATACGGTTCGACTCCCGGCCAACGCAATATTTTAATCAGTTTATAGATTCATATTAGAGACAACTAAATGAAAGCAAAGTGTTAAGATTGCAACTGGCGTTGGTGGTATAGCAGTAAGAATAGTTGCCTTCCAAGCCATTGACCTGGGTTCGACTCTCGGCCAACCCAATATTTTAATCAGTTTATAGATTCATACCAGAGAAAACTAAATCAAATCAAAATGTTAAGATTACAACAGGCGTTGGTGGTATAGCGGTGAGAATAGTTGCCTTCCAAGCAATAGACCCGGGTTCGACTCCCGGCCAACGCAATATTTTAATCAGTTTATAGATTCATATTAGAGACAACTAAATGAAAGCAAAGTTTTAAGATTGCAACTGGCGTTGGTGGTATAGCGGTGAAAATAGTTGCCTTCAAAGCCATTGACTCGGGTTCTACTCCCGGCCAACGCAATATTTTAATCAGTTTATAGATTCAAATTAGAGAAAACTAAATGAAAGCAAAGTGTTAAGATTGCAACTGGCGTTGGTGGTATAGCGGTGAGAATAGTTGCCTTCCAAGCAATTGACCCGGGTTCGACTCCCGGCCAACGCAATATTTTAATCAGTTTATAGATTCATATTAGAGAAAACTAAATGAAAGCAAAGTGTTAAGATTGCAACTGGCGTTGGTGGTATAGCGGTAAGAATAGTTGCCTTCCAAGCAATTGACCCGGGTTCGACTCCCGGCCAACGCAATATTTTAATCAGTTTATAGATTCATATTAGAGAAAACTAAATGAAAGCAAAGTGTTAAGATTGCAAATGGCGTTGGTGGTATAGCGGTGAGAATAGTTGCCTTCCAAACAATTGACCCGGGTTCGACTCCCGGCCAACGCAATATTTTAATAAGTTGATAGATTCATATTAGAGTAAATTAAATGAAAGTAAAATGTTAAGATTGCAACTGGCGTTGGTGGTATAGCGGTGAGAATAGTTGCCTTCCAAGCAATTGACCCGGGTTCGACTCCCGGCCAACGCAATATTTTAATCAGTTTATAGATTCATATTAGAGAAAACTAAATGAAAGCAAAGTGTTAAGATTGCAACTGGCGTTGGTGTTGGTGGTATAGCGGTAAGAATAGTTGCCTTCCAAGCAATTGACCCGGGTTCGACTCCCGGCCAACAAAATATTTTAATAAGTTTATAGATTCATATTAGAGAAAACTAAATGAAAGCAAAGTTTTAAGATTGCAACTGGCGTTGGTGGTAAAGCGGTGAGAATAGTTGCCTTCCAAGCAATTGACCCGGGTTCGACTCCCGGCCAACGCAATATTTTAATCAGTTTATAGATTCATAACAGAGAAAACTAAATCAAATCAAAGTGTTAAGATTGCAACTGGCGTTGGTGGTATAGCGGTGAGAATAGTTGCCTCCCAAGCAATTGACCCGGGTTCGACTCCCGGCCAACGCAATATTTTAATCAGTTTATAGATTCATACCAGAGAAAACTAAATCAAATCAAAATGTTAAGATTACAACAGGCGTTGGTGGTATAGCGGTGAAAATAGTTGCCTTCCAAGCCATTGACCCGGGTTCGACTCCCGGCCAACGCAATATTTTAATCAGTTTATATATTCATATTAGAGACAACTAAATGAAAGCAAAGTGTTAAGATTGCAACTGGCGTTGGTGTTATAGCGGTAAGAATAGTTGCCTTCCAAGCAATTGACCCGGGTTCGACTCCCGGCCAACGCAATATTTTAATAAGTTGATAGATTCATATTAGAGTAAATTAAATGAAAGTAAAATGTTAAGATTGCAACTGGCGTTGGTGGTATAGCGGTGAGAATAGTTGCCTTCCAAGCAATTGACCCGGGTTCGACTCACGGCCAACGCAATATTATAATCTGTTTATAGATTCATATTAGAGAAAACTAAATGAAAGCAAAGTGTTAAGTTTGCAACTGGCGTTGGTGGTATAGCGGTTAGAATAGTTGCCTTCCAAGGAATTGACCCGGGTTCGACTCCCGGCGAACGCAATATTTTAATAAGTTTATAGATTCATATTAGAGAAAACTAAATGAAAGCAAATTTTTAAGATTGCAACTGGCGTTGGTGGTATAGCGGTAAGAATAGTTGCCTTCCAAGGAATTGACCCGGGTTCGACTCCCGGCCAACGCAATATTTTAATCAGTTTATAGATTCATATTAGAGAAAACTAAATGAAAGCAAAGTGTTACGATTGCAACTGGCGTTGGTGGTATAGCGGTGAAAATAATTGCCTTCCAAGCCATTGACCGAGGTTCGACTCCCGGCGAACGCAATATTTTAATAAGTTTATAGATTCATATTAGAGAAAACTAAATGAAAGCAAAGTTTTAAGATTGCAACTGGCGTTGGTGGTATAGCGGTAAGAATAGTTGCCTTCCAAGGAATTGACCCGGGTTCGACTCCCGGCCAACGCAATATTTTAATCAGTTTATAGATTCATATTAGAGAAAACTAAATGAAAGCAAAGTGTTACGATTGCAACTGGCGTTGGTGGTATAGCGGTGAAAATAGTTGCCTTCCAAGCCATTGACCCGGGTTCGACTCCCGGCCAACGCAATATTTTAATCTGTTTATAGATTCATATTAGAGAAAACTAAATGAAAGCAAAGTTTTAAGATTGCAACTGGCGTTGGTGGTATAGCGGTTAAAATAGTTGCCTTCCAAGCCATTGCCCCGGGTTCGACTCCCAGCCAACGCAATATTTTAATCAGTTTATAGATTCATATTAGAGAAAACTAAATGAAAGCAAAGTGTTAAGATTGCAAATGGCGTTGGTGGTATAGCAGTAAGAATAGTTGCCTTCCAAGCAATTGACCCGGGTTCGACTCCCGGCCAACGCAATATTTTAATCAGTTTATAGATTATAGATTCATACGGTTCGACTCCCGGCCAAGGCAATATTTTAATCAGTTTATAGATTCATATTAGAGACAACTAAATGAAAGCAAAGTGTTAAGATTGCAACTGGCGTTGGTGGTATAGCAGTAAGAATAGTTGCCTTCCAAGCAATTGACCCGGGTTCGACTCCCGGCCAACGCAATATTTTAATCAGTTTATAGATTCATATTAGAGAAAACTAAATGAAAACAAAGTGTTAAGATTGCAGCTGGCGTTGGTGGTATAGCAGTGAGAATAGTTGCCTTCCAAGCAATTGACCCGGGTTCGACTCCCGGCCAACGCAATTTTTCAATCAGTTTATAGATTCATATTAGAGAAAACTAAATGAAAGCAAAGTGTTAAGTTTGCAACTGGCGTTGGTGGTGTAGCGGTAAGAATAGTTGCCTTCCAAGCCATTGACCTGGGTTCGACTCTCGGCCAACCCAATATTTTAATCAGTTTATAGATTCATACCAGAGAAAACTAAATCAAATCAAAATGTTAAGATTACAACAGGCGTTGGTGGTATAGCGGTGAGAATAGTTGCCTTCCAAGCAATAGACCCGGGTTCGACTCCCGGCCAACGCAATATTTTAATCAGTTTATAGATTCATATTAGAGACAACTAAATGAAAGCAAAGTTTTAAGATTGCAACTGGCGTTGGTGGTATAGCGGTGAAAATAGTTGCCTTCAAAGCCATTGACTCGGGTTCGACTCCCGGCCAACGCAATATTTTAATCAGTTTATAGATTCAAATTAGAGAAAACTAAATGAAAGCAAAGTGTTACGATTGCAACTGGCGTTGGTGGTATAGCGGTGAGAATAGTTGCCTTCCAAGCAATTGACCCGGGTTCGACTCCCGGCCAACGCAATATTTTAATAAGTTTATAGATTCATACCAGAGAAAACTAAATCAAATCAAAATGTTAAGATTACAACAGGCGTTGGTGGTATAGCGGTGAGAATAGTTGCCTTCCAAGCAATAGACCCGGGTTCGACTCCCGGCCAACGCAATATTTTAATCAGTTTATAGATTCATATTAGAGACAACTAAATGAAAGCAAAGTTTTAAGATTGCAACTGGCGTTGGTGGTATAGCGGTGAAAATAGTTGCCTTCAAAGCCATTGACTCGGGTTCGACTCCCGGCCAACGCAATATTTTAATCAGTTTATAGATTCAAATTAGAGAAAACTAAATGAAAGCAAAGTGTTATGATTGCAACTGGCGTTGGTGGTATAGCGGTGAGAATAGTTGCCTTTCAAGCAATTGACCCGGGTTCGACTCCCGGCCAACGCAATATTTTAATCAGTTTATAGATTCATATTAAAGAAAACTAAATGAAAGCAAAGTGTTAAGATTGCAACTGGCGTTGGTGGTATAGCGGTAAGAATAGTTGCCTTCCAAGCAATTGACCCGGGTTCGACTCCCGGCCAACGCAATATTTTAATCAGTTTATAGATTCATATTAGAGAAAACTAAATGAAAGCAAAGTGTTAAGATTGCAAATGGCGTTGGTGGTATAGCGGTGAGAATAGTTGCCTTCCAAGCAATTGACCCGGGTTCGACTCCTGGCCAACGCAATATTTTAATCAGTTTATAGATTATAGATAGATTCATACGGTTCGACTCCCGGCCAACGCAATATTTTAATCAGTTTATAGATTCATATTAGAGACAACTAAATGAAAGCAAAGTGTTAAGATTGCAACTGGCGTTGGTGGTATAGCAGTAAGAATAGTTGCCTTCCAAGCCATTGACCTGGGTTCGACTCTCGGCCAACCCAATATTTTAATCAGTTTATAGATTCATACCAGAGAAAACTAAATCAAATCAAAATGTTAAGATTACAACAGGCGTTGGTGGTATAGCGGTGAGAATAGTTGCCTTCCAAGCAATAGACCCGGGTTCGACTCCCGGCCAACGCAATATTTTAATCAGTTTATAGATTCATATTAGAGACAACTAAATGAAAGCAAAGTTTTAAGATTGCAACTGGCGTTGGTGGTATAGCGGTGAAAATAGTTGCCTTCAAAGCCATTGACTCGGGTTCTACTCCCGGCCAACGCAATATTTTAATCAGTTTATAGATTCAAATTAGAGAAAACTAAATGAAAGCAAAGTGTTAAGATTGCAACTGGCGTTGGTGGTATAGCGGTGAGAATAGTTGCCTTCCAAGCAATTGACCCGGGTTCGACTCCCGGCCAACGCAATATTTTAATCAGTTTATAGATTCATATTAGAGAAAACTAAATGAAAGCAAAGTGTTAAGATTGCAACTGGCGTTGGTGGTATAGCGGTAAGAATAGTTGCCTTCCAAGCAATTGACCCGGGTTCGACTCCCGGCCAACGCAATATTTTAATCAGTTTATAGATTCATATTAGAGAAAACTAAATGAAAGCAAAGTGTTAAGATTGCAAATGGCGTTGGTGGTATAGCGGTGAGAATAGTTGCCTTCCAAGCAATTGACCCGGGTTCGACTCCTGGCCAACGCAATATTTTAATCAGTTTATAGATTATAGATTCATACGGTTCGACTCCCGGCCAACGCAATATTTTAATCAGTTTATAGATTCATATTAGAGACAACTAAATGAAAGCAAAGTGTTAAGATTGCAACTGGCGTTGGTGGTATAGCAGTAAGAATAGTTGCCTTCCAAGCAATTGACCCGGGTTCGACTCCCGGCCAACGCAATATTTTAATAAGTTGATAGATTCATATTAGAGTAAATTAAATGAAAGTAAAATGTTAGGATTGCAACTGGCGTTGGTGGTATAGCGGTGAGAATAGTTGCCTTCCAAGCAATTGACCCGGGTTCGACTCCCGGCCAACGCAATATTTTAATCAGTTTATAGATTCATATTAGAGAAAACTAAATGAAAGCAAAGTGTTAAGATTGCAACTGGTGTTGGTGGTATAGCGGTGAGAATAGTTGCCTTCCAAGCAATTGACCCGGGTTCGACTCCCGGCCAACGCAATTTTTTAATCAGTTTATAGATTCATATTAGAGAAAACTAAATGAAAGCAAAGTGTTAAGTTTGCAACTGGCGTTGGTGGTATAGCGGTAAGAATAGTTGCCTTCCAAGCCATTGACCTGGGTTCGACTCTCGGCCAACGCAATTTTTAATCAGTTTATAGATTCATATTAGAGAAAACTAAATGAAAGCAAAGTTTTAAGATTGCAACTGGCGTTGGTGGTATAGCGGTGAAAATAGTTGCCTTCCAAGCCATTGACCGAGGTTCGACTCCCGGCCAACGCAATATTTTAATCAGTTTATAGATTCATATTAGAGAAAACTAAATGAAAGCAAAGTGTTAAGATTGCAACTGGCGTTGGTGGTATAGCGGTGAGAATAGTTGCCTTCCAAGCAATTGACCCGGGTTCGACTCCCGGCCAACCCAATATTTTAATCAGTTTATAGATTCATACCAGAGAAAACTAAATCAAATCAAAATGTTCAGATTACAACAGGCGTTGGTGGTATAGCGGTGAGAATAGTTGCCTTTCAAGCAATAGAACCGGGTTCGACTCCCGGCCAACGCAATATTTTAATCAGTTTATAGATTCATATTAGAGACAACTAAATGAAAGCAAAGTTTTAAGATTGCAACTGGCGTTGGTGGTATAGCGGTGAAAATAGTTGCCTTCCAAGCCATTGACTCGGGTTCGACTCCCGGCCAACGCAATATTTTAATCAGTTTATAGATTCATATTAGAGAAAACTAAATGAAAGCAAAGTGTTAAGATTGCAATTGGCGTTGGTGGTATAGCGGTGAGAATAGTTGCCTTCCAAGCAATTGACCCGGGTTCGACTCCCGGCCAACGCAATATTTTAATCAGTTTATAGATTCATATTAGAGAAAACTAAATGAAAGCAAAGTGTTAAGTTTGCAACTGGCGTTGGTGGTATAGCGGTAAGAATAGTTGCCTTCCAAGCAATTGACCCGGTTTCGACTCCCGGCCAACGAAATATTTTAATCAGTTTATAGATTCATATTAGAGAAAACTAAATGAAAGCAAAGTGTTAAGATGGCAACTGGCGTTGGTGGTATAGCGGTAAGAATAGTTGCCTTCCAAGCAATTGACCCGGGTTCGACTCCCGGCCAACGCAATATTTTAATCAGTTTATAGATTCATATTAGAGAAAACTAAATGAAAGCAAAGTTTTAAGATTGCAACTGGCATTGGTGGTATAGCGGTGAAAATAGTTGCCTTCCGAGCCATTGCCCCGTGTGCGACTCTCGGCCAACGCAATTTTTAATCAGTTTATAGATTCATATTAGAGAAAACTAAATGAAAGCAAAGTTTTAAGATTGCAACTGGCGTTGGTGGTATAGCGGTGAAAATAGTTGCCTTCCAAGCCATTGACCGAGGTTCGACTCCCGGCCAACGCAATATTTTAATCAGTTTATAGATTCATTTTAGAGAAAACTAAATGAAAGCAAAGTGTTAAGATTGCAACTGGCGTTGGTGGTATAGCGGTGAGAATAGTTGCCTTCCAAGCAATTGACCCGGGTTCGACTCCCGGCCAACCCAATATTTTAATCAGTTTATAGATTCATACCAGAGAAAACTAAATCAAATCAAAATGTTCAGATTACAACAGGCGTTGGTGGTATAGCGGTGAGAATAGTTGCCTTTCAAGCAATAGAACCGGGTTCGACTCCCGGCCAACGCAATATTTTAATCAGTTTATAGATTCATATTAGAGACAACTAAATGAAAGCAAAGTTTTAAGATTGCAACTGGCGTTGGTGGTATAGCGGTGAAAATAGTTGCCTTCCAAGCCATTGACTCGGGTTCGACTCCCGGCCAACGCAATATTTTAATCAGTTTATAGATTCATATTAGAGACAACTAAATGAAAGCAAAGTGTTAAGATTGCAACTGGCGTTGGTGGTATAGCAGTAAGAATAGTTGCCTTCCAAGCAATTGACCCGGGTTCGACTCCCGGCCAACGCAATATTTTAATAAGTTGATAGATTCATATTAGAGTAAATTAAATGAAAGTAAAATGTTAGGATTGCAACTTGCGTTGGTGGTATAGCGGTGAGAATAGTTGCCTTCCAAGCAATTGACCCGGGTTCGACTCCCGGCCAACGCAATATTTTAATCAGTTTATAGATTCATATTAGAGAAAACTAAATGAAAGCAAAGTGTTAAGATTGCAACTGGTGTTGGTGGTATAGCGGTGAGAATAGTTGCCTTCCAAGCAATTGACCCGGGTTCGACTCCCGGCCAACGCAATTTTTTAATCAGTTTATAGATTCATATTAGAGAAAACTAAATGAAAGCAAAGTGTTAAGTTTGCAACTGGCGTTGGTGGTATAGCGGTAAGAATAGTTGCCTTCCAAGCCATTGACCTGGGTTCGACTCTCCGCCAACGCAATTTTTAATCAGTTTATAGATTCATATTAGAGAAAACTAAATGAAAGCAAAGTTTTAAGATTGCAACTGGCGTTGGTGGTATAGCGGTGAAAATAGTTGCCTTCCAAGCCATTGACCGAGGTTCGACTCCCGGCCAACGCAATATTTTAATCAGTTTATAGATTCATATTAGAGAAAACTAAATGAAAGCAAAGTGTTAAGATTGCAACTGGCGTTGGTGGTATAGCGGTGAGAATAGTTGCCTTCCAAGCAATTGACCCGGGTTCGACTCCCGGCCAACCCAATATTTTAATCAGTTTATAGATTCATACCAGAGAAAACTAAATCAAATAAAAATGTTCAGATTACAACAGGCGTTGGTGGTATAGCGGTGAGAATAGTTGCCTTTCAAGCAATAGAACCGGGTTCGACTCCCGGCCAACGCAATATTTTAATCAGTTTATAGATTCATATTAGAGACAACTAAATGAAAGCAAAGTTTTAAGATTGCAACTGGCGTTGGTGGTATAGCGGTGAAAATAGTTGCCTTCCAAGCCATTGACTCGGGTTCGACTCCCGGCCAACGCAATATTTTAATCAGTTTATAGATTCATATTAGAGAAAACTAAATGAAAGCAAAGTGTAAAGATTGCAATTGGCGTTGGTGGTATAGCGGTGAGAATAGTTGCCTTCCAAGCAATTGACCCGGGTTCGACTCCCGGCCAACGCAATATTTTAATCAGTTTATAGATTCATATTAGAGAAAACTAAATGAAAGCAAAGTGTTAACTTTGCAACTGGCGTTGGTGGTATAGCGGTAAGAATAGTTGCCTTCCAAGCAATTGACCCGGTTTCGACTCCCGGCCAACGAAATATTTTAATCAGTTTATAGATTCATATTAGAGAAAACTAAATGAAAGCAAAGTGTTAAGATGGCAACTGGCGTTGGTGGTATAGCGGTAAGAATAGTTGCCTTCCAAGCAATTGACCCGGGTTCGACTCCCGGCCAACGCAATATTTTAATCAGTTTATAGATTCATATTAGAGAAAACTAAATGAAAGCAAAGTTTTAAGATTGCAACTGGCATTGGTGGTATAGCGGTGAAAATAGTTGCCTTCCGAGCCATTGCCCCGTGTGCGACTCTCGGCCAACGCAATTTTTAATCAGTTTATAGATTCATATTAGAGAAAACTAAATGAAAGCAAAGTTTTAAGATTGCAACTGGCGTTGGTGGTATAGCGGTGAAAATAGTTGCCTTCCAAGCCATTGACCGAGGTTCGACTCCCGGCCAACGCAATATTTTAATCAGTTTATAGATTCATTTTAGAGAAAACTAAATGAAAGCAAAGTGTTAAGATTGCAACTGGCGTTGGTGGTATAGCGGTGAGAATAGTTGCCTTCCAAGCAATTGACCCGGGTTCGACTCCCGGCCAACCCAATATTTTAATCAGTTTATAGATTCATACCAGAGAAAACTAAATCAAATCAAAATGTTCAGATTACAACAGGCGTTGGTGGTATAGCGGTGAGAATAGTTGCCTTTCAAGCAATAGAACCGGGTTCGACTCCCGGCCAACGCAATATTTTAATCAGTTTATAGATTCATATTAGAGACAACTAAATGAAAGCAAAGTTTTAAGATTGCAACTGGCGTTGGTGGTATAGCGGTGAAAATAGTTGCCTTCCAAGCCATTGACTCGGGTTCGACTCCCGGCCAACGCAATATTTTAATCAGTTTATAGATTCATATTAGAGAAAACTAAATGAAAGCAAAGTGTTAAGATTGCAATTGGCGTTGGTGGTATAGCGGTGAGAATAGTTGCCTTCCAAGCAATTGACCCGGGTTCGACTCCCGGCCAACGCAATATTTTAATCAGTTTATAGATTCATATTAGAGAAAACTAAATGAAAGCAAAGTGTTAAGATTGCAACTGGCGTTGGTGGTATAGCGGTGAGAATAGTTGCCTTCCAAGCAATTGACCCTGGTTCGACTCCCGGCCAACGCAATAATTTAATCAGTTTATAGATTCATACCAGAGAAAACTAAATCAAATCAAAATGTTAGGATTGTAACTGGCGTTGGTGGTATAGCGGTGAGAATAGTTGCCTTCCAAGCAATTGACCCGGGTTCGACTCCCGGCCAACGCAATATTTTAATCAGTTTATAGATTCATATTAGAGACAACTAAATGAAAGCAAAATGTTAGGATTGTAACTGGCGTTTGTGGTATAGCGGTGAGAATAGTTGCCTTCCAAGCAATTGACCCGGGTTCGACTCCCGGCCAACGCAATATTTTAATCAGTTTATAGATTCATATTAGAGTAAACTAAATGAAAGCAAAGTGTTAAGATTGCAACTGGCGTTGGTGGTATAGCGGTGAGAATAGTTGCCTTCCAAGCAATTGACCCGGGTTCGACTCCCGGCCAACGCAATATTTTAATCAGTTTATAGATTCATATTAGAGAAAACTAAATGAAAGCAAAGTGTTAAGATTGCAACTGGCGTTGGTGGTATAGCAGTAAGAATAGTTGCCTTCCAAGCAATTGACCCGGGTTCGACTCCCGGCCAACGCAATATTTTAATCAGTTTATAGATTCATATTAGAGACAACTAAATGAAAGCAAAATGTTAAGATTGCAACTGGCGTTGGTGGTATAGCGGTGAGAATAGTTGCCTTCCAAGCAATTGACCCGGGTTTCACTCCCGGCCAACGCAATATTTTAATCAGTTTATAGATTCATATTAGAGAAAACTAAATGAAAGCAAAGTGTTAAGATTGCAACTGGCGTTGGTGGTATAGCGGTGAGAATAGTTGCCTTCCAAGCAATTGACCCTGGTTCGACTCCCGGCCAACGCAATAATTTAATCAGTTTATAGATTATAGATTCGTACCAGAGAAAACTAAATCAAATCAAAATGTTAGGATTGTAACTGGCGTTGGTGGTATAGCGGTGAGAATAGTTGCCTTCCAAGCAATTGACCCGGGTTCGACTCCCGGCCAACGCAATATTTTATTAAGTTTATAGATTCATATTAGAGAAAACTAAATGAAAGCAAAGTGTTAAGATTGCAACTGGCGTTGGTGGTATAGCGGTGAGAATAGTTGCCTTCCAAGCAATTGACCCGGGTTCGACTCCCGGCCAACGCAATATTTTAATCAGTTTATAGATTCATATTAGAGAAAACTAAATGAAAGCAAAGTGTTAAGTTTGCAACTGGCGTTGGTGGTATAGCGGTAAGAATAGTTGCCTTCCAAGCAATTGACCCGGGTTCGACTCCCGGCCAACGCAATATTTTAATTAGATTATAGATTCATACGGTTCGACTCCCGGCCAACGCAATATTTTAATCAGTTTATAGATTCATATTAGAGACAACTAAATGAAAGCAAAGTGTTAAGATTGCAACTGGCGTTGGTGGTATAGCGGTAAGAATAGTTGCCTTCCAAGCCATTGACCCGGGTTCGACTCCCAGCCAACGCAATATTTTAATCAGTTTATAGATTCAAATTAGAGAAAACTAAATGAAAGCAAAGTGTTAAGATTGCAACTGGCGTTGGTGGTATAGCGGTGAGAATAGTTGCCTTCCAAGCAATTGACCCGGGTTCGACTCCCGGCCAACGCAATAATTTAATCAGTTTATAGATTCATACCAGAGAAAACTCAATCAAATCAAAATGTTAGGATTGTAACTGGCGTTGGTGGTATAGCGGTGAGAATAGTTGCCTTCCAAGCAATTGACCCGGGTTCGACTCCCGGCCAACGCAATATTTTAATCAGTTTATAGATTCATATTAGAGAAAACTAAATGAAAGCAAAGTGTTAAGATTGCATGGCGTTGGTGGTATAGCGGTGAGAATAGTTGCCTTCCAAGCAATTGACCCGGGTTCGACTCCCGGCCAACGCAATATTTTAATCAGTTTATAGATTCATATTAGAGACAACTAAATGAAAGCAAAATGTTAAGATTGCAACTGGCGTTGGTGGTATAGCGGTGAGAATAGTTGCCTTCCAAGCAATTGACCGGGTTCGACTCCCGGCCAACGCAATTTTTTAATCAGTTTAAAGATTTATACCAGAGAAAACTAAATCAAAGCAAAATGTTAACATTGCAACTGGCGTTGGTGGTATAGCGGTGAGAATAGTTGCCTTCCAAGCAATTGACCCGGGTTTCACTCCCGGCCAACGCAATATTTTAATCAGTTGATAGATTCATATTAGAAAAAATTAAATGAAAGTAAAATGTTAAGATTGCAACTGGCGTTGGTGGTATAGCGGTGAGAATAGTTGCCTTCCAAGAAATTGACCCGGGTTCGACTCTCGGCCAACGCAATTTTTAATCAGTTTATAGATTCATATTAGAGAAAACTAAATGAAAGCAAAGTGTTAAGATTGCAACTGGCGTTGGTGGTATAGCGGTGAGAATAGTTGCCTTCCAAGCAATTGACCCTGGTTCGACTCCCGGCCAACGCAATAATTTAATCAGTTTATAGATTATAGATTCATACCAGAGAAAACTAAATCAAATCAAAATGTTAGGATTGTAACTGGCGTTGGTGGTATAGCGGTGAGAATAGTTGCCTTCCAAGCAATTGACCCGGGTTCGACTCCCGGCCAACGCAATATTTTATTAAGTTTATAGATTCATATTAGAGACAACTAAATGAAAGCAAAGTGTTAAGATTGCAACTGGCGTTGGTGGTATAGCGGTAAGAATAGTTGCCTTCCAAGCCATTGACCCGGGTTCGACTCCCGGCCAACGCAATATTTTAATCAGTTTATAGATTCATATTAGAGAAAACTAAATGAAAGCAAAGTGTTAAGTTTGCAACTGGCGTTGGTGGTATAGCGGTAAGAATAGTTGCCTTCCAAGCAATTGACCCGGGTTCGACTCCCGGCCAACGCAATATTTTAATTAGATTATAGATTCATACGGTTCGACTCCCGGCCAACGCAATATTTTAATCAGTTTATAGATTCATATTAGAGACAACTAAATGAAAGCAAAGTGTTAAGATTGCAACTGGCGTTGGTGGTATAGCGGTAAGAATAGTTGCCTTCCAAGCCATTGACCCGGGTTCGACTCCCAGCCAACGCAATATTTTAATCAGTTTATAGATTCAAATTAGAGAAAACTAAATGAAAGCAAAGTGTTAAGATTGCAACTGGCGTTGGTGGTATAGCGGTGAGAATAGTTGCCTTCCAAGCAATTGACCCGGGTTCGACTCCCGGCCAACGCAATAATTTAATCAGTTTATAGATTCATACCAGAGAAAACTCAATCAAATCAAAATGTTAGGATTGTAACTGGCGTTGGTGGTATAGCGGTGAGAATAGTTGCCTTCCAAGCAATTGACCCGGGTTCGACTCCCGGCCAACGCAATATTTTAATCAGTTTATAGATTCATATTAGAGAAAACTAAATGAAAGCAAAGTGTTAAGATTGCATGGCGTTGGTGGTATAGCGGTGAGAATAGTTGCCTTCCAAGCAATTGACCCGGGTTCGACTCCCGGCCAACGCAATATTTTAATCAGTTTATAGATTCATATTAGAGACAACTAAATGAAAGCAAAATGTTAAGATTGCAACTGGCGTTGGTGGTATAGCGGTGAGAATAGTTGCCTTCCAAGCAATTGACCGGGTTCGACTCCCGGCCAACGCAATTTTTTAATCAGTTTAAAGATTTATACCAGAGAAAACTAAATCAAAGCAAAATGTTAACATTGCAACTGGCGTTGGTGGTATAGCGGTGAGAATAGTTGCCTTCCAAGCAATTGACCCGGGTTTCACTCCCGGCCAACGCAATATTTTAATCAGTTGATAGATTCATATTAGAAAAAATTAAATGAAAGTAAAATGTTAAGATTGCAACTGGCGTTGGTGGTATAGCGGTGAGAATAGTTGCCTTCCAAGAAATTGACCCGGGTTCGACTCTCGGCCAACGCAATTTTTAATCAGTTTATAGATTCATATTAGAGAAAACTAAATGAAAGCAAAGTGTTAAGATTGCAACTGGCGTTGGTGGTATAGCGGTGAGAATAGTTGCCTTCCAAGCAATTGACCCTGGTTCGACTCCCGGCCAACGCAATAATTTAATCAGTTTATAGATTATAGATTCATACCAGAGAAAACTAAATCAAATCAAAATGTTAGGATTGTAACTGGCGTTGGTGGTATAGCGGTGAGAATAGTTGCCTTCCAAGCAATTGACCCGGGTTCGACTCCCGGCCAACGCAATATTTTATTAAGTTTATAGATTCATATTAGAGACAACTAAATGAAAGCAAAGTGTTAAGATTGCAACTGGCGTTGGTGGTATAGCGGTAAGAATAGTTGCCTTCCAAGCCATTGACCCGGGTTCGACTCCCAGCCAACGCAATATTTTAATCAGTTTATAGATTCAAATTAGAGAAAACTAAATGAAAGCAAAGTGTTAAGATTGCATGGCGTTGGTGGTATAGCGGTGAGAATAGTTGCCTTCCAAGCAATTGACCCGGGTTCGACTCCCGGCCAACGCAATATTTTAATCAGTTTATAGATTCATATTAGAGACAACTAAATGAAAGCAAAGTGTTAAGATTGCAACTGGCGTTGGTGGTATAGCGGTAAGAATAGTTGCCTTCCAAGCCATTGACCCGGGTTCGACTCCCAGCCAACGCAATATTTTAATCAGTTTATAGATTCAAATTAGAGAAAACTAAATGAAAGCAAAGTGTTAAGATTGCAACTGGCGTTGGTGGTATAGCGGTGAGAATAGTTGCCTTCCAAGCAATTGACCCTGGTTCGACTCCCGGCCAACGCAATAATTTAACCAGTTTATAGATTCATACCAGAGAAAACTAAATCAAATCAAAATGTTAGGATTGTAACTGGCGTTGGTGGTATAGCGGTGAGAATAGTTGCCTTCCAAGCAATTGACCCGGGTTCGACTCCCGGCCAACGCAATATTTTAATCAGTTTATAGATTCATATTAGAGAAAACTAAATGAAAGCAAAGTGTTAAGATTGCATGGCGTTGGTGGTATAGCGGTGAGAATAGTTGCCTTCCAAGCAATTGACCCGGGTTCGACTCCCGGCCAACGCAATATTTTAATCAGTTTATAGATTCATATTAGAGAAAACTAAATGAAAGCAAAGTGTTAAGTTTGCATCTGGCGTTGGTGGTATAGCGGTAAGAATAGTTGCCTTCCAAGCAATTGACCCGGGTTCGACTCCCTGCCAACGCAATATTTTAATCAGTTTATAGATTATAGATTATAGATTATAGATTCATACGGTTCGACTCCCGGCCAACGCAATATTTTAATCAGTTTATAGATTCATATTAGAGACAACTAAATGAAAGCAAAGTGTTAAGATTGCAACTGGCGTTGGTGGTATAGCGGTAAGAATAGTTGCCTTCCAAGCCATTGACCCGGGTTCGACTCCCGGCCAACGCAATATTTTAATCAGTTGATAGATTCATATTAGAGAAAATTAAATGAAAGTAAAGTGTTAAGATTGCATGGCGTTGGTGGTATAGCGGTGAGAATAGTTGCCTTCCAAGCAATTGACCCGGGTTCGACTCCCGGCCAACGCAATATTTTAATCAGTTTATAGATTCATATTAGAGACAACTAAATGAAAGCAAAATGTTAAGATTGCAACTGGCGTTGGTGGTATAGCGGTGAGAATAGTTGCCTTCCAAGCAATTGACCGGGTTCGACTCCCGGCCAACGCAATTTTTTAATCAGTTTAAAGATTTATACCAGAGAAAACTAAATCAAAGCAAAATGTTAACATTGCAACTGGCGTTGGTGGTATAGCGGTGAGAATAGTTGCCTTCCAAGCAATTGACCCGGGTTTCACTCCCGGCCAACGCAATATTTTAATCAGTTGATAGATTCATATTAGAAAAAATTAAATGAAAGTAAAATGTTAAGATTGCAACTGGCGTTGGTGGTATAGCGGTGAGAATAGTTGCCTTCCAAGAAATTGACCCGGGTTCGACTCTCGGCCAACGCAATTTTTAATCAGTTTATAGATTCATATTAGAGAAAACTAAATGAAAGCAAAGTGTTAAGATTGCAACTGGCGTTGGTGGTATAGCGGTGAGAATAGTTGCCTTCCAAGCAATTGACCCTGGTTCGACTCCCGGCCAACGCAATAATTTAATCAGTTTATAGATTATAGATTCATACCAGAGAAAACTAAATCAAATCAAAATGTTAGGATTGTAACTGGCGTTGGTGGTATAGCGGTGAGAATAGTTGCCTTCCAAGCAATTGACCCGGGTTCGACTCCCGGCCAACGCAATATTTTATTAAGTTTATAGATTCATATTAGAGACAACTAAATGAAAGCAAAGTGTTAAGATTGCAACTGGCGTTGGTGGTATAGCGGTAAGAATAGTTGCCTTCCAAGCCATTGACCCGGGTTCGACTCCCAGCCAACGCAATATTTTAATCAGTTTATAGATTCAAATTAGAGAAAACTAAATGAAAGCAAAGTGTTAAGATTGCATGGCGTTGGTGGTATAGCGGTGAGAATAGTTGCCTTCCAAGCAATTGACCCGGGTTCGACTCCCGGCCAACGCAATATTTTAATCAGTTTATAGATTCATATTAGAGACAACTAAATGAAAGCAAAGTGTTAAGATTGCAACTGGCGTTGGTGGTATAGCGGTAAGAATAGTTGCCTTCCAAGCCATTGACCCGGGTTCGACTCCCAGCCAACGCAATATTTTAATCAGTTTATAGATTCAAATTAGAGAAAACTAAATGAAAGCAAAGTGTTAAGATTGCAACTGGCGTTGGTGGTATAGCGGTGAGAATAGTTGCCTTCCAAGCAATTGACCCTGGTTCGACTCCCGGCCAACGCAATAATTTAACCAGTTTATAGATTCATACCAGAGAAAACTAAATCAAATCAAAATGTTAGGATTGTAACTGGCGTTGGTGGTATAGCGGTGAGAATAGTTGCCTTCCAAGCAATTGACCCGGGTTCGACTCCCGGCCAACGCAATATTTTAATCAGTTTATAGATTCATATTAGAGAAAACTAAATGAAAGCAAAGTGTTAAGATTGCATGGCGTTGGTGGTATAGCGGTGAGAATAGTTGCCTTCCAAGCAATTGACCCGGGTTCGACTCCCGGCCAACGCAATATTTTAATCAGTTTATAGATTCATATTAGAGAAAACTAAATGAAAGCAAAGTGTTAAGTTTGCATCTGGCGTTGGTGGTATAGCGGTAAGAATAGTTGCCTTCCAAGCAATTTACCCGGGTTCGACTCCCTGCCAACGCAATATTTTAATCAGTTTATAGATTATAGATTATAGATTATAGATTCATACGGTTCGACTCCCGGCCAACGCAATATTTTAATCAGTTTATAGATTCATATTAGAGACAACTAAATGAAAGCAAAGTGTTAAGATTGCAACTGGCGTTGGTGGTATAGCGGTAAGAATAGTTGCCTTCCAAGCCATTGACCCGGGTTCGACTCCCGGCCAACGCAATATTTTAATCAGTTGATAGATTCATATTAGAGAAAATTAAATGAAAGTAAAATGTTAAGATTGCAACTGGCGTTGGTGGTATAGCGGTGAGAATAGTTGCCTTCCAAGAAATTAACCCGGGTTCGACTCTCGGCCAACGCAATTTTTAATCAGTTTATAGATTCATATTAGAGAAAACTAAATGAAAGCAAAGTGTTAAGATTGCAACTGGCGTTGGTGGTATAGCGGTGAGAATAGTTGCCTTCCAAGCAATTGACCCTGGTTCGACTTCCGGCCAACGCAATAATTTAATCAGTTTATAGATTCATACCAGAGAAAACTAAATCAAATCAAAATGTTAGGATTGCAACTGGCGTTGGTGGTATAGCGGTGAGAATAGTTGCCTTCCAAGCAATTGACCCGGGTTCGACTCCCGGCCAACGCAATATTTTAATCAGTTTATAGATTCATATTAGAGAAAACTAAATGAAAGCAAAGTGTTAAGATTGCAACTGGCCTTGGTGGTATAGCGGTGAGAATAGTTGCCTTCCAAGCAATTGACCCGGGTTCGACTCCCGGCCAACGCAATTTTTTAATCAGTTTATAGATTCATATTAGAGAAAACTAAATGAAAGCAAAGTGTTAAGTTTGCAACTGGCGTTGGTGGTATAGCGGTAAGAATAGTTGCCTTCCAAGCAATTGACCCGGGTTCGACTCCCGGCCAACGCAATATTTTAATCAGTTTATAGATTATAGATTATAGATTATAGATTATAGATTCATACGGTTCGACTCCCGGCCAACGCAATATTTTAATCAGTTTATAGATTCATATTAGAGACAACTAAATGAAAGCAAAGTGTTAAGATTGCAACTGGCGTTGGTGGTATAGCGGTGGGAATAGTTGCCTTCCAAGCCATTGACCCGGGTTCGACTCCCGGCCAACGCAATGTTTTAATCAGTTTATAGATTCATATTAGAGAAAACTAAATGAAAGCAAAGTGTTAAGATTGCAACTGGCGTTGGTGGTATAGCGGTGAGAATAGTTGCCTTCCAAGCAATTGACCCAGGTTCGACTCCCGGCCAACGCAATATTTTAATCAGTTTATAGATTCATATTAGAGAAAACTAAATGAAAGCAAAGTGTTAAGTTTGCAACTGGCGTTGGTGGTATAGCGGTAAGAATAGTTGCCTTCCAAGCAATTGACCCTGGTTCGACTCCCGGCCAACGCAATATTGTAATCAGTTTATAGATTCATATTAGAAAAAACTAAAAGAAAGCAAAGTGTTAAGATTGCGACTGGCGTTGGTGTTGGTGGTATATAAACGCAATAATTTAATCAGTTTATAGATTCATACCAGAGAAAACTAAATCAAATCAAAATGTTAGGATTGTAACTGGCGTTTGTGGTATATCGGTGAGAATAGTTGCCTTCCAAGCAATTGACCCGGGTTCGACTCCCGGCCAACGCAATATTTTAATCAGTTTATAGATTCATATTAGAGAAAACTAAATGAAAGCAAAGTGTTAAGATTGCATGGCGTTGGTGGTATAGCGGTGAGAATAGTTGCCTTCCAAGCAATTGACCCGGGTTCGACTCCCGGCCAACGCAATATTTTAATCAGTTTATAGATTCATATTAGAGAAAACTAAATGAAAGCAAAGTTTTAAGTTTGCAACTGGCGTTGGTGGTATAGCGGTAAGAATAGTTGCCTTCCAAGCAATTGACCCGGGTTCGACTCCCTGCCAACGCAATATTTTAATCAGTTTATAGATTATAGATTATAGATTATAGATTCATACGGTTCGACTCCCGGCCAACGCAATATTTTAATCAGTTTATAGATTCATATTAGAGAAAACTAAATGAAAGCAAAGTGTTAAGATTGCAACTGGCGTTGGTGGTATAGCGGTAAGAATAGTTGCCTTCCAAGCCATTGACCCGGGTTCGACTCCCGGCCAACGCAATATTTTAATCAGTTGATAGATTCATATTAGAGAAAATTAAATGAAAGTAAAATGTTAAGATTGCAACTGGCGTTGGTGGTATAGCGGTGAGAATAGTTGCCTTCCAAGAAATTAACCCGGGTTCGACTCTCGGCCAACGCAATTTTTAATCAGTTTATAGATTCATATTAGAGAAAACTAAATGAAAGCAAAGTGTTAAGATTGCAACAGGCGTTGGTGGTATAGCGGTGAGAATAGTTGCCTTCCAAGCAATTGACCCTGGTTCGACTTCCGGCCAACGCAATAATTTAATCAGTTTATAGATTCATACCAGAGAAAACTAAATCAAATCAAAATGTTAGGATTGCAACTGGCGTTGGTGGTATAGCGGTGAGAATAGTTGCCTTCCAAGCAATTGACCCGGGTTCGACTCCCGGCCAACGCAATATTTTAATCAGTTTATAGATTCATATTAGAGAAAACTAAATGAAAGCAAAGTGTTAAGATTGCAACTGGCCTTGTTGGTATAGCGGTGAGAATAGTTGCCTTCCAAGCAATTGACCCTGGTTCGACTCCCGGCCAACGCAATATTGTAATCAGTTTATAGATTCATATTAGAGAAAACTAAAAGAAAGCAAAGTGTTAAGATTGCGACTGGCGTTGGTGTTGGTGGTATAGCGGTAAGAATAGTTGCCTTCCAAGCAATTGACCCGGGTTCGACTCCCGGCCAACGCAATATTTTAATCAGTTTATAGATTATAGATTATAGATTATAGATTATAGATTCATACGGTTCGACTCCCGGCCAACGCAATATTTTAATCAGTTTATAGATTCATATTAGAGACAACTAAATGAAAGCAAAGTGTTAAGATTGCAACTGGCGTTGGTGGTATAGCGGTGGGAATAGTTGCCTTCCAAGCAATTGACCCAGGTTCGACTCCCGGCCAACGCAATATTTTAATCAGTTTATAGATTCATATTAGAGAAAACTAAATGAAAGCAAAGTGTTAAGTTTGCAACTGGCGTTGGTGGTATAGCGGTAAGAATAGTTGCCTTCCAAGCAATTGACCCGGGTTCGACTCCCGGCCAACGCAATATTTTAATCAGTTTATAGATTCATATTAGAGAAAACTAAATGAAAGCAAAGTGTTAAGATTGCAACTGGCGTTGGTGGTATAGCGGTGAGAATAGTTGCCTTCCAAGCAATTGACCCGGGTTCGGCTCCCGGCCAACGCAATATTTTAATCAGTTTATAGATTCATACCAGAGAAAACTAAATCAAATCAAAATGTTAAGATTACAACAGGCGTTGGTGGTATAGCGGTGAGAATAGTTGCCTTCCAAGCAATTGACCCGGGTTCGACTCCCGGCCAACGCAATATTTTAATCAGTTTATAGATTCATATTAGAGACAACAAAATGAAAGCAAAGTGTTAAGATTGCAACTGGCGTTGGTGGTATAGCGGTAAGAATAGTTGCCTTCCAAGCAATTGACCCGGGTTCGACTCCCGGCCAACGCAATATTTTATTAAGTTGATAGATTCATATTAGAGAAAATTAAATGAAAGTAAAATGTTAAGATTGCAACTGGCGTTGGTGGTATAGCGGTGAGAATAGTTGCCTTCCAAGAAATTGACCCGGGTTCGACTCCCGGCCAACGCAATATTTTAATCAGTTTATAGATTCATATTAGAGAAAACTAAATGAAAGCAAAGTGTTAAGTTTGCAACTGGCGTTGGTGGTATAGCGGTAAGAATAGTTGCCTTCCAAGCAATTGACCCGGGTTCGACTCCCGGCCAACGCAATATTTTAATCAGTTTATAGATTATAGATTATAGATTATAGATTATAGATTCATACGGTTCGACTCCCGGCCAACGCAATATTTTAATCAGTTTATAGATTCATATTAGAGACAACTAAATGAAAGCAAAGTGTTAAGATTGCAACTGGCGTTGGTGGTATAGCGGTAAGAATAGTTGCCTTCCAAGCCATTGACCCGGGTTCGACTCCCGGCCAACGCAATATTTTAATCAGTTTATAGATTCAAATTAGAGAAAAATAAATGAAAGCAAAGTGTTAAGATTGCAACTGGCGTTGGTGGTATAGCGGTGAGAATAGTTGCCTTCCAAGCAATTGACCCGGGTTCGACTCCCGGCCAACGCAATATTTTAATCAGTTTATAGATTATAGATTATAGATTATAGATTCATACGGTTCGACTCCCGGCCAACGCAATATTTTAATCAGTTTATAGATTCATATTAGAGACAACTAAATGAAAGCAAAGTGTTAAGATTGCAACTGGCGTTGGTGGTATAGCGGTAAGAATAGTTGCCTTCCAAGCCATTGACCCGGGTTCGACTCCCGGCCAACGCAATATTTTAATCAGTTGATAGATTCATATTAGAGAAAATTAAATGAAAGTAAAATGTTAAGATTGCAACTGGCGTTGGTGGTATAGCGGTGAGAATAGTTGCCTTCCAAGAAATTGACCCAGGTTCGACTCCCGGCCAACGCAATATTTTAATCAGTTTATAGATTCAAATTAGGAAAAACTAAATGAAAGCAAAGTGTTAAGATTGCAACTGGCGTTGGTGGTATAGCGGTGAGAATAGTTGCCTTCCAAGCAATTGACCCTGGTTCGACTCCCGGCCAACGCAATAATTTAATCAGTTTATAGATTCATACCAGAGAAAACTAAATCAAATCAAAATGTTAGGATTGTAACTGGCGTTGGTGGTATAGCGGTTAGAATAGTTGCCTTCCAAGCAATTGACCCGGGTTCGACTCCCGGCCAACGCAATATTTTAATCAGTTTATAGATTCATATTAGAGAAAACTAAATGAAAGCAAAGTGTTAAGATTGCAACTGGCGTTGGTGGTATAGCGGTGAGAATAGTTGCCTTCCAAGCAATTGACCCGGGTTCGACTCCCAGCCAACGCAATATTTTAATCAGTTTATAGATTATAGATTATAGATTATAGATTCATACGGTTCGACTCCCGGCCAACGCAATATTTTAATCAGTTTATAGATTCATATTAGAGACAACAAAATGAAAGCAAAGTATTAAGATTGCAACTGGCGTTGGTGGTATAGCGGTAAGAATATTTGCCTTCCAAGCAATTGACCCGGGTTCGACTCCCGGCCAACGCAATATTTTATTAAGTTTATAGATTCATATTAGAGAAAACTAAATGAAAGCAAAGTGTTAAGTTTGCAACTGGCGTTGGTGGTATAGCGGTAAGAATAGTTGCCTTCCAAGCAATTGACCCGGGTTCGACTCCCGGCCAACGCAATATTTTAATCAGTTTATAGATTATAGATTATAGATTATAGATTATAGATTCATACGGTTCGACTCCCGGCCAACGCAATATTTTAATCAGTTTATAGATTCATATTAGAGACAACTAAATGAAAGCAAAGTGTTAAGATTGCAACTGGCGTTGGTGGTATAGCGGTGGGAATAGTTGCCTTCCAAGCAATTGACCCAGGTTCGACTCCCGGCCAACGCAATATTTTAATCAGTTTATAGATTCATATTAGAGAAAACTAAATGAAAGCAAAGTGTTAAGTTTGCAACTGGCGTTGGTGGTATAGCGGTAAGAATAGTTGCCTTCCAAGCAATTGACCCGGGTTCGACTCCCGGCCAACGCAATATTTTAATCAGTTTATAGATTCATATTAGAGAAAACTAAATGAAAGCAAAGTGTTAAGATTGCAACTGGCGTTGGTGGTATAGCGGTGAGAATAGTTGCCTTCCAAGCAATTGACCCGGGTTCGGCTCCCGGCCAACGCAATATTTTAATCAGTTTATAGATTCATACCAGAGAAAACTAAATCAAATCAAAATGTTAAGATTACAACAGGCGTTGGTGGTATAGCGGTGAGAATAGTTGCCTTCCAAGCAATTGACCCGGGTTCGACTCCCGGCCAACGCAATATTTTAATCAGTTTATAGATTCATATTAGAGACAACTAAATGAAAGCAAAGTGTTAAGATTGCAACTGGCGTTGGTGGTATAGCGGTGAGAATAGTTGCCTTCCAAGCAATAGACCCGGGTTCGACTCCCGGCCAACGCAATATTTTAATCAGTTTATAGATTCATATTAGAAAAAACTAAATGAAAGCAAAGTGTTAAGTTTGCAACTGCCGTTGGTGGTATAGCGGTAAGAATAGTTGCCTTCCAAGCAATTGACCCGGGTTCGACTCCCGGCCAACGCAATATTTTAATCAGTTTATAGATTATAGATTATAGATTATAGATTCATACGGTTCGATTCCCGGCCAACGCAATATTTTAATCAGTTTATAGATTCATATTAGAGACAACAAAATGAAAGCAAAGTGTTAAGATTGCAACTGGCGTTGGTGGTATAGCGGTAAGAATAGTTGCCTTCCAAGCAATTGACCCGGGTTCGACTCCCGGCCAACGCAATATTTTATTAAGTTGATAGATTCATATTAGAGAAAATTAAATGAAAGTAAAATGTTAAGATTGCAACTGGCGTTGGTGGTATAGCGGTGAGAATAGTTGCCTTCCAAGAAATTGACCCGGGTTCGACTCCCGGCCAACGCAATATTTTAATCAGTTTATAGATTCATATTAGAGAAAACTAAATGAAAGCAAAGTGTTAAGTTTGCAACTGGCGTTGGTGGTATAGCGGTAAGAATAGTTGCCTTCCAAGCAATTGACCCGGGTTCGACTCCCGGCCAACGCAATATTTTAATCAGTTTATAGTTTATAGATTATAGATTATAGATTATAGATTATAGATTCATACGGTTCGACTCCCGGCCAACGCAATATTTTAATCAGTTTATAGATTCATATTAGAGACAACTAAATGAAAGCAAAGTGTTAAGATTGCAACTGGCGTTGGTGGTATAGCGGTAAGAATAGTTGCCTTCCAAGCCATTGACCCGGGTTCGACTCCCGGCCAACGCAATATTTTAATCAGTTTATAGATTCAAATTAGAGAAAAATAAATGAAAGCAAAGTGTTAAGATTGCAACTGGCGTTGGTGGTATAGCGGTGAGAATAGTTGCCTTCCAAGCAATTGACCCGGGTTCGACTCCCGGCCAACGCAATATTTTAATCAGTTTATAGATTATAGATTATAGATTATAGATTCATACGGTTCGACTCCCGGCCAACGCAATATTTTAATCAGTTTATAGATTCATATTAGAGACAACTAAATGAAAGCAAAGTGTTAAGATTGCAACTGGCGTTGGTGGTATAGCGGTAAGAATAGTTGCCTTCCAAGCCATTGACCCGGGTTCGACTCCCGGCCAACGCAATATTTTAATCAGTTGATAGATTCATATTAGAGAAAATTAAATGAAAGTAAAATGTTAAGATTGCAACTGGCGTTGGTGGTATAGCGGTGAGAATAGTTGCCTTCCAAGAAATTGACCCAGGTTCGACTCCCGGCCAACGCAATATTTTAATCAGTTTATAGATTCAAATTAGGGAAAACTAAATGAAAGCAAAGTGTTAAGATTGCAACTGGCGTTGGTGGTATAGCGGTGAGAATAGTTGCCTTCCAAGCAATTGACCCTGGTTCGACTCCCGGCCAACGCAATAATTTAATCAGTTTATAGATTCATACCAGAGAAAACTAAATCAAATCAAAATGTTAGGATTGTAACTGGCGTTGGTGGTATAGCGGTTAGAATAGTTGCCTTCCAAGCAATTGACCCGGGTTCGACTCCCGGCCAACGCAATATTTTAATCAGTTTATAGATTCATATTAGAGAAAACTAAATGAAAGCAAAGTGTTAAGATTGCAACTGGCGTTGGTGGTATAGCGGTGAGAATAGTTGCCTTCCAAGCAATTGACCCGGGTTCGACTCCCAGCCAACGCAATATTTTAATCAGTTTATAGATTATAGATTATAGATTATAGATTCATACGGTTCGACTCCCGGCCAACGCAATATTTTAATCAGTTTATAGATTCATATTAGAGACAACAAAATGAAAGCAAAGTATTAAGATTGCAACTGGCGTTGGTGGTATAGCGGTAAGAATATTTGCCTTCCAAGCAATTGACCCGGGTTCGACTCCCGGCCAACGCAATATTTTATTAAGTTTATAGATTCATATTAGAGAAAACTAAATGAAAGCAAAGTGTTAAGTTTGCAACTGGCGTTGGTGGTATAGCGGTAAGAATAGTTGCCTTCCAAGCAATTGACCCGGGTTCGACTCCCGGCCAACGCAATATTTTAATCAGTTTATAGATTATAGATTATAGATTATAGATTCATACGGTTCGACTCCCGGCCAACGCAATATTTTAATCAGTTTATAGATTCATATTAGAGACAACTAAATGAAAGCAAAGTGTTAAGATTGCAACTGGCGTTGGTGGTATAGCGGTAAGAATAGTTGCCTTCCAAGCCATTGACCCGGGTTCGACTCCCGGCCAACGCAATATTTTAATCAGTTTATAGATTCAAATTAGAGAAAACTAAATGAAAGCAAAGTGTTAAGATTGCAACTGGCGTTGGTGGTATAGCGGTGAGAATAGTTGCCTTCCAAGCAATTGACCCTGGTTCGACTCCCGGCCAACGCAATAATTTAATCAGTTTATAGATTCATACCAGAGAAAACTAAATCAAATCAAAATGTTAGGATTGTAACTGGCGTTGGTGGTAAAGCGGTGAGAATAGTTGCCTTCCAAGCAATTGACCCGGGTTCGACTCCCGGCCAACGGAATATTTTAATCAGTTTATAGATTCATATTAGAGAAAACTAAATGAAAGCAAAGTGTTAAGATTGCAACTGGCGTTGGTGGTATAGCGGTGAGAATAGTTGCCTTCCAAGCAATTGACCCGGGTTCGACTCCCGGCCAACGCAATATTTTAATCAGTTTATAGATTCATATTAGAGAAAACTAAATGAAAGCAAAGTGTTAAGTTTGCAACTGGCGTTGGTGGTATAGCGGTAAGAATAGTTGCCTTCCAAGCAATTGACCCGGGTTCGACTCCCGGCCAACGCAATATTTTAATCAGCAATATTTTAATCAGTTTATAGATTATATAGATTATAGGTTATGACTCCCGGCCAACGCAATATTTTAATCAGTTTATAGATTATATAGATTATAGATTATAGATTATAGATTCATACGGTTCGACTCCCGGCCAACGCAATATTTTAATCAGTTTATAGATTCATATTAGAGACAACTAAATGAAAGCAAAGTGTTAAGATTGCAACTGGCGTTGGTGGTATAGCGGTAAGAATAGTTGCCTTCCAAGCCATTGACCCGGGTTCGACTCCCGGCCAACGCAATATTTTAATCAGTTGATAGATTCATATTAGAGAAAATTAAATGAAAGTAAAATGTTAAGATTGCAACTGGCGTTGGTGGTATAGCGGTGAGAATAGTTGCCTTCCAATAAATTGACCCGGGTTCGACTCCCGGCCAACGCAATATTTTAATCAGTTTATAGATTCTAATTAGAGAAAACTAAATGAAAGCAAAGTGTTAAGATTGCAACTGGCGTTGGTGGTATAGCGGTGAGAATAGTTGCCTTCCAAGCAATTGACCCTGGTTCGACTCCCGGCCAACGCAATAATTTAATCAGTTTATAGATTCATACCAGAGAAAACTAAATCAAATCAAAATGTTAGGATTGTAACTGGCGTTGGTGGTATAGCGGTGAGAATAGTTGCCTTCCAAGCAATTGACCCGGGTTCGACTCCCGGCCAACGCAATATTTTAATCAGTTTATAGATTCATATTAGAGAAAACTAAATGAAAGCAAAGTGTTAAGATTGCAACTGGCGTTGGTGGTATAGCGGTCAGAATAGTTGCCTTCCAAGCAATTGACCCGGGTTCGACTCCCGGCCAACGCAATATTTTAATCAGTTTATAGATTCATATTAGAGAAAACTAAATGAAAGCAAAGTGTTAAGTTTGCAACTGGCGTTGGTGGTATAGCGGTAAGAATAGTTGCCTTCCAATCAATTGACCCGGGTTCGACTCCCGGCCAACGCAATTTTTTAATCAGTTTATAGATTATAGATTATAGATTATAGATTCATACGGTTCGACTCCCGGCCAACGCAATATTTTAATCAGTTTATAGATTCATATTAGAGACAACTAAATGAAAGCAAAGTGTTAAGATTGCAACTGGCGTTGGTGGTATAGCGGTAAGAATAGTTGCCTTCCAAGCCATTGACCCGGGTTTGACTCCCGGCCAACGCAATATTTTAATCAGTTGATAGATTCATATTAGAGAAAATTAAATGAAAGTAAAATGTTAAGATTGCAACTGGCGTTGGTGGTATAGCGGTGAGAATAGTTGCCTTCCAAGAAATTAACCCGGGTTCGACTCTCGGCCAACGCATTTTTTAATCAGTTTATAGATTCATATTAGAGAAAACTAAATGAAAGCAAAGTGTTAAGATTGCAACTGGCGTTGGTGGTATAGCGGTGAGAATAGTTGCCTTCCAAGCAATTGACCCTGGTTCGACTCCCGGCCAACGCAATAATTTAATCAGTTTATAGATTCATACCAGAGAAAACTAAATCAAATCAAAATGTTAGGATTGCAACTGGCGTTGGTGGTATAGCGGTGAGAATAGTTGCCTTCCAAGCAATTGACCCGGGTTCGACTCCCGGCCAACGCAATATTTTAATCAGTTTATAGATTCATATTAGAGAAAACTAAATGAAAGCAAAGTGTTAAGATTGCAACTGGCCTTGGTGGTATAGCGGTGAGAATAGTTGCCTTCCAAGCAATTGACCCGGGTTCGACTCCCGGCCAACGCAATTTTTTAATCAGTTTATAGATTCATATTAGAGAAAACTAAATGAAAGCAAAGTGTTAAGTTTGCAACTGGCGTTGGTGGTATATCGGTAAGAATAGTTGCCTTCCAAGCAATTGACCCGGGTTCGACTCCCGGCCAACGCAATATTTTAATCAGTTTATAGATTATAGATTATAGATTACAGATTCATACCGTTCGACTCCCGGCCAACGCAATATTTTAATCAGTTTATAGATTCATATTAGAGACAATTAAATGAAAGCAAAGTGTTAAGATTGCAACTGGCGTGTTGGTGGTATAGCGGTAAGAATAGTTGCCTTCCAAGCCATTGACCCGGGTTCGACTCCCGGCCAACGCAATATTTTAATCAGTTTATAGATTCATATTAGAGAAAACTAAATGAAAGCAAAGTGTTAAGATTGCAACTGGCGTTGGTGGTATAGCGGTGAGAATAGTTGCCTTCCAAGCAATTGACCAAGGTTCGACTCCCGGCCAACGCAATATTTTAATCAGTTTATAGATTCATATTAGAGAAAACTAAATGAAAGCAAAGTGTTAAGTTTGCAACTGGCGTTGGTGGTATAGCGGTAAGAATAGTTGCCTTCCAAGCAATTGACCCTTGTTCGACTCCCGGCCAACGCAATATTGTAATCAGTTTATAGATTCATATTAGAGAAAACTAAAAGAAAGCAAAGTGTTAAGATTGCGACTGGCGTTGGTGTTGGTGGTATAGCGGTAAGAATAGTTGCCTTCCAAGCAATTGACCCGGGTTCGACTCCCGGCCAACGCAATATTTTAATAAGTTTATAGATTCATATTAGAGAAAACTAAATGAAAGCAAAGTTTTAAGATTGCAACTGGCGTTGGTGGTATAGCGGTGAAAATAGTTGCCTTCCAAGCCATTGACCCGGGTTCGACTCCCGGCCAACGCAATATTTTAATCAGTTTATAGATTCATATTAGAGAAAACTAAATGAAAGCAAAGTGTTAAGATTGCAACTGGCGTTGGTGGTATAGCGGTGAGAATAGTTGCCTTCCAAGCAATTGACCCGGGTTCGACTCCCGGCCAACGCAATATTTTAATCAGTTTATAGATTCATACCAGAGAAAACTAAATCAAATCAAAATGTTAAGATTACAACAGGCGTTGGTGGTATAGCGGTGAGAATAGTTGCCTTCCAAGAAATTGACCCGGGTTCGACTCCCGGCCAACGCAATATTTTAATCAGTTTATAGATTCTAATTAGAGAAAACTAAATGAAAGCAAAGTGTTAAGATTGCAACTGGCGTTGGTGGTATAGCGGTGAGAATAGTTGCCTTCCAAGCAATTGACCCTGGTTCGACTCCCGGCCAACGCAATAATTTAATCAGTTTATAGATTCATACCAGAGAAAACTAAATCAAATCAAAATGTTAGGATTGTAACTGGCGTTGGTGGTATAGCGGTGAGAATAGTTGCCTTCCAAGCAATTGACCCGGGTTCGACTCCCGGCCAACGCAATATTTTAATCAGTTTATAGATTCATATTAGAGAAAACTAAATGAAAGCAAAGTGTTAAGATTGCAACTGGCGTTGGTGGTATAGCGGTGAGAATAGTTGCCTTCCAAGCAATTGACCCGGGTTCGACTCCCGGCCAACGCAATATTTTAATCAGTTTATAGATTCATATTAGAGAAAACTAAATGAAAGCAAAGTGTTAAGTTTGCAACTGGCGTTGGTGGTATAGCGGTGAGAATAGTTGCCTTCCAAGCAATTGACCCGGGTTCGACTCCCGGCCAACGCAATATTTTAATCAGTTTATAGATTCATATTAGAGACAACTAAATGAAAGCAAAGTGTTAAGATTGCAACTGGCGTTGGTGGTATAGCGGTAAGAATAGTTGCCTTCCAAGCCATTGACCCGGGTTTGACTCCCGGCCAACGCAATATTTTAATCAGTTGATAGATTCATATTAGAGAAAATTAAATGAAAGTAAAATGTTAGGATTGCAACTGGCGTTGGTGGTATAGCGGTGAGAATAGTTGCCTTCCAAGAAATTAACCCGGGTTCGACTCTCGGCCAACGCATTTTTTAATCAGTTTATAGATTCATATTAGAGAAAACTAAATGAAAGCAAAGTGTTAAGATTGCAACTGGCGTTGGTGGTATAGCGGTGAGAATAGTTGACTTCCAAGCAATTGACCCTGGTTCGACTCCCGGCCAACGCAATAATTTAATCAGTTTATAGATTCATACCAGAGAAAACTAAATCAAATCAAAATGTTAGGATTGCAACTGGCGTTGGTGGTATAGCGGTGAGAATAGTTGCCTTCCAAGCAATTGACCCGGGTTCGACTCCCGGCCAACGCAATATTTTAATCAGTTTATAGATTCATATTAGAGAAAACTAAATGAAAGCAAAGTGTTAAGATTGCAACTGGCCTTGGTGGTATAGCGGTGAGAATAGTTGCCTTCCAAGCAATTGACCCGGGTTCGACTCCCGGCCAACGCAATTTTTTAATCAGTTTATAGATTCATATTAGAGAAAACTAAATGAAAGCAAAGTGTTAAGTTTGCAACTGGCGTTTGTGGTATAGCGGTAAGAATAGTTGCCTTCCAAGCAATTGACCCGGGTTCGACTCCCGGCCAACGCAATATTTTAATCAGTTTATAGATTATAGATTATAGATTATAGATTCATACGGTTCGACTCCCGGCCAACGCAATATTTTAATCAGTTTATAGATTCATATTAGAGACAACTAAATGAAAGCAAAGTGTTAAGATTGCAACTGGCGTGTTGGTGGTATAGCGGTAAGAATAGTTGCCTTCCAAGCCATTGACCCGGGTTCGACTCCCGGCCAACGCAATATTTTAATCAGTTTATAGATTCATATTAGAGAAAACTAAATGAAAGCAAAGTGTTAAGATTGCAACTGGCGTTGGTGGTATAGCGGTGAGAATAGTTGCCTTCCAAGTAATTGACCCAGGTTCGACTCCCGGCCAACGCAATATTTTAATCAGTTTATAGATTCATATTAGAGAAAACTAAATGAAAGCAAAGTGTTAAGTTTGCAACTGGCGTTGGTGGTATAGCGGTAAGAATAGTTGCCTTCCAAGCAATTGACCCTTGTTCGACTCCCGGCCAACGCAATATTGTAATCAGTTTATAGATTCATATTAGAGAAAACTAAAAGAAAGCAAAGTGTTAAGATTGCGACTGGCGTTGGTGTTGGTGGTATAGCGGTAAGAATAGTTGCCTTCCAAGCAATTGACCCGGGTTCGACTCCCGGCCAACGCAATATTTTAATAAGTTTATAGATTCATATTAGAGAAAACTAAATGAAAGCAAAGTTTTAAGATTGCAACTGGCGTTGGTGGTATAGCGGTGAAAATAGTTGCCTTCCAAGCCATTGACCCGGGTTCGACTCCCGGCCAACGCAATATTTTAATCAGTTTATAGATTCATATTAGAGAAAACTAAATGAAAGCAAAGTGTTAAGATTGCAACTGGCGTTGGTGGTATAGCGGTGAGAATAGTTGCCTTCCAAGCAATTGACCCGGGTTCGACTCCCGGCCAACGCAATATTTTAATCAGTTTATAGATTCATACCAGAGAAAACTAAATCAAATCAAAATGTTAAGATTACAACAGGCGTTGGTGGTATAGCGGTGAGAATAGTTGCCTTCCAAGCAATTGACCCGGGTTCGACTCCCGGCCAACGCAATATTTTAATCAGTTTATAGATTCATATTAGAGAAAACTAAATGAAAGCAAAGTGTTAAGATTGCAACTGGCGTTGGTGGTATAGCGGTGAGAATAGTTGCCTTCCAAGCAATTGACCAAGGTTCGACTCCCGGCCAACGCAATATTTTAATCAGTTTATAGATTCATATTAGAGAAAACTAAATGAAAGCAAAGTGTTAAGTTTGCAACTGCCGTTGGTGGTATAGCGGTAAGAATAGTTGCCTTCCAAGCAATTGACCCGGGTTCGACTCCCGGCCAACGCAATATTTTAATCAGTTTATAGATTATAGATTATAGATTATAGATTCATACGGTTCGACTCCCGGCCAACGCAATATTTTAATCAGTTTATAGATTCATATTAGAGACAACAAAATGAAAGCAAAGTGTTAAGATTGCAATTGGCGTTGGTGGTATAGCGGTAAGAATAGTTGCCTTCCAAGCAATTGACCCGTGTTCGACTCCCGGCCAACGCAATATTTTATTAAGTTGATAGATTCATATTATAGAAAATTAAATGAAAGTAAAATGTTAAGATTGCAACTGGCGTTAGTGGTATAGCGGTGAGAATAGTTGCCTTCCAAGAAATTGACCCGGGTTCGACTCCCGGCCAACGCAATATTTTAATCAGTTTATAGATTCATTTTAGAGAAAACTAAATGAAAGCAAAGTGTTAAGTTTGCAACTGGCGTTGGTGGTATAGCGGTAAGAATAGTTGCCTTCCAAGCAATTGACCCGGGTTCGACTCCCGGCCAACGCAATATTTTAATCAGTTTATAGATTATAGATTATAGATTCATACGGTTCGACTCCCGGCCAACGCAATATTTTAATCAGTTTATAGATTCATATTAGAGACAACTAAATGAAAGCAAAGTGTTAAGATTGCAACTGGCGTTGGTGGTATAGCGGTGAGAATAGTTGCCTTCCAAGCAATTGACCCAGGTTCGACTCCCGGCCAACGCAATATTTTAATAAGTTTATAGATTCATATTAGAGAAAACTAAATGAAAGCAAAGTGTTAAGATTGCAACTGGCGTTGGTGTTGGTGGTATAGCGGTAAGAATAGTTGCCTTCCAAGCAATTGACCCGGGTTCGACTCCCGGCCACGCAATATTTTAATAAGTTTATAGATTCATATTAGAGAAAACTAAATGAAAGCAAAGTTTTAAGATTGCAACTGGCGTTGGTGGTATAGCGGTGAAAATAGTTGCCTTCCAAGCCATTGACCCGGGTTCGACTCCCGGCCAACGCAATATTTTAATCAGTTTATAGATTCATATTAGAGAAAACTACATGAAAGCAAAGTGTTAAGATTGCAACTGGCGTTGGTGGTATAGCGGTGAGAATAGTTGCCTTCCAAGCAATTGACCCGGGTTCGACTCCCGGCCAACGCAATATATTAATCAGCTTATAGATTCATACCAGAGAAAACTAAATCAAATCAAAATGTTAAGATTACAACAGGCGTTGGTGGTATAGCGGTGAGAATAGTTGCCTTCCAAGCAATTGACCCGGGTTCGAATCCCGGCCAACGCAATATTTTAATCAGTTTATAGATTCATATTAGAGACAACAAAATGAAAGCAAAGTGTTAAGATTGCAACTGGCGTTGGTGGTATAGCGGTAAGAATAGTTGCCTTCCAAGCAATTAACCCGGGTTCGACTCCCGGCCAACGCAATATTTTATTAAGTTGATAGATTCATAATAGAGAAAATTAAATGAAAGTAAAATGTTAAGATTGCAACTGGCGTTGGTGGTATAGCGGTGAGAATAGTTGCCTTCCAAGAAATTGACCCGGGTTCGACTCCCGGCCAACGCAATATTTTAATCAGTTTATAGATTCATATTAGAAAAAACTAAATGAAAGCAAAGTGTTATGTTTGCAACTGGCGTTGGTGGTATAGCGGTAAGAATAGTTGCCTTCCAAGCAATTGACCCGGGTTCGACTCCCGGCCAACGCAATATTTTAATCAGTTTATAGATTATAGATTATAGATTCATACGGTTCGACTCCCTGCCAACGCAATATATTAATCAGTTTATAGATTCATACCAGAGAAAACTAAATCAAATCAAAATGTTAAGATTACAACAGGCGTTGGTGGTATAGCGGTGAGAATAGTTGCCTTCCAAGCAATTGACCCGGGTTCGAATCCCGGCCAACGCAATATTTTAATCAGTTTATAGATTCATATTAGAGACAACAAAATGAAAGCAAAGTGTTAAGATTGCAACTGGCGTTGGTGGTATAGCGGTAAGAATAGTTGCCTTCCAAGCAATTAACCCGGGTTCGACTCCCGGCCAACGCAATATTTTATTAAGTTGATAGATTCATAATAGAGAAAATTAAATGAAAGTAAAATGTTAAGATTGCAACTGGCGTTGGTGGTATAGCGGTGAGAATAGTTGCCTTCCAAGAAATTGACCCGGGTTCGACTCCCGGCCAACGCAATATTTTAATCAGTTTATAGATTCATATTAGAAAAAACTAAATGAAAGCAAAGTGTTATGTTTGCAACTGGCGTTGGTGGTATAGCGGTAAGAATAGTTGCCTTCCAAGCAATTGACCCGGGTTCGACTCCGGGCCAACGCAATATTTTAATAAGTTGATAGATTCATATTAGAGTAAATTAAATGAAAGTAAAATGTTAAGATTACAACTGGCGTTGGTGGTATAGCGGTGAGAATAGTTGCCTTCCAAGCAATTGACCCGGTTTCGACTCCCGGCCAACGCAATATTTTAATCAGTTTATAGATTAATATTAGAGAAAACGAAATGAAAGCAAAGTGTTAAGATTGCAACTGGCGTTGGTGGTATAGCGGTGAGAATAGTTGCCTTCCAAGCAATTGACCCGGGTTCGACTCCCGGCCAACGCAATATTTTAATCAGTTTATAGATTCATATTAGAGACAACTAAATGAAAGCAAAGTGTTAAGATTGCAACTGGCGTTGGTGGTATAGCGGTGAGAATAGATGCCTTCCAAGCAATAGACCCGGGTTCGACTCCCGGCCAACGCAATATTTTAATCAGTTTATAGATTCATATTAGAGAAAACTAAATGAAAGCAAAGTGTTAAGTTTGCAACTGCCGTTGGTGGTATAGCGGTAAGAATAGTTGCCTTCCAAGCAATTGACCCGGGTTCGACTCCCGGCCAACGCAATATTTTAATCAGTTTATAGATTATAGATTATAGATTATAGATTCATACGGTTCGGCTCCCGGCCAACGCAATATTTTAATCAGTTTATAGATTCATATTAGAGACAACAAAATGAAAGCAAAGTGTTAAGATTGCAACTGGCGTTGGTGGTATAGCGGTAAGAATAGTTGCCTTCCAAGCAATTAACCCGGGTTCGACTCCCGGCCAACGCAAAATTTTAATCAGTTTATAGATTCATATTAGAGACAACTAAACGAAAGCAAAGTGTTAAGATCGCAACTGGCGTTGGTGGTATAGCGGTGAGAATAGTTGCCTTCCAAGCAATTGACCCCGGTTCGACTCCCGGCCAACGCAATATTTTAATCAGTTTATAGATTCATATTAGAGAAAACTAAATGAAAGCAAAGTGTTAAGTTTGCAACTGCCGTTGGTGGTATAGCGGTAAGAATAGTTGCCTTCCAAGCAATTGACCCGGGTTCGACTCCCGGCCAACGCAATATTTTAATCAGTTTATAGATTATAGATTATAGATTCATACGGTTCGACTCCCGGCCAACGCAATATTTTAATCAGTTTATAGATTCATATTAGAGACAACTAAATGAAAGCAAAGTGTTAAGATTGTTGGTGGCATAGCGGTGAAAATAGTTGCCTTCCAAGCCATTGCCCCGGGTTCGACTCCCGGCCAGCGCAATATTTTAATAAGTTGATAGATTCATATTAGAGTAAATTAAATGAAAGTAAAATGTTAAGATTGCAACTGGCGTTGGTGGTATAGCGGTGAGAATAGTTGCCTTCCAAGCAATTGACACGGGTTCGACTCCCGGTCAACGCAATATTTTAATAAGTTGATAGATTCATATTAGAATAAATTAAATGAAAGCAAAGTTTTAAGATTGCAACTGGCGTTGGTGGTATAGCGGTGAAAATAGTTGCCTTCCAAGCCATTGCCCCGGGTTCGACTCCCGGCCAACGCAATATTTTAATCAGTTTATAGATTCATATTAGAGACAACTAAATGAAAGCAAAGTGTTAAGATTGCAACTGGCGTTGGTGGTATAGCGGTGAGAATAGTTGCCTTCCAAGCAATTGTCCCAGGTTCGACTCCCGGCCAACGCAATATTTTAATAAGTTTATAGATTCATATTAGAGAAAACTAAATGAAAGCAAAGTGTTAAGATTGCAACTGGCGTTGGTGTTGGTGGTATAGCGGTAAGAATAGTTGCCTTCCAAGCAATTGACCCGGGTTCGACTCCCGGCCAACGCAATATTTTAATAAGTTTATAGATTCATATTAGAGAAAACTAAATGAAAGCAAAGTTTTAAGATTGCAACTGGCGTTGGTGGTATAGCGGTGAAAATAGTTGCCTTCCAAGCCATTGACCCGGGTTCGACTCCCGGCCAACGCAATATTTTAATCAGTTTATAGATTCATATTAGAGAAAACTACATGAAAGCAAAGTGTTAAGATTGCAACTGGCGTTGGTGGTATAGCGGTGAGAATAGTTGCCTTCCAAGCAATTGACCCGGGTTCGACTCCCGGCCAACGCAATATATTAATCAGTTTATAGATTCATACCAGAGAAAACTAAATCAAATCAAAATGTTAAGATTACAACAGGCGTTGGTGGTATAGCGGTGAGAATAGTTGCCTTCCAAGCAATTGACCCGGGTTCGAATCCCGGCCAACGCAATATTTTAATCAGTTTATAGATTCATATTAGAGACAACAAAATGAAAGCAAAGTGTTAAGATTGCAACTGGCGTTGGTGGTATAGCGGTAAGAATAGTTGCCTTCCAAGCAATTAACCCGGGTTCGACTCCCGGCCAACGCAATATTTTATTAAGTTGATAGATTCATAATAGAGAAAATTAAATGAAAGTAAAATGTTAAGATTGCAACTGGCGTTGGTGGTATAGCGGTGAGAATAGTTGCCTTCCAAGAAATTGACCCGGGTTCGACTCCCGGCCAACGCAATATTTTAATCAGTTTATAGATTCATATTAGAGACAACAAAATGAAAGCAAAGTGTTAAGATTGCAACTGGCGTTGGTGGTATAGCGGTAAGAATAGTTGCCTTCCAAGCAATTAACCCGGGTTCGACTCCCGGCCAACGCAATATTTTAATCAGTTTATAGATTCATATTAGAGACAACTAAACGAAAGCAAAGTGTTAAGATCGCAACTGGCGTTGGTGGTATAGCGGTGAGAATAGTTGCCTTCCAAGCAATTGACCCCGGTTCGACTCCCGGCCAACGCAATATTTTAATCAGTTTATAGATTCATATTAGAGAAAACTAAATGAAAGCAAAGTGTTAAGTTTGCAACTGCCGTTGGTGGTATAGCGGTAAGAATAGTTGCCTTCCAAACAATTGACCCGGGTTCGACTCCCGGCCAATGCAAAATTTTAATCAGTTTATAGATTATAGATTATAGATTCATACGGTTCGACTCCCGGCCAACGCAATATTTTAATCAGTTTATAGATTCATATTAGAGACAACTAAATGAAAGCAAAGTGTTAAGATTGTTGGTGGCATAGCGGTGAAAATAGTTGCCTTCCAAGCCATTGCCCCGGGTTCGACTCCCGGCCAACGCAATATTTTAATAAGTTGATAGATTCATATTAGAGTAAATTAAATGAAAGTAAAATGTTAAGATTGCAACTGGCGTTGGTGGTATAGCGGTGAGAATAGTTGCCTTCCAAGCAATTGACACGGGTTCGACTCCCGGTCAACGCAATATTTTAATAAGTTGATAGATTCATATTAGAATAAATTAAATGAAAGCAAAGTTTTAAGATTGCAACTGGCGTTGGTGGTATAGCGGTGAAAATAGTTGCCTTCCAAGCCATTGCCCCGGGTTCGACTCCCGGCCAACGCAATATTTTAATCAGTTTATAGATTCATATTAGAGACAACTAAATGAAAGCAAAGTGTTAAGATTGCAACTGGCGTTCGTGGTATAGCGGTGAGAATAGTTGCCTTCCAAGCAATTGACCCGGGTTCGACTCCCGGCCAACGCAATATTTTAATCAGTTTATAGATTCATATTAGAGAAAATTAAATGAAAGTAAAATTTTAAGATTGCAACTGGCGTTGGTGGTATAGCGGTGAGAATAGTTGCCTTCCAAGAAATTGTCCCGGGTTCGACTCTCGGCCAACGCAATTTTTAATCAGTTTATAGATTCATATTAGAGAAAACTAAATGAAAGCAAAGTGTTAAGTTTGCAACTGGCGTTGGTAGTATAGCGGTAAGAATAGTTGCCTTCCAAGCAATTGACCCGGGTTCGACTCCCGGCCAACGCAATATTTTAATCAGTCTATAGATTATAGATTATAGATTCATACGGTTCGACTCCCGGCCAACGCAATATTTTAATCAGTTTATAGATTCATATTAGAGACAACTAAATGAAAGCAAAGTGTTAAGATTGCAACTGGCGTTGGTGGTATAGCGGTAAGAATAGTTGCCTTCCAAGCAATTGACCCGGGTTCGACTCCGTGCCAACGCAATATTTTAATAAGTTGATAGATTCATATTAGAGTAAATTAAATGAAAGTAAAATGTTAAGATTGCAACTGGCGTTGGTAGTATAGCGGTGTAAATAGTTGCCTTCCAAGCAATTGACCCGGGTTCGACTCCCGGCCAACGCAATATTTTAATCAGTTTATAGATTCATACCAGAGAAAACTAAATCAAATCAAAATATTAAGGTTGCAACAGGCGTTGGTGGTATAGCGGTGAGAATAGTTGCCTTCCAAGCAATTGACCCGGGTTCGACTCCGGGCCAACGCAATATTTTAATAAGTTGATAGATTCATATTAGAGTAAATTAAATGAAAGTAAAATGTTAAGATTGCAACTGGCGTAGGTGGTATAGCGGTGAGAATAGTTGCCTTCCAAGCAATTGACCCGGGTTCGACTCCCGGCCAACGCAATATTTTAATCAGTTTATAGATTCATATTAGAGAAAACTAAATGAAAGCAAAATGTTAAGATTGCAACTGGCGTAGGTGGTATAGCGGTAAGAATAGTTGCCTTCCAAGCAATTGACCCGGGTTCGACTCCCGGCCAACGCAATATTTTAATCAGTTTATAGATTATAGATTATAGATTCATACGGTTCGACTCCCTGCCAACGCAATATTTTAATCAGTTTATAGATTCATATTAGAGACAACTAAATGAAAGCAAAGTGTTAAGATTGCAACTGGCGTTGGTGGTATAGCGGTAAGAATAGTTGCCTTCCAAGCAATTGACCCGGGTTCGACTCCGGGCCAACGCAATATTTTAATAAGTTGATAGATTCATATTAGAGTAAATTAAATGAAAGTAAAATGTTAAGATTGCAACTGGCGTTGGTGGTATAGCGGTGAGAATAGTTGCCTTCCAAGCAATTGACCCGGTTTCGACTCCCGGCCAACGCAATATTTTAATCAGTTTATAGATTAATATTAGAGAAAACGAAATGAAAGCAAAGTGTTAAGATTGCAACTGGCGTTGGTGGTATAGCGGTGAGAATAGTTGCCTTCCAAGCAATTGACCCGGGTTCGACTCCCGGCCAACGCAATATTTTAATCAGTTTATAGATTCATATTAGAGACAACTAAATGAAAGCAAAGTGTTAAGATTGCAACTGGCGTTGGTGGTATAGCGGTGAGAATAGATGCCTTCCAAGCAATAGACCCGGGTTCGACTCCCGGCCAACGCAATATTTTAATCAGTTTATAGATTCATATTAGAGAAAACTAAATGAAAGCAAAGTGTTAAGTTTGCAACTGCCGTTGGTGGTATAGCGGTAAGAATAGTTGCCTTCCAAGCAATTGACCCGGGTTCGACTCCCGGCCAACGCAATATTTTAATCAGTTTATAGATTCATATTAGAGACAACAAAATGAAAGCAAAGTGTTAAGATTGCAACTGGCGTTGGTGGTATAGCGGTAAGAATAGTTGCCTTCCAAGCAATTAACCCGGGTTCGACTCCCGGCCAACGCAATATTTTAATCAGTTTATAGATTCATATTAGAGACAACTAAACGAAAGCAAAGTGTTAAGATCGCAACTGGCGTTGGTGGTATAGCGGTGAGAATAGTTGCCTTCCAAGCAATTGACCCCGGTTCGACTCCCGGCCAACGCAATATTTTAATCAGTTTATAGATTCATATTAGAGAAAACTAAATGAAAGCAAAGTGTTAAGTTTGCAACTGCCGTTGGTGGTATAGCGGTAAGAATAGTTGCCTTCCAAGCAATTGACCCGGGTTCGACTCCCGGCCAACGCAATATTTTAATCAGTTTATAGATTATAGATTATAGATTCATACGGTTCGACTCCCGGCCAACGCAATATTTTAATCAGTTTATAGATTCATATTAGAGACAACTAAATGAAAGCAAAGTGTTAAGATTGTTGGTGGCATAGCGGTGAAAATAGTTGCCTTCCAAGCCATTGCCCCGGGTTCGACTCCCGGCCAACGCAATATTTTAATAAGTTGATAGATTCATATTAGAGTAAATTAAATGAAAGTAAAATGTTAAGATTGCAACTGGCGTTGGTGGTATAGCGGTGAGAATAGTTGCCTTCCAAGCAATTGACACGGGTTCGACTCCCGGTCAACGCAATATTTTAATAAGTTGATAGATTCATATTAGAATAAATTAAATGAAAGCAAAGTTTTAAGATTGCAACTGGCGTTGGTGGTATAGCGGTGAAAATAGTTGCCTTCCAAGCCATTGCCCCGGGTTCGACTCCCGGCCAACGCAATATTTTAATCAGTTTATAGATTCATATTAGAGACAACTAAATGAAAGCAAAGTGTTAAGATTGCAACTGGCGTTCGTGGTATAGCGGTGAGAATAGTTGCCTTCCAAGCAATTGACCCGGGTTCGACTCCCGGCCAACGCAATATTTTAATCAGTTTATAGATTCATATTAGAGACAACTAAATGAAAGCAAAATTTTAAGATTGCAACTGGCGTTGGTGGTATAGCGGTGAGAATAGTTGCCTTCCAAGAAATTGACCCGGGTTCGACTCTCGGCCAACGCAATTTTTAATCAGTTTATAGATTCATATTAGAGAAAACTAAATGAAAGCAAAGTGTTAAGTTTGCAACTGGCGTTGGTAGTATAGCGGTAAGAATAGTTGCCTTCCAAGCAATTGAACCGGGTTCGACTCCCGGCCAACGCAATATTTTAATAAGTTGATAGATTCATATTAGAGTAAATTAAATGAAAGTAAAATGTTAAGATTGCAACTGGCGTTGGTAGTATAGCGGTGTAAATAGTTGCCTTCCAAGCAATTGACCCGGGTTCGACTCCGGGCCAACGCAATATTTTAATAAGTTGATAGATTCATATTAGAGTAAATTAAATGAAAGTAAAATGTTAAGATTGCAACTGGCGTAGGTGGTATAGCGGTGAGAATAGTTGCCTTCCAAGCAATTGACCCGGGTTCGACTCCCGGCCAACGCAATATTTTAATCAGTTTATAGATTCATATTAGAGAAAACTAAATGAAAGCAAAGTGTTAAGATTGTTGGTGGCATAGCGGTGAAAATAGTTGCCTTCCAAGCCATTGCCCCGGGTTCGACTCCCGGCCAACGCAATATTTTAATAAGTTGATAGATTCATATTAGAGTTAATTAAATGAAAGTAAAATGTTAAGATTGCAACTGGCGTTGGTGGTATAGCGGTGAGAATAGTTGCCTTCCAAGCAATTGACACGGGTTCGACTCCCGGTCAACGCAATATTTTAATAAGTTGATAGATTCATATTAGAATAAATTAAATGAAAGCAAAGTTTTAAGATTGCAACTGGCGTTGGTGGTATAGCGGTGAAAATAGTTGCCTTCCAAGCCATTGCTCCGGGTTCGACTCCCGGCCAACGCAATATTTTAATCAGTTTATAGATTCATATTAGAGACAACTAAATGAAAGCAAAGTGTTAAGATTGCAACTGGCGTTCGTGGTATAGCGGTGAGAATAGTTGCCTTCCAAGCAATTGACCCGGGTTCGACTCCCGGCCAACGCAATATTTTAATCAGTTTATAGATTCATATTAGAGAAAACTAAATGAAAGCAAAGTGTTAAGTTTGCAACTGCCGTTGGTGGTATAGCGGTAAGAATAGTTGCCTTCCAAGCAATTGACCCGGGTTCGACTCCCGGCCAACGCAATATTTTAATCAGTTTATAGATTATAGATTATATAGATTCATACGGTTCGACTCCCGGCCAACGCAATATTTTAATCAGTTTATAGATTCATATTAGAGACAACTAAATGAAAGCAAAGTGTTAAGATTGCAACTGGCGTTGGTGGTATAGCGGTAAGAATAGTTGCCTTCCAAGCAATTGACCCGGGTTCGACTCCCGGCCAACGCAATATTTTATTAAGTTGATAGATTCATATTAGAGAAAATTAAATGAAAGTAAAATGTTAAGATTGCAACTGGCGTTGGTGGTATAGCGGTGAGAATAGTTGCCTTCCAAGAAATTGACCCGGGTTCGACTCTCGGCCAACGCAATTTTTAATCAGTTTATAGATTCATATTAGAGAAAACTAAATGAAAGCAAAGTGTTAAGATTGCAACTGGCGTTGGTGGTATAGCGGTGAGAATAGTTGCCTTACAAGCAATTGACCCGGGTTCGACTCCCGGCCAACGCAATTTTTAATCAGTTTATAGATTCATATTAAAGTAAAATAAATGAAAGCAAAGTGTTAAGTTTGCAACTGGCGTTGGTGGTATAGCGGTGAGAATAGTTGCCTTCCAAGCAATTGACCCTGGTTCGACTCCCGGCCAACGCAATATTTTAATCAGTTTATAGATTCATACCAGAGAAAACTAAATCAAATCAAAATGTTAGGATTGCAACTGGCGTTGGTGGTATAGCGGTGAGAATAGTTGCCTTCCAAGCAATTGACCCGGGTTCGACTCCCGGCCAACGCAATATTTTAATCAGTTTATAGATTCATATTAGAGAAAACTAAATGAAAGCAAAGTGTTCAGATTGCAACTGGCGTTGGTGGTATAGCGGTAAGAATAGTTGCCTTCCAAGCAATTGACCCGGGTTCGACTCCCGGCCAACGCAATATTTTATTAAGTTGATAGATTCATATTAGAGAAAATTAAATGAAAGTAAAATGTTAAGATTGCAACTGGCGTTGGTGGTATAGCGGTGAGAATAGTTGCCTTCCAAGAAATTTACCCGGGTTCGACTCTCGGCCAACGCAATTTTTAATCAGTTTATAGATTCATATTAGAGAAAACTAAATGAAAGCAAAGTGTTAAGATTGCAACTGGCGTTGGTGGTATAGCGGTGAGAATAGTTGCCTTCCAAGCAATTGACCCGGGTTCGACTCCCGGCCAACGCAATATTTTAATCAGTTTTTAACTTCATATTAAAGTAAAATAAATGAAAGCAAAGTGTTAAGATTGCAACTGGCGTTGGTGGTATAGCGGTGAGAATAGTTGCCTTCCAAGCAATTGACCCTGGTTCGACTCCCGGCCAACGCAATATTTTAATCAGTTTATAGATTCATACCAGAGAAAACTAAATCAAATCAAAATGTTAGGATTGCAACTGGCGTTGGTGGTATAGCGGTGAGAATAGTTGCCTTCCAAGCAATTGACCCGGGTTCGACTCCCGGCCAACGCAATATTTTAATCAGTTTATAGATTCATATTAGAGACAACTAAATGAAAGCAAAGTGTTAAGATTGCAACTGGCGTTGGTGGTATAGCGGTAAGAATAGTTGCCTTCCAAGCAATTTACCCGGGTTCGACTCCCGGCCAACGCAATATTTTAATAAGTTGATAGATTCATATTAGATGAAAGTAAAATGTTAAGATTGCAACTGGCGTTGGTGGTATAGCGGTGAGAATAGTTGCCTTCCAAGCAATTGACCCGGGTTCGACTCCTGGCCAACGCAATATTATAATCAGTTTATAGATTCATATTAGAGAAAACTAAATGAAAGCAAAGTGTTAAGTTTGCAACTGGCGTTGGTGGTATAGTGGTAAGAATAGTTGCCTTCCAAGCAATTGACCCGGGTTCGACTCCCGGCCAACGCAATATTTTAATCAGTTTATAGATTCATACCAGAGAAAACTAAATCAAATCAAAATGTTAAGATTACAACAGGCGTTGGTAGTATAGCGGTGAGAATAGTTGCCTTCTAAGCAATTGACCCGGGTTCGACTCCCGGCCAACGCAATATTTTAATCAGTTTATAGATTCATATTAGAGAAAACTAAATGAAAGCAAAGTTTTAAGATTGCAACTGGCGTTGGTGGTATAGCGGTGAAAATAGTTGCCTTCCAAGCCATTGACCGAGGTTCGACTCCCGGCCAACGCAATATTTTAATCAGTTTATAGATTCATATTAGAGACAACTAAAGGAAAGCAAAGTGTTAAGATTGCAACTGGCGTTCGTGGTATAGCGGTGAGAATAGTTGCCTTCCAAGCAATTGACCCGGGTTCGACTCCCGGCCAACGCAATATTTTAATCAGTTTATAGATTCATATTAGAGAAAACTAAATGAAAGCAAAGTGTTAAGTTTGCAACTGCCGTTGGTGGTATAGCGGTAAGAATAGTTTCCTTCCAAGCAATTCACCCGGGTTCGACTCCCTGCCAACGCAATATTTTAATCAGTTTATAGATTATAGATTATAGAATATAGATTCATACGGTTCGACTCCCGGCCAACGCAATATTTTAATCAGTTTATAGATTCATATTAGAGACAACTAAATGAAAGCAAAGTGTTAAGATTGCAACTGGCGTTGGTGGTATAGCGGTAAGAATAGTTGCCTTCCAAGGAATTGACCCGGGTTCGACTCCCGGCCAACGCAATATTTTATTAAGTTGATATGAATCATATTAGAGAAAATTAAATGAAAGTAAAATGTTAAGATTGCAACTGGCGTCGGTGGTATAGCGGTGAGAATAGTTGCCTTCCAAGAAATTGACCCGGGTTCGACTCTCGGCCAACGCAATTTTTAATCAGTTTATAGATTAATATTAGAGAAAACTAAATGAAAGTAAAATGTAAAGATTGCAACTGGCGTTGGTGGTATAGCGGTGAAAATAGTTGCCTTCCAAGCAATTGACCCTGGTTCGACTCCCGGCCAACGCAATATTTTAATCAGTTTATAGATTCATATTAGAAAAAACTAAATGAAAGGAAAGTGTTAAGTTTGCAACTGGCGTTGGTGGTAAAGCGGTAAGAATAGTTGCCTTCCAAGCAATTGACCCGGGTTCGACTCCCGGCCAACGCAATATTTTAATCAGTTTATAGATTCATATTAGAGAAAACTAAATGAAAGCAAAGTGTTAAGTTTGCAACTGGCGTTGGTGGTATAGTGGTAAGAATAGTTGCCTTCCAAGCAATTGACCCGGGTTCGACTCCCGGCCAACGCAATATTTTAATCAGTTTATAGATTCATATTAGAGAAAACTAAATGAAAGCAAAGTGTTAAGATTGCAACTGGCGTTGGTGGTATAGCGGTAAGAATAGTTGCCTTCCAAGCAATTGACCCGGGTTCCACTCCCGGCCAACGCAATATTTTAATAAGTTTATAGATTCATATTAGAGAAAACTAAATGAAAGCAAAGTGTTAAGATTGTTGGTGGCATAGCGGTGAAAATAGTTGCCTTCCAAGCCATTGCCCCGGATTCGACTCCCGGCCAACGAAATATTTGAATCAGTTTATAGATTCATATTAGAGAAAACTAAATGAAAGCAAAGTTTTAAGATTGCAACTGGCGTTGGTGGTATAGCGGTAAGAATAGTTGCCTTCTAAGCAATTGACCCGGGTTCGACTCCCGGCCAACGCAATATTTTAATCAGTTTATAGATTCATATTAGAGAAAACTAAATGAAAGCAAAGTGTTAAGATTGCAACTGGCGTTGGTGGTATAGCGGTAAGAATAGTTGCTTTCCAAGCAATTGACCCGGGTTCGACTCCCGGCCAACGAAATATTTTAATCAGTTTATAGATTCATACTAGAGAAAACTAAATGAAAGCAAAGTGTTAAGATTGCAACTGGCGTTTGTGGTATAGCGTTGAAAATAGTTGCCTACCAAGCAATTGACCCGGGTTCGACTCCCGGCCAACGCAATATTTTAATAAGTTTATAGATTCATATTAGAGAAAACTAAATGAAAGCAAAGTTTTAAGATTGCAACTGCCGTTGGTGGTATAGCGGTGAAAATAGTTGCCTTCCAAGCAATTGACCCTGGTTCGACTCCCGGCCAACGAAATATTTTAATCAGTTTATAGATTCATATTAGAGAAAACTAAATGAAAGGAAAGTGTTAAGTTTGCAACTGGCGTTGGTGGTAAAGCGGTAAGAATAGTTGCCTTCCAAGCAATTGACCCGGGTTCGACTCCCGGCCAACGCAATATTATAATCAGTTTATAGATTCATATTAGAGAAAACTAAATGAAAGCAAAGTGTTAAGTTTGCAACTGGCGTTGGTGGTATAGTGGTAAGAATAGTTGCCTTCCAAGCAATTGACCCGGGTTCGACTCCCGGCCAACGCAATATTTTAATCAGTTTATAGATTCATATTAGAGAAAACTAAATGAAAGCAAAGTGTTAAGTTTGCAACTGGCGTTGGTGGTATAGTGGTGAGAATAGTTGCCTTCCAAGCAATTGACCCGGGTTCGACTCCCGGCCAACGCAATATTTTAATCAGTTTATAGATTCATATTAGAGAAAACTAAATGAAAGCAAAGTGTTAAGATTGCAACTGGCGTTGGTGGTATAGCGGTGAGAATAGTTGCCTTCCAAGCAATTGACCCGTGTTCGACTCCCGGCCAACGCAATATTTTAATCAGTTTATAGATTCATATTAGAGAAAACTAAATGAAAGCAAAGTGTTAAGATTGCAACTGGCGTTGGTGGTATAGCGGTCAGAATAGTTGCATTCCAAGCAATTGACCCGGGTTCGACTCCCGGCCAACGCAATATTTTAATAAGTTTATAGATTCATATTAGAGAAAACTAAATGAAAGCAAAGTTTTAAGATTGCAACTGGCGTTGGTGGTATAGCGGTGAAAATAGTTGCCTTCCAAGCCATTGCCCCGGGTTCGACTCCCGGCCAACGAAATATTTTAATCAGTTTATAGATTCATATTAGAGAAAACTAAATGAAAGCAAAGTTTTAAGATTTCAACTGGCGTTGGTGGTATAGCGGTGAGAATAGTTGCCTTCCAAGCAATTGACCCGGGTTCGACTCCCGGCCAACGCAATATTATAATCAGTTTATAGATTCATATTAGAAAAAACTAAATGAAAGCAAAGCGTTAAGTTTGCAACTGGCGTTGGTGGTATAGCGGTAAGAATAGTTGCCTTCCAAGCAATTAACCCGGGTTCGACTCCCGGCCAACGCAATATTTTAATAAGTTTATAGATTCATATTAGAGAAAACTAAATGAAAGCAAAGTTTTAAGATTGCAACTGGCGTTGGTGGTATAGCGGTGAAAATAGTTGCCTTCCAAGCCATTGCCCCGGGTTCGACTCCCGGCCAACGAAATATTTTAATCAGTTTATAGATTCATATTAGAGAAAACTAAATGAAAGCAAAGTGTTAAGTTTGCAACTGGCGTTGGTGGTATAGCGGTAAGAATAGTTGACTTCCTAGCAATTGACCCGGGTTCGACTCCCGGCCAACGCAATATTTTAATCAGTTTATAGATTCATATTAGAGAAAACTAAATGAAAGCAAAGTGTTAAGATTGCAACTGGCGTTGGTGGTATAGCGGTAAGAATAGTTGCCTTCCAAGCAATTGACCCGGGTTCGACTCCCGGCCAACGCAATATTTTAATCAGTTTATAGATTCATATTAGTGAAAACTAAATGAAAGCAAAGTGTTAAGATTGCAACTGGCGTTGGTGGTATAGCGGTAAGAATAGTTGCCTTCCAAGCAATTGACCCGGGTTCGACTCCCGGCCAACGAAATATTTTAATCAGTTTATAGATTCATATTAGAGAAAACTAAATGAAAGCAAAGTGTTAAGATTGCAACTGGCGTTGGTGGTATAGCGGTAAGAATAGTTGCCTTCCAAGCAATTGACCCGGGTTCGACTCCCGGCCAACGCAATATTTTAATAAGTTTATAGATTCATATTAGAGAAAACTAAATGAAAGCAAAGTTTTAAGATTGCATCTGGCGTTGGTGGTATAGCGGTGAAAATAGTTGCCTTCCAAGCCATTGCCCCGGGTTCGACTCCCGGCCAACGAAATATTTTAATCAGTTTATAGATTCATATTAGAGAAAACTAAATGAAAGCAAAGTTTTAAGATTGCAACTGGCGTTGGTGGTATAGCGGTGAGAATAGTTGCCTTCCAAGCAATTGACCCGGGTTCGACTCCCGGCCAACGCAATATTATAATCAGTTTATAGATTCATATTAGAAAAAACTAAATGAAAGCAAAGTGTTAAGTTTGCAACTGGCGTTGGTGGTATAGCGGTAAGAATAGTTACCTTCCAAGCAATTGACCCGGGTTCGACTCCCGGCCAACGCAATATTTTAATCAGTTTAAAGATTTATACCAGAGAAAACTAAATCAAAGCAAAATGTTAAGATTACAACAGGCGTTGGTGGTATAGCGGTGAGAATAGTTGCCTTCCAAGCAATAAGCCATTTTCGAGTTACATTTGAATAATGTCTGGTACAATGACTTGTTTAGTCACAAGTTACCGCTTAAATTTGAATTCCTCAGACTATCGAGACAGTTGCTATGTCACATGATTAGGGGCAAGCTTTTGCTTAGTTACGTAAGAGACGGTGAACACCCATACACAATTCTGAATGGATGTGTATGGCACAATGGTACCAGGGTTTGCTCATCTGGAGGTTGCTATACAAAAGCTTGCCCCGAACCATGTGACATAGTAACTGTCTCGATAGTCTGAGGAATTCAAATTTAAGCGGTAACTTGTGACTAAACAAGTCATTGTACCAGACATTATTCAAATTTAACTCGCAAATGGCTTATTGACCCGGGTTCGACTCACGGCCAACGCAATATTTTAATCAGTTGATAGATTCATATTAGAGAAAATTAAATGAAAGTAAAATGTTAAGATTGCAACTGGCGTTGGTGGTATAGCGGTGAGAATAGTTGCCTTCCAAGAAATTGACTCTCGGCCAACGCAATATTTTAATCAGTTTATAGATTCATATTAGAGAAAACTAAATGAAAGCAAAGTGTTAAGATTGCAACTGGCGTTGGTGGTATAGCGGTGAGAATAGTTGCCTTCCAAGCAATTGACCCGGGTTCGACTCCCGGCCAACACAATTTTTTAATCAGTTTAAAGATTTATACCAGAGAAAACTAAATCAAATCAAAATGTTAAGATTACAACTGGCGTTGGTGGTATAGCGGTGAGAATAGTTGCCTTCCAAGCAATTGACCCGCGTTCGACTCCCGGCCAACGCAATATTTTAATCAGTTTATAGATTCATATTAGAGAAAACCAAATAAAAGCAAAGTGTTAAGATTTCAACTGGCGTTGGCGGTATAGCGGTGAGAATAGTTGCCTTCCAAGAAATTGACCAGGGTTCGACTCCCGGCCAACGCAATATTTTAATAAGTTTATAGATTCATATTAGAGAAAACTAAATGAAAGCGAAGTTTTAAGATTGCAACTGGCGTTGGTGGTATAGCGGTGAAAATAGTTGCCTTCCAAGCCATTGCCCCGGGTTCGACTCCCGGCCAACGAAATATTTTAATCAGTTTATAGATTCATATTAGAGAAAACTAAATGAAAGCAAAGTTTTAAGATTGCAACTGGCGTTGGTGGTATAGCGGTGAGAATAGTTGCCTTCCAAGCAATTGATCCGGGTTCGACTCCCGGCCAACGCAATATTATAATCAGTTTATAGATTCATATTAGAAAAAACTAAATGAAAGCAAAGTGTTAAGTTTGCAACTGGCGTTGGTGGTATAGCGGTAAGAATAGTTGCCTTCCAAGCAATTGACCCGGGTTCCACTCCCGGCCAACGCAATATTTTAATAAGTTTATAGATTCATATTAGAGAAAACTAAATGAAAGCAAAGTTTGAAGATTGCAACTGGCGTTGGTGGTATAGCGGTGAAAATAGTTGCCTTCCAAGCCATTGACCCGGGTTCGACTCCCGGCCAACGCAATATTTTAATCAGTTTAAAGATTTATACCAGAGAAACCTAAATCAAAGCAAAATGTTAAGATTACAACAGGCGTTGGGGGTATAGCGGTGAGAATAATTGCCTTCCAAGCAATTGACCCGGGTTCGACTCCCGGCCAACGCAATATTTTAATCAGTTGATAGATTCATATTTGAGAAAATTAAATGAAAGTAAAATGTTAAGATTGCAACTGGCGTTGGTGGTATAGCGGTGAGAATAGTAGCCTTCCAAGAAATTGACTCTCGGCCAACGCAATTTTTAATCAGTTTATAGATTCATATTAGAGAAAACTAAATGAAAGCAAAGTGTTAAGATTGCAACTGGCGTTGGTGGTATAGCGGTGAGAATAGTTGCCTTCCAAGCAATTGACCCGGGTTCGACTCCCGGCCTACGCAATTTTTTAATCAGTTTAAAGATTTATACCAGAGAAAACTAAATCAAATCAAAATGTTAAGATTACAACTGGCGTTGGTGGTATAGCGGTGAGAATAGTTGCCTTCCAAGCAATTGACCCGCGTTCGACTCCCGGCCAACGCAATATTTTAATCAGTTTATAGATTCATATTAGAGAAAACCAAATTAAAGCAAAGTGTTAAGATTTCAACTGGCGTTGGCGGTATAGCGGTGAGAATAGTTGCCTTCCAAGAAATTGACCAGGGTTCGACTCCCGGCCAACGCAATTTTTAATCAGTTTACAGATTCATATCAGAGAAAACTAAATGAAAGCAAAGTGTTAAGATTGCAACTGGCGTTGGTGGTATAGCGGTAGGAATAGTTGCCTTCCAAGCAATTGACCCGGGTTCGACTCCCGGCCAACGCAATATTTTAATAAGTTTATAGATTCATATTAGAGAAAACTAAATGAAAGCGAAGTTTTAAGATTGCAACTGGCGTTGGTGGTATAGCGGTGAAAATAGTTGCCTTCCAAGCCATTGCCCCGGGTTCGACTCCCGGCCAACGAAATATTTTAATCTGTTTATAGATTCATATTAGAGAAAACTAAATGAAAGCAAAGTTTTAAGATTGCAACTGGCGTTGGTGGTATCGCGGTGAGAATAGTTGCCTTCCAAGCAATTGACCCGGGTTCGACTCCCGGCCAACGCAATATTATAATCAGTTTATAGATTATAGATTCATATTAGAAAAAACTAAATGAAAGCAAAGTGTTAAGTTTGCAACTGGCGTTGGTGGTATAGCGGTAAGAATAGTTGCCTTCCAAGCTATTGACCCGGGTTCGACTCCCGGCCAACGCAATATTTTAATAAGTTTATAGATTCATATTAGAGAAAACTAAATGAAAGCAAAGTTTGAAGATTGCAACTGGCGTTGGTGGTATAGCGGTGAAAATAGTTGCCTTCCAAGCCATTGACCCGGGTTCGACTCCCGGCCAACGCAATATTTTAATCAGTTTAAAGATTTATACCAGAGAAAACTAAATCAAAGCAAAATGTTAAGATTACAACAGGCGTTGGGGGTATAGCGGTGAGAATAGTTGCCTTCCAAGCAATTGACCCGGGTTCGACTCACGGCCAACGCAATATTTTAATCAGTTGATAGATTCATATTAGAGAAAAATAAATGAAAGTAAAATGTTAAGATTGCAACTGGCGTTGGTGGTATAGCGGTGAGAATAGTTGCCTTCCAAGAAATTGACTCTCGGCCAACGCAATTTTTAATCAGTTTATAGATTCATATTAGAGAAAACTAAATGAAAGCAAAGTGTTAAGATTGCAACTGGCGTTGGTGGTATAGCGGTGAGAATAGTTGCCTTCCAAGCAATTGACCCGGGTTCGACTCCCGGCCAACGCAATTTTTTAATCAGTTTAAAGATTTATACCAGAGAAAACTAAATCAAATCAAAATGTTAAGATTACAACTGGCGTTGGTGGTATAGCGGTGAGAATAGTTGCCTTCCAAGCAATTGACCCGGGTTCGACTCCCGGCCAACGCAATATTTTAATAAGTTTATAGATTCATATTAGAGACAACTAAATGAAAGCAAAGTGTTAAGATTGCAACTGGCGTTGGTAGTATAGCGGTGAGAATAGTTGCCTTCCAAGCAATTGACCCGCGTTCGACTCCCGGCCAACGCAATATTTTAATCAGGTTTATAGATTCATATTAGAGAAAACCAAATGAAAGCAAAGTGTTAAGATTTCAACTGGCGTTGGCGGTATAGCGGTGAGAATAGTTGCCTTCCAAGAAATTGACCAGGGTTCGACTCCCGGCCAACGCAATATTTTAATAAGTTTATAGATTCATATTAGAGAAAACTAAATGAAAGCAAAGTTTGAAGATTGCAACTGGCGTTGGTGGTATAGCGGTGAAAATAGTTGCCTTCCAAGCCATTGACCCGGGTTCGACTCCCGGCCAACGCAATATTTTAATCAGTTTAAAGATTTATACCAGAGAAAACTAAATCAAAGCAAAATGTTAAGATTACAACAGGCGTTGGGGGTATAGCGGTGAGAATAATTGCCTTCCAAGCAATTGACCCGGGTTCGACTCCCGGCCAACGCAATATTTTAATCAGTTGATAGATTCATATTTGAGAAAATTAAATGAAAGTAAAATGTTAAGATTGCAACTGGCGTTGGTGGTATAGCGGTGAGAATAGTTGCCTTCCAAGAAATTGACTCTCGGCCAACGCATTTTTTAATCAGTTTATAGATTCATATTAGAGAAAACTAAATGAAAGCAAAGTGTTAAGATTGCAACTGGCGTTGGTGGTATAGCGGTGAGAATAGTTGCCTTCCAAGCAATTGACCCGGGTTCGACTCCCGGCCTACGCAATTTTTTAATCAGTTTAAAGATTTATACCAGAGAAAACTAAATCAAATCAAAATGTTAAGATTACAACTGGCGTTGGTGGTATAGCGGTGAGAATAGTTGCCTTCCAAGCAATTGACCCGCGTTCGACTCCCGGCCAACGCAATATTTTAATCAGTTTATAGATTCATATTAGAGAAAACCAAATTAAAGCAAAGTGTTAAGATTTCAACTGGCGTTGGCGGTATAGCGGTGAGAATAGTTGCCTTCCAAGAAAATGACCAGGGTTCGACTCCCGGCCAACGCAATTTTTAATCAGTTTACAGATTCATATCAGAGAAAACTAAATGAAAGCAAAGTGTTAAGATTGCAACTGGCGTTGGTGGTATAGCGGTAGGAATAGTTGCCTTCCAAGCAATTGACCCGGGTTCGACTCCCGGCCAACGCAATATTTTAATAAGTTTATAGATTCATATTAGAGAAAACTAAATGAAAGCGAAGTTTTAAGATTGCAACTGGCGTTGGTGGTATAGCGGTGAAAATAGTTGCCTTCCAAGCCATTGCCCCGGGTTCGACTCCCGGCCAACGAAATATTTTAATCAGTTTATAGATTCATATTAGAGAAAACTAAATGAAAGCAAAGTTTTAAGATTGCAACTGGCGTTGGTGGTATCGCGGTGAGAATAGTTGCCTTCCAAGCAATTGACCCGGGTTCGACTCCCGGCCAACGCAATATTATAATCAGTTTATAGATTATAGATTCATATTAGAAAAAACTAAATGAAAGCAAAGTGTTAAGTTTGCAACTGGCGTTGGTGGTATAGCGGTAAGAATAGTTGCCTTCCAAGCTATTGACCCGGGTTCGACTCCCGGCCAACGCAATATTTTAATAAGTTTATAGATTCATATTAGAGAAAACTAAATGAAAGCAAAGTTTGAAGATTGCAACTGGCGTTGGTGGTATAGCGGTGAAAATAGTTGCCTTCCAAGCCATTGACCCGGGTTCGACTCCCGGCCAACGCAATATTTTAATCAGTTTAAAGATTTATACCAGAGAAAACTAAATCAAAGCAAAATGTTATGATTACAACAGGCGTTGGGGGTATAGCGGTGAGAATAGTTGCCTTCCAAGCAATTGACCCGGGTTCGACTCACGGCCAACGCAATATTTTAATCAGTTGATAGATTCATATTAGAGAAAAATAAATGAAAGTAAAATGTTAAGATTGCAACTGGCGTTGGTGGTATAGCGGTGAGAATAGTTGCCTTCCAAGAAATTGACTCTCGGCCAACGCAATTTTTAATCAGTTTATAGATTCATATTAGAGAAAACTAAATGAAAGCAAAGTGTTAAGATTGCAACTGGCGTTGGTGGTATAGCGGTGAGAATAGTTGCCTTCCAAGCAATTGACCCGGGTTCGACTCCCGGCCAACGCAATTTTTTAATCAGTTTAAAGATTTATACCAGAGAAAACTAAATCAAAGCAAAATGTTAAGATTACAACAGGCGTTGGGGGTATAGCGGTGAGAATAATTGCCTTCCAAGCAATTGACCCGGGTTCGACTCCCGGCCAACGCAATATTTTAATCAGTTGATAGATTCATATTTGAGAAAATTAAATGAAAGTAAAATGTTAAGATTGCAACTGGCGTTGGTGGTATAGCGGTGAGAATAGTTGCCTTCCAAGAAATTGACTCTCGGCCAACGCATTTTTTAATCAGTTTATAGATTCATATTAGAGAAAACTAAATGAAAGCAAAGTGTTAAGATTGCAACTGGCGTTGGTGGTATAGCGGTGAGAATAGTTGCCTTCCAAGCAATTGACCCGGGTTCGACTCCCGGCCTACGCAATTTTTTAATCAGTTTAAAGATTTATACCAGAGAAAACTAAATCAAATCAAAATGTTAAGATTACAACTGGCGTTGGTGGTATAGCGGTGAGAATAGTTGCCTTCCAAGCAATTGACCCGCGTTCGACTCCCGGCCAACGCAATATTTTAATCAGTTTATAGATTCATATTAGAGAAAACCAAATTAAAGCAAAGTGTTAAGATTTCAACTGGCGTTGGCGGTATAGCGGTGAGAATAGTTGCCTTCCAAGAAATTGACCAGGGTTCGACTCCCGGCCAACGCAATTTTTAATCAGTTTACAGATTCATATCAGAGAAAACTAAATGAAAGCAAAGTGTTAAGATTGCAACTGGCGTTGGTGGTATAGCGGTAGGAATAGTTGCCTTCCAAGCAATTGACCCGGGTTCGACTCCCGGCCAACGCAATATTTTAATAAGTTTATAGATTCATATTAGAGAAAACTAAATGAAAGCGAAGTTTTAAGATTGCAACTGGCGTTGGTGGTATAGCGGTGAAAATAGTTGCCTTCCAAGCCATTGCCCCGGGTTCGACTCCCGGCCAACGAAATATTTTAATCAGTTTATAGATTCATATTAGAGAAAACTAAATGAAAGCAAAGTTTTAAGATTGCAACTGGCGTTGGTGGTATCGCGGTGAGAATAGTTGCCTTCCAAGCAATTGACCCGGGTTCGACTCCCGGCCAACGCAATATTATAATCAGTTTATAGATTATAGATTCATATTAGAAAAAACTAAATGAAAGCAAAGTGTTAAGTTTGCAACTGGCGTTGGTGGTATAGCGGTAAGAATAGTTGCCTTCCAAGCTATTGACCCGGGTTCGACTCCCGGCCAACGCAATATTTTAATAAGTTTATAGATTCATATTAGAGAAAACTAAATGAAAGCAAAGTTTGAAGATTGCAACTGGCGTTGGTGGTATAGCGGTGAAAATAGTTGCCTTCCAAGCCATTGACCCGGGTTCGACTCCCGGCCAACGCAATATTTTAATCAGTTTAAAGATTTATACCAGAGAAAACTAAATCAAAGCAAAATGTTAAGATTACAACAGGCGTTGGGGGTATAGCGGTGAGAATAGTTGCCTTCCAAGCAATTGACCCGGGTTCGACTCACGGCCAACGCAATATTTTAATCAGTTGATAGATTCATATTAGAGAAAAATAAATGAAAGTAAAATGTTAAGATTGCAACTGGCGTTGGTGGTATAGCGGTGAGAATAGTTGCCTTCCAAGAAATTGACTCTCGGCCAACGCAATTTTTAATCAGTTTATAGATTCATATTAGAGAAAACTAAATGAAAGCAAAGTGTTAAGATTGTAACTGGCGTTGGTGGTATAGCGGTGAGAATAGTTGCCTTCCAAGCAATTGACCCGGGTTCGACTCCCGGCCAACGCAATTTTTTAATCAGTTTAAAGATTTATACCAGAGAAAACTAAATCAAATCAAAATGTTAAGATTACAACTGGCGTTGGTGGTATAGCGGTGAGAATAGTTGCCTTCCAAGAAATTGACCAGGGTTCGACTCCCGGCCAACGCAATATTTTAATCAGTTTATAGATTCATACTAGAGAAAACTAAATGAAAGCAAAGTGTTAAGATTGCAACTGGCGTTGGTGGTATAGCGTTGAAAATAGTTGCCTACCAAGCAATTGACCCGGGTTCGACTCCCGGCCAACGCAATATTTTAATAAGTTTATAGATTCATATTAGAGACAACTAAATGAAAGCAAAGTGTTAAGATTGCAACTGGCGTTGGTGGTATAGCGGTGAGAATAGTTGCCTTCCAAGCAATTGACCGGCGATCGACTCCCGGCCAACGCAATATTTTAATCAGGTTTATAGATTCATATTAGAGAAAACCAAATGAAAGCAAAATGTTAACATTGCAACTGGCGTTGGTGGTATAGCGGTGAGAATAGTTGCTTTCCAAGCAATTGACCCGGGTTCCACTCCCGGCCAACGCAATATTTTAATCAGTTGATAGATTCATTTTAGAGAAAATTAAATGAAAGTAAAATGTTAAGATTGCAACTGGCGTTGGTGGTATAGCGGTGAGAATAGTTGCCTTCCAAGAAATTGACCCGGGTTCGACTCTCGGCCAACCCAATTTTTAATCAGTTTATAGATTCATATTAGAGAAAACTAAATGAAAGCAAAGTGTTAAGATTGCAACTGGCGTTGGTGGTATAGCGGTGAGAATAGTTGCCTTCCAAGCCATTGACCCGGGTTCGACTCCCGGCCAACGCAATATTTTAATCAGTTTATAGATTCATATTAGAGAAAACTAAATGAAAGCAAAGTGTTAAGATTGCAACTGGCGTTGGTGGAATAGCGGTGAGAATAGTTGCCTTCCAAGCAATTGACCCGGCTTCGACTCCCGGCCAACGCAATATTTTAATCAGTTTATAGATTCATACCAGAGAAAACTAAATCAAATCAAAATGTTAAGATTACAACAGGCGTTGGGGGTATAGAGGTGAGAATAGTTGTCTTCCAAGCAATTGACCCGGGTTCGACTCCCGGCCAACGCAATATTTTAATCAGTTTATAGATTCATTCCAGAGAAAACTAAATCAAATCAAAATGTTAAGATTACAACAGGCGTTGGTGGTATAGCGGTGAGAATAGTTGCCTTCCAAGCAATTGACCCGGGTTCGACTCCCGGCCAACGCAATATTATAATCAGTTTATAGATTCATATTAGAAAAAACTAAATGAAAGCAAAGTGTTAGGTTTGCAACTGGCGTTGGTGGTATAGCGGTAAGAATAGTTGCCTTCCAAGCAATTGAACCGGGTTCGACTCCCGGCCAACGCAATATTTTAATAAGTTTATAGATTCATATTAGAGAAAACTAAATGAAAGCAAAGTTTGAAGATTGCAACTGGCGTTGGTGGTATAGCGGTGAAAATAGTTGCCTTCCAAGCCATTGACCCGGGTTCGACTCCCGGCCAACGCAATATTTTAATCAGTTTAAAGATTTATACCAGAGAAAACTAAATCAAAGCAAAATGTTAAGATTACAACAGGCGTTGGTGGTATAGCGGTGAGAATAGTTGCCTTCCAAGCAATTGACCCGGGTTCGACTCACGGCCAACGCAATATTTTAATCAGTTGATAGATTCATATTAGAGAAAATTAAATGAAAGTAAAATGTTAAGATTGCAACTGGCGTTGGTGGTATAGCGGTGAGAATAGTTGACTTCCAAGAAATTGACTCTCGGCCAACGCAATTTTTAATCAGTTTATAGATTCATATTAGAGAAAACTAAATGAAAGCAAAGTGTTAAGATTGCAACTGGCGTTGGTGGTATAGCGGTGAGAATAGTTGCCTTCCAAGCAATTGACCCGGGTTCGACTCCCGGCCAACGCAATTTTTTAATCAGTTTAAAGATTTATACCAGAGAAAACTAAATCAAATCAAAATGGTAAGATTACAACTGGCGTTGGTGGTATAGCGGTGAGAATAGTTGCCTTCCAAGCAATTGACCCGCTTTCGACTCCCGGCCAACGCAATATTTTAATCAGTTTATAGATTCATATTAGAGAAAACCAAATGAAAGCAAAGTGTTAAGATTGCAACTGGCGTTGGTGGTATAGCGGTGAGAATAGTTGCCTTCCAAGCAATTGACCCGGGTTCGACTCCCGGCCAACGCAATTTTTTAATCAGTTTAAAGATTTATACCAGAGAAAACTAAATCAAATCAAAATGGTAAGATTACAACTGGCGTTGGCGGTATAGCGGTGAGAATAGTTGCATTCCAAGAAATTGACCAGGGTTCGTCTCCCGGCCAACGCAATTTTTAATCAGTTTACAGATTCATATCAGAGAAAACTAAATAAAAGCAAAATGTTAACATTGCAACTGGCGTTGGTGGTATAGCGGTGAGAATAGTTGCTTTCCAAGCAATTGACCCGGGTTCCACTCCTGGCCAACGCAATATTTTAATCAGTTGATAGATTCATATTAGAGAAAATTAAATGAAAGTAAAATGTTAAGATTGCAACTGGCGTTGGTGGTATAGCGGTGAGAATAGTTGACTTCCAAGAAATTGACCCGGGTTCGACTCTTGGCCAACCCAATTTTTAATCAGTTTATAGATTCATATTAGAGAAAACTAAATGAAAGCAAAGTGTTAAGATTGCAACTGGCGTTGGTGGTATAGCGGTGAGAATAGTTGCCTTCCAAGCAATTGACCCGGGTTCGACTCCCGGCCAACGCAATATTTTAATAAGTTTATAGATTCATATTAGAGAAATCTAAATGAAAGCAAAGTTTTAAGATTGCAACTGGCGTTGGTGGTATAGCGGTGAAAATAGTTGCCTTCCAAGCAATTGACCCGGGTTCGACTCCCGGCCAACGCAATATTTTAATCAGTTTATAGATTCATATTAGAGAAAACTAAATGAAAGCAAAGTGTTAAGATTGCAACTGGCGTTGGTGGAATAGCGGTGAGAATAGTTGCCTTCCAAGCAATTGACCCGGGTTCGACTCCCGGCCAAAGCAATATTTTAATCAGTTTATAGATTCATACCAGAGAAAACTAAATCAAATCAAAATGTTAAGATTACAACAGGCGTTTGGGGTATAGCGGTGAGAATAGTTGCCTTCCAAGCAATTGACCCGGGTTCGACTCCCGGCCAACGCAATATTTTAATCAGTTTATAGATTCATACCAGAGAAAACTAAATCAAATCAAAATGTTAAGATTACAACAGGCGTTGGTGGTATAGCGGTGAGAATAGTTGCCTTCCAAGCAATTGACCCGGGTTCGACTCCCGGCCAACGCAATATTTTAATCAGTTTATAGATTCATATTAGAGAAAACTAAATCAAAGCAAAATGTTAAGATTACAACAGGCGTTGGTGGTATAGCGGTGAGAATAGTTGCCTTCCAAGCAATTGACCCGGGTTCGACTCACGGCCAACGCAATTTTTAATCAGTTTACAGATTCATATCAGAGAAAACTAAATAAAAGCAAAATGTTAACATTGCAACTGGCGTTGGTGGTATAGCGGTGAGAATAGTTGCTTTCCAAGCAATTGACCCGGGTTCCACTCCCGGCCAACGCAATATTTTAATCAGTTGATAGATTCATATTAGAGAAAATTAAATGAAAGTAAAATGTTAAGATTGCAACAGGCGTTGGTGGTATAGCGGTGAGAATAGTTGACTTCCAAGAAATTGACCCGGGTTCGACTCTTGGCCAACCCAATTTTTAATCAGTTTATAGATTCATATTAGAGAAAACTAAATGAAAGCAAAGTGTTAAGATTGCAACTGGCGTTGGTGGTATAGCGGTGAGAATAGTTGCCTTCCAAGCAATTGACCCGGGTTCGACTCCCGGCCAACGCAATATTTTAATAAGTTTATAGATTCATATTAGTGAAATCTAAATGAAAGCAAAGTTTTAAGATTGCAACTGGCGTTGGTGGTATAGCGGTAAGAATAGTTGCCTTCCAAGCAATTGACCCGGGTTCGACTCCCGGCCAACGCAATATTTTAATAAGTTTATAGATTCATATTAGAGAAAACTAAATGAAAGCAAAGTTTGAAGATTGCAACTGGCGTTGGTGGTATAGCGGTGAAAATAGTTGCCTTCCAAGCCATTGACCCGGGTTCGACTCCCGGCCAACGCAATATTTTAATCAGTTTAAAGATTTATACCAGAGAAAACTAAATCAAAGCAAAATGTTAAGATTACAACAGGCGTTGGTGGTATAGCGGTGAGAATAGTTGCCTTCCAAGCAATTGACCCGGGTTCGACTCACGGCCAACGCAATATTTTAATCAGTTGATAGATTCATATTAGAGAAAATTAAATGAAAGTAAAATGTTAAGATTGCAACTGGCGTTGGTGGTATAGCGGTGAGAATAGTTGACTTCCAAGAAATTGACTCTCGGCCAACGCAATTTTTAATCAGTTTATAGATTCATATTAGAGAAAACTAAATGAAAGCAAAGTGTTAAGATTGCAACTGGCGTTGGTGGTATAGCGGTGAGAATAGTTGCCTTCCAAGCAATTGACCCGGGTTCGACTCCCGGCCAACGCAATTTTTTAATCAGTTTAAAGATTTATACCAGAGAAAACTAAATCAAATCAAAATGGTAAGATTACAACTGGCGTTGGTGGTATAGCGGTGAGAATAGTTGCCTTCCAAGCAATTGACCCGCTTTCGACTCCCGGCCAACGCAATATTTTAATCAGTTTATAGATTCATATTAGAGAAAACCAAATGAAAGCAAAGTGTTAAGATTTCAACTGGCGTTGGCGGTATAGCGGTGAGAATAGTTGCATTCCAAGAAATTGACCAGGGTTCGTCTCCCGGCCAACGCAATTTTTAATCAGTTTACAGATTCATATCAGAGAAAACTAAATAAAAGCAAAATGTTAACATTGCAACTGGCGTTGGTGGTATAGCGGTGAGAATAGTTGCTTTCCAAGCAATTGACCCGGGTTCCACTCCTGGCCAACGCAATATTGTAATCAGTTGATAGATTCATATTAGAGAAAATTAAATGAAAGTAAAATGTTAAGATTGCAACTGGCGTTGGTGGTATAGCGGTGAGAATAGTTGACTTCCAAGAAATTGACCCGGGTTCGACTCTTGGCCAACCCAATTTTTAATCAGTTTATAGATTCATATTAGAGAAAACTATATGAAAGCAAAGTGTTAAGATTGCAACTGGCGTTGGTGGATTAGCGGTGAGAATAGTTGCCTTCCAAGCAATTGACCCGGGTTCGACTCCCGGCCAAAGCAATATTTTAATCAGTTTATAGATTCATACCAGAGAAAACTAAATCAAATCAAAATGTTAAGATTACAACAGGCGTTGGTGGTATAGCGGTGAGAATAGTTGCCTTCCAAGCAATTGACCCGGGTTCGACTCCCGGCCAACGTAATATTTTAATCAGTTTATAAATTCATATCAGAGAAAACTAAATCAAAGCAAAATGTTAAGATTACAACAGGCGTTGGTGGTATAGCGGTGAGAATAGTTGCCTTCCAAGCAATTGACCCGGGTTCGACTCACGGCCAACGCAATTTTTAATCAGTTTACAGATTCATATCAGAGAAAACTAAATAAAAGCAAAATGTTAACATTGCAACTGGCGTTGGTGGTATAGCGGTGAGAATAGTTGCTTTCCAAGCAATTGACCCGGGTTCCACTCCCGGCCAACGCAATATTTTAATCAGTTGATAGATTCATATTAGAGAAAATTAAATGAAAGTAAAATGTTAAGATTGCAACAGGCGTTGGTGGTATAGCGGTGAGAATAGTTGACTTCCAAGAAATTGACCCGGGTTCGACTCTTGGCCAACCCAATTTTTAATCAGTTTATAGATTCATATTAGAGAAAACTAAATGAAAGCAAAGTGTTAAGATTGCAACTGGCGTTGGTGGTATAGCGGTGAGAATAGTTGCCTTCCAAGCAATTGACCCGGGTTCGACTCCCGGCCAACGCAATATTTTAATAAGTTTATAGATTCATATTAGAGAAATCTAAATGAAAGCAAAGTTTTAAGATTGCAACTGGCGTTGGTGGTATAGCGGTGAAAATAGTTGCCTTCCAAGCCATTGACCCGGGTTCGACTCCCGGCCAACGCAATATTTTAATCAGTTTATAGATTCATATTAGAGAAAACTAAATGAAAGCAAAGTGTTAAGATTGCAACTGGCGTTGGTGGAATAGCGGTGAGAATAGTTGCCTTCCAAGCAATTGACCCGGGTTCGACTCCCGGCCAACGCAATATTTTAATCAGTGTATAGATTCATACCAGAGAAAACTAAATCAAATCAAAATGTTAAGATTACAACAGGCGTTGGGGGTATAGCGGTGAGAATAGTTGCCTTCCAAGCAATTGACCCGGGTTCGACTCCCGGCCAACGCAATATTTTAATCAGTTTATAGATTCATACCAGAGAAAACTAAATCAAATCAAAATGTTAAGATTACAACAGGCGTTGGTGGTATAGCGGTGAGAATAGTTGCCTTCCAAGCAATTGACCCGGGTTCGACTCCCGGCCAACGCAATATTTTAATCAGTTTATAGATTCATATTAGAGAAAACTAAATAAAAGCAAAATGTTAAGATTACAACAGGCGTTGGTGGTATAGCGGTAAGAATAGTTGCCTTCCAAGCAATTGTCCCGGGTTCGACTCCCGGCCAACGCAATATTTTAATCAGTTTATAGATTCATATTAGAGAAAACTAAATGAAAGCAAAGTGTTAAGATTGCAACTGGCGTTGGTGGTATAGCGGTAAGAATAGTTGCCTTCCAAGCAATTGACCCGGGTTCGACTCCCGGCCAACGCAATATTTTAATAAGTTTATAGATTCATATTAGAGAAAACTAAATGAAAGTAAAATGTTAAGATTGCAACTGGCGTTGGTGGTATAGCGGTGAGAATAGTTGCCTTCCAAGAAATTGACCCGGTTTCAACTCTCGGCCAACGCAATATTTTAATCAGTTTATAGATTCATATTAGAGAAAACTAAATGAAAGCAAAGTGTTAATATTGCAACTGGCGTTGGTGGTATAGCGGTGAGAATAGTTGCCTTCCAAGCAATTGACCCGGGTTCGACTCCCGGCCAACGCAATATTTTAATAAGTTTATAGATTCATATTAGAGAAAACTAAATGAAAGCAAAGTTTTAAGATTGCAACTGGCGTTGGTGGTATAGCGGTGAAAATAGTTGCCTTCCAAGCCATTGACCCGGGTTCGACTCCCGGCCAACGCAATATTTTAATCAGTTTATAGATTCATATTAGAGAAAACTAAATGAAAGCAAAGTGTTAAGATTGCAACTGGCGTTGGTGGTATAGCGGTGAGAATAGTTGCCTTCCAAGAAATTGACCCGGTTTCGACTCTCGGCCAACGCAATATTTTAATCAGTTTATAGATTCATATTAGAGAAAACTAAATGAAAGCAAAGTGTTAAGATTGCAACTGGCGTTGGTGGTATAGCGGTAAGAATAGTTGCCTTCCAAGCAATTGACCCGGGTTCGACTCCCGGCCAACGCAATATTTTAATCAGTTTATAGATTCATATTAGAGAAAACTAAATGAAAGCAAAGTGTTAAGATTGCAACTGGCGTTGGTGGTATAGTGGTAAGAATAGTTGCCTTCCAAGCAATTGACCCGGGTTCGACTCCCGGCCAACGCAAAATTTTAATCAGTTTATAGATTCATATTAGAGAAAACTAAATGAAAGCAAAGTGTTAATATTGCAACTGGCGTTGGTGGTATAGCGGTGAGAATAGTTGCCTTCCAAGCAATTGACCCGGGTTCGACTCCCGGCCAACGCAATATTTTAATAAGTTTATAGATTCATATTAGAGAAAACTAAATGAAAGCAAAGTGTTAAGATTGCAACTGGCGTTGGTGGTATAGCGGTAAGAATAGTTGCCTTCCAAGCAATTGACCCGGGTTCGACTCCCGGCCAACGCAATATTTTAATAAGTTTATAGATTCATATTAGAGAAAACTAAATGAAAGTAAAATGTTAAGATTGCAACTGGCGTTGGTGGTATAGCGGTGAGAATAGTTGCCTTCCAAGAAATTGACCCGGTTTCAACTCTCGGCCAACGCAATATTTTAATCAGTTTATAGATTCATATTAGAGAAAACTAAATGAAAGCAAAGTGTTAAGATTGCAACTGGCGTTGAATAGTTGCCTTCCAAGCAATTGACCCGGGTTCGACTCCCGGCCAACGCAATATTTTAATCAGTTTATAGATTCATATTAGAGAAAACTAAATGAAAGCAAAGTGTTAATATTGCAACTGGCGTTGGTGGTATAGCGGTGAGAATAGTTGCCTTCCAAGCAATTGACCCGGGTTCGACTCCCGGCCAACGCAATATTTTAATAAGTTTATAGATTCATATTAGAGAAAACTAAATGAAAGCAAAATTTAAGATTGCAACTGGCGTTGGTGGTATAGCGGTGAAAATAGTTGCCTTCCAAGCCATTGACCCGGGTTCGACTCCCGGCCAACGCAATATTTTAATCAGTTTATAGATTCATATTAGAGAAAACTAAATGAAAGCAAAGTGTTAAGATTGCAACTGGCGTTGGTGGTATAGCGGTGAGAATAGTTGCCTTCCAAGCAATTGACCCGGGTTCGACTCCCGGCCAACGCAATATTTTAATCAGTTGATAGATTCATATTAGAGAAAATTAAATGAAAGTAAAATGTTAAGATTGCAACTGGCGTTGGTGGTATAGCGGTGAGAATAGTTGCCTTCCAAGAAATTGACCCGGTTTCGACTCTCGGCCAACGCAATATTTTAATCAGTTTATAGATTCATATTATTAGAGAAAACTAAATGAAAGCAAAGTGTTAAGATTGCAACTGGCGTTGGTGGTATAGCGGTAAGAATAGTTGCATTCCAAGCAATTGACCCGGGTTCGACTCCCGGCCAACGCAAAATTTTAATCAGTTTATAGATTCATATTAGAGAAAACTAAATGAAAGCAAAGTGTTAATATTGCAACTGGCGTTGGTGGTATAGCGGTGAGAATAGTTGCCTTCCAAGCAATTGACCCGGGTTCGACTCCCGGCCAACGCAATATTTTAATAAGTTTATAGATTCATATTAGAGAAAACTAAATGAAAGCAAAGTTTTAAGATTGCAACTGGCGTTGGTGGTATTGCGGTGAAAATAGTTGCCTTCCAAGCCATTGACCCGGGTTCGACTCCCGGCCAACGCAATATTTTAATCAGTTTATAGATTCATATTAGAGAAAACTAAATGAAAGCAAAGTGTTAAGATTGCAACTGGCGTTGGTGGTATAGCGGTGAGAATAGTTGCCTTCCAAGCAATTGACCCGGGTTCGACTCCCGGCCAACGCAATATTTTAATCAGTTGATAGGTTCATATTAGAGAAAATTAAATGAAAGTAAAATGTTAAGATTGCAACTGGCGTTGGTGGTATAGCGGTGAGAATAGTTGCCTTCCAAGAAATTGACCCGGTTTCGACTCTCGGCCAACGCAATATTTTAATCAGTTTATAGATTCATATTAGAGAAAACTAAATGAAAGCAAAGTGTTAAGATTGCAACTGGCGTTGGTTGTATGGTGGTATAGCGGTAAGAATAGTTGCCTTCCAAGCAATTGACCCGGGTTCGACTCCCGGCCAACAAAATATTTTAATCAGTTTATAGATTCATATTAGAGAAAACTAAATGAAAGCAAAGTGTTAAGATTGCAACTGGCGTTGGTGGTATAGCGGTGAGAATAGTTGCCTTCCAAGCAATTGACCCGGGTTCGACTCCCGGCCAACGCAATATTTTAATCAGTTGATAGGTTCATATTAGAGAAAATTAAATGAAAGTAAAATGTTAAGATTGCAACTGGCGTTGGTGGTATAGCGTTGAGAATAGTTGCCTTCCAAGAAATTGACCCGGTTTCGACTCTCGGCCAACGCAATATTTTAATCAGTTTATAGATTCATATTAGAGAAAACTAAATGAAAGCAAAGTGTTAAGATTGCAACTGGCGTTGGTGGTATGGTGGTATAGCGGTAAGAATAGTTGCCTTCCAAGCAATTGACCCGGGTTCGACTCCCGGCCAACAAAATATTTTAATCAGTTTATAGATTCATATTAGAGAAAACTAAATGAAAGCAAAGTGTTAAGATTGCAACTGGCGTTGGTGGTACAGCGGTGAGAATAGTTGCCTTCCAAGCAATTGACCCGGGTTCGACTCCCGGCCAACACAATATTTTAATAAGTTTATAGATTCATATTAGAGAAAACTAAATGAAAGCAAAGTTTTAAGATTGCAACTGGCGTTGGTGGTATAGCGGTGAAAATAGTTCCCTTCCAAGCCATTGACCCGGGTTCGACTCCCGGCCAACGCAATATTTTAATCAGTTTATAGATTCATATTAGAGAAAACTAAATGAAAGCAAAGTGTTAAGATTGCAACTGGCGTTGGTGGTATAGCGGTGAGAATAGTTGCCTTCCAAGCAATTGACTCCCGGCAGACGCAATATTTTAATCAGTTTATAGATTCATACCAGAGAAAACTAAATCAAATCAAAATGTTAAGATTACAACAGGCGTTGGTGGTATAGCGGTGAGAATAGTTACCTTCCAAGCAATTGAACCGGGTTCGACTCCCGGCCAATGCAATATTTTAATCAGTTTATAGATTCATATTAGAGAAAACTAAATGAAAGCAAAGTGTTAATATTGCAACTGGCGTTGGTGGTATAGCGGTGAGAATAGTTGCCTTCCAAGAAATTGACCCGGGTTCGACTCTCGGCCAACGCAATTTTTAATCAGTTTATAGATTCACATCAGAGAAAACTAAATAAAAGCAAAATGTTAACATTGCAACTGGCGTTGGTAGTATAGCGGTGAGAATAGTTGTCTTCCAAGCAATTGACCCGGGTTCCACTCCTGGCCAACGCAATATTTTAATAAGTTTATAGATTCATATTAGAGAAAACTAAATGAAAGCAAAGTTTTAATATTGCACCTGGCGTTGGTGGTATAGTGGTGAAAATAGTTACCTTCCAAGCCATTGACCTGGGTTCGACTCCCGGTCACGCAATATTTTAATCAGTTTATATATTCATATTAGAGAAAACTAAATGAAAGCAAAGTGTTAAGATTGCAACTGGCGTTGGTGGTACAGCGGTGAGAATAGTTGCCTTCCAAGCAATTGACCCGGGTTCGACTCCCGGCCAACGCAATATTTTAATAAGTTTATAGATTCATATTAGAAAAAACTAAATGAAAGCAAAGTTTTAATATTGCACCTGGCGTTGGTTGTATAGTGGTGAAAATAGTTCCCTTCCAAGCCATTGACCCGGGTTCGACTCCCGGCCAACGCAATATTTTAATCAGTTTATAGATTCATATTAGAGAAAACTAAATGAAAGCAAAGTGTTAAGATTGCAACTGGCGTTGGTGGTACAGCTGTGAGAATAGTTGCCTTCCAAGCAATTGACTCCCGGCAGACGCAATATTTTAATCAGTTTATAGATTCATACCAGAGAAAACTAAATCAAATCAAAATGTTAAGATTACAACAGGCGTTGGTGGTATAGCGGTGAGAATAGTTGCCTTCCAAGCAATTGACCCGGGTTCGACTCCCGGCAAACACAATATTTTAATCAGTTTATAGATTCATATTAGAGAAAACTAAATGAAAGCAAAGTGTTAAGATTGCAACTGTCGTTGGTGGTATAGCGGTAAGAATAGTTGCCTTCCAAGCAATTGACCCGGGTTCGACTCCCGGCCAACGCAATATTTTAATCAGTTTATAGATTCATATTTGAGAAAACTAAATGAAAGCAAAGTGTTAAGATTGCAACTGGCGTTGGTGGTATAGCGGTAAGAATAGTTGCCTTCCAAGCAATTGACCCGGGTTCGACTCCCGGCCAACGCAATATTTTAATCAGTTTATAGATTCATATTAGAGAAAACTAAATGAAAGCAAAGTTTGAAGATTGCAACTGGCGTTGGTGGTATAGCGGTGAAAATAGTTGCCTTCAAAGCCATTGACCCGGGTTCGACTCCCGGCCAACGCAATATTTTAATCAGTTTAAAGATTTATACCAGTGAAAACTAAATCAAAGCAAAATGTTAAGATTACAACTGGCGTTGGTGGTATAGCGGTGAGAATAGTTGCCTTCCAAGCCATTGACCCGGGTTCGACTCCCGGCCAACGCGATATTTTAATCAGTTTAAAGATTTATACCAGACTAAACTAAATCAAAGCAAAATGTTAAGATTGCAACTGGCGTTGGTGGTATAGCGGTAAGAATAGTTGCCTTCCTAGCAATTGACCCGGGTTCGACTCCCGGCCAACGCAATATTTTAATCAGTTTATAGATTCATATTAGAGAAAACTAAATGAAAGCAAAGTGTTAAGATTGCAACTGGCGTTGGTGGTATAGCGGTAAGAATAGTTGCCTTCCAAGCAATTGACTCCCGGCAGACGCAATATTTTAATCAGTTTATAGATTCATACCAGAGAAAACTAAATCAAATCAAAATGTTAAGATTACAACAGGCGTTGGTGGTATAGCGGTGAGAATAGTTGCCTTCCAAGCAATTGACCCGGGTTCGACTCCCGGCCAATGCAATATTTTAATCAGTTTATAGATTCATATTAGAGAAAACTAAATGAAAGCAAAGTGTTAATATTGCAACTGGCGTTGGTGGTATAGCGGTGAGAATAGTTGCCTTCCAAGAAATTGACCCGGGTTCGACTCTCGGCCAACGCAATTTTTAATCAGTTTATAGATTCACATCAGAGAAAACTAAATAAAAGCAAAATGTTAACATTGCAACTGGCGTTGGTAGTATAGCGGTGAGAATAGTTGGCTTCCAAGCAATTGACCCGGGTTCCACTCCTGGCCAACGCAATATTTTAATAAGTTTATAGATTCATATTAGAGAAAACTAAATGAAAGCAAAGTTTTAATATTGCACCTGGCGTTGGTGGTATAGTGGTGAAAATAGTTACCTTCCAAGCCATTGACCTGGGTTCGACTCCCGGTCACGCAATATTTTAATCAGTTTATATATTCATATTAGAGAAAACTAAATGAAAGCAAAGTGTTAAGATTGCAACTGGCGTTGGTGGTACAGCGGTGAGAATAGTTGCCTTCCAAGCAATTGACCCGGGTTCGACTCCCGGCCAACGCAATATTTTAATAAGTTTATAGATTCATATTAGAAAAAACTAAATGAAAGCAAAGTTTTAATATTGCACCTGGCGTTGGTTGTATAGTGGTGAAAATAGTTCCCTTCCAAGCCATTGACCCGGGTTCAACTCCCGGCCAACGCAATATTTTAATCAGTTTATAGATTCATATTAGAGAAAACTAAATGAAAGCAAAGTGTTAAGATTGCAACTGGCGTTGGTGGTACAGCTGTGAGAATAGTTGCCTTCCAAGCAATTGACTCCCGGCAGACGCAATATTTTAATCAGTTTATAGATTCATACCAGAGAAAACTAAATCAAATCAAAATGTTAAGATTACAACAGGCGTTGGTGGTATAGCGGTGAGAATAGTTGCCTTCCAAGCAATTGACCCGGGTTCGACTCCCGGCAAACACAATATTTTAATCAGTTTATAGATTCATATTAGAGAAAACTAAATGAAAGCAAAGTGTTAAGATTGCAACTGTCGTTGGTGGTATAGCGGTAAGAATAGTTGCCTTCCAAGCAATTGACCCGGGTTCGACTCCCGGCCAACGCAATATTTTAATCAGTTTATAGATTCATATTTGAGAAAACTAAATGAAAGCAAAGTGTTAAGATTGCAACTGGCGTTGGTGGTATAGCGGTAAGAATAGTTGCCTTCCAAGCAATTGACCCGGGTTCGACTCCCGGCCAACGCAATATTTTAATCAGTTTATAGATTCATATTAGAGAAAACTAAATGAAAGCAAAGTTTGAAGATTGCAACTGGCGTTGGTGGTATAGCGGTGAAAATAGTTGCCTTCAAAGCCATTGACCCGGGTTCGACTCCCGGCCAACGCAATATTTTAATCAGTTTAAAGATTTATACCAGTGAAAACTAAATCAAAGCAAAATGTTAAGATTACAACTGGCGTTGGTGGTATAGCGGTGAGAATAGTTGCCTTCCAAGCCATTGACCCGGGTTCGACTCCCGGCCAACGCGATATTTTAATCAGTTTAAAGATTTATACCAGACTAAACTAAATCAAAGCAAAATGTTAAGATTGCAACTGGCGTTGGTGGTATAGCGGTAAGAATAGTTGCCTACCTAGCAATTGACCCGGGTTCGACTCCCGGCCAACGCAATATTTTAATCAGTTTATAGATTCATATTAGAGAAAACTAAATGAAAGCAAAGTGTTAAGATTGCAACTGGCGTTGGTGGTATAGCGGTAAGAATAGTTGCCTTCCAAGCAATTGACTCCCGGCAGACGCAATATTTTAATCAGTTTATAGATTCATACCAGAGAAAACTAAATCAAATCAAAATGTTAAGATTACAACAGGCGTTGGTGGTATAGCGGTGAGAATAGTTGCCTTCCAAGCAATTGACCCGGGTTCGACTCACGGCCAATGCAATATTTTAATCAGTTTATAGATTCATATTAGAGAAAACTAAATGAAAGCAAAGTGTTAATATTGCAACTGGCGTTGGTGGTATAGCGGTGAGAATAGTTGCCTTCCAAGAAATTGACCCGGGTTCGACTCTCGGCCAACGCAATTTTTAATCAGTTTATAGATTCACATCAGAGAAAACTAAATAAAAGCAAAATGTTAACATTGCAACTGGCGTTGGTGGTATAGCGGTGAGAATAGTTGTCTTCCAAGCAATTGACCCGGGTTCCACTACTGGCCAACGCAATATTTTAATAAGTTTATAGATTCATATTAGAAAAAACTAAATGAAAGCAAAGTTTTAATATTGCACCTGGCGTTGGTGGTATAGTGGTGAAAATAGTTACCTTCCAAGCCATTGACCTGGGTTCGACTCCCGGTCACGCAATATTTTAATCAGTTTATATATTCATATTAGAGAAAACTAAATGAAAGCAAAGTGTTAAGATTGCAACTGGCGTTGGTGGTACAGCTGTGAGAATAGTTGCCTTCCAAGCAATTGACTCCCGGCAGACGCAATATTTTAATCAGTTTATAGATTCATACCAGAGAAAACTAAATCAAATCAAAATGTTAAGATTACAACAGGCGTTGGTGGTATAACGGTGAGAATAGTTGCCTTCCAAGCAATTGACCCGGGTTCGACTCCAGGCAAACGCAATATTTTAATCAGTTTATAGATTCATATTAGAGAAAACTAAATGAAAGCAAAGTGTTAAGATTGCAACTGTCGTTGGTGGTATAGCGGTAAGAATAGTTGCCTTCCAAGCAATTGACCCGGGTTCGACTCCCGGCCAACGCAATATTTTAATCAGTTTATAGATTCATATTTGAGAAAACTAAATGAAAGCAAAGTGTTAAGATTGCAACTGGCGTTGGTGGTATAGCGGTAAGAATAGTTGCCTTCCAAGCAATTGACCCGGGTTCGACTCCCGGCCAACGCAATATTTTAATCAGTTTATAGATTCATACCAGAGAAAACTAAATCAAATCAAAATGTTAAGATTACAACAGGCGTTGGTGGTATAGCGGTGAGAATAGTTGCCTTCCAAGCAATTGACCCGGGTTCGACTCCCGGCAAACGCAATATTTTAATCAGTTTATAGATTCATATTAGAGAAAACTAAATGAAAGCAAAGTGTTAAGATTGCAACTGTCGTTGGTGGTATAGCGGTAAGAATAGTTGCCTTCCAAGCAATTGACCCGGGTTCGACTCCCGGCCAACGCAATATTTTAATCAGTTTATAGATTCATATTTGAGAAAACTAAATGAAAGCAAAGTGTTAAGATTGCATCTGGCGTTGGTGGTATAGCGGTAAGAATAGTTGCCTTCCAAGCAATTGACCCGGGTTCGACTCCCGGCCAACGCAATATTTTAATCAGTTTATAGATTCATACCAGAGAAAACTAAATCAAATCAAAATGTTAAGATTACAACAGGCGTTGGTGGTATAGCGGTGAGAATAGTTGCCTTCCAAGCAATTGACCCGGGTTCGACTCCCGGCAAACGCAATATTTTAATCAGTTTATAGATTCATATTAGAGAAAACTAAATGAAAGCAAAGTGTTAAGATTGCAACTGTCGTTGGTGGTATAGCGGTAAGAATAGTTGCCTTCCAAGCAATTGACCCGGGTTCGACTCCCGGCCAACGCAATATTTTAATCAGTTTATAGATTCATATTTGAGAAAACTAAATGAAAGCAAAGTATTAAGATTGCAACTGGCGTTGGTGGTATAGCGGTAAGAATAGTTGCCTTCCAAGCAATTGACCCGGGTTCGACTCCCGGCCAACGCAATATTTTAATCAGTTTATAGATTCATATTAGAGAAAACTAAATGAAAGCAAAGTTTGAAGATTGCAACTGGCGTTGGTGGTATAGCGGTGAAAATAGTTGCCTTCAAAGCCATTGACCCGGGTTCGACTCCCGGCCAACGCAATATTTTAATCAGTTTAAAGATTTATACCAGTGAAAACTAAATCAAAGCAAAATGTTAAGATTACAACTGGCGTTGGTGGTATAGCGGTGAGAATAGTTGCCTTCCAAGCCATTGACCCGGGTTCGACTCCCGGCCAAGGCGATATTTTAATCAGTTTAAAGATTTATACCAGACTAAACTAAATCAAAGCAAAATGTTAAGATTGCAACTGGCGTTGGTGGTATAGCGGTAAGAATAGTTGCCTACCTAGCAATTGACCCGGGTTCGACTCCCGGCCAACGCAATATTTTAATCAGTTTATAGATTCATATTAGAGAAAACTAAATGAAAGCAAAGTGTTAAGATTGCAACTGGCGTTGGTGGTATAGCGGTAAGAATAGTTGCCTTCCAAGCAATTGACTCCCGGCAGACGCAATATTTTAATCAGTTTATAGATTCATACCAGAGAAAACTAAATCAAATCAAAATGTTAAGATTACAACAGGCGTTGGTGGTATAGCGGTGAGAATAGTTGCCTTCCAAGCAATTGACCCGGGTTCGACTCCCGGCCAATGCAATATTTTAATCAGTTTATAGATTCATATTAGAGAAAACTAAATGAAAGCAAAGTGTTAATATTGCAACTGGCGTTGGTGGTATAGCGGTGAGAATAGTTGCCTTCCAAGAAATTGACCCGGGTTCGACTCTCGGCCAACGCAATTTTTAATCAGTTTATAGATTCACATCAGAGAAAACTAAATAAAAGCAAAATGTTAACATTGCAACTGGCGTTGGTGGTATAGCGGTGAGAATAGTTGTCTTCCAAGCAATTGACCCGGGTTCCACTACTGGCCAACGCAATATTTTAATAAGTTTATAGATTCATATTAGAGAAAACTAAATGAAAGCAAAGTTTTAATATTGCACCTGGCGTTGGTGGTATAGTGGTGAAAATAGTTACCTTCCAAGCCATTGACCTGGGTTCGACTCCCGGTCACGCAATATTTTAATCAGTTTATATATTCATATTAGAGAAAACTAAATGAAAGCAAAGTGTTAAGATTGCAACTGGCGTTGGTGGTACAGCTGTGAGAATAGTTGCCTTCCAAGCAATTGACTCCCGGCAGACGCAATATTTTAATCAGTTTATAGATTCATACCAGAGAAAACTAAATCAAATCAAAATGTTAAGATTACAACAGGCGTTGGTGGTATAACGGTGAGAATAGTTGCCTTCCAAGCAATTGACCCGGGTTCGACTCCAGGCAAACGCAATATTTTAATCAGTTTATAGATTCATATTAGAGAAAACTAAATGAAAGCAAAGTGTTAAGATTGCAACTGTCGTTGGTGGTATAGCGGTAAGAATAGTTGCCTTCCAAGCAATTGACCCGGGTTCGACTCCCGGCCAACGCAATATTTTAATCAGTTTATAGATTCATATTTGAGAAAACTAAATGAAAGCAAAGTGTTAAGATTGCAACTGGCGTTGGTGGTATAGCGGTAAGAATAGTTGCCTTCCAAGCAATTGACCCGGGTTCGACTCCCGGCCAACGCAATATTTTAATCAGTTTATAGATTCATACCAGAGAAAACTAAATCAAATCAAAATGTTAAGATTACAACAGGCGTTGGTGGTATAGCGGTGAGAATAGTTGCCTTCCAAGCAATTGACCCGGGTTCGACTCCCGGCAAACGCAATATTTTAATCAGTTTATAGATTCATATTAGAGAAAACTAAATGAAAGCAAAGTGTTAAGATTGCAACTGTCGTTGGTGGTATAGCGGTAAGAATAGTTGCCTTCCAAGCAATTGACCCGGGTTCGACTCCCGGCCAACGCAATATTTTAATCAGTTTATAGATTCATATTTGAGAAAACTAAATGAAAGCAAAGTGTTAAGATTGCATCTGGCGTTGGTGGTATAGCGGTAAGAATAGTTGCCTTCCAAGCAATTGACCCGGGTTCGACTCCCGGCCAACGCAATATTTTAATCAGTTTATAGATTCATACCAGAGAAAACTAAATCAAATCAAAATGTTAAGATTACAACAGGCGTTGGTGGTATAGCGGTGAGAATAGTTGCCTTCCAAGCAATTGACCCGGGTTCGACTCCCGGCAAACGCAATATTTTAATCAGTTTATAGATTCATATTAGAGAAAACTAAATGAAAGCAAAGTGTTAAGATTGCAACTGTCGTTGGTGGTATAGCGGTAAGAATAGTTGCCTTCCAAGCAATTGACCCGGGTTCGACTCCCGGCCAACGCAATATTTTAATCAGTTTATAGATTCATATTTGAGAAAACTAAATGAAAGCAAAGTGTTAAGATTGCAACTGGCGTTGGTGGTATAGCGGTAAGAATAGTTGCCTTCCAAGCAATTGACCCGGGTTCGACTCCCGGCCAACGCAATATTTTAATCAGTTTATAGATTCATATTAGAGAAAACTAAATGAAAGCAAAGTTTGAAGATTGCAACTGGCGTTGGTGGTATAGCGGTGAAAATAGTTGCCTTCAAAGCCATTGACCCGGGTTCGACTCCCGGCCAACGCAATATTTTAATCAGTTTAAAGATTTATACCAGAGAAAACTAAATCAAAGCAAAATGTTAAGATTACAACAGGCGTTGGTGGTATAGCGGTGAGAATAGTTGCCTTCCAAGCCATTGACCCGGGTTCGACTCCCGGCCAACGCAATATTTTAATCAGTTTAAAGATTTATACCAGACTAAACTAAATCAAAGCAAAATGTTAAGATTGCAACTGGCGTTGGTGGTATAGCGGTAAGAATAGTTGCCTTCCTAGCAATTGACCCGGGTTCGACTCCCGGCCAACGCAATATTTTAATCAGTTTATAGATTCATATTAGAGAAAACTAAATGAAAGCAAAGTGTTAAGATTGCAACTGGCGTTGGTGGTATAGCGGTGAGAATAGTTGCCTTCCAAGCAATTGACTCCCGGCAGACGCAATATTTTAATCAGTTTATAGATTCATACCAGAGAAAACTAAATCAAATCAAAATGTTAAGATTACAACAGGCGTTGGTGGTATAGCGGTGAGAATAGTTGCCTTCCAAGCAATAAGCCATTTGCGAGTTACATTTGAATAATGTCTGGTACAATGACTTGTTTAGTCACAAGTTACCGCTTAAATTTGAATTCATCAGACTATCGAGACAGTTGCTATGTCACATGATTAGGGGCAAGCTTTTGCTTAGTTACGTAAGAGACGGTGAACACCCATACACAATTCTGAATGGATGTGTATGGCACAATGGTACCAGGGTTTGCTCATCTGGAGGTTGCTATACAAAAGCTTGCCCCGAACCATGTGACATAGCAACTGTCTCGATAGTCTGAGGAATTCAAATTTAAGCGGTAACTTGTGACTAAACAAGTCATTGTACCAGACATTATTCAAATTTAACTCGCAAATGGCTTATTGACCCGGGTTCGACTCCCGGCCAACGCAATATTTTAATCAGTTTATAGATTCATATTAGAGAAAACTAAATGAAAGCAAAGTGTTAAAATTGCAACTGGCGTTGGTGGTATAGCGGTAAGAATAGTTGCCTTCCAAGCAATTGACCCGGGTTCGACTCCCGGCCAACGCAATATTTTAATAAGTTTATAGATTCATATTAGAGAAAACTAAATGAAAGTAAAATGTTAAGATTGCAACTGGCGTTGGTGGTATAGCGGTGAGAATAGTTGCCTTCCAAGAAATTGACCCGGTTTCAACTCTCGGCCAACGCAATATTTTAATAAGTTTATAGATTCATATTAGAGAAAACTAAATGAAAGCAAAGTGTTAAGATTGCAACTGGCGTTGGTGGTATAGCGGTAAGAATAGTTGCCTTCCAAGCAATTGACCCGGGTTCGACTCCCGGCCAACGCAATATTTTAATCAGTTTATAGATTCATATTAGAGAAAACTAAATGAAAGCAAAGTGTTAATATTGCAACTGGCGTTGGTGGTATAGCGGTGAGAATAGTTGCCTTCCAAGCAATTGACCCGGGTTCGACTCCCGGCCAACGCAATATTTTAATAAGTTTATAGATTCATATTAGAGAAAACTAAATGAAAGCAAAGTTTTAAGATTGCAACTGGCGTTGGTGGTATAGCGGTGAAAATAGTTGCCTTCCAAGCCATTGACCCGGGTTCGACTCCCGGCCAACGCAATATTTTAATCAGTTTATAGATTCATATTAGAGAAAACTAAATGAAAGCAAAGTGTTAAGATTGCAACTGGCGTTGTAGTCCGGCAGCCAAAGGGGTGAACCATGTTTTGTTGGATATATAATGTTTTTTTGCAGATTCCACACAAGAAGGTCATACTGTTTAAGAATCTGAGTGATGACCCCTCCTCAGGGTTGGGCAATTTTTTATATCGATTATTTAATGTTTTTATCGATATTTATCAATACCTATGGTGTAAACACAACCAATACAAGCGTGTAACCCCCAAAATGGCACTAAAAACATACAATTAGCTTACCAAGAAGTAGTATGTAAAAAAAAACTTTAAAAAATTGGGCGAAAGAGGGTGTAGGATGCTGAAGGGGCGTGGCTAGTGGGAGGAGGCGGTAACTGTATCCAAACACACATGATATTAGAAAACTAAGTACATTTATTTATGATAGTTTTTTGTAATAAATCTTTGAAAGAGATTCGTACATTATTGTATTTAAGGATGATAGATGATGGGTGGGGTACGATCCATCAAGGGGCGTGGCCAAGGCCTAGTATTCTTCAAATCCAACCTGCGTATTTGTACGACTAAAGAAACCCTGAAGTACAATGTACATGTACCCTCTTCTACATTGATTTCTGTGGAGATAGAGTTGCATTTTGAGAGAAAGTGGGGGAGGGGGAGGGAGGGGGGGGGGGGCGTTCGAGATTAAGAATAATTTTTCATATCCATTGGGTAGCAATAGAGAGCTTTCGGAAGTCATGTTTGCTTCCTCATCAGTTGCATATTGGTCGATATAAAGATTCAGGCAAATCTCTTTGTACATCTTAAAAAGATGTAGGGTTATGACAGTAGTGTAGGCCTATAGGAAATAAAGATATATCACTGGGTATGTTTGTGTTCATGAGTAACAGGCGTTTAACCGTTTTTGGACAATCAAACCTCATGAGTTTTGTAATTCATATGAATTATTTGAGGGAGAATGATGATCAATGTTGTTTAAAAGCAATGAACACGCAGATCGTAAAAGTATCACATCGTATGAAACCAGAAGTAAAACAAAACTCCAAAACACCTCTCGTGTTCACGACAACCTAAAACCGGACAATAGGTTATATCACAGGTAATCAACAGATTATTGCCTCTTATTCAGAGCGACCACAGACTTTCAGAAATATTTTTGGATCTACCTTTCTTGGAAGACAACAAAGGATAAACGCCTTGTGACTCCTAAAAACAAACATACCCGGACACCCACGTTTATTCTGTTATTTCCCATACACTTGTTGCAACCCCACATCTTTAAAAAATGTACAGAGATTTGCCCGATTCTTTTAATCGACCCACATGCAACAGATGAGGAAGCGTACAAAGAATCTGAAAAATCCCCCCTCCTCCCCCCCCCCCCCCCATCACTACTGACCCGCACAGTCAAAAGGGTCACAGAATTTCGGTTTAACTATTTCCCGACCACTTCCCTGTTATAAAATAACGCAAGTGGAGATAGCCCAGCACAGTTACCATAAATTGGATTTGTTTTGTCACAAAAACAATTTTAAAATTACAAGTAAATAGATACAGTGTCAATGGATGGGACAGTATCAACATTATTTTATTATCATTAGCATCTCCGTTGCTTCTTTGGCTGACTGGGTCCCTGTAGCTCCGTTTGTTTTGCTTGCCGTTTAAGTTGTTGCGAAAACTAAAACCCAACATCCTCTCCGGTCTGGAAGATGGAGGTTTCAGATTATCAGGTTATGTAAGGATACAATTGTGTCCTGATCCATGTGATGGAAATGTAATTTACTAAAACTCCTTTCTAAGTCCATATAATACACGGCAGGTCTCAATGTGATTTATAATAATACAATTATTTCATTTGTCACGTCAGACCAGGTTACTGATAATTTATGTAAGCGGTCTTTATAAATCCAAACTTATTGCAAATAATGCTGAAAATCTGGCTCTGTAAATAAGTCACAATACTTGTTATATGAATGTAATGATATATTATCTTTGGAAGTTCGTGTTAAAATATAGCTGCTAAACAATATTTACCCTTATGCCCTATAACAGTCGAATGTTCAGCGAGACAGCTATAATCATGTGGCTAATTCTCTCCACGTGTCCCGTTGTTTACATCAGCGTGTACCCAGACTCTATCAAATATTTCACAAATTGCACCAGAATGGTACCAGTCTGATAAGTGTCAAGCTACTGCAGGCTCTTTCTACAACTTGAAATTATTTGGAAATATTCTTTTCTTTAAAAATATGTTTTAAAACATATTTGGAAAGTATAAACAATGTTTTGTTACAAATGTTTTTGTGTACGATTTTAAGTGATGCAAATAATATGTTTTGTACTTGCAATATTTCAATTAACTTTAAAGTTACATAAAAAGCAAACAGCGCCACCAATAGTTAGCCTGATATCATGACTATTCTGGATTATAAAATTGGAGGAATATTCCGCCTATATCTCGAATTGCCCAAACTTCACAGGGTGTCATCATGCAGATTCTGTTTGTACAAGGTCTACTGAACATAAATCAGTCAAAACCTGTTATATATCCTCCGCTGCAAGGTTCAGGTAAAAAGTGCCTTTTGGCTGCCGGACTATTGGTGGTATAGTGGTGAGAATAGTTGCCTTCCAAGCAATTGACCCGGGTTCGACTCCCGGCCAACGCAATATTTTAATCAGTTGATAGATTCATATTAGAGAAAATTAAATGAAAGTAAAATGTTAAGATTGCAACTGGCGTTGGTGGTATAGCGGTGAGAATAGTTGCCTTCCAAGAAATTGACCCGGTTTCGACTCTCGGCCAACGCAATATTTTAATCAGTTTATAGATTCATATTAGAGAAAACTAAATGAAAGCAAAGTGTTAAGATTGCAACTGGCGTTGGTGGTATAGCGGTAAGAATAGTTGCCTTCCAAGCAATTGACCCGGGTTCGACTCCCGGCCAACGCAATATTTTAATCAGTTTATAGATTCATATTAGAGAAAACTAAATGAAAGCAAAGTGTTAAGATTGCAACTGGCGTTGGTGGTATAGCGGTAAGAATAGTTGCCTTCCAAGCAATTGACCCGGGTTCGACTCCCGGCCAACGCAAAATTTTAATCAGTTTATAGATTCATATTAGAGAAAACTAAATGAAAGCAAAGTGTTAATATTGCAACTGGCGTTGGTGGTATAGCGGTGAGAATAGTTGCCTTCCAAGCAATTGACCCGGGTTCGACTCCCGGCCAACGCAATATTTTAATAAGTTTATAGATTCATATTAGAGAAAACTAAATGAAAGCAAAGTGTTTAGATTGCAACTGGCGTTGGTGGTATAGCGGTAAGAATAGTTGCCTTCCAAGCAATTGACCCGGGTTCGACTCCCGGCCAACGCAATATTTTAATCAGTTTATAGATTCATATTAGAGAAAACTAAATGAAAGCAAAGTTTGAAGATTGCAACTGGCGTTGGTGGTATAGCGGTGAGAATAGTTGCCTTCCAAGCAATTGACCCGGGTTCGACTCCCGGCCAACGCAATATTTTAATCAGCTTTTAGATTCATATTAAAGCATTTAAATGAAATCAAAATGTTAAGATTGCAACTGGCGTTGGTGGTATAGCGGTGAGAATAGTTGCCTTCCAAGCAATTGACCCGGGTTCGACTCCCGGCCAACGCAATTTTTAATCAGTTTACAGATTCATATCAGAGAAAACTAAATGAAAGCAAAATGTTAAGATTGCAACTGGCGTTGGTGGTATAGCGGTGAGAATAGTTGCCTTCCAAGCAATTGACCCGGGTTCGACTCCCGGCCAACGCAATATTTTAATCAGCTTTTAGATTCATATTAAAGCATTTAAATGAAATCAAAATGTTAAGATTGCAACTGGCGTTGGTGGTATAGCGTTGAGAATAGTTGCCTTCCAAGCAATTGACCCGGGTTCGACTCCCGGCTAACGCAATTTTTTATCGGTTTACAGATTCATATCAGAGAAAACTAAATAAAAGCAAAATGTTAACATTGCAACTGGCGTTGGTGGTATAGCGGTGAGAATAGTTGCCTTCCAAGCAATTGACCCGGGTTCGACTCCCGGCCAACGCAATATTTAAATAAGTTTATAGCTTCATATTAGAGAAAACTAAATGAAAGCAAAGTGTTAAGATTGCAACTGGCGTTGGTGGTATAGCGGTGAGAATAGTTGCCTTCCAAGCAATTGACCCGGGTTCGATTGTCTGCCAACGCTTCTTTTTTTTTACTTATTAGAACAAATGCAAGAAAGCAAAATTACAAAGTTGTGATGGTGATATTGTGCTGAAAGTATTTGTATACCAAAGAAACGAACCGGGTTTGAATGCGGCATTTTTTTTGTCTTGAACTTGCAAGAATATTCTTGTCCATAACAAGACCGGATTATCTTTGTTTTATTGTGGCATTTTAGGGGAGGGGGGCACACTGCAAACACAACAATCATATCAAAATACTTAAGTGTGGTCATTGCCATGCTAAACATTGAGTTAAAAAAAGTCATTGCATCTAAAGCAATGGCTACATTGCATCAATTCAAGTCATGACCAGCAAGTGTTGAACCATTTTTATTTTTTTGTAATACCCTCGGGCATTGGCTTCTGCTTTTTCCCGTAGAGGAATCATTGCGTAGTAATTAGTATATCAATATTTCATGGGTAGTGAAGGGTTATAAAAAGTGATTAAAACTACACTCAACATTCCGCCGGGGTTAACCCAAGCATGCACGATCGTGCTTCAGCAAAATGACAAGCTGAGTATGATTTTTATTATCATGACACCGAGTGGAACAATATTGCCCAGTCCGATGATGGCTGTGCTATTCGCCAGTCACTTCGTGCATGACGTGAAGACTGGTTTGCCGATTTCGTCATTATGATCAATTTGTCATCTTCGTCGCGGTGAGGTATCACTGTGTATTCAGTTTGCGGTAACACCACGTTTACGAATGCACAAACTGCAGTGTTAAAATTTACACCAGGTGGGTGTTGTCACATATAGATACTCCCCCCTCAAAAAAACCAAAACACCATAAAAACATAAAACCACACAATCAAATTTAACATCATGCTGTGTCAAATTAACACCATTGTAATTGTGCTGGCAACACCCTTGTCAATGTTAACACCCCAAGGTGTGCAGTGTATTTATCAAATTTACTGTGTATATTTGGTCTTGGGAACTTGTCATGCTTTTTCACAGACGCGGAGTAGATTTCAGAATTCGGGAGACTTATCTGAAAAGAACGGTCCTATCTAGGGGCGAAAACCCGAAAAGTTGTTTAGAATTTCATTTTAACTCGAGTTGGACTTTCAGTTTGACCAATATCTTGGTCGTTGTTTTTGACAAAGATTCCGTGTCATACCGTGACCCAGAAATGGGCCATGCCTGATGGGAGCCGGGTCCCGGTCATTTCAGACACATACGTTTTTATAGAGTGGTAATGTGTAAAGCGAGGAGTGCAAAGTAACGTGGTTTACGCATGCTCACAAGCACAAGAATAAAATAAATCAACTTCACCAACATTTGAAATACGCTTACTATCCGTTGCATACTTTTCTGATTTGATACAAAATCACCGGTAAGAAGAGATATGCATTTGTGCCCTTATGTGGGTGGCATTTTCCCATCATTTATAACCACAATGCATTGTGCTTGAAGTATACATGGAACCTATTTTTAAAGAGCAGCTTAAGCACAAAAAGTAGCTTAGCACAACAAAATGTGCTCACCAGACTAAGGTTACCAGCCAATTTACCAGTGCCACATGTTTAAATTGTGACTGGTATCCTGCTCATTTCCACTTAGCAAAAAACAAAAATTCATGCAGTTTTTCTGCTGAAGCAGTTTTATGAAATTGGGCCCAAGCTCTCAGCCACAGCCCTGGTTCAACAGCTGATAACGGGTTTGTCTTCATTCCATCCTGAAAAAAATATTGGTCTTCGATATCTTGGGAATTCCTTGAAACGTGTCTTTGCGATCAGGCTCATGGAGGGCGGTATAATTTCCATGGAGGGCGGTATAATTTCCATGGAGGGCGGTATAATTTCCATGGAGGGCAGAATGTCATGCCATGAAAAAATAATCGGTCATCTTTAAAAATTGAAAACAGTGCTTGCTTTAAGGAGAAAGTTAAGATTACGCCAATGCTTCCGATAACAAAAAATCTGGATTTCGTTTATGGGAGAGTTAGATTTAAAAACAAACATTAACAATTTGTGAAGTCTTTAAAAAGGTCTTAAACAACTTATTGTGTCGGATTATACGTAGACTCACAGAAGACAAGTTTGATGAGAAGTTTACAAACCACCAATAAAGCCATCATATGCGAAGCTAAAACCCGACCCGTTCAATTCATATTTCAAGTTTAGTGTCTTCTCCAGGCCTGCACAGTAGAATTGTTATTGCTGTAAGGCATATAGAGAAACTACCTTTAATTTGTACAACTCCATATTTATGTTGATGTATGGAAGATGCTGGTTTATCAGTTGTTTAATGTTTCATTCTTGTTCCAGCGGAAAAAAAATGTGCAATAAATGGAGCCCAAAATGTTCATATTAATATAAAAACAACAACAAATGTTCAACAATAAATAAGCAAATTTGTGCAACAATATCAAAACAGCTTAATTCGCTGGTCCTTAGCCGTAAACTCTCAATTAGACCAAAAACAATCTAGTTGGCATAACCCAAACTGTCGGCGAATGGCTCACTTACCCTTTTGACCCAATTCGAAGCTGTTGGCCTCGGTGACATACTTCTCAAATCCCACAAACTGGACGGAGTCAGTACCGTTGTTTGCCACATTGTGAAGGATGGCACCTCGTCGGAAGCCGAAGAAAGAAGTGGTCACTTTGTCGGTGAAAACCGCACCTGGGGGGAATCGGAAACGCCAAAGAAACAATTTCAAGGTGACGATTTGAAGACTGAATAAATTTCAGGTGTATATGTGTGTGTAACTTGATGCAGCCCGAGACCAAAATGTAGCCCAAATCTCCTACATTAGTGAAGGTGTAAAAGACTATGCCTAGTATTACCAAGGAAAGCACGCTACAGAGGAAACTTATTTATGAGCTGTAAACTTATGTATCCATCCGTGTCATGTCATGTTTTAGCAAAACATGGCGGCGACCAGGGCAGGCTACGTGACGTCACCAAAAAACAAAAATAGACTTGAGCAAGTCCTACATCAAAACATTACAGAAGGCTAGATTCTAAAATGCGGCACAACCTTGTACCTAAATGTAGTTCCAAAATAAATTAAACCTAAAACATGTAACAAAACGTTCTCCGGGCTACATTTAGGCGCATGACTTGGGTTACATTTAGACCCTGGCTACTTGTTGGTGTCACACACTGGTCCCTAATGTTTATCAATGTTTACACTGAAACAGGTGGTTCATGTGCATTATTATTACTTTTTTGATACTGTAGTCTGTCATTTGACGAAATCTAAATTTGATTGACTCCACTTTTTTGCCAAAAACAAAGTTATAATAGACTGTTAAGATCTTAGGCGTATCAAAAAATTAGAAAACAACTCAAATGAAAACTATATTTTCTTTTAAAAAATTATATTTATACAACATGCTTATAGCAATTTGTATAAATACAACTTCAATGTTTACCTGATAAAAATACTTTGTTAAAATGTTCAGTTTATTTTTTTTTTTCAGAAACCCATTTGCCAATCACGCCCGAATTTGTGCAACCATTATGTAGGTTTAATGATATCTTAAACGGCAGTTGGGCACATTTCTCAACTGTTTACCAGTACCCAGATACGGATGCTAAATCTTAGTCTCGGTTTATGTTTTTTATTTGGGTTTGTTTTTTGTTCATTTGTTAAATATATTATACAAAAACTACGTTAAACTAAAATGTTTGAAGTAACAGAATCGTGCACACGTAAAACCCAATGATGGGGACCAACTGGTCCCTTAAGTTCGAATACGCGCGAGACATGCACATTTTATAAATAAATACACACAAATTGTGCAGCCTCCCGTCAAGAGTATGTACTTGGCATTCTGAAATCAAAATGCACTTTTTGAAGAAAAAGATTGCAAACACATATAAATAAGCTATTGCAATTCGTGTACTATCAACGTTAGAATACCTTTGGGTGAACCCAAATTCGGACGGAGTATTTCATTTCAAACATAGAATACTCAAAGTAAACATTGTGAAGCACGTATAATGAATATTTAAATTTCATTGTGGACTAAAAATTAGTTATCAAACCTCAACGCCCCCATTGGACATTGTTCTATTGATATGTATGAGTTTTATAAATAAATTTTTCAGATGTGAACTATTTACTGTTTCTCGGAAACTGTGCATGAATTGGCAATGCAGTTCTGAAGTCAAACGAAGCATTCTGTTTGGTTTTAATTGAATCGAAACTTTTAAGATCTCAATCATGTGGATTTTGTTACAGCCCAAAGGTTTGTCCTTTCAGTCTCAATTTAAACTGATATTGTTGTGTGCAACTTGTGGAGAACATTTTTGTGGTATCTAAGTTTTCCTTTTGCTTCCAATTTAATCTGGTGTTTCCAAAAATGCCTCTAAGAATTGCCTAGTACACAACATGTCTCTTCACATTTTAGGCTACATAAACCCAACGAACCGTTGGAAGTACTGATGTTTTCATAAAAGTTGCACCTTTCCTCTATTAAGGCTGATCAAAATTCCTCAAGTTGTAAAAGGCATGGAGTCAAGTGCCTTTAAGAGCCGGTGTGATGACTCGCATGGTATGGGAGAAGAGCTCCATTTCTCCGCTCGCATCGCACCTCCCTTGATCAATTATTGATGACGGTGCCTAACAGAGCGTCGTAGTGCCGTAAGGAGAGAGAATAAACCTCACGGTTTCCAAACCACAAAGTCTCAAGATAATGTGAGCTAACATATTATATCAACACTTGATATGCCTGTAGTTTGGGCAGAGAATGACCATGTATACATGCCAAGATGCCAGGAGGAAAATATAAAACCACCAGCTCTTAAAAATGTTGCGTTTGTCCGTAAAATATCGCCTTAAATCAGGAAGAAATGACAGTCACGCGTTCTCAAGCTGCCATTAAACTAAATCAATGGATTCAATTATAGGTTCATAAGTAGATGATTAATAATAAATCCAGTTTCTTGATTGGAAAATTAATGTCCTCCATCATCTACTTAATACTTTATGCATTTATTTACGGTATACTGTTTGTTTATCCGCGTTTTCTGCGGAGAGGTTCAGAAAGTTGAAGCGTAAACTTCATTCCGTATATTAGACGTCATCAAATTTCGTTAGAGATGTCAGCAAAATTTCGTCGGGACTTTTATGACAGATTTTAGTACGGCAGGTATTGTGTATTTGATGATACAAGCATGGAATTTAGCACACAGTTATATTTTAGCTGGAACTGACATTTTTTAGTATTTCAACCCGCTCTGCCATATTTATTTTTCGTGATTATTGTGAATAAAATGTTTATAGATTTTTGTATTGTTATGTGTGTGTGGCCACTTGGTATTCAAATAAATGGCCTTCGGTTTTTTAATTTTTTATTTTATGTTTTTTTTTTTTTTTTTTTTTAATGTATGTTGTTTGTATGCGGTATAATGCAGAATGAATAACAATTATAATAATATTACTTTTTTTCAAACTAAAACCTACAAAATATCATATAGATTTGAAGAAGCAAAAAAGAACAGCATGGGGAAAAAATTGATCAGATCCGAAATTAAAGAGAGGTAGGCTATCAGATTAACAAAGGCTTGTAGACGACAGCCTAGACAGACAAACCACAAATGGCGACAAGATAAACTGGTAACGCGAAACAAACCAAAAACAGACAGTGGATGCAATGAGAGAAATAATTATGTCTAAACTTGCAGAGCATAACTAAATGGCTGATGAAAAAAAATAAATCAACACGACCGAAAAAGAGCCACAAAGTGGGAGACGGGAAATCTACTTTTAAGGAAAATTGAATGTCTTCCTAGATACAGTTCTAGAGGACCCATAGAAACTTATTGACATTAGTCAATTATTTTTCGAAAATAAATATTCTGTACTTCATCCTTTAAGTGTCATCAATATACCATGTGCGCCATAAAACTGACTCAAGGCATGCATTTTAGAAATGTCCTACGAAAAGTCCTACGAATTGTGATAATACATTTCTTTCCCGTCAGACCAGCGGTTGGGTGTTTAGAAGCTTTTCCATGAAATCAAAATGGAGCTTCATGGATAATCACACGGAAGAATAAATGGTCTTAGCCATTTATGCAAAAACGAAACAATGCATTCTGGGATAGCAAGAAGAGTGTGAAACAAATCTACATCAGTCGACCTTTATTTTGCAACGTCGCAGACGCGATCTTTACCATCCTTGGTTGGCAAAGTATGGGCAGCTTTCACTGCGAAAAATACAGCAGTTTCTTATTTGACAAACAATACTATGAAATTAATACCCATATTACTGATTTATGAAATTTACTAGGTTATTCAAAACAAAAGGTAAACTTATACTTCATAAACAAATTACAATGCTTTGCTTTAAGAGTAAATTTGTGCCCATTCACACATTTTTAGCTACGGTCAAGGCCTTCCGTACAAAATGGCGGTCGATTTTTGTAAACAAAAAAAAGTCTGTAGAGGGTTCAGTTGTGGGAAAAGGAGCGAGATCCCCTGGGGAGGACTCCTCCCTCGGGAGAGAAAACAAAGGATCACAACGCACGCATAAATTCAACTGAGCAATGGCTTGCAACCTCCACCCCAGGAAAATTATTCAGTCAACATTGATTTTAAAGGATTTTGTTTTTTACATGAAAGTTTTGTGTGCATGTAGTCGTGACTAGTTTGATGTGTTCTTTGCTTTGGACTCCGTCAGCCATTTTGCTTCCTTGTGTCATAATTACTAAGCTTTCTGCGGGACGAATCCTTGCTACTCAAGCCGTAATTGATGCCGCAGCCGATGGGCTTTACACGTTAGAAGTTCATAAAAGCAAACTGTACGAGCTTCACGGTACCAGTAAAATACAGTTCCAAATGGTGTAAAATCAAATAGCTAGCTGACCTGTTTGACCAAATCAAGGCCCGCTGACCTATGAACTATGACCTCCTCTATCTCCCTCTTTTCGAACCATTAACTGAAAACATGTGATTGTTTACGCTAAACAAACTCACAATAATAAATTACATAATTTCTCCTTTTCATAATAAGAATTATCAATCATAATGCATTGCAGTTGTACGTTTGATTTTGCTTGCATGCGAAACGAGGTTTACTTCAATTTCCCTTTTTTTATTACACCTTAAAACATCCACCTCAGGATTGTTGCATTAGACAAGTTTATCATAATAGTTTCTATATACTGGCAACACTCACATTAATTTCATTTAATGTGCACACTTTGGTTTAAATTGTTATAAATCATACAAGTTGGAATGTTATGTTAAAGTGAACAAATAATTTTCACGGTTGTCAAAACATTGAGGTACTGAACATCAACCACATCTTGTCACCTTCAAACCGATTTTACCTTTGCATCAGCAAAATAGTTACTGTTATCAATATAACGAGCACTAATTGTCTACTCCTATCTGCAACAAAAACGCACAATTATTAGTATTATAAAAACATCATTACCTATGGACAGTTGTCTCGCACCCTGGCAAAACGCAACGAAACAAGCCACGAGGATGATGAACAGGGCGGAACCCCTCCACAGACCTCCAAGGGGGAATATTGGCCTCATCACGGCATCCACTACCCCCAAGGGACGGCAGACAGAGGGAGAAATATCTCGGTGGTACACGACAACGGGTTATACGCCACAAGTCACGGTGACTCGGTGAATGGTCCTGAACTTCTTGGCCCGTATTCGTCTCACATTGTCCCCCGTCTGGCAACAAACGAAACTCACGAACGATTCCCGTTGAGGAAAATGGCTGGAGAGAGCGCCACTCATACGGGCACGGTTGAACGGGTTCAACCGTCATTATATTTCACGTCTCGGGAGAGTTGTGTCACTGTGTGTTAAAAACCAAAGAAATAGCTAGAAGGCTTGCAAGAATCGACAGCAATATTGATAAAGATATCGATACTTCTTGAAGCACTAAGATTGGCATGTTGATTCTTCATTGCTATCCGTTTAATGAGAATCCTAGTAAGGTGACGCTTAAATTTCAGAAACTGAATAGTCTAGCCGGTGTTTCGTCTTACCTCGACACGTCCACCAACCACTGTTTCATTAAGAAACTGTGCAACCATTTAATTGTGTTTAGATTCATCTGAATTGACCCTTGGGTATGACGTCACAAGCCCAAAACAGTCCCCTCACTGAAGTGAATGAAGATCTATCATTGGATTAGAGGCGTGCGCAGCGCGTACACACACGTGCACGTTTTCATCGTTTGACATCAAAGATGGCGGCCAATGCAAGGGGTCGTGCATTGCAGACCGTGCAAGTTTTGCGCGTATTGGAACATTTTTGGGGACCACTCTGGTACCACGTCCATGTTTTATCACCCAAAGCTAACAAACTCGCACACTTTTTGGTAACAACGTTCGAATACGCGCGAGACTTGCTCAGTCATAGCAGACCATGCAAGCCATGCGCGTATTCTAATAATTTTGAGAATCTTAGGTTGTCCTGTCTTTAAAGACGATATGCCAAATATTTTTCTTCTGTGGCGTTGTAATTCACCCAAAAGTAAAGTCTGTCTTGAGCTATGACCCATACAGGCCGTTATTTATAACCAGTTTTTATTAGCATTAACCGACGGAAAATATTTCTATTCCCCCTGGACAGGATGCCAGTCCATCGCTGGTCTTCCCAGCTCTCTCCAGTACCCATTTGTACTCCTGGGTGGAGAGAAGCAATTATGAGAAAGTGCAATGCTTAAAGACACAAGTTTCGCGAATGATTAGGACAGGAGTTGAACCCAAATTCGGTAAAATTACAATCCACCGTCCTAAACCGCTCGGCCACGCCACACCGACATAGGTAGGTGGTAATGTTTCCATTGATTATGTTAACTTACGTATGCCAAATTATTTCGAGAGTAATGGATAAAGTTGCTGTTCACTGTAAGGGCATGTGGATGCAGCCCTTTCATCAATTTGTAATTTAAATCTCGCATGCGTGGTGTGTTTTTCACTCGAACGTGTCTAGTCGAGCAAAATAGTTAAGCCTTGTCAATAAAACTTTCCACCAAGCAAACTGTTGGTGCATCATTTTACATTTTCTACTTTTTCCAATTCTCTACCTAAGTGCTTCGTGAATTTAATATCGCACTGCAAAGATAAATTATTGTTATATTGAACAAATCGTACCGTTATACCCATTAATTGCGACGTACTTTGAGAATTGACTATAGAGAAACATTGCTCTGGGGCTAGGTCGATCCAGTTGGACAAGCTAGTCAAACCACGCAGCGCTCGGCTGACATATAGGTCGACTAGACGACTCTAGTCATCCACCCGAACTTGCTCTCAACATAATAATTATACAAGGAGATGCTAGAGAGAGAGAAAGAGAGTTAAGTTTAAAAAAAAAATGATAATAATTAATCAATAAATACAATATACTGAGTGATGTTGAACTATAACATTGTTCGTAAATATGCAAAAGCAAATAGAAACACAGCGATTACCAAGAAAAATATAAAGACTACGGGTTGTTCTCCAAACTGTTTGTGAGACTGGATTCTACACCGGCCATTCACGAGCACTATAGACTGCTCGGGACGACGTTACACATCACCTTTAAAGTTGTATCACAATTATCCCCCGAAATCGATAACCCTCACCCATTCACTCAGCACTCAATTCCACCTGAAGGATTCATATCTCACACTTCAAGCTATGGAAATATCATGGTCCCCCTCGATCCCTCGGTCTTTTCGCACCCTGGCGTGGAGGCAAGCACGCCGGCTGTTCGGCTTGGCCGAACCCGGCACCCATGATCTATTCGCTCTGCCCACTGTCTTGATTGATCATATGCCCCCCTTTAAAGGGATGTGTTTTAAGCTAAAGGAAAATGAACTGTTCCCTCGTGGGTACATGGGATGGGAAAGAATGCAATACGATCCTGACGTCATGCAAGATGTCGAAACGAACTTCGACATTATAGTTGTCTCCAGTTGTCACTAAAATATTGAAGATGATACGCGAAGATGTCAGAGTAAGGGAATGCCTTCATCTGTCTGGACACATCGGTTTGTTCACCTACCTTGTTTCCCCTAAACACATAGCCTAGACAGAGTGATAACCCGAGTCTTGTGTTTGTGTGCGCATCTTAAGCACATGTAGGCCGTGTTGATGAGGTGCAATGATTAAGGCAAAGTCAACCTCTGCTGTTCTACCCGACTCGGGTTTGAGGTAAGAAGTAAAACAAACAACTCGGCGTTAATGACAATGCCGGGTGATCGAACAATATTAACAAATTAATCTTAACGTATACCCATACACAACTAGCCGAATATTTGTTGGCTTGGTATCACTCAAATGTGTCAATGTCGAACAGCGGACGGGGAGACAATGCTGGTAAGGCCACGCGTATTTTTGGCCGGGTTGTGTATAGTTCATTAGAGCTGATTTGCGTGCACTCTTCTCTATCAATAAGGAACCTGTTTACGTTTTGAAAGAAATTGTATCGCTAAATTCTAGATTGAACACATGACTGTGAATAATAATGAGGGGTTTCTTATTATTTTTAGACACGTGAGAATGATAATTAGACTCGGAATTAGACTACGAGAACTATTGAATCAATTCAACCCCAGATCCGTTTGGTTCTGGGTCAATTCGGTCACATTTAAGATAACCACCAGAGAGTCAAAAGATTTTATTTTGTAGACCTCCTATATTTAGATTTGAAAAAAAGTATAACAAGATTAATCCCTAAACAAAAGATGATTACACAGAATAGGTGACGAGACTGTAGCTGACGTCACTCTGGTGACGTAACGTTGCCGCGAAGCTTTCATTATATATTCATGACTGGCTTAATAGACCGTGCAAAACTCGCACGTATTCGAACATTTGGGGACTTATTTGGTCCCATGTACATTTATTGCATTTTCGCGTGAAAGAAACAAACTCGCGCACTTTAGTGGGTCCCAATGTTTGAATACGCGCGAGACTTGCACAGTCTATTGACCATGCTAGTCTCGAGTTTGAACTTTTCTGGGAATCCTGGACTCCCCATTGTGTTCCAATCCATTTATTCAATTTACATGGACGTGAAGGGTACACAAACGCATGTGACCTGTTCACAGCTCAAGTATGTCAAAAGAGTCATGTTCTATTTGCCTTGCCTTATTGTCTTCTCACTTTGATATTCGTTATTTTTCGAATTCTGTGATTGTGATTCTAATGTCCTAGGCTTTGTTTTACATGTCTTTTTTTGTTCCGAATAAAGACACGAATTATATATCTTTGCTTATTTTTTTCTTCTGACTGGCCGGCAGGAAGGAACCACGTTTAAAATTAAAGCGGTTATACCCACTATTCCCGCGACGTCAGGAATTTGAACTGTTTACATTACACAAACATGTAAACTTTCTAAACCTACACACATAGTCATTCGATCATACTGTAGTAGACGATACATGATAATACAGAGGTCGAAACGTCAAAACTATTGCCAAAACCTACTCAAATAAGATGACCACGTGGTGTCACCGCATACCTTACTTGTGTTTAACTAACTAACTAACTAACTAACTAACTAAGTAACAACACGATCATTCAGTGATGGATTGTTTAAAGATTTAAGTCTTGGGAATTCATTCAAATAATTCATTCAATCCAAATTCAGATGTATTTATTTATTATTTTATTTAGGCCTATTTGTTCATTTTTATTTATTTATTTTATTTATTATTGTTTATTTTTGGAGGGTTGATCGGGTGTTAGTCGGGGTGTTAATTATTGTTTGTGTATTAGGGTGTTTGTTTGTTTGTTTGTTTGTTTGTTTGTTTGTTTGTTTGTTTTTTATTTATTTATTTGTATTATTAGATTTTAACCATTATAAGGCCAACCGCTTGTCTTTGAAATTGCTTGTTGATGACCGAATCCCGAGTGTAAACACCTTGGACTTTGTATAGAACAAACATCGAGCCAAGACAAGACGGGGAAAAATCATTCCGAAACGGGAGCGTGCTGTCAACGAACCTCTTTTGAAAATAAGTCCACATCACTGACACTAAAAAATGAACCCAACGGAGGATATGGTTTTCGGTCGAGAGCATCTGGGTTAATGAGGTATTACAAAAAAATAACTTAAATAATGTAAGAGTGAATGCATTAAAACAATAAGAATAATGAAGCAAGAACTGTTCATGATCAAAGTGGCTCCTACGTAATGCTTCTTTATTGATTATTTTAAACAAATCGATCGATATGAAATTATTTTCTTCCTGGAATGTGTTACTGGTCGTCCAAATTTACTGCGTAAATTTTTCTGTCATGTAGAAACAATTGGATATGGTAGGTTTTAAAACATGCTTTTGAAAAAAACGCAGAAAAACAATGTTTTTTTTATTTTTATTATTTGTATATATTTTTTTTTTTTGAGTGAAGTTATATCACTCCTTTCATTTCAAATCATCAAGAGTGATAAAAACAACTACAAGAAAGTAAACGAAATTATTTCAAAGAGTTGGCTTTGTTATGGTGTTCCATATGTGCCACCTTTACTTAGATTTTTTTTTACCGTCGCATTTTTTTTTCCGTCGCATTTTTTTCCCCGTCGCATTTTTTTTCTTTTTACCGTCGCATTTTTTTTTCCGTCGCATTTTTTTGGGCGTATTTTTGTTACACGTGACTCCCACGTGATGAGGATGTTAAACTTTGAGCTTTCAAGAAAATGTATACGTTGAGTTTTCTTTGTTTAGTTTATTCAAGCGGTCCATTTTTACCGGTTAGGGGGTCTATATTGTAGACTGACCCCAGGGATGTAAACAAAGACGTGAAGCATTCACACAGTACAGGTGAACATGCTTCAACTTTGACCTTAAGTATGTTCCCAATAGGCTGTGCAAGTCTCGCGCGTAAGCGAACTTCCGGGACCATCGTGGTCCCAGCCATATGGAGTTTTACGTTGGCAAGATTTTGTTTCGTCTATAATTTTAGTTTAACGTACTTTATGACCATGAAAATTAAATATGTTGTTGGGAATGTAGTACTAAGTGATAAAAAATATGAAAGTAAAATCAATTCAACAATGCAACGAAGAAAACCCAAGAATTAAACTTGACCTCTGCTTCCGGTTACTTGCAAAAAATTAAGAATTTGTGCCCACCTCCGATCACCAAATTTGTTTTGGTCGCGCGATGATAATCACAAGACGCTGTAATTGCCAGACGCTAAGCCTTTTCATTGCAGTCTACGGTTGTCGAGGCGTCAGCGTCCTCTTTAAACTGCGTCACACGTTAATTCGTACGCCCGTGCGATCATCGCGCGTCTGCGTTTAAACCTGCTTTAGTGGTTGCACGTATTCAGGCATGGATTTACAAAAGGGTTTCCTAAAAAGTTCAGATCAAATAAGCATCCTTGTCCCAGAGGGTTGTTTTTGTTTCAACAAAAACTAACAAATAAATTGTGTGTTTATTATGAAAGCTAAAACTCATTTTATGCAAATTGTAATGAGTATTTTTGTTGGTCAGATTGTTTCATAGATCTAATTTAAAAACAATGATTTGATTTCAGAAAAAATATGTTCTTCACTTGACGTGTTTTCTCGCTCCGATACGCGCGAGACTTGCACAGCCTATAGACGCAATCTTTACGGGCAAATTGCATTTTGGCTTGTAGGCGCGTCAAGCGCTCAAATTATTAACGCAGCCGCGTTGTTCACTAACTAATCGTGCTAATAGTAAATTTGTCTTTGTTCAACCACTAATTATTTGGAGTGACATTTACTGTGGGATTTTGTGTTGAAGTAGGTCAGTTTCCATCTATTCTCTCATACGCCATGCTGACAGTGAGCGTCAACACGTCCACTCCACATCACACAACAAGAAGTACATTTGGATCTGCCGGACAATTAAACAGATTAATTCTTTCACCACGGGTTTGCCCCTCCCCCCACTCTTTTGTAATTTATTGTTAAAATTGTTTAAAACTGTTGTACCGTACTTCTTTAAGTTTAAATATGTAAAACCTGTTTGGATTGAATCGATTTGTGTTCTTAAAAGCAAACGTTATTTTGAGTTATTGTTTGCAAGTTTGCAAGATCAAATTGATTTTTGAGATGCACCCTTTTCCCAATAGATACGAGTCCTCATGAAAGTGAGGATAAAAGTAAAAGGTCAGCCTCACTTTAAAATGGTGGTGTGTAAAATGTCATTTCATTCCATACTCTTTTACAGCGACGGGAAAAAAATGCCACGGTAAAAAAAAATGCGAAAAAAAAAAAAAATGCGACGGTAAAAAAAAATATGCGACGGAAAAAAAAAATGCGAAGGTAAAAAAAAATGCGACGGGAAAAAAAATGCGAAGGTTAAAAAAAATGCGACGGGAAAAAAAATGCGACGGAAACAAAAATGCGACGGAAACAAAAATGCGACGGTAAAAAACAAATGCGACGGTAAAAAAAATTCTGAATAAAGGTGGCACATATGGAACACCATACTTTGTCCTTAAATGCGGAGAAACGTGTGAAATAAATCAAACAAACAAATTAAATTGAATTCTTTTTAGTAAAAAGTAAAATGGCATTTGATACCTAAAAAGGGAAAACTAATTTAAACGGATTTAGAGTACCTAATCTAAAACTAAAAAGTCACAGCTTGCTTGTTAAGGTGAAACAAATAATCCAAATTGTTTAACTTCTTATTACATAATATTAGTGTGCTTATTCTAGTAACAAGTATTATTTACATCATTTATCGGTATCATTTACAAAGGGAAGAGCACAGTGACCCGTATGTGTAAAGAGACGTGTTTACAGAAAAGATGAAGGTATGCTGGTTTTAGATGTAGGAAGAAAAACCTAGTGGGAAAAACTCCAAGTAATAATAATAATAATAACTAGTTCTTATATAGCACATTTTACAATAACGAATCAATGCGCTTTACATTAGTGCCCTTGTCAATGGACCAATAACATTCCTTTAATCTTCTTCAGCTCCCTGGCATGGGGAGTACACAGCCCTGGGCTGCCGTGGCGCTCCAAAGGCTTTTTCAAACACAATATCAACCTCTACCCTTGCAGGTACCCATATATACCCCTGGGTGAAGAGAAGCAGTAATAGCAAAGTGTCTTGCTCAAGGACACAAGCGTCATGACCGGGACTCGAACCCACACCCTGATGACTAAACCACCAGAACTTGAATCCGATGCTCTTAACCACTCGGCCATGACACCCTGAAAACCCCAAATCGCACGAAAAGCTCCGATAAAAGGAGGGTCTCGAACCAGAGACATGCAGAATCCAGCAAAGCAGAAACCACTAAGCCAACCTTGTCTTATATTTCCTACCCCAATACGCATGTTGAGATAAGCATCACGACTTGCGCAATTTAAAACATTTAGAGTCTGCCCTCTTGTACTTCGTTTTAACCAATCTCATGATTTACATGAATTTCACAAGAACAATTAAATGGGGCTCCCTTTCAAACACACCCGCAGAAACAGTAGAATTTTCAGGATGGTATTTGGAGAAAAAATGCCAAGGGAATGAAATTATGATAGGAGAGCGAAGTAAATAATTCACTCTATCTTACTGTTTCTTGATACAGCGTAGGCTTGGTTAGTTTGTATGACGATAGGTGTGTTAAAATTATTTTCAGATGTAGACGAAACGGCCTGGTTTGGTAATAAAACATGAACATGGCCCATAACACGCTGATTATGAATTATTCTGACCGTCTTTTGTCACCTTCGGTGACCACACACTGAGAGTGAGAGCAGTCATCCTAGATTATTCGCATGCTGCCTAGTCTTTGTTTTATGACGTGAATTTCAATTGGGACACTGCATGGAGATGATGACGATGCGCTACATTCACTTGGAATACGTCGTACACTCCGCCGTGTCATGGGAGAAACGATTGGTGGCGCTATTCATAAAATAAACCCACACAAACTTTAACAAATTAATGTCTCCTATTCCTCATCCCAGAGCTGTGTATTGAGAGAGTTGCAACATGCAGGGACCAGTTTTCTTTGGTCAAATGGTTACTGGACGCTATTTTCGGTTCAAATGCAATACAACACAATGTGCAGTCTATAGTCTGGCACCTGGTACGCGCACATGCGGGGTTTTTGTAGACCTAAAAATTAATGGCTTCTAATCGTAAGTTTTCGCAACTCTCTGCCCCATCCATACTATTACCGCCCTCTTTGTTCATTTTCCTCCCTTATACGATGCTGCTTATTAGTATTACTGATTGACGATTTCATAATTCGCGACGAAGTATACTCCTTTTCCATATTGTGAACGAGGGAATAATGTGTAATAAATGCAACTATAATTGCAATGGGGATTTTTAAAAAAACCGAATGTCTTTTCTGGAGTTTTTGCCACAGATCATTATTAAAATGAGGTGATTTTATTTTTTGTTTAAATATGATTTCAACAAACCCCCTTGATAATTATGTTTGTTCAATAATTTATTTCTTATCTATGTTTTACTTAAATCTGACATTGTTTTCTAGTACATGTGTCGATTATGCTACCATTCTATTACTATCAGCATGGAGGAGTCACATCCTTGGCATTAACTAAGAATAAACTCAAGGTTTAAACCCGACAATTGAATAAATTCCCCCTCCCCTTTCCCCTCTCTCCACCCTCCCCTAACCACCCCTCGTTTTCCCTTCTCTGTCTTACCACCCTGGCTTCTTTACCGATAAGCTAATCAATCCAGTAAAAGCGAAGACTCATAGCTGAAAGCAATACTCAATTTTCAGGTTTCGTCGACAACGAACAACCCAAAGTGTCACTGTTCGCAGAAAACGAAACCTGCAGACTAAGCAGTGATAATACGAGGTCCCCTGGTGCTCGTGATCCGCGAATAACACACAAAGGATGCCTGTAGCTGTGTTGAAAACAAATATTTATATACCACTTTTTCTGTATTAGTTAGTTCAGAATGTAATTGACATTTTTTAAAGCTAATGTTAACGATATAATTCTTCAGAAAGGTTCACGTGAATAAAATGTGAGTTCAAAGATTTGAATTTGTATGTTCGCTCGCTCTGTCTGTCTGTCTGTATGTCTGCCGGGCTGTCGGGCTGTTTGGACTGTCTGTCTGTCTATCTGTCTTCTCTCTTTGATCCGGAACGTATGATTACTACACCAGAAGACGTTACAAGTATAATGGTCGAAACATTTGCAAAAGTGACATTTAATTCTCCAAAGAGCAACCATTTTAAGAGAACTTACTAAAATAAAGAAGTAACCAAAAATTTACCCTCTTTTTATAAAACATTATCTTTCCGTAATTCTCCTGGAACCACCTGATTACTGGCTAGTTTGCTGCTCTCTGAGTTTCAACAATAATTTCGAGTATAAATTTTGAGTTTTTCATAAAATGATATTAATTTTGTGGCTTAAGATAATTTTTGTTGCTGGACAACAACACTGTAGGAATAAATGAACGCGGACTGTCAAAGACCACTACCAGTAAGATAAACTATGAATTGTTAATGCCGATAAACTTACCTAGAAATCATCAAAATATGGAAAGACAGAAGTACAGAAGGATATGTTTAAGCGCAGGAAGAGACACCAGGGCTCCTCAGAAAATGCTCCCAACAACAGCTATGATCACCAGAGAGGACCAACCGCTGCTTTTATCTCATTCTAGAAACAATAGATTCTCCTACCAAGGCGAAGCAACGGCGACCGGGCCCTCGTTACCGGTGTCACCCAAGGACACCCTGCCATTGTAACGGTGGGGCCACGGTCGGCTTACAGGCAGCTCATCCTCCGTCCGCCCAATACCACCACCACCTACGCGGTATTGTTAGACACACACGAATTACTACCGCTTGGGTTGTGTTTTAATTACGTGTTAATGAGACAGGGTAATGAGAATGGGTTGTGTTGACGACACTTGCATATAAAACAAGACGATGGGTTGACATTAATTTATAGCCGACCGAGACCCCCCCCCCCCCCCCCCCAACACACAACCACGGACCCCATAGAAATAAAGATGTAATTAATAGTGGTGTTTCATTAACATCGCTAGCTTGTTATATTTGTATTGTCTCCACACCGGTCAATGAATAACAATCGGGAAAGATAAACAACTGTATAAAGAGATGTATGTTTAATATCAGTAAGTGGTAAATTTACTATTTTACTATTATTGAAAATGGGATACAATTAAAACAAAGGATTATGAAATATTATTGTGGTACAACCTACTGTTTAAAGTATACAATGGAAGTAATTTGTTTTATGAATCTTAATAGCTACCGAAGATTTTGCATTCTCAGACTAAAGTTCGAAAGACAACATTATTTTAAGTAGTACCTTCATTTATTCTTTTATTTTATATATTTTTTTGTTTATGTTTCTTTTATATCCAAAAATGCTACATCTGATTGGAGTTGGATTTTTTTCTCTCTCTCTAAATATCGTGGAAAATAATACCTTTGTCTTTATTCGGACTTAATTTATAAATATAGTCACGCACAAATTGAGGAACATTTATGAATCTTTGAACCTAATGTCCGATATTGGACGTGTTTAGCTGCCGTGAAGAGACGATCGATTGTAAGAGTAGCATTTAGTTTGTATATAGCGCACATCCTACAGTAACTAGATCAAAGCGCTTGCAACATTGTTCATATCTGTTCATCCTGAGACCAATCCTTTCTGATTATAACTCCATATAGAGCACACAATCTCAAGTTGCCTAAATTAGTCCTCCAATGGGTTATATCCAACACAAAACTCCATGGTTCCCGTTTATAAATTTGGGTTAAGAGAAGCAGTTATAGTTATAAGAAAAACTATCGCCGTAAACTTGCGAGTAGATTACCTTTTTGTTGTGCCAATTTGTTCGCCAAACTCATGGACGTATTGAAGTATTCAAAGGGCAGCTGGACTGTTTCCTGAGTTATTTAGTTATAAGATTTGGGGCATGTTTGCGTGTTTACCTTTTTCTTTTCTTCTGAAGGGCTGAATCATCACAGTATGTGGTCCGATTCCCGGTCACGACACTTATGTCCTTGAGCAAGATACCAAACCAAACGCAGTCAAGCATTCTCCCTCAAAGACAAGGAGAGTATACTGTTCGAAGCGTAGAAACCGCAACGGTTCTTCTCATCAGAGCAAACAAATCCTCCCAGAAGAATTTTATACTCTTCTGGACATTTGATGCTCATTATTGGTCATTGTGTACCCCCTAACATGTGCTTTCATTGTGTGCTTGGAATCTCAGGAATTCTTTAGATGATTTTTGTGGGGGTTTCTTCTGTAAAAGAGGAAAATAGTGTGTTAAAAAAGTACGGGAACATTGAGATGGGGATATCGTCTGCTCCATATCGGGTATGGTACGACTACGGACACGTGAAGCATTCGTCGGATGGATTTACATTGCTTGCTACCTCCGTCGTCTTGCGTGGAGGGGAGATTGGCTCAGAAAGCAATTGGATTCCACGCTAAAACGGCTGATATTTTGTGTATAATAGCTGAAGACCATCAAGGTAAGCTAACCAGCCTCTTACATTGCAAGTAAACAAGGCAAAATGTCTTAGACGAGAAAGCTATGAAACTAACAAAGTAAATATGTTTCCCTCTGAATTGTCTGGACCTGTAGAGGGTCACAGACCACGTGATTCATATTCGATCTTGTGTGTATTAGAAAGCGTACAGCATAATACAGACAACCTTGCGCATTCAGCTTAATCGTTATGTATATCAGCCACGTACGAATTTGCATAATAATATGTTTAAACATTAGAAGGTAGAACATCCCGTTCGTAAGCGAGACGACATTTCAATGTAAGCCACTCCCACTCCACACCACTGATTACCAGAAGCCCATAGGAGTTGCACTGAGCTATAATTTTTCTTGGGTGAGAATTAATTGGATTTTGCTTTCACATACGGTCTTAAAAACTACAAATCTGATAAGAATTTAAAGTTTTGTGCTAAGAAGTGCTATTGAACAATATTGGGTTTTGTGTTTGGAATTGTGTGTGTCCCCCCGCCTTAACATGACACATCTGCATTGCTACATGATACATTCCGTTCCAATAAGCAATTTGCGAGTTACATTTGAATAATGTCTGGTACAATGACTTGTTTAGTCACAAGTTACCGCTTAAATTTGAATTCCTCAGACTATCGAGACAGTTGCTATGTCACATGATTAGGGGCAAGCTTTTGCTTAGTTACGTAAGAGACGGTGAACACCCATACACAATTCTGAATGGATGTGTATGGCACAATGGTACCAGGGTTTGCTCATCTGGAGGTTGCTATACAAAAGCTTGCCCCGAACCATGTGACATAGCAACTGTCTCGATAGTCTGAGAAATTCAAATTTAAGCGGTAACTTGTGACTAAACAAGTCATTGTACCAGACATTATTCAAATTTAACTCGCAAATGGCTTATTAGCACACGGACCACAATTCTAACATTTGAATGGTTTCTTGCAACAGCAAACCTGGATGGGTGTGCACCTTGTTTTTCAACAAAATGCAGCCCCAGCCTAAGTGGATGAGACCCGAAAGACAATGCATGCCAATCATGTGCCTAAATATTTTGACCCAAAATGTTGCTACAAAATGCAATACCTAAGTGAAATTCCATTTAGGTACAGGGTTGGGACCACATTTAGTCCCAGTGTGACAGGAGATTCGCCCCCCCCCCCCGAGATTCTGTACTTGTATACGGCAAATATTGTTGAGATTTCGTCTGATAGCGCCGTCTTTTGAATCGACCTCATTCTGCCCATTTAATTCACCGTGTGGGGACACACACACACGGGGGGGAAAAGAACGTATGATACCAACCACATTTTTTTAGGGATGCTATTCGCTCTTTGCAAGGATCCGCCCTTTGCGTGTAGAGCCTCGACTTAATGCTGCTGTATCTGTCTGGGTGAAAGTGTCATTACATTACCGTGACAAAAGTAAGTTATTATAATGCGTCTATTCACTGCAGTCCCCAATTCGAACCTCGCACGCAAAAAAATGGCTGACCGTGCATGGGGCGAATAACGGGCTGCATGTGGCTAGGCTACACTACATCTAAGGCCGTATTTAGATGCCGCAGACAGGTGCATTGCAAGCTTGTGAATATTACGCTCTATTATACGTGTCCCAATAAAAACGAGACGACAGCAAATATTAATGTCACGTCGCGTTCATCTTGTCTCTCTTTCTCTATTTGACACGTCATCAAGAAACATTTCTTTCGTGTACGGAAGAATATGCGCAGTTATTAAATGTATTGTTGACCTTGCCACAATCACGATTGTAGTCATTCCAAACGTGTCCTATCAAGAGCGCCATCTTCCGTCGCAAAAGCTGGATTGATAAGGTTTTGGACACCTTATTTTTGAGTACGCCCTCTCGCAAATGTCGGTGCGCGGATAATCTGTAAGTGTGAATGTGAAACAACATGCAACCTCATAAACTTCATGCGCTTAGTTTCTTTTGACACTATCTCTAAATATATTTTCTTTTATGTTATACGGAAAATGCCGTTAAGGTGCGGGAAATGCCGTCACGGTGTAGGCAGCCCTGTTGTTGCTGAATGGATGGGGTCAGTCTGCACAAGACTTTAAAGGGACACGTTGCCTTCAAATCTCATGAAATTTTACTGTTTGGAGGTGTTCCTTATCCTTATTAAGAGTTGTTCTTGCAATAAAACACCTTTAATGTGTAATAATTAGTGAATGGTGATTTAAAAAAAAAACATTGGCCTCTGACCCCTCGACATCTTTCCCGCGAAACGTATATGTATGTATTTCCAGCCGTAAATACCATCGTCCATGTAAGGGCAAAATGCGCGATGAACAGTAGTTAGGCTGTTGCCATAGCCAGTGGCCTGGTAAACCTATCAGATGAACACTGGGTAACATACCATTCCCTATCTGAAGCTAGCACTACAGTATTGGGCCCGAAATTGCCAGCCGCGTATTCACGGAATAACCAGCCGCATATTCTGAAAAATAGAACACATGCAGTACAGGAAGGTGAGTATAAATTGCTCATCCGTTCACCTCCTTGTGTTGCATGTATTCTATTTTCGGAATATGTGGCTGGTTATTCCGCGAATACGCGGCGTAGCTTCAGGTAGCTCGGTTTGTATGTACGTGTATGTAAACACCTACACCGTTCATAATTTATGTCAAAATGGATCGCCACAAAAAACCCATATTTAGAAGAAACCTCGTCAATCAGGGTAAGAAAACTGTCATGGGACTAACAGAGAGAAACAACCGGTGTTGTTTATACCAAATGTTTATTGTGGACAGGAGGGATGAGGACTTAGACACGGCACATCACAGCAGCACTCTGATCATCGTTTTACGACTGGAAATAAGACTAGTAGTAACACGTCGGCCATTTATGGGAGTCAAAATCTTGACTCCCATAAATGGCGGACCGTGTTAGTTCACGAATAAAAGGAAAACCACACAGTTTTGAGGAATGTTTGTGTGGATAATTATATTCTACTTTTAAAGCATCTTTCCGACCGTGTTCATTTCACATCAAACGCTTGTTATAGCCCAAAGCGCCCAATCCGAAGGCAACGTGTCCCTTTAAAGATGCCCATCAGATCCAAATAATACCGACGAATTAGGACAGCCGCATTGAAACGTACCGGAGCTAAATTGTCAGGAATGTACATTGTCACTGCCTGTGAATTGTCATTCATTGCCTATGCTACGTCACAAAATCACGCCATCTGGCGATAACAACATTGATAATACAATTTTAAGGGCTAAACTAACTCACAACAAACTCCTAAAAACAGTATTACAGTCCCCGATTTTGTTTTATCAAACGATTTTAAAGATGCCCCCAAAATGTAATGTGAAAAATTACCATTTCATATGACCTTTAATATTCCGAGCTTTCCTACCAATATTGAAGCTTACATAATTATGATTTCATGCTCACAATGAAGACACAAGGGGGTGGGGGTTACCCCCCAATGACCCATATCGAGCACCAAACAATATACGGCCCTGCCACAGGCCACGGTCAATGCAAAAACCGTTATGCAAACATATCTGAGTTTCTGACCATATTGGCTTTGTTTCATAAGGATGGGTATTTCACCTTACATGCACTCTGAGTTACTGATGGTGAGAAAACAGAAAACTTCTCCCTTTCAGGGCCCAATTTCATGGCTCTGCTCACCGTAAGCGAAAAAAAAAAATCGGCGCTACGGAAGCAAGGAATTCCGTGCTCACGTCAAGCGTATTTCACAGGTTTAGCATGCAGGGAATTTTTGCTTGTGCGCGTGTGTATCCCACGTTTTACGCATTCTTCGCTTAATACACAGCAAGCACAGAAATTTGGCGCTTGCCCTGTAAGCGGAGAATGTAAATTGCAAGCGCAGAACTCGGAGGTAAGCAGAGGCATGAAATTAGACCTGATTGCTTGTACTCTTAAAATTTAGAGTTGGATTCCGGGTCACATGGGTCATAGGGGGGGGGGGGGGGCAGACCCAAATCTGGGCCCAGATGCTGTTTAAAAAGTTTGACGTAAATTTTGAATCAAATTGACGCTCTGATCAAATTGACCCAGAAATGGTTCTTGCCCCTTGCAACCCGGAATCGAATCAATTATTACCCGAGAGACGTTAGAGTGTATAGAAGGACTCAACGTCAATCCAGTTGAATTTAGGACACGGTCACCTTACAATGTCATCCTAGTTTCATTTTTATCATTCAAATAGAAACTAACTTTTCAAGGAAACCTTTCATCATATTTTTTTTATATTTTTTTTTCAGCCAAGAAATAAAAAAATAAAAACTCCCTCGTCAGCAGACTCAATGTGACCACTGCGATCCTCCAGAAAAATGTTCAGCCGAAGGACTCCACTAATGTAAGTGGGGCTTGGCCGTGAGGAGTAGCTCCGGAACAATTATTCATTCTGTTTGCAAGGTAAGCGTGCAATGCTGTTTTTTCTTGAATCTTGTTACTAGGAAAAAATGAAAATGTATAGCTCCTGCGAGACGCTCAGCTTGGCATGCCCCACTCGCAGCATCTAAGATTGAATCGAGGCTCCACACTTCACAACTACAATTAGAATTGTGTTCAAAGGAAGAAAGGGTTTGTTTGATTAGTGGGTAGGTCAGGGTTGTGATGGCCTAAAATAGAGTAGCTTTTTGTTGGTGGCTTTATAACGATTTTTCTTTATAACAAAATACGAAGTTGTTATAATGTTCCAAACGTTTTGCTAACTGAACGCTCTTTCCCTTGTTAAAAGGCGTTTATTACTTCTTTTTTTATTTATATTTTTTCTTCTCACTTGTTTAATATTAATATTTTGAGGTTTTCAGTGGCTGCTAAGCAAGGCTAACGTCATAACAGATTTCCTTACTAATGTAATTCCCAACCAACGCATACAATCTAATTAAAGAAGAAGATCGAAACAAGAAACGGAACACACAGTGTGATTATTGAAGTACCGGGCGTATAGAAAAAAGACAAAATTCATAAATTCCATAGAGCTATACCTATGCACAAAAAGCAGCTGAGCACAACAATTCCATGCTTACCAGAGTATTAAAGGTTACCAGGCATAATACGATGTCCCATGCTACATCTGTAACTGGTATCCTGCAATTGTTTTGCTTAGAAGAACATTGTAAGAGGTATTACCACCGTTTGGAAATTATCCAGATTTTTGTTTCTTTTAAATTTCTATCTGAAAGCTATACTTGTTATAAAGATGGTAATGGTCGTAAGCATTCTATGAAATTACTTCGTCTGAAATGTCCCCGATATAATTAAGCAATCAATAAAATCATACGAATCGGAGAATCGATTCATGCATGAAATGCTTTTCAGACTTCTGAGGGTTGCATGGTGTCCGTTCGCTAAGGCATGCTAAGGTATAGATGCGGTTGGTACCCACTGTCACCTCATTAAACGTTGATGGATTCGTAGTTTGTGTGAAAACACCTTATTGGTGTTTTGCTGTTAAAACTTTCACAGGTGAATACTATTGTATCTTTCTTTTAAATTTTTCCAATAGTCAAGCATCACGTTGACAAAAACAAACGATGGCCCTACCGTTAAAGGCCCTGTACACTATTGGTAAGATCGAAAAACACAATTAATGTTCACAGATTCACACATAACTTACATGATTTATGGTAGAAAGGGTTCCTTAAAATATTTCTGCCTAAAATGCTATCGTTTCTGAGAAATGAGTAAAACAATAGTTTTTATCATGCGTGATAATAAACTCGATGTTTGAAAAACAGAAAACACATAAGGTCTCTTTTCACTATTTTCTCGTGACCTCGATGACCAATTGAGCTCAAACATTCACAGTTTTTTTTGTTCATGCATATGTTGAATCACACAAAATGTGGACACTGATTTTGTGCTGTTACCAAAAGTATACAATGCCTTTAAGCAATACTGGGATTATAAACAGCTCTTTAAAATTGGTCTCGTGACTCATGAAAACACACCCAGAAGCACAATCAAGCAATTTCGTCCACGAGACTCACAAACTATAACAATTGAAGACAGCAAACGACACGCACCAATAAAGCAGGCCTAATTCAATTATTGGAACATTCTAAAATATCAGAAAGTTAATAACCATGAGCCTTAATGAGGCATGTGAAAACCAAACCAAATGAATACTAATAGACACATTCTTGTTACGCGTACAGGACAAGGGTAAACTGCCGTTGGAGGTTCAAGTGAGGACACACACAATTGATTACAAGGGGGGGGGGGGGGTAATATTATTGCCTTTCGAATCCTCCAAGGTGATACTAATATCCAATGCAGTTTGTATCAAAAATTGAGGACCAATATTTATCTATGGAAAGGTTAGGACGTCCAAATTTACAATTAATATAAAAGTAACAATGGAGTGCAGAGGTTACTGCGATTACGTTAACTGCCTGCTATCAGGGACCTCCTCCTATACAGTCCCTCTTTCATTTTATTTTGTAATATAGTACTTTAACTTTTTTGCAACAGCTCCCATTGGTTTTAATACATACTCTCCAACTGGGGAACTTCACCCAACTAGGAACCCTATTGTACCTCTATTGTTCTCAGTTTGAACGTGTATTATACCTACCAACACGCCCAAGTGTGTAAACACTTGCGATCGGGACCTCAACTGTACTCTGTACTGTTGTTATTAACTTTTTGGCAACGCATCGTGCGGAATATTCATCACGATGGTTAAATAGCGCCCTCATTTGTCTATTCCAATTTTGTCACTGACCTTGTCTTTATTCCCAGGTCACAGTTGGATCATTGTGTTTTTTCATGGATACTTCCTTTTATTTCACTCTCAAAAAACAAATTGAAAATAGTCCTTAAAATCAATTACTCCTGATCAAGCGCTCTACGTCCACTTTTTTATATGATTTTATGATTGGAATACTTAGTTATAAGTCTATAAAAAAATGTTGGAACCAGTATACGTAATCGAGCCTTTTTAAAACCTCTTAGAGTAATACTTTAAGCTGTATCTATCCTTAATATATACAAAGTGTGATGTCACAACTCAAATCACTATGGTGATATTATCAACTCATCTTTAGGAAGAATCATAGTGCTGTGAAATCGAGAGCTGCACCGCGAAAGTCGTAATTCAAGCTTCCCATCCCAGGGTCATTGCCGCAATATCTAATTTAAAAAATAGCTAACCATTTTGTATATAAATAAAAAGCATTGAACGTTAACCTCGAAATGCCCCCAAATCAATAGTTACACACGTCCTAAGAGGGGTTTTCCCTGTTATTTCGAAGTCTAAACAATTGTCTTAGAAACGTTAAAGCGGGCCTTCGTGATATTATCAACAATTTTTCTTGGCTAAATATTATTTTCTTTTGTTTGCGTTCAGCTACAGCTTCATCGTTTCAACATGCTCATCAAATAATGAATAGAGGCAAAAACAATACCTACAATAAACAATTCAAAGAGAAATCAATCACCATTGCAACGAATGAAAACAAAATTAACAAGGAAAATTGCAGATAAAAATTAACATACAAATGAGAAAATAGAACATAGTATAAAACGGTGAAATTATGGAGATGGCAATTTATTTCCTAATAACAATATCACAATGCCATGAGCTACCAATAAAAAAAAGTGTATGATACGACAACCGGAAAACAGCCGAAATAATAAATAGAATAAAAACTACCCTATTTATTTATGCATTTATTCACGTGTTTATTTTTTTGTATGCGTTTATTTTTTATTTTTTATTTAATTATGTAGGCCTATTTATCTTTTTTTCTCATTTATACGTTAATTTATTTTCTATCATTTGTTTGTTACTTATTTATTTATTTATTTATTATCATAATTATTGTTCCCTCGTTGAAACATAAACAGAAAAAAAAATGTAAAGCCTCAGGTGGAAACAACTCTTCTATTACACACACCAGATACTTCTGATAATTAAAATTCCTTATTAATTGTACACGGTCGATGCCCATGATCAGCTCGTTTGTTATCCTTGAGCTGATTTTGCATAATTCTCTTTGAGCTGTGGTGATTGGAACGGATTTTTCTTATTCTTTAAAAATTGGTTTGTCAAGCAATATTTCGTCTTATTAAATTACGATTTTGGAAATAGATGGGAAATAATTATTTCACTAAGCAAATGGGTATTTTATAAAGCCATATTGCGTCTTGGGAAATTAATAATATCTAAAATTGATGGAACACATTTGGTTGTCCTCTTTTTCTTCCTCTTCTTCTTCGTTTTTGTTATTGTCCAGAACTGATTTTATTTTAAGTTTTGTAAATTTAAACGTAGTAACAATATTTTATTGAAGGTGGCTCTCACTGCAGTATCTAACATTTTCTGCGTTGAGTTTATATTGATGCCATATTTAGCTTTACAAGACACGTGATGGTTTCAAAAAATTTGACTCATGTACCATTTTTACGGACCATTTCATTCTTTCATTTTATACTATTTCGTTTATCAAAATCATCTGACACTTTTTCAGTAAGATCTAATTTATAAACATTATCATGTTTCCAGAAATTCCTCTAATTGTTTGAAGGAAACTAAGTGAGCTCGATAGCCCATCCCAATGAGAATTTTCGTATAATATTTACAACGTGGTTCAACGCGTACACAGAGCGGTCAACGTCCGGACCAGCGTGGTCCGAAGACCGTGTTCTGTTTTATTACAAAACAAAACATATGGTTCTGCGTTGTTTGTCACCCTGAATGGCTAGTTGTTTGTCCATTAAAATTATAAAATTTCTGTCAAATAACAGTCGGGCCTTTCACGGTGAATGCATTTGATATTGTGCCTGCTTCATTCAATGTTGGGTGAAGATAACGTGCATCGTCGGTCAACGGCCTATCCAAGGTCACATCAATTGATTTCTACCGCGATGAGTGGAATGAGATACTTATAGTATAGAAGGGCAGAAAGCTTTAAGAATAAAGAATAAAGAATTGAGACAAATTACGTTAGGTCCTTCCCCCCCCCCCCCCCCCCCCCCCCCCGGATGGGTATGATAATGGTAGACTGCACTGAGATTAGGCCTACAGTGCTCGACCAAGGGCAGAGATCATTTCATTAGTGTAATTAAAATCCGATAATGAGAGTGTACTTGAGTTCGCTTGTGCCGTCAGTCTGTGTTAAATTACGGCTTCGTCGGATGATTTCCGTTGTCTCGGACACGGAGGTATGGAACATGAGGGGTTAGCAATGACCTCCCCTCCCCAAGTCTACAGAAAGGCATCGCTGGCTGTTTAAGACTTACTCATGACTTTGTTTACTAAGGGAGGGTATACCTTTGGTAATTACTCCAAAAATTAATGACCATAAAAACTTACTTGGTAAGAAGCACTGCAGCTGTTGATGATATTAACAATTTGAGAAACAATTCCCTTCAAAGGAATGTGGTTTAACAGAGAGGGATTTAAAACATTTCGATCTATGAGAACCGTTTCTGAACAAGACGTTTCTCAAATTGTGTATTCCATTTATTAATTATTCTCCCTTTGTGGACATAACCGCTCCAGATTTTCGGCAATTAGTTGAAAAGTTAGTATCAATACAATTTTCTTGCAAAAATAACGTCTGGTCGAACCTAATTTTCCTTTCAAACTTTCTGTATAGCAATATTATGCAATCTGATTTGCATTATACAACAAAAGGTATGTTGGTTATACTTCCAACCTCGTTTTGAGTTTTATTGATTTGAATGTGGGAAAAGCAACATGGCTGCGCCTTAAAGTTCCGTCAAACTCAAGTTAAAAGAAGATGTGGCTAGAAGGTGCTGAATGATGCCATGGTAAAGCCACTGTTTCATGCTTTTACGACACCAATACTTGATGAACACGTGTTCGTTCAGCCATTTTGAGTCCAATAAAAAAGACAACAACAAATTCCCATATTTTGCTCGTTTTTGTTATATTAAATTTGTTTTATTTGCATTGCAAGGAAATACACTGCTTTCGTTTTGAGTTTTAATGTTACCGTTGAGGGCCCTGTTTTCATCCTATTTCTCTGACAAAACTAAATTATGGCAGCTAGCTTTGCCGGCCTTTTGAATCTGCAACGGGCATTATGTTTATCTCATGACATTTGACCTGAAGAGTAAGGAACTAACAGGTCAGTAAATTCGTGTGACATAGCTACACCGGCGGAAACCCAAAAACCCAATATGGATGATAATCATTTTTATTTCCCATAATGCATTTTATGCATAATAGATTGTCGAGTGATACTTCAGATTCACTTTTTGTAAAATAAAAAAAACTAAAAAAAAAAATATATATATATATATATAACTGCTCTTTAAAATATAATATATGTAGGCCTATACATTTTAGGTACCAATGTAAACATAAACAGCACACTTTCCTTCCATTTTTTATGTTCTTTGCATTATTGCTATTTAATAGTAGGCCTATTTAGAAAAGGATACTGTTGCGATCGGTCTCGCCGAAGTTATTTGCAAACATTTCAAGGAGGCGCAATCTCCACAAGCTTCTATAGACCGACGTTCGCTCACGGTTAAGCACAGCCATGAGCACAAATAATTTATCACAGTGGTTATTAGGTATTAAAATAAGCAGAAAATATTGATCAAATCAGAAAAATGGTCTCGACAAACTATTTGTTAAGCTTTTGAGAAAGACTCAGCTAGGGTCGAAATGTCAGGCCATCAACATTATTTGCTGAGCTACTGTTAGCAGGGACCCGTTATATCAATGTTGATAGCCTCGCATATTTCAGCTCTAAGCATCACATCGTCCTGCGTTGAGCGATAATTTCAGCTTAAACAGCTTCGGTGGAATTGGCACCCAGCTCTGAAAAATCGGGCCCATATGCCCGCAAACATGTCAGCCAATTTCGAGCCAATTGCAATCACTCGGCGAAACCTTGGGTGCTCCATATTTCCTTTATAGATAATCGATCCCCAGCCCATTGTTGTCGTCAGTTGGTTTCATTTTTTTGTTTTTCCTAATGTGCCATTGTATGACAAACAAGTCATTATTGAGTGGCCTCGGTGCAACAAATGAAGAGATGAGAACGCGTGAAAGATCGAAGGAAAATATATTTATGTTCTCTTACCGATCCACATCAAGGTCTGGGTGCATGGTACCAATAAACGAGTTGTACTGGGAATGCGTGAATGCGAGACGAGGAACCGTGCACAGCCATGTGTTGCCATGCGATGTGTGTATAATCACTGTGTATTGTGTAAGGTTTGGCTGAACTTTAGGTTTATTTGGTGTTATATATGCCTTGATAATTATTATATGTAGGCCTATATATGTATTTTTTTAGAAAAACAGCACTAAAAAACAAAACAAAAACAAACTAAGCAGCAAAAGATTATTTCTTTTATCGAAAGCTAAGGCCATCTCCCCTACTAATTCTATGTATATATATTTTATATATATTTTATATATATTTATATTTTATATATATTTTATATATAATTTGTAGGGGAGATGGCCTTAGCTTTCGATCCAAACTAGACCTTCGTCAGAGGCATGGTATATATATATATATATCTTTGCCCCTCTTTTTGTTACAAATAAATACATTTTTGTCTGTGCTTGTAAATGCCTGTGACGTAAGTCCGGTTTGGATCGAAAGCTAAGGCCATCTCCACTACCTTCCCTATAGATAGTTCCCAGTAGACGCCATCTTTACGGGCAAATCGCATTTTGGCTTGCAGGCGCGTCATGCGCTCTAATTATTAACGCAGCCGCGTCATTCACTAACCAATCACGCAATGAGTTTTGTGAAATGTGCGCGTGCTGCACGCCGTTCTCACGCGTAACGCATGACTGTGTGTTCCAAATTGCCCGTAAAGATGGCCGACTTACGTCATACTGCAACCTATCAATAATTATATATTCTCCTAGATATGATTCGTGAATTTTGAAACAACTGTGTACAAGTTTGATATTGTAGATGTACTGTTTGGTTGCAGGTCTTTTTATAATAAAAAGAATTCTTATAAATGCCCCCGTAATCAGCCTTTCTTAATATTGTTGAAATTAGTTAAAAATCTTTTCCAAGAAGGAATACTAAATCTTTGTTTTAGGAGACGTCCATCACATAATCCTTGTTGTTTTATCGTTAATTGCCAAAGCGAGCTGAAAAAGAAGCTTGTGATCCAATGCACTATACATAATATTGAAAGGTGTGGAACAGTGATTATAAAAACATCCTCTCTTCTTGCAGACAGCGTCCTTCAATTCATCATCAGTCAGATTTCATTCTTTACGAAACCCATTCCAACGTCGTCTTCGCTGTGGGACTTCTTTAGAACGTTCATCATCACTAAACTAGAATCCATTATGGAAACCGCTAGCCCCTAACCCGGAGCCCTCCTATCACCATGTCACTCCACACCACGCACGCACACACAAAAGGAAAACCTTACGAACATGACAATTATTTAATAAGTAATGTTATAAAGTCTCCTGCAAAGTTGATTAGACTCCTATACCATTCAGCGCAAAATGAGTTTTGGAATAAAATGATTTCTCCACATTCTCAACAAAATGAAAAAATCTGAAATAATGTAACTCAATAATGTAAACTCAATACATTCACAGATTGTTTCGGAGCTAAAAAAATGCATTTTTCGACCATAATTTTTTTGGCACGGCTATATTCTGTTTAATGGTTCAATCGACAGCTTTTCAGCAGTTATATGCCATGGTCTGTTGTTCGTACAGGATTTCTGGCAAAATTTTCCCAGCTGCTAGGGATTCGGGGGGAATTTAAATCTCAGGTGAAAGAAACACTGATTATATACAACATATATATATAAAAAAATGTCGATAAATATGCTTATGAATTCACAATCATGACAATTTCTAGAAGCCATTCATATAGGAGTATCCACAGCATTTTCAGCATGTTTGTTTTTGGCTTGCTATTTTCTGATAGTCAATATTTTCTGCTTAGATTGTCTGTTCCAGGTTTGTGCCCGTTTAAGTCAGCCACCTCGCCATGAGTGGCTAAGCCTCCACTTTCAATAATGTGTGTTTCCCACCCCCCCCCCCCCCCCCAATATTTTTATTTTTTTATCTCCAATTCACAGATTGTCCCCTGGGCCCGAGTTATTTTTAAACTAGTGTATAATAATTGTTCATTGAGCATGAATATAAAATATGGGGGTTCAATTGAACTAAAATGACTATGAATCTAATTCAATAACTGGTCATGAACTTTAAACGGGCACATAAATTTCTCACAGAAGAAAGCACTTACACCAAGATATCGATTATTTTAATTCCAAGGCGTACAGTCACCCCCACCGCAAAAATAACCCGCGGACTACCAACTCAATTATGTGCCGTTTTTACTAACATAGACCAAGTTCTTTATTAAAAATTGTTCACAGTGGTAGAGAGTGTCATGCATGTCTGATGGGTCTAAACCAATATTATGCGTACACTAAACAACATAAAATGTCCGTTGTTTTAATAATTTTTGTGCATTTCAAACTATTCCAATAGAAAGCATTCTCATTTCCTCCAAAACGGATTATTTTAAAAACTTTTGTTACATATTTTATAAAAACAACTGCTCAAAACCTTGCTCTATAATTATTATACCCTTGCGTTTTTTGTAAAATTCATTTTATTAATATGTTGCAAGTACCTAAGCGATTTCAGCATGGGCTGCTTATGACAAGTTTGTAAATTAGCCATTCTATATAATGGTATCGCCGTGACGACATATCATTTTATAAGAGAAAACAAAAACACACATTCACAATTTTGTTTTATTGACGCCTATCCAATCAACCTTCTCTTGTCAAACATTAACAAAAGGATAATTTACGATAAAAACACCCCACACTCATGCCAGTGATTGACTCTACTCGACCACTGCCATTCTCCACCACCTCCACGCACGTTGCTTAAGTCTGCGCAGCGTCAGCTTGCATATTTTATAGATTTTTTTCCACCCGCTATATATTTATAACCGGGCTGCCTTCAGTCCTTGTAATGTATAGTCATTGTGTGAGAGTGTCGGCTTCAGTGAGTGGCAGAAGTATAGTGAAGAACGAAGGAGGTCGGTTGAGGTTACGCGGCCCGTACCATCAGATTGCCAAGGCACAGTGTTAAAACGGCCTGGCGGTATAAAGTATAGACAACACAAGAGACAGATAGAGAGGGTGATGTACTTTTTTGCACAATCTCACACAGCTGTGTCTGTAGCAAATTTATTGAGCAGCGAGTCGACGGGTTTTCCTCCTCAATAAGTTTCAATAGTCGGTAGAGGGAGCGCCAGCATTTTTCATTTCAGGTTTATTGGCTGAGTTCTCGCGACGTGTAGCGTTATTAAGACAAACATCTCTTGTTTCGTTCCCCGCCAATCGACAAATTAAATGCTATACAACCCACCCTCCCTCGTAACCCAAGCTCTGGAACTACTCAAGAGGCTGACAATTTTTTTCCAGTGGACGTCGGGCGCTTTTGCTTTATTCTCCGAAGTCACAAGCAGGATGATAGGCTCGGGGGCTTTGCCAGAGCAGCTACAGTCTAACGGATGGTAACATAGTTTTACGGTTACCTTGCTATCTACTGAAGATAGCTACTGGCATTGATGAGTTCGGTGACGACACGAGGTTGCCGGTTTGAAGGAATCTACTCCTGCGTTGCCGGTGGTGGATCGTTTTAACTTATCCGACCCACTTCCTGAAGTAAGAGAGGTGTGTGGTTGCGTAGAGACACGCGAGTGAGTGACTGCATCATTCTCGCCGGTGATTTTATGTGGAAACGTATGTGATAGCGAAACGCGTGGTGCAAGGGATTTATAACGCGTTACCAAAGCATCTGTGGTGGTCAGTCAGTGTGTGTGGCTTCATGTCACTGCGTGCATGCGTCGGTTGCTAACGGAGTGGAGATGTGGTGTGGTCCAGCTCTGAAACTTGCAATGCAATGGAGACGAAGGTGGTCAAGCTTCTCTGTAGTCTATCTGCTCTTGACCCTGACTCGAGCTTTGGTGACCCAAGGAGTGATATCCGACCCAATGTACACTCAATCCGACAGTACGATCGACTGCTGCTACTTAACGACACCGGCACGCACGCTGGACGAGAGGTCCACTCACTGTGGGGCAGCCCTGCCACCGACGCGGCAGGGTCCAGACGGGGATTATATGGACGACGACGACTCCAAGATCATCTACATCGGAGGGCTGTTTCCCCTCTCGGGGACCTCGTTCTCACGTAACGGTCGGATCGATCTGCAAGCTGCATGTATGGCTATCGATCATGTCAACAAGCAGAACTTCATCCGAGGGCATAAATTGGTCATGTACTTCAACGACACCCAGGTAATTTAACCGCTTTGCTGTAATGTTTAGTTTTTCGGATTCTGTGAAATTTGTCACGAAAGCCAAGTTTGGTGTGTCACAAAATAGTTATGCTTACAAGATGGGACTTCAAAAGACCTTTTTAGACTTTCACCGTGGTGTGACCGTTTCGTCACGTTCCCTGTATGCATTAACGATTAAATGGATACCGATTGTTTCCATCCCACGAAGGAGTCCGACTTTTTGGGTCTTCGGCCCCTAAAAGTAACGGGTCACACATTGTAAAAAAACAAAAAACATTGTGCCAAAGTGACAAATCTCTAAAACGTTGTGTGGCCGTCTCTGTCTGGTTATCTGACTACAAATTGGTATTGCTTTCCGTTCAATCCAAAGGGACCAGGCTTGTTTTCCGTTCAGCCTTGATTTTGTCACATTTTGTAGAATGGAAAAAGACCAAGATTATTTAGAAGTTAAAGTTCAACTGTAACTGTGTTTGAAATGAGGATCAATACTAATCACCAATAATCTGAAGACAAATTAAAACATTTTACGGAATGCAAAAAATAGCTCAAATGTTTTGATGTGACTTTATCCTCTAAAGTTTCAATGGTGGATGATTTATTTTATTTGGGACAAATAACTGTTTTCTCACGAATACAATTCCCTCTTTAAAGCTATAGTACTAGTAGTGTATAGCTAAATGCCGCGAATCTTTCATTGTGAACTGCAGCGGAGGAGCTAATAAATAAACAAAACGCCTCGCAGGTTGTGCCCGGGGGCCTTTAGTGAAAATTTAAAAAGAGAAATACTTACACAGTTCGGGGTTAGACGGGTTAGGAGCCCCCCCCCCCCCCCCCCCACACCCACACATCCTCCCCAATTATTGCTTTGCCACGCTCCCTCTTCCTTGCATCACTCGCATCAAACCAATTATATCGTTCAAAGACAAACATTATTCTAGATTTCTAATTGGACTGATTCCAATTTTCAAACGACACTTTACTCTTCATATAGCTCGGTCCACCCTACGAAACCAAAGTACAAATTGTCTCGTTAAAGCAGTGTATGGCTTTTCGTCCTGTTTCAATCTCTCCTCGTGAACTGCAGCGGTTGCGCTAATAAATAAACATACGCCTCGTAGCATGTGTGGCACAAAAAAATGAGTGAAAACCTGTCACATGGTTAGTTAATCCAATAGTTGTATTAGGGTTTTCTTTTTCTAGTCTGTGTCAGGGGCACAAACTCAGCGAACATGATTGACTGACGTCGTCGAGGCTCAGCCTCGATAATGGGGAATTACTCTTCCTCGTGGCGTTAAAGAAATCGCTATCTTCAATCGTGCTACCTTTTCCTTCTTCATATCTATACCACGATTGATAATGTCCTTCCCTTCAGTGGAGGTGATGTAAAACTCATTAGCTGATGTGCACCTGAGATACGAGCGACAGTTCTGGACACTCAGTTGGTGTGAAATTTTCATTTAGCGAAAGGCAAGGCATTGTTGTTTTCTTGATGAACAATACTGTGATTTTGGGGGGAAGAATCATCGCTTGTTAGAAAGAAGAGAGCTGTTGAAAATGTGTTTGCCTTTTTATATAGAATCTTGTCGGAGTTTAAGGAGTCACCGGTGCCGCCATTTTGTCTTTAGGTAGGGCCTAAGTCGTTGGTTATTTGGCATTCAGATTTTGGAACAATAGGCTAATTGGCGAAAAGATGTAATCGAAAACATGCATGGATTTACAGGGAATTTGACGTTGGTCATGAATTGCAAGAAACGAAAATAGTGGGATTTTATGTCAATCAAAGGTTTCGAAAAAAACCATGAAATTCACTCTTCATTGTGAGAATTGAGTTTGTCCAAGAAACCTATTTTATCAATTTCTTTAAACAGCAAGGAATTCGATTCGATAGAACTTTTAAATAATTAATTTAATTGCTTTTAAAAAAAGTGATTGCAGACAGGGGTCTGATTGTACTCATCTTTCAATGACAGTTTTTATACTTATGTATTAATCCATGACAGCTCCTGTTCAACTCTTACTCGTTGTGTGTCAATTGATCTTACATTAAATAAATAAACTAGCCTATATTTTAAGCCCTTTGCACCCGTTCAAATTTCGAACTCAGCCAGAAATACTCCCGGAATTAATTATTTTTGCAGTTCTCCGGTCTGCTGGCGATACTTCAGTGGATATGGTTTTTCTTTAGGGGGAAAAACCCTAACCACGCTTCCGGTCCAGGTATAATTAATTCCCTCGACAAATCAACAACGGGTGGTATTTGCTTATAAGATTATCACCGTGGAGACTGTTCTGTAAAAGTAAGAGTGTTTTGGGGGGGTTTCTTTTGGTGGGGTGGGGGGGGGGGGCGTTGTGGGTTTTTTCATTATCCGTGAGACAAGTGAAGTCGTAAATGTCAAAGAAGTATTGGAGATATTTGTAATCAAAAATTTCACACTCGAGGGTAAGTTTTGTGTTCGTTGTAATTGAAACATTTCGAATCCAAAAGACAAAAGTAGGATGCTTAATTACGCAGGCAGGGTTACTCTAAAAGAAATTTTAAAAAAGAAGTTAGAGTTGACCCGCATTCTGGGTCGGGACTTGACCTTGTTTTAGAATTTTAAATCAAACCAACAAACGACAGTAACACACTGTGTGTCACATTTTGTTGTTGGTTCCTTATTCGCTGCCAATGTCACATTTCAACGGTGTAGTACCAGTACATGGTACACACCTTAAAATATCCCAGGTCGGGGGCTTGACCCATTTGGGTCAGGTTGACCTGGGAAATAGTTAAAATGAAAGAAGTTTGACTCGGATCCTGCTTCAGTTTGACGCAGTTTTTTGGTAAGTTTGACATCGATTCCGGTTCATACTGACCCAGATATGGGTTGGGCCCAACCTCGTTCCCAGGGAGGATTGATCTCGCCGCGCCATTTTTTCCCAGCATGCCTTGCTCCCTCATAATATGACGAGAGGTATCGATACGGCGCGCTGCCCATGGTAGAGAGGCTGGGTTGGGCCCTTTTTGACTTAGAATTCGGGTTAATTGTTAGCCGAGAGAAAACAAAATGATATGTTTCAGAGTAAAAACACACTAACAAAAACATTATGTCAGTAACACAATTATGTAAGAATTGCTTTTGTCCGAAACACAAAGTCGCGAACTGTCAAAGTCGAGAAAATAGCTTTTGAAATCTCTACGCAATCCTCATCGCCTATTTCCTTTCCGGCAATCGAAATAAATAAGACCGAAACAAAGCACTGACAAACTGATTTCGTGTTAAAACGTAATGGGTAACCACTGATGCAATTTGTTTTGATTACGTGTTTAAAAAGGAAAGAACCTCTTGGGGGGAAAAAGGAAACAGTGAAAGAAAACACTACTCTCTGAACATTTTTATTATTATTTTTGTTTACCAAACAGAATACCTATTTACCTTTTGTTGTTACCTTCTTTGGGGTTCTATATTTTACGCTCACATAACATCATAAAGACAGACAACTTGTGTTATCCGTGTCGTTGGAAACTGAGTAACGTAACCTAAACCCAGTCTGACAACAAGTAGGCCTACACAAAAAATAAAACGGTATCAAGTTCGGTGTGTAGGTTTGAAATCAAATGAATTTATTCTGGTTCTGCCTCCATCCTGAGCTGCGGACAATAATTCTCCGGTAGGGCCCACTCAAAAACTTCGCTGATGGAAAACGATCTGGGTTATTTCTGATCGTACGAGGAGCGAGGACAAAATTGAGACGCTCGCACAGTTCGATCTAATTTAATTTGTTACCATTGAAACCCAACGTGATCTGTTGTTCATGTTCCATCTAAAGCTTTAACTTAAAAGCTACATCCAGCGGTTGCGTCTTTAAAACCGATCAAACTAAATTTAGTCCAACCAAATTAGAAAATAAAAGAGAGAAAGAAAATGACTCTTTGGCGAATTGAAGCTGCCTCCTACGTTAATATCAACCCCACAAAACGCCATTAAATACAGACACATGATGGCAAGCCGCCTTGCGTCAGCGTTAGGAGACAGGTTCGTGCACGACGGTGTTGTATGAGTTCCGATCTTTAAAAGACGCACACTTCTTTATTATAGTGAAGGTTCGTGCAAGCTGACAATGATGTAAAAGAATCCCGGGTTACGAAGATCTCCCCGGCTAGCTTGAAAGGTTTTCCCATTGTCAGAGAGGGAGAACAAACTCTGTCGTGCGCTTTGCCCGCCGTATTTGAGCTGAAAGGTGATATCCTACACTACTGACAGCACAAACGTGTTATTATTACGTATGGTTGTGGCCAAACTGATACGATTATAAAGGCAGGTGAAACTGACACGCTGGCTTCTAGTTTAATTTCAGGTTTACGTTTTGGACTCCGTCAAGGTTTCCTATGTATTATTATAAATATACACACCCTATGGTTGAACCAGGTATGCATTAATTTGATACATTCTGTTAGTCCAACATATGATGCTAGGTGAAATAAAGCGCGTATCACTGATTTCCGTTTAATCACTTTTCGTTGTGGTTATTTGTTGAGCTGGTTACAAGTGCCTGCAACCAATTACCTATTTTGTGCGTTCTTTCTCTTTCCTTTCCTTCGACCGCCTGAATGGCTAGCCGGTCGCAGTACTGTCCCATGTAGGAAGATGAAAATTAATTGTCATGGCTGAGGTGGCGTTTATTAATGACTTTTCATCACTTGTGAATTGATCGAATGCGTTTAATCAAGATGGTTGCAAATGGTGACGTTATGAATGAAATTGCACTTGCACATTGCTGTGTTCAGCTTGAATTACAGCTATCATCACAACCTGCAACCAAGATATTGATTTGATTAAAAACTTCGTCTGTTCAGGCATGGATAAAAAAAGGTAATACAGTTTTTGACATGTTCATATTATTAAATATCACATGTAAAACGAGATCATCCTTGATCTCCCTTGCGTCGCATAGGTAGTTAATACCTCCGTGTTGCTTGTATTTCATTCAAAGTAATGTTGCTAGTTCGAGGCTGAAAGGAAAATTGTATTTACATCGCCAGAGTTTTTTTTTTTTTTTTTTTTAATCGTCCGGGTCAGAAATGACCCGATTTCAGATCCCATTGGGTCCGTCCCATTTCTAGGTCAGTATGAACCGGAATCTGTGTCAAAATAACCCACACATTGTTCAAACATTGTACTTTCCTACAAATAAAAGTATCCGTACAAAAATTCTCTTTCCGAGTAACGGATGTAGATATCCTCACCCTTCCTTGTTTCAGTTTTAGATGAAGAATGAAACGCTGTTACCAAATTCTATGAAAGAAATCGAAAACACTCTGAGGGTTGTCTGCGAAATTTGAAGAAAACGAAGATGCGTTATTCTGATGTACATCATTAGATGGTGCTGGTCTATCATCGGTAATGCATCAAGCATGGCCTTCTGAGGCATTTCTCGAAACACCCTCGTGACTTTCACATGCCTCTTCAATTTAAAACATGGCAAATCACCCCAGACTTTCACTCGTTAATGTGACACATTTAATCCCCTTGGAGTTGCCAGGAAGATTTCAAACATTTCTTGCAATGCGAAGAATTTAATTATCCCTCCCTAAAGTTGTATTTCAGCGAGACGGCCCCAAAAATAGTTCCTTTTCCACACGTGCCTGCAAAATACAACGACTCTCGCGGGCTTTCAGAATGGCCACCGTTGATTGGATGAACGCATTTTTTTTTCTCACTGTCAGTGACGTCGATTGCAGTATGACGTCATGAACGTGTCACCTGCCTTCCTCTGGAACAGTTTCTGGCACCGTTCCAGCGTAACAGTAAACGCATCATGTAATGCTACAGAAAAACATGTAATTAATATGGCGTTTAGAAAAGGCCTATCTGCGTCCAATTGTGTGGATCAAACAATAAGCTAACCAAAGGAATTTGCGCTCATACGAACGAATGGGATTATTAACAGACTGAATTTTCAGCTCTTTTTGACTAGCAAGCAAAACTGTTTTCCTAATTTTGTTTTTTAATATACCGACTTCTAGCCTTAGTATAGTTCTTGAATCATACACTCTAATATCTCCCAGGTCAGAATTTTACCCACCTAAGGTGCCTTTTGACATAGATTTCGGGTCATACTCACCAAGAAATTGGCCAGTCCCCATGGAAACCGGATCCGGGTCAATTATGACGCGAAAGTTTATAGGGTGTACCAATTTATGTGTTATTCTATGCATTTTCACTCTGGCCTGCTCTCGCCTTTTCTCTGTCTTCGTCTTTATGAGTTTGTCTGTCATTGGTTTGTTTTGTTCTGCAGACTGTTGCTGGTTTCTGACGCCATGTGTCATTGGCTGAGAGTCATGCGCGGCGCGTACGCACGTGTACGTTCCCATTGTTTGTCATCAAAGATGGCGACCAATGCATGGGATCTTTTTAGTCCTGGCCCTTCGTATGACTCTTCCTCTGTGGTATACTGTTTACGAAAGTGAAAGGGTCACCAGGGATGGGGGGGGGGGGGTCTGTTGTACATTTCTTCGCAAGAAACAGTTTATAGGGAAATGGGACTTTGTGTCTGGCGATCGACTTGTTTGCTTTTCCATTTATTCCGTTTGCTCTTGTTTAGTAATGACGATTGCAACAGGAACGTGTTTCAAATGAATCCGATATCACAAGAACGTGCGGCGATAGGAAGGCTCGTTATTAGTACATATTGCGCTGTCAAACTCAGTGACACTTTATGGTTGACTTGAAAAACTGGAAAGTGTAAAATTACTTTTAAAATACTTATTGGTGAGGTCCGTATCTGTTTTACTTATCTTAATATTTTGGGTCATTGTGACGGGGGTATGTGTTTGGTGAGTATATACAGGGCGGCCGAAGGAGCAACTTCGACGATTGTGTTTTTAGAGTGAGACCCCGATAATACTTTTGTGTAGATTCTCTTCTTTATTTACCGTGGCAATTATTTATAGCCTATCTGATAATAATCATAAACTAAAGATAAAATAATAATGGACAGCTGATATCAATGAAATTGCCTTTTCTGTTTATTTGATACGGCATTAAACTCAAATCTATTCAAAGTATATCAACTATAGAATTAACAACAACAGTTGCTGGAAATATTGATATCCTATTTTCACACTGAATTCAAAGTTAACGGTTTGCTCGTCCAACCGACAAGTAGTTGACAAAGCAAATGCAAAATGGGTTTAACTTAAACACATTTTTCATTTATGTTAAACTTTAAGTGTGGGTGTTTTGGTATAATGTATTATATAAATTTAACATAAATGAAAAGTGTATTGAATGGTTTATTTGGATTGGTAAATATTCAAACCGGTTGGCTCCCTTCCAATAAATGTTGCGAGGAAACTATTTCTATACTGATGGACTTCACCACGTCGGGTTGAAATACACGGAGTGTGATTAAATACCGTCTGTAAACAGCCGCACTGTATTGGGATCCGCTAGGTGAAATATTGAAACGTATGCTGGTATTTGTGTACGAGAAGGGTCCACCTTGCACTGTCTCTCGGTGATGCAATTTTGTGAAGTGTGGTAGCCCGTGGGAACTTCGCTCATTCAAGGGACAAGGAATGCCACTCAGGACCCTCTGACGAGTTGATAAAGTTTTGACTAATTCTGCCAATATTCTTTCTTTATTTAAAATTAAATTTATACAAATTTAGTGCTCAACCTGTTAAGTCTAATGTATTGGCTATAAGGGGCGCTTTATATCTAGGATGGTCTTACACCATGCTACATGCTGAAACCCACACCACTGAGTAACAACAGTGTAAAGGGGAATATATCAAAACGGTTGAGATTTTAATTTCCATTTTTGACTTGCCGTACTTTTCTTTTGGGGTTTTTCTGAGTGAGGGATTCATCAAACAAAATATTCTCGAATTATTTTGTTTAGCCACATTTAAATCAAATGAGCAAGGTAAATACAATGTGCAATGTGGCATTCTGCATGTCAAGAAAATTGGCTCAACAACGAAATAAAAGATGAACGCACAACGAACAACATTTTGCAGTTTTCCACAGAATAAGTTCAGGACAAAATACATGCATAGTCAATCCAGATAAGTCTGTCTGCAGGATCCACAATTAGTTTCAAAATGCACAGTTGCGTATCGGTCCTGTGGAATGAAGTGAAGAGAGGAAAATAGACGAAGTGGGGGGAGCTGCGAGGAACGCCCCTTGGTAAGGAAGACTGTTTATTGAAAAACAAGCCCTAACGGCTATCTGTAAGGTTGCGTATAATAACACGCGCCTCGTAGCCTCAACAAGGGAATTGATTGTAAGTTCCTATTTGCACAGTTTGTATCCCCGCGGTCTGCTCCGTATCTAATGAGAAAATATTCCAGCGAGGGAGGGGAGAATGAGGCAGACTGGGCTGTGTCTTTGCCCCGGCGCTCCTGGCGTGCTCGCTGGTGCTAAGTGCTCGGCATAACATGCGAGATACTATTACACCATCAAGGCCAGGGATGAAATTGTCACGGATCGGGGACATACACATTTGGATAGTATTTCTGTACAAAAAATATATAACTATTAAAATTTGAGCTGCAAAACTTTTGAATAAATGGTTCTGAGGTTCTAATATAAGACACTCAAAAAATAAACACTAACAAGTGTGTGGGTTTTTAAGCACGGAGATTATTGTAATTGTTATGAATTGATGTTTGGATATTTTGGGATTGTACAATTCACAGGATGAAATTATTTTAAAATGTCAGTTGCAATAATTAAAAGTTGGTAATACTTAAAAAGCAGTTCGTAGTATAATATTTGACCACTTTTCACGTACAAGTTAATGGAATCCCATTGATGACAATGACGCAAGTCCGGGCCGTTAAACAGTTGTTTGTTTGGCATTGGACGTAAGAGCTCAGTCTTCTTGCCCAGGGTTGTGAGACTAGCCAGCATCATTCGACCAGACCCACACTCGCCTCCTCACTCTCTCCTCCTGAAGGCCACGGCCTCCTATCATGTTCGTCTCTAGCATCGATACCGGTAATGGTAAAGGGACCGCCCAGGGCGCGACTTGGTGATGAACCCCGCACTCAAAAGCCTCTCTCGTGTGTAATGTACAAGACACCAGTAGACCGTGGCGGTGTTGTTTTTTGGTATCGCGTGCGGGTAGCTCTGTGTGATGAACATTCGCCGAGGCTCGTGTTTCTCGTAATGATTTTTTTTTTTTAAGGGAGACTTATCGTAACACAGATCACTCACGGTCTTGTAATTTTAAGAACTTTATGTAAGTGTATTTTAAACACCTGTACCATGACGTCATCATATTCGTGAAATTCCCTTAATCGCAGTCGCTAGCTGTTTGTTCATTGTACAATGAGGAACTCATACTTTTTTCAAAGCTTCGGTTTGATTAATGCACTTGAATTACTCATTAATAAAACAGCTGTTCATGGATGATGGTAGTTAATACATAATGAATATGTTTATTTCAATATTATATACAGACCTTTATGATGGTGCGGCCATATTGGTTTTTCTCCCATCCAACTCATCTAAACTAAACCGAGGCAAGACTGGTTCCTTTCTTTTGCAATGAATGTTAGCATTCATTACTGCAATTGGATACAAGGAACAAGGCCAAGATGGTGGCAGCATGATAAAGGGTAGATTGTGTAAGTTTGTTTTCGCCATTGGTTATGGCAGGCTATTACACAGTGTTATCCAAACTCACGCTATTGGGTGATTATACTTCACTGTTGTATGAAAATAGATCTGTGTTAAAAAATTTCTTGTGTAAGAGGTACCGGTAGTATATTCCTTGACACTTTGTGTTTATACATTAAGACATTAGATGCGACCGATTTTCGACAAAAATTTCGTTCATTCTTTACAACGGCTTCCATCGGACATTTGGAATGGCTTTCCAAATAATTATTCCTGTCCAGCATGCAGTTGCCTGTGTCGTCACAGGTCAGGTTGGAGTCTTCAGATAATGTTTGGTTTGGCCTTCCTCTGCTTCTCTTGGTTGGCACAGCACCAAATCTTACACCAATTTTGATCTGTACTTCTCTTGCAATGTCCAGCAAATTTAGGTCTCCTTTTTTTGGTAGTGACTTAAGGGGCTGACCTTTGCAACCTGGTGTAGCAATCATGACTTTTGAGTTCTTGTTGGTGAACGGAGTACCGTGCGGAAAGCTTATGACAGCTACCGCTCTTTTATGTAGTCTTATCAATATCAGTGGTTGCAGTCTGATACAGAGTTCCGAGGTTCGACTCCAATACGAGCAGCGTGTATACAGAAGTTTTCCGTAGGAATCGGAAATCACCTACAATCGAGAAACTCCTGGGTCAGAGTAAATCCGGATTCTTGGTCCCAGGGGTCAGACCGAATTTCTGGGTCAGGCTGGCCCAGAAACTGGTTAAAAAATCCGGTTTTGGACTCGGATTCTGCGTCAGTTTGACACAGATTCCGGGTCAACCTAACACTGAAATGGGTCATGCCCCCTCAGACCCGTAATCCGGGTTATTTTGACCCACATGAGTTTTAAGAGTGAGGTTAAACTCATAACGACTGGGTGAACAAGAATCATACCAGTTGTCTCTTTAAAGCTAATTCCAATCGCTGGCTGTGCTTGACATTCTGTTGGATGCTTCTGTCCTACATAATATCATCTCTCAATATATTATTATTGTAACTGATTTAGCGGGAACATATTTAGCGGGGCTTTACACAATTTAACCCCGGGACATTCCTTGTTCAACACAGATCCCAAATGTAAATAAACTGGAATGGAAGCGGGCTTTATCTTTTTGGTTCCGATCATGTCACCAATCAGTGATTTGTTGATACAGGTTTATAAAGAAAGGAACGAAGCCACATTTTATACAATTGTTAGTGGCGCGCGAAGTCACGTCAAAGACAGTCAAAACATGACGAGTAACGTTCGCTCGATGATTCAGTTTAAAGGTACAGTATCCTGTACCAGCTCAGGTCGTAATTGTGAGGGAAGAATGACATTTATTTATGTTATTTTTATTTATTTATCATGCTCGTTGTGACGGCGAAGAACCCAAACACCCTGTAAAAAAAAAATCATGGTTTAGGAGTTTTCATCTGCAGGCAATTTAAAACAGTAAAAGCTTGTAAGGAAAAACGCCTTTCTTGAATAATTGGGCACCAATGCAGTTTTACATTGTACCTATAGGCTATTTTTTTCTCCTGTTAAATCGGAAGGACCGATTTTGTTTTGATTTTTTTAACTATTGTTTTATCTTATTTTTTAAATATATATAAATATAAAATTAGTAGGGTAGATGGCCTTAGCTTTCGATCCAAACTGGACCTTCTTCAGAGGCATTAACAAGTACAAACAAAAACATATCCATTTATAGCAAAAAGAGGAGCAAAGGATTAGGGGAAGGTATCCAGAAAAGGCGGGAAGATTATAGCCAATCAAAGTTATTAATTTACAGACAATGGGTTGGCTAAGAACCAATCAGAGTAAAGTAGTGAGGACAAAGGATGGTCAGTGTGAAAAGGGTGGATTACTGGACCATAAAGGTGGTAACTGCATTCTGGGTATAACAATGCGGGAAGCATGAAAGGGTAGGATTAGAGGGCAAGTTGCAAATTATAAAAGAATAAAACCAGATATGTAAGAAATTAAAAGTAGGCAAGAGGAACCTGCGGAGAGAGCGGGTTATTAAATACTCTGCAAAAGGAATAGGTTATTAGGGGGTTGATTTTAAACAACTTGTTGAGAGAAAGAAGAGTAAAAATGAACCAATGGAGGGAACAGGTTATTTATATATATATATATATATATATATATATATATTGTTTTTGCTGTGCCATCCCCTTTAATGGACTACATTTATATTCTTTGAATTAAAATACGATGTCTTGAGCCAACTTACCCAAAAATAAAGTGAAGTTTAAATCTAACAATGGCTTGATTTAGAGGTGACAACATTCTGTTTGTTTAACTATCAACGCTATGGATATTTCATTGTTAGAAGAGAAAATGGAGAAAAAGTATTTCAAACTTGTCTGTCTCGGGAAAAAAAAGTAAACCTTATTTTTTTCTCTTCATATCGTAGAAAGTTGATACTGACTGGCTGGTCACCACAAAGGCGTAATTATAGACACAATTTTCACGACCGAAGTTGACCTTAGATAATTCGGGTATGCATTCATGACATTTTCCCAGTGAATTGTCATTTCATTTATTTGCCCTAACGATGTTTCAAAAATAACTGCGGTTCCAGTCAAAGATGGACATTTATAAGGTTTAAGTTACGGGTATATAAAAAAACTTCTCTTTTACTGAATGTCCTGAAACATTGCCGATAGCAAGTCAAATGGATATCGAAAAACACAGTCTTCAATTTCAATTATTGATGGAAATAGCGAATATTATTTGACACACATACACACACGCACAAACAGAAGGGGAAAAATATGATAATAGGCAGTGATACAATCGGATGGCATCTGATGCCCTAATCATGTTGCGTACTGTACTGTGTCATAAGCCCCTTCCAAATTGCCGATCCAAAATGGATGTATTCAGTTTCAGTGTAGTGTTACCCTCAAAAATGTAATTACAAATTGGGGAAAAAACTCATGTTGCGTGCTTTATTATACCAATGCTGACATCCGAACTTAATGGTTAGTTAAACTCAACTCTGAAAGCCTAAGACTTTGAGTTATTGTTGCCCGCCCAAGGTTTAAATTGAGTTGACATTGACATGGCGGACACATCTCGTCTACTCTCGTTGACATCGCAGACCTGCCCCGCGAACCTTTAGATTAAAGATTTGGTTTTAAGCCGTCCGCGGTAGCGTAGAGTAGGAAACGATTTATAATGTTTGCCTTTATGCAGCGTTTAAGTCGCTCATTCAGCGGAAAGGGTAGAAAGTGCAACTGTTTAAGAATGGAGACTATTTTGAGACTGGAGGCAAGACTACGGGGCTATGTAGTTAGCTAATGCTTGACGCCTTGTTAGTCACCTGTCACCTGCCTCTCTACGGTGACATGACACGAAAAAGTCTTTGCTGAAGCCACTTATTTGCTTCTTCACCGGTTCTCACTTTCGAGGTGAGAATTGTCGACATCGATGGTGAAAATCGTTCAATAATATTGAATTGACCCATAGCACAATATAGTTATTCAAAATTATTAATACCTTTGACTAGGTCCATCACACAGGATATGATATGAAATAATAACACCTCAACACGTAGCTTTTTGAGACTACACGGGGCTGGGAATTGAGAAGAGAAATATTTGATTTTCGAAAACACATTTGAATGAGCTAGAACGGCACGTTTTCATATAATGATCACATTATGAGGTGTAGAGATATAGAACAAAAACAAGACTTTTGATACATTCAAAAGGTAGCTAGAGTGAATTTCTACTGTCTTGAGAACGAATTATTTTGATCAATTCCAGATTGGCATGAAACAGTTACTCATTCATTTGTGTTTTTTATATTTTCAAAGTTACTGAGTCAGGTAAAAAAACAAGTTGTAGCTTCAAAAAGAACCACATGATCGAAGAATACTTTCAACTCGCTCCATCCCTTTCGATTGTTTCAATTTGTATTTTTAAGGTGCCTTTTGTAACCTGTTAACACTTTACTGCCTAGGAAGAGTTTTAATGCCCGAACTGCATTAAACCTGTTGTGAAAGTTTTCCATCATGTCTCCTTGTATAGTTGGAGACTGAAGTACCCGTACCCGCTATAGCGCCCGCGGAAAACCAATAGTTCAGATCTATCGACGGAAAAGGTCAGCCGTTGCCCCAAGTTCAACCTCTACAAACGCCCCCCCCCCCCCCCCCATCAATTTAGCTCGATGTTCCCCTCTAACCACCAGGGCTGGTAATAAAAGACTTGGGTAAGATTTATGCAAATTGTAAGGGCTTTTATTGTTGGATTTTGCCGGAGTGAGTTGTTTTTAGTTCTTGAGTAGGATTTAATACAGTGTGTAAACAGGTCAATAAAAGACATTGAATAAACAAAACAAAAAATGCACTCGTACTCAAATTGTCTCAACTGATCGTATTTTACAGACCACTGTGGCCCGCATGGAACATTGTGTCGAACGATCAATTGGTACCATTATATCCGACAGACCATTCTATCGCGAAGTTATTTCCAATCCATTATGTTCGACAAACTATTAAGTCCGGTCCAAGCAAACCTTAATATCCGGCCGATTTTTTTCGATAAACCTTGCCAGACACTACAGTTCAGCATGTCAACAAAACGGTGCGAAACAGACAAGTATTAATTATTTGATCAGAAAAAACTGAATGAATATCTTGGACAGCCCGATAGCGCCACGGTTAATTATTTTCGAGAGCAGTTCTTTGTATTTAATATCGGTAGCGTTTTTTTATTTTCGAGAGCAGTACGAGAGCATTTCATTTTTATTATTATTATTTGTTTTTCGAGAGAGGTAAATTATATTTTCGAGAGCAGCATTAGACATTTCTTTATTAGTCTTCTCAACTCAGGTATATTCAGGCCTACGGGTCACAATGCTAGGCTTTTGTGGGCTCCATGGTTTAATTCAATAAGTTAAAATAATAATATTAATTATACTCATATCTTAACTTACTCGTACTTACAAATCCACATATTAATTGGCAATGATAATGAAACACAGACGTCAAGAGTAAACGAAATTGATAAACAATGGGATTTTTCATAAAGGAATTATTAAAAAAAGGGATCGATGGTAACCCTGAAAAACAAACGTCCTGGTGTTATTGCAATCACAGGGTGCTGGACGTGATCTCCCCCTTGAACACTAAACCGGACTGACACTTCCACCAAAACACTTGTAATTGCCGATCAAAAAGAAGATGGGAGAAAAAAAATTGTACTTTTTCCACAAGAAGGCTTGAGTCTATCTCCCTGTGACGTCATCTCACATTGATTTTACGTGTCCAGCATAATATGTCGAAGACTCCCCCAATCTTGTGGCCAATTGTTTATAATGTGACAGCGTGACGGCTCCTTAGTATGGATTTGTGCGATCTTCCCGCCATTGAGCAATCTTCCCGCCATACAATATTCAGATTTTGCAGAGCACGAGTTTGTGCTGTAAAGCTTTGAGTAATAGAAGTAGGTTTAAAGGCATCACCTGCCAGGTGTGAGATGTGTAGCCGATTGAATAAATCTCAAAAAGGAGGGACAGGCGAAGACGATCAAGTGACGATGAGTGATAGGAAAAAAAGGTGTTTCTCTCACTGCTAACAAACTTGTTTATAAAAATCTATGTGGCCAGAACGAGGCCGGAAGGCAATACCGTCTGACCGCTTTATCTAGAATGTACGCTGAGATTACGATGCTATATGCCCCTGCGCATGAATCGACAACCAACTTGTTTTCTACATTAAAACGAAGCCACAACGAGGCCGGGAGGCAAAGCAAATCTAGCCCCTCTACCGTCAATGTTCGCTCAAACCTCGATCAATGCTCCTACGCATTGATGGAACTAGTTCACAATTTTAAGTATTGCGTACTTTTAGTTATGAACAGTCTGTTCTAAGTCATAAATTTTTATATGAAAACGTATGTGTTAAGGTATTGTTTGTGATCAGATAATAATTTCAGTATCAATATTATTATTTTCATTGTATTATTAATTTTGATGTATTTAGTCTATTTTTATTATTTATTTTTTATTTTTTTTGAGGGGGGGGATTGTTTTTGTGGGTTACTTAGGGTGGTGTGTTTGATTATTTTTTCTTAAATGGTCCAGATGTTACGTTTTTCTAATCATCTATTTGACTGACATGAAGAACTGTCAAATATTTACGGTCTTCCGGGTTCTTCCGCCATACGGTCAAAACGACTGCCGTTAAACTGGATTTATTATCAGCGGAGAGGTCAAAAATGCCCGGAGGAGATTTATGCTGCTTTCCGAATCGTTTTTTCAAATATGTGAATCCTTCGTTGAACTGTTGTGGAAAATAAATTTGTGGGAACTTGGAATGGTTCTAAAGCTCGGGACGAGTTGTTAATCGGTCATGGCGACCTTGATGATCCACACGCCTCTACGAACTACGAAATCGCTGTGTGTGGGGAATATTTAACCAATGTTGTTTTCCCCTCAAATTATCGAAAATGAAAGACGAAATCGGCCTAGAAAATGTATCCAAATGGTTTATGGAACATATGTAGATTGAAAATTTAAGTGCTCACATTCAGCGCTGCTCACATTAATGACATGGTATAAAGATGGTCATAACCTCTTGAAATGGTTTTGCAACAAATGCTACAGTTTTTGAGAAATTAGTAAAACGATCAGTTTTGATGTCGCTATAGTCCAAAACCCGAGTTTAAAACAATGCAAACATATATAGGGCATATAGGTTTGTTTCCTTTACTGTTTTCTCGTTACTCCAATGACCGACTTAGCTCACCCTACCTTTAAAGGGTAATGTCATGCGTTGGTATGGCCCCGAAATAAAAAAAAACGTGTATTGTTGTTACCGAAAGTCTGATTTATCAAGATAATGGCAGTACAAGCATTTCGTCTCAAATGCCCCATTGATTAGAAATCCAAAAATGTATGTCAACAACTTAGAATCTCTTGAGGTTGACTGCAGCAACTTTTTAAAATTGTTGATAGTTGCCATTAGTACGGCCTGAGGTGCGTTTAGTACCCGCTGTCATCTCACTAAAGCGTGGATGGATTCGACGGTTTGTTTTTTTAAATACCATGACAGTTGTTTGCTACGTTCACAATAAGTAGGCACTAAATTCACTAAATTCAACTGAAACCTTTTCACGTGACTTTTGTTGTGTCTTTCCTGAAAATGTTGCCTATTAAAAACAGTATTAAGTTGAACGATGACCCTACCGTTCATGGTGGGGTTTTTTGTCACACAAAGTGACGAGACCGGTCTTTGACAATTACCAATGTTGTCCACATTCGGTTATCAAACCAGATATTTTGCAATTTGATTTTAAACATCAAATCCGTCAGAGTTAAATAAAGACAAACAGGTCCTCATCTTCTAATGGCCCTTTTTGACACAATGTAAATTGACATGATCTGGACAACCTTTTTGTTTCTCAGTCATCAAGTCTTTATTAAGTCTAGGATGGAGAGAGGTTTTGGCTTCTAATCAAAACACATGCTGCGTTCTAGACGCAGCATCATTAGCGAACTCGCTGAAATTTGTATTACCTTTATTGCCTTTCCTTTTTGGGTGACTTCAATTTACCAGGATTAATTACTTCGGTGATTTACATTGTTTAGACGAGGCCAGTACTTTAATTTTTGACCCTGTTTATCCTTTAAGAACGATGAAGGAAAAAACTAGCTGGTCAACAATCAATCCTTACAAAAATAACTGTGTATGTAAACTATTTGTAACGGGTAGTTGATGTCGTGAAGCAGAAGATGAAGATAAATTGACTACGGCATGTATAGGTGATGAAATTGTGTCGTTGATGATACGGGCATGGCATTTGGCACACAGTCTGAGTATGTCATGACAAAGATATTTGGCTATAGGGTCATTCCGTGTCAACTCACCTAAAATTCTGAAAAGTTCGGCAGGCTCCGTCTCAGATTTTGCTAATTTTTTTTCAAACATTCCCCTATGGGTGCCATGAACACACACCACATTTTAGAAACCTACCCTTAACATTTCTGAGATATGACCCCCTAACAATTTAAGCCCCGCCCCTTCAAATTTACTTTTTGTGTTTTGGGCATTTTTAGAGGCCTTTATCTACAAATTGAGATAAGAAATGTAACTGCAAATTAATATACAGGGTACCTGGTACCCCATCAACTAGAATCTACTGTCAAAAGTAGCATAGGACATTTTTATATCAAGGCATAGGTCTTTAAAGACTGACATTTTAGCCCGCGGAATGATTTTTCGTCATTTTTGAGACCCCCTAGTGCCTAATTGAAATGTCCGATTGCTTTTGTATTACATTTGGTTATAAACTAGGTGTACATGTGTGACCCGATATAAGGATAGACCAATCACACCTTTGATTGGTATTTGGCCGGGGTCTGAATGTGGGTCCGGCTGTAAAAATGCCCCAAAACACCCTTTTCAAGTGGTTATTTGACAACGTGGGACATTACTGACAGATTTTCCAATTTTCCCAATAATACTTTGTATCCAGTCTACTTGTGTGAGAAATTTAAAAAAATGGACTTAAATTTTTAGGGGGTCATATCTCAGAAATGTCAAGGAGTAGGATTCTAAAATTTGGTGTGTGTTCATGGCACCCATAGGGGAATGTTTGGACAAAAAATTAGCAAAATCTGAGACGGAGCCTGCCGACCCATCAGGTGAGTTGACACGGAATGACCCTCGCAGATTTGATTTTCGATAACAAAAATACATATATTACGATAGTTTTACAAGCAACGTCAGCAATTTTGAAAGTGTCCGAACTATCCAGCTGGTGTCGAAAAAAATACAATGATACATCTGTAAGGGTAAAAATTGGGTGCTCATTGTGCCATGTTGTCCTCCACCTATTGTGTCTTTATTGTGTTATGGGAATCTCTGGGAATTCTGTAAAGGATTTTCGGCTGGTGAACTTCTGTACAAGATAGAGTAGTTCATATTCAAACTGGAACTAAAGAGGACTGTAGGGTCCACGATTGGATGAAAGACCCCAGTTGGAAAGTGTGTACAAAACCAATGGGAGCCGTTGCAAAAATACACAATACACAAACAAAAGAGGACAATAGGGTCCACGGTTGGGTTAAGGTCACAAGTTGGAAAGTGTATACAAAGCCAATGGGAGCTGTTGCCAAAAAGTTAGGGTACAAACTAAAGAGAGACACTAGAACTAGGAAGTCCCCGATGCATGTGTTTGCACACTTGTGTGTGTGGAAGGGGGGGGGGGGGGGGGGAGAGATTCAGTCTTCAACATATCGGGCATGGTATAGACGATGTGATCTCTGACGCCATTTGAAAATCATAACATGATGCGCGCGCATGTCGCCGGGCAAAACCTTTGTGTACTTGACAGCCAGCTAGAAAGTACACGCAATATTACCATGACTACGCGTCTTTTTGCCCGGCGGAACATGACTTGGACAACGGACTTGTCAACAGAGGGCGATTTGAATGTAAACAGAGGTCACATCGTCTATAGGAAACTATGCTGTAAACCAAAATAATAAAAGCCTAGTCACGTATGCATATTATGTTACCCCAAACCCCCTCTCCCACCATAAACAAACCCCACCCCACTGGCCGAATTATGCCCTTTCGCCATGAGCTCCACGAAGTGATTTTTTTTTTCATTTTTTTTTTTTCAAGTCCATGTATCTTGTTGAGGTGGCTAACCATACTCTTACGATCAAGTTGTCGTCTACTCAGGTCGATATAATACACATGTTGACAGAGGAGTTATCCCTTCTACACTGCCGTCACGTCACATTGCTTTTAATGAAATTGCATTTTCTACGGACCCAGTTTGAGTTAGGGCGGCTTGATGTTTGTGTTGCAAACAAAGCCTTTCAGCTCGAACTGCTGTACCGATGTTGATTTATTGACTTTCGAGTCAACATTATATTAAATGGATCGATTGGAGTTGAAGTCATGTTGCTTTCGAAACTTGCAGCTTTGCAATTTGTACACGCCCCAAAATGGAATCGAAAATTTGCTTCATGTGCAATGATTGTCTGATTAATATGGTTAACAGGGAAAGTGCATCATTGTTTTCTGGAAGAGGTAATAAATTTCCATCCTTTGGGTTTTGATAAAAATCCCAAGCTTGTGGGGCAGTGGTGTATTTAATATTCTGTGGTTATAGTCGAGTACTTTTCAGTCGAGTATCAAGTACTGCCGAGTACAAAGGTGGCCAAGTGGTACTCGAGTACGAGTATTAGGGCCATCGAGTACAAGTGTCCGAGTATTAACGAGTATTCTGATATCCGAGTACCGAGTCCAACAGCCGAGTACCAAGTACTTGGATCTCCGAGTACAAGAACGAGAACGAGTAATTTATTTTTAAAACAAAATACCGCAAAATGAGATATAAACATTTTTGGTTCTTTTGACCAATTTCTAGACGACAAGTATGCTGTCTTTTCAAACATGAACACATCATTGTCAACTTCAATTATTGTAGTTTTTTCCAGAGCTGTATTCCTCTATTTCCTTGAGTTACGCACAAAAAGGAAAGTGGAAATAGGTATTCTGACCAAGAGTATTATAAAATCGAGAAAATGTTTGAGTCGAGTATCGAGCACAAGACCTCCGGTAAAGGTTGTTTTTCACTAGGGTAATGATTATAGACTTCGAGTACGAGTAATTTGCTCTACGAGTACGAGAACCATCGAAACGGTACTCGAGTAGTACTCGAGTACGAGTACCATGTACGAGTTTTAAGACATTGCTGCGGGGTTTTCAGGACGAATTATCGTCGCCTTTCACAGTGTTTGAGATGGAAGTATTTTTCCGGAGGATTGACCGTACTAGTGTACACTTCATACACGTGAGCTATGATACTAATAATATTATTACATTTGTTTGATTTATTACTAGTTGTAATTCGATTACCAACCTTTTTATTTGTATTTTAATGAAAGATCATTAATTATCAAATCTTCGGGCTTGCTGTATTAAGATTCCGTCATTTTCTCTCATAGTGCAGTACTTGACCTAATTGAGTGCATTATATTCAGTTCGCGCCAAAAAACATTTTGGCGCGAGTCCACTTGATATTGCTGCTTTTGAGCGATGTCAGGTGAATTCCTGAGTGCCAAATCTGACCGTTTTGTTACGCTGTGTGATTTCCTGTTCATAGCGCTGCTAACCGTTAGCAAGGTCTAGAGCATGCTAACCTTCTAGTGATTACCGTAAGCAAAATGACTGACGTAACATGCAAATCAACGTGAGCGCACAAGCTGGCCGCCTAAATATTTTGCTGATCTGTGAACTACGCTTACGCTTTCTTCTGCTTAACTAAGCAGGGAAAATGTGCTTTACCATTAATTTTAAAACACGATTCCAATGTACGAAGAGACGCCAATTTACAGATATCTTCAATACTTCTCAAAATTTATCTTTTTTTTAGACAGTCAGATACACAAGTTAATCATTCAAGTTTGAACCCATTAAATTCTCCAATAAAATTTTACAGCGTTAGGGAAAAACTCCTGGTGTTAATTCATCATGAACTCAAACCACAAAAGGACAACAGGGGAACTTTCCGAATACGAGGCGCGTTGCTCACTACGGGTTCAAAGTCCAAGACGTGTTGTTACCCGGGTATGGGATACGTGCAGTCACCCCGTATCTCAAACAGTTATTCTATTTTGTGACCCAGACATTACTTGTTTGCTTTCACTTTCACCACTATGCATGTACGATCAATAACGATAAGTGAAACAAAGCGAACAGAACTCCTTTGTAAGTTAAATAAAGCTGATAGATCACTCTAAGCAAGCCGGTTGTGTGTTAAGATTCGAAACTTCACTGGATGGGATTACATCCGGGGTGTCTATTTCAGTGCAGGCCATTTGCACTTCGTACGCTGCGGTTTGGCGACGGGTGACATTATGGTCCAAGACTTTGTGGACGTTTTTTCTGCATTTAGGGTGAATGTTGACGATGAAAACATAATTTTATACAAATAAATTGTCGCTCATAAAACTTGAGAGAAATGTCATATTTCGGACATGTTTGTTTGAAATTTCTACATGTAGTTATAATGATGTATTACATTAAAGTACATTTGCTTGTTTGTGGATATCATCCGGAGTACTCTCTGGTAATTCATATTCGCAATAACCTTACGATTTCTGTTTTCTGAGACAGCTAGCACCGTGAAGTCGAAATCCCTTTATATTAAGGAGGGGCTTCAACGTCAGTCCCAGGAGGGTAACATAAGACATAAGAAATTGGCAAAATAGATTACATTTCACCATAAGACGTTTGAAGATTTTCCCGCCGGAAATGTAAGGGGGAAACTCCAAATTATTATTAGTTTCTTGCCAGTGCTTTGTATTAGCAGCTTTTTGTAACTAGGGGGCAAATGTGTTAATTGTACAGGAAGCCCCAGCGCATTTACCATTATTGTCATATGATATAGTGCTTACTTATGCTGAGTACCGAGTTGAACTTTTCCGGTTACACCATTATTTATGCCTTGTCTTGTCTTGTCGTATGTCTTGGTGGCAAGCATGCACGGGAGCAGACCCTTACAACGGGATGAACTGTCTTAGCCTCAGGTGGGGGGGGGGGGGGGGGGGTGGGGAAGGCGGGGGAAGGCAGTGCAGACCAGCAGTCTTCATTATAACGGACGTCTCTTCTCTTCGTGTGTTCTTCACTGCAGAAGTAGTGTATGTATGTGTGGGGGGACTTAAAGGCGTGTTGTGGTCGTAACTACCATTATGAGATCAATTTGTAGATTTTGGCTACTTTGTGCCCAGACAAAGATTGAATAAAGAGCGTTCCCTGCCTATTGCCTAAACGCTGTTAACTACATTTGCATGGTGTACCCACACCCTTCTATTGTGTCTACGTTGTGTTCTGGGAATTTCAGGATTGTTTTTGAATACTTTTTATTTATCAATGTTTTGTTTTGTTTTGATTTTTTTATTTTTTTTTTTTTTGTGGGGGGTTACTTCTGTACAAGATGAACAAAGTGTTTAAGAGTATGGGAATATTTGGGGTGACACTCTCTGCCATATACCGGGCATGGTATAAGTGGTTGGGTATGGATTTACCGTGTCGCAACCACTGCAAGGAAGAGCCACTGTGGATGGGATAGAAACAGAAATATTATAGAGTTGAATGTAGGTAACTATGTTAAGCATTGTGGTCGTTCCATTGTCTCTCCATTGTAACTTTTCTAATAATTCGAGGTCATTTTAATAAGAACGTGGATGTGAAACGAGAATCGCTTGTGATATTATGAAATTATGTTTTATATTTGTTTCAGGAAGAAGTGTTCATTGTTAAAGTAATGTAATGTAATTTAACCAAGAAATTGTCCCTATTTGAAATATTCTAAAAAGAGTATCTCGTCCTGCCGTTAACAACGCTCTCTTGCTGCCTCCCGTCAGTATCTAATACTCATACAGACTCAGTGATAAAGACAACAATGAAACAGCATAAAATGCTATACTTGATGACGTGATACCACGTGCGATCTGCAGATTATCCGTGTCTTTGGCGTTGTCTGTGATTGAGAGTCAGAAATAGCGCAAAGAATGTGGATTTTGGGTTTTTATAATTCCGTGCAATTGTGCGATTTGGACGAGGGGCATGTGCACAGTTTGTTTTTCCCTTGTTGTCACGTGGTAGAACTACTTAGAATATAGCTCTTCTTAAGAACAATATTTAAATAAAACTAGAGCTATATGGTTTCTGAAAAATGGGTTTCGTCTCATTAAGTTTTAACGCCTTCATTAAACCAGGCACGATCCAACTCCGCAAGAAAACCATCCAACTAAAAAAAAAAATCCATTAATTGAAGGTACATTCATACTTTGGTAATGACCCCGAAAATAAATTTTGAAAGATAATTTGTCTCCGAAAGCCTACTTTTAAAAAGATGATAATGGTAGTAAGCATTCTGTGGAATCGTTTCGTCTGAAGTGCCTCGGTTAATTAGAATTAAGACTCAATAAAAGTTTCGAAAAAAATTGAACCTCCGAAGATCGCCTGCAGGGCGACTTTTGGAAAGTTTTGTGACAAAATGCTGCTCTTAATACGACTTGAGATAGGGTTGGTAGGGGCCTACCCTGTCACCTTGGTGGGTGTAGTCGACACTCTTGATGAAAATGCCCTGCTATTTTGTGCTGTTTTCTGAATAATATAGGCACGCTGTTTTCAACTGACACTTTCAAAGGTGACTTTTGTTGTATCTTTCTTGATAATTTTGCAAAAACTAAATCAGCATTACGTTAACAAAAACCAAAGGTAATCACTTTATTCAACTGAATCTTTTACAAGTGACGTTTATTGACTCATTTGAGCTTCTCAATCAGCATTACGTTGACAAAAACCAAACAATGACTTGACCTCTCAGTCCCTTGAGTTGAAAGTTCTTCATAATTTGCTCTCTGATGATTTACTTCCTATTATCCACCTAAATAGGACAGCCGGAACGAGACAAAATAATATTGACCTGTCGAACGATTTTAATAAAGGCGTATAGTCTAATCTCAAGACGTGAAATCGTCTAGATACCTCGATGGTGATCACCGAAGCAATGTCAAGTGCACCTTTAAGATAAAAAAAACCTCCTCGGGTTGAAACCGCCTGACATTGAGATGTACGGGGCGGATATTGCCTCTACAACCCCCCCCCCCCCCCCCCCCCTTTTCCCCTCCATCGTAGCGGCCGTGTCCGCACCTCATTATGTGAGGCTTTAACCGAATGTCCGCAGGCTGCCCGAGATGTCTGGCGCCACTCTGTCCCTTACCGTAACACCGGCTGGAACCAAGTCTAATCAAGGGAATAAACACCACTGAATACATATTTTTCTTCCGAGGTATTAGCCAAGTATAACATCTCATAGCTCCGAGGAATGTGTCACGTGGTCTTGTAGGGCGGGAAGCGGTAGATGAAAAGCGATGTTTGATGAACTTATAGAAGAACTCCGATTGTGAATTGATTATGGCATTGTATACTGGGCATTGTTAGCGATTACCACAACCAATATTGGGAATCAATGGATATGAATACCAATAATTATTGGATATAGTCATATCTAAATTATGATACGTCAGAACCAAAAAGCGTTAATGCTTAAGTTGTATGATACTTAATTAGTAAATGGCAAAAGACATATTACATTTGAATGATTCTTAATCTGAAACGTTATGTTTGTTAGTACCATTACTGAATTTGAATTGAATTGAATTTAAATAGTTTATAAATAAACACGTAATCACAGCCAGCGGCCAATTAATTTTTTGCAGATAAAGATAATATGTACAAAAATATTTGAAAATCACTTTTAAAATCACCGTGAAAAGAAACAAATAGGCCTATATATACTATGCTACAAATACACACACATCAAATTGATGAATATGGCAAGTAACGGTGAATCAAAGGCTATTCAATAAGAAGTACTATTACTCAATTTCACATGATTTAAAAAAAAAGGTTTGGGACTAAAAATTACTACAATGTCTTAACAAAACAAATTAACTTTACAATATTGTCCTCAGAAATATTTGTTTCTCTCATGACGTCTTATACCATTAACAAAAAAACTTGTCAAAAAATAGCAAACTGCACCAAAATATCCCCAAAATTCAAACAGTTTTTTGCTTACGCATTGACTTTGCAGTGTTTGTGATCCTAAAAACAATTTTCCGCCGATAATTACGAATGATATAATTTGTCTACGTCTAGCAACATTTTACCAATATTTAATAAGACGAATTTTAAAATTCATAACAAGTATGTATTTTAATGTGATTCCGAATTGCTTCGTTTACATTGCAGAAATAAGTTCTTTAAGCAGAGTTTGAGCCTATAGCAAATTGGAAAGGATGCACTTTACGAGTTGCAGGATGCTCTACTACATACACTGTTACTAACAATGTCAAAGTAGCAATGTCAAACAAATTATCAAGAAATAAAGCTGGGTGTCCAATTATATATTTCAGTTGTATACAAAATTAATAAGGAGGGAGAGGGAAATTGACCAACTCATACAGGATCATATATCACAATTTATTTACAACAGTCGATGACGGCATGAGGCTGAGATGTCCCGAAGACACGGCGATATTCGACTCATTCCCGAGTCTCGCCCTTTTTCAACCATCAGTGGTCGTTAAATTTAAATGGGGCACTTTAAAAAGCAAGCGCCGAGGACGAGAGGCTTCAACCGTCACTTTCCGTAGGATCTGGTTACGACGATCATAGTCGTCCAAGACTTCCCAACAGGCATGTCCGCCTGTCAAATCTCAACAACAGCCTCCCCCAAAAAGAAAGGAACTGCTTCAAGAACTATCATCGCTGGATAGGCCGTAGGCACCGTCATGTCTGCCTATAGCACAGGTTTTTAAAGTTGTCGCCATTGTCACATTTGCTCTTCTTGAAAACAACCCATTTTTTTCTCCTTGTTCCTTTATATTTTCTGTTCATACAGAATGCTTGAAGGAGAAAACCAAAGTGTGGGCCTACTTTCTTGTTAGCTTATGATTGTTATTATTACAATTATTGTTAATATTTTGTTATGCAATTTTGCCCAAAACTCTAAGCTAAAAGCCACTTTCAGTAAGGGGTGACTAGAAGAAAATGTTTATGAAAATTACTCATGGGTGCTGAAGGTAGGTTTGATACTCCTCTTAAAACAGTCTAGACAAGGCCATTATTTTATTTTTGTAACGACGTATATATTTAGGAGGTGCCGCAGAATTATTTGGAAGAAGAGTAAATTTATTCAAATCGAAGTCAAGAAACGTCAAGGATTCTAAACTGTGTATAATTAATGAAGACAACGCCGTGAAATGTTGTTTTCCATGTTGTGCACAATCATGATGCACTTGCTTTTCGTTCATGCGTGCTCAGTGAGTGAATTTAAATAATGTTTTTATGAGATCATTGTTGAAGATGGAATCACTTGGAGCGGAATTATCTTTTATAAATATCAAACTAAGCAAATCTGAGATAACAAAAAACTAAAACTTACAACAATGCTTTAATTTTTAAACAAGCATTATACTCAAACTCAAAAAGGGGGAACGGAAACAAAAGTGACGTGTGTGTACGTCGTAGCTTCAAGCCAGTTTAATATCTCACATTGGATAATTTTTGGGCGGGCACCACTTGCTGCTCATTGGACGCCGCTTGATCGCCCGATCCCCAAAACCGGAAGTTATTTCTGACCTGTCCGCAGACAGGCCAGACCAAGAACACCAAGTGCCTAGGGCAGTGCAAAAACAAATCGGCTGGTTTCTCCGTTGAGTATAATGCATTTGATCAGTTATGTGATAAAATGATTTACGAGAAAAATTGATAATTAAAATAATGTATTCATCGTGTCATGCACATAATATGACGTCATTTGAGGTCAGAATGCGGTTGTTAAATGTTGTGCACCGCGCGTAATAAGTGCACTTCCATTGTTTCATCGTCGGTTTACTCTAAGCTGGTGGATTGATGACGTTAGTGTATGATGTCTATTGTGGCAACAAGAAACCACAGGAAACGTGGAAAGGGCATTCCGTTTCGAAACCAGAAAAGTAGTGTGTTTTATGGAAATTTGCATTTTTAAAAGAAATGCCAGAGTTTGATGTAAACTTTACTTTAGTGACACACACTGTAATCTTTCCCCGAAGCATCCATTCAGTCCAACGCACGGTATCCCCGTTCAGAAAGAAGAAGAGAGAGAAATGCTCGGAGCAATTTTCTTCGAATAAGAAGCAGGATGTCAAAATCTAGGCGGACAGTAAACCATTCCTGCCCAAACTTGAAATTGACAGTCTTATAATAAGCCACACACTACAGGCATTATCCGTCATTTCCTTCGGACATGGACAATTTATCGCTTGGAAAACGCTAGTAATCCACCCTTGATGTAGAAAGACTGAAAGGGATTTAGAATTTCTTTCGTTTCTTTGCAAGTTTTTATGTAGGTCGCCCAGTGAACTCAAATGCCTCAGCTTAACTGTGATCCAACTCCTCTTTTTATATCAGTCTTTGTTTGATAACAAACCGTTAGCGTTTGTTTTAGAGCGACTACTTCTCACTTTTGAGTTATACAATTGTATAGTAAGTTATAGCTGGAAATAAAAGGATGTCATAGTGATGATCGAGGATGTTAAAGAGAGCGCCAGTGCAAGTTATAATATTTTATTCAGGTTTATCATAATTTATACAAAGATATCAAAAAATATAAAAATAATAGTTCAAAATATTTTTTTTTCAAATATGAATACCCCTCCCAATATAGGTTAAAAAGGGATACTTTCTGTAAATTTCTATAAATTCTATAACTTTCTGTAAATTGAAACTGGGCTCGATTTCACAAAACACTTCAGATGTGCTTGTCAATATCACCACGGTGATTCGTATTGTGAAATCTCACTTTGCTTTAGTAATTAACAGGCCCTTTTCGAAACCAAGGTTCGGCTTTCAAGGCACCGCCTTGGACTCCGACAGTAATTTTTAAAACGTACACTTCCGCTACGGGGCTTCAAATAGGCAGGCGGCGCCTAAGCTGGAGTCCAAGCTGATTCTGTAGTTTCAAAAATACCCAAGAGTGTAGACGTAGTTGGTGATTAATTTTAGAAATTAGGCTACCACAAAAAATGTAAAAATTCTATGCTATACTAGAAATAACAAGGTGCAACGGATTCAATAAAGTGTAGAGTTAATTGATAAAACACCACCTCTATATTGCATAACTGACATTAATACCTTTTTAATGCAAATGTTTCACGTGTTCCTTCTGAACGTTTGGTTTTAGCAATTTGTAGGAATTGACACACAAACTCTTCAAACATAGACCACTTGACACGGGTCCATCTGAGTGAGTGGCTCGACTTTAGCCTCGAATCAGATTGCAATTATTAGCAACATTAGGTCGTCAACAGCAGTTATTGCCAGTCATTATTCTAGATTCCTGTTTTGTTTTGGGTTTTTTTTTGGGGGGGGACGAATACCCACAAAGTCACCTGGATATTGGCATTGTGTCAACGTATAGGAGGGGACCATGCGAGGCTCGTGGCGACCATTACAGTTCAAGTGGTTGTAATTGGGCGCCGTGGTATCACGTTGTTTGCTGTGATAGCTGGAATTGGCTGGAAAATGTTCGTGATTGATATCTGAACACATTTTGTTTCACCACCGATACTTTTTTTAAAGCCTGCCTGTTGTATTTTCATTTACAAATTTGTGTATATTGGTAAAATTAAAAAACAACATTTGTCTCCTATCCTGAAAATTATCTCCACAGTAAAAGCTTGAGGTAAATACTTAAAAAATTATTTGACTATACGATGCTTGCTTCCCAGACGATCAAACATGATTTTGCTTACGGAAATAGTACCAGTACAAATTTTATATAAGTAAGCTATTTTTCCTCACTAATATTTATGCAAATGCAAAATTAATAAAGTTTTCTTCCTCCACTGTGTAAAAAGACTTATGCAATAATTATTTTTCCCCATCATTATTGGGGGGGGGGGGGGGGTCGATGAAAAAGCATGGGTCGATTTGTTTCAGTACAATTCGTTGCATTGATTAATTTGCTGTTTCTTTGAATAACCCCCTGTTTAAGCGCCCGGAACAATTATAATATATTTTAATTGTAGAGAATTATTGCAGAGAATGTCAGGATACTATGGTCATTCTGTACCTTCATGTAGTAACATAATGAAATGATAATCTTGACAGATAAAACTTGATTTATTTTTAGTTTTCTTAACAGCATTTTCCGCGTCTTTTAGAATTACTTGAGATCATCCGGTGACAGGAACTGTTAGTGAAAACTACATATGAGAATCGAAAACCAATGTCCCTTCCATTACGCGAGCCGTCATTGGTTTGTTCCCCCGTGTCAATCCAGTAACGGTTTACCCTGGCATCCCGACTGTGCCCAAATTCGATTCATTAGGCTTGCTGTATTCCGCGCGACCTGCTCAATTCAGGGGGCAATTTGCGGGTTCTGCGATCGTGGGAGATTTATCATTTCATCAAATTAGATTGGCGTGGTTGGCAAATGGGAAGAGAGAGAGACTATAAGAGGAACTCAAAGAAAGATAAAGGACGTAGACAGACGATGTTGGATAAGGAGGGGATAACTGTGGAATATTCAAGGGTCTTCATGTTTTAGGTCTCTCGTGACTGACTGAGAATGTGGAGGGATGCTACGCATGTGGGTGGGGGTTGAGACACTCTGCGATCTACGGTAGACTAGTTTGTTTTTCTCATCGTGCCCCCGTAAATCAGTGCAGGGACACCGGCCTATGTTATGATATAGCCGGTGATTTTATCGTGTCATGGGGGACAGCCACACGAGACCCGACAGTCTCGCATTCAATCAATTCGTCATTCACGGCTTGTCAGCCATAATCGCATTTATCAAAAGCAGGATTCTGTTCCAAAAAGCATTACAAACATGAAAGATGTAAACCTCATAAAGGTATTACGTTTTCTAATGCTGTAAAAGGTGGGCGCCCGGATTTCGCCTTATGTGATTACAAGAACTCAATCGTCTTATTATTTCTGTTCGTACATTAAACCCTGGACTTAAAGAAACCAAACCTCGTATTTTGTTTTTATGAGTTCGAACTCTCTCTGCGTATGACAAAGATTGCCGCGGAATGTGTTAGGCGTATACAGATATCTTACGATCAGATGAAAGAGATATCATGACCAACTAGAGACATCTTGCCCCCGCGTTTATTTGTGAAGAAAATCCACCAAACCTCATTAACACGGTAGAGTGCAAATCCCCCGGATATAAATAATTGTATCAAATTTCTTTTGCCCTTTGTCTTTTTCTCTGATTTTGCAGAAATTGTTTTCTTCTTAAAGATTAATTTCTACATTTTTGACACCAATTCAGTCAACATCAGCGTGGTCCTCAACCCGTCATGTCCGCTCTCTGCAAACCTCGTCTTGGTTTGTGAAATAGCAAGCGTTCTTTGGAGTAAAAAAAAACCTGGCAACTGACAAAATATTTAAGGAGCATTATTAGAGGTTGCGATCAGGGACCAATTTCATGGCTCTGCTTACCGCCGAATTATGTGCTTGCGATCACCATTCTTCGCTTAATGTGCGAGCGCCGAATTTCTGCGCTAGCTGTGTAAGGGAAGAATGCCTATAGATAGGTTGCAGTATGACGTAAATCGGCCATCTTTACGGGCAGTTTGGAACACACAGTCATGCGTTTCGCGTGAGAACGGCGTGCAACACGCGCACATTTCACAAAACTCATTGCATGATTGGTTAGTGAAAGACGCGGCTGCGTTAATAATTAGAGCGCTTGACGCGCCTGCATGCCAAAATGCAATTTGCCCGTAAAGATGGCGTCTACTGGGAACTATCTATAGTAACGTGGAGTGCGCACACGCACCAGCAAAAATTCCCTGCTAGCCGGTGAAAAACGCTTGATGTCAGCGCGGATTTTCCTGCTTCCGTAAGCGCCGATTCTTTGCGTTCGGTATACCGAGCCATGAAATTGGGCCCTGGTATGTTCTTTTACAAGTGCGCTGCTCTGGATTTTGAGGTTTTGCATGGTGAGGTGTCACAACATTCAGTTTGCGATGATACCATGTGTATATCTACTTTGTTCCTGAGAACTTGTCTTGCCAGCCAATTAATCTACTGCCGTGGAGTAAATCAGGGGATTCGGGAGACTACTTAGGTCTGAAAGGAACTGTCCTGCTCATAAATAATAATAATAATAATAAGAGCACTTATAATGCGCCGGTATCCATCACAAGTGATGCTCATGGCGCAAGGAAGGAAACACGTGAATCTAGTGAAAAGCGGCTGTGAAAAAGTGGGTTTTGAGAGCCTCTTTGAACTTATGAATAGATGACATGTTACGGACATTAAGAGGCAGATTGTTCCAAAGTAGCGGACCAGCATGAGAAAACGACCTATCCCCCCAAGAGTTGTGAGTTTTAGGAACAACCAGTAACGAAGAAGTTGATGATCTAAGACATCTTGAAGGATTGTAACGGGTGATTAATTGACAATTATACTGAGGAGCGGATCCATGTAAAGAATGAAAAACAATCAAAAGTAATTTATATTCAATGCGATATTGAACAGGGAGCCAGTGAAGAGCATTCAAAACCGGGGTGATGTGGATTCTCCTGGGGGACAAAGTGACCAGGCGAGCTGCAGTGTTTTGCAGTCGTTGCAGACGTGAGATTTGAGTCTGTTGTAGAAGACAGAAGAGTGAATTACAATAATCAAACCGAGATGAAATGAGAGCATGAACAATTTTTTCTGTGGATGAACGAGTTAAATATCTACGGATGAAGCCCAGATTTCTGAACTGGTACCAAACTGATTTGCATATGCAAGAGACCTGATTGGACATGGACATATTAGAGTCGAATGTAACACCTATATTTTTACAGACGACAGAGGGCTTAATTTTACAATTTCCGATGGTGATATGAGAGACTTTGACCTTGGCCAGTTGAGCTACAGAACCAAGTAATATCATTTCAGATTTGTCGTTGTTTAACTTGAGTGAATGGGAGCCCATCCATTGTATGACATCATCTAAGCAAGATTCTAGTTTGTGGATGATACTAGATGCATTCTGTTGATTTGGGACAAAAGAAGCATAGATTTGAACATCGTCGGCATAGCAATGATAATTAATTTGATGGTGATCAAAAACATCGCTCAGTTCACTCAAATATATAGAAAATAGCATCGGTCCACCAACTGAGCCCTGTGGGACGCCACAGTTCAGGGAGACAGGATCAGATTGAGTCCCATTAATATATATAACTTGCTGGGGAGGTTGGAAATCCACCTACGAAAGTTGTATCCGATAAGTTGTATGTTCGTGAGGCAGGGATGGAATTGTGCCTTTAAGTACCAGCATGGAATGGAATGTGGCAAACAGTCATGAGTATGTCATGAGAAAACAATTGTTTGCTGTATAGACCTTTCTTTTGTTGATAAACAAAGTGCACCGGTTGGCATGGACGGCCGAATGTTAGCAAAACATTCAATCGTGTTAACAAATGTTGTGACCAAATTCAACATTTTCTGTAAAGATTCATGAACGGAAATACCTTCCATGATTGGTTGATTTGTTTCCAACAAATTCAACACTATTTTTGAATATTTGTGTAACACTGCTACAAACTGTGGCAATCTGTTTTTGATTGCAGTTATGGCTTTCCATACTTTTCCAACCTGGGTTGGCAAAAACTCGGGCTGTGACGTTGCAAAAGAAAGGTCTAAAGGGATAAAATCGCAGTTTTGTGCTTTGAAATCGATGGAATAACAAGCAATGGGAGCCATTTTGACAGTTACATTTTTGTTTTCTTCCTATATTTTTTCAGAGTTCAAATCTGCGTTGGCCCTATATATCAAAGTATCTTTCTCATAACTTACTCGTGACTGTGCGCCAAATTCCATGCCATTAAAGGCACAATTTCCTCAAATACTTCACTTTTCTGTCCCAATATGATATGATAAGAAGTCATTGATACAGTTAAAAGATAGCTACATAAGTAATTTTTAAAGAAAACTCGCAAGCGGCCCCTAAAATGCAGCCCGAACCCCAAAGCGGTTACATCGGGGTTGTTTGGGCTACATTAGGACTCGGGATACATTAAAGGGCAACACAAACGTACAACTTAGCAACAAACTTCACATCATAGCGGTTAAGAAGAACGGGCTCTGGTGTTTCTGATCAGCAGGGTGTGGATTTGAGTCCCAGTTGTGGCACTTGTGTCCTTGAGCTAGATACTTTACCATAATTGCTTCGTCCTTCGGATGGGACATTAAGTCGTAGGTCCCGTGCACTAGGATTGGTAATATACGTTTTAAAAAACAGAACACTTAAGAGTAGGGGTTAACTTCGGTGTTTCTGGTTCACATCAGCAAGCACCCTTGTTTACGGGTTTCCTCAGGCTTGTGAGCAGCAGCGATTAAGTTCACTTATGAGTCATCCTTGGTTTCATTACCAGAAATAAATATTAATAATAAATCATGGTAGGCCTAGTCTCGAAACTTGTTTCTTACCCACCAATGTAAATTATAATGCAATAATATCTGTCATAACCAGATCTTAATGTTCTTATGGCGAATCAAGTGATGACATTTCAGCGCACGAAACATCGCATGTCGTATGGTGAATAATAGTATTATAATATGTATTGATACACATTACTCCCTCTATAACAAGTAAAAATTGGCTTATCTTTAAATATATTTTGCCTTGAGGTAGATAAAAGAGATAATGGTTTCGACAAGACACACATCATAGTTGGATTCTGCTGCTTCAGACAGTATTGGACGGTACACACGAGCGCAATGGGACGCATTTAAATTATATTTACTTGTGTGAAACCTTTGTATTGTTACTCAAAGGGAGTGTATACCTTTTTGTATTTAATCCAAAATGTTATGACCATAAATACTTACTTAGCAAAGAACACTGAAGAGGTGTGGTTGCAATAAAACATCGTTAGAAACGATACCGTTTGAAGAATAAAGGTTTAGAGAAAAAATTGAATCACATCTAAAGTTGAATCCGAGAAAGGCTTCAGGCATGAGGCCTTTCTCAGGCACCTGAAAGCACACAATTCTATGTTTTTTCTTTCAATTTTTTTTAAACCGAAACTTCGACTACCAATTGAGCCCCAAATTTTCACAGGTTTGTTCTTTTATGAATAATGTTAGGATACACCAAGTGGCAATATTGGTCTTTGACAATTACCAAAAGTGTATCCTGTTTGAAAGGTTTTATGCCAAGTCAGGTGTCTAATTTTTCTAATCTCCTTTTAGACTTGATTGTAGTAAATTAATACCCTTGCAAACGAACTTCTGGAAATTAGCAATTTTGGGTCATAAGTGATTGTAAGGATGACCGTTTTATATGAATGAAAGAAGGTCAGGCCGTGCTTTTTTGGGGGGGGGGGGGGGGTTAAATAAGGGACTAAGGCTACATCTCGAACCTCTTCTGCTCTTATATGTTTTTAAAGCTCAGTGTGACATGAGAAAGCTTTAAAAAGCACATAATCACGCACAAACCAATTAAAAAGAGAATGCAATTTGATACACTATCATTTACTTTAAAGGGCCCCTGGAGTAAATATTTCTTAGGGAATACATTTGGAGCTACTTCCTAAGCCCCTTTATTATGAGTTTGAAAACTAAATGGCATCAAATTTTTGTTAATTTAATTGAAAGGTTAATTTCTGTAAAGATTTATAAAACAGTTTCCTCTTTTATCTGGACAACTGAGGTCGCTGTCGTAGGGATGTCATTTCAGGGAGACACTTTTTCTTTTTGCTGTTGAAAAAATATATAATTGTCAACCCCCCAAATTTGTTCGTTAAAAAAGAATTTGTGAGAAAAGTTTGAAAAAAATGAAAATTACGGCAGCGAAATATACTAAATTTTTTCCACCTTTTGTGCATAAACTAATTGCAACATTGAGATTTCTGTCTGACATGACATTGCACTTTTGCTCATGAACGTAGGACACAAAGGTGCATCTCCAAGTATTGCATTTAAAAAATTAAATTTCATGAACCCTTTAATATTGGCGCGTTTTGCCGGACGTGGCATTGTGTGTAGTGTGATGGTATGGAAATGAACTTGATTAAGTGTGAATAAAATTTGAAATAATATTAAAGCCAAGGTAATGTACTCGACACTTAGGTGTTACATTCATGCCATTTATAACAAAGCGCTTATTGGGCTTGTATGTCAAATTTATGAAAACTCCTGATATATGCAAGCAAAGCTGTTTGAAACGTGGAAGGTACAACACACTCAATCTGTGATTATATTGGATTAGCAAAAGCCGTTATTGAATTAGATCGCATGAGTGATCAATTCCTTCTTGAAGATGCTATAAACTACGGACCATCTGGAAAATGGCATTCATGTAAGATGAGAAATAATTTCCCGAATTAAATAACAATATAAATATGATGTCATTTTGACATGCTTTATTGCGAAAGAGGACGTTGTTATAATTGTGTCTTGAGGTCGTTGACTCCACGGAGTAAAATCTTCAAAACTTATTCGCTCATGCTTATTGTTTTTGTATCTTAACACTAAGAAAGAAGTCAATTTCACTTGTGATTCATTTGATTCCATTTGCCATTGTCTCAACATTTACTTGATGTTATCGTCCTGGGCCCCCGAAGAAGGATATCATGATAATGATAGTTTGGTGCCGTTGAAAGGGGCTTATGTGAACAATTGTGTTTTAAGAAAACTGAGCACAAGAGTTTGATCGCTTGTCTGCCTCGTAAGTCATTATAGGAAGGTTAAATTATGAGTGGGATTGGGGAAACAAGTCTTTGGGATAATTCTAGCAACAAAAATGAACAGTAATGCCGTATTTATTTGGTCGAGAGTCATTTGATTGCTTACGGCCTTTTGTTACCGAGAAAAGGTACTTTCTGGGCCAGGAAGATGGGCGTAGAGCCTTACACCCTTGTTCCGTATACGCGACGTTATGCTCTCTCTATCTTTAGCCAGAAATATGTTTATAAAGTTAGCCATCGGATTTTTAAGTGTGTTATAATTTGTCTGTAAGCATTGCAATTCACATTTCTGATACGTGTCGTTCACCTTAATACCAGCTGAGGCTTACTGATATTACATTCGGAATGAACCATGTTTCATTTCAATTCATTTGTTAATTCTGGTTGTGAAGCCAATGACTCTCAGAAATGCAAACCTAATCACTTTACTAATTAGCCTAGAACCCCATAGAGAGAAGACGAAGAAGGAAGTTTCCAGCTTTAAATTTGGGAGGAAAACCCCAGAGAACTATCATCCAGGGAAAACCCACGCAGACATGCAGGTGGGGACTGAAAACCCAATCCACACAGGTGCCCCCGGTGGGATTCGAAGGCAAGGAAAGATACCACAGCCAACCCAACCGCCTTAATTGTGATTGAGGGGGCGGGTATTACTGTTATAAGGCCCCGTCGCATAGTAGCGATTAGAGCTAACTTATGCCTTGCGTACAGATTTTTTCTGAAAATTTTGCAAAGTCCAGATACGCTCAAATTATCGGCTGAGAAAAAATATGTTTCTTATCGAACTCCTGACGTAAAAAAACCAATGTGTAACGAATGGTTAGCGTATAACTATAGCGTCCATATACGAATGACAGAGCATGCAAAAAAAATGCTTGCATAACAAAAATTATTATCATTAAGCTTTCAGACTGAAGCTATTAATCAAAACAATCATGTACGTATCATGTACTTTGTCTCCACTCATGTTTAAAAATGCATTTGGAGTTTCTGAGAAATCTTTGTGTGAATTAGATCAAGTCTGTATATCCGAGTATCATTTTTTGTTTGTACTGTGTAACAAGGGCATAGTCATCGATTCTTTGTAAATAATTACTTGCCATCTGGAAGTGCTGCTTCACAACACGTCATTATACATGGATACTAACGTGGTCACAGAAGCTATTATTATTATTTTTTTTTTTAAATGAGCACCAGACTAAATCGTCCTTCTAGGTTTTGGATGGGCAAAAGGGTAAAGTTATTATACAGGATTGGTACAGATGACTAGATAATCACAGACAGTGTTCATGTTTTGTGTGACCAACCACTAAATGAAATAACAAACCTGATGACATTTTGGCTTAATCTGTCCTGTGAGTAATATTGAAAAAATATTGAAAAACCGTGTAAAATTGTTTGCATGTAGACACATAAGGTCCTTAATTTTGGTTGTGGCGACCGAAATCGACTGTTAGGTAGGCCTATGTTTAGGTTTTCAGATACAGTTGTCTCGAATCATTTCAGAAGAAATGTTTCTAGCATCTTCACAATACACCGATCCATTAAGCCACGCCCATTTCTCATTGACCAATCACAACCGCGAAATCTGATCACCATTTGAGCCGTTTGGTGATCTTTGCACTAACGGTGATCGGGTTTCGCGGCTGTGATTGGTCAACTCGTAAGGAGGCGGGGCTTAATGGATCGGTCTATTAGTAACCTTTTAGACTGAACTTAAAGAACAATGTTTTTTAACCTTACCAAATTCTTTAATTTAAGGGGAAGCAAAAAATTAAATTAAATATAAAATTTATTAAATTCCCAAAGTCTGGTATCTAACAATGCAGTAACTGAACATTGTGAATTAGTAAGCTGGTAAGAGGTTTTCGGGAAAACTAGACATCATGTGTCCTCGTGTCTTATATTCACAGTTCCGGGTGCTCGACCAGTGTATTCATAACTATTTTTTATAAGCATTTATTTAGCAGAAGAAAAGGAAGAAAAAGAAGAAGAAGAAAGAACGATCTCAGTCATGCTGTAAGCAGAATCGAAATCAACGAAGCGGAAAGATATTCAATGAATCGTCGCTAAACAAATTTATAGCCGAAAGCCCTGAAGATTTCCATTTTATCGCCTGGTGATATTCAGCTTAATATAACTAGAACTTCATTAAAGTCGACATTGATGAATGGGTGGTTCAAATAATATATCATTTCCGTGAGAAAGATCTCCATAGGGAGATGGTAAAATAAAAATCACCATAGTGCACATACTGGTCGAGTTTTCTGTCTTGTGAACTAGTGAAGTGAATGGAATGTTTTTTATACCGTTGCCAAGAATATATAGAAAAGCAATCATTTGGTTATTCGAGCGCTAATCAAAAAGCACCCAAGCGGAAACCTAGCGGCTTGGCTATCCCTCTTAAAGGGAGGAGTGGCCGAAATCATAAGACGCTGTTAAAATATCCGGGAAAGACCCGAATGCACACACCGGTATGCAAAAAAAACTGCGTAGCTCGGTGTTGCAGTCACTTTGAGGAAAAATTATCTTCTTCAACACTGTTAAATTGTCCAAAACTGTCCAATTAGTGTTTCAAGTCCTTTATATGGACCTCTTTTGTTCCCATGTCCACACTTCGTATATGGCGTTAAAACACCCTTTTGGCCTAAATTTGTACAGTTTTGTTACTCCTTCCCATCGCCCCCCCCCCCCCCCCATTTTATTTAGTTACTTCATAAGAACTTATTCATGTATATCCTTAATGTTTTCACAAACAAGCAAGGTTTTCACCAGTGTTGAAGAATATGCTTGTCCTTAAAGGCACTGAACACGTTTGGTAATTGTCAAAGACCAGTATTCTCACTTGGTGTATCCCAATATATGCATAAAATAACAAGCCTGTGAAAATTTGGACTCAATTGGTCATTGAAATTGCAAGAAAATGATGAAAGAAAAAACACCCTTGTTGTACAAATTAGCGTTTTCAGATAGGAATAAAAGACTTCTGGCCAGAAGTCTTTTATTATTTTAGTGAGAAATTACCTCTTTCTCAAAAACTACGTTACTTCAGAGGGAGTGGTTTCTCACAATGTTTTATACTATCAACAGCTCTCCGTTGCTCGTTACCAAGTAAGTTTTTATGCTAATAAATATTTTGAGTAATTACCAAACGTGTACAGTGCCTTTAAGTGCGCATTACAACAACAAAATCCAAAGAGGGAGTAACACAGAGCTGTGTGTTTCTTTCGGTGTTTGTTTGGTTAATTTTTTTTTATTTTTTATTTTTGTTGGGTTGTTTGTTTGTTTGTTTGGGGATTTTTAGGGGTGTCTTGTCTTTTTTCTTCGTATAGTCGTTCACAATCATACAAATGCCTATTACGATCCGAATCGGTCAATGGGGAGGCCTAGGGATGGGGCAGGGAAGGGGAAATATCAATGAGACCCACAACTTTTACTATCTTTCTACGTGGAATTAACACCATCTTTCACTTGTGTTTCTAACTTCAACTCTCTCTCAGTACACTCTAAAAACTCCTGGGTCAGAGTTGACCAGGTTCCGGGTCCAAGACTGGGGTCTGACCCATTTCTGGGTAGGTGTTAACCGGACTTTGTGTCAAAATTACACAAACGGGTCAAACTGACTTATAATCCGAGAAGAAAACAAGGTCAGGGCCCCTGGAACGCAGAATCCGGGTCAATTCTGATCCGGAAGTTCTTAGAGTGTACATTCAATCAGTTATCAACATTGCAATGACTATGTCAATTGCATCTTTTACATGTTCTTATAATACGAAAACTTGTTATTGTCCGCTCTTAATTGACATTATTTGATATTAAACAATAATTAAATTCTGCATTTTCATTTCCCGTCCCGATGGTCAAAAAAAGTCCTTGAACAAAAACATATTACTATTCTGCTCCCGAGGCTGCATCTTCTCGTTATTTTTCTGTATTTCCGTTACCGATAACCACTTCACTTTATCGTTCCTGTGGCCAATATCAATCTATTTCACTCTTTCCATACCCGGAGAAAGTGTCCTCTTCCCCGCATCGTTTCTCTCTACAACCCCGTCAAGTTCTTATCAATTCTGAGTTTTCAAAATCCTCCAAGGATTTGCCGTCTGTCTCTCTTTCTAATCTGTCAAACCCCCTTCGCTCCAACTGTCTTTCCTCCTCAATTCCTCCATTGATTTAAACACTTAACTTGTCCAGCCAACTTCCACGTCCTGTTTTTTACATCTCCTTCGCTGTCTCTACCTTCCATTTTGAATTGTCCTGATTTGTTTCTTTCCTTCTCCGTTTTCTTCAACTCTATTTCATCAAACATTTCGCCTCCTCCATCCCTTCGACTAGCAAATCCCTTAAGGGTTGGTAATTAGAGCCAAGCGACACATCCGATCTTGTTGCTTGCAGTGCAGGGCTGTGAGGATCATGCCTGGCGTCGTATATTCCATAGACGAAATCCGTACCGGAATTACTGTTTCTTTTCACCATAGATGCTTATCTATTGAAAAGAGACAAAAGCCACTCCGTTTTTGGATTCTGTTCAAGATGTGTACCACAGGGTTGAAAGTTAAGCGATCAACCAATATTGTAAATTATTTTGCCATTTTTGCACTTCGTTACGAATATTCCAGGGTGCACTTTTAATTTTAACATGGTTTTGTAACCCTGGGAAGCCCAAGGTTTATTAATAATAAAAAGGGGGTGAGTATTGTAATAGAGGATATTAAGCAAAGGGTTAAGGTTAAGGCTGCAAAAGTGAAGAGGAATGACGACACAGGTCGCTATTCATGTTACATGGATGTCACAGTGGGGCTGAGTGGGTGTTTGACTTATTTTTCCCCCATTTTATATTTGTTTTGAGATTTTTCAAATGTGACATATGTGTCACTATGTGTCACATGGGGCTCCCCACATTGATTCACTGTTTATGCTACACGTCTAGCATCATGACCGTTGAATCTCGAAAACATTAATATTCATGAGTTAGTCAGTACGTTCAAATGACTGGAAGCTCTCCTTCAAACAGAAACTCTTGGTTGACCAAACGGACAATAATTATGTGGTGAAAGATAAACCTTAATGAGAGAAACAAATGTAATTTTAAACAAACAAATCGTGTTAGAATTATATTTTCGGACCCACCAGACAATCCAATTATAAGAGAAACCCCCATTGGATCGAAGGCAAATGAATGAGTGGGTGTTTGCTTTCCCTAGGGCGATATATCTGCTAAATCGCTTAATTAGATACTGGACATCGTTTGTGAAAATATTGGTCAAATTAAGCTCAATCCAGATGGTCAAGGTCTAAAGATTCTTTCAAAGAATGTAGAGATTGTGGGAGCTTACAGCAATAGATCTCAATTATTACGCAGTACCGTTGGGCATCTTTTAACCACAAATGACAATGAAAGCAATCAGATTATGTGTCCTCCCAGCCTCGATATGATTACATTCGTTGTATGGAAAGAAAATTTGAAGATTGGGGCACCAAGATAATGGCCTGTTTTGTCTCAGTCCCACTTTTCTGCCATGCTACACCAAAAAGGGTTATCCGCAGTAAGTAAACTAGTTGGTTTGATCATGGGGCAATGGTTAGATGCGCAGTAAGTAAACTAGTTGGTTTGATCATGGGGCAATGGTTAGATGCGCAGTAAGTAAACTAGTTGGTTTGATCATGGGGCAATGGTTAGATGCGCAGTAAGTAAACTAGTTGGTTTGATCATGGGGCAATGGTTAGATGCGCAGTAAGTAAACTAGTTGGTTTGATCATGGGGCAATGGTTAGATGCGCAGTAAGTAAACTAGTTGGTTTGATCATGGGGCAATGGTTAGATGCGCAGTAAGTAAACTAGTTGGTTTGATCATGGGGCAATGGTTAGATGCGCAGTAAGTAAACTAGTTGGTTTGATCATGGGGCAATGGTTAGATGCGCAGTAAGTAAACTAGTTGGTTTGATCATGGGGCAATGGTTAGATGCGCAGTAAGTAAACTAGTTGGTTTGATCATGGGGCAATGGTTAGATGCGCAGTAAGTAAACTAGTTGGTTTGATCATGGGGCAATGGTTAGATGGCGGTTATCATTCATTGACTTCAACTGTAGCCCTACGTTTTACACACAAATTATCAACAGAGCATACGGGGACCATAGAGTTATCGCTGGTGATTTTTGTGGGATTTTCTTGGTTTCTGGACTGCGTTTGCTCGCACCACTATACTGCGATTATACAACATTAATTAAAACGATAAATTAATATCATAGCGTAATTCAGAAGCGTTTCTTTTTTTAAATTTCGAGATGCGTGAAAACACCTAACAGTAACAGCTGGTACTTGGCATCGATAACCAATTATTACAACGCACTTGTCTAGCTCAAAGCATTATAATTTATACTATACGAGGATAATCTCTCGTTTGGTACAAAGTGTCCCCTGTCTTGTAATTAATCAAACATTGACAAATGTCTTTCCTTGTTAACGACTAAGCATTATAATCATTATTTTTAGAGACCTTGTCTTCCTATTGTGCTAGGGCCGTCTGTATATTAATTGCATTTGCGCCGTAGTCTTGTCTCCAGCCGGTTTTGTACGAGTCAAGGCTGACTCTAAAAAAACAGATTACAAGTAAATTCATTTTTTAGGGACAACCTTGCTCTAGTTTCTCGAGGAGAATCTTCGATGTATTGTGTAAAGTGCCTGTCCATGAAAGAATAATTGTATGACTGAAACCTTAACAAACATTTCAGGTCAACCTTTTAGCTAAACAATTTGGTCTATTCTTCCTCTTGCTTTTGTTATAAACAATGTAACATTAAGAATGCGTACAAATGATGTATATATGGATTGTCTCTTTTCAAAACAAACATGAAACAACTTTCTTCAAAGTCTAATTTTAAATTAAATGATAAGATTATAAGTAAACCATGATATTTTATATTAATTAAAGATATACTTCTAATTTTAAATTAAATGATAAGATTATAAGTAAACCATGATATTTTATATTAATTAAAGGTATACTTTTTATTTGGTAATATGAGACGAACCCTAATAACTATACACTATTCCAATTTCAACCAAATGAAAACGAGCAGAATGAGAGCAACAACAAAATTAACTTTGACAATCTTTGTAGGTCAAACGTTTTCAAAAAGTATGTGTTTAACCAGTTGATATAAAATATTCTGTACAACAATTCTACTTCAAAAGCTAAAAAAAGACCGAGAATTTAATTTAAACTATAATCAACAATGTACGAGAGATATTTCCCCTTATTTTCCAAAAGCCAAGTAATCCAAGAAGGACGAATGATTAGCCAGCCCCCTGTCGCTTCCCATTGCCCAAATAATAATGAAAAATTGTGGCAGTTGGGGGGAAAAAACAGGACAAGCCTCCTAGATGAAATTCACTGTTGTAATTGCATCCGCTTCACCGAGTGAAAGAGTACACTTCATTGAATGTTGTTTCAATCCAGTTATATGTTTAAAGGTGTATTCAGACAGCCCACTGCCGAGAAATGTCCCAATGGAAGAATTTCGAACGCTACGTTGCAGCAGATTTGTCCGTTGTTTACGTCGTTCTACCTGAGCATGGGCTCATCGGCGAGAACACTGGAGTTACCTGGTCAGTTTGATGCCACCTAACGTCCCCGAAATTATCCCTTTGGGAAGAGAATACAAGCAAAACGGTATCTTTAAAATATACTTCTTGAACCTTTCTAGTAGCCGTGAAACCGTTATTGTTGAAAGTACTTTAGACCTGGTGACACTGACATCATAGTCTCAAGTCTCGCGAGTATTCGCATGTTGGGACCCGTTAGGTGCATGATTTTTACTTTGCTACACACGTGGAAGCACACAGCTTTATATACGGGGTCCTTTCGTTGTTGTCCTACTGTTCCTTGATTCTGAAGAATTCTTTAGCGGGGTACAACAACTAGAACGAAAGAAAACCTTTCAGTGCTCCATCATACAAAATATCCCAGAGTGAGTGAGCCCAAAATGAACCAACGGTTCCCCTAAAATGTTCAAATCATAGCGAGGCTTGCACGAATAAAAAAAAAAAAAAGTAAGTGTACCATTTTTGTTTTATGCATTTATTTTAATTATAATTTTGATTTATGTACATGATTACAATTAACACGACTTTACGTCATAGTAGCACCCAAGATATACTGTGTAAAAAAGTAAAAGTTTGGTCAGTTTTATTTCACTGTTTCTTTTTTAATTGAAAGTACAAGTTGCCCTTAAAAAATGCTAGGTCCAATTTTGGTCCGATTTGACCCAAACATTTTGATTGAAATTTCAAATCGTAATTTTTTATAGATTCGAATAATTTATTCATTTGCATTGCAGGTAATGCACGGAAGACTCTGCCAATGATAAATGGTTGTTAAATAAAACACTTTAAATTAATTATGTTCAGAATCCTGACATTATCACGTTCGTAAGCCATTTACAGACAATTTTGCATGTTACTTGTATTTTGTGCATCGTCCTTGGCCTATATGCAAACATTTTTATTCTTTTCGTTTTGAAACATCATCTGAAAACAAATCTTTTGACGAAAGTTGGGCCGTGCAACTTTAATGGTGTAATATTTCGAAGGTAAGAGGGTGGTCTGAACATGTCTCATAAAAAATAAACATCGAAACTGTATCTCGCGATACGGATGAAGAACACTGTAATGATTTTGCTGCCCGTGTGTGGTCTTTAGTGTCGTCAGAGTGGGCTGAAGGGGCCTACCTGTAATTATTAAACAATTAGAATGCTTGACCAGTCTGAAAATGTGTCACCGTTCAATAGAATGTAATAAATGCATCAGAAATAAAGAACAAAATGCTTTAAAGGGTGTGTACAACATCGGTAAGATTGAAAATATAAATGTTCACAGATTTGCACATAATTGACATGGTTTAAAGATGGTCATGGTGGAAATCTTCCCTTGAAACTGTATCTCGCGATACGGATGAAGAACACTGTAATGATTTTGCTGCCCGTGTGTGGTCTTTAGTGTCGTCAGAGTGGGCTGAAGGGGCCTACCTGTAATTATTAAACAATTAGAATGCTTGACCAGTCTGAAAATGTGTCACCGTTCAATAGAATGTAATAAATGCATCAGAAATAAAGAACAACATGCTTTAAAGGGTGTGCCCAACATTGGTAAGATTGAAAATATAAATGTTCACAGATTTGCACATAATTGACATGGTTTAAAGATGGTCATGGTGGAAATCTTCCCTTGAAATTGTTTTGCTTGAAATGCCATAGTTTTTAGGAAATGAGTAAAACAATAGTCTTTATCCTGCAGGATAAAATCTTATGTTTGAAAAAAAGTTAAAACATAATTATAATGGGGTTTTTCTATGTTTTCTCATGACTCCGAAGACCAATAATATTGAGCTTAAACTTTCATAGGTTTATTATTTCATGTATATGTTAGGTCACATCAAGTGTGGATACTGGTCTTTGACAATTAGGCCTACCGATGTTGTACACACCCTTTAACAACGATGGTTGTTAATGTTAGGCAATAATACGCGCTAAAAAGTCCCGGGTGAGGATTGAGCTTGGGTCAGTGTGATCCGGAATCTGTATCAAAATGACTCAGAAATGGGTCAACTTGACACAGAATCCGGATCAATATCCCATTTCTTTACCAGATTCCGGGTCAACTGACCTCAAAATGAGTCAGGCCCCTGGAATCCGGAATCCGGATCAATTCTTGGCAGTGAGTTTTTTAGTCGGTTTAGTCCTGTTGGGAAACAAAATCCACAGAGTGGAACCGCGATCCTAACCCAAGAAAACATCCAAAACCTATCTCTGACATGAGAACAAACAGTTCGCACCTAATTACGAATAAGTTTATTATAATATAATTTTTGCTAGTTTGTTGCTTGTTTTTTATTTTTACAGGACAAAACAGCCTCTGAGCTGATTTTTGTATCCTGTATAAAAATGTTTTAATAAATAAATGAATAAATAAAGTCGTTCGTCAATACGGATGACTAATTTTGTAGTTTAATTAGTAAAACGAATTCGTAATTTGTAACACGATAAGGTTATTCAAACAATGTAACGTATTCATAACAAACTGGTATTTCAAGTAAGCAATACAAATAAATGAATAAATGAATAAATAAATAAATAAATACAATTTAAAAAGACTTCAAACTTGCATCTTGTCGTCGGGCGAGCCAAGTGATGTAGTGGTTAAAGGCAAAACATTTTAAGGGCGCGTTGTAATTTAAGCTGTTAAGCTTTTATTCCAGCTGTTTTGCTGGTGGGATTGTTTTCTCACATACATTGCTTGTGACATGTCAATCTAAAACCAAAATAAAAATCAGTGCGTCACATTTTGAAACCAATGCGAAATATCAAAACCAATGCGCTTGACTAACGTGACTAACCATCTCTAACATCAACCTTGACTTCCATGTTACGCGTTTGACTTCCTCCAAAAACTACGATTTATTAGTATATTTTTCCGTTTATTCCCTCGTCTTTCTCTGATATCATCTGCCACACTCTGTTCAGCCATCTGCCAGGTTTGGAATTTGTTATAGTAAGAGGGTTCAGCATTTCGCAAACGTGGGACACGACAGAGCAATAAGGAATTTGTTTATAGGAGGCAATTACGAAACGATTATCCGATTGTGCACGGTTTCTTTTCACTGCGCGACATGACGGGTTCACGGCCGGAGTGGAAGCTGCTCCAGCGTTTGTGTTTACATTGTTTTCTTGGAAAATGTGTTTATTTCAAAACAGGATGCTTACATGTTGCTTCTGACATCCAATATGTTGTTGTTGGCTGTATTTTATTTATACGAATATTTTGTTGTATTAAACTTAGACAAAATGGCGTCAGTCTTTGTTGCTCAAAACATAAACAAAGGTGTTTTAAATCCTTTAGACATAGGATATCGGTCGTACCGTTTGGAAGACATTGTGATTTTTAAATGGACAATATTTCACAAGCGGTATTGCTGTATTATACACCTTTGCTATCGAAGGGAGATAGCGCAAGTCTCTAGGATAAAGTTCTACCTCATTGCCCTACTATACAAGGAAATACTGCGTGTGATAGATGAAGTGCCTTTCAATTAAAATCTTACGAAATGAAAGCTTGACTTCAAACAGACCGCGACACTTTGTGCTTTCTTAAGCTTGAAGGGCAATTGTGTTTCACTTGATACTACGCCAGCATCCCGGAATTAGCTTTGACTTCAGACAAGCTCTATTGGACTTGCCCCAACCTCGGACTCGGCATAAATCACAATGCTAAGCACAGACAAATTAAAAACCTTTCTGAATTAAAGGGTGTGTACAACATTGGTAAGAATGAAAATATAAATGTTCACAGATTTGCACATAACTTACATGGTAAAAAGATGGTCATGTAGGAAAACTCCCCTTGAAACAGTTTTGCTTGAAATGCCATAGTTTTTAGGAAATGAGTAAAATAATAGTCTTTATCCTGCAGGATAAATTCTGATGTTTGAAAAGAAGTTAAAACACATGAGGTTTTTTTTCACTGTTTTGTCATGACTCCGAAGATCGATTGAGCTTAAACTTTCACAGGTTTGTTATTTCATGTATATGTTGGGTCACATCAAGTGTGCATACAGGTCATTGGCGATTACCAATGTTGTACACACCCTTTAAAACAGCGATCAATGTCTTAAAGCTGTTATATGAAGGCAGGTAGCAAGCACTATACTTAGTAAATTATCATTTATAGTCGTGACTGGATTACTAAATTATGCTGCTGCTGATGCTGCTGCTGTTGTTGCTGCTGCCGCTGCTGCTGCCGCTGCTGCTGCCGTGTTGCTGCTCTTGCTGCTGATAAGAGTGTATTTGGAGTGTTGTACTGCAAAGGTCTTGAAGTGGACCATGGGCATTTCGCCAATTGATAATAAAAGCCATGAAACGAATGAGGTGTTATATAGCAAGTGCTGCATGTTAGAAACGTGTACGTCTTTAAAATAAAAAGGTCATGATACCCAACCTACGTGTGTCTCGCCTAGGAGCTCCTTGGTCTCACTGACCATGAAGCAAAGCTTCACATGATATCTAACTTAATGTTGCATTTAAAGTCTAGAAGATTGCAGCGTTATATGCTCATATAGGCTGCTCCGTATCCACTAATGTTCCGTTAAGTCGAAATGCCTGACAGCTCGCACCCACGGAGACCACACCACATTAGCCGGTTCCCATTTAGCCATTTAGTCGCTCTGCTGCCTCGGCATATCGCCCTGGAATCTCCAAAGGGACCTCGGGACTGTTCGTTAATCCCAGCAGGTTTTTTTACTCTGCCTCTCACGTCAGAGAGTTGAAGGAAGGTGAATAGAAAGCTCATCGGTCGCATGAATTATCTAGCACACAATTCTACTTAATGCGTATACTATCAGAGTAATCAAGTGCGAAAAAAGTGACCTCGATTTTCAGTTGCCTGCGGAAAAGGGGGTCTTGCGAGATGACTTTATACTCCAATTAGTATTAGGGTCTATAATTTCTGATTAGTATGGACTATTAGCGGAAATGTTTCCTCCGTGTTATTTTTTATTTTTCATTTATGTTAACGTCGGACCCCTCTAGTGTCAGCTATTAACTGGACTGCAGTGCCGATAATTGGTTGGCTAGCGGGGTGTATAGCCAGAGCTGCGGTGGGGTCGAAGTGGGAAGGCTGGACTGCGTTTTGAAAGTAAGGTCGGGTTTTGACATTAAATTTTAATATAATATAAAACCCATTGCAGATCTCTCTGACTTCTTTTTAATTAACCTCCAATCCAAATCCTGTCTTGTGGATTGGCTGCTTTCTCAATGATGTCCACTTGGTGACTGGGTAGAATCGATACCACCAGATGTCGAGTTCAAGAGGGGAAACCGGAATCGAAATAGGCATTCGTAGATCACGTGCGAACAGCAGACGTTAATGTAATTTGTACACAGTACTTCAGACTGCCCCTTGTCTTTCTTGACCTATCTCTTTTTAGCAATGTTTTAGTTGGAATTGCTGTTAAAAGTTAACAGACCAAAGATTGCACGTACGCCTCAATGGATCTAAGGGCCTTTTCGAAACCACGGCGTGGGCTGAGGCTTTTGCTTCGTCAGTCATTTACAAAACGTGTGCTTTCCTTACGGGGCTTCAATCAGGCGGACGTATTCCAAACCGGAGCCCAAAGTATAAACCGTCTTTTCGAAAAGGCGCAATTAGCAATTTATGGTATATTTCCTTGCTACCCATGCTGTGAATTCGAAAACATGACGTCATACGGTAAACAAGGCGTCAGTTGCATCATTTGATTTTGCTTCTCAGGGACTTTTGTGTTAAAAACAGGCAGGTCTTCACTTTCAGTAATAGTGAAAACATTTTCTGGTTTATCTTTTATGCAGTGCCATCCGGGTATTGCAGCAGATGCCCTATTCGATCAACTGTACCGCAAACCCCAGATGACCATGTTGATGGGGAGTCAGTGCTCAGATGTCTCCAAACACATAGCGCAGATTGTTCCATATTGGAATCTTGTTATGGTAAGTAAAGCTAGACCTACAGTAGAAAATGCGGCACCAGACTCTTCAAATAACCTTTACCGAAATTGTTACCAGTTTGTAATGGTGCTTTCGCTAAAGAGGGACTCATAAGGTCAAATTCAATTTTGTGATGCACTCATTATCCAACAATAGAGTCGATAGTGAAAAAATGAAAACTCTCTCACCTCGTTAAAACAGTGTACACTCTCTCACCTCGTTAAAACAGTGTACACTGAATGCCATTGTTTTTAATACCTTCCTAATGCGAACTTTGTTCACACCCGAAAGCATCACATTGCGTCAGATTTGATATAAACGGCTCTGTATACTTTTGTCTTTCTTTCTTTAATGGGGAAGTTTAGTTCATTCGTGAACGTCCATGACATTCATACAAAACGGCAGTGAATGTGACCTTTCGACTAACAAAACAATTGTGTGGAGTGTACAGAACCGTTTATTGTTAACATCCAATGACGTCATGCTTCAATTTTCGCTCTCAATGAGTATCAAAATACAATGATAGTTATTCTATTATAAGGATAGGGACTTCCAATTTTTTCCCCACTTTCATTAAAACTTTATACCTGCTGGCAAATGAGTGCGTTACATAATTTGAATTTGATCTGGAGCACCACTTCAAGTTGGTACTAGCCAATAAAATGTGTTGTTTGTTCCGGCGGTTTCCCTGGGTTTATTTTTAATACTTCTTTAAGCAGTCACTATATCTGGACTGTTAGCACACCTGCACCTCAACAGTCCACCCAATGACCCAAAGCAATATTGAGAAATATTTTGAAATACGCAAAAAAAATATATAAAGTCATAGCAACAACTTTGCGCTAAGGCAGAATACGCGTATATAAAAGAGATGCCCAAACGAATAACACCCTCCTCTGTGCAGCTTTCTACCTTTTCCGAAATTGATACACCGCTGTGAAGCAAAATATGGCGTCCTTCAGAATAACAGACCTGTGGCCTACAAACAGCATTCTGTACGCAACATCACCTTGGTGGCTTAAAGCTTAAGCAATATACATTTATCACAGCGCTTATGTTTTTGTTGCCATTAAAATCAATCGAACCATCCAAACCGAGGTGGGCTAAGTGTACAACAAAATAGAGTTTGACCTTCTTTCGTTGGTAATTGAAGCTAGTAATCATTATTGCCATTGAACGCTGTGAACAAAACAAAGATGAAGGCAGCACGGTAGAGGTCTTTAGTGACAGACTTGATTCGACATCACATTTTCAAAACCAGTTCGTGTATGAAGAGAATACACCGGTACGATAACGTGACTCACTGACAATATGCCTGACATTCGATCAGTGCCAATTCCAATTTGCAAAGGTTCCGATGGCGACTAGGAGCGTCTGTTCCAATTTTCTTTAAATGTGGTGACTCCTGGCTGCACTTGTCTGTGTTGCCACCCCTTGATTAATCAATGAGCACTCTGCACCCATTATGTGACTGTAGTAGCACTAATGATAAGTTAATGGGCTGTCTTTTCCGTGTCCAATGCAATTAATGGAAGATTTAAAGACATATTGGCGATGGTCAAACAAACATTTTTCTCGATTTTCTGTCTGGGGGTTAAATTGGTACAAACTTGATTGTAAAGTTGATTTAATCCCACTCTGGGAGACACTTACGTCGGTCGGAAATGCAGTAAAATTTGTGGAAAGTCGGTATGGACTAAGCTTTTAAATATTTCGATATCAAAAACACGGGATTCTTCTCTCTAAAATAGATAATTCTTGACTCAAATTCAACCCTTCAATTTTTAACTTGTTTATAGAATTCCTATCATTTTGTTTGTATGTGTTTTATGGGGAAAAACTAATTATTACTGCGTTTTGGCAGTAAAAACGGAACATGTTTACGGCCAACAACCGTGCAGTTAACTTAAATCTCGCTGCTGGTTCTGAGAAGAATCAGTGTTGGGGTAGAGTAGAGTCGTAGAGGCTTTGAAAATATGTTCTGCTCGTCTTAAAGGAATACCTCTTCAATTGAAGAGAAGTCTTACTCAGTTTCTACCCGTGAAGCTCCTCAGTTCTTCGATGATTCAAAAAGAATGTGCTATTCTGAAGAATAAATATTTGTAGGCTCTTTTCAGTGTCAGCTTTCATTGCAAAGATTTGGTTATTGCTGCTGCTGTTGATGTTGCTGTTCTCGTTTGTTTTCACGTGTTGGAGTAACCTTCTAAAAACTCCCGGGTCAGACATTTTACACTGAATCAGTTTCAGGGGTCAGGGGGCCTGACCCATTTCAAGTGGTTAGGCTTTGAACTCATATTATGCGGCATTTTGATCCCTTTCTTGGTCATTTTGACACAGATTCCGGGTTATAATGACCCATAAATTGGTCAGGCTCTCTAGGATCCGGAATCAGGGTCAATTTTGACCTCAGAGATTTTGGAGTGTAGATAATTCAGCTTTGTTTGGTAGCCCTGGCGGCCTTTCAGTTTCGTATTGTATCTGTGTACAGCACAGAGGAAGAGTCCTATATAGGGCTACTGTGTTTGGGAGATATATAAGAAAAAACCACGGTCCCTTTAATTGCGAGAGAAGGGTGGCTGTAAGTTCAGTTGCAGGCATGCACGTACCCAACCGAGATGCAACGATAGAATCCGACTTTGATGTCATCTGTCCCGTGTCTTTCAAAACAGCATTAGCCCCCGATGAGAAAGCCGGTAACGAGACGGAATGCTAACGAACAGTTTTCGGTCAATACATTGGAATTCAAACGGGTAACATTGATGCACAATTCCCCTAGCCGTATAAAGTGTTCAAACTACTCCCAAGAAGAAACGAAGATTAAGTTGAAGGACGCCTAGCAGTGGGATCGCTGATTAAAGGCCTTGCCACATACAAAACAACTTTTACGGGCAACTTGGATGCAACCAACTTCATTACATGCCAAAAGATCATTTTGTTTGTTAAAAAGAAAATCTATACACTATCTTCCTGTTCCCTCCAAAAATATGTAGAAATTATGAAGTGAGTGTTTTGGGCTAATTTGTCTACTTCTTCTTCTTCTTCTTCTTCTTATTGGAGATTGCCTTGACCTGGTTGCCTGTAAATTTTCCCGTTTGACTCGTCCGTAAGGGATGGTACAGTTACAGAGATAACGTAATTTCAAAGTCATTTCAAAGTATGGACCATTATAGGGCCGACCATCAGCGGACGGGACTGATTGGTCATGACATTGTCTGCCATAAAGTCTACCCAAAGTATTATTCGGTATGTAACGGACATTTGAAGTCATTAACTGTAAAACCTACAATTATCACTAACTGTTACTTGAACCACCTAAAATATGTTGGGCTATAATAATTCGATGAACTTATAATTCTACAGATTATCGGTTGTAGAGATGAGACGCTACGTCGTGGTAGAAGTAGTTTACACAGGTTGAATTTAGTCAATTTAGCGTGAAATCGTGCTTGTTCTCTAATGGTAACATAGAAAGAAATATGATTGAAATGCTCTCTGAAATTTTGAAAGAGTTTTGTAGAATTGTTGATCAAAAAGACAATTCAGAGATTTCACCTGTTCTGGTTTATCAAGGCATTTCGATATTCAGAATACAGCGAGTTAAATGGAAATTCAGTTAACGAATCATAGAGAGAGATAGTCCCTAAAATAATTCACGATAGAAACAAAATATTGAAAACACTTTTGGGGCTACTTTTTATACTACAAACACCTTTCAATAATGACCTATTTAACCGGACCTTTAAGTAATGACCCTTTAATCTGGTAACCTTTCAGTATTGACCCTTTAAACCGGTAACCTTTCAGTATTGACCCTTTAATCCGGTAACCTTTCAGTATTGGCCCTTTAAACCGGTAACCTTTCAGTATTGCCCTTTAATCCGGTAACCTTTCAGTATTGACCCTTTAAACCGGTAACCTTTCAGTATTGACCCTTTAATCCGGTAACCTTTCAGTATTGACCCTTTAAACCGTTAACCTTTCAGTATTGACCCTTTAATCCGGTAACCTTTCAGTATTGACCCTTTAAACCGGTAACCTTTCAGTATTGACCCTTTAATCCGGTAACCTTTCAGTATTGACCCTTTAATCCGGTAACCTTTCAGTATTGACCCTTTAAACCGGTAACCTTTCAGTATTGACCCTTTAATCCGGTAACCTTTCAGTATTGACCCTTTAAACCGGTAACCTTTCAGTATTGACCCTTTAATCCGGTAACCTTTCAGTATTGACCCTTTAATCCGGTAACCTTTCAGTATTGACCCTTAAAACCGGTAACCTTTCAGTATTGACCCTTTAAACCGGTAACCTTTCAGTATTGACCCTTTAATCTGGTAACCTTTCAGTATTGATCCTTTAATCCGGTAACCTTTCAGTATTGACCCTCTAAACCAGTAACCTTTCAGTATTGCCCTTTAAACCGGTAACCTTTCAGTATTGATCCTTTAATCCGGTAACCTTTCAGTATTGACCCTCTAAACCAGTAACCTTTCAGTATTGCCCTTTAAACCGGTAACCTTTAATTTACAGGTTTCTTACGGCTCCACTTCAGTGACACTCACAGACAGGGAGGTTTACCCGACATTTTTTAGGACGGTGGCCCCCGATTCTTCACACAATGCAGCCAAGGTGGCCTTTTTGGATCACTTCGGATGGCACGAGGTTTCGAGTCTGATACAGGAAGAAGAGCTGTTTTCATTGGTAAGTTAGGCCTACATGTCATGTGGAGTAGGGCTAATTTGCGGCGAGGAGTACGAACAAAAATATTCGTTGAACCAAATTTGTGATTTCACAAAATTACGGACCGTGTTAGTTCATGAAGTGAAAGGAAAACCAAAAATGTCAGGGTTTATTTGTGTGAATCGTTATATTCTACTTTTGAAACATCTTTCCAATCTTATTAAATTTATAACAAACGCTTGTATAGCCTAAAGCGCCCAGTTCGCAGGCAGTGTGCCCCTTTAATGTAATCCTGGCTAAACACTTTAGACATAATGTTTTGGCATAGGCTACTGTGAGGTATAGTGTTTGAGCTACAATTAGGCCCGTACCAATTTTAAGGGAAAGAAAGGAAAACAACTCATACAAATCATGTTTTCTTTTTAAAATGCAAAGAGAACAAACCAAGAAGGACATGCAACATCGTGTATACAGTTAGCTTGTACTGTGACTATTTGCTGTCTCTATGACACCGTAGCAGTCAACAGTAACGACGATTGTTTGACAATGTCTCTTCTTTGAGACCCGCGCCAATATTTGCTAAATGGACCGTTTTATATTTAATTTTTAATGGTCGGCCACGTGGTTAATAGGTGACCAAGCACAAGCAACGTGCAGGCAATACAAGAGTGCATGTTCAGGATGCTGGTGATTGCTGTTGCCTCCTAACAGACGAGTTGACAGAGAAAATAAAAATAATAGTTTGGTCGCCTATGGTGCACCGCAAATCTGCTGGACACGATCTTATTGGGAAAAACATCACGCCATCAGCTGCTCAAATTTGTATTTTTAAATTTAATTGATTAAAGCTCCTGAACAGGACAGTAGAGTTTTTCGACACTAAAAAATAAATAAAGGAGTTAAAATAACCTCAAAAACATATATAGTAACCTTTAAAAAAAATCAGTGTCGTACAACAGAGGAACATTTACAAGAAAAAACCCACCTCAGATCGCAGACTCACACTCCCTGCTCCTCCCCCCCCCCCCCCCTCCTCTGAAACTGAGATGATTATTTGTGTAAAGTTTTGGTTTTGAGGAGGTATACAGCATTTAGTCTGCGTACACCTCTGAAAAGAATGCGATTTTGGCAAATATTTCGGACAAACGCTGTAAATGTGTCAGGGCCCGTGCCACGTTCCAGATCAGAGCAATCATCTCGCCCGAAATTCCGTTCAATTCACCCCACCTTGTGGCGAACTAAACTGATTGATTGCAAAGCACACACCATCAATAACATCAAAACCTGGCGGTGATGTTTGATTGGTCTAGCATTGCAACGAAGGAATCGCTTCGTTTGAGCTTTAGACGTAATTTCTCTCCCTTCCTCCTGATTGGTACCTTTTCGGTGCGATGGTGGGGAAACCACACAGCAGCGAGTGTGTATTCACTGATGGCCAATGGCTAACAACCCCGGAAACTGTTAGTGCTCAGTATTCCCTCGACGTGAGGTAACCAATATTAACCAAAAATACATCTCTGCAAAATCCTTACATCGCAATCATATCAGTTTCTCAATTAAGTCTTAGCCCCTTTTCAATCTCGAGGGGGAAACAAGGCATCTGTTGGCTTACCTACTCTCATAGCAAGGAAAGATGAGACCAATCTTTCATTCCCGTTTTGACCCCTCCAGGTATGAAGCCGACGATAGAGGCAATCGGATACAACTAGCGATCCGTATTCAGAATGAAATTACACGTGGGCTTTCAGTCCTCTAGCGGTGATTCGCAGCCAGCTTCTTCTTTTTCTTCTTCTTTTTTCCTTCTGCAGTCTTTTTCTTTTCTCTTCATTTTGTTTGTCAGAAAATCGCTTCCCGGGTAGTTGGTTCTTAGGGTGGACTGATTTCGTACCCGCCGCGGTGTGCATTGCATTTTATCATTCTATAGCGTGACCTCATTTTGGGCGGGAAAGAACGCTGTGTTTTTTAAGGGAAAATAATTTGATCAACATGTTGTTCGCGCTATCAATGTTGTAACAGCATCGTCTGCTATCCAATTTTGTTGTCCCAGGAGACCGTCAGAAAGTGAAAGGTGAAATGGGAATTAGTAGCAGGTCATTTGATTCTCTTCTCGGGTCTCTGATTATCTTGTGAAAGTGAGAAAAAATTCTCTGAAATAAGCCTTTTCAAAAGAAGGTGGGTCAAGTTTGAAAAGTGCGTCTTCTTCGTGTGATGGGTTTCTATAAGCGTGTCTCGGTTGGAACCGAGGACTTAAACAAAAGGGATATGGGTGTTTTGACAGAGCGAGTACTTGCTTGCTTCCTGTTTATGTACGAGCCTAAGGGGACGTCGCTAAGAAATTATAAAAATCCCAAACATCGGGAGAACAAAGAGAAGACCTCTACCGGGTCGACAAATATTTGTTATTTATTACATTTCGTAAAAGATTTCAACCGTACACGGAAATTGTCAAAACTTAATTAAGTTGAATAAAGTGAGGTTTGTTACGACTAGAAGTTACAGTGAAAAGAGTATGAACAAGTATGTTAAAGAATATAGCACATGAAAGTCTGCAAGGTGTATGCAGAAAACTGTAGTATTAAATGTTTCCCTATAATTGCGATTTTGGGCAAGGTTTGAAAAGAACCACCGAACCTAAATACACTTCCAAACGGTTGATACACAGGCCTATAATGTTGTGGATTGCACCTGAATTGGTACACTTCAATTGTTCTTTTGTCCCTTTTTTCAAGAGTTCCTTATTGGTAAACAGACATAATTATGGTACCGGTGTTCCCATCGTGTGTTCTCCACAGCAAGTATCGCGTTAAGCCTTTTAAATATATTTACATTTTCTCTATGTTGAATTTTTTGCATGACGTATTGTTGAGCCTCACCAGGTGGTTTTTTGTGTTACGTATTTCCATTTGTTGCTCAATATAGTTGTAAGATTTGTCGATTGAAGTCATCGATTGAATGAGGGTTGACGTTATATTATCTAGCCCCAAGGCACTTGACACTTCACACTTGTTTCCGACGGTTGTATATCGTCTTCGTTTTCACGAAGTGACAAAATGTGTTTAAAATTATGTGGCAAATCGTTTTGTGTGTGTGCGCGTTGTGGAGTGGGCTTACGGAAGGGTCTTCGTGGGGTCTTTTCCACATAGTACAATAGACACCAAAATAAAATTCGCCACCTTATCTATAGAAATACAAAGTGCAGGCACGGTGCCTAAATTGAAATGGTTTGACTTTTGCGTTTTTATGAAGTGACTAAACCGTTCATTTACGGGTTTTTAAATGGTCAAAGCTGAAAATGCATTGGTTTGTACACAGCGCTCTAGCTACGGGCTGTTCTAAATTTGTTAGAGTGTACATAATTTATGTTACAAAATATTAATATCGTTTTTATCTCCACGTGTTTTTTCAAGACCTTCGAGCTTCAGAGCTGGGATTTATAAGTAAAAACACCTCATGGTTATGTAAATATGAATAGCCTATAAATAATAAAATGTATACAGAACATTAAGAAATAACTGCATGTACAGCACATGAATATATCTGCATGGAAGGATGCACATGGTGCCTCATGCCACAGCAGCGATTTCAAGGCGGCATAAATAAGTCATTCGACAAAAGTCATACGGAATTCCCGCCTCTGGGTCCGCGTGGACGATGGCGGCAACATAAATATCGTCTGCTCGTCACACATTTACCTGCAAGAACTGCACACTTGAGTAGGTGATTTTGGTCGGACCAATCAACCAGATCATTGGGCAATAAATTACTTCAAGCCACGAAGATTGAGAATCGACAGAGAGCTCTCCGACCAAAAAAAAAAAAAAGAGAAAACAAATCTTGCAGACTTTTATTTCAATTCTGGCGCCGGTGGTGGGGGAACTCAGAGAAAAAATTATTTTGACAAGGGACAGTATATTATCAAAACACCGTCGGGGAAAAAGGGAGAGCGCAGGAGAATTTATTAGCTGACCTTGATGCAGGATTGATCGAAAATTGTTTTGACACGCTGTGGGAACGACGTGTCGGAATCTCAAAAAATATATCTAGAAATAATAATAAAAAACTATTGCGGAATTTCTTAGGGATGGACTTTGTTGTTTGTTCTTCTATTCCGGGGACGCACATTTACATTTTTTATGTAGTTCTATTGGAACGAATGAAATCTCAACCCTTATTTTGTGCTTATTGACACGAAGGAATGGCTCTAAATTGGTACGACATTGTTTCAAAATGTTCAGGCAGTTTCCAGAAGAACTTGATTGGCGTTTTCACGCTGGAATTTCTAACTCTGGAAAACTCCAAGGAAATGGCTATTTATTTATTTTTGTTGTTCTGGTCAGAAAAGTGAACTGAATCATTATACTATAGCCGAGAACCCCATGGAGAGAAGACAACGAAGGAGATTTGGGTTTTTTATGGTGGCCCTGAAGGGACATCGCATATCGCATACGTGTGCGCACACGTATGCAATGTCGTGAAACAATTCGCGAATATGTGCGCACACGTATGCAATGTCGTGAAACAAATCGCGAATGTGTGCGCACACGTATGCAATGTCGTGAAACAATTCGCGAATATGTGCGCACACGTATGCAATGTCGTGAAACAATTCGCGAATATGTGCGCACACGTATGCAATGTCGTGAAACAATTCGCGAATGTGTGCGCACACGGTATGCAATGTCGTGAAACAAATCGCGAATGTGTGCGCACACGAGTGCGAATATATTTGCGATGTCGTGAACGTTTATTGCATACCAAGTTGCATACCTTTGGGATGATGTCATAGTTGCAGACAATTTGTTAGTGACCTAGGGAGTACGTGGCGCTACAGTCAGGCTCCTGTAAGCATGGCTATACAATAATGTGTACCCAGGAACTTGGCACCAGGCCAAGTTTCGCCAACATGTACTACAGCATAAGCTATCTACCTACAGCCTACTAATAAGTACTTGTGCTATTACAATCAAGGTCGAAGAGTAAGCACGCGCGAGGGTATTTTACGGTCAAACACGCCCGTTTTATGTTAATAGCCCACGTTCGTCCTGGGAAAAAAAGAAATACGCCACCCGCCTCGCTTGCCTCACAACAATGACTACCGCTGCAATGACTACCGCTAATCTCACTGTAGGCAAGAAACCCCCCAGATCATTAGACATTTTATTCAAAGGTATGCAACTTGGTATGCAATAAACGTTCACGACATCGCAAATATATTCGCAGACGTGTGCGCACATATTCGCGAATTGTTTCACGACATTGCATACCGTGTGCGCACAAATCGCGATTTGTTTCACGACATTGCATACGTGTGCGCACACATTCGCGATTTGTTTCACGACATTGCGTACGTGTGCGCAATATTCGCGAATTGTTTCACGACATTGCATACGTGTGCGCATATATTCGCGAATTGTTTCACACGACATTGCATACGTATGCGCACACGTTTGCGATAGCGATGTCCCTTCAGGGCCACCATAGTTTTTGCTGTGTGAGGAAAACCCAAGAGATGTATTTACAGGTAAACCAAGGTTGGGACTGAAAACCCAATCCACATAGTGCCCCCTCAAGCCACATTTTTTTTCCGACGAACTTTTTGACACCGCGCATGCGCACTTACTTACTCCTGAATAAGCCGTTAATATTAATGAGGGTTAGGTTAGGGTTAGGGTTAGGGTTAGGGTCAGGGTTAGGGTTAGGATTTTGAAGGTCCCTTTTTCTCGGTTTAAATTTACAGGATAATACACTACACGCGTACACAGCGTACACTAATTACATGTACTTACAGGCTACACGCATTAGGCATGCCTTAGAATAAATCATTGATTGGGCATGCGCGGGTGTCAACAAGTTCGTAGGAAAAACAATCTCGCCCCCGGCAGGATTCAAACATGCGTCCTATATAGAGGTGGGGGCGAGAAAAGATACCACCTCGACGCCCGACCGCCCTACCTATCACCGAGAAAGAGCTATATCTTTTTATTGCTAGCAAGCAAGATTACCCCGTAGGCAAATTGTTCACAGCATTGAAGCTCTTCGAGATGAGAGAGCTGGTCTCCAGGGTGTCCAAAATTCCGCTGCACACTTGGTCAAGTAATCATCCCACATTATCTCCGTCTTGTACGACCTACACCGGTTGCCGGTTGGTGTGGCTATATCATCAAGGATTGGTTATAGAAAAATGATATTAAAGTTACTAAATGAGATGGCACCAGATAACTCTCCTTCCCTCCTCTCAAGTAATTTGGCACTTCTCTGTTAAACCAGGCCAAACAATCATGGGGGGCTGGGGGGGGGGGGGGGGGGGGGTTAATGCTTTTTCAGTTGCTGCCCCCATGTCGCTGGAATGCATTGCCTTCACAGGTCGAATCATGTTCATCGGAAGTTCAATTCAATGTTGTTCTGATTAACACTTCTCGGTCATTTTGGTTCATAATTTAAGTTATACTCAACAATTTCTCTGCATTGCGGCTTAAGCACCTCTTGGTGGAATCTGTTCGCATAGTGTACATCAATATTACTATAACAACTATTGTTTTGATATTAATGAGTTATTGTTCACAATGTCTCATTAATTTCATGAGAAACTGCAATAAGCGTGAAACGAGCATGGGGTGGTGGCGGTTTGATTACAATTTTCCGGTGTTTTATTTCCTGGGGAGCTGGTTGTGTAAATTGAAATTTCTTTATAGGTGATTTTTTCTCGAGCATCGTCGATGAATCAACTTTTACCAATTGCACCCTCTTTTGGCCATGACGTTTGAAAACCAAGCCCTGACAAGCACACGAGTGTGTAAACATCTGCAATCTGGAACCTCCTATTGTCCCTCTTTTGTTTTGTACTTTTTGGCAACAGCTCTCATTGATTTTGTACACATTTTCCAACTAGGAATCTTTACCCAACCAGGGACGCTATTGTCCTCTTTTGCTACCTTCTCTTCAACCGGTTCACGAATGTTAACCATGTAGTGATCTCTGCTTTTATACATTTTGTGGTTCTGAGTCCGAGAAGGTAAATAAGCCATTAAGGCTATATTTAATGTGTTTTTGATTTTTGTTTTTTTCCTGTCTCTATCTCAAAGGCTCTGTCTGAGTTTACAAGATATCTTCAATCTTACAGTAACATAACAATTCTGACGTCACTCAACATTGCAGATGACCTCTCTTCTAAGATGCAGCAACTTCAAGTAAGAGATTTTTATTTCAATGTTCAAAATTTGCTGTTAAACCATCTTTGAATTTGTTTGGATATGTGGAAACTGGTGGTGTAACGGCTCAATGGCTCAAGCTGGATGCTCGGAACACATTGTCAAAAAGCTACCCTGTTTTGCATATTAATTGTGCACTTACTTTTGTAGCAGAAAAGGGCGTTTGCAAAAGTGTATTTCATTAACAATCAGAAGATTTGACAGTGCGTATTGTACACTAACAATGGATTTGCATTGTTGTTGCGTCACTCATCTGCTTACACTGGCCGCCGGGTTAGCGTTAGCACATGCTCTGCTTTGTGGAAACCAAAGACTATAGAGCGCCGAATGTGCAAGTTACTGGAGTTGCTTCTATTGTTGGAGTGTGAAATACTTAAGTGTTCGTTTACGAGAAGACCATGCAAAATCTTGAAAAATCGACAAGGTGGGGGGTCAGCGATTTAAACTCAAATCTTGGCTATTTGATCCCCACCTGGGACCATAACACCTGGTGGAGCAGCTCGCTCAAAAATCTTACAGTGGCCGAGTACGGGCACCAACTAGTTTCAGCGCAAAATGGACACTTCTGGGGATTTAATTTGTAGTGTTTCTGGCGTACAGTTAGAGCCCCGTTAATTCCCTTAAACTGCATCAATTTCTGTCGACTTATACATCAAAAGAAAGAGTTCATCGTCCTCTTCACGATGAAATAAAAAACAATTGTGTGAAAATTTTCCCTGTAGATATCTAGGCTTTAGGAAAACACTTGACAGTTCTACTAAGGAAATAAGCCATCTACGCAGTTAACCATAATTAATTAGTGCAGGGCTGAGAGTCAACAAACTTGGTGGAAATATAGTTCAGATATCCAACTACAATAATAAAAAATAAAAACATTGCCAGCTCTTCTTGATTTTAATTGCCAAGGGTCAACAAAGATGGAAAAGTTCATAAGTGTATGTATCAAATCTACATACAGTCCTGAGTAAAATATTGCTTGCCCTTAATTCACGTCTGGAATAGGATGTTATTATAACATTAAACAAATACATCAACAAAGATGAAACATAAGTTTTTGCAAGTTTTGTGTATTAAGGTGGATGGGAGAGTTTTTTGCAGCAATACCGACCGTGATAATGGAAGTGGAACATCCAGTTACCGCCCACCCAGTTAGCGCGAAGTACCGCAAGAGGGCGCCACACACTGAATCGCAAGCCCCCCCCCACCCCCCCCCCCCCCCCCCGGGGGGCGCACCACACTAAATAAACTCCCATAGGAACCAATGCTAAATGATAAATATTCAAAAATACTCAACAAATCGTGTAAGTCTCTCAGCCTCTTGAAAACCAATCAAACATATTTTCGGACGACTGAACTTCAGAATTCTTTTCAATTTTTGGCAGGCCGGCCGTTTGGAATTTTTGCTAACTACCCCAGAAGAAAAAAACATGAACATTTTTTTGTTTTCCAAAACCGACTTGCTGCCAGTTTTCGTGAAGCACTTCTCCACTTTCCCGGTCAAATAGGGCCAACTTTAACGCCTAAATTTATCAAGTCTCCTCAAAAGTTGAAGCACCGAACCCCCGGGTTGTGATAGATTCTTTATTTACACAATCTATTAATTGCATGACCCCCAAAACGTTGTAATTAAAAATAAGTTGTGGGTTTACAAATTATGATAAGTAGCTTGGCGCATGAATTCTGGCTTATTTGGTGTGGTGCGCCCTATAAGGGCACTTAATTATTCTTTATGGTTAAAAAATTATGCTTAAATTGTTGAAAATAAGTCACTGACTTGATATCTGAAACAAAAATTGGAAATGTTATTGCGTTCGTCTACAACAAGGTCAAACATGTTGGAGCATCCATGTACTCTAAGCAATGCGATAAGAAAAACCTGCATGACACACTGTGTACACTCTAAATGACAAGTCAGAAGTTATAAACGTATCTCTTTTTGTTTAGTTATACGATTCTAAACGCATTACAATTATTTATAATAATTGACAAGAGGGGGTTAACTAATGTGGAAGCTGTAAAAGGGATAGGGGATGGAAGAGGGAGGGCCTGGGAAGGGGGGGGGCAGATTTTGCTTACCCGCCAACATTTTTAACCATGTTTTCATATTGAGTTTAAAATGGTGAACTTTATAACAAAATAGAATATACATAGGTCATTTTATCACGTTTAACTGTCCTTCCAAGTTTCATTTTCCCTAGCTGTTAAGGGATAAGGGGGTGAATGGGTGGGCGGGGCGTGGGCGGGGCTTGTTGCAAAATGCCCTTCCAGACACTTTACTGTTAATAAATTGTGGTTAACAATTGGACTATAGTTAAGACTGTAAGCTAATAAGGTGTTTGGGCTTGGGGCTAGGGTTAGACGCTTATCAAGTGTTCGTTTTTGATTAAAAGAGTCAGTACTAGGGCCTACTCTTCCATTTTTTATTTTTGTTAATCTCAAAATGTTGATGTTCCCAAACTACATCTAACCAATTAGCTTTCCAATTGATCTTGTTACCATCAGGGCTGATTTTCACACCCCAAAAATCCATCACTCAATGACCAGTACTGCTTTCAACTTTGATGCCGTTGGTGTATTATCTATGGTGTAATACTTGTACCACTCTATCTTGACTGTTAGTCAGTGAATACCACACACCGGTAGTGTGAACGTAAAAACTAAAACATATTGAACTGTTGCACTCATGAATATGTCAATAAATAAAACCATTGACACTTATTGTGTTATTATCTAAACTATAATAAAGTCCTGGTGTGTTTATTTTGTTTTCTAATTGCCTTATTCTGAAGAGGATCTTGGCTTTGCAATACTACAAATGCCTGACAAGGACCAAATAACTTGCACTGATAGCTACTCAAGTGATCATACAAATGAGAAAGGGTGAAAGGCTTGGAGGAGGGGGTTACATACAATTAAAATATGAATCAGGATTTGAGTATGACAAACTAAACAAATTAAAACATTTAGATATAAGGTCAGTGTCTGAATCCTGAGGAAATTGGTCATGTTCACCAAAACACTTAATTAAGGATTCAAGGACCAACATAATTGTTTCATGTAGGGTAATGAGAGGTTTGCTTCATGTCCAATGCATCGAGACTACCATTGAAAACAAGGCAATCGCAAATCACAACAGGTACCAGTTTTGAATGATGCAATGCTAAACCGCCATTTTTAGGCAAAAACAGGCTCCTGCCATTTCAAACAAAAAACTGCTGACAAATATTTTATTGATGCTACCTAAGGACCATAATAAGAACTCTCTTTCACCCAAGTGTCATTGCTCACAGACCTGCACTAATGACTCTACAGCGACTCAAAGATGTGATGCAAATTTGGTGGTACCCTTAAATGAAGAGTTACTGTTGCCTCTTAAAGGTCTTGTTTTTCCAAAATTTTGAGTTCGTGGTTTAGGTCAGGATACTAACTAAAGACCCTGCAAATTTCATTGCTCTACTGTATTCCACCTTTCAGCAGCAAGTGTTTAAACTTTTGTAGTCAAAAATCATCAAAAACGCAATTTTTCCACTAAAAAACACATTTTTTGCTATTTTTTCTGTTAGGGAGGTCGGATTGGCCAAATATTGTGCACAGCCTCAAGGCTACCTATGACCCACCTACCACCAAAATTTCAGCCAAATCCGTTGACCCCCACCTTATCACGGTCTGCATGGTCCTCTCGTGGACATGCTCTTAATCTTCAGCAGCAAATATTCAATTAAATTATTGATAGCAATGGTTATTTTCTGCACTGATCTATTGTTGCATAGTTGCTTGCTGATATTGCGTACAATGCACATTTCACTTTTCAGCCCGAGTTTCGATCTTGCGCATTCGGTGCTCTTTGGAGGTGGTTAGGAAAAGACATTTCTGCTTATGGGTGCTCCGTTAGCCGAAATCGTCTGCTTCCATGTTTTGTGGAATTGGCCCTTTGTCTCAATTTATTTATTTAATTTTTTTCTAAAAGAAATCTGAGTTGTACAATGATATAAAATTCAGACACTAGAATGTTAACGTTGTGTTGGTGGACGACTTTGCCGATGGAATATAATCATGAATTCATACTTTACGCATAATTATGAAAGTTTCCAGAATCTGGTTCGAAAAACTTTTCGATCGTAAGAAAATGACGTTGGTGTGTGTTTGAGAACACAAGTGTTATTTCCCCCTTCAGTTCAGAGTATGACAATTCCTCCTTCGGGGGTAAAGAACTAGTGTCGGAGTGTAAGTTACCGTCATCACGCGTCATCACGCGTCAACTAAAAAAGCTAATCATTCATCGTGGTTAAGTGCTCACTACACGGGCTACCGTGTTGTTATGGTATGGTCCGAGGCTGTTTTCAAGTTTAACGAAAGGTTGCGTTGTATCTCCATGAGATCTCCTGCCGTAAGGAAGCCTTATGTAGCCCTGGAGAGAGTATAGTTCCGATGCACGGTATAACTTGATTGCGTCGTGCTGCCGTCATTGACGCTCAACTGATGACGAATCTTCCAAGCACATCGACGGGAAATTAAGTACAAACTCAAGGGCCAACATACTCCCGGAGTCGATCTTTAACTTGCCAGTGTTGGGGGATTTTTTTTTATTTTTTTTTATTTTTCGGTACTGTCAACTGAGGCAATCTATCACCTTGAACGTATCGAGAGTGTAATTTTGGTTTGGGTCAGTCAGCACATTAGTTGGGTCGATTCAAATGTGTCTACACATTATCATGTCGATTCTGATTGTTCTTAAGTGCTATGTAGGGAACATTGTGAACAAATGGTTTTTATTCTTCTAATGGGCTTGGATTTTGAAGTAAAATAAAACCTTTTAAAAAATCACATAACATTGTTGGCTAGCGAATGTGTTAGACTCAGACAACCGGCAACGTTGCCAACATAGGTCTGGGTCCTTGACCGTAATATGCTATCAGGAGGGAAATTTGTAAATGAAACTGGTGATGGTCAGAGAATTAACTTCTTGACCTGACTTCAGAAGGAGGCATTGAACTGCTGCTAAGGTTTCTGCAAAAAATCAAGGAGTTTAAATTCAGCACAACCTAGTTTAGTTCTTTTATAATTCCGTTATTTATTTTGTCATTTCACAACAATCTGAGGTTCTGAGGGAACAGAGTAACAAAGGTTCTCGTTGAATAATCATGGACATGGTTGGGGACAGACCCGTGTTTGGGACTATTCATTTCAATTCTACTCAATTCATCAACTCAAAAATTACACGACAGGAGTAAAAAAATTACTAAATGTGACGTGTTTACATGGGATCAGAATAAAGCTAACCCCTGATTTCAATTTGTCGGGTATTATTTTGTGAGACTGCGTTATGGAACTAATATTTAACATAACATAAGGGAGAGAGAAGGAGAAGGGAAATGTTGCATTTCATATTACTCCTGCATATGACGTCACACAACTCAAACAGCGATTTTAAATGAAGACATATCATTGGCTTAGAGTTGTGCGCGGCGCGTACACGCGTGCATGCGCGTTTCCATTAATTGACATTAAAGATGGCGGCCAATGCAAGGGGTCTGTATACGCAAACAGAGAATCTTTATTGTGTTTTTTTACTGGCAGGACCTCGATGCCCGTGTGATAATTGGGAACTTCCAGGAGAGCACAGCCAGGGCTGTTTTCTGTGAGGTAGGTTTGTTTTCTTTAACTACTATCTAAAAACTAATGGGTCAAAAATGACCCGGACTCACGGTCCCATGGGGCCTGAATCATGTCTGGGTCGGTATGACCAAGAATCAGTGTCAAAATGACACAGAAACGGACCAAACTGACGCAGAATCAGAGTTTTAATCCCAATTTTAAAACGTTTTCGGGTCAGCCTGTCCCCGGAAACGGGTCACGCCCCATGGTCACGGACCCTGGAGTTTTTAGAGTGTGGTACCCCCTCCAACGCCTTCCTCGGATCCGACCCTTTTATCGTAGCTCTTGATCTGCATGTTCATTCAAATTCTTCATCTGCTGAACAACTCTTGATTAAATTATGGAACTATAGTCAGGTTGACCAAATCAATAAATTGCTGTTTTTTTTCACTGCCAGAGTATCGAGTCTTATTCATTAACATTTGCTTTTTTTCCCAAGAGCAATCAATATTTTTATACTGAGACCTTTTGTTCTGTCGACTATAATATCACAATCTCTAGATTTGTATTTTCAAACGTCAAGGTTACTTGCATCATGATGAAGATTTTGTTTGTAAATGACTTAAACTAAGATATAAAAAAATAATCACTTCATGGAAACTATGGCGCTGTGTTTTACGTCAAATATAGAAAGAATACCCGGCAGAATAAAACACTAGCACTATTTCTTAGAGCTTCCCGTTTAAGCAGATATCCTTGTTCATGCACAAAAATGCTTCCATTCTGTTGAAATTAGAGAGTGGTGATTAATATCCATAAATCTGACTCTTGAAAAACAACCAGCGAAAAGTACGGTTCGCCATTTTGTGGAGTCAAAAATGTGCTTCCGCACTGCGTTTGTCATGAAGTTACAAAAAGCCGCACAATTCCAAGGGATATGTGAATCAGTGTATTCTACTTTTAAAACTATCTTTCAAACCAAATCATTTAAAAACAAACGGGTTTGTTTTTATAGCCCAAAAACAAAGCCCAACAGGCCCAATCCAAAGACAATGTGCCCCTTTAATGCATTTTCTTCAGGTCTGAGCTGTTCTAACCGCACTTATGCGGGGCCATATTTTTTAGGGCCAGTTTTTTTTTATAGCACAGCATTGGTTAGATGATAAAGATAAATGCTGCAACTTTCATAGTAAACAGATGGTCCTGGTAGACAAATTTCCGTGAAACATTTTTGCTTAAAATGCTAAAGTTTTAAGAAATAAGTTGAGCAATTAGTTGAGATCTTGCGAGCCCAAAATCCGGTGTTTGAAAGAAGAGAAAACCTTGTTGCCACTATTTTATCTTGGCTCCGATGACCGATAGAACTTCAATTTTTACAAGTTTGTTGTTTCAAGTAGGCCTACATGTTAGGTCACGCGGAGTACATATACTGGTCTTTGAAATTTACCAATGTTTTCTGCGTGCTTTTGAGGACTTTTGGGTTATTTCAATTTCTATTACAGTTTCAATTTCAACTTGGTTTGTTGTACAATAAAAAAAGACTGGGCCTAAAGTCCGAAGACTAGGCATGTCGAATATACAAATACAAAAGATTACGGTAAAATTTATAAATTAAGCAGAGTTGAACTATAAAAAGGTAAACACAATTTTTTTATTTTTATGAAAATACTATGCTCAAAATGTAAACGTGTGACTTCATTCTTGTTTTAGTTTTTATTATTTTGTAAGGTACAGAACAAGAAACTATTTTTACGCTGGTCTTGACGAATGAAATGAGTTGAATTGGGTCGAGTTGAGTAACATTGTAAAGTGATATATTTATTATAACAATCTTTTCGTGGGTATTTTGAATCCAAATAATGTTTTATTGATCCTCTTCGCTAGGCCTACAAGAGTGAAATGTACGGTTCTAAGTACGTGTGGCTTCTACCGGGTTGGTTTCAGAGGGAGTGGTGGCGGGCCGAAGACGACACGGGTTGTACGGCCGATGAATTAGCCAAGACGGTGGCAGGTTACTTCGCCATCGACAGCCTGGACATCAATATTGATAACAGAAGCTCCATCTCGGGTCTTGTAAGTAATGGATATAAATTTCCACTCAATTACCCCCCTACCTGTAATGATGTGGCAAAGTACAGTCTTTAATAATGCAGGCATATTAGTCAAACTGTATGGCGTACTTTGGAGATGTTGAGGGGACAGAATTGGCGGGAAAAGGAGTCATGCCTGTCATTTTAAAGTGATGCGCGAAAAAGGTGACATTAAAGATGAATAACGTACTAAGATTAGTTAAGAAACGTCTGCAAAAGGAATTATGTAGAAAGAGTTGCCCTGGGGCAGGTTACTTTTCCATCAACATAGTTCAGCGCCTTGAGCACCCAACGCCTTGAGCACCTTGTGGTGGATATGTGCGCTTTATAAGTCTTCGTTTTTAGGTGTTCGGTTTTTTCTTTTTTTTTACTTCTTCAGATTCTTCTTCTCTTCGCCGCTTGTCCGCTAACAAAAGCACACTTCCCAAAACTTGAAATTTCTACCATAGTTAGATAACCATTAGGAGACGAAACCGTTTCATTTACGTCATGATGACGTCATCAGGTGTCAAGTTACAAGGTTTTTTAAATAAAAAAATTTAATCTTTGAAAATCCATATCAAATCAAGATGAAGAGACCGTCGGTTACTTTTTGCGGGATTATATAGAGGTAATATGGGTCTTCATTTTTTATTGTGTGCGTGACATGACTTGACCTCTACTTCCGGTCGAAACAGGAAGAAACAGGAAGTGCCTTGTAATTTAAAAGTGGCACACTTTTTGAAGTTTTTTTTAACGGTGTTATAGTCTAGCAAGAGTCTAGTTTAAAAAAATAAGACAAGTGACGTCATAAAAGTCAAGAGCGCCCTCTAGCGGCAGGTTGAAAACAGATGTCTGTGGCGAAGTTTATGTGGCGAAGTTTATGATAATCGTTTCAAAATTGGTATACATAATGACCTTCTTGCAGACAACATAATAAAAATGTGTGAATTTTTAGATTGATGACGTCATCATGTGTCACGTGGTATCGCATTAAAGGTTTACTTTTTGAAGCTGTGTATCTACAAAACCACAAGTTTGACTGAGTTGAAACTTGGCATGTTGATAGACAGTTATATTGACTACTTAAAGCTAGAGTAACGACTTGATGACGTCATCAAATTTTTTTTTACAAATTTTAGAAATTTTTACCAATTGGTACATATCTTCAGTACAAAGCAGCTATAGTCAAATTTCATTTTGCATGAGACTTGGAAGGTCCTACAAGGATATAACGTGGAGTGACGTTTTCACGACGTCATCGATTTTCATGTTATGTCACCACCAAGGTAGTGTTTTACAAGATCTATATGTACAGAACAACTTTGGTGATCAAATGGAAACTTTGCATGTACTCAAGCTGGGACGTGTTACATCCAAAATGTTTGGTCAAATCTTTAGAACCACCATTCTAAAGACTCTATAGAAGTATACAATATTTAATACACAGACATGTTTATAACATTTCTTTGAAACACGAGGTCACACCGAACACCTCTTTTTTGTTTCCAACAAAAAATTATGTCTAGTTATTATTATTATTATCAATACAACCTGATTTACTATCAATACAACATAGTTTACAATTACAACAGCATGGTTTACGATGAATACAACCTGGTTTACCATCAATGCACATCATTTTTAGCATTTGGGGTTTTACTTCTAAATGAGTTCACCTCGTCTATATATCCGAATCTAAAAGACATTTCGATTATTTCCTCATGCCTCCTACGTCTATAAAAGCAATTGAATATTTTCCTCATCGTATTCTCTTCACTGGTTTGTTGATAAAAGACCGGCACTGATGAGGAAGTTATAAGAAATCACAGCCAGCAGAAGACAGACATAAATAACAATTAGATAAAACAATAAATTCCTGTTTGATAACATGTATTTATAATTCTAAACTAATTAACTTTCAGAGAAAAATGCCACTCAACAGATGTTACTTCTTCCTGTGTTTTCCCAAGTATGGCAAAGATCAGCCACAAATATGAAAAATAATACATGAATGATTTAGGTTATAATATGAATTCCTGATGCAAATACTCTAAATGCATATGTTAGAAAAACACACAAGCCGTACTCGTTCACTCCCTGTGTTTACAACAGCTACAAACGAAAGCAACCATCTCGACAACATCAAAACCCGTTTCTAGGGAACTACAGAATTCGTAGGCGTACTTTTCCACTGAGTCCAACCACTGAGTGGCATACATTTTGAATTGGTTTTTTTTTCTTATGATCCAAGCATAACCTCATGCACCAGTTAGCTGCTCCCCGCTCAATACAGCTCATCAAATATTCACCACCCGTCGCTCCCAATCCATATTTTATCATGAAAGTGTGAATGACTTTTCTCCATCAATGGGTCCCGGCATTTTAAAGGCAATTCTTTAACCTTATAAAAGAGGGCATATAGAGATTAACATGCCACTATAATTGCCCTCAGTTTCCCCCTTGTGCCAACCCTGGCCCTACACTTCCGCGTTTATATAAAGTTCCCGCAATAATTTGACGGCACTTTGAATTCGTCCAATCTACATACTAGAAGTGTAGCACTCTAATTAGATAGCCCCGAACGCTATTACAATGTTTGCCAAATAGAATCACATTGCAGTTTTGTGTATACCCAAAGTATTTGAGTTATATTAGATATCACGTCTACAAGGAAATTGAGACCCATTTCCTCGTTCTGCTGATTGACCATATTTCACTTGGTATAATTAGTAAATACTACACGCTCTTGACCGATTTTTAAAACAAACTTGTCAGCAATAGCATCTGGTTGACCCATTTTTTTAAATATCTAATAGCAGTTTTATTAATTGCTGGCATTTGCCTAAATATATTTCATTTTAGTAGATAATTAATCACATAAGCTCAAAATACTTGAAACTCTGATGGAAGAGATTGATAAAACTTAGCTGCGTCTATTTTTTAACACCATTTGATTAGACATCCAACGCCTTCGAGCTCGAGATGCTGAGAAGGGGCGTTTCCACGGCTGGTAGCTACGCCCCTCACTCGTACGACGCCGTCTGGACAATCGCGCTCACTATCAAGTCGGCCATGGATCACTTGAATAGGACGGAGGCGGCCAATACGAACTCGAGTTGGATGCACGTGGGGCATCGTGGGAGTGGCTTCACGTATGACAACCGACCAATGAGGGACTTGTATGCGGAAATCGTGTCAGACCTACGTTTTACGGGCGTATCGGTAAGAAAGATTCAATTTGAATAAATCAAAATAAGAAGACTTGTTTCGATCGCAATGAATGGTCCTGTATTTTAGCTAAGCCCTGTGTGGGCTGCGATGTTGAGGTAGAGGGTAGGGGCGGGGACAGACAGCTCTGGTTAATTCGTCAAAGGGCCACTCTTAAATTTCGTCGTCATACTTTTGATTTTGTCAAAACCATCTTAAATTAAAAATGGGGAACTTTACTGACCTAAGTTTTTTGTTTTGTTTTTTATATTCAACGAGTTACTCTTGTTTTGTTTCATTATGTTTTGAAGGGACCTGTGAGATTTAAGGGACCGGACCGTTATGGTGTGACGACCTTTCGACAAAATCAGGGTGAGGAACAAGTACTGTGAAACAAAAAGTATGCGAACCGATGTTTCTTTATGTTATTGGTGGAAGCTGGACCCATTTCTGGGTTAGGGTCGAATTGACTTTGAATCAGGGTCAGTTGTTTGTTTTTGTTTTGGATTCCGAATCTTGTTGATGGAAAAACGAATTAGGTATGCTGATATGGGAATGTGCATATACGGACTTCTCTTGATCAATTCTGGAACCTTCTTCGGATCAATTGCGTCACCTCTCATCCTTTATTTTGCCATGTATATTTCAGCGACGCTGCACAAAATATTGTGTATTGGAGTCCAATGTGGATAATTATTGGACGCTTAGCAGCGTCGATAGATAGTTCCCAGTAGACGCCATCTTTACGGGCAAATAGTGTATGTAACACAGAGCTGTGTGTTTCTAAGAGTTTGAGGATCAATAGGGGCTTATGGATACCCAGTATACCCAACTCATCTTCTTTAGCCTGTTGTATCCAAAATTAATACACCATATTATTATCTCAAATTGGCTTAATGTGTGGTGTATTTCTTTCAGGAGGAGAGATGAAACTAGTCGGCTTATACTTTCCAGAGGAAGCCAAGTTAGTCTTCGGGGGGAGGGACCTCACGCCCGTTTTCTGGGAGGGTAAGGACACACTTAAAGGAGCTCTTTCTTTACTTGCTTTTGTTTACTAACAGTTTGCCGAGTCAGACCTTGACCCGCCTTCGAACTAAAATGACGATCGCTGTCAAAACGATCACGTGCACCCAGTTAGAGGTACGCGCATGTGTTGTTTGGCGCGAGCTTCAGCTGGAGTAACTTCACCCACATTCTGAATGAAGGAAATATGTATTGATGCACCAGCTCAACTGGAGGAAGCTTAATAGTGATTGCCACGTGTTAGTTCATATGTAGACCCCAAAACTGGAGAATCCAACTTTTAGGTTCATGTGTATGAAACTTGCTCTCACTCGAAGGGCCCTCAACGCTGAGAGTAAGTTAACCACTCATGTTGCAAAAAGAAGGGTCCGTCTGTGGGTATAAATGCATGATATTCCTCCATACGGTACCACATAGTTCTAGTTTGGGTCACATGATATTACCTCTTCCAGATTCTTACTTATTGTTCAAATACTTGCTGTTTGTGTGTGTGTTAACTGTTTGCGTTTACTCCAATTTTGTCTCGGGTGTTTTTGTACGATTTCTTGATCAAATGTATACAAGACTAAATTCCAAGGGCACTGTCAACAATAATGCAAGCTGTGTGTTTGCCAAATGCATTTCCAGATTGATATCTGTCAAAACTTGACTGAAGGGAAATTGTTCAATCTCCCTGTCCCTATAATGTCCACGAGTACCCAGCTGCCGTTGTGTTGTCTTAGCATCGGAGTCAGTTTGGTTTGTCTATATACGCTCAATCGATCCCTGGGCCGTGCAAACTCTCTAAGTGACGGTGCAGATTTCTGTACACAGAGCAGCCAGGTGATCGTAGAAATTGTCTGTGTATATTTACATAAAATTGTGAATGGGTAAATGTCACCGAGGCTCGCCCCTGTGTTAGTGCCATCACCTGCAGATGGACGGGGACAGGCAGTTGTATCAAGTTATGTCCACACATGCTCATCACCAACTATAACATGACCGAGTCAGAAGAATAAGTTCAGGTCAGTTCTATCGTAGACTTGTTGACAAGTCGTTAATGATGGTCGCGGTGAGTGGAGTCGCGTGTAGTGCTGTAGCCTAATAAAAAATGTTCTCGCGAGATCACTGCTCTCGCGCGAAGTTGCTGGCTGCCGACTCTTCGTCATTAACGACTTGTGAAACCCGCCGGCGGTTCATATTCATTTATTCATGTACGAACGCAGTGTACATTACGGTTGCTGTAGCGACGATCATGAAGACGAGTCCATTTTATCTAAGGGTAGTACTAATTTTAGTTACTGTAAATGTACTGAATGCTTGCGCTTGAGACATCTGTGGGTGTGTTTTGTGGGTGTTAACTCCTTCATTAATTTAGTAACTAAAGAAATAAAGTAAACTTATCTTAAAATTCATTATTATAATAATTGTTTAAGATGTGTGTTTTGCCTCATAAAAATAAATAATGCCTACCGTGAATAGTTACTGATACGCTCCAATCATTTAACCCGATGTGTTCTACAGTGATTGTGTTATTAAGTGTGTATAAACAACAGACACGGAAACCAGTCAACTCGCCCCCCTAGCAAAGTCGCCAATTTCAAAAAAACACATGTACAAAGTCACCAACTACAAAGTCGCCCCTAGCAAAGTCGCCCCCTGACAACAAACTCGTCCCCTCTCATAGTCGCCCCTCACAAGGGAATTTAACAAATTTGTGTGATTGGACTACAGGGCTTCGAAAGCTATCTTAAGTGAACAAAAGCTAGCTATCTTAAAGGAACGAAAGAGGAATTTTGGGGAACAAAATCTCATTGCGAAGGAACGGGAGCGTATATTAAGGGAACGAAAGCATATTTCGGACGAATGAACGTATATTTCTGGCAACTAATTCAAAGTCGTATTTTGATGAAACGAACGCTTGTTTTTAGGGAAAGAAATCTCCTTTCGGTGGAAAAAAATCATATTTTTATTGAACGAAAGCATATTTCGGACGAATGAAAGTATGTTTCGGGCAACTAATTCAAAGTCGTATTTTGATGAATCGAAAGCTTGTTTTCAGGGAAAGAAATCTCCTTTCGGTGGAAAAAATAATGTTTATTGAACGAAAGCATATTTAGAGCGAACAGAATTATATTTTGTGCGAACAAAATCATATTTCGAGGAAACAAATGCGTATTTCTGGGTAACAAAATCGTATTTCAGGTGAAAGAAGGCGTGTTCGAGGGAACAAAAACGTATTTTCTAGGAAAAATCTATTTTGCTACCTAGAAAAACACAACTTTGTTTACAAATTTTAAAAAATTGAATTTTATGTGACAAAATTATATTTTGATTGAATTAAATAATATTTTGAGGAAACGAAATGACTTTGTTGGAATTTTGTGTGTCGAGAGTGGAAAAAGAAATTCAGAGTGAGAATTTTTTTTCACATTTTAATTTTTAATTTATTTTTCACCTGTTCCTTCAGGGGCTCTGGTTTTGTGTGGTTTTTTTTTTTGGGGTGGGGGCTCGTTTTTGTCTCACAAATTGTTTAACTTAATTGCACCGTCAATATAAGAGTGGTTTTCCTATTTATTGACATAAATCTTATTTAATTTCCAAATCGGGGGAAAGGAATGTACACCGAACATTGAAACGTAACGATTTTAAAACAGCGGATTCGATCAGCGAGGTTTACCGACTAACAAACCCGCAATGACAAGGTAGTTGGTGGTCTGGCTCCCTACCCCTCCCACATGTTCATGAGCTTCCAGGTACAGCTATCTCTTGGCACGCTAGCTAGGGCCGGGTGTAGGGGTTTCCGTCGTGCTGAGCCTCGGCCGAGAGAAACTCTGCGCGCCATGGCATGCAGCTACACGATTTGCCCGTGTGTTTTACGTCATGTCCCCACACGCTGTGCACTGTCAAACACGCTCGGACTCTCTGAAATAAAATCTTACGTTCGATTTTTTGTAATTATTTACAAGTTGTACCCATAATTTGAATACGTATTTTCTTGTGTCAAAATATTCATGAACACAATCACTCTCACCACTCAGTGTTTGGTTTTGATCGTGCATCATGCATGATCAAAGCATGCAACATAAAACTCCATCCAGTACAGGATTTGATGTTTAATATTCATCTACAGTTTGAATATTCATAGATATAACGAAATTGACCAATCAGATGCGTCCGTACGAAATCGGCTGAAGTGGCCATAGGCCGTGCACAAACCGTCAGCGGGTTTCACAAGTCGGTAAATGTGACCAGTCTTGAGAGCAGTAATCTCGCACAGAGCAGCCCTCTCGCGGGATATTGCGAGAAAGCCGTTCCGCTATCACCGCGACAGACATTTAACGACTTGTCCACAAGTCTAGTTCTATCGAGACCAAACATTTTCGCTTGATTTTACCAAATCCTTCTCATCATCTGAGTACAATAATTAAAACTATTTTTTACCAATAAAACAAAACAATAGATAAGAATATGGAAGAAGTGAGAAAACCCCACTTTCCGGTGAATCAGATATGACCTAAGAAAACTTTTAAATGCAAAGTTCAACTCAAAACGCAAGGGTTGGGATAACTAATTACCCTGGACTAAATAAAGGAACTGTTTTGCAGTATAAATGTAAGATTCCACAAAGTATTCATCACAATGAACTCAATCGAAATTAGATAAGGCGAACGGGTAGATAAGACTTGGGTACATTTAAACAAAACAACCCCATTTGACTATAAGACCCGTCTTTTGTAATTGTTTCTATTCAGCTAGCCGCAAAAATATAGTCACTTTTTTTCATGAGTTCGTTCGGTATTTTTCTCCGAGCCATTTATGCCTCCTCCATCCCCCGGGGGATTGTGAGGACTCTCCCCCTAGCTAAGTGTTCAACCTCGTATCCATCGTTTGCTCAAACGCCAAGCTGTTTATATCCAACTCACTTTTCAGCTTCGATTCTTGTTCTATTTTTATGCATTTTGCTTCACCGAATAAAAGAACCTCTCTCTAGAGGGAGTGAGACAACCGCACCGGGGGTATCGATTAATTGACACCGAGTGGTTGTTTTCACTTTGCACGGGGGTCATGTCCTCCAGTCGTAATAGTAATCCTCCAATAACATCGAAAACTGGTTCACTTCATCCTGCCTATTTGTTTCTTCTTTCTTTTTCTTTTCTTTGTAATCGAAATATAATACCGGGTACCAGTCTATGTTATTAACGTGTTTATTATTGCTGTGTGAAATGAGATACCACATTCTCATGTGTCTAGATCCCTATGGGTCAACGCAATGCATATTCGTTATGGCAAATATTAGCGCTGAATATTGGGGAAAACTAGCACCTTTCTATTCAACCGGGTATGTTTTTTTTTTTTATTAGCTATGAACGCCTGTGAGGATTTTAACCACGCCCCATAAAACAAGATCCGCTGATATCACATTGCGCATTCAATTAAGTGAATGCTGTGCATCGCCCGCGAAATAATGTGAATGTCAACTAAACGGCACGTAAATTAAGCGTTTCTATATTTGCAATAAGATGGTCGATTGCAAATACAATCTGTGCAAATTACATCGTTTTACAATAGACCTTATGCATATGACGTAAATTGAGTAGGGCGCCCTCACCTAGAGGTCAAAAGGACATTGTTCATTGGCCAGTTTTGTGCGCCGCGCGTACAGATCTGTGCGTTTTCCATTGTTTCATCATCAGTTTACCTCTAAGATGGCGGCTTGATAATGTCAATGCATAAGGTCTATATGGTTCTTATTGAGAACCATAGGAAGGTGAATAGGAAGTTGAAGGTCGAGTAGGGAGGTGAATCGTAGCTAGAGGGTGACAAAACAGCCTTAAAGTATAAATCACAATATTGATGGTGCAAAACAAATAGGTCCCCCTTCTTGTCAGGTGCATCAATTCAAAACCCAACTAGGATATGTGGCCTCTAGCTAGAAATTGTACGATATCTGTTTGTGAGTTTTCTGTGGCATGCATAAAGAGAAATAGATTGAGTCAACGCGACTTGAGCTGGAGACTATGTGGAATAGAACTTTACTTATTATATAGAGAGCATACTGTTTTCGCCAATCCCACCCTTCTTCTTCTCCTACTGAAGTAGTCTTTACTTCTCTTGTCGACTTTTACCAGCAACGACGTCTGACTTAAGTATGTTGTTCAAGGGAAAAGCACCGGCAGAACTGTTTATATCCGTTCTTGATTCGCCACTAAACAGAATGTTTGAGTGACATTTTTGGGCGGGATATCCTGGGGTTGTTATTCTACTGTGTTATTTCTCGCGCAGCAGCAACAAAAGACAGTCGGTTGTAGTATGCACGCCATGAGCAACGGAATCGTAACAGTTTGTGCTTTGGGCGCCAAGTTGCTCAAAAAAGCTATTCGGGTTTAAAGAGAGTCTTCGATCAAGCAATTTCACCTTTCACATCGCGGTAGATTGATTTAAAAAAATGATGCCCTCTTTTAACGTTGACATTTCTTTCTTTCTGTATTTTATTTCCAGCAAATAAAACAGCAAAGAAAACACTATTTGAAGCTTACGGTAAAACATCGTAAAATCTATTTTCTGAAGGCCCTTTTTATCTGTCTATTTAAAGATTCCCAATTACATAAAAATTATTTGTAAAAACTAATTTTAAGACCTTTCCGGGCATTAAAATAACACAAATAACTGAACTTATAATTGTTTTTTTAAATCTGAATGTCAGTAACTGGAAATAAGTAATTACACCCGCTCGAAATTTGTTTTGCCAACTTCAGTTCATTTTTGTAAGGGACGTTCAGGCGAGCACGTACAGGTCGCAGGGGAAGAGAGCATTCTCATTAACATCAGCAGCCGGTCAGAAAGCTTATAGGTGGACGGCCAGGGCGATGCTCCAACGACTCGCTCGGATAAACGAGGGAAGCAGAAATAATCTGGATTGAAGCGAGCAAATATTACTTTACAAGGAGCTTTTGAGATGGGCAGACGACTTTAATTTGATTTGGTGTTTCACTGGGGATTTGTCGAGGTTGATGACACTCCGTCGGTGGGTGGCATTATTGCGTAAAATCGAAAAGGTTTCATAAATGAAGACGCTTTTAAAAATCACCATTCAGTAGAGACAAATGAGCTGTTTCGTTACAAACAATTTTAGCGCAATAATGCACAACAGTTGCAGTATGATCAATGACAAAGGTAATCGACTTCAAACCGGCCATATATGAGCTTAATTTTTGGTCTGCCATATTATCTGCACACTTTGTCTCTTTTGCAATAACAAATCCTTCTAAAAAATGAACGCTATAAACAATTCAACCCCTCGCATTTGCCGCCATTTTTGAGGCTTTTTAAACAATAGAAAAGTGCACGCGCGGGTGCACTGCGGACAACTCACAGCCAATGATATGTCTTCATTGACCTCAGTGAGGGCGCTGTTGGGGCTTCTGACGTCATATGCAAGGGGTCTGTTAGAATGTTTTTTCAACATAATCACTAGGTTTCCATGGCAACAGTAGACCTTTCAAAATTTTTGTTTGTATTATTTTCCTAATGTGAATGAAAAGGTCATTGATTTTCAGGGTCTCATTTGCAAAGAGGGAAGTGAAATGGCATTTTTTTTATTTATTTTTTTATTCGAATAGTAACTACGAGTTATATTACGAAATCAATTCACTTTGCAGCCTTACAAGGGGTGAAGGTGGGAACAAATTTGAGGGGATTCTTTAGAAAAGCCATCAAAGGAACAATACCTTTCAAACCAGGCCTATAGCCTATGAAACGTACTGAATGGCTCATTGTGTTTTCGTACCAGTACTCAATGCTGAATGATTGGAGCAATCCGAACCACAATTGTTTTGTTTTTTGTTTTTTTCCAATCATCAATTCAAGATCAACATGAGATTCTGTATATAGATCAATATTGCATTGAAGTGGGTCACCAGATTGTTCTTGACGTACTTCAGGGAACAGAGTTTGCCTTTTTATAAACACCGTTTGTTATTACTTGTATTAATAGGGAGCTACCTGTTTGTATTACGATCAAAGATAACATTGGTGTCGAAGGAGAAATTGAAGTGAAGAATATTATTGTTTATGCCAAAAAGGGCAAAGCAAGATTTGCATTGCATAAAGAGATTCAAGAAACTAGCCAAAAGGAAGCGATCAAAACTCTGTCAAAACACTCATATCTCTGTTGTTAAAATCCTTGGTTTTATCGCGTACCGTGTAAAATGGGATTCCTAAAGACAATCATGTATTTTTATGTTAATATTTTTGTTTAACAACATCAAAAACAGGTCAACTAATAAAACTGTTGTTAAAACAAGAAATTGCACTTGTTACAAAGATTTGGATTTGGATTTGAGTTGTCGTAATCAGCCCGACTTATTATAAACAAAGAGTGTATAAAGTGAATTGGAATTAGCAAGTTATATTGTTTTAAGTTTAGTCATTAGAGCTTCCTCGTAGATTGAACTCAGGTCTTTAACAGTAGTACCAATGATCTTACTAGCTGTTTTAGTGAATCTGCTGATTTTATTTAGATTACCAACAGACTATGCAGTACAAGAGAATGCAATAACGGACTGTATTACACTTTGGTAGAACATCCTGATTATATCACTTCTGTTTCTGCTCAAAATGTATACACATTTTTATGTGAGCATGTCAGAGTTTTACTATTCGACTCGTGTAACCGAACCCAATTGAATATTCAGATAAGAGTTTGAAAAGTGTTACCTTGCTATTATTTCAAATCAATCACTTTCGGTTGAATAGGAAATTTAAACCTGTGCAGTGAGTGTTAGAATCCACACCGCTGGTGTAAATATTAGGGAGTCTGCCAAAGATAAACACCATCAAGGAAATTAAGTGACACCACACTCGCAATTTCGCCAACCTGGACCTTTGCAGAGATGGGGTTTTTTCAATCACAAGGGATTCCAAGTTCACAACCATAGGCCAGTATCTCCAGACGAATAACAACGCAACTCTTAGCGACCCCCTTTGAAGAAAGAAAATGTACAATCGCCCCCTTTCAAACTGTAACGTGGGAAGTTGACGCCCTTGCCTTACCACACGCTGTTGATTTAATAAAAAGGACACAAGCGCTGACGGAACGCCAGGGAAATTACACGAACAGTTTTTCATCCGAATTAGGTTGAGCATCTGATTTTGTTTGATTTTTTTTTTCTTGTATGTGGAAATCTCGTGGGATAATTTATTGTCGCAATCGTAGTTTGGTTATTTGTTTGAACCTGATTGTACTTTGTCCCCCTTTCCATCAGGAAAAGGTATAGAGTCCCTTGCGCTCTTGCAATTACTACACGTGTTCCACAGGGATGCGTTTTTGGTCCACCTTTATTTATTATTTACACGTGATCTATATATTTGCGTCCGATGGGGTTAGACCGTAACGAATGATGTGTGGGATGAGGCTACCCTTCAAAACCACATTGCCAGTAACAAAATACGATATCTGGAGGAGGAAATGGGCAAATTTATGAGGAGTAAGATTGTTTCCAAACAAGGCATGATTGCTGGAAAGTAGACAGGGTTCGGTTTTGTTTTCGTTGTTGTTGTTGTTGCCGTTGCTGTCGTTGCTTTCGTTGCTGACGTTGTTGTCGTTATTGTCGTTACTGTCATTTTTGTTATTTTTGTTGTTGTTGCCGTTGTTGTAGTTGTTTATTTCTTTGATTGCAAAGAATTGTACAATTTACTTCTTCTTTTCGACCGTGATTACACAAAATGTACTAAATTTATTTTGACTTTTCTCGTCACTTTCCAGGGGGACTCATTCCCGTTGATAAGTTACGGGTGTTTGATCAACGTCTTCGCATTAACTTTGCCGCATACGTCACCACCACTGCCTTGTCGGCGTGTGGATTAATACTTGCCGGTGTGTTCTTATTCTTCAATATAAAGTATCGCAAAACAAAGTAAGAATTAAAGGTCTTCTCAGTTTGTTAGATTCGAATTTAAAGAACATTGAATGTGCAATACAGCTGAATATTGGCACTAACAGTGGGGCAGATATAGGGACATATTTGGGGTCTAAGCCAGCCTGACCCAGAAACTAGTTTACTCAGATTTTCTTTGTCAGTTTGACCAGTTTTGGTGGCGTTTTAACACAGATTCCGGGTCACACTGATCCAAAAAGGGTCAGGCTCCCTAAGAACCCGGAACCGGGTTAATCCTGACACGGAAGTTTTTAGAGTGTACCCATAACTCAGTTTTGTGAAAGGGAAGAGTAAGATGCATTTGAGCTTTTCATTTTACAGTATCAGTGTTTAGAAGTTAACACCTGAACGGGTTATACATTCATAAAATTCATGAAAACATTACTCCTAAAATTGTGACTACTTTTATTATTTAATTTTTTATTTTTTTTCTCTATTGCTGATTCCACTCAGGTTTATCAAGTTATCTAGCCCCAACCTGAATAACATAACTATAGTCGGGTGCATCATGGTGTACGTCGCAGTCATCATGCTGGGCCTTGAGTCGGAGCGAGTCGGGTTATCAGTCTTCACACCGCTTTGCACAGTAAGTTGGTAACAAAATAGCAAAAGAAATTGTTCATGTTTTGTGTAATCAGCCATGTTTATGAAATAAGAAAGCTGTGAAACTTTGGGCTTAATCCGTTGGGTGAGTCAGGAGACAGTAGTGAAAAACCATGCACAATATTCAGCATGTAAACACATTTTCCTTGATTTTGGATGTAACAACCGAAATTTTGCTGTTTTGTTTTTCAAGGTTTTCAAATGCAGTGTTCTTGAATAAGACTGCAGTTCATATGGAACTATTTCACAGAAAAAAATGGTGCTATTATAAACTTCATAATCAGTCAGCTTTCAGACTAAAATTTAACAATGATGTTGTTTCCAAACCAATCCTGTATATAGTACCTTTAAGCTGTGTCATAAATTTTCAAATCGTAAGTTTTTGCCATTGGTGTTCAAGACGGACAGAGCCTATGGAGGAGCCAATTCCGAAGCCCGTGTTTAGAAAAGGTTATTATGTTAGCTGCCAATTCACTGATTGCTAATTAAACTGAATGGATTCGCGTGCCATGCATGTTTTGGTGCACATTTTTCAAAAGAAGTGTATACAGATTGAGATAACAAAGAGTGCATAGATAAGCTTTTGAAATAAAGGAAAAACACTTGTTAATGAATCAATATTCTTTTCTTGATTCAAACATTACTTGACATTATTTTTGTGTTCGCACTGTGTGTAATAACGGGTTTTGTTTTGGGTTTTTTTTTTTTTGCGAAATTCAAATTGGCCGCCGATGTGTGACGACTTCACAGTCTAGTGCACATGCACGCGACCCAACCCGCTATCCAGTCGGTATAATAATAGAGATCAGTTGGTTAATTCTAGCTGCACTCGGCGCCAGGCTGGTTTGGTACTTATCCTTATCCGTACAAGTCTCTCGTTTCAGTTGCATATGGCGCCAGACTGTTTAAGTCTTTGACTGCATTAAATCTGTAGCTTCATTGATTTATAATTCTGTAGTTTCTGACCTGAAACTCATGTCCAAAGTATCATGGGGAATTTTATTTTCTTCCCAAGACAGGTCATCGTAGAGATTAAAGTATTTTTGAAATCGTCAGGAAGAGATCTTCTGTGATATCTCATACTTGGATTGGGAATGTCGTTTGCTGATTTAGACATTTCTACTGAAACGTTTGTTAAAAACGAGGCTAAATTTGAGGCAAGAGTAATGCCGTAACTGCTACAACTGTTACTGAGTGTGTTACTAAGGACGTCATAACACACTTCAACTCATGACGACAACGCAGCAATCAAGCCTCAGACGTAGCGTAGCCGTAGCCGCCAATTCAGACACGGCCTCAACGACATTCAGTAGAGTATTAATATCAAACCGAAGAAAGTAACAACCATTTAAGTAATAAACATTGAATTGACCGTCAATGAATATTATACCCAGTCACTAAACAACTTTGTCTTTACGAGCATCTTTTAACTGCATCAATCTTGTTTTTCTTCCAGATACGTGCAGCCTTTTTAATGATCGGGTTCTCATTCGCATTTGGGTCAATGTTCGTCAAAACCTATCGCGTCTACCACATCATTACCCACGCTACTAGCAGGGTTATCAAACGAAAGGTAAAGAGTTTCCCTTCATCGATATACATCCACTCCCTTCCCGACAGGCTCTTCCCTTCCCCTCCCCCTCCCCACCTGTCCGTACTCTCGGCTCCTCAAAAGAGGTTCAACAACACTTTAAATGTAATATCAAGAAAAGTGAATTGTCAATACAAGAAAATAGACCTTTCCCATGAAACATGAAAATTCGAGTGCGTACTGACACTATACTGGTTGGCTAAACGACGGAACATCACACTCTCAGCGTGACGCATACGCGTTTGTGCGTCTGCCTTGTGCACAACTCTATGGCGTTTGCCAACCAATAGTGTATGTACGCATGCGTGAGTGCTATTAATATACTTCATGGTAAAGGCTGACTGCTTGGGCATATCGTTTTCCTTGATCTCGTCTGACTCATGCTTCACATTCGCTGTAGTACTCTCCAATCATTTAAGGGAGTCCCAGGGGTTTAGTTTTTCTAAAAATATCTTACCCCTTCCTCAATCAACCACAGAGAATACACAATATCATGTCAAGAGCAATGTCTTCAGAACTTCGTATGAATTGAATTTCAATATCACTATTATAATTATACATTTTTGCGGTCGTTGGCTTCGAATTTGCCCATAATATCACTGTAATGTATTAGTGAGTAAAATCTTAACAAGTCGACTGGCATTTTAAAGACTCCGTAATGAATAAGCTGTTCATGCTTGTTAAGCACTCTTATAATGACGGTGGTACTATGCATTGATCTGTGTATTATGGCTTCCCACTTTGTTTTTCCTAATCGGGTTTGTCAGACCACTGCATCCTGAGTAACTGTGTATGACAAGTACATATTGTAAACCCTTACCTCCTGCCGTTTCGTTTTAAGTGGTCAACTCATGAATTTTGTCATTCTAATGTTTGTTATAACATTTTGTCTCCCCCTTGATGCAGATGCTGCACGAGTCAACCTTGTTCCTCATGATAGGAATGTTATTACTAATTGACGTTATTATATTGACCGTCTGGAGCATCCTCGATCCCATGATTAGAGTGGAGGAAAGACTACCAAAGGAGGTATGGCACACTTTGAAAAAATGCAACAAAATATGCCTCGAAAGTACGTATAAAAAACCGATATGTTCGGGACATTGGGCAACTATGGCTGTTGCTTTAGATGCTAGCCATTGTGGCTGTATCGGCTCGGCAGCATTCAAATTATTGGTAATTTATATTTATCTAGCTGTAGCCGTAGCCAAAACCAAGGATATCAGTATGGATTTGATTATGATAGTATTAACGAGAGCCATTGTGATGCGACATGTCTGTCAGAAAGACACTCCTGGTGTACAGAACAAACTCTGCTAATGGCGCTACTTAAAGCCAAGACTGAACAAGTGTGTTTTCAAGTTAGTTTTGAAGCTGAAGAGAGTGTTTGCTAGTCTGAAGTTCAGTGGAAGAGCATTCCAATAAAGAATGGATTTAGAACGAGGGATGTTGTGGAGCATGGTATTTACAGAGCGAATCTGTCTTGTAGAAACAACTGTAACAAGGATAAACACCATGTAAATGTAATGTCGCGATACTATTTCTTGCAAGCAGAACCCTTCATCCAAAAAGCATGTAATTTTATGCTTAGTGACATGCGGCACTATGAAATGATGAAATGAGAAAACTAAATTAAAGTTCGAGTCGAATAAAACACATTTGAACGGGTTCCCTCGTTCTCGCACAAAAACATGACGTCATAGATTACTCTCTCAAGCTCCTTGTGAAGTTTGAATTTGAGTTTAATGGCGTGGAAACTCAAGTCTAATTCCGATTCAGCTTCGACATGTCACGGCGAGATTGTTTTGGAAAGACAAATTGACAAAATTGTAATCAAACGCTCAACCAATCATGGTAATTGGTCTGTTTGATCTTCCGCTTGAACAGCCGACTTTTAGTAGTGAAGTGTATTAATTGAAGATGGGGACACCAGCATGGCGCTCAGTATAACTATAAGGGTCAAAATGTAGGCCCTATGTACCATTGACTGGCAACGTCAGGGCACCGTCGTGGCCGAGCGGATAAGAGCACCGAACTCAAGCTCTGGTGTTTCTGATCAGCAGAGTGTGGGTTCGAATCCCAGTCGTGACACTTGTGTCCTTAGGCAAGACACTTAACCACATGCTTCGTCCTTCGGATGGGACGTTAAGCCGTAGGTCCCGTGTGTTGTGTAATGCACGTAAAATAACTCAGTGCACTTATCGCAAGAGAAGGGGTTCGCCCCGGTGTTCCTGGTTTGATTGGCTGCATATTTCAGTGCGCCACAGCACCTTGTAAACCATTACATTGTGCTATGCAAATGAATAGGTCTCATACTTCAACACGACACCCATCGGGAGTATAAAGCGCTATATAAGAACTGCGTATTATTATTATTATTATTATCATTAATTTCAGACGTAACACGCAGTAATTGTTGTTTATTAGGAGTTCTAGCTTCAAAAGTACCAAACACACACTCACACACGTGTGTAAATACCGGCAATCGTGGACCCTCCTTTGTTCAACTCTTTGTGATAGCAACCGTGGACCACAATGCTTTCCTTTGTGATAGCAACCGTGGACCTATTGTCCCTTTTGTTATAGGTCCCGGTTTGAATGTGGATACCTACCCTTATGCACACGCAGCTGTGCAATGGGGACTAACTATAGTTGTTCTTATAGGATAGTTGTGGGACCTTTGTTCCATGGTGTAAAAGTCCTCGCAGTTGTGTGTAGGCCCACACACACAAGTGTGTAACAGCCTGCAATCGTGGACCCTCCTTTGTTCAACTCTTTGTGATAGCAACCGTGGACCACAATGCTTTCCTTTGTGATAGCAACCGTGGACCTATTGTCCTCTTTTGTTATAGGTCCCCGGTTTGAATGTGGTTACCTACTCACGTTCACACACACAACTGTGTGTTACGTACACTCTGTGGACATTCCTTAAAACAAATTTTTTCATCGCTGTGCAAAACACTGTGTGGATCGAGTAAGTCCACTTAGTGTTTCAAGTCCCTATTATTATGTGGACTTCTTTTGTTCCCAGGTTGACACTACGTGAGTCTCGCTTAAAACTGTGTTCTCATCAGTGTTGGAGAATATATTGTTTAAGTTCACAGAACAGAGGAATGTCCACAGAGTGTTTCTAAACAAAAGCTGAAAGTGTTTATACGCTTTGTGTGATTGCTCTGCAGTCAAAGTCTTGTTTCATCGCTCATTTTTGTTTGTCAATTAAAAAACACATAAATTTACTCATACATAGGTCAAAAGATCCGGCCAATAACGTAGGGATACATGCCTACAACTTTCAGTTGTTCTTATTTTTTTACATATAGTCATCAAACGATACCGTAGCCTTCGTTCCAATCGTCGAGGTGTGTCGATCTAAGAATCTGTCCATCTGGTTGGGGTTGGTGTACGCTTACAAGGGCCTCTTACTTCTCTTTGGGCTGTTCTTGGCCTGGGAAACTCGTAAAGTCAAAATTCCAGCTTTGAATGACTCTCACTATATAGCGGTAAGTATTGAAGAATTATTGCCTTTTCCGAGACTTTTCTAAACACAAGCTTGAAAATATTAGCAAACTTTTAAATGATTTGTTATTATTTCTAACATTAGGTTAAAGGTACTATTACAGGATTGGAAGAACTGACAAAATAGTCAAAGACAGTGTTCATGTTTTGTGTGATCAAACATATATGAAAAATCACAAACTTGTGAAAATTCCACCTCCGTTGTGTATTAAGTGAACCGTTGCGTTTTTTAGGTTTTTAGATACGGGTTTCTCGAATATGACTTCATTTGAGAGGGAAATATTTCACACACACAAAAAGTTCTAGGATGAACTTCATAATCAGTAAACTTTGAGAACTTTGAGAAACTGTGATGTTTTTATCCTTACCAATCCTGTACCTTTACAGCATTTGAAGGTAGCTATTGTACTAAAACAACAATATACCTTTTGGTGGTATTTTGGTTTTTGGTATTATGGTAGCAGTAAAAGTGCCGCGTTTCCGAAATTCAAAAGTGCACTTCGTTGAAAATCTGATTAGGATAGAGCTTTTAATCAAACTTAGCATCCGAAATGGGGAATTGACAAAAACAAGCTGTTTGCAATTTTATGGTAGCTATTCACAAATGCCAAAACAAATAAAATTAAATAAAATCAATAGGCCTATAGGCCTTATTGTGTATTGGGCTTTTATATTATTTACAAGGAATCAGTGTATTTGCGATTACGAAATCCGAAATAGTATTTGGTTCAAATTCCGAACAGGACAGAACACTTAATTTTGATTTAGACATTTCACCATGACAAGCTATTCGCTTTTTTGTTCGACTAAAATGTGTATATGCTTGTGGTCATAAGTAAAAGGGTCTTTTCAACGCACAATCTTAAACCATTCAGAATGTCACGATTCTAAAACCGGAACCTTGTGGTGGATCGCCTTTTGTAATGAAAAAGATTAAATATTACACAGAAACTGACTGAGTCATAACGCAAGGTCAAACTAAACAATGTGCAGGAATGGCAAATCCGAATAGATAAATAGGAGCCTGGCTTTCGGATAACATCTAACGCAGGTCAATTACATTATACAACTAGACAAGAGCAATTTATATCCAAAACAAATGTTTGTTTATAATTTGCTCTTTTAATGAACGAATGTTGACAGATGTTTCAAAAAAAAAACTCAAAGCAAAAAAATGTACAAAAGCGTTTGCATATGAACGGACAATGAACACAAAGCATGTTACATGCAAATTATCTGTATGGCTTATGGACGTGAGATATCATGTCGGGTTCCTACATACAATAATTTTTTTTTAATACTCCCACGGAGTTTTTCGTGCAATATCGAAAATGAACGATTATAACTTTCTCATCTTTACCACACACAAAAAAAGAATTATTTAAAATGAAATGTTGGGGTCAAATCGGCATAAGAAAATCAGACCTAGAGAAATTATCATCAATACAGCAACAAGATATACCCAGAATTTGTCTCTTCTTGTCCATTTGCAACCAAAATGCCACTGTCTTTCTCTGTCTGCAATGGGTATAACGATAGGCGAGTTGACCAAATCCACCAGACGTCATCACACCATAAACAGGCAGTTCGACCCCTATATTTTAGTGGTTGGTACGGCAATGATTTACTATAATATGTTATTTTTGCATCTGGGAAAAATAATTATTCTTCCTTTTTTCCGTTACACCGATTTTTGTTTGAATAGTTAACAAGCGTGAGTTATTTTGTGGAATGCTGAACTTCTATATTCCCTTCTATCGTACTCATGTAATTTTTTTAATGCAATATGAAAACCTTGTCTTGGGTAGAACTCGTTAGCGAATTGTTTTAATTAAAATACGCTATTAATTTAATATAGTTACGGATATCTCAATCCATTGACAGGTTTGCGTCTACAACGTGACGATAATGAGCATCCTAGCCGTGGTGGTATCCAACCTTGTCAACCGTGGTGACCAACTCACCACCTCCTTCGTCTTAGTCACCGTCTGTATCTGTATCACCACCACCATGACCTTGTGCTTCCTCTTTGTTCCAAAGGTCGGGTATACTTGACTTCCTTTTGCAACCTGCATATATCCTGAGTTGGGTTTTGCAATGTTCAAAGTTCACATTATAGACGAAGTACAAGGGTTATCAATATCTTGGGGGAAATGGATTTTTTTCCAATTTTAAAGATCTATTATTATAAAGTTCCTACAAGATCAAGCAATTAGTATTTTAAGGCTCTAGAGATTACCGTTGCTTATTTTGAATGCTGCAATCAAAATAAGCCTGAAATATGATCATGCTTTAAATTCCGGCAAAAGTTGCCAACAGTCTCTTTTTAAGGGGTGTTGGCAGCATTGCGTGGTGTGTATAATAGGAAGTAACTATTACTAGTAAACTTGCGGGAACAACCATGTGTAAATCTCTAATGGAAGGTTTGTGTGCTCTGAAAACGTGCTCTGAAAACCCACCATCACTCCTCCCCTCCCAATCATTTAACTCTACCCAAAAAGGACTCTCCCAACACCCAACGGTCCTCTCAGAGAGACACTCCCAACACTTCAACACTTATCCTAACAGAGACTCTCCCAGCTCTCCATTTCTCATTCCAAATAAGACACTCCCCAAACTACAGTTCTCCACCCAACACTCCTCCAAAAAGAGACACTCCCAATACTAAGACACTCATCCTAAAAGAGACACTCCCAACACTCCATTTCTCCTTCCAAAAGAGACATTCCAACACTCCACCATAAAGAGACACTCCCAACACCCAACACTCCTCGGAACGCAACACTCCCAACACTCAAACACTCCTCCTAAAAGAGACACACTCTCTCCTCTTCTCCACCTCTCTTCCCAACAGAGACACTCCAAACACCCAGCACTTTACACTTCTCTCTACTTGCAACATTACACAACAATGTCTTGTAAATTTAACACTTGCAACGGCTGGTAAAGCGTATACGCTGACCTTTGACCACTTTTTCAATAATTTCTAAACTACAGTTCTCCTCCCAAAAAGACACTCCCAACACTCAAACATTCCATCCAAAAGAGACACTCCAAACACTCCAGCACTCCACCCAAGAAGAGACACTCTCAACACCCAACACTCCTCCTAAAAGAGACACTCCCAATACTACGACACTCATCCTAAAAGAGACATTCCCAACACTCCATTTCTCCTTCCAAAAGAGACACTCCCAATACTACGACACTCATCCTAAAAGAGACACTCCCAACACTCCATTTCTCCTTCCAAAAGAGACACTCCAACACTCCGCCATAAAGAGACACTCCCAACACCCAACACTCCTCGGAACGCGACACTCCCAACACTCAAACACTCCTCCTAAAAGAGACACCCCAACACTCCACTTCTCTTCCCAACAGAGACACTCCAAACACCCAGCACTTTACACTTCTCTCTACTTGCAACATTACACAACAATGTCTTGTAAATTTAACACTTGCAACGGCTGGTAAAGCGTATACGATGACCTTTGACCACTTTTTCAATAATTTCTCGTTAATAATTTCATGACATTTTGATGAATTTTTGTTTTCATAAAAACCATCAGAAAATTGTTGGCAAGGAGTCTACATCACTAAACTATGTAAAAAGTAGGCCGGTCCGCTTCTGTAAAGGTCGGTCACTATAGCTATACTTCTTCGCCTCATGTTTTCATTAACCAATCCTTTTTACAGGTGTACACTATTCACGCTGTTCGTCTTGGAGCTGACCCCGTGACGAAATCAGTTGGGTTAGAGATCAAAGGTCGCACGAGACGCTTCGTGACGGACGAGACGACCGAGATGAAAGAGAGTATATACAGAGCTGAGGTACAGATGAGGGCGTTTAGAAAGGAGAAGAATAAGGTACGTTGTGGCAAGGCTTGAATTTGTGTAAAGACCGGTGTCATAGGGGATTGTGTGTGCGCGAAATTCACATGGGCTGAAGAAAGTTGATTCAAAAGAGGGCGCGATCAGACGAAATCTCTACACAATTCACCGTATGGGTTACATAATCTTCGATGGGAACATATTTAATCTCCTGCCACACCCGGCACCGATGTGCAGCCCGGTTATGGCCCCAACCCTGTACCACCCAATTCGACGAGCCTGTTCTTAACCCGTTCTTAATCTGCCTCGCTTATAAGAGTGGACGCTCTAACATAATGAGCATTGTTAAAAGCGATGGTTTTTTCGCTTAATAGCCTTTATAGGTGACGTTGGCTAGTGTAACCGGGTACCTGTACCTAATGTTGCCCGGAACTTAATGTGCCTTATTGTAGCCTGGACTCGGTTACATAGGTACAGAATAGCGGCTACATTGAACGGCTGGGCTATGGCGTCTTCAGCTGCATCTCAGTGCCGCAGAAACATGCCAATCCACGAAAACACATTTTCATTATTAGATACACTGGGGAAAAGTATTTTGTTCTTACGAGACGAACGTGTCTAGCCTTATAAAAACTCTTTTTATTTCAATAATCACCCAAAGGCCAAGTTCTAAATGAAGAGGGTATTAATTTAACTTTATCCATTAATTTGTAAAAAAGAGAGAGAAAAGGGCCAATTATTGTCTAGCTGTCTATGTCTATGTCTATTGTCTCTGTCTATTGTCAGAATTACTTAACTTATTGGAATTCTGAGCAAACCACCAGCCACAACAAAAACAAATCTGGTGACCCATTATTTGAGGAACAAAACTCTTTCCCCTGCGCTTAATATTGATATCCAGAAAAGGTGAGCCATGTTGAATGCTTAGTTTGTTAAAATCAAACCAGAGCACCAATATTTATGTGACGTAGTGATTTATATAGTCTTTGTAAATTACTTTGCAGTTGGACCAGCGTATAGCTGGTCTGGAAGCTCGTTTACGCATAGTCAGTAGACCTGACTATGGGGACAGTAGCAGCGGGGACGAGGTTGAGTGGATGGGTGACCTCTGCCAAGAGAAGGATATGTACATGCTTTTGCATCTTCCCGAGACGAGTATACAGGATACCGGACCGTCGGAGCATCCTTATCAAAATCATGTGAAAACGTTTGAGCACGAGGCAGAATTGCACTGCCTGTTGCAGAGGGACGATTCCGGTCGTCACTCCTTGGACTCAAGAAGCGTCAGTAATTATACGACAGAAACTCCTGATAATCATTGTTCGAATGCAGGTGACGACCTTGACTCGAACACCCCCTCCCCATCTAGGTCAGCTAAGCAACAACACGCTGAACTGTGTCTTCAGAACTCAAGCAGACCGTATCAGTATCATTTACAGGAGAACCCGGTAGCGCGCACGATGAGAAAACATCCGCCGTTGATTAAGAGTTTATCCTCGGGGAGTGTCCCCCGCAGGCACACGCTGGTGTCGTCAATCGACGGACCAAACAGATGCATCAAAAATGACGCAATATGCCGGTACTCGCCCGCGCGTACTGGGGCCGGGCCCGCCAGGCGTTCCCATAGCAACAGCGAGAGGCGAGAAAGTGCCCGGTTTCATAACGAGGTGAGGCGTCTCGTGGTGGAGATGCGAAGTGTACAGATGAGATTGCTACAGCTGAATGAGAAGCCCGAGATGATTTACTACGTCTGACAAAGGTCAATCTTCAATTTCACATCTTCGAGGTCTACCTCCTTATTTACGTCATCTTCAATTTTCATTCTTATCAACCATTAGTTCCTGTTTATGTTTCTTTGATAACCCTTTCAGTACCAACACATATTTGCTACTAATGCAATGGTGACCAGAGAAATTTCCTTGACATGGCTACCTGGTGACCAACACTATTTAGGAAAGTTAGAGGTTACAGCGCCCTCACAAGGCAGATTGGGGTTAGCCTAGGTCCTAGTAACATAATGCAAGTTGTACAAGCAAGCAATTAAATTACTGTTTCCTTTGGCATATTGCCTTTGACTAAATCATTGCCTTTAACATATATTTGAGGTATGGTATTATGACCACTAAATACACAATTGAGTAGTTTAAATGTGAAAGCTAAAAATTTGTCAAGTAGCTGTTCATACAATCTGCCTGAAAATTATATCTGAAACGTTAAATAAACATAAGGTTTTAATAATTTACTTTTTAAACACCATCCTCCCCCCCCCCCCCAACCCGCCACAAAATTGGAAAATTTGGTTGAGCCTCACAGATACTGGGGGTTGGTGACTATACCCATGTTTTCAGGATGAAATAGTTGATCAATTGGTTAAGGCGGCCATTTCGATTTTGGGCAAATTATGAATCCTCAAAATAAACAGAAGGTTTGAATATATTTCTTTTGAAGCACCCCCCCCCCCCAACCCGCTCCTAGGATTGCACATTAAATATAAACAAGAGAGTTTTGATTACGCACAATATCACTTTGAAATAAATTACGGCTAAAATCAAAAATATTTGTTTTTACAACATTTAATGACAAAGAAGAAACTCACATTAAATAACATTAAATATTGCCCATTTCAAAATGGCCGTCAATCAATTCGGTTTTGGCCCGTATCTCCGTCTACGAGCCTCACAGATAAAAAATAAATTTGCCATGTTTTCAGGATGAAGGAACCCAATGAGAGCAAATACAAAAATGGTGGTTCAGTTGCTTTTAAAAGGCGGCCATTTTGATTATTATAACATTGGTTTATGAAACCAAAAATAAACAGGTTTTAATCCAAACAATTATTTGTTACCACATTTAATGACAAAGAAGGAACTCGCATTAAGTAACATTATATATAGCCAAAGTGCTATACTTGTATATACTTTCAAACAATCATCCTACCCGCCCCCCCCCCCCCCCCCCCCACCCTCCGCCTCAATGTAGGAAACTTGGATTAGCGCTCATAGGATTCACCGGTATTCAACATTCAATATTGCCTAAAATAAACAAGAAAAGTTTGATTAAGCACAATATGAACGTTACTGGAACAAAATAACTCCTCAAATAAATTGTTCACCTATCATGAACCAATATGTAAAGAAGGAACTAACATAAAATATTTCCAAAGTGCTATACTTGTATTTTCTAAGTACCATCCTCCCCCCCCCCCCCCCCCCCCGCCTCAATGTTGGAAACTTGAATGTTTTCAGGATCAAGGAACCCAACAAGACACAAAATTAAATTATTGGATCAGTTGGTTAAGGCGGCCATTTTTATATTCAAAATGGCCGCCAATCAATTTGGTTTTTGCCCGTATCTCCGTCTACGACCCTCACAGATAACATAAAATATTGCCAGGTTTTCAGGATGCAGGAACCCAATGAGACCAAATACAAACAATGTGGTACAGTTGCTTAAGTCTGCCATTTTGATTATTGGAAAATTGGTTTCTGAAACCTAAAATAAACATAATGTTTTAATAATTTCCTTTTGAATCACCCCCCCCCCCCCCCAAACCCGCTCATAGGATTCCACATTCAATAAAATCAAGAGAGTTTTGATTACGCACAATATGACCTGGAACAAAATTACTGCTAAAATGCAAACTATTCTTAGTTACCACATTTAATGACAAAGAAGGAACTCACATTAAATATTGGCAAAGTGCTATACTTGTATTTTCTAAGTACCATTCCCCCCCCCCCCGCCTCTACTTGTACTTTAGAACCACCATCCTACCCCCCCCCCCCCCCCCCCCCCCCCCCCACCCGCATCAATGTAGGAAACATGGATTAGCGCTCATAGGATTCAATATTGCCTAAAATAAATAAGAGAAGTTTGCTTAAAGGTATTATACAGGATTGGCAGAGCTGACAAAATAATCACAGACAGTGTTCATGTTTTGTGTAATCAACCACATACATGAAATAACAAACCTGTGAAAATTTGAGCTCAATTGGTCATCGAGGTCACGAGAAAATAGTGAAAAGAGACCTTATGTGTTTTCTGTTTTTCAAACATCGAGTTTATTATCGCGCGCGATAAAAACTATTGTTTTACTCATTTCTCAGAAACGATAGCATTTTAGGCAGAAATATTTTAAGGAACCCTTTCTACCCTTACTTACTTTAAATCATGTAAGTTATGTGTGAATCTGTGAACATTTGTGTTTTTCGATCTTACCAATAGTGTACAGGGCCTTTAAGCACAATATGAACTGGAAAAAATTACTCCTCAAATCTAATTTACACCTATCATGAACCAATATGTAAAGAAGGAACTAACATTAAATTTTGCCAAAGTGCTATACTTGTATTTTCTAAGTACCATTTTCCCCCCCCCCCCCCGGCCTCAATGTTGATTGTTGACAGGCATGCGATTGTGGGGTAGAATCTCCGGGGGCAGAATCTCCGGGGGCAGAAACTCCTCCCACACCGGCCATAGCTACTGCCAACCAAATCGGAAACGGCCTGGTACTTAAGCCAAAAACGTTATTCAATACCTAAGGTGTTCAAACAGCATTCGATACAGGTCTAAGGTGCATCGCGTAATGCAGCCCAATACCTACTTGAGCCGCTGCATTAAATAGACACATTGCCTTCGGATTGGGCGCTTTGGGCTATAAAAGCATTTAAAATTAAAATGGTTGGAAAGATGTTTTAAAGATGTTTTTGAGGAGTCAAAAAATTGGTTCTACAGAATGTCAAACCGTGTTAGTTCACGAAGTACAGGAAAACCTACACTAATCTCATAACAAACGCTTTTTATAGCCGACAACGCATAATCAGAAGACAACTTGTCCATTTAATGTTACCGCTCCTTTGTACCTTGCATTTTGTTATCACCGAATACAATACTCAATTCCAGTCAATGTTATAATGTCCGATACTCTAAAGCTAGAGAATTGGCAATTTTAAACTAAATTGAAATTATAACCCTAACGAGTTGGCCCAAAAATCTGTCAAATCTGTATAAACTATAGTGAAAGAATATAACTAAGATTCATTAAAGTATCTACAACAAATGGCTGATTACCATTCAAATTGAAACTGTATAATGAATATTTCTACATAAATTTACCCTATTGCTGAATGTTTAAACAAAAAGGGGAACACATTAAGGGGGGTTTGAGTAATATTGCGTAACGTGGAGTGTTCTCAAAATGTGAAATATTGGCCCTTTTCGAAAACACGGATCTTGCTTGGGCTCCTGCTTTGGATCTGTCAGGTATTTTGAAAATATGCGTGTTCTGAATGGGGATTCAGACCTATTTCTATTCTTCCATGCTTCTCAAAAATTCTAGAGAGACTGGTCTATAATCGCCTCTTCAAATTTACTTCTCATTTTCATCTTCTTTATGATAATCAATATGGCTTTCGCAGTGAACACTCTACTGACATGGCACTCATTCAATTCATTGATAATGTTACTAATGCGCTCTGCAAGAAACTTCATGTTATTGGTGTGTTTATTGATCTATCGAAAGCTTTCGACACTATCAACCATTCTATTCTTCTTTCTAAGCTTGAACATTACGGCCTAAGAGGAGTTGCCCTTCAGTGGTTCCAAGATTACCTTCATAACAGGCAACAATTTACTTCAGTGATGAACTGTGACTCCGACCGTCTTCCTATCATCTGCGGAGTCCCACAAGGCTCTATTCTTGGCCCGCTTCTATTCCTACTTTATATCAACGACCTTCACTGTTCCTCTCCACTGCTATCATTTACTTTATTCGCTGACGATACAACTATTCTTCATTCTGGTCCAAACTGCGACACTCTTATCGATTCTTTGAATTCTGAACTTCTTCAGGTGTCATACTGGTTTAGAGCAAACAAACTTTCCTTAAACCACACCAAGACAAATTTTATCTTTTTCAGCAAATCTACTTCTCCAGTCACAGTCGAATTACCTCCTGTTAAAATTGACACTATTCCTATCAATAGAGTGTTTTCTACAAAGTTTCTTGGAGTAATTGTTGACTTTAAACTCTCTTGGACTGAGCACATTTCCTCTATTATCAAAATTACCTCGCGTAACACTGGGGTTCTTTCCAAGTTACGTTATTTTCTTCCTCCTGCTGCTCTGGTATTACTCTATAACACACTTAGTCTTCCTTATCTTAATTACTGCAACATTGTCTGGGCAAATTCAAACAATAAAAGGCTTAATTCTTTGTCTGTTATTCAAAAACGTGCTATAAGAATTTGCACCTCCTCTCACCCTCGTGAACACACTGCTCCCCTATTTGCACAATTACACACCCTTACTATTTCTGATATCAACAAACTTCATACTGGCATTTTCATGTACAAATATTCTCACAATCTTCTTCCCACTTCCTTTTCCTCATATTTCATCTCTACTGAAGCCATTCACGGCTACTCTACCAGATCTTGCCGTAAACTTTATATCCCTTTCACTCGAGCCTCTTATTCCATGAATACACTTCGGTTCTATGGCCCTCGTCTGTGGAACGCCATTGACGAACAAATACAAAAACAGCCTTCTGTTGGTCATTTTAAAGCCTCGTTCAAAAGAGCCCTACTCGCGCATTATGTAACGTAGCTTTCTCTCCCGAGTCCACCGCTCGTCTTCAGCTTCACTTTTGTTTATGCTTTATAGCTGGTTCTAATTTACTGTCAATATTTATTGGGCTTATCTGCATAGATAGCTCCTTACCGGTTCATTTTGCATTCTCTTCTGTCCGTTGATTTTGCTTTGTTTTTGTTTCTTGTTTTTGTATCATGTAAAGGGCTGTTCCCCACAAGCCTCGGCTTATTTGAACAGCCTCCTTACTCACAGCCTAGATTGTTTAATTTTTTGCAGTAGCATTTTCATTGGTCGTCGTGTTTACTTTTTGTTTGCATTGTACTACTTTAAATTTGTCCACATGATTTTGTATTTTCTTTTTGTGAGTACGGAAATAAATGTTTGATTGAATTGAAAAAAAAAAAAAAAACCCAAGGTGGAGCACAAGGACAAACCGCGGATTCGAAAAGGGCCTTTCTCAACATATTCGCCAAGCAAAGAGAAACCAATTGTATAGACAAACAGGTTACCAGACGATCATTTTGTAGTTTAAGCAATAACACTATAATATCTAGCAATGATTTGTTAAGCTACTATGTGAAGCTGAACCTTGGACCTACGGTTCTCATGTCGAGTGGTTCGGCTTCTTGTAATAAGTACAATTTGAAAAAACAGAAGTCTCAAAACAGGTCGAATCAAAACCTGTCCCAAAATGTCGATGCAAACAAAATTGTGACGTCAGAACTCGGGTCGATCGACTCCCGAAATAGCGCAACATGTATTGCGGGTGATTACGTCAGATGAAGTGAATCAATATGCGTCATAACAAAATAAAGTTTAGCCTTCATGCGTATTAAGTTTTAATTCCCAACCAAAATCCCTTCCTCAAAATTCTTCACTTAAACTCAAGTCTTACGCTCAAACATCTCCGGGTGAGTTGACCTGAATCCGGGTTCCGTGGGGCATGATCGATTTCTGGGTCAATATGACCCGGAATGTGTCTCAAAATTATCCATAAATTGGGTCAAATTGACGAAGAATCTGTGTTAAAATTCCATTTGTTGACCAGCTTATTGATCCGCCTGACCCCGAAATGGGTCACGTCCCCTGGGACTGAGAATATGGTATAGAGTGTAATATTGACCCAGAAATCGATCATGTCCCACGGGAGTGTAATTTTCTTCTATATTCCTTATACATTTTCTCCTATAGTTATCACGTTAGAAAAGCCATTACATTGGGCAGACATTTTAGCATATTTTGCAAAATTTGATATTTTTATATTTGATTTCAAGTGTCATAAAATAACTGAAGCCTTCATTAATCACGTGCAATTAATAACCCTTTGTGATTTGTCTTTAAAGAAATCCACATAAAAATATAAATATCGGTAGTCGAGCTTATAGCTCTTTCGATCTTTCATAAAGAGTAAAATTGTAACCTTATCTGAATAGTGTGCCTTTTGAAGTATATCTGGCTTAATACACTAGACTGTTGTCATTCTTCCACCGTCATTGCACCGCAGCTGCAACAATGATATCTCTTTCCATTTATTCAAAAAGGGCCAGACTAAAATATAATGTATTACCTCCGTTGCGATTATTTTTTCATGGCCGAGTAATAAATGCCAACTATGCTTAACTAGAAACTACACAGTTACGGTAAAAAACAAATTGCCTTTTTGAGATATGGCGAACACCAGTGGAGTACACTGTTTGGTTTGGGTGCCTTTAGGCAGACCTACGACGAAAACCAAATAGTGCAGTTGTAATTGTGTCCACCATATTTCAAATTGGCGTAAAGGCAATGCAGTAATTGTTGCTCTCCAATCTATTTTTTTAGCAGCGAGCGAGAAGCAAGCTCTCCTGTGTTGTATTTTTGTAGTTCTGCTATAAGCATAATCCGACTTTGCTATTCAGCAGCTTCTATGAGTTAGGCCATGTTTGGGGAAGGTACAAGTGTGATTCCTCTAGGCCTAAATGAAGCCAAGGAGCCTAACCCGACCCTAAACGTAGACCCAACGTTGTACCTCAAGGTAGCCTCGACGTAAATGTTGCCCCAACTGTGTCTCTAAATGCACCCCGATTTATGTACGGGCAAACTGTTTCAAAAGATTGTGGCTACGTTTAGGTCTGGGCTGCATTGCATATACATTTACACTGCAAAAATCGCGGTATTAAGGTTGACACCATGAGAGTTGTCACACATAGAGAGAATACAATTTAACGTCTCAGGGTATTAAAATAACCTTAATATAATTTGCACAAATTAGTGTTATTTTAACACCCTATTGTGTAAAATTGTTATTCTTTTTGGGATAATATAATTATGTGACGACACCCATGGTGTCAATTTTAACAGACAAGTTTTTGCAGTGTATGTGTCAGCACATACACTGCAAATAAATTGATTCTCTTGGTATCTATATGTGACAACACCTTCACGGTGTTGATTTTACCAACGATGTAGTAATGGGGATAGCTAACACCATGGTGGTGTTTGTCACATATAGATACCGGAAAGAATCAATTTAACACCCCTGTTTTTGCAGTGTACAAGAGTGAAGCCAAAATGTAAAGTGAGTCAAGCAGTGAGCTCTGTGCTTCAAAAGCAAAATTAGCGGTGGTCTCACGGCAGTTTGGCCAAATCCGAATTAGCGGCTACAGCTACGACTGTGGTTCAGGGTTGTTGCTGAGGGCGTTCAACACTTCAGCGCATGGTGACACGGTGATCCAGCCGTGTAGCCGAAGCCGTTTGTTATTAGGCTGCTCCTGGTAGTTTACTGCAGAGTAACATTTTTTGAAGTTTGGCCACGATTGATAAAGTGGGAAGCTAACTATTGTATTGTGTATAATAATAACCAGAGAGGTGTTTTTTAATATGTATTCCCTATTTTGATACCCGCATATATGTAAACAGAAAAACAGACAGCAAGCTGTGTTAATTTTTACCTTAGGGAAGCCACATAAAAATGTATGAAAATGTGTAGTCGGCACGACTTTGAACGGCAAATTCTTACGGGAAACCAACACGCAGACTATGAAGAACGTGAAACCAGAAGTAAATGACCGGGTACCTATGAGGGCATAGATGGTTCTTGTGAATGGTTTAGCTTAGTGCACTTCATAATTGGCAGCACAGGCGTTTTGTACTCTCCAGGGAGCTGACATGGTTTATGGAATGATATAAATGGCACGTGACTAGGGTAATAATGTTCGAAGTTCAATGATAACTCTTTGGAATTGCGCTATATAATAATAAGAGTCACTCAGTATAAACCAGCCTTCACCTCTTGGGAAAGTGGGAGAAGGAAAACGAGGACAAGCGAAGGGATGATGTAGACAAGAACAATTTTGTTTTTCTTTGCAGCATAATTAACTGACAAATCTTCGGATGGTTAGTTTGATACATGTATTTGTATTTCTAAAGCTACTGCACATAGTGTATCTCAGATATTACAGTTTAATTGTAATTAAAGTGAAATAAAGGTTATAAACACACTTTTCAAACTAAAGCCGACAACTCGTTATTTCATTCATGCCTCAAATTGTGTCATACCTCAAATTGTGTCATACGACCACTGAAGCCTTTATAATTCATGTGTGAGTGTGATTCATTGGTCGACCCATTGCAACGAGAGGTGTGATATAATAAGGGAATGAAAGAGTGGGACGAGGTCTTGAACGTCCGTTTAAAACCTGCAGGGTCGTTGTCTTGCAATAAAGGACCGAGACAAAGACTGCAGTTGTGTTCCTTATACTATGATAGTATACCCATATTCAATTCATTGGAATCGTGAATGTATGTATATTGTATGTGGGGATGTGTGCTTATTACTGATATTCTTTTCCCCAGGTAACATGTATTATTGTATGTTTATTTTATGTATGACCAAGAAACCTCCTTAGATTTTGATACGTGTCTTGCTGATTTACTTGAAAATGATACTGAAAGTTCCAACTATGTGCCATCTCCGTACCAGCTTGATCACCCGACTATTACTAGTCCTTATGTCTCTTATCAAGATTTCAATGACCAGATTGGCCATCTCAGCAATCCGATTATTTTTCTCCAGCTTAATATTTTTAGTTTACCTAGTAAATGGGATGATTTTAAAATGCATTTAGATTTGCTCAGCCTCAAAGGTAAAATTAGTTTTATTGCACTTTCTGAGACGTATCTAAATGACCGAAATTGTTGCAATTTTGATGATTTGCCAGGCTACCATCCTATAAGTTTATGTGAAAAACATCGCTCTGACAGGAAGGGAGGTGGTGTGGCCATTCTTATTGATAATCGTTTTAACTTTATTGTTCGAGAGGACTTATCTTATTTTTCCACTAGCATAGAACTTATTGCTGCTGAAATTCATCCTGGTACCAAAGATAGTTTTATTATTTGTTCAATGTATAGACCACCAGGTGTGGCCCTTTCTGAGCTGATACTGTTCAAAGATTTTTTGCTAAATTTATTTTTAAAAGTCAAACATTCTAAATCAAAAGCTTGTTATATTCTGGGTGACATAAATATTAACTTGCTTAAATATGGCTGCCCTAGTTCATATGGCAACTTTGTGAGCGAATTTATTGATTGTCTTTTTGAGTATAACTATGTGCCTATGATATTAAGACCGTCTAGAATTGCCGGCGACAAATTTTCTTTGATTGATAATATTTTTACAAACAGAATAGATAGAAATGCTGCCTCTTTTATTATTAAAAGTGATCTTTCTGACCATTTTATTTCAGTATATGCTTTTGAAAATGGAAGTATTCAACAGTCTGCTACTAACCTGAGTAAAACTATTAGAATTTTTAATACGGTTAATCGTCAAGCTTTTCATAGAATACTGTCCACCGTTAACTGGTCTCGTGTTTTTAATTCTCATCATGTTGATGATAAACTGAATGCTTTTACTGATATTTGGCAATCAGCTTTTGATCTGGCATTCCCACTTGTTCAAATTAAAATTTCTAGGCGTCAGTTGATACGATCCCCTTGGATGACACCAGGGTTATTGAAATCCTGTTGTAACAAACAAAAGTACTATGCCTGTAGGAATAAGAACCTGAACAGTCTCATTTTTTATAGAAAGTATAATAATTTGTTTAATAAAATTAAACGTCATGCCAAAGTCACTTATTATCACAATAAGTTAAACGAACTTAAAGGTAATGCTAAAGAAACATGGCGTCTTCTTAATTTGATCACAAAGGGCAACAAATCGCCTTCAAAAATAAATGGTATTATTTTTAATAATGAGTTGCTCTCGAATTCTAATGATATTGCAGAGATACTTAATCAACATTTCTGTTCTGTAGGGGACATTACTTCCAAAACTGTTCCAGACTCTGACAAAGATTTTAATTATTATGTTAATTTAGCAAATTCCTCCACTAACTCTTTTTTTCTAACCCCAACTGATCCATGGGAAATTGTTAAACTTGTTAAGAAATTTCATAACAAAAATAGTTCCGGCTCTGATGAAATTAGTAATTCTGTTTTGAAGGAAGTTATTGAAGTAGTATCAGCGCCATTATCAAATATTTTTAATACTTCCTTTAAGCAAGGCACTTTTCCTAACTTTTATAAATTAGCCAAAGTTGTCCCCGTTTTAAAAAAAGGTAATCCCCAGGATCCAGGCAATTACCGTCCTATCTCATTAATTAACACCTGCTCCAAAGTTTTGGAAAAACTTATGCACAGTCGAATTTTGTCTTTTCTTGATTCCCAAAACTTATTTTCTCCTAACCAGTATGGATTTCGTGCTGGTAGATCTACTGTCCATGCCATACTAGATTTTTATAATAATCTCTCAGATTCTGTCAACAAGGATCCTTCAGAAATTTCTCTTGCAGTTTTTTTAGATATTAAGAAAGCATTTGACACTGTCAATCATCACATTTTATTACGTAAAATGCATTATTATGGTATACGTGGAATTGCACTCGATTGGTTTACAAGTTATTTATATGATCGTAAACAGTATGTTGTATTAGATGGTGTCAAATCCAGTACCTGTAATATCACTTGTGGAATACCCCAGGGGTCAACTTTAGGGCCATTGTTGTTTTTAATCTATGCTAATGATTTGCCCATGTGTTGCTCTTTGTTAAAACCAGTTCTCTTTGCTGATGATACAACACTTTTTGCCTCTGGACAGAATTTGCAGGTGCTGGCTAATGCTGTTAATGATGAATTGAGGGTTCTGCAAGATTGGTTTAGAGCCAATAAGTTGAAAATCCATCCTGATAAAACTCATTATATCTGTTATTCATTGAAGCAAAGAGAACGGTTTTTGCCAGATGTCTTACTTTATCTAGAAAATGTTAGTATTAAAAAGGTTTCTTCCACTACGTTTCTTGGTCTTGTTACTGATAAGAACATGCTCTGGAAGGAGCAAATTAACCTTGTTTGTAACAAATTGTCTAAAGGTAATTACATTATCAATAGAACAAAGAACATTGTGAGACTTAAAGACAGTTTGGCCATTTATAATAGTTTAGTTAATTCTTATTTAAACTATGGCCTCCTTGCTTGGGGTGGCATGATAAAGGTGTATCCCTCTTTTTTTAAAAGACTTAACACTCTTCAAAAAAAATGTATTCGCAATGCTTGTCATGTCCAGTATAATACACATACCTCTCCTCTTTGTTCCAAATACAAAATTCTGAAGCTGGAAGATATTTTTAATGTTCAAATTGGCATTCATTATTTTGATTATCTTAACGATCTCCTCCCGGTTAATTTAAGTTCTTCTTTATATTTTCCTTTAAATCGGGATTTACATTCTTTTACTACACGACAAGATAATCTCATTCGTACTCCTAATATTTGCAGAGTTGATGTTGTCTCCTCCAATTATCGTTACATTCTACCTAAAATCGTTAACTCCCTTACTGATAGTCTGAGAAATGAATTTGCCAGTGTATCCAGGAATGTTATGCTTAGACATCTTAAAGAGTTCTTTCTGGACAATTATAAAGGTTTTCTTTGCACTAACTTAACATGTTATTCATGTAAAGCAGCGGGACATTAATATCTTATGTTCAATTGTCATTTCATTAGTCGACCTAGGGATAGTTTATTATTTCTTTAGTATGCAATTTTACATGCAATAGTATTGTTTTATTAATGTAGGGAACCAACTGCAGTTGGGTACTCCATTACAGGAGGGTCATACCTCCTCTGGATGTTACCCCCATTTGTACCTTATTTCATATTCTTTAACAATTATAATGGTTGTTATCAATGTATTTCTAAGTTTGTTGTACAGATGGAAATAAAACAAACAAACAAACAAACATAAACGCTCTTTTTGTAAAAAGCGTAAAAATGTTGGGAAAATCTATTAAACATTTCTATAAATTATTTTCAAGTCCTCAGACTCCGTTTCGGGAAGGGTCAAAATGCATGTGACGCTCAACGGCTGTGCGATGGTTGTACATTGTATCGGTTTGTATTGTTTTTATTATTTGCGTTACGTGTGATTTAGCGCCAAGCTTAAGCTTGCGCGCACCGTGTTTATATCGCATGTTTAAGCATGGCCACGTGATCTCCTCTCGACCAATCAGAATTAATAAACTGTCCTGTTACGTACAACCATTGCCTAGCAACCTTTAAAAAAGCTTCCTAAAACCTGGGAAAAGCCACATGTAGGGCCTCATGGCGCTCCAGAAACCTTCGTCAAAATGGTGTCGACTTATTTAGGTTGACGCGTCCGTGACGTTCAACCAAGGCGGGATCGTTCCCACGTCAAATACCCACAAGCCTAAAGTGTTCACGCTAGCATTGGCCACCAACACACAGATGATGTTCAACACGAAGCCGGTCTTTACCTGGGAGTGAGGTTGAAGAAAAAAATAAACACGGGAAAAGGATGTAGAAATAAAATGAGTTTTCTTGAAAGCGATGTTTATTGAAGCAAATCGTTGAACTTGCATATCTTTAAAGCTAATCATCGCGAATGTGATTTTCAATAAACCATTACAACTTAATTCTACATTTAAAAAAATGATTGAGATATGATAGGTTTAGATGTAGTCCTATTGAGCCTTTGCATGCACATCACACGCGGCGACTGTGCACAAAGCTTACCATTTTGAGAGTATGGTCAGGTGCACCGGGTGTTTCTTAACAGCAAATTGTGGGTTTTGAGTCCCGGTCTTGACATTTATGTCCTTTCATAATTAATTGAAAGCGTACTCTGATGATAACGACAACGGTTTTTACAATCAGTCCGGGTTTGTTTGCGTGCTCATATATTGGGTTTATTTCGAATGTGTCAGAGTTTGGTTGACGATTGACAGTAATTCCGACGGAAGTATTTTTCTGAAGGATTCGGCCTTCGTGCTGCAAAGACATTTTTTTAATCAACCATTTGATCTTTATATCTATATATCTGCTGGTAGTAACTTTAAACGTCACATTGAAACCAATAGTGCATTCTTTGAACTTCCGGGTCAGAAATAACCCGGATTCTGGGTTCAAGGGTGCCTGACCATTTCCAAGTCAGTCTGGCGAGTTGGGATTTCAGTAAAGAAACAAGGACCCAGCGAAAAAAGGAATCAGCATTATAAAATCACAACTTACCATATCCATAACTGAAACCTGGCCATTGGCGAATGCAATGGCGTTGGGGGGCGTGGCCACGGGAAGCATGAAGGCAAATGAGCAGGCAACCGTCGCTGGTACCATGAGGAACAGTGGATTGATGCCAATGCTTTCTCCCTGGTAATCGACACAAGGAGTAATTTCAAATACGGGAAAGTGTTTTTCTTTTACTGTTTTTTCATATACTCATTAGTTGGTTTAATTCTTATTCATTATTGATTCAGTTTCAGTGTTAAATGCCTATTTCTCCTAGGTTTCATCGATTCTTTCCAAATTTTTAATTTATGTTCTATAACCAGATGTGGGGCAGCTGGTCTACAGTTCACAGTTAATTGCTTTGCTTTTGTTTCTCCAAAACGAACTCTCCGCCGCAAACTATTGGTGGCGCTCAATATTAAGACTCTCCCATTTTGACCATATCTTACCAAGCTTCCAAGAATCGGTAAAAAGATTGTTGCTGTAGCGGTGTTACTGGTTACTTCGGTGAAGGCAGCTATCATGATAGAGACGATGAAGGCGATGGCATATGGCGGTAAGAAGTTGAGTACCATAAACTGATCTCCAATCCATTTTGAAAGACCAGACACCTAAACGTTGAGATAGAAAGCACACAATAAGAATAAATAGAGACAACGTGATTCGTTTGAATGTTTAGACAACTATTTCATTTTCCCCTCAGCATTTATCAATGTCACCAATCCACAAGCGAGGTCGTGGTCCAAGACAGGATACGAACCGGGGCCCACATAGTTGAAAGAATAAAAAGATACTACTAGCCAACCAGAGCCTCCCTCTACGGAACGCCGCAAAGGATTACTAGACCATGCTCATTCTTGGTAGTGGGAGCAACAACCTATGACCTTGGGATTCGAACCTAGGACCCTGTGATTGCAATGCCAAAGTAAACGAATAAATGATTTAGTGCAAACAATGCTGTATTAAAACGTTTGGGCTGATTTGACCAATACTGAGTGAACTCTGCATCTGCCTAGCAGCTTCTCAATAAGGCTTTTATCTGAGCCTGACAATTCCTTTTGAAAACCTTCTTTTTCCTTGCCTTTTGAGGGGAATTTAGGAGACATAGGCCCTACGCCTCTTGGCGACAGTTTTTTGTTTGTTTTTTCAAGTTGTATGCTCTCCTGGGCATCCCACTGTTATTTAACGTAAGTTTTTAAATATATTTTAATGTTTGTTTACGTACGTATGCAGCTTTTTACCCGTATAAATATTATTGTTATAATTGTCTTCAAGGTAATATTGAAATGACGGAAATTAACAATCGCTTTATATTTCACCGAGACGCAGCACGGACGCTTCCGGACTTGACAATGAAGCCTTGCGTCGTACTTTGGAAACATAGTGCAGTTTTTAACACGCAGGTAAACAACAAGAAAAAACTAAAGCTCATCATTCCTAGAAGCATACACCATAAACTTTAATTTGTTTTTACCTTGCAAGCCTCTGCCAGTGCGAACCCTCCACCAAGGAGTATAACGACCAGCCAGGACATATTTTTATGGACAACTGGCCACTCAAGGAGAGCTGGACACGGACCGCTCTGCTCCTTTTCATCCTCTGAAAAATTCAAGTTGATTAGAACGTGCTGTGAGTTATGTCACGCAAGGCTCTTTTGGTATTTTAAACCGAATGAAATGACCTAGGATATATCCCTTCCAGGGAAAAAATATTATAGTACCCATAGGAAGCGATAGAACTCGGATTACAATTTGAATAATAGTGAAAACACCAAAACTTTATATTATTTTGTTACCTTCTGTACTGCGGCCACACAGGAATTTGGGCATGCGAGATGGGAACATAAAAAGCAATATACAGATGAATATTGCTGTTGTAGCATCGGACACGTATCTGAAATTGATTGGACATTATTACTATTACAGTTGTATTAGTACGTATATAGTAACCATCTAGTTATTCTGCCTATCAAATAAATACAACCAAACTGATGCTACATGGGAAAACAAACACAGACAAAACTAGACTTAACGTGTTTGTGACAACATACACTAGGTGTTCGGGTATCGCTGGGGTCAGTGCTGTGTCAATGCGTGAGCTATTTCATTAAGTTGAACTTTGGTGTTATTACTGTTTTGAGGTGCGTAACAAACTACACACTTTAGCAAATGTTTAAAAAAGCACACGATCAAAAGCCTAGCATTAATTTGATTGTTAACGAGGTTTGCATGGACGGCTGTTTTAGAGACTAACAAAGCGTATTGTCAAAAGCAGGTTGTGCGAACTTTGAACAGAGACTAAACCACAAGCATGTTTGATGGACTTTGAACCTTGCGGTTGATTCGCTCACCGTTTAAGTGGTAACTGGTTTAGATCGCGAATTGTGTATGTATCCCGTGGTTTGACAGCGGGTCAATAAATACCCGTAATAAATGGTCAAAGTTTCAAATATTTGACGTCATCATGTTGTAACTTTAGATTTACGTAGTCATTATCATTGTCTTTCTCTATGCCAAGGTTCAACTCAGTAAAAATTTTGGTTTTTGAGATGCAAGGTTTCAAAAAGTAAAACTTATTAAAGGCATTACCACGTGACACACGATGACGTCATCAATCTGAAATACCACACATTATGTTGTCTGCATAAAGTTCATTATGTATACCAATTTTGAAACGATTGTCATAAACTTCACCGCAGAAATCTAGTAAAAGTTTATTTCGGTATGTTTATAACCTGCCGCTAGAGGGCGCTTTGAGATTTTTTGACGTCACCGGTCAATTTGTTGTAAACCAGACCCTTGCTGGATTATAACATTGAAAACAACTTGAAAAATGTTGCCACTTTTAAGCTACAAGGCACTTCCGGTTTCGACCGGAAGTGGAGTGCATGTCATGTCACGCACACTTTGAAAAATGAAGACCTATAATAACTCTATATAATCCCGCAAAAAGCAACCGACGGTCTCTTTGCTTGATATGATATAGATTTTCAAAGATTAAAATTTGTCACCTGATGACGTCATCATGACGTCATAACTACTTAATGGAGGTTTGATCAAGGTCCTAATAATTATGGTCTAAGAAAGCAGACACTATCAAGATCCTAACATTGATTATTAACGAGGTTTGCATGGACAACTGTTTTAGAGACTAACAAAGCATAACGCTAAATTCAGGTTGAACGGAGACTAGACTACAAGCGTGTTTGATGGACTTTGAACCTTGCGGTTGATTCAATGCAGCAGCCGCGGTCACCGTTTAGGTCGCGTATTGTGTGTATTCTCAGTGCAGTTTATTTTCCCGCGGTTTGACAGCGGGTCAATGTATACCCGATTTCAACCATAAGTGAATTTCAAAAAGGTAACATCTCTGTGGAAAAGTTTGAGAAGGCTTAAGGACCTACAATCTGATATAAAACTTGTCCGTAGTGTGTGTGTAAAAAGTAGGCCCCCCTATGAATATTTCTTAGAGTATGAATTTTGAAATTTTCAACTTCCAGTTTGAACAGGAAGTCGAGGACAATCGGCATAAGACTGTGTAGTATTTGCTACATTTTTCAAAACCTCTCCGATGATGTATAGATTGTTATAATAGCTTATGTACTTCTTGAGTTATGAATTGTTGAAGTATTAAACTTTGATTTACTGTATTTCAACACCTGATGGCGTCATCATGACGTCACAACTACATAATGGAGGTTTTATCAAGGTCCTAACATGGTGTAAATTTGAAGTTGATCCGATATACAAAAGTTAACATTTTTGCCGGGAATTGTTTTTTATGAAGAATTACACAAAGGCAAACTTTGACCTTCCGGTACGACCGGAAGTAAGGTCATGTGAATTTGGCGTTAACTTTTCAAATGTTGCCCGTGTCTTGATCTATCATATGCTTAAATATGAATACTGTAGCCTTAATATTCAGAGACATACAGGCGTTGGTATGAGGTCACCTTTTGAAGTAAGACTCGTAACTTGACACCCGATGAAGTAATCGTGACGTCACAACTTTCTCGGCTTCTACTAGTTATGTTCTAACTTCACATAAAGTTTTAAGTTGATCAAAGGTTCGCAAGTATGCGTTTGCTGGCGGACAAACAAAGCCCGGGGAGAAGATGATGAAAAACAAAGAAGAACAAAAAAACGAACAAAAACAAAGAGTTGTTCGGGCGTAAGGCCCGAACACCTAAAAACCTCACCCTTCTTTAAACTTACCCTTCACTAAATAGTACCGGCCAGTAAAAAAACCCGGTTTTCGCGTTATCCACATGACCACTAAGAGAATGAAGTGACCAAGAACGCCCTTTTGCGCAAACCTATTAAGTGATATATGAAAAAGGAGTACCATAGTTAATAGATATTAATGAGTAACTATTGAATGTACTCATAGTCAATGAAACAATAAACAGAAAACTTTGCTGAGGGTGAGTCCACAAATGCTTCCGATGGCGCATTTTAAAACCATAACTCGATTTAAGACTAAAGTTCTTCGCTAAAGATCATTCACATTCCTTGAAAAAAATTGTTGTATCAAAATGTTATAAGTAATAACATTTATCACTAAACAAACATTCATCAATGGTCATTGGAAGACCAATATTTTAGAACCGTGTTAGATAATGCGTCAAGTGTGAGAATTCACTCAATGCGAACGCTAAGTGGAGATGCAACCATCAACACCCTTTCTGTTACACTCAATTTGTGGGATGAGGAAAATAATTTTAAGTGAAGACATTCTTACGTCATTGGACCTAGTTTATTGTACTCCTTTTTGATGACCTTGGCTGCGCACTTATGGTCGATTTCATCACCTTCCGTCTTACAGCACCTTTAATTAATACAATTATTTAACAAACTTTGACTAAAAATACAACTCATGCATAAAAACCGAGTAAATGTGCAGATCTACAAGCTGTGCGACAAGAAATTACTTTACAGTAAGGCCTTAAAGTTAGGATATACCTTTGGTAATTGTTCTAAAATTCAATTACCATAAAACTTACTTGGTAAGAAGCACTGCAGCTCTTGATAATGTATAACATTTTGAGAAGCGATTCCCTTCATCGCAATACTTGGAGAAAGGGACTCAAAAACATTTCAATCAGCTGAGAAACATTTCTGCATGAATATTTCCTCTGACTGCGTATTCCAATTACAGATTATTCTTCCTGCGTCGACATAACCGCTCCAGATAATCGGCGATATCTCAAAAACTATACCACCTTTTTTTAATACAATTTTTACAGTAAGTTTTAATGTTGTAATGAATTTAAAATTTCGAACGGTTCTAAAAACCAAGAGTATGCTTTGCCTTTCAGGAGTATTCTTAATAATACAGTGTCGGAGCGTTACGAAGTGTGGACGTTTGAACACAATAGTTCCACACAATTAGGGACTAGAGACTATGTGGACCTACACACGTCCACACAGTGTTTTCAACAGTGTTGAAGTTTACGTTTTTCCTTAAGTGCACAGAGCAAAGGAATGTCCACAGAGTGTATGTAATGTAAAGCTGCGTGTGCTACCAAGAATTTGCCGTTGAGAGACCGCTTTTCACAAACAAGTGGAAAACTTTGCCATCATAGATAAACAGAGTTCTTGAAACTGGTGCAAAACAGAAAGTTTGTTGAAGTTTAATTGAGTCTCATTTTGACAGAATGAGTTCCTTTGTAGGAGGAAACGACTTAAGACTGAAGACTGTACGCTGTAGGTATCCATAATTTATTTATAACCGTGGCTTTGAAATATTTTCCTTCATCTCAAACTTGTACGTGTCAGTGTTGCGATGAATGTCTTTTCGACCTCTCTGGGGCAGACTCTTGGTGGCGGGCGCACTTGATTGTGAATCCCGTTGTCTTTGGCGGTAATTATATACCGAGTTCGTACAAGGATCAATGTCGACTAGTAGCCGATATTAACTGGTACTCATGCTCATGCTCAAAAACATGTGTTTGATACCGGCAACATCAACCTCTAGTTGACTAATGGTCTGCGTGCGAACTTGACCACAGATGCAGGCAAATATGTAGCCTACATACATCGTTTTATCTTGTCATAACTGTAGCAAGACCATTGTACTGGCTAAGGTTTTTATACTCTCACTTTACCATCGATCTATGTAGAATATCTGAAGCCATATCCAGGTCAAGAAGAGACAAACCAGCATACCAGGTGTAGCATATATAATCCACTCCCCAAAGCTGATCTCAGCCTGAGGTCCAAACAAGCTACAAAGGGAAATTATTACACAAATCATCAAATATTGTTATATAAATTGTCATTTGTGGCTCAAAATCAGTACAATTTGTGTCTATACCCATGTTTTCATGGTCAAGGAGTCTAATGATCATAGAATTATGCTTCCTTTGGTATTGCCTGACACATTAAATGTTAATGAGCAGCATTAGGTGCCCAATGTTCATAGACGAACAATGCTCATCAGTCTATTCCTGCGGATTGTAAGCAAGTTTATCAATGGGAGAAACCAAGAAATCCAGAAATTCTGAACCGTTGAGACTCTTACCCCTTGGTTCCACCATAAAGATGAGTATACAAGCACTGACCATGATGATAACACTTTTCATGTTAATCTTCTAGGTCCAGTTCTTCTGTAGGTTTGGTAGAATTAGAACAGCTCTGTCCTTTGGACTTGAATCATCCTATGCAGAGATACAGAGGTTCGAACGTACTGCTGCTGTTGAGGGGGTCAGCTTGCCAGAGTATGTGCCAGGACAGTTCGTACAATTTGTGGCTGACAATGTTGACCACAATGTTAGAACATTGGACGTTTTTTTTGTTTTTTTTTGTTTTTTATGAGATGTCGCCCAACTCACAAGGCCACGGACGGCCACTCAAGGTGAGGGCTACACATAACTGATTTGGGCCATCGACCCAAATCAATTGACACCAGGGGCACGTTGCCTCCTACTCCTGGGGCTGAAACAGGGTTACCCCCTTCACAGTCCTTAAGGATGTAGGCATGGGTATCATCCACTAGGAGCCTGTCTGGTAGAGCAGAATGCACTACCTTCCCAACTTTTTCGAAGCAATTATGGTTAAGTGCCTTGCTCAGGGGCACAAGTGTCATGACCGGGTATCGAACCCACACTCTGCTGCTGAAAACACCAGAGCTTAGGTCCGGTGACCTAGACCGCTAGGCCACGACACGCCACAAGACATTCCACGGAATGGGAATAATTGCAACTTACACGCCAGGGACAGTTTCACACAAAGCTATACCAAGGATTTCAGTTGCTTCTGATGAGATCAAAAGGATTGGCCAGATTAATATCCAGAACTTTAGGTCGCAGAAAACTGCTGATTTGCCGCTTTAGGAGCTGACAGTTACAGAGAAGGCCGATACTACAGCTGACGTAGACCTCCTCTGGGACGTTTCCCTTGCACTTCAATCCAGGAGGCCTCTTTGGTTAGGCTTCATGCAGAGCTTCCACCAAGGTGCTCATCCTGGTAGATCCTCTGTCATGTTTCTGCCAATGATTGACCTTGATCCTGGTAATATGAGCTGTATCTTCTCTACAGAATCTTCTCTGCATTATATTTGTGAGCAGGCCAAAGTGTACAGTGTGACACCGGTCATCACATTTGAACAGCCCCTTTTCTGGAAGGCATTGTTGATAATTGAATCAAAGCCTAGTTGTAGCGCCCTAAAAAAATCGTTCTACGCCTAGGAGGGCTCCACACCGAAATGAGTTTCTTGGGATGCATCGGCCATCTAATGGCAGGAAGTGGCCTAGAGCAGGTTCTTGAAGTTGTCTATGCTGACAACGCTTTGAAACACATGCTAAAGTGGAAAAGCGATTGCTAGGGCTGTGCGAGGTCATTTAATGGTGTATGCTGCACTCAATACGATGTTAACTGCTAATGCCTACAACATACCACTGCCTACCAGATGATTCTGAAGACACTGGTGCAGAGCTTGATGACACTGTACATGATGAAACCAGCGCTGCTTCTGAGAGTACATGTAGCAATGCCCACACAATGCTTATTGAAAGCAGGGGAGTTGTTCGAAAGCATTGTGAAGGATCCACATGCTGCTGTATCTTGTAATCTTTCCAAAGAAGATTCTATTTGTTCAGTTGCTGAAACTTTAAATACTGAAAGGGACAGCATGAAAGGCAATAGGACAGCCCAATTTTGGCTTCAGTATATGGATATGATAGAAACTTTGCGGAAATTCATAAAGGCTGAAAGAGTTGGTGATTGGACGCTTCACCTTCAGGCTGTTCAAGAGATGCTTCCATATTTTGCAGCAGCGAGTCACAATTGGTACGCCAAATCTGCATACATATACCTGCAAATGATGCTGGAACTTCGAGAGAAACACCCAGATATCCACAAGTGCTTCCTGGAAGGGTTCCATGTTGTTCGTCGCAGTGATCGCTGTTGGGCAGGATTCTGTGTTATTTTACGTTCCCTACCATTAGGACACGGAACATACACGGATTAATGTCCCATCCGAAGGACTGAGCTGTTGGGGTAATTTTAAACATAGTGCTCAGGGACACAAGTGCCACGACCGGCACTCGAACCCACACTCTGCTGATCAGAAACACCAGAGCTTGCGTCCGGTACTCTTAACCAATCGGCCAAGACATGCCATAAAAAATATATATATTTCCTATACTTGTACGACTTTTTGAAATGAGAATATTATACAAAATTCTGACAATTTTATTGTCATCGACTTTATATGAAAAAAGTATAACGATCCAAACTTTGTTTTTGTGTTTATGTTTTACGAATACTTGAGTTAATGTAGAATTGAAGATACAAAATATTATATTGAACTTCCTCTGGTATCTTGATACCTGTCGTTCTCACCATTTATACAAATAATAGAGACATTGTACATTGAACTTACCTGGTTACCTGACCTGCTAGTACAAGGTTTGGTCCTGTCCCGGTCAGCGTGGCGGTACCTCCGATGTTCGCCGCGTACGGAATGCAAAGAATAATGCCTTTGCACATGAGATCGTATCTGGTTGACTTTGACTTGTTTTTGATCGGGTTCGCCTTCGAGGTTCCTACTGGTTGGGTCTCAGAACTGAAACACACAGTTAGGAGGACTAAGTTATGAAAAGTGTCAAGAATATGAAAAAGAGAATTAAGGAAACTCTCTTAGTTTGTTTGATTGTATGTTTAGTTTCAAACAAAAGAACGTGGTTGATAAGTTTTAATCTGAAATAAAAACAATGAACAGATGATTTTTATTTGAATGAATGTTTATGTATAGAAAGAACAAATAATTTATTAGTTTCGGGGCTGACTGTAGCAGAAACAATTCCCAAAAATGTAGTAATTATAATTTGAAAGCTGCTTACAACTTGCGGATCAGAATTGACCTAGATCCCGGGTCATTGGGATCAGTTTGACCCGGAAACTGTCCCAATGTGACCCGTATTTTGGAGTCTGGAATTTCAACTCAGTTTCTGGATCAATTTGTAAGGGACTGACCCCGGTATGAATCAGGCAGCCTGGGACCCGAATCCGGGTCAATTTGTAGACAGTAGGCCTTTGTTGATTAAACCTGATACGAACGTGCACAAAATCCTTCGCAAACCAACAGTAGCTTTCCGTTGTTTTTTACAAGTACAAGACCACCCAATATGACGAAAATGTTTATCGTTGATTGTGCGTTGCCGTTTATAAGAAACTTTAATTTAAGATGAAACTAAAGTTCCTTTTCAAAAAAAAATGGTGTTGTTTCCTCATAGTATAAACGATGGTCTCTTTTTAAGACGTGTAAAATTGATACTCATGATACATCGAAAATGTGTACTTTTCCCCCACTCCAAATTCTTCCATTGCGAGAAACTCTGACTTCTCCCCAAAACGTCGTCCATTTCTTGAATGTTCCTCGCCAGCCTCCTCGTCGTCATCGGCCTGTGAAATGACAATATACTCTGCAATATTAGCCCATACTTGTTACGTTTACGTTTATTTCCATTCCATTTCAACTGAATACAAGTTCACAAGAATAGTAAATACAATATTGTAAGGCTGAAGGAGTACTTGTTATATTTAACATTATTAATAAAAGAGAATAATGGGATGGCGGCAATAATACCCTAGAAGCAGGTGCTTGTAGCGGGAATGCCGTAAATCACAGTAAATTACAAATCTAATTACATACTGGCAAAATAGGAAAAAAACAGACGGACAGACAGACCGGACGGGACAGACAGACCGGACAGACAGTCCGGACAGACTGTAGACCGGACAGATAGACAGACAGACAAAACAAAAACAAAGTCCATACTAGTTTAAGCAAATTAAGATGAGAGTAATACATGCATAAACAACTGAATATGGTAAATGACATACATTTTTTAACTTGAACTTTGTAAAGATACCATATAAAGCTTTAGATTCTTTTTAAATGTATTAAGGGATTTACATTTAGATAGAGATAATGGAAGAGAGTTCCAGTTAACAGGGCCGGAGTAGGACAAGGTATGCTGAAACATAGTTGACTGTGCGTGCGGAATGTGGATCTTAGAAGAAGACCGTGTATTGTGGGAATGGACTAAACGGTTAACTTTAAATAGTGCATTGACTGTTGGTGGAAGTAATCTATTTATAAATTTAAACATAAAAATATCTTGCTGATACTTGTTTATGTTTAGAATGGTAAGTAAATTTAACTTTTGAAATAGTGGAGCGGTGTGCTCCCCGAAGGGAACCTTGTTGATAATGCGAATTGATTTCTTTTGAAGTTTTACTAACCTATTAAGTTTTGAGTGGTATGTGTTGGCCCAAATAATATTGCAATATGAGAGATAGGGTAAAATTAGCGAACAATATAAAATGTGCAAGATAGAGCAAGGCAAAATATGTTTAAGCCTAGATATGATACCAATATTTTTTGCGATTTTATTCTCAATGTGTTTAATGTGAAATTGCCAAGAGAGTTTTTCGTCTATATAAACACCAAGAAATTTGGTATGAGTCACTTGTTGAATAGGAACTCCGTCAATTTGTATTTGAACACAACCAGACAGAGATAGTGAGATATGTTTCTTTTTGTGAAAAAGTATGCAAGTACATTTTTTAAGATTAAGTGAGAGCCTATTTGCTCTAAGCCATAAGGACACTTTTCCTAGTTCATTGTTAACTGTTTGAATTGAATTTAATACATTATTTTTTTCACACGCATAAAATATATTGGTATCATCAGCAAACAATATGAAATTTAACAAATCTTGTATGGGCTAATATTGCAGAGTCTATACTCTGCAATGATAGACTGTACAAGTCTCGCGCGTCTCGAACACGAGAGAACAGCTATTCGAACGAAGACTTTCAAATCAAATCTTCTTTATACATTATTTTCATACACAGTTTTTGAAGGTAGAGGAACCCATTAGCAGTTTGTTATAAATACAATTAAAAATTTAATAAAAACAAAACAAACACTATTACTAATCAAACATTCTACACAATTCGCCGACTGGAGGGACAGAACCCCTGGGGATTGAAAATCATAGCATGTTGTTTATTATGACGCCAGCAGGGCTACATTTCACAAAGCACTAACATTAAGATGAGTTGTCAATATTTCAATTGTGATTTGTATTTTGACATTACACTTTACTAAGCAGTTACGATAAGGTTTATCGCGATTCAGAATCGCAATGGATCATGGGAGGGCAGAGGGGGCAAATGCTACAGTCGGTCGTCGTGCGCGAGTTCCCGGGTTTCCCCCTTTTACTACACTATCATGCGCGGCAAACCAGCGCCCTCTCTTGGTATTTTGCTATTCGCGATAAACCTTATTGACACGCAGAATTTTTGGTTTTTGTGAAATCGACCCCTGGACGCGAAGTTAACCAACATAGTTGTAAACCTCCAAAGGTCAATTTTGTCAGAGCTCTCCTTTTTGAAGGAAATGTTCACAACCAAAAACCCCTCAATTAGAAACCGAGATGTAATAGAAAATAAAATGATGGACCACTGCCACAATATTGTGGGGGGTATTTTGTTATTGTGGTGTTTTTTGTTTTTTGTTTTGGGTTTTTTTTTTTGGGGGGGGGGTTATTTTATGGGGGGAGGTTTAAGATGACTACCTTTAGGTTATCTGCCTTGACTTGGTCCAGCACTGCTTGTGCGATTGGCAACATCATGGCAGTGGTGGCGGTATTACTGATCCACATGGACAAGAACGCCGTGATTAACATGAAACCAAGCATCATCCTAACATAGACAAGATTTCCATAAATTATCATAAAATGACCTCAGTATTTTAAAAGGTGCCGGGCATTTTAACAACAAAATATATAAAAATATACACCTTCTGTTCTTCGCGGTGAAACATTTCTTTAAAGGCACTGTACACGTTTGGCAATTACACAAAATATATATTAGCATAAAAACTTACTTGTTAACGAGCAACGGAGAGCTGTTGATAGTATAAAACATTGTGAGAAACGACTCCCTCTGAAGTAACGAAGTTTTTGAGAAAGGGGTAATTTCTCACTAAAATATTAAAAGACTTCAGGCCTGAAGCCTTTTATTGTCATCTGAAAGCACACAAATTTTGTGCAACAAAGGTGTTTTTTCTTTCATTATTTTCTTACAACTTCGCTGAACAATTCAGCCCAAATTTTCACAGGTTTGTTATTTTATGCATATGTTGGGATACACCAAGTGACAATACTGGTCTTTGACAATTACCAAACGTGTCCAGTGCCTTTAAACAAAATAATTATTCGTTTTAATTTATAATTAGTTTAGTTTTGATTGTTCAGGGGCACAACTGTTAAATGTTGTGAATAACATGATACAAACTCCAAGACCAAAATTTTAAAAAACTATATTTTATGAAACAGAAAAGTAAATAAAGACAAACTATCAAGGCTTACCATCTCGGTTTTGACCCTACTAAGACCAGCACTGCAAGAGCTATCCTCCGATGTAGGTTACAATTCTCGACGGCTGTTGCCACCATGAGACCACCAAAGAAGAGAACGTTTGTATCCTTGAAATATTGAACGGAGACATCCTTGGCAGGCATCACACCGAAAAGGGGGAACAGGACGAGTGGAAGGAGGGCTGTGGCGGCGAGGGAGATTGCCTCCGTACACCAGAAGACGGCCATGATCATGAGGCTGTACGCAGTGTAACCGATCTATAGAGACAGAACAGCCCTGTGTGCGTTATTAGAGGGAAAGTATACATTTTGGTAATCACTCTTAAAATTAATGGCAATAAAAACGTATTGGTTAGAAGCCTACAGCATTTTTTGATAGTACAAATCATTTTTGAGAAACATTTCACTTCGAAGTGTGGTTATTTATAAAGATAGCAGTGTTTATGCCCCGAAATTTGAATCTGAGAAACGCTTCTGTCAGATATGCCTGAATAGAGTATTATGATTGATATTATAAAACGTTCCGTCCGCCCGGCGTGCTTTGATCACGGCTGCGGATTTTGGTGTGGGCGTGGCGATGGGGGGGAGGCAGATACGAGTACTGTGTTAATTTTCTACTTCTCTTTGGAGCAAAGCTGGAGCAATGTTGACACTAATTTAAATTAGGCCTGTGAAACCGCTGGATGTGCTGTGTTTTATCGTTAAGGGTAGGACTACTCACCGGGTTATTTATGATGATTGGAACTGGACACAGAAGCAATGGTACCAAGATCACGATGAAGTACCGTCGGTTTCTCAAGGCCAGGGCGAGTCGGCTCTCAGTTGGGGGTGGTGGTGGACCATCGACAAGATCACCCCCTCCTTGAATCCCCCAATAGGTTGGAGATGGAGCTTCACTTATGTCTTCCATTTCTGCAGGGTTTAAAAGTTTGGTATGAGAAAACTGTAACAAAATGTTGCTTGTATGTTATTTGAAGTTCACCACAAATAGATCTGTTTAGAAAGCTGCTCGTTTTACTTTTGAGGCAGTTTGTGGCATGTCCATGGGGGTGAATAAGCTCACCGGATTGAACAATTGGAATTATTATCAGGATTTCCTAAAAGACAAATAGCTTCTGATATCGTGGCATGAAAGCTTCAGCAGTTTTAGATAAGTGCAAACTATAAACCAATTTAATGTCACCATAGACGTCACCTAGTTTCGCAGACATGCAGTTGTATGTTGTTCCAAATATATGTAGTTTATTGCCAGTGAGCTTTAAACAAGTTCACCTTGACTTTACTTACCCTAAATCCTGTCTATAAATCACAGAACAAAGAGAGTTGCCATAGTAACATCAGGAGCACGCTATTTGTATTGCACGATAAATGCCGTTAAAGAATGCAACGAGGTGTTATAGGGTTTAGCATATAGGCCTACATTCACAAGTGAAAACATACTCAATGCCGGCTGTTACCAATAAGTTCAAAAACGAACAAAAGAGGGACAATAGGAGGTCCCCGATTGCAGGTGTTCACACACATTGTCCCCGATTGCAGGTGTTCACACACCTTACGTGTGTGTATGTGCAGTGTGCATCCATTCAAGCTAATATTTCTGTGAAATTGCTTTTAGTGATGCACGTTTTGAATTGAACTTAATGAAAGTTGGTAGGTCCAGACTTGGAATGATGGACAATTTCATGTAATAAATGAAATAAAACTCCAACGCCTTAGGGGCCGTTCACAATTATCAACATTTTCACGAGCGTACAAACCGTACGCTGGGGGAGGGGGTTAATGCCCGCCGTACGCTTTTTTTTTTTTTTAAATGTCGATCTGTTTTCTCGCCCGTCGCCACAGCCGACATTGCTCACATCCCATCCACGCCGCAACCGATGCCGAGCGAGCACTGGCCGAGACGGTCGCACCCGGCCCCGAGCCAGGCCCCGCATTGCATCCCATGAACGTATTGTGTACAGCATGCGCGGCATTGTAGTCCTACATATGTACATGTACATGAACCAAACATGTCAAACTGCGAGTGCAAATTATTGCGCAATTCCCCTTCCGTTCTCTAGCTCACAGGCATGTGAGCGGGTCACAGAAAAAACGCGGAAAACTTTAGCAAGTGAAATCCGTGTCCGGATTTTGGGCCAGCGCTACAGTCAGAATAACAGGCTTTGTACTGCAGCGTAAACAAAACATTAACAGAACTAGAGATTTAGAGTTTGTAAAACAAACTCTAGGTGTTCGGGTTCTCGCTGGGCTCAGTGCTGTTTTAATGCGTTAGCTGTAACATTGAATCGCTGAAAACATTGTTGATAGCTTTTGAAATTTCAAACTTGATTTGTTCCAATGTATAAAGCAATAAGTATTCAATACCCTTTGTTTTCAAGAAATAACAACGAATTTATCGTTCTTAGTTTGCGAGTTCTGCATGGTTGTTAAACCAAAAACTCAAAATTTGATTAAATTAATTACATTTAATTACCCAATAATTCATTGGGTGACGTCATTATGTTGTCGAAATTTATGTCTTATCTAATCATCAGGTGTAATATTGTTGCCAAGTTTCATGACCGTGCGAATTTGGGAAAGATGTCAAAGTCTGCGGACAACGATGCGTGTATTTTTGAGGTGGGCGAACAAACTCAAAAATCCACTAGAGATATAGAGTTTGTAAAACAAACTCTAGGTGTTCGGGTTCTCGCTGGGCTCAGTGCTGTTTTAATAAGTTAGCTATATCATTGAATCGCTGAAAACATTGTTGATAGTGTCACGGTCCAGGTGTACATGAAGAATACCCCCGTATAACTTTGGTATATTCCTACTTTGCATATTCATTTCAAACCTTTTGTTGTTGTAAATATCTCTTTATCATTTAAATCTATGAAGCGCCCCCTACGTTCTAATTTGTATATTTCCCGCCGTTCAATAATCTGGGCGTCATTCTGAAATTGGCCGAACCTTCAGCAACATCTTGTTCACCAATTTTACAGGTATGAATCTTGACTATTCTATATATCTCTTTGCATCATTTCTTAAATCTTTTAACTCTTACCTAAGTACCAAAGGAATGTATGGGAATTCTAGTGTTTCTTTAAGTCAACATATATTTGTAGTATTTAGTGTATTTCTAATCAATTTCCCTACGGTTGACATGAGATATGCGGTTCGCCAAGGTGGCGACCGAGAGTTTTATTGTTACTTAAGCTTAATTCATTTTCCATTTATACATTTGTAATTATTGTTTAACTTAAGTTTTCCGTGATTCTGAAATTGGCCGAACCTTCAGCAACATCTTGTTCACCAATTTTACAGATTCAATAAAGAACCAGATTCAAGAGAGAGAGAACTCCAAAGCCAGTTTCCCCGTACCTATTTAATACAGTGACCTCACAACATCTTACTAGTCACAATAGCTTGTAAATTTTAAAGAAAGTAAAGTGTAAATCTTCTTACACAGGAAATAAAAGCTACTCAAGATATGAACTTTTATAAATAACAAACTTTTGTTAAGCCAGATTTGAAAAATGATGACATCATTATGAAGTTACAAATGTTTTTATCGAGACATAGATATTTAAATATGTGCCAAGTGAAAAACAAAGATTAACTTACACACAAAAATCAGCGAAAGAGTACATTATTTAAATTATTTGAAAGAGCAAAAGGTCCATTGTCATTTCATAGTCATACAGCAGAGGAACATTTTCCCCTTCATCTTGGCAGCAGATGTTGAAACAATCCTTTGAATGACCCACACGTTCAACTATTATATATGCCATTCGCTGAAGTTTATTTATTTGTCAATGGATATCGATTCTTTTTTGATTAAAAAACCACATTAGATGATATTTATGTTGACATTATTACGTTACAATTCTGAAACTTTTTACAGTGAGTTGGATACTCATGGTATCGGTGCATGAATCATTAATTGTTCAAAACATATGCACTGATGAAGATGTCATTAAAATTAGTCAAGTACTATGAGCTATCGGTACGGTTGCATGTTTTAAATTAGCTTGTTTGATTTTTAGACATTGATTTTCCTACAGAACGGTTTGGTTAAATTTAGAATATTAAAATGAAAGACACTTGTTTAGGATAATTATGCAAGACAAAGGCAAAGCATGAGGACGGCAAGTCTAAGCATCTCGTGAATTTATACTAATAACATAATGAGTTAAGTACTATTTTTAGGAAAACCTCCATCGAAGGGTCTTTAAATATGCATGTCATAATACAAAGTTGACGAAAAACATTTATTACTATATTAGTCGAACCATTCTCTGACTATAGTGACACAGCCAACAACCATACCAATCCCCCATTGCCTAATTCTACCTCTGCGACGATCATACTAAATGCTTCTTAGTTTTAAAAACATCTCACCAACGTCACAACTTGATGATACAGGATAAACTTTATAACATACTTGTGCATTAAATAAAAGACTCATTTTGAAAAGCAATGATGTTCATACGAAACGTACCGTTTCTAGTCACCGTGCAGCGACGATAAAGACTACCGTGTGTGAGGGTCTGAAACACCCTACACAAACCGATGACGCGTCCCTTCTTCTCGGTGTGTGATCAAAACACAGCCAATGTCCGTCTTTTTCTGCTTGCATTTTCTTACATAATTAAAAGTCATACGAATCACTGAGGTAGGTGGCCATCTCAGCGAAACTTCGTCTTTAATTCCATTTGATCATTAATCCATGAGAAGGGCGAAAAGGGGAACAATTAGACGCCGAATCTGAGTGGAATTCAGATCTGTAATGTTACTATTGTTAGTACGCCATTGATAAGATTGCTTTACGTTGTAAGTGCGTTGACCGGTGGCGTGTATGCTGCGTTAGGCAATTGATTAAGATTTAAACGTTTAAAAAAAAAGGCCAAATTCTCTCATAAATCTTTGTCTAACTTGATTCGTTCCAAAGTATGAAACGAAAAGTATTCAATACCCTTTCTTTTCAAGAAATAACAACGATTATATCGTTTTTATTTTGTGAGTTCTGGTTGTTAAACCAAAAACTCAAAATTTGATTAAATAAATTGAATTTAATTACCCAATAACTCATTGGGTGACGTCATTATGTTGTCAACATTTATGTTTTATCTAATCATCAGGTGTAATATTGTTGCCAAGTTTTATGACCGTGCGAGTTTGGGAAATATGTCAAAGTCTGCGGACAACGATGCGTGTATTTTTGAGGGGGCGAACAAACTCAAAAATCCACTAGAGATTTAGAGTTTGTAAAACAAACTCTAGGTGTTCGGGTTCTCGCTGGGCTCAGTGCTGTTTTAATGCGTTAGCTATATCATTGAATCGCTGAAAACATTGTTGATAGCTTTTGAAATTTCAAGGAAAGTACAGTGTAAATCTTCGTTGATTGAACGTTAGTTTACACAGGAAATTAATGCACCTCACAATATAAATTTAAAAAAATAATAATCTTTTGTTAAAGCCAAATTAACGAATCCAACCCTATTTTGGTTGCTAAAAAAAATGATCCTTATCCTTATCCTTATCCTACATTTGAAAACTGATGACGTCATGACGTTAGATAAGTTCTTATCGAGACATTGGTATTTAATTATGTGCTTTAAATTGTAAGTGAAAAACGAAGAGTACATTATTTAATTTATTTGAAAGGGCAGAGGGTCAATATTGTCCTTTCATACAGAGCAGCATACATTTTTCGAATTTCCTTTCGTTTTGGTTGCATATCTTAAAACGAGCCTTTGAATTACTCACAAGTACAACTATCATGTATGCCACTCACAGAAGTTTATTTATTTTCCAATGGATATTGATTCTTTATAATAAATCCGACTATGCAAATCATGTTGACATTATTAAATTACAATTCTTAGAAGTTTGAACAGGTTTTCAAATACTGTGATTTGGCTTCTCATTATGTATCGGTGCATGATACTTTGATTGTTAAAACAAGTCGAGCATACAATGAGCTATTGGTTGCATTTAAAAAAATAGCTTGCTTGATATTTAGACATTAGTCTTTATACAGAACGGTTTGTTAAATTTATAATATTGAAATAAAAAACACATGTTTTTAATAATTATGCAAGATAAAGGCAAGTCATAAAGACGGCAAATTTAAGCCTCTCGTGAATTTTAACTAATAAAATAGTTTTAACGAGTTAATAACTATTTCTACCTGTATGGTGCATCATCATACATTCAGCAAGAAATTAGGGAATTCAACACAGCAACGAGTATGATTTTTTTCACTGGAGAACATTCGGGTACTGATGTGTTGTATATTCTGAAGAAGAAAAAACAATAAACAAAGTATGACTCAAAGCAAATTAAGTCAAGCTGAAACTGCTCAAATAAATAAAATTCAAGACTTACAACATTTCATGATTTTATAATAATAATAATAATTTATTGAATTTATATTGCGCTCTCTCCAGGACCAACCTGTTCGAGGGCTCATAACAATACAACATATCAGAGTAAGGAAATTACGCCAAAAAAAATGAGTGGAAGGTGCACATCCTGTTTTTGATGTGAACAACTTATAAACGAAACCTTATTAGGGGAAACTTTATCGAAGGGTTTTCAAATAAGTATGTCGCTATACAAAGTTGACGGAAAACATTCATCAGTCTGACCATTTTCTGACTATAGTGACATAGCCAACATTCATACCAATCCCCCATTGCCCAACTCTATCTCTTCGACGTTCATATTAAACGTTCCTTAGTTTTAAAAACATTTCACCAACGGTCACCACTTGATGATACAGGATAAACTTTATAACGTAATTGTGCATCAAATAAAAGAATCATTTTGAAAAGCAATGATGTTCACACGGAAAACTTACCGAAGTTAGTCCCGTGTAGCAAGGTAAACACATGCCGTGACGAGGGTCTGAAACACCCATTACGATCCGATGACACATCCTTCCTTCTCGGTGTATGATCAAAACATATTACCATTGTTCGTCTTTTCCTGCTTGCATTTTCCCACATAATTAAATATCATACGAATCACTGAAGCAGGTGGTCATCTCAGTGAAACTTCGTCTTCAATTCCATATTGATAATAAAGCCATGAGAAGGGCAAGTAGGGGAACAATTAGACGTCGAATCTTAGCGGAAATCATGTTAATGCTAGTACGTAGTAGTAAGTACGCCATTGATAAGATTGCACTTGCGTTGTAAGTAAAACATGAATGGAAACTCTCGTTACGCCCACATGGCACTGATAGTAAACAACTATCGTTGTGCCACGTTGGTCTGTAACAAGTGCCTTGACTGGCTAGCTACCCACCGTTGCCAGTCGCGAGGGGGTATGTCATTCTGCGTTAGGCAATGGATTAAGATTAAAGGCCAATTTCTCTAATAGATCTATGAAAAACTTGATTTGTTCCAGTGTATAAAACAATAAGTATTCAGTACCCTTTGTTCGGGTATGGGGCACTGTTATGTTACTAAAATGCGTAAGCAGATTTATATTGAAAGTTTTTTAATTTTCAAAAAAAAGTCGTTTGCAAACCTATTACTTTTATACTTTTAGTGTACACGGGGGAAAGTGATATCGTTGCTGTATGAGTCTCCATAAAGTAGTTTAGATACACATGTATAACAATTTTCATGTAAATAGTCACAAACTTAACATGCTTAACTGATAAATTAAAAGACTAACAATTCAAAAATTAATGTTATCAAACTACGCATGCTTGCTACCTTATGTGTGAAGCAACATCATTTGTCATGATTATGAAAAGGGCATAAGAACCTACTGTTTACACGATGTGCAATTTATGTTGAATTTATTTTGCTAGTCACATTGTAATTCTTTGAAGTATTCAACAGGATCTAATAGTTAGATTCGCATAAAAACCGTTGTTGATCAGAGTCAAAGTTATGTTGACCTTTTTCCGATTGCATTTTCTCAGTTATCAAAAGTTATTCAAATCAGTGAATCACCAAAACAGTTCAGCAAAATACACTCGTTCAGTTGATATTCACCACCAAGCCAACAAATGGCTAACACGAAGGTTATGCAATGAGCTATTCATTGCACCACCGTCGAACATCGTAGATTTCCGAAGGATGGTTGCATTTATCGACGAGTGCAGTAACAAAGGACCATTAACTTGGTATAGCGCCACCATCGATAACGTATCACGACACAGCCACCATGGATAACGTATCACGACACAGCAATGCAGTCTTCGTGGACTTTGCACCCAAGATCAATGGCGCAGTGTGTGTACTGTTTACATGTACATGCAAGATTACGCGTGGTCAATGGAGCAGAATGACCAGACCTGCGGGCTAATACTAACGTAATGTTCAACTTACATTTTCAGCGGGAAGTCAAGAACAACCGGGATAACTCTTTGTGTAGCATTTGTTGAGTTTTAAAAGACCTGTCCGATGATGTATTGATTGAAGCAATCCATTCAGTAATGATTAAGTTATGATTTTTTGAAATATTAAATTTTGATTTACTGTATTTCAACACCTGATGACGTAATCATGACGTCACAACAACTTGATGGAGGTTTCATCAAGGTTCTAACATGGTGTAAATTTGAGGTTGATCGGATAAACAGAAGTGAATAATTTGGGCAGGAAATGTTTTTTGGTTAAGAATTGCAGAAAGGCAAACTTTGACCTTCCGTTACGACCGGAAGTAAAGGTCATGTGAATTTGGCGTTAACTTTTCAAATGTTGCCCGTGTCTTGATCTATCATAATGTTTAAATATGAATATTATAGCTTTCCTATTCAGAAACATACAGGCATTGGCATGAGGGCACTTTTTTGACCTTAAATGGCTTGTAATTTGACACCCGATGACGTCAGCATGACGTCATTGCTCACACGTCTTCTGCTCTTTATGTTCTAATGTCACATTAAGTTTCAAGTTGATCAAAGGTTTGCAAGTATGTTTTTTTCTGCGGACAAACGACTATCAGAAGATTAAGCAAAACAAAGAAAAACTAGAGATTTAGAGTTTGTAAAACAAACTCTAGGTGTTCGGGTTCTCGCTGGGCTCAGTGCTGTTTTAATGCGTTAGCTATATCATTGAATCGCTGAAAACATAGTTGATAGCTTTTGAAATTTCAAGGAAAGTAAAGTGTAAATCTTCTTTAATTGTATGTTAGACGATGATGTCGTTAAAATAAGTCGAGCATAGTATGAGCTATTGGTTGCATTTTTAAAAATAGCTTGCTTGATTTTTAGACATTAGTCTTCATACAGAACGGTTTGTTAAATTTATAATATTGAAAGAAAATGCACTTGTTTTAAATAATTATGCAAGATAAAGGCAAGTCATGAAGACGGCAGTTTTAGCTTCTCGTGAATTTTAACTAATTAAATATTTTTAACGAGTTAATAACTATTTCTACCTGTATGGTGCATCATACTCAGTGTGTAGTTTGTTACGCACCTCAAAACAGTAATAACACCAAAGTTCAACTTAAAGGCACTGAACACGTTTGGTAATTGTCAAAGACCAGTATTCTCACTTGGTGTATCCCAACATAATGCATAAAAATATAACAAGCCTGTGAAAATTTGGACTCAATTGGTCATTGAAGTTGCAAGAAAATGATGAAAGAAAAAACACCCTTGTTGTACAAATTAGTGTGCTTTCAGATAGGAATAAAAGGCTTCTGGCCAGAAGTCTTTTATTATTTTAGTGAGAAATTACGTCTTTCTCAAAAACTACGTTACTTCGGAGGGAGTCGTTTCTCACAATGTTTTATACTATCAACAGCTCTCCGTTGCTCGTTACCAAGTAAGTTTTTATGCTAATATATATTTTGAGTAATTACCAAACGTGTACAGTGCCTTTAATGAAATAGCTCACGCATTGACACAGCACTGACCCCAGCGATACCCGAACACCTAGTGTCTGTTGTCAAAAAAAAGTTAAGTCTAGTTTGGTTTATTTTCTCATACAATGTATACACTACACATACGCATTTGCATTTGCATTGCATTCATTGACAAAGTGTGTGTTAAAAGTTATAGGTCAATAATTGTCGCATGACTGCTTGCACTGGTTTATTGACTGATACAATTTAAACGCTACATAAAACTTTGGAGTCTATGCACTTTATTGTACATTTAACCAGTACATACATTTGTACATTTGATAGTTTCACAGTACATTGACAATATGTGTCCTGAAAGTAAAAATCCATACCTTGTTGCAGAACTGCTTGCAATGGTTTATTGTATAATACATAATGACATGAATATAATTAGCAAATCTTGAGACCACCATATCTCGAACGGTTTAAGTCCGATCAACTGTTTTCGATTGTGTACTTGTGGGATACTGTAGATGTGTTTGTTAGGCTAAACGTTGTGCGACGTCATCATGACGTCACCAGTGCCCAACGTAAAGTCAATACATTTCGCTCACCACAATTCTTGTTTTATGGCCTGTGTGGTAAAAAAAACACCTCCATAAGACTGTGTGGCGCGGTATGCTACTTTATGTGTTCTCTTATGTTAAAATGTAAGGAATTATGAAGTCACCACCTGTAACAGAACACCCTCTATCAATCGTCTATTTTTCAAGTGTCAAACAAAATAAGTTTAATTTTGAAATCAACAGAATATGCTTGATCGAGTCAGAAGTTGTTTCCCATCCCATCTTGGAATACTGTGAGCTACGGTACTCGTGTTTCAAGCTCGAAAACATGTTGCATCAATTTTTGATTTCACGTACTAACACAAAACGTTTTACTTTAGGGCCTATTGCTTATTAATTTAGGACGAAAATCAGTTATAAGTACCATATATATGAAGTTCAAAGCAACAAGTCTCCACTGTTAGAAAACTAGTGACGTTTTGAAGGAAAGCGGGATTTTATAAAAGCCTTCAACATTAAATGCCGTTTTCTACAATTTTTACTTTTTACTGTCTACGTGTATTCAATACCCTTTGTTTTCAAGTAATAACAACGAATTTATCGTTCTTAGTTTGCGAGTTCTGCATGGTTGTTAAACCAAAGACTCAAAATTTGATTAAATTATTTACATTTAATTACCCAATAATTCATTGGGTGACGTCATTATGTTGTCGAAATTTCTGTTTTATCTAATCATCAGGTGTAATATTGTTGCCAAGTTTCATGACCATGCGAGTTTGGGAAAGGTGTCAAAGTCTGCGGACAACGATGCGTGTATTTTTGAGGTGGGCGAACAAACTCAAAAATCCACTAGAGATATAGAGTTTGTAAAACAAACTCTAGGTGTTCGGGTTCTCGCTGGGCTCAGTGCTGTTTTAATAAGTTAGCTATATCATTGAATCGCTGAAAACATTGTTGATAGTGTCACGGTCCAGGTGTACTTGAAGAATACCCCCGTATAACTTTGGTATATTCCTACTTTGCATATTCATTTCAAACCTTTTGTTGTTGTAAATATCTCTTTATCATTTAAATCTATGAAGCGCCCCCTACGTTCTAATTTGTATATTTCCCGCCGTTCAATAATCTGGGCGTCATTCTGAAATTGGCCGAACCTTCAGCAACATCTTGTTCACCAATTTTACAGGTATGAATCTTGACTATTCTATATATCTCTTTGCATCATTTCTTAAATCTTTTAACTCTTACCTAAGTACCAAAGGAATGTATGGGAATTCTAGTGTTTCTTTAAGTCAACATATATTTGTAGTATTTAGTGTATTTCTAATCAATTTCCCTACGGTTGACATGAGATATGCGGTTCGCCAAGGTGGCGACCGAGAGTTTTATTGTTACTTAAGCTTAATTCATTTTCCATTTATACATTTGTAATTATTGTTTAACTTAAGTTTACCGTGATTCTGAAATTGGCCGAACCTTCAGCAACATCTTGTTCACCAATTTTACAGATTCAATAAAGAACCAGATTCAAGAGAGAACTCCAAAGCCAGTTTCCCCGTACCTATTTAATACAGTGACCTCACAACATCTCACTAGTCACAATAGCTTGTAAATTTTAAAGAAAGTAAAGTGTAAATCTTCTTACACAGGAAATAAAAGCTACTCAAGATATGAACTTTTATAAATAACAAACTTTTGTTAAGCCAGATTTGAAAACTGATGACATCATTATGAAGTTACAAATGTTTTTATCGAGACATAGATATTTAAATATGTGCCAAGTGAAAAACAAAGATTAACTTACACAAAAAAATCAGCGAAAGAGTACATTATTTAAATTATTTGAAAGAGCAAAAGGTCCATTGTCATTTCATAGTCATACAGCAGAGGAACATTTTCCCCTTCATCTTGGCAGCAGATGTTGAAACAATCCTTTGAATGACCCACATGTTCAACTATTATATATGCCATTCGCTGAAGTTTATTTATTTGTCAATGGATATCGATTCTTTTTTGATTAAAAAACCACATTAGATGATATTTATGTTGACATTATTAAGTTACAATTCTGAAACTTTTTACAGTGAGTTGGATACTCATGGTATCGGTGCATGAATCATTAATTGTTCAAAACATATGCACTGATGAAGATGTCATTAAAATTAGTCAAGTATTATGAGCTATCGGTTGCATGTTTTAAATTAGCTTGTTTGATTTTTAGACATTGATTTTCCTACAGAACGGTTTTTAAATTTAGAATATTAAAATGAAAGACACTTGTTTAGGATAATTATGCAAGACAAAGGCAAAGCATGAGGACGGCAAGTCTAAGCATCTCGTGAATTTATACTAATAACATAATGAGTTAAGTACTATTTTTAGGAAAACCTCCATCGAATATGCATGTCATAATACAAAGTTGACGAAAAACATTTATTAGTCGAACCATTCTCTGACTATAGTGACACAGCCAACAACCATACCAATCCCCAATTGCCTAATTCTACCTCTGCGACGATCATACTAAATGCTTCTTAGTTTTAAAAACATCTCACCAACGTCACAACTTGATGATACAGGATAAACTTTATAACATAATTGTGCATTAAATAAAAGACCCATTTTGAAAAGCAATGATGTTCATACGAAACGTACCGTTTCTAGTCACCGTGCAGCGACGATAAAGACTACCGTGTGTGAGGGTCTGAAACACCCTACACAAACCGATGACGCGTCCCTTCTTCTCGGTGTGTGATCAAAACACAACCAATGTCCGTCTTTTTCTGCTTGCATTTTCCCACATAATTAAATATCATACGAATCACTGAAGCAGGTGGTCATCTCAGTGAAACTTCGTCTTCAATTCCATATTGATAATAAAGCCATGAGAAGGGCAAGTAGGGGAACAATTAGACGTCGAATCTTAGCGGAAATCATGTTAATGCTAGTACGTAGTAGTAAGTACGCCATTGATAAGATTGCACTTGCGTTGTAAGTAAAACATGAATGGAAACTCTCGTTACGCCCACATGGCACTGATAGTAAACAACTACCGTTGTGCCACGTTGGTCTGTAACAAGTGCCTTGACTGGCTAGCTACCCACCGTTGCCAGTCGCGAGGGGGGGGGGGGGGTATGTCATTCTGCGTTAGGCAATGGATTAAGATTAAAGGCCAATTTCTCTAATAGATCTATGAAAAACTTGATTTGTTCCAGTGTATAAAACAATAAGTATTTAGTACCCTTTGTTTTCAAGAAAAAACAACGAATTTATCCTTCTTAGTTGGCGAGTTCTGCATGGTTGTTAAACCAAAGACTCCAAATTTGATTAAATTATTTACATTTAATTACCCAATAATTCATTGGGTGACGTCATTATGTTGTCGAAATTTCTGTTTTATCTAATCATCAGGTGTAATATTGTTGCCAAGTTTCATGACCGTGCGAGTTTGGGAAAGATGTCAAAGTATGTGGACAACGATGCGTGTATTTTTGAGGTGTGCGAACAAACTCAAAAATCCACTAGAGATTTAGAGTTTGTAAAACAAACTCTAGGTGTTCGGGTTCTCGCTGGGCTCAGTGCTGTTTTAATGCGTTAGCTATAACATTGAATCGCTGAAAACATTGTTGATAGCTTTTGAAATTTCAAGGAAAGTAAAGTGTAAATCTTCTTTGCTTGTACGTTAGTTTACAAAGGAAATTAATGCACCTCACAATATGAGTTTAAAAAATAATAATCTTTTGTTAAAGCCAAATTTGAAAACTGATGACGTCATTATGACGTTAGATAAGTTCTTATCGAGAAATTGGTATTAAATTATGTGTTTTAAATTGTAAGTGAAAAACGAAGGTGAACTTACTAAACGTATTGTCAGCAAAAGAGTACATTATATAATTTATTTAAAAGGGCAGTGGGTCAATATTGTCCTTTTAAACACGGCAACATTAATTTTTCGAATTTCCTTTCGTTTTGGTTGCATATCTTAAAACGAGCTTTTAAATTAATCACAAGTACAACTATCATGTATGCCACTCACTGAAGTTTATTTATTTTTTAATGGATATTGATTAATAAATCCGACTATGCGAATCATGTTGACATTATTAAGTTACAATTCTTAGAAGTATTAACAGGTTTTCAAATACTGTGATTTGGCTTCTCATGTATCGGTGCATGATACTTTGATTGTTAAATACATATGCACTGATGATGATGTCGTTAAAATAAGTCGAGCATAGTATGAGCTCTTGGTTGCATTTTTAAAAATAGCTCGCTTGATTTTTAGACATTAGTCTTTATACAGAACGGTTTGTTAAATTTATAATATTGAAATAAAAAAACGCATATTTTTAATAATTATGCAAGATAAAGGCAAGTCATGAAGACGGCAAGTTTAAGCCTCTCGTGAATTTTAACTAATAAAATATTTTTAACGAGTTAATAACTATTTTTACCTGTATGGTGCATCATACACTTCCCAAGGAATTAGGGAATGGAACACAGCAACGAGTATGACATTTTTCACTGTAGAACATTCGGGTACTGATGTGTTGTATATTCTGAAGAAGAAAAAAACAATAAACAAAGTATGACTCAAAGCAAATTAAGTCAAGCTGAAACTGCTCAAATAAATAAAATTCAAGACTTACAACATTTCATTATTTTATAATAATAATAATAATTTATTGAATTTATATTGTGCCCTCTCCAAGACCAACCTGTTCGAGGGCGCGTAACAATACAACATATCAGAGTAAGGAAATTACACAAGAAAAAATTAGTGGAAGGTGCACATCCTGTTTTTGATGTGAACAACTTATAAACGAAACCTTATTAGGGGAAACTTTATGGAAGGGTTTTCAAATAATTATGTCGCAATACAAAGTTGACAGAAAACATTCCTCAGTCTGACCATTTTCTGACTATGTGACACCATGGTGACCCAGCCAACAATCATACCAATCCGCCATTGCCAAACTCTTATCTCTTTGACGTTCATACTAAACGTTCCTTAGTTTTAAAAACATCTCACCAACGTCACCACTTGATGATACAGGATAAACTTTACAACGTACTTGTGCATTAAATAAAAGAATCATTTTGAAAAGCAATGATGTTCACACGAAAACTTACCGAAGTTAGTCCCGTGTATCAACAATAACACATGCCGTGAGAAGGGTCTGAAACACCCCTCACGATCCGATGACACATCCTTCCTTCTCGGTGTGTGATCAAAACATGACCAATGTTCGTCTTTTTCTGCTTGCATTTTCTCACATAGTTAAAAATCTGACGAATTACTGAAGCAGGTGGTCATCTCAGTGAAACTTCGTCTCCAATTCCATATTGATTATAAAGCCATGAGAAGGGCGAATAGGGGAACAATTACACGCCAAATCTTAGCGGAATTCATGTTAATGCTAGTATGTAGTAGTAAGTACGCCATTGATAAGATTGCACTACGTTGTAAGTAAAACATGAATGGAAACTCTCGTTACGCCCACATGGCACTGATAGTAAACATCTCCGTTGTGCCACGTTGGTCTGTAACAAGTGCATTGACTGGCTAGCTACCCACCGTTGCCAGTCGCGAGGGGGTATGTCATTCTGCGTTAGGCAATGGATTAAGATTAAAGGCCAATTTCTCTAATAGATCTATGAAAAACTTGATTTGTTCCATTGTATAAAACAATAAGTATTCAGTACCCTTTGTTTTCAAGAAAAAACAACGAATTTATCTTTCTTAGTTTGCGAGTTCTGCATGGTTGTTAAACCAAAGACTCAAAATTTGATTAAATTATTTACATTTAATTACCCAATAATTCATTGGGTGACGTCTATTAATTAAACAACGTAACGGCGAGGTTTTTCATGTAAATAGTCATAAACTGAACTGATCGTATGCAAGACCTGTTCGATGATGTATTGATTGTAGAAATCCAATCCGTAGTTATTGGACTATAATACTAAAAGATATCACTAACAATTCAAAAATAAATGTTATCAAACTACGCCTGTTTGCTGCGCTTATACCGTCTGGTGCCGATTACTGAAGCAACAAGTCATGATTATGAAAAGGGCATAAGAACCTACTGTTTACACGATGTGCAATTTATGTTGAATTTATTTTGCTGTTCACATTATTTTGAAGTATTCAACAGGATCTAAAAGTTAGATTCGCGTAAAAACCGTTGTTGATCAGAGTCAAATTTATGTTGACCTTTTATATTTCCGATTGCATTTTCTCAGTTATCAAAAGTTCTTCAAATCACCAAAACAATTCAGCAAAATACACTCGTTCAGTTGATATTTACCACCAAGCCAACAAAAGGCTAACACGAAGGTTATGCAATGAGCTATTCATTGGACCACCGGACCATTAACTTGGTATAGCGCCACCAAACGCATCAACTTTACTTTACGCTTCATGTACATGTACATGTACATGTACATGTACATGTGGGCCAGCAATGCACAGTCACGACACAGCAATGCAGTCTTCGTGGACTTTGCACCTAAGATCAATGGCGCAGTGTGTGTACCGTTTACATGTACATGCAGATTACGCATGGTCATTGGAGCAGAATGACCAGACCTGCGGGCTAATACTAACGTAATGTTCAACTTGCATTTTCAGCGGGAAGTCAAGAACAACCGGGATAACTCTTTGTGTAGCATTTGTTGAGTTTTAAAAGACCTGTCCGATGATGTATTGATTGAAGCAATCCATTCAGTAATGATTAAGTTATGATTTTTTGAAATATTAAATTTTGATTTACTGTATTTCAACACCTGATGACGTAATCATGACGTCACAACAACTTGATGGAGGTTTCATCAAGGTTCTAACATGGTGTAAATTTGAGGTTGATCGGATAAACAGAAGTGAAGAATTTGGGCAGGAAATGTTTTTTGGTTAAGAATTGCAGAAAGGCAAACTTTGACCTTCCGTTACGACCGGAAGTAAAGGTCATGTGAATTTGGCGTTAACTTTTCAAATGTTGCCCGTGTCTTGATCTATCATAATGTTTAAATATGAATATTATAGCTTTCCTATTCAGAAACATACAGGCATTGGCATGAGGGCACTTTTTTGACCTTAAATGGCTTGTAATTTGACACCCGATGACGTCATCATGACGTCATTGCTCACACGTCTTCTGCTCTTTATGTTCTAATGTCACATTAAGTTTCAAGTTGATCAAAGGTTTGCAAGTATGTTTTTTTCTGCGGACAAACGACTATCAGAAGATTAAGCAAAACAAAGAAAAAAAAAAAAAAAAAAAAAAAAAAACGAACAAAAACAAGGAGTTGTTCGGTCTGTGGACCGAACACCTAAAAAAAAAAAAAAAAAACCGAACAAAAACAAGGAGTTGTTCGGTCTGTGGACCGAACACCTAACTAGAGATTTAGAGTTTGTAAAACAAACTCTAGGTGTTCGGGTTCTCGCTGGGCTCAGTGCTGTTTTAATGCGTTAGCTATATCATTGAATCGCTGAAAACATTGTTGATAGCTTTTGAAATTTCAAGGAAAGTAAAGTGTAAATCTTCGTTGATTGAACGTTAGTTTACACAGGAAATTAATGCACCTCACAATATGAATTTAAAAAAATAATAATCTTTTGTTAAAGCCAAATTAACGAATCCAACCCTATTTTGGTTGCAAAAAAAAATGATCCTTATCCTTATCCTTATCCTACATTTGAAAACTGATGACGTCATGACGTTAGATAAGTTCTTATCGAGACATTGGTATTTAATTATGTGCTTTAAATTGTAAGTGAAAAACGAAGAGTACATTATTTAATTTATTTGAAAGGGCAGAGGGTCAATATTGTCCTTTCATACAGAGCAGCATACATTTTTCGAATTTCCTTTCGTTTTGGTTGCATATCTTAAAACGAGCCTTTGAATTACTCACAAGTACAACTATCATGTATGCCACTCACAGAAGTTTATTTATTTTCCAATGGATATTGATTCTTTATAATAAATCCGACTATGCAAATCATGTTGACATTATTAAATTACAATTCTTAGAAGTTTTAACAGGTTTTCAAATACTGTGATTTGGCTTCTCATTATGTATCGGTGCATGATACTTTGATTGTTAAAACAAGTCGAGCATACAATGAGCTATTGGTTGCATTTTAAAAAATAGCTTGCTTGATTTTTAGACATTAGTCTTCATACAGAACGGTTTGTTAAATTTATAATATTGAAATAAAAAACACATGTTTTTAATAATTATGCAAGATAAAGGCAAGTCATAAAGACGGCAAATTTAAGCCTCTCGTGAATTTTAACTAATAAAATAGTTTTAACGAGTTAATAACTATTTCTACCTGTATGGTGCATCATCATACATTCAGCAAGAAATTAGGGAATTCAACACAGCAACGAGTATGATTTTTTTCACTGGAGAACATTCGGGTACTGATGTGTTGTATATTCTGAAGAAGAAAAAACAATAAACAAAGTATGACTCAAAGCAAATTAAGTCAAGCTGAAACTGCTCAAATAAATAAAATTCAAGACTTACAACATTTCATGATTTTATAATAATAATAATAATTTATTGAATTTATATTGCGCCCTCTCCAGGACCAACCTGTTCGAGGGCTCATAACAATACAACATATCAGAGTAAGGAAATTACGCCAAAAAAAATGAGTGGAAGGTGCACATCCTGTTTTTGATGTGAACAACTTATAAACGAAACCTTATTAGGGGAAACTTTATCGAAGGGTTTTCAAATAAGTATGTCGCTATACAAAGTTGACGGAAAACATTCATCAGTCTGACCATTTTCTGACTATAGTGACATAGCCAACATTCATACCAATCCCCCATTGCCCAACTCTATCTCTTCGACGTTCATATTAAACGTTCCTTAGTTTTAAAAACATTTCACCAACGGTCACCACTTGATGATACAGGATAAACTTTATAACGTAATTGTGCATCAAATAAAAGAATCATTTTGAAAAGCAATGATGTTCACACGGAAAACTTACCGAAGTTAGTCCCGTGTAGCAAGGTAAACACATGCCGTGACGAGGGTCTGAAACACCCATTACGATCCGATGACACATCCTTCCTTCTCGGTGTATGATCAAAACATATTACCATTGTTCGTCTTTTCCTGCTTGCATTTTCCCACATAATTAAATATCATACGAATCACTGAAGCAGGTGGTCATCTCAGTGAAACTTCGTCTTCAATTCCATATTGATAATAAAGCCATGAGAAGGGCAAGTAGGGGAACAATTAGACGTCGAATCTTAGCGGAAATCATGTTAATGCTAGTACGTAGTAGTAAGTACGCCATTGATAAGATTGCACTTGCGTTGTAAGTAAAACCTGAATGGAAACTCTCGTTACCCCACATGGCACTGATAGTAAACAACTATCGTTGTGCCACGTTGGTCTGTAACAAGTGCCTTGACTGGCTAGCTACCCACCGTTGCCAGTCGCGAGGGGGTATGTCATTCTGCGTTAGGCAATGGATTAAGATTAAAGGCCAATTTCTCTAATAGATCTATGAAAAACTTGATTTGTTCCAGTGTATAAAACAATAAGTATTCAGTACCCTTTGTTCGGGTATGGGGCACTGTTATGTTACTAAAATGCGTAAGCAGATTTATATTGAAAGTTTTTTAATTTTCAAAAAAAAGTCGTTTGCAAACCTATTACTTTTATACTTTTAGTGTACACGGGGGAAAGTGATATCGTTGCTGTATGAGTCTCCATAAAGTAGTTTAGATACACATGTATAACAATTTTCATGTAAATAGTCACAAACTTAACATGCTTAACTGATAAATTAAAAGACTAACAATTCAAAAATTAATGTTATCAAACTACGCATGCTTGCTACCTTATGTGTGAAGCAACATCATTTGTCATGATTATGAAAAGGGCATAAGAACCTACTGTTTACACGATGTGCAATTTATGTTGAATTTATTTTGCTAGTCACATTGTAATTCTTTGAAGTATTCAACAGGATCTAATAGTTAGATTCGCATAAAAACCGTTGTTGATCAGAGTCAAAGTTATGTTGACCTTTTTCCGATTGCATTTTCTCAGTTATCAAAAGTTATTCAAATCAGTGAATCACCAAAACAGTTCAGCAAAATACACTCGTTCAGTTGATATTCACCACCAAGCCAACAAATGGCTAACACGAAGGTTATGCAATGAGCTATTCATTGCACCACCGTCGAACATCGTAGATTTCCGAAGGATGGTTGCATTTATCGACGAGTGCAGTAACAAAGGACCATTAACTTGGTATAGCGCCACCATCGATAACGTATCACGACACAGCCACCATGGATAACGTATCACGACACAGCAATGCAGTCTTCGTGGACTTTGCACCCAAGATCAATGGCGCAGTGTGTGTACTGTTTACATGTACATGCAAGATTACGCGTGGTCAATGGAGCAGAATGACCAGACCTGCGGGCTAATACTAACGTAATGTTCAACTTACATTTTCAGCGGGAAGTCAAGAACAACCGGGATAACTCTTTGTGTAGCATTTGTTGAGTTTTAAAAGACCTGTCCGATGATGTATTGATTGAAGCAATCCATTCAGTAATGATTAAGTTATGATTTTTTGAAATATTAAATTTTGATTTACTGTATTTCAACACCTGATGACGTAATCATGACGTCACAACAACTTGATGGAGGTTTCATCAAGGTTCTAACATGGTGTAAATTTGAGGTTGATCGGATAAACAGAAGTGAATAATTTGGGCAGGAAATGTTTTTTGGTTAAGAATTGCAGAAAGGCAAACTTTGACCTTCCGTTACGACCGGAAGTAAAGGTCATGTGAATTTGGCGTTAACTTTTCAAATGTTGCCCGTGTCTTGATCTATCATAATGTTTAAATATGAATATTATAGCTTTCCTATTCAGAAACATACAGGCATTGGCATGAGGGCACTTTTTTGACCTTAAATGGCTTGTAATTTGACACCCGATGACGTCAGCATGACGTCATTGCTCACACGTCTTCTGCTCTTTATGTTCTAATGTCACATTAAGTTTCAAGTTGATCAAAGGTTTGCAAGTATGTTTTTTTCTGCGGACAAACGACTATCAGAAGATTAAGCAAAACAAAGAAAAAAAAAAAAAAAAAAAAACCGAACAAAAACAAGGAGTTGTTCGGTCTGTGGACCGAACACCTAACTAGACTTAACGTGTTTGTGACAACAAACACTAGGTGTTCGGGTATCGCTGGTGGGCTCACTGCTGTTTTAATGCGTAAGCTATATCATTGAATCGCTGAAAACAATCCTGATAGCTTTTGAAATATTAGAGAAAGTTAAGTATAAATAGGTTACACATGTATTTTAGTTTAATTTCAATAGGGAATCATATATTGACCATCATACCGTAAACAATGTATTTACTTTGCATAAACAAATTATTCGCATTTAGACAATCAAATTGAATAGTTCAAACAGCTGGTTGGGATGGTTTTCAATTTCATTTATTAGCAAAAAACCATTTGCATAAAGCTCGACATCTCCTGCTCTCAAATTAATTGTCTAAAATGGTCATTCCGTGCCAAATCACCTCAAAAGTTCGGCACTAACAGTCTCAAGTTTTGTTTTTAAAAAACACTCAAAAACCCCAAATGGATGCCCTGAACACACACACAATTTGGAGGCGTACTGCCGCTTCATGAATAAATTAATCCCAACTTGTTGTGTACGTGCAATATAACTATCATGTACTTACATTTTAAGTAGGATTCTAAAATTGTGTTTACGTTAATGGCACCCATGACCTGCTTTGTTTTATCAAAACGTAGAAACTTTGTTTTTACCATCAAGTTGTGAAAATGTATTAAAGTTTGATTACAACGTAAATATAATAGGGAATTTTGCCTTTACCATCACATCGTAGACGTTGTTTTTTACTTTTGTATCAGCGAATTATTCATATTTAGACAATCCTATTGACTAGTTCAAACAGCCGGTTGGGATGATTGTTATTCTCATTTATGAACAAACAAATTGTTTGCATAATGCTTGACATCTGCTCTCAAATTAATTGTATCTGGTACATTTCCTACTGACTGGAAAGAAGCTTTAATATGCCCTTTACTTAAAAAACCCAATCTCGATATGAAATTAGAAAACTACCGACCAATCAGTAACTTACAATTTATTTCTAAATTAACTGAGAGGGCCGTTTGTGACCAACTTTATTGTCACATGTCAAAACATTCTATGTTTCCGGTTTTCCAATCATCTTATCGGAAGCATCACAGTACAGAGACGGCTCTTATAAAGGTTAAAAATGATTTATTGATGAGGATGAATTCCCAACATGTTATTCTGCTTATCCTTTTAGACCTGAGTGCAGCGTTCGATACTGTTGATCACGCCATTTTATTGAAACGTCTGCAGTCTAAATTTGGAGTCACTGGCAAGGCCCTTGATTGGTTTTCATCTTATTTGTTGGATAGAAGTCAACGTGTTTCTATTCAGGGTACCTTATCAGAAAAGTTTAACATCAACTGTGGTGTGCCTCAGGGATCCTGCTTAGGACCATTTTTATTCCTTGTCTATGCCTCTAAATTGTTTGACATCGTTGAGCGTCATCTGCCTGATGTTCATTGTTATGCGGATGACACTCAGCTGTATTTATCTTTTAGACCGGACGATAAATTTTGTCAAGCTGCTGTAACTATAATGGAAGACTGCATTGGGGACATCAGGCAATGGATGTTGCATGACCGGCTTCTAATTAATGATGCTAAGAGTGAATTTTTGATCATCGGATCAAAGCAGCAGTTGCAGAAAATTAATATTTCCAATATCATGATAGGTGATGCTAAAGTTTTTCCTACAACATGTGTTCGTAATTTAGGGTCATGGTTTGATTCTGAACTTACAATGAACACCCACATCAATAAAGCTTGCTCTGCAGCTTTTTTTCATCTTCACAACATCAAACGCATTAGTCAATTCCTAACACAAGACTCTCTTTTAAAACTAATTCATGCATTTGTGACTAGTCGTCTTGATTATTGTAATGGCCTTTTGTATGGTCTGCCAAAGTCACAGATAGCTAAACTACAAAGGGTTCAAAATGCTGCAGCCAGAATTGTTACTAACACACACCGGTTTGAACACATTACACCTATAATTCGTCAATTACATTGGTTGCCTGTTTCGTACAGGATTAATTTTAAAATCCTTTTGTTGACCTTTAAAGCTCTTCATGGTCTTTCTCCAAAGTATTTACAGGATCTTGTTTCCATCCGGAAGGTATCTTCATATCAACTTAGGTCAGGGAATAATGGTATTTTCTTGGATTATCCTTCTGGTAAAATGTTGACTACATTTGGTGATAGGGCTTTTTCTGTGGCAGCCCCTAAGCTTTGGAATGCGCTACCGTTTCATATACGTAGCGAACAGAAACTTACCTCTTTTAAATGTAATATAAAAACCTATCTTTTTAAAGCCGCTTTTTAGTGTGTCTTTCTTCTATGGTCACCTTGTCAGTTAGTTTAGATTTTTAGCATAAATAGGGTTAAAGGCGTCTGTCTCCTGAAAAGGTCAAAACATTACCGATGCCAGCAGGGATAGGCCTATGTAATAAGTACTATTAGTTCTCTGTTGGCGGGACAGACGTATCCCCATACTTTTGTTTGGGCGCTGGCCTGGTGACCAGTCTTTTTTCTTTGTCCTTTTCTTCCATTATGTGCTTTTTAACATGTGTTCTGCGCCTTTGATCATTTTGTATGTAAGGGGCGCAATATAAATTTTAAATATTATTATTAAATATTAAAATATTATTCCGTGCAAAATCACACAAGAGTTTGGCAGGCTGCAGGGTCTCAGTTTTTGCTTTAATTTTTTAATTTTTTATTAATCCCCTATATATGGATGCCCTGAACACACACACAATTTTTGAATCCTACTCCTTAACATTTCTGAGATGTGAACCCCTAAAATTTAAGTCCCACCCCTTCAAATTTACAGTCGTGTTTTGGACATTTTTAAAGGTCTATATCTTACAAATGAATGTAAGATACGCAGCTACAAATAAGTACACATGGTATCTGGTATACCATCAACTAGAATCTACTGTCAAATGTAGCAAAGACCGATTGTTTATCAAGGTATAGGTCTTTTAAAACAGACATTTTATCCTGCGGAATGTCTTTTCATCCTTTTCTTATAAACCCCTTGTGCCTAAAAAGTGAAATTTCTGATTGCTTTTGTATTACATTTGGTTATATACTAGGTGCATATGTGTGACTTGATATCAGGATATACCAATCACATTTTCAATGGGTTTTTGGCAAGGGTCAGAATATGGGTCCACCTGTAAAAAATGCCCCCAAAACCAAGTGGTTAATTGACAATGAAGGACATAACCGACAAATTTACAAAATTTTCCCAAGTTCCAGTAGGCCTAATACTGTTTTATCCAGTCTACTTTTTTTGTGAAAGAGAAAACAAATTGTTTCTTAGCTCATTGATGCAAAATAATATATATATATATAAAAAATATTTAAAACTGGACATGCCTAGTTTAAGGTAATTGCTGTGTATGCAGTTTAGTTAAATCACTTGTTTACAAAACGGCCACGCAGAGACTAGACATCCTGCATGCAAAGTGTGTACACTATGGAGGCGTACTGCCGCTTCATGAACAAACCAATCCCGCATGTTTTGTTTACGTACACACTAACTAGCATGTACGCACATGAGGATTCTAAAATTGTGTTTATGGCAACCATGACCTGCTTTGTTTTATCAAAAGGTAGAAACTTTGTTTTTACCATCAAGTTGAGAAAATGTATTTTAGTTTAATTTCAACGTAAATATAATAGGGAATCATATATTGGCCATCACCCCGTAAACAATGTATTTACTTTGCATACACAAATTATTCGCATTTAGACAATCAAATTGAATAGTTCAAACAGCTGGTTGGGATGGTTTTCAATTTCATTTATTAGCAAACAACTATTTGCATAAAGCTCGACATCTCCTGATCTCAAATTAGATGTCTAAAAAATGGTCATTCCGTGCCAAATCACCGAAAAGTTCGGCACTAACCGTCTCAAGTTTTGTTTTAAAAAAACCACTCAAAAACCTCAAATGGATGCCCTGAACACACACACAATTTTTGAATCCTACTCCTTAACATTTCAGAGATGTGAACCCCTAAAATTTAAGCCCCACCCCTTCAAATTTACAGTCGTGTTTTGGACATTTTTAAAGGTCTATATCTTACAAATGAATGTAAGATACGCAGCTACAAATAAGTACACATGGTATCTGGTATACCATCAACTAGAATCTACTGTCAAATGTAGCACGAACCATTTGCTTATCAAGGTATAGGTCTTTAAAAACAGACAAAAACCATTTGGTCTGTAACAAGTGCCTTGATTGGCTAGCTACCCACCGTTGCCAGTCGTGAGGTGGTATGTCATTCTGCGTTAGGCAATGGATTAAGATTAAAGGCCAATTTCTCTAATACATCTATGAAAAACTTGATTTGTTCCAGTGTATAAAACAATAAGTATTCAGTACCCTTTGTTTTCAAGAAAAACAACGAATTTATCTTTCTTAGTTTGCGAGTTCTGCATGGTTGTTAAACCAAAGACTCAAAATTTGATTAAATTATTTACATTTAATTACCCAATAATTCATTGGGTGACGTCATTATGTTGTCGAAATTTCTGTTTTATCTAATCATCAGGTGTAATATTGTTGCCAGGTTTCATGACCGTGTGAGTTTGGGAAAGATTTCAAAGTCTGTGGACAACGATGCGTGTATTTTTGAGGTGGGCGAACAAACTCAAAAATCCACTAGAGATTTAGAGTTTGTAAAACAAACTCTAGGTGTTCGGGTTCTCGCTGGGCTCAGTGCTGTTTTAATGCGTTAGCTATATCATTGAATCGCTGAAAACATTGTTGATAGCTTTTGAAATTTCAAGGAAAGTAAAGTGTAAATCTTCGTTGATTGAACGTTAGTTTACACAGGAAATTAATGCACCTCACAATATAAATTTAAAAAAATAATAATCTTTTGTTAAAGCCAAATTAACGAATCCAACCCTATTTTGGTTGCTAAAAAAAATGATCCTTATCCTTATCCTACATTTGAAAACTGATGACGTCATGACGTTAGATAAGTTCTTATCGAGACATTGGTATTTAATTATGTGCTTTAAATTGTAAGTGAAAAACGAAGAGTACATTATTTAATTTATTTGAAAGGGCAGAGGGTCAATATTGTCCTTTCATACAGAGCAGCATACATTTTTCGAATTTCCTTTCGTTTTGGTTGCATATCTTAAAACGAGCCTTTGAATTACTCACAAGTACAACTATCATGTATGCCACTCACAGTAGTTTATTTATTTTCCAATGGATATTGATTCTTTATAATAAATCCGACTATGCAAATCATGTTGACATTATTAAATTACAATTCTTAGAAGTTTTAACAGGTTTTCAAATACTGTGATTTGGCTTCTCATTATGTATCGGTGCATGATACTTTGATTGTTAAAACAAGTCGAGCATACAATGAGCTATTGGTTGCATTTTAAAAAATAGCTTGCTTGATTTTTAGACATTAGTCTTCATACAGAACGGTTTGTTAAATTTATAATATTGAAATAAAAAACACATGTTTTTAATAATTATGCAAGATAAAGGCAAGTCATAAAGACGGCAAATTTAAGCCTCTCGTGAATTTTAACTAATAAAATAGTTTTAACGAGTTAATAACTATTTCTACCTGTATGGTGCATCATCATACATTCAGCAAGAAATTAGGGAATTCAACACAGCAACGAGTATGATTTTTTTCACTGGAGAACATTCGGGTACTGATGTGTTGTATATTCTGAAGAAGAAAAAACAATAAACAAAGTATGACTCAAAGCAAATTAAGTCAAGCTGAAACTGCTCAAATAAATAAAATTCAAGACTTACAACATTTCATGATTTTATAATAATAATAATAATTTATTGAATTTATATTGCGCTCTCTCCAGGACCAACCTGTTCGAGGGCTCATAACAATACAACATATCAGAGTAAGGAAATTACGCCAAAAAAAATGAGTGGAAGGTGCACATCCTGTTTTTGATGTGAACAACTTATAAACGAAACCTTATTAGGGGAAACTTTATCGAAGGGTTTTCAAATAAGTATGTCGCTATACAAAGTTGACGGAAAACATTCATCAGTCTGACCATTTTCTGACTATAGTGATATAGCCAACATTCATACCAATCCCCCATTGCCCAACTCTATCTCTTCGACGTTCATATTAAACGTTCCTTAGTTTTAAAAACATTTCACCAACGGTCACCACTTGATGATACAGGATAAACTTTATAACGTAATTGTGCATCAAATAAAAGAATCATTTTGAAAAGCAATGATGTTCACACGGAAAACTTACCGAAGTTAGTCCCGTGTAGCAAGGTAAACACATGCCGTGACGAGGGTCTGAAACACCCATTACGATCCGATGACACATCCTTCCTTCTCGGTGTATGATCAAAACATATTACCATTGTTCGTCTTTTCCTGCTTGCATTTTCCCACATAATTAAATATCATACGAATCACTGAAGCAGGTGGTCATCTCAGTGAAACTTCGTCTTCAATTCCATATTGATAATAAAGCCATGAGAAGGGCAAGTAGGGGAACAATTAGACGTCGAATCTTAGCGGAAATCATGTTAATGCTAGTACGTAGTAGTAAGTACGCCATTGATAAGATTGCACTTGCGTTGTAAGTAAAACCTGAATGGAAACTCTCGTTACGCCCACATGGCACTGATAGTAAACAACTATCGTTGTGCCACGTTGGTCTGTAACAAGTGCCTTGACTGGCTAGCTACCCACCGTTGCCAGTCGCGAGGGGGTATGTCATTCTGCGTTAGGCAATGGATTAAGATTAAAGGCCAATTTCTCTAATAGATCTATGAAAAACTTGATTTGTTCCAGTGTATAAAACAATAAGTATTCAGTACCCTTTGTTCGGGTATGGGGCACTGTTATGTTACTAAAATGCGTAAGCAGATTTATATTGAAAGTTTTTTAATTTTCAAAAAAAAGTCGTTTGCAAACCTATTACTTTTATACTTTTAGTGTACACGGGGGAAAGTGATATCGTTGCTGTATGAGTCTCCATAAAGTAGTTTAGATACACATGTATAACAATTTTCATGTAAATAGTCACAAACTTAACATGCTTAACTGATAAATTAAAAGACTAACAATTCAAAAATTAATGTTATCAAACTACGCATGCTTGCTACCTTATGTGTGAAGCAACATCATTTGTCATGATTATGAAAAGGGCATAAGAACCTACTGTTTACACGATGTGCAATTTATGTTGAATTTATTTTGCTAGTCACATTGTAATTCTTTGAAGTATTCAACAGGATCTAATAGTTAGATTCGCATAAAAACCGTTGTTGATCAGAGTCAAAGTTATGTTGACCTTTTTCCGATTGCATTTTCTCAGTTATCAAAAGTTATTCAAATCAGTGAATCACCAAAACAGTTCAGCAAAATACACTCGTTCAGTTGATATTCACCACCAAGCCAACAAATGGCTAACACGAAGGTTATGCAATGAGCTATTCATTGCACCACCGTCGAACATCGTAGATTTCCGAAGGATGGTTGCATTTATCGACGAGTGCAGTAACAAAGGACCATTAACTTGGTATAGCGCCACCATCGATAACGTATCACGACACAGCCACCATGGATAACGTATCACGACACAGCAATGCAGTCTTCGTGGACTTTGCACCCAAGATCAATGGCGCAGTGTGTGTACTGTTTACATGTACATGCAAGATTACGCGTGGTCAATGGAGCAGAATGACCAGACCTGCGGGCTAATACTAACGTAATGTTCAACTTACATTTTCAGCGGGAAGTCAAGAACAACCGGGATAACTCTTTGTGTAGCATTTGTTGAGTTTTAAAAGACCTGTCCGATGATGTATTGATTGAAGCAATCCATTCAGTAATGATTAAGTTATGATTTTTTGAAATATTAAATTTTGATTTACTGTATTTCAACACCTGATGACGTAATCATGACGTCACAACAACTTGATGGAGGTTTCATCAAGGTTCTAACATGGTGTAAATTTGAGGTTGATCGGATAAACAGAAGTGAATAATTTGGGCAGGAAATGTTTTTTGGTTAAGAATTGCAGAAAGGCAAACTTTGACCTTCCGTTACGACCGGAAGTAAAGGTCATGTGAATTTGGCGTTAACTTTTCAAATGTTGCCCGTGTCTTGATCTATCATAATGTTTAAATATGAATATTATAGCTTTCCTATTCAGAAACATACAGGCATTGGCATGAGGGCACTTTTTGACCTTAAATGGCTTGTAATTTGACACCCGATGACGTCAGCATGACGTCATTGCTCACACGTCTTCTGCTCTTTATGTTCTAATGTCACATTAAGTTTCAAGTTGATCAAAGGTTTGCAAGTATGTTTTTTTCTGCGGACAAACGACTATCAGAAGATTAAGCAAAACAAAGAAAAAAAAAAAAAAAAAAAAACCGAACAAAAACAAGGAGTTGTTCGGTCTGTGGACCGAACACCTAAATATATAGGCCACAATTCTTACTTGGTAACAATGTGTTGTTCGTCCTCATTAGGTGTTCGGGCACACCCGGAACACCTCTTGTTTTTGTTCCGGTTTTTTTTCTTACTTTTTAATACTTCTTCTTCTTCTTCTTATCCCCCGCGATTGTCCGGTAACAAAAGCACACTTCCCAAGCTCGTATAAACTTGAAACTTTACATGTAGTTAGATAACCATTAGGAGATGAAACCGTTTCAGTTACGTCATGATGACGTCATCAGGTGTCAAATTACAAGGTTTTTAGAAAAAAATAATTTAATCTTTGAAATTCTGTAACAAATCACACTTAAGAGGCCGGCGGTTGTTTTATGCGGGATCATACTTAGGTCATATAGGTCTTTATTTTTTGTTGTGTGCGTGACCTCACATGACCTCTACTTCCGGTCGAAACAGGAAGAAATCGGAAGTGCCTTGTAATTTAAAAGTGGCACACTTTTTGAATTTTTTTTTAACGGTGTTATAGTCGAGCAAGAGTCTGGTTTTAAAAAATAAGACAAGTGACGTCATCAAAGTCAAGAGCGCCCTCTAGCGGCAGGTTGAAAACAATTAAAAATACACTTTTACTAGATGTCTGTGGCGAAGTTTATGATAATCGTTTAAAAATTGGTATACATAATGACCTTCATGCAGACAACATATGTGTGAAGTTTTAGATTGATGACGTCATCATGTGTCACGTGTTATTGCCTTAAAGGTTTACTTTTTGAAGCTGTGTATCTACAAAACCATAAGTTCGACTGAGTTGAAATTTGGCACGTTGATAGACAGTGACATTGACTACGTAAATAAAAAAAATAAAACATGATGACGTCATTCCGTTTTTTTTTTACAATTATTTGAAATTGTGACCAATTATTACCGGTATTTATTGACCCGCTGTAAAACCACGGGATACACACACACTACTGTGTGCTCTCACTTTCGGTACCTTCTGGAGACCAAGGACAAAACAAAAAAGGGAAAACAAAAGGACTCCACATGGAATTTCTAAAGACCGGGGTGCTCCACAAGGAAATTTGTGTACAAAGTCTATGGGAAACTGTTAAGTGCAGGGACAAAGGAAAGAACAAAAGAGTGCTCCACAAGGATGCATTTTTCCGTCTCGGAGAACACACACGTGTGTATACGGTGAGCAAATCAACCGCAAGGTTCAAAGTCCATCAAAAATGCTTGTGGTCTAGTCTCTGTTCAAGGTTCGCGCAACCTGCTTTTGACAATACGCTTTGTTAGTCTCTAAAACAGCCGTCTATGCAAACCTCGTTAACAAACAAATGCTAGGCTTTTGATCGTGTGGTTTTTAAAGTTGAACTTTTCATGAATTCATATCTCGTCGTCTTCTTTTCCCCCAAGATTGTCCAATAAAAAAGGACACTTCCTAAGCTCGCATAAACTTTAAACTTCACACATAGTTAGATATTCATAGGTAGATGACACCGCTGCAGTGATATCATCATGACTTCATCGATGTCAAATTACAAGGTTTTTAAATATTAATGTTTTAATGTTTGAATTTCTATATCAAATCACGGACATGAGACCGTAGGTTGCTTATTGCGGGATTATACCAAGTTAGGTCTTATTTTTGTATTATGTGCGTGACATTACGTTACCTCTACTTCCGGTGGAAACAGGAAGTGCCTTGTTATACTTTAGTTTTTGACCGAAAATATTGTTCTCTCCCGTGCAAATAAGACTGAGAAAAGAAGGGAAATACTCAGGTCCAATTTTGTCGGTAATAACGACTTTTTAATTGTTGCATTCGTATACACAGGAAGTGTGGCAGTTTTATTTATTATATTGAATAACATCTTTAGGTTTGTAATCAAGTGGATAATCATTCAAAAATATTGGGTTTTGATTCCAAAGCGACTACCATGGAAACTAGCATGCAGATCGATGCCCGCGCCCGTCAAACACTTGATTATTATGTTCTATCATTCTAAACTTGTAAGCATTGTTGTGAAAAAAAATCGTACACGGTTACTTCATATGTGATCATTATAAAAACAAGTAAAATGGAACCAGCCGATCATAATTATCAAGAAACATTATACTTCCAGCCAATGGCCGCCCAAAAACCAATTAAGTAAATAAACTCGCAATTCAAAAGTCAACTCTAGCGGGCGCTACAGACATTTTGGGATTAGTGGATTAATGTAAACTCGGGACATTGTTAGGTCATTGTGGTGCTTCTGTTCTATGCGTGATATGAGTAGGTACTTCAGTATGTTATACATGAAGTCCAAATTGCACGGGAAAAGGGTCACTTTATTGGGTTCAAACAATGGAAGGAAGTAACTCTTGTGAAAGTAGTTGTGGAATAATTTGTTTCTAAATAGACTCATTCACTAACTTTTGATAAAAACTTATCGTACAAATTTCTAACAGAGTCATGTTTACCAAATAATTTTTCAATTACATTTGAGCCACTGCTAGTTCTTACAAGATTTATAAATACAGAACGACTTTGGTAATCAAGCTGAAACTTTGCATGTATCCAAGTTGGGATATGTTACATCCACAAAATTTGTTCACACCACGATGACGTCATCGAGTGTGACATGACGTCACCTTAAAGGTGTAGGTTCAAGATCTATATACTGAGTAGTATGCTTGGTCAAGCTGAAATGTAGCTTACATGTATTCAGACTGGGATGTGTTACGACCAAATTGAACGTCATGCCGAACACCTCGTTTTTGTGATGTAACAAAAATTTAAGTCTAGTTTTCAATATGTTTTTGTGACATTCCTTAGAAATGTGTTCCACAATTAAAACAAGCGCGATGCGTTCATCACAGACGTGAAAGACCGTGTGCGCCTAGTCTTGGCTCAGGGTGTTGGCTTTTTAATACAGTTTTTAGTACAGCGCCCTCTCTTGGTGGAACGGGATGACGACATGGGTAAGTTTAATGGGACATCGCGCTTAATGTAAACAACGGCTTTAATCAAAGACTAACGCTGGGCATTTTATCGGGTCTAGCCCCCGACTCACGTGTTGAAATCAAATCGCAATTAAAGTGATTCCCGATGCTGCCACGGCGGAGTGATTTCCACGGCGGAGACGAGAAAAACGCGGAGCCCGCAAGAAAAACGCGGAATGGGAAAATAAAAAACGCGGAGGTCTCACATGCCTGCTAGCTACTACAATTGTAGCATACACACGCAATTGCATATCAGCGCGCATTTTCAACCGGTGTTGTTCAACTATGTAGACTTGTGTGAAAAAAAATCAACATTTTTTTCGTACACTTTTAGGGGGGGGGGGGCTTGAAAAAGTGTACGGTTTGTACGCTCGTGAAAATGTTGATAATTGTGAACGGCCCCTTAGTCAAGGCTAGTACCTAGCTAGCTCCAATCCCTGCCATATCCCGTTCAATGTTGGCTCAGCGGAGGAGGGTATGTTTAGTGTCACCTGGGGTCGATTTCACCAAACTCTTCCTAACTTAGGACTAGTCCTATCTCTTAGCATTGCCTAGGACTAGTCCCAAGTTAGGAAGAGTTTGGTGAAATCGACCCCTGGCCCAAGCATTTTGGCCGGGATTGTAGCTAACGTCAAACCCGCGTTTTCCCTAGCTCAAGGATGCCGAACTTGAGAAGTATGAGACATCATGGAGACATGTAATACGTACCTCGGGGAGCTGTTCAGCTGTAAAAACCAATATGTAATTGTGTTTGTATAACAATTAATTTTAATACTCAATAGTATTGTTTATTTGTTTGCAGTTAAGGCCATCCGTACGTACTTTGCCAAACGACGTTGAAAAAACTCGAGTCTCTGCCATCGCAACAGAAAGATATGTGCACCACCTGCAGTAATGAACATCAGAAGTAATCTCCTTCTGCAAAAGATGGGAAACATGCTGTTATGTTTCCGTTTAGCTTTGGGAAAAAGATGTGGCTACCGTACCTTTGTTTAAGTGTTGTATTGGAGAGTAACGAGCCTCCATAGCTGCCATTCTTTGACGGTGTTTTACGTATATTTCAAAGAAAATCCTTAGCGGTGGTTGCGTAATTTTAAAAAAAGGTCATTTTGACCAGCGTTCAGCAGCTCCTCATAGCGAGTTTTTGGAAACAGCGTGTCACGTGATGAAAATATACCGTAGACTTTGATGACGTACATGAGTGGAAACGGCTTGTTTAACCCCCGCGCAGCAGAGTGTGTTTATTGTACGCGTCTATAGCTATTTTCACGGTAACGGAAAAAAAAAAGTCAGACACTAGCGGATCGTGGGAGGAACATAGTGTGGACGAAGAAGAATTAGCAAATACATATGATAGTATTGATAGTGAGGATAGCTCTGACGGTTGAGGGAGCTCCTCCGAAGACGAAGAGGGCGTTGATGAAGCTTGGGGAGTTGCCGAACCATATTGGTTTGAGCGAATTCCGTTTGAGCCACTGGCCGCCGAGGATCGCGAACGTGAGAATCCTGATGCAGGAGGCGAAGCTGAGCGACTAAATAACACTGAATGGTGAGTCCCACAGGTTTTTGAACAACAAACAATGCAATGTTTACTGTTGTTTACTCTCCCCCACTGTTTATCGTCATGAAGTACTTATTTTTATGCGGCATATTTGCAAAGAATGAGGCCGCTAATGGATGGAAATAACAGCAGAACGTCGATTTCTTTTTATCACGAAATGGTTGCTGTTGTCCAATATGGTTGCTGTAACGTTTTCATGTCAAAATTGAATCGGTGTCACTCAAAGGTTTTCCCCATTGGGTTAGCGCAGGTATCCATATTGGAGAACTGGGTTCCATGGAGAAAGGAAAATGGATGAATGTTATTTTATTTTCTAATTTTTCGTTTATCCATGAATGTTTTCACAAATCAATCATCAAATCTCAGTTCAGTGGTGGTGTGTCCGTGATAATATTTGTTTTCAATACCCAACGGACAAGCCGTATTTTCTTTCACTGTTCTACCGCATTGACTTGTTTAGCAATGCATAAATAGTGAGGTAGGTCCTAGCCTAATTAGTTTTAATGTCAAGCTCATTTGCTTATTATTTTTCATAATTTGTCTTTTTTTTAGGCCAGTATCATGTTATGTTATTCTTTAAAACAGAACTACAAACAATTACAAACAATTTTTCAACTAAAATAAAATTTAAAAAATTCCCAGTGACACAAAGTGAAAACAACGGCCATTGCAATCGGTAAACAATGCGAAACATTGTGTGACCCGTCTGTACCTGTGTGCGGACACATGGATTTCCGGCCTTGGTCATGTTACTAATTGTATCTTTTATCAGTACAGCAACATTCTTATTCCCTAATTTTATTTTAAGTAGGATTAGAAGCTTTGCATGGTGGGAGTATAACTAAGAGAGGTTTGCGGTAACACCATGTTAAAATCTCTTTTGAGTAACTGGTGGTTCTGAAAAGAACCGGTAGTTTAACGACTCTCTAATTTTATTTTATTTATTTTTTCAGGTGCTCATGCAACCACTATGTGGTCCAACCACTGGCAGTGCTGTAAGGAAGTGCAGAAGACAAGAGAGCAAATGAACATTGATGTTGAGGATGAAAACCAATGCCTAGCTGTCCATGATTGGTTTGAAGCAGTCTGTCTGCACCAGGCTGTACTTCAAACTGCTTATTTACAGTACCGGGCATACTATGGCAGGGATGCAGTTGAAGGGACTCTAGACCTAGACCAGTAAGTGTCTTGTTTTTAAATTGAACTGTAAAATTAATGTAATGAGCAAACCCTAGTATAATTGACTGTTGGATTCAAGGGCGTCGATGGGTGGGGGACGGGGGGGACATGTCCCCCCCACTTTTTAGACTGGGGGGGACAGCATATCAGATGTCCCCCCCACTTTTTGATTGACTGTTCATTAGAAATATGCAACAACATTTTCTTGATTTAATATTTCATTACAATTTTTTTTCAAGTAAAAGAATAGCGAACAAACGATGAAATGTTTTCTTCATTTTCAATTTTTTTTTCTGATGGACCACGCGCAGAATGGTATTTTGGGCCCATTTCCGCTTATATAATACAGACAATAGATGACACGTATCGTCCAAGACAAGAACGCCAAAATCCCGCTTACATACCTTGTTAGCATTCAAGTTATGCGTCGTTTGTGTATGCTATAATGTACGGTACACGATCCCTCCACAAAGGAAGTATGTGTGTGCGCACACGTGCAAATGTGTTTCATTTTGTTACAATCGCACAACGCACAAAATGTAGTAAAATCCATTCAAATAAATAGGAGCAGTTTGGGCCATGACAAGATTTGTTGAAGAAGCAATATTTTGTTTTTTCGAAGAACTACAAGCTGACACACGATAAACGCCGGACTCCCGAAGCATATTAAAAATGTGGGGTGCAAATAATGTAAGATGTATTTTTTCAAGACTTGCTCGACCGTCCCCCCTACTTTTCAGTAGCGATCGACGCCCTTGGTTGGATTAGATTTATACAATTCAGGACAACTATCAACCATAAAAGCAGTAAAAGAATTTTTCAAAACTCTGCGATCTCTGTCACAATTGTCGAGTCTGTTACAGAAAAAACAGAGACCCATCTTTTTCAGCTTTTGACTTCTAACTTACTGGGCACTTTTAACAATGGAACAATGCTACCCCAGAAGGTTGTCTTTGTTGTAGGATTTCTTCAGAAAAGGGAATAACTAACTACAATGGATGGAAGTACCCTGTTACTGCCATATGTAAGGGTGTGTGTTGTGGGGGGGGGGGGGGTGATCTCCTATGTATGGTGGCCCTGAAGGGACATCGCACATCGCAAATATCTTTGCAAATATTTGCGATGTCGCAAATATCTTTGCAAATATCTTTGCAAATATTTGCGATGTCGCAAATATCTTTGCAAATATCTTTGCAAATATTTGCGATGTCGTAAATATCTTTGCAAATATTTGCGATGTCGCAAATATCTTTGCAAATATCTTTGCAAATATTTGCGATGTCGCAAATATCTTTGCAAATATCTTTGCAAATATTTGCGATGTCGCAAATATCTTTGCAAATATCTTTGCAAATATTTGCGACGTCGCAAATATCTTTGCAAATATCTTTGCAAATATTTGCGACGTCGCAAATATTATCGCATACTTTATCGCATACTTCGTCGCATAGTTTGCATATTTGTGGTGGATATTTTTTCAAGAGCCTAGATGGTCTTAAGGTTGTTTGGGTTCCAGCCTTCATTCCATTAACGTGTACACCCGGGTGGATAGTCGGATACAGTCTGCTCTGCGCCGTGTGTGTGTACATGTCAAATGCACTGAGATTGAGAATGAGATGAAGGGAGATGTTGACATCCGTGGTCGTTTTTTTGATGAATCTCAACCCAAAAAGGCATCAAGTCAACAAGATCAGCATTATGCCACCTTCAAAAGGATCAGTGGTGAGGATTGTTAATTAATGTTGTGTATAGTTACGATAATCGGTTGTCCGTCCAGAGCAGATGGGATGGCTCAAGGTCCTTTCTCTATATAGAATTAGTAATAGTAGTACTACGTACATACGGTACATGGAGGTAGCAACCTACTCCCATGGAGTCTGGACCTCCATGGAAAGTATAAAAACTAGGCCACCAGGCAGGACCCAATTTCATAAAGCTGTTTAGCAGAAAATACTGCTTGGAAAATGTACTATTTGCTTAGCAAAATTTAGCAGGGTACCAGTCGCAACTATGTTAACTTTATGGAATACACTGGCAGTAGCTAACCTGTTTGTTTCTGTTTAGCAAAGTGTTTGTGCTTAACACTTTTTTGACAGGCTTTATGAAATTTGGCCCAGGACTCGAGTCAATACATACGGCAGGTACCGATAAATAGTCAGGTAGTCGTTGCGATAATCGTAATCCACCATCCTCCCGACGGTCGGAGAGGTTGGTGGGTTACGATTATCAAAACTAAACGCTCTACCAAGTACGAAGTAGGGCCCAAGTGTCTTGTTTTTAAATTGAACTGCAAAATTAATGTAATGAGCAAACACCCCCCCCCCCCCTAAAAAAATAAAAAACATTACCCCTCTTACCTGACCCTTGGTTCGGGTATAATTGACTGTTGGATTAGATCATTTATACAACACTAACCATAAAAGCTGTACTAACAGATTTTTCCAAAACATTGTGATCTCTGTCACAATTGTCGAGACTGTTACAGAAAAATAGTTGCAACTCATCTTTTTCAGTTTTTGACTTCTTACAGAACCCAAATGTGTGTGTGTGTGGGGGGGGGGGGATCTCCTATGGGTTGTTGGACTGGACAAATCAGAAGACTATATTTCCACCCTTACTATGTACATGATTTCTTCAAAATGGGAAAACTTTGCGTTAACAAAAATTGACATGAACTGTTAACCTTACCTAATTTGTTATTCTTCTACTACTTTGTTTGCAGAAAATATCGCAATGTTGAATACCAGCAAGTTGTCAGATGGTGTTGGGGCTACCTCGGAAGGTTCAACAGAGTGCCACTTCCTTCATGTACATGTATAATGGATGCCATCCGAACGATGTAACCCAACCCCAATGGACAAAAGGATTTTTGTACCCCCACCACCACTAGACTAAAAGTAATTTTAAAAAAATATTGCCAATCTTATTGTATGAGTTCCTCATCTCACCTGAATTTAGGGTGGGTAATGTGTTATTTATAGCCGCTATAGTTGGTGAAATGTTTGTAAATGCTCCCAAATGAGATTCAAAAGTTAGACGGCTAGACGCACAAATAATTTGTCAAACATATAGCCCATGCTGTTGTGTCTCTCACTGGTTTGTATTCACACTACATATTACATACATGGAAGTTTTACGGTAAAGAGGCTTCAAAAGGGGAACTTTTTTGAGAACCACAATCTTGGATAAAAATCTGTAAACATTTGGTTCACTGAGATGGGATGGATGTCATTACAAGAACATCGCTATAATCCGGTGAGGTTTGTGGTAACACCAACACACCATGTGAATGATCTCTTTGTGGTGGTCCTGAAAAGAAATGGTGGTTTCACAACTTGATGTTTTGATCAGTATGCTCTGTTCGTCTTCATGAAGTTGTCAAACCACCACTGCTCAAAAGAAATTTTACACATGTCACTGCAAACCTCACCTGATTGCACTTCCACCATGCAAAGTTTAAATTATACTTAAATTCTAGAATATGATCAAAACATAGTTTTCAGGATTGAGGATACAAACATGGTGGCCTCCATTTACTATAAATTTTTAGATGATCAACGAGTCAATGACAATAAACACTTTTAATGTACACACATCAGTCTTTATGAGTATTATTTTATTTCAAAGTACCCCTCTTCAGTTTCAATTGAAAGCAGCTTATTTAAAAGAGAATGTTGCTAACCCTTCTTGAATAATTAAAGACATTCTAAACAACCACCTTACATACACAAAGCAGTATTTTATAAATTAAAAGTATTATTTAATGTCAAGAATTTTTTTAAATAACACTACCCATGTATTAGCATAGTTGACCTCCCCTTTGTAGTTTCAAATTTGAGGCATTAAATAGAAAACGGCTAAATTAAAAAGGGAATATTGCCAAACTAATTCTTTGCGTTGCTTACTCGTCTTGCATTAAAAGACCACCTTATCAAAAATGATCAGCTCAATTAAGAAAATGTAAACAAAAAGTACAAATTACAGTCAACACTAGCAAGTTAGGTTTTCTGGCAACTTGTAAACAAAGACGTGTAATTGATGTTTTGTGTTTGCCCTGGATGAAAACACATTACACATGAAATGTTTTCTCACTGTGAATACTCCAACTCCTCTGTCTCCCCCCCCAAACAACTCCTGTACTTCACCATGCAATAAGCACAAACTACAATGTAGGGCTGCTCATTAATTTTACACAGCAAACAAAATTAATATTTAAAACAATAATAATAATAATAACAAATAATTATACATGTACTCAATAAAACCCTACATTTAAATTACCTGATGTGGTCAAATAAAAGTTACATAAACGTCTCATAAGATAATAAAGGTGTACAGGAATATGTACAATGTGATCAACAAGGTAAACAATCCAAAATGGCTTGCTGAATTAATCATAGTGACCATCAGAAATATTCCTCTGCATGTACAATAAGGTATTTAAACAAACTATCTCAAATGTATCTCCTCAATACTTGTATTAGGATGATGACAAAAGAGACTTTGTTTTCATTTAATTTATTCTGGTTGTGAAGCCAAGGACTCTCAGAAAAGCGAACGAAATCAATGTACTAGCAAATAACCAAATGGAAAAAAAGACAAGGAAGTTTCAATTTTAGATGCGGGAGGAAAACCCATGCAGTCAGGTAGGGACTGAAAACCCAATCCACATAGTGCCCCCAGCAGGATTCGAACCGGAGTCCTACAGGTGAAAGGTGAGGAAAGATACCTCTACACCAACCCAACCACCTCATTGAAACGGGGGATAGTTTAATTTTCATTATCGCATTGTTTTCCTATTCTCCCTTTACCACAATTTGGGGCAGTACTGATTTGGGGTCACTTTCTGTCCCGCTTGCCATCATCACCAATCACCGCCTTCTCCCCAGACTCCTCCTGAATTGTTGACCCTTGTCCCTTCTTTGAACAACCATCATCGGCCTTTGTTCTTTTATTAGACTTCTTCCCAGTTGTGCTCTTCTTTCTTATTGATGAATCATCACCTTCTTCAGTTAATACTTTTCTTCTCTTCAGATGTTGTCTCGCTCTTCCCAGCCTGCTCTGTGTTTCTTGGACATCTTCAATGCCAGGTTTAGGTTGAGGTCTGCCAACAGGTTCAGTTATTAAATTAAACCTTGACACAAAACTTTCCACAGCAGTGTCCTTGTCTGGTCTTGTTACCGTGCTTGAATGATAGGGGGCCAGGATTGCAAACAAGCTGAAGAAAATTGGACTTTATGTCTTCTCACCCTGCTGATAAAGGAGCACTGTCGCCTTGATGACTCTCTTTGCATAATCTGAAATTATTCAGAATATGAAGTAACATCAATTATGAAATATTTCTCATTGAATAGATTCTTGTAAACCTGAATAACCAATATTCATTATAGGTCATTCTTTGCTTATTAAAACCTTGTGGCTGCTCAAAGGAACATAGCTTCAATGGCTTGAGGTTCTCAGACAATAACCACCATACAGGGCTAAGACAGTGTTGTTCTAATTGTATGGGGATTAAAAGGATTAGGACATGGTGCTCCTGTCATAAAACTGATCATTATCACAGGAAATGATTATTGATTTTTTTTTTCTTCACTTAACTGGGAATTCTGCTTGCACAACACCTGAAAATTTACTATAAATTTGAAGTGTTTTAAGTATTCTGAAACATATCAGAAGTTATGTTTTCAACTTTTTTTGGGGGGGGGGGGGGGGGAATTATTAGTAATCTACAATACTGACCTACTGTACGTGTTACCCCGTGTTGGAAGAACAAAAGCGAACATATTGCTGGAATGGTGTTGCCTGCATTGGAAGTACATAACTAACAGGTACAGAACTGAATATTTAAGTAGCAAGGAAAATAACTATGGACATAATAAACAGGAAGAATTTTACATTTTAGCAATTATTAGAACAGACACAAAGTTTGTGGAAAATGTAAAGGGAAGTAAAATTGAAAACTACATAAAAGCATTATGAGCGCTATGGGACATCCTACGTTCCACACAAGACTAAAATAAACTAGACATAATTTTTTGTTGGAAACAAAAAAGAGGTGTTCGGTGTGACCTCGTGAAATTTGACTATAGCTTGCTTTGTACTGAAGATATGTACCAATTGGTTAATATTTCAAATATTTGTATAAAAAAAGGAATGACGTCATCATGTTGTTTCTTTAGATTTACATAGTCAATATCACTGTCTATCAACATGCCAAGTTTCAACTCAGTCAAACTTGTGGTTTTGTAGATACACAGCTTCAAAAAGTAAACCTTTAATGCGATACCACGTGACACATGATGACGTCATCAATCTAAAAATTCACACATATGTTGTCTGCAAGAAGGTCATTATGTATACCAATTTCGAAACGATTATCATAAACTTCGCCACAGACATCTAGTAAAAGTGTATTTTTAATTGTTTTCAACCTGCCGCTAGAGGGCGCTCTTGACTTTCATGACGTCACTTGTCTTATTTTTTTAAACCAGACTCTTGCTCGACTATAACACCGTTAAAAAAAACTTCAAAAAGTGTGCCACTTTTAAATTACAAGGCACTTCCTGTTTCTTCCTGTTTCGACCGGAAGTAGAGGTCAAGTCATGTCACGCACACAATAAAAAATGAAGACCCATATTACCTCTATATAATCCCGCAAAAAGTAACCGACGGTCTCTTCATCTTGATTTGATATGGATTTTCAAAGATTAAATTTTGTAATTTTAAAAATAAAGACCTATATGACCTAAGTATGATCCCGCATAAAACAACCGCCGGTCTCTTAAATGTGATTTGTTACAGAATTTCAAAGATTAATTTATTTTTTTCTAAAAACCTTGTAACTTGACACCTGATGACGTCATCATGACGTAAATGAAACGGTTTCGTCTCCTAATGGTTATCTAACTATGGTAAAAATTTCAAGTTTATATGAGCTTGGGAAGTGTGCTTTTGTTAGCGGACAAGCGGCGAAGAGAAGAAGAATCTGAAGAAGTAAAAAAAAAAAATAGACATAATTTTTTGTAGGAAACAAAAAAGAGGTGTTCGGTGTGACCTCGTGTTTCAAAGAAATGTTATAAACATGTCTGTGTATTAAATATTGATATACTTCTATAGAGTCTTTAGAATGGTGGTTCTAAAGATTTGACCAAACTTTTTAGATGTAACACATCCCAGCTTGAGTACATGCAAAGTTTCCATTTGATCACCAAAGTTGTTCTGTACATATAGATCTTGTAAAACACTACCTTGGTGGTGACATAACATGAAAATCGATGACGTCGTGAAAACGTCACTCAACATTATATCCTTGTAGGACCTTCCAAGTCTCATGCAAAATGAAATTCGATTATAGCTTGCTTTGAACTGAAGATATGTAACAATTGGTCAAAATTTCAAAAATTTGTAAACAAAATTGATGACGTCATCAAGCCGTCACTCTAGCTTTAAGTAGTCAATATCACTGTCTATCAACATGCCAAGTTTCAACTCAGTCAAACTTGTGGTTTTGTAGATACACAGCTTCAAAAAGTAAACCTTTAATGCGATACCACGTGACACATGATGACGTCATCAATCTAAAAATTCACACATATGTTGTCTGCAAGGTCATTATGTATACCAATTTTGAAACGATTATCATAAACTTCGCCACAGACATCTAGTAAAAGTGTATTTTTAATTGTTTTTAACCTGCCGCTAGAGGGCACTCTTGACTTTTATGACGTCACTTGTCTTATTTTTTTAAACCAGACTCTTGCTCGACTATAACACCGTTAAAAAAACTTCAAAAAGTGTGCCACTTTTAAATTACAAGGCACTTCCTGTTTCGACCGGAAGTAGAGGTCATGTGAGGTCACGCACACGACAAAAATAAAGACCTATATGACCTAAGTATGATCCCGCATAAAACAACCGCCTGTCTCTTAAGTGTGATTTGTTACAGAATTTCAAAGATTAATTTATTTTTTTCTAAAAACCTTGTAATTTGACACCTGATGACGTCATCATGACGTAACTGAAACAGTTTCGTCTCCTAATGGTTATCTATCTACATGTAAAGTTTCAAGTTTATATGAGCTTGGGAAGTGTGCTTTTGTTACCGGACAATCGACGGCCAGAAGAAGAAGACGAAGTAAAAATTAAGGTGACGTCATGTCACACTCGATGACGTCATCGTGGTGTGAACAAATTTTGTGGATGTAACATATTCCAACTTGGATACATGCAAAGTTTCAGTTTGATTACCAAAGTCGTTCTGTACTTATAAATCTTGTAAGAACTAGCAGTGGCTCAAATGTAATTGAAAAATTTGGTAAACATGACTCTGTTAGAAATTTGTACGATAAGTTTTTATCAAAAGTTAGTGAATGAGTCTATTTAGAAACAAATTATTTCACAACTACTTTCACAAGAATTTCTTCCTTCCATTGTTTAAACCCAATAAAGTTATAACTTTTTCCGTGCAATTTGGACTTTATGTATTACATACTGAAGTACCTACTCATATCACGCATAGAACTGAAGCAGCACAATGACCTAACTATGTCCCGAGTTTACATTAATCCACTAATCCCAAAATGTCTGTAGCGCCCGCTAGAGTTGACTTTTGAATTGCGAGTTTATTTACTTAATTGGTGTTTGGACGGCCATTGGATGGAAGTATAATGTTTCTTGATATGATCGGCTGGTTCCCTTTACTTGTTTTTATAATGATCACATATGAAACATTACAAAATTAATATTTAAAAACCTTGTAATTTGACATCCGATGAAGTCATGATGATATCACTGCAGCGGTGTCATCTACCTATGCATATCTAACTATGTGTGAAGATTAAAGTTTATGCGAGCTTAGGAAGTGTCTTTTTTTATTGGACAATCTTGAGGGAAAAGAAGACGACGAGATATGAATTCATGAAATGTTCAACTTTTTGTTAAAAAGCACACGATCAAAAGCCTAGCATTTGTTTGTTAACGAGGTTTGCATGGACGGCTGTTTTAGAGACTAACGAAGCGTATTGTCAAAAGCAGGTTGCGCGAACCTTGAACAGAGACTAGACCACAAGCATGTTTGATGGACTTTGAACCTTGCGAATGATTTGCTCAACGTATACACACACACTACGTGATAAAAAACAGTAAACTGGTTTAGTTCGAGTAGTGTGTGTTTAGCCCGTGGTTTGACAGCGGGTCAATAAATACACGTAATAATTGGTCAAAATTTCTAAAATTTGTATAAAAAAAATTGATGACGTCATCAAGTCGTCACTCTAGCTTTAAATAGTCAATATAACTGTCTATCAACATGCCAAGTTTCAACTCAGTCAAACTTGTGGTTTTGTAGATACACAGCTTCAAAAAGTAAACCTTTAATGCGATACCACGTGACACATGATGACGTCATCAATCTAAAAATTCACACATATGTTGTCTGCAAGAAGGTCATTATGTATACCAATTTCGAAACGATTATCATAAACTTCGCCACAGACATCTAGTAAAAGTGTATTTTTAATTGTTTTCAACCTGCCGCTAGAGGGCGCTCTTGACTTTTATGACGTCACTTGTCTTATTTTGTTAAACCAGACTCTTGCTCGACTATAACACCGTTAAAAAAAACTTCAAAAATTGTGCCACTTTTAAATTACAAGGCACTTCCTGTTTCTTCCTGTTTCGACCAGAAGTAGAGGTCATGTGAGGTCACGCACACGACAAAAAATAAAGACCTATATGACCTAAGTATGATCCCGCATAAAACAACCGCCGGTCTCTTAAATGTGATTTGTTACAGAATTTCAAAGATTAATTTATTTTTTTCTAAAAACCTTGTAATTTGACACCTGATGACGTCATCATGACGTAAATGAAACGGTTTCGTCTCCTAATGGTTATCTAACTATGGTAAAAATTTCAAGTTTATATGAGCTTGGGAAGTGTGCTTTTGTTAGCGGACAAGCGGGGAAGAGAAGAAGAAGAATCTGAAGAAGTAAAAAAAAAAAAACGAACAATAACTAGACTTAACGTGTTTGTGACAACAAACGCTAGGTGTTCGGGTATCGCTGGTGGGCTCACTGCTGTTTTAATGCGTAAGCTATATCATTGAATCGCTGAAAACAATCATGATAGCTTTTGAAATATTAGAGAAAGTAAAGTATTAATAGGTTACACAAGAAATAAAGGGCTGCTAAAAATTGTATAAATTTTATAAATAACAACCTTCTGAATAGGAAAGCTATAATATTCATATTTAAACATTATGATAGATCAAGACACGGGCAACATTTGAAAAGTTAACGCCAAAATCACATGACCTTTACTTCCGGTCGTACCGGAAGGTCAAAGTTTGCCTTTGTGCAATTCTTAACAAAAAAACATTTCCTGGCAAAATTCTTAACTTCTGTTTGTCTGATCAACTTCAAATTTACACCATGTTAGAACCTTGATGAAACCTCCATCAAGTTAGTGTGACGTCATGATGACGTCATCAGGTGTTGAAATACAGTAAATCAAAATTGTATATTTCAAAAAATCATAACTTAATAATTACTGAATGGATTGCTTCAATCAATACATCATCGGACAGGCCTTTAAAAACTCAACAAATGCTACACAAAGAGTTACCCCGTTTGTTCTTAACTTCACGCTCAAAATGTAAGTTGAACATTACGCAGCAGAAGCAAAGGGCTGGTCGTTCCGCTCCATTGACCACGTGCAAGCTTGCATGTACATGTAAACTGTACACACACTGCGCCATTGATCTTAAGGTTCAAAGTCCACGAAGACTGTGCATTGCTGGCCCACATGTATATTGTACATGTACTGAAGCGTACAGTAAAGTTGATGCGTTATCCATGGTGGCGCTATACCAAGTTAATGGTCCTTTGTTACTGCACTCGTCGATAAATGCAACCATCCTTCGGAAATCTACGTTGTTCGACGGTGGTCCAATGAATAGCTCATTGCATAACCTTCGTGTTAAGCCTTTTGTTGGCTTGGTGGTAAATATCAACTGAACGAGTGTATTTTGCTGAACTGTTTTGGTGATTTGAATAACTTTTGATAACTGAGAAAATGCAATCGGAAAAAGGTCAACATAAATTTGACTCTGATCAACAACGGTTTTTATGCGAATCTAACTTTTAGATCCTGTTGAATACTTCAAAGAAATACAATGTGACTAGCAAAATAAATTCAACATAAATTGCACATCGTGTAAACAGTAGGTTCTTATGCCCTTTTCATAATCCTGACAAATGATGTTGCTTCACACATAAGGTAGCAAGCATGCGTAGTTTGATAACATTTATTTTTGAATTGTTAGTGATAGTCTTTTAATTTATCAGTTAAGCATGTTAAGTTTGTGACTATTTACATGAAAATTGTTATACATGTGTATCTAAACTACTTTATGGAGACTCATATACAGCAACGATATCACTTTCCCCCGTGTACACTAAAAGTATAAAAGTAATAGGTTTGCAAACGACTTTTTTTGGAAAATTAAAAAACTTTCAATATAAATCTGCTTACGCATTTTAGTAACATAACAGTGCCCCATACCCGAACACCTAGTGTTTGTTCTCACAAACACTAAATCTCTAGTTGGATATTGATTTTCCTACAGAACAGTTTGTTAATTTTTAGACTATTGAAAGGGCACTTGTTTTAAATCATAATGCAAAACGAAGGCAAATCATGAAGACGGCAAATCTAAGCCTCTCTTGAATTTTGACTTATAACATAATGATTTATAAGTTCTATTTCTACCTGTATGGTGCATCATACAGGAAATGAAGAATGCAACACAACAACACGTGGAAAATCTGTCACTGGATCCAAGACCATGCCGGTGGATGTGCTGTATTCTGAAGAAGAAAAAAACAATATTACAAAATAAACAAAGTATGACTCTAGGAAAATTAAGTCAAGCTGAAACTGTTAAAATAAACAAAAATCAAGACTTAAAACGTTTCATATTTATATAATAATACTACTAATTTATTTAATTTATATTGCGCTCTCTCAATGACCAACCTGTTCAAAGGGGGGGGGGGGTCAAAACAGTAACAACATTCAAACTTAGGAAATTGCACAAGAAAAGGTTAGTGGAAGGTGCACATATTGTTTTGGAAGTGAACAACTTATAAACAAAACCTACTTTACTTAACACAAACGTCATCAAAGTTGCCGACAAACATTATTCACTCGGACCATTTTCTGACTTTAGTGACACAGCCAACAATCATACCAATCCCCCATTGCCCAATTCTACTCCTCGACGATCACACTAAACGTTCTTTAGTTTTAAAAACATCACCAACGCCACCACTTGATGATAAAAGATAAACTTTATAACATAACTGTGCATTAAATAAATACTCATTTTGAAAAGCAATGATTTTCACACAAAGCTTACCGTTTTATCACCGTGTGGCACCGATATAGCATCAATAAACACTGCCGTGGACGCCGTCAGAAACACCCATTCATGAGCTGATGTCAAGTCTCTGCTTCTCGGTGTTTGATAAACACATAACCAATGTTCGTCTTTTTCTGCTTGCATTTTCTCAAACAATTACAAGTCATACGAATCACTGAAGCAGGTGGTCATCTCAGTGAAACTTCGTCTTCAATTCCATATTGATCATTAAGCCATGAGAAGGGCGAATAGGGGAACAATTAGACGCTGAATATAAGCGGTATTTAGATCTATAATCTTAATAGTACGCCATTGATAATCTTGAACTACGTTGTACATACGGTAGCAGACAAACGAGCTGCTCGCGCTGGTCTTTTTTCGTGCGTGATATCCGGGCCGGAGGTGCCGCGGTGCGCCTTGACTAAAGGCTAGCTTCCCGCCACATGAAACAACAATGACGACACTGAACTGCAGCTTGCATCAGTTTCAACGTTATGTGTACATAATGCTTTGTCAATCAAAGCGGGGGGGGGGGGGGGGTACGAGTGGGAAGGGGCGCATCATTGTCCGGTTTTGATCATATATTAAGGTCAAAATGTTGTCATGTCTGTGTTCAGAAGTTTGAGCACGACTAACGTTCTACACCCCGATACAAAAATTATGCTGAAATGATCAGTAGTTTTAAAGATATATATCAGATAGGATAATAAGAAATTTTCAACTTCCGATTTTAACCGGAAGTAAGTTCAAATGTTGGACGGGTTCTGTGTAGCGTTTGTCGAACTTTAAATGAGCTATCCGATGATGTGTATATTATAAAAAACAAACAAATGGTTCATGAGTTATGCTTTTTACAAATATTAAACTTTGATTTATTATAATTCGATGCCCGATGACGTCATCATGACGTAAATAGGTTTGTGTCGTCTTGATAGTGAGGTTCAACTATCTGTTGAGTTTCATTGTTCAATTCAATCTCAATCTTGAGTTATTCCGTAGATAAGCTCGAAAGTGTTTTTTTGAAGGAAAAAACGAAGGCGAACTTCGACCTAGGGTAACGACCCGGAAGTTAAGGTCATGTGAATTTGGCGTTAACTTTTCAAATGTTGCCCGTGTCTTGATCTATCATATGCCCAAATATGAATACTGTAGCTGTAATATTCAGAGACATACAGGCATTGGCATGAGGGCACTTTTCGAGCTAAAATGGCTTGTAACTTGACACCTGATGACGTAATCGTGACGTCACAACTTACTCGGCTTCTCCTAGTTATGTTCTAACTTCACATGAAGTTTCAAGTTGATCAAAGATTCGGAAGTATGCGTTTGCTTGCGGACAAAGCTCGCTGAGAAGAATAAGCAAAACAAAGAAGAAGAAAAAAACAAAAAAAAACGAACAATAACAAAGAGTTGTTCGGTCTGTGGACCGAACACCTAACAAGAGGTATTCGGACTTTTGTCCGAACACCTAAAAACCGAACAATAACAAGAGGTATTCGGACTTTTGTCCGAACACCTAATAATGCTTATTTTAACCATGCATGCTGAAAAGAATTGTATTTTAGTTGAAAGCACAATACAATTATGTATTTGACAGCTTTAACTTATTCCATTGGTTTAGTACATGGTACAGGTTATTTTTTCCATGTGACTAAACCATTAATAAAGAGCAGAATCTGTATACAGATTGCATAAATGTACATGACATGACAATTTTCAAAAGGATACGATCAACTGCTCCTTCAGGAATCAATCCTTGAAGAGCTGGAGTGTAGTCCGGTAGAACGGCAGCAACACGATGCGTACACACAAGTTGACACGCAACAACCCATAGCAACTAAACAGTGAATTAAAAGGAAGAAATTAATAGAAAAATAATAGATGCAAGGACAAATTATTTTTTCAAATTTTATTTAACATTACAGCAGATATTTGAATATAAGAATTACAGTCATGATACAGGTTCAGCATCTGTGTGGCATTTTACTACATGTAAATAAAGTACTTCTTCATGGTATGAAGATTTACGCACTGTACTTCTAAGTTAGTGCTACTGACTATGATTACTTGTGTGCAGTGCCGCCATTGGTTCTCCCAAGGTCAAACACCCACGGCGCAGTGTAACTTAACTGTCTCATTCAGTGCAAACATTTTGACAAAAAAATTCTGATGTTTCATCTATCCAGAACAACTTAATAGTTAAAAAGGACTACCACCAGTACAATGTAATGTAGGAAAAATAAAGCAGTTTTATGTCAGCATAGGCTGCTGTATGATCAGTAATTATAGTAGGCCTAATAAAAACAAAAATAATAATAAATGGGCCCTAACGTAGGCCTAATCATAATATTAATAATGAGGCTTAATTACTTGGTACAGCGTTTAGTTTCAATAATCGTAACCCACCACCATCCTCTCTGAATGTCGGGAGGATGGTGGGTTACGATGAATGCCAGTCAAGTTGCCCCCCAGCTAAGTCGCCCACTACAAAGTCGCCCCCCTGGCAAAGTCGCCCACTACAAAGTCGCCCCCCTGGCAAAGTCGCCCCCCTCACATTGTTACGCCAACATACAGAGTGGATCTCCTTCTGCCTGAATAAGTTGTTTCAAAATTCTCAACAGCGCCCTCACTCTGTGAAATGGCTCAACCTTTTATACACCGGGTGACAGGGGGCGACTTTGTGAGGGGCGACTTTGACTTGAGAGGGGGCCACTTTGTATGTGAGGGGCGACCTTTTTAGTACTAGTGGGCGACTTTGATGGAAGGGCGACTTGACTGGTTTCCGTTACGATTATCGCAACAACTACCCAACTATTTTATTTATAGGTAACAGCAAAAGAGCCATATGTTATGTATTCACCCGATTGACCCAAGTCCTGGTGGTGGCCTTTTTAATTATAATTTATCAAATATCAATCAAGTTCAGGAGTTGTACATTAAATACTAGTTTACTACACTTACAGTAGTACTAGTACTACTAGTAGTAGGCCTAAACTTAGACCCAGTAACTGGGTCGCTGTACTCCTTTTTTCGAAATTTTGACATCATCGGTCGTACTAGCGCCCCAGGTTATTAGTACGTCCCACTTCTGGATTCCCTAATATGGCATCATTTTGAACAGGGTAGACACAAAAAATGCCTCAGAACGACCAAAATACCCAACAAAATTGCTTTAAAAACACCTACTGGCTTCTTGATATGTCTAAGGTGCAACATCAGGTATTTAAATGTACTCACGCTTTTGTTTTGTGCTTGAATTTTACGTTTTTGTCGAGCAGATCGATGAAAATGGTGGGCAGTCTCTCGTGCTGCCCAAATCAATGGCCGCCACTGCCGTCGCGATGCATTCTGGGTAGTATATTTAATCAACGACTGTTTGCAGCGAGTGCACAAAGTGTGTGCAATGTATTCGTCGACGGGACGTGTTGTGGGAAAGAATGGTCACAACGTTAAACCATAGAGCAAGACCTTTTTAAAGGGCCTATGAAATAGATTTTTTTAATGCTGGAAACAATAAAGTATGCCTATTACAACATATATTTGATTATTTTTTTTTTTTCACAAGCCATTTTACACCATTAAAAAAATCATTTCGAAATTTAGGGGGGCCGCAGCGCCCCACCCATACCTCCTCATTAACATAAAATCCGTGACGTAAACAAAGGCAATTCAGCAGAACGACTTGTCATACGTAACGTCATGTGTGTGTGGCCACCCGACCGCACCGCCGAGCGAACACACGGAAGGAAAACGTTCAAAACAGTTTGTCTCTCTCTTTTGGGGGTCTTGTTACGTCGATTTTAAGAAATGCCATCAAGGTGTGTTGCTGCTGGGTGTAGCAACACCACTAAAAATGGAGTTAGTGTCCATAAATTTCCAGCGGACCCAAAATTCAGACGGATATGGACGGCAAATGTGAAGCTGACCAGGGCCAAGTGGTCTGGACGGAGCGAGCAGCCTATGCTCTGCAGTGCCCACTTTGAGTCAAGTTGTTTTGAACGTGGCCTTCACAACCAGTTTGGCATAAAGTACAAGGCTATGCTGTTGCCAGATGCCGCGCCAACAATTTTTCCAGTAAGCAAGAAGGCTGGAGAAAAGGAGAAACGACCGGAGAAAAGGAGAGGTGCTTTTTGGAAGCGAGAAAAACTCAGGGTAAGTAATTTTGGCTGTATGGAAACCACCCGTGCGTGCACACAATTCACAATACCCCTCAACACCGCAGTCATGTTCTACAAACATATCGTCCTTTTTCGCATTATTGTTGACGACATCATATCTGATCTTATATTCTAATATATACATGTAGTTTTATAGAATGTATCAAAAGTCCCCTGACTGAACACGTACTTGTTCCACTTATATTCCACCCCCCAAATATGGTTGCGTTATTGTCCATCGGTGGAGGCTTGCGCTTCGTTTCACGGTACCCTGTGACCGGCCGGGTCGACTGTGATCAACGTGTACGGTACACACATTTCTTTCTGGTTCTGAGGTAAAGGAAGGGGAATCCTCACCTAATCCGGACATTATTTTCTTTGTTTTTGCGATTTATTCCAGTGGAGTATCAACGTACGCCTTGACGATCGACTCGACTCGGCTGTATACTTAAACTGCGCGCGCCTGGGCACCAGACCACGACTGAGATCTCGATCTGGGAGCCGCTGCCTTTGTGTACGTCACGAACAGCGCCCTCTTGTGGCGTCTAAAATACGAAAGTTTCGGGGGGGGGTATTTTTTTTATTGAATTAAAATACAAAAATGCACTCCAGACACTAAACAGTTTTTAAAAATAATTTCTTTTCATATGAACTAATTTAGTAAAGCTATAAAAAACACACACAAAAAATACCACTTCATAGGCCCTTTAAGAAATAAAAGACCTACAATTAGTGGTTGATATGTTTTTCAACAATTAAACACTATTTTAGAATATTTGTTTTACATTGTTAAACACTTTTGCTAAGCTGTTTTTCCTTTGCATTTAGGGCTTTCCATAATCTTGCACCCTCAAAGGTCTTGCTCTATGGTTTAACGTTGTGACCATTCTTTCCCACAACACGTCCCGTCGACGAATACATTGCACACACTTTGTGCACTCGCTGCAAACAGTCGTTGATTAAATATACTACCCAGAATGCATCGCGACGGCAGTGGCGGCCATTGATTTGGGCAGCACGAGAGACTGCCCACCATTTTCATCGATCTGCTCGACAAAAACGTAAAATTCAAGCACAAAACAAAAGCGTGAGTACATTTAAATACCTGATGTTGCACCTTAGACATATCAAGAAGCCAGTAGGTGTTTTTAAAGCAATTTTGTTGGGTATTTTGGTCGTTCTGAGGCATTTTTTGTGTCTACCCTGTTCAAAATGATGCCATATCAGGGAATCCAGAAGTGGGACGTACTAATAACCTGGGGCGCTAGTACGACCGATGATGTCAAAATTTCGAAAAAAGGAGTACAGCGCCCCAGTTACTGGGTCTAGCCTAAACTAGTATTTAATGTTCCTAAACTAGCCCTCTGCTCTGGACAACCGATTATCGTAACTACACAAAATTAACAATCCTCACCACTGATCCTTTTGAAGGCGGCATAATGTTGACTTGCATGCCTTTGTTGTCGATATTAATAAATAAAAAAGGACAGACCACGGATGTCAACCTCTCTTCGTCTCATCTCATGTGTACTACCTATAGGCTATAGTGCAAGCTAAAAAACACACGCGCGCACAGAGCAGACTGTATCCGACTATCCACCCGCGTGTACACGTTAATGGAATGAAGGCTGGAACCCAAACAACCTTAAGACCATCTAGGCTCTTGAAAAAATATCCACCACAAATATGCAAACTATGCGACGAAGTATGCGATAAAGTATGCGATAATATTTGCGACGTCGCAAATATTTGCAAAGATATTTGCAAAGATATTTGCGACATCGCAAATATTTGCAAAGATATTTGCAAAGATATTTGCGACATCGCAAATATTTGCAAAGATATTTGCAAAGATATTTGCGACATCGCAAATATTTGCAAAGATATTTACGACATCGCAAATATTTGCAAAGATATTTGCAAAGATATTTGCGACATCGCAAATATTTGCAAAGATATTTGCAAAGATATTTGCGACATCGCAAATATTTGCAAAGATATTTGCAAAGATATTTGCGACATCGCAAATATTTGCAAAGATATTTGCGATGTGCGATGTCCCTTCAGGGCCACCATACCTATGAGTTGTTCGACTGGACAAATCAGAAGAAGAACATCAACTGTTTACCTAATTTGATTTTCTTCTACTACTTTGTTTGCAGAAAATATCGCCATGTGGCTTACCGGCAAGTTGTCAGATGGTGTTGGGGCTACCTTGGAAGGTTAGTGCCACTTCCTGCATGTATCATGGATGCCATCTGAAGGACATCCCAACCCACCACTAGACTAATAGTAACTTAAAACCCCCCAAAGTTATTGCCAATCATATTGCAAGAATTCCTCTTCTCACCCGAATTTAGTGTGTTATTTATAGCCCCTATAGTTGATAAAATGTTTGTAAATGCTCCCAAATGAGACTCAAAAGTTAGATGTACAAATTATTTGTCAAACATAAAGCTCATGCTGTTGTGTCTCTCACTGGAAAATAGTGAAATGCATTCAACTGGTGTGTATTCACACTACATGTACATATTACATACATGGAAGTTATACACAGTAAAGAGGCTTCAAAAGGGGAACTTTTTTGAGAACCACAATCTTGGATAAAAATCTGTAAATATTTGGCTCACTGAGATGGGATGTATAGTCATTACAAGAACAATGTCTATAATCAGGTGAGGTTTGCGGTGACACCATGTGTAAAATCTCTTTTGAGTACTTGTGGTTCTGAAAAGAAACAGTGGTGTCACAACTTGATTTTTTGATCAGTATCCTCTGATCCTCTTCAGGAAGTTGTCAAACCACCTGTTCTTTTCAGAACCACCAGTACTCAAACGAGATTTTAAACATGGTGTCACTGCAAACCTGACCCCACCATGCAAAGTTCCAAATCTTACTTAACTTCTAGATATGATCAAAACATGTTCAGCTAATCTGGTGGTGAATTCAATAGTCATATTCAGGTTTTCAGGAAAGTTTTCAGAATTGAGGATACAAACATGGTGGCCTCCATTTACTATCAATTTTTAGTGTGTTACAATCATTTTTAGATAATCCACGAGTAAATGACAAAAAACACTTTTAATGTACACAAATCAGGCTTTATGAGTTTAGGAGTATTATTATATTTCAAGAAAAATAGAAAACACTACGCTTGTTTTTTGAAAAGTCAACTACCCCTCTTCAGTTTCAATTTAAGTTATTAAGTAAATAAATAGAAAGCAGCTTAAATAAAGGGACACATTGCCTTTAAAAGAGAATGTTGCCAAAACTAATTGTATGAGTTCCTTACCCTTCTTGAATAAAAGACATACTAAACGTCCACCTTATGTACACAAAGAATTATTTTTTGAGTTAAGAGTATTATTTAATGTCAAGAAAAATTTAAACAACACTAGTCATGTATTCGCAAAGTTGACCTCCCTGTCTAGTTTCAATTTTAATTGAGTAATTAAATAGAAACATCTAAATTAAAAGGGAATGTTGCAAAACTAATTCTATGCATTCCTTACTCTTCTTGCATACAGACATACTAAAAGACCACCTTATCAAAATGTTCAGCTTGATGTAAACAAAAGTTTCAAATTACAGTCAACACTAAACAAGACGGGTTGTCTGGCAACTTGTAAACAAAATAATGTAATTGTTTTGTGTTCGCCCTGGATTGAAAACTCATTACACATGAAATGTGAAAACCCCAATACTCCTACTCCTCTTTCTCCCCCCCCAAAAAAAAACCACAAAAACTTCTGTAGTTCACCATGCAATAAGCACAAACTGGGGCTGCTCATAGCAAACAAGTTTGTGGTTGATCCCCCTTCTAAAATAAATGTATATACAAATAATAAATATATAAAACAAATAAGTATACTATGTATACCCTACATACCCTACATACTATGTATACCCTACATTTAAATTACCAGATGTGGTTGTGGTCAAATAAAAGCTACTTGGGCATTAAAACAACTCTTCTCATGAGATAATAATAATGGTGTACAAAAATATGTACAATGTAATCAAGAAGGAAAACAATCCACAATGGCTTGCTGAATTAATCATAGTTACCATCAGAAATATTCCTCTGCATGTACAATATAAAGGTGTTTAAACAAACTATCTCAACTGTATGTCTTCAATTCATGTTTAGGATGACAAAAGAGACTTAGTTTTCATTTCATTTATTCTGGTTGTGAAGCCAAGGACTCTCAGAAAAGCGAACTAAATCACTGACTAGCCAATAACCACATGGAGAGAAGACAAGGAAGTTTCAGTTTTAGATGTGGGAGGAAAACCCCTGAGAATTATTCCAAGGAAAACACGCAGTCAAGTAGGGACTGATAAACCCAGTCCACATAGTGCCCCCAGCGGGATTCGAACCAGAGTCCTAGAGGTGGAAGATCTGGAAAGATACCTCTACACCAACCTGATCACCGCATTGAAACAGGGGATACATTAATTTGTATTATCGCATGTTTTACAATTTTCCCTTAACCACATTTTGGGGTCACTTTTTGTCCTGCTTGCCTAATCACCAATCATTTTCTTCCAGAACTTCCCCCCTTCTTCTACCCAGACTTCTTCCCCTGAATTGTTGTCCCTTATCCCTTCTTTGAACCATCATCATCGGCCTTTGTTCTTTTCTTGGACTTCTTCCCAGTTGTGCTATTCTTTCCTATTGTGACGGAAATGCATGTGAAAGACATGTGATTGTGCTATTTTTAGTGTGTGTATTTAGGTTTTGCTGCGTGACGACTTGGCAGTGCAAGTGGGCGGAGCTTAGCGCTTGCAGTGACCCGGTCTGGCAGGGTGAGCGTGCGCAGTGGCGGGTTGAGACCGCATGTCTGGGCCAGGCAGAGCGGGGCTGGCAAGATAGCGGTCAGTTGCAGATTAGTTGTTGAGGAGGAGAGTCGGAGTTTAGTTGTTAAGTAAAGCGGTCGGAGAATAGTTGTTGAACAAGAGAGTCGCCGATTAGTTGCAAAACAAGTAAGATCGAAATAGTAAGCGTTGTGTGCGACGACTGTAAAATAATAGGGAATTGTGGTGGAGGAGACGGGGCTTTCCAGCGGCAGTGTAGATAGAGAAGCAGGTGAGATCGTAAGTTGACCTCGACTGCTGTGTATTATATTGTGTTATCTTTGCATTTTGTGTGATGGGCTAGGAGCCTTCATACAAGTTTATCCTTGCATTTTGTATGATAGGCTAGGAGCCTACATACAAGATTATCCTTGCCTGAGTTGTGGAATATTGATGTGTATATAACTGACTGTGTTTGGGTTGGGAGACACGCTAGAGGAGTGTAGTTGCCGGTCACAAAAGTGTTAGCTTGTGACTAGGGAAAAAGCACCTTCTAGAAGTGTAGAGATATTTAGTGTATATAAAGTAAGGCACACTAGGACAGCGTGGGTCGCGTCCTTGGGGTGTTGTAGTTTGAGGGTTACTACGAATTTATTGCTTGCAGTGGTGACCGGTGTTTAGTGTTCCGTGCACAGTAGAGACCTTTGAGGCCACACTGTCCGTGGGTACACGAATGCAGGGTTACATACAGCAAGTAGGGTTACATACAGCAAGTAGGGTTACATACAGCAAGTAATATGGTTACATGCAAGAGATATGGTTACATGTAAGAAGTACGGTTACATGTAAGACATAGGGTTACATACAAGCAGTATGGTTACATACAAGCAGTAGGGTTACATACAAGCAGTACGGTTACATAGGAGAAGTATGGTTACATGTACGAGATAGGGTTACATACAAGACATAGGGTTACATGTAAAAGATAGGGTTACATGCCAGTGTTAAAGATTATACCCGGCTGTATAGGGACTCGGTATGTTAAGGTGACATTCTAGTATTGCAAGTTAATTGGCCCAAAGAAACAGGTTATAATAAAGAAACCCCTGCCCAATTTTGTACACTGCTGATTAATTGTTGATTGATGCAATAAACGATCTTGTGATCAGTTCACCGACAGTTCTCTCGTCAAGGTGTCCATGTATTTGAGTAACTGTGTAACAATAGGACTAGACGATCATTACGCAATCGGCGGTATATTTCCTCCAAACGGACCTTGTCCCTTTGCCTTCAGATCACTCGATGATCTAGGAGCCTGAGGTATAAGTAGGCCCAGGATCAGATTGTAATTTGCCCCTAACAAATGCAATTCCGCCACAAATGGTGTCAGAAGTGGGATGATTGCGAATGATTAAGTTTAATTCCTGTTAAGGTAAACGCCTCCTTCTGTGGAAAGGCGAGTACACAAGTTTAATACAGAGGTTGGCGATGAGATTGTGGATTGTTGTGCTTCTGTTAGTGATTGTTGTCATTGTTGTTCTGATTGCGACTTGTCAGTTTGCTAAGACTCGTTTGGAGTTGAGGCGGTTACGACGAATTGCAAGGGATCAGAGCTTGATACTGCTGAGAATTAACAGTCTGTCTGGTCAAATTGGCAGTACCAGAGTTTCGCAAAGTTTGGAATTACAGAGAAGTGCAACACAGACTGCGATGCTAGAAGTGACTCAGTCACCTAGTGGTCCGTGGCCGAGTGTAGCAACTTTGTAGGTTCTAGCAAACTTTATGTTAGTGTGGTTGATTGTCCTGTTGTGTCTTATACTGGCTTGTCTGGGTCTGGTGATTGTGCTGTACTTTTGCGGTTGGCGCTTGATCCAAGATCAGAGGCGGGGTGTTCGTTGGTTGGCTTCGGCTACACTGGGGCAACCCCCAACGTGTATGAGACAACAGTATGACCGAAGAAGCGAAGAAGAGGATGGGCACCTCGGGTGTTGAGGTAGAGGTGCAGAGGCTCCGCATGGAAGCCCAATTTCTGCAATGGGAGAAGGATCTCCTTGCAAAGAAGTTGGAAGCTGCCATGAAGGGGTCGTTCCAAGGGGACATGCCAAGTGAGGATGGGCATGTGAGGCATCAGGTAGATTCGGATGTGGACTTTCGGTTGAGAGATGAGACATCTGGGTATGTCTCTCCCTCGTTGGTAAACCGAAGCTCTGTACTTGATGAAGCACCCAGGGTGAGAAAAGAGGTTAGCTTTGAGGAAAGTACACCTCTTAGGCGTGGGGGCTCAGGGATGTTTTCCCGAGCACCAGAGGTTACTCCCATAGACAAGTCATCGATACCCTGGCTGATCGATGATTTGTCGTTGTTCCTTTCGGGTCAGGGTGTTGGTGAACAGGGTAGACGCAGTACCAACCCGTTCCTGGACGATCACGAGGCAGTTCGACCCAAACGAACTAACAGCGAACTGTTAAGTGACATGACCTGCCCAGTGCAGAAGGCATGTAACAGCAGCTCAGCTGTAGGGATAGTTGACCCCCCGGTGAAGCCCCAGCCACCGGGAGGGAGTTTGTTGGGTAGTAGTGATGAAGGAGATCAGAGGGGAGGTGTGGATCGGGTGAATCGACGGCCATACATAAACCCTGATCGGTATAGTGGTAAGGTGCTTTGGAAGGAGTACTACCGCCATTTTGAGTCGTGCCGTGAGGTCAACGGCTGGAGTGACACACAGGCTGCAAGGTTTTTGACCGCAAGCCTGCAGGGTAATGCACTCCGATTGTTGGGCGAGACAGGGCAAACCTATGAGTACAGTGCCCTTGTCAAGTTGTTGGAACGAAGATTTGGCTCTGGTCGTCAAAGTGAGAACTATCTGGTTGAATTGCGACACAGACGGCAGGGGACGAAGGAAACCCTGCAAGAGTTGGGCCAGGCAATTCAGGAGCTGACGGCTCGAGCATACCCTGAAATTGAGGAAGTTGCTCGTGACCGGTTAGCCAAGAACCATTTCATTGATGCGGTGGATAGTCATTCCATCCGGGAAGGCGTCAACAGGGCCCGTCCGACGAATTTGGACGAGGCTATTCAGGCGGCTTTAGAGACAGAGAACTTTGACAGGGTTGAACGTCAAAGGTTACTAGATCGACAGCCCGCCAAGTTGGCAAGGGCTGCAGACGTGGTGGGTACGGAGCAGAGGCTGGGAAGTTTGGAAACGAACCTCAGTGAGCAGGCCCGTACTTTACAGACGATGGCAGAGATGTTGAAGTCGTTGGGGAATCGGAGTTCCACTGAGGGTGTGCCTTCATCATTGAAGAAGCACAAGCCCCAGGGGACGGAACCCGGTCAGAGGAGGTGCTTCAATTGCGGAGGTTTGGGGCATTTCGCCCGTGAGTGTCAGAAACCTCGTAGACAGTTTACCCCGAAGCAGGGAAACGACAACCAGCCTCAAGAGGGACCCACGGACAGGCTGGTCGTACAAGAGGGTCCAAAAGACAAAACAACGCCAGTGGTGGTAGAAAAGGGAAAAGGTCAAGACAGGGGGAAGGGCGAGTAATTACACTGCCCATGTCAAGTCTTAGTCCCCGCTATGGACTATTTGTTGATGGATTGGTAAGGGCTACCAAGTGTCGGTTTTTAATTGACACGGGGTCCACCGATACTTTAATAAGTAGTGCCATATACTACCAAATACCAAAAGAGTGTAGACCCGTCTTGGAGACGGAGGGTGTCTAGGTTAAACAGATTGATGGTAGCCCTTTGGCAGTGTTGGGCAGTGCTTTGGTTGAGGTACAAGTTGGTCGGACGGCTCAGTTGGTGAAGGCGACGTTTACCGAAATGAAGTACCCAGGCATCCTAGGAATGGATTTTCTGGTGCCCACCGGAGGAAATTTGGATTTCCAGTTGAAGGAACTTCGGCTCAGTGGGGAGCGAATCAAGTGCACCAGTATAGCTGGTGAACCCTTCATTGGGCGAGTGGTAGTTTCGAGGACCACAGTCATCCCTTCAGGCCATGAGGCAGTCGTCCCTGGTGTGCTTTCCAGAGGAAAGGTTGATGTAGCCGGTTTGGCTATTGTTGAACCTTTAGAGGGTGGTGGTGAGTTGGCTCAGAAAGGGCTGGTATTAGCCAGGTCCCTAGTCAACATGGAGTCGGAAGTAATTCCATTGAGACTGTTTAACCCAGGGCGAGAAAAGAGAGTTGCTCGGGCAGGAACGACGGTGGGTGTGGTCTCTCAGGTAGAGGATGAGGCGGTTATTGGTGACACTGAACAGACGTCAGGGGCAAAGCAGGGCTTGCCCATGCATTTGCATGATCTGTTTAGCCGGGGTACAGCCAATGTGGAGGCTAAGTACCATGGAGAAGTCCGGAAGTGCTTGGCTAACTTCCAGGATGTTTTCTCGAAAGGAGATCATGACATTGGTAGGACTGATATGGTGCAACATCATATTAAGACAGGGGAATCTCCGCCGGTCAAGGAAAGACCAAGGCGGCATCCCTACTGCAACCAGGAAGAGATTCAAAGGCAGGTCGGTGATTTGTTGAAGAGAGGAGTTATTGAACCCTCTGATAGTCCTTGGGCGGCGAATGTTGTTTTGGTTGGCAAGAAGGATGGGACTAAGCGCTTCTGTGTTGATTACAGGAGGTTGAACGCGGTCACCATCAAGGATGCTTATCCGGTACCCCGGATTGATGAAACGTTTGATGCCTTGAATGGGGCCAAGTGGTTTACAACACTTGACTTAGCATCGGGGTATTGGCAGGTTGCCCAAGATGAGGATGCTAGCCAGAAGTCCTCGTTTGTTGTCAGGAACGGACTTTACCGTTGGAAGTGCATGCCGTTTGGGTTATGCAACGCTCCAGCCACCTTTGAACGGTTGATGGAGAAGGTCATGGCTGGGTTGCAGTGGGAGATTTTGTTAATCTACCTGGATGACATCATTGTGTTTGGGCAAACCGTAATGGAGACCCTAGAGCGTCTCAAAGTAGTGTTGAGTAGGCTCCGGCACGCTGGGCTTAAGCTTAAGCCAAGCAAGTGTCAATTGTTTCAGAAGTCGGTGGCTTATCTGGGGCACATTGTGTCCGCAGAAGGGGTTGCTACAGATCCAGAAAAGGTCAAGGCAGTTTCTGACTGGCCTGTTCCAAGGTGTGTACGAGACGTCCGAAGCTTTTTGGGCCTCGCCTCGTACTACCGGAAATTCATCCAAGGTTTCGCAGAGATTGCGAGTCCACTTCATGCCTTGACAGAGAAATCGAGGGTGTTTGTGTGGACTGAGTCATGTCAAAGGGCGTTCGACGAATAGAAGGACAGACTCCAGTCTGCCCCGATTCTGTCGTACCCCAACCCCGAAGGCGATTTCATTTTGGACACGGATGCCAGTGGGGAGGGCATCGGGGCAGTCTTATCCCAGGTCCAAGATGGTGTAGAAAGAGTTGTGGCTTATGCGAGTCAAAAGCTCAGCAGACCTGAGCGGAATTATTGTGTCACCCGAAGGGAGTTGTTGGCTGTGGTTGTCTACTTGAAGAATTTCAAGCAGTACTTGTATGGTCGCAGGGTTACAGTCAGGACTGACCATGCTGCGTTGAAGTGGGTTCTCAACTTCAAGAACCCAGAAGGTCAGCTGGCCCGATGGATGGAGGTGATATCGCAGTACGACTTGATCATAGAACACAGGCCAGGGAAAAAGCATGGAAATGCTGATGGCTTGTCTAGGAGACAGTGTAAGCAGTGTGGCCGGGAGGAGCCAACAAGTGACGAGTCAGGTCACAAGGTGCCCGAGGTGGAAACTCAGGGTAGAGAGTCTTTGGTTAGGGGTCTGGTGGCCCAACCAATGATTCCTGGAGGGGAGATGAGGGCGGCTCAACTGGAGGATGGGACGATGAGTTGGCTTATCAAGTCCAAAGAGGAGGGAAATGATCGGCCTGAGTGGAAGACTCTGTCCCACTCCTCCACGGCCTCCAAAACCTATTGGTCTCAGTGGGACCAATTAGAGGTCAGAGAGGGACTATTGTGTCGGCGCTGGGAGTCCGATGATGGGAAGTCCGTGAGGTGGCTTTTGGTTGTGCCACAAAAGTTGAGGAAAGGTGTCATCGAAGAGTTGCATGGTGGACAACTTAGTGGTCATTTGGGTGTCAGTAAGACGTTGGCTAAGACGAAGTTCAGGTACTTCTGGGCAGGTATGTCGGCAGATGTACGGTCGTCCCTGCGGGCTTGCGACCTCTGCGCCAGAAGGAAATCTGCTGCTAAGAGAAGGCTTGCCCCTCTAAGGCAGTACAGGGTCGGCGTTCCAATGGAACGGGTGGCCATAGATTTGCTTAGTGGCAATAAGTGGATTTTGGTAGTTGGCGATTACTGCACCAAGTGGATGGAAGCGTATCCTCTTCCTGATTCCACTGCGAGGACTGTTGCTCTTAAGTTGGTGAACGAGTTTGTGTGTCGATTTGGAGTGCCCCAAGAACTGCACTCAGATCAGGGTAGAAATTTCGAGTCTGAGGTGTTTGTGGAAATGTGCCATCTCCTTGGCATTACAAAGACTCGAACGACTGCATACAATCCTAAGTCGGATGGTATGGTCGAGAGATTCAACAAGACGTTGGTAAACATTGTCGCGATGTTCATTGACCCAAAGAAGAGGCAAAGGGATTGGGACGAGTTCCTCCCTTATGCCACCTTTGCTTATCGATGCACACCGCAAGAGTCGACGGGGGAGACCCCCCATATGATGATGTTGGGTCGTGAAGTTAGCATTCCGGTGGATCTGGTGACTGGGAGTCCTGAGGTCGAGAATGACACCAGTACCGACTTTGCTGAGAAGTTGCGAGGCAATATGCAACAAGCTCATGAGAGAGCAAAGGTCTGCCTCGGGAAAAGTGCCCGCAGACAGAAGCGAAACTACGACCGACGTGCATCGACTCATGGACTGCGGGAGGGTCAATTTGTGTGGCTGCATAATCCTGCAAAGAAGAAGCATGTGTCCCCCAAGCTTCAATTGCGTTGGGAAGGACCATGGCTTATTGTAAAGAGGTTGTCGGACGTGGTGGTACGCATCCAGCTTCGGAGAGGAGGCAAACTGAAGGTAGTCCACGTCGACCGACTAAAACCATATGTCGGTGAGGAGTTAGAACCTTGGGTCAGTCAGCTCAGCGAGGGGGTGACAGAAAGCCCTCTCGTCAAAGGAGCGACTGGTCCACAGTTTGAGGTTCCAGAGGTGGAGATTTTTGAATCTCAAGAGGAGACCCCTAGTGAGGGAAGTAATGAAGGTCCCGTGATGGTTGACACCATCGCTGGTGACCCTGAAGTCGAAGGTCATCTGGGTAATTCACCAGAGGTCAATGGTGAAACACTGCCGAGGCGGTACCCAGGGAGGAAACATAGAGTACCCCTGCGGTTTCGCTAGGCAGGGAAGTATAGGTTTAGTTGGGAGAAAATCAGTCTTCCTGAGGTTTTAAGTTGTTGTTGGAAGGTTGACCATTTGTTGTTGTGGTTACTTGCCGGGGAGTGACCAGTGGCTAGGATGCCGAAGACTTCAAAGCCGCGGAGGTTCCGCTGTCTTCAATGCGACAAGGTCTATCTGCACCGTCAAGGCCTGTGGAGGCATATAGAATTAGACCACCACAAGGAGCGGAGCCTACAATGCCCCTCCTGCGACTACCTGGCTGGTCAACGGAGCGTGTTGAACGCTCACATCGCCTCAGTGCATCTGCACCAACGGAGAGAGGCGACAGTGGCCAGAATAGTTGGAGAAGCTGGCCCACCCACCGCTAGTGCTTCACAAGGGGCCCACCCTGAGATAGAGTGGGAAGAGACGGACCACCCAGTGCTGTCTTTGTCCCCCACGCCGATGTCCCCCCTCATGGCAGACCCAAGTTCCCCAGTGGCCCCGGTCGGCCTAACAGGCAAGCCCAGAGCCATGCTGGAGCTTATGAGGCAAGTGGCTCCCTCTTCTCCTTCATCCTCATCTTCGTCAATGCCGACCTTGGAAGAGGTGGAACGACCCCAAGGCCAGGACATCAGCGCACCCCAAGAGGATGCAGAAGTACCGAGACCACAAGGTCCGGTGGTGACAGGCAGATATGAGAGTGATGTTGTGCCCCCGACCCAGATACCCTTCACACCACAAACCCCGGAGCAACCCCCACCAAGAAGACGCACCAGAACTGCGCGGGAGATCCGCCACCTTACCATCACAACCATTATGGACGGAGAAGTGGTGAGTCGCCGTGACCACAACGAGATCAGGGTGATTCAAGTGGAGGTGGACGACGAGGGACGTTATATACAAGGTTCTGCGTTGGGTAACTAGTGCTTTCTTTGTGGTATTCCTGTATCTTTTGTTTGCATTTATCCAAAGTTTCTTATTGTCGGTGTACTCTTTTGTACTAAGTAATAAATCTTGCCAATCTTAAATCTGTATAAAGAAACGGGTAACAACCAACTGTATTTTTTGTATTCATTCTTCCTGCCAGGTTTTATGCAAATAAAGTATTTGCCGAACTACCTCCTAGGATTTTGCCGAAGAGTAAAGTAACTCTTTGGAAGTGTATTTTTGTATTTAAGAAAAGGTACTAGTGTGATTTTAGTGATTTTCAGAGACATTCTTTGATCTGTATAAATTTTGTGATTATGTGTTCAACTTGAGATTTAGGCGGATCATGGTGCAAATTGTATTTCTTAAAAACTAGTCCTTTTTCAAACTGTATAAATAGTGTGAGTTAGTTTTTGAGGTCAAAACAGGCCCCCCCCCCCCCTTGAGTGTTATATTGTTTTGTAAAAAAACACTTAAGGACAGGTTTGAATAGTTCCTTTGTACTGTCCACCAGCTAACTTGGAAGATTATCTAAACAGCCTGTGTTTATGAGCAGATTATCACAGCCATCAAAGTGCTACCACAAAAAACACCAGTGCTGATGGTGTCAATACCACTTGTTTAATTTTGCATTTTTCACAAACTTGATGTGATATTGTGATGACCAGTTTGAATGAAACCTGTGGCTATATTATCAACAAACATTTTAAACTATGATATAGTATTATGCTACTTACAGAAGTATATGTTTTGATGCTTCTGTGCCTGTCCAGTCTGACTCTCCGTTTGTGAAGCATGTGATGGCACTGTAGTTGGCGCTTTCATGGTTGGAATTGACCCTGGCGTAAGCCTGTTGTAGCCTTTCATTCCCAAACTGCTCTTTATTTAGTTGCGATGTTATTGTTAAATCCCGACAGTCGTCCGTAAACTGGCACTTACAAATCATTGTCCATTTTGTCAACGTGAAGTCCTTCCGTGTGTTGGTCACGAAACCCCCCTTCTCTGGACAGGATCTCTTGGAAATCGGTAAAAAACTCACATCTGGATTATTATTTGTGTTCCGAGTACATCCACCGACAGCACATGAGTTCAGGACGGTAAATTATCTCGTCTTAACTTGGTTAATGTCTTCGAATAATGAGATCATCATGCATAGTTACCGTGTAAACACACGACACCTCGCTACTTCCTGGTTTCCCGTCCCAACAGATACGTCATCATTCGCTGGTCCACGCACGTATCCTATAGTGGGTTTGTGGTGCGCGTAAATGCAAGTGCTTTAGTATTGGACAAGCACAGTGCCTATGGAGGGAGCCATGGAAGCGCGCGAGTTTTTAAAAACCCTAAGAAAGGTTTCATTTTTTCGGTTAAAATTACGAAAAAAATATTGGTGTAAAACAATCCAATCTACAAATTCAGAATACTTAATAACATTACGTATGAGATTCAGAAATCTGTTTTATTTCTCACTTATCGTTGAAGTAGATCTTTAAATTGCCCTTCATTCAGTTTACTCCATAGTTCAATAATTCCCACACATGCCTGAGTGGATTTAGTTTGTGTGACACGGGAAACTTGCGTATCAGGCCTACACAATATACACAGAGTTGCACGTACCTATGGGGCATAGTGCAGTACTGCGATAACACAGTTGAATGGGTTATACACAATGGTTTACTAATAGGATGGGGGGTGCGCAATCATTTGCAATCGCGGTTTGAGTACACTCCATTTTTAAAAGAGATAATGACAGTTAACAAAGAAAAAGAAAACCATATCGTTGAAATTCTTTCTCTATCAGCACAAAAAACATAGCAGCTAGGGCCTATAGTTTTATATTTAAATTTTATTAAAATTACTAAAGCAGTTAGCAATGCAAAAAAAAATCATTCACGAAGGTTCTCTGCAGGTGTAAAGATTAAGTGTTTACAACATTTGAAGATATCATCACCCTTAGATAACATGGACTCGTCCAAGCAGTCTCAACGGACATAGCGTTCGAATCTTGTGCATGTGTGATGGAAGCATGGTACAAAGGTCATAATGAGGGAAGCTTGTGATTGGACGTCGAAATTGAATCATTCATTTGCTTCCCATTCTATGTTGTTTGCAGTCGGCCTAACGAAATATTTAAATATTCATGATCTGCACACCAGCATATCCGAGGACCCCCCCCCCCCCCCCCATTTTTATCCAATTATGTATAGATTGTAAAAAGCCAATGTGTGGTTCAGGAGTTATGATTTTTCAAACATAAAATTTCAACTTCCGGATTGAACCGGAAGTCAAGATCAAATGGATTGTGTAGCGTTTGTTGAACTTTACACGACCTGTCCGATGATGTGTATATTGTAAAAATCAAACATGTGGCTCATGAGTTATGATTTTTTTTTCCGTTACTTTTTTTTCCTTTTTCGCAATTGGCCACGACCCAGCAAGGTTTTAAACAAACGTTCGAGACCGAGTCACCACTCTTTTATTCCAATTCATAAATGTCCTTTTTGTTTTTAAGCGTAAAAATAATGGAAAATCGAAAAAACATTTCTTAAAATTATTTTCAAGTCCTCAGGCTCCGTTTCGCGAAGGGTCAAAATGCATGTGATGCTCAACGGCTGTGCGATGGTTGTACAGTGTATCAGTTTGTATTGTTTGCGTTACGTGTAACTTAGCGCCAAGCGTAAGCTTGCGCGCAGCGCGTATGTTTATATCGCATGTTTAAACGTGGCCACGTGATCTCCTCTCGACCAATCAGAATGAATAAATTGCCTAGCCACCTTTAATTAAGCTTCCTAAAAGCTGAAAAACACATTTGGGGCCTTTTGGCGCTCCTGAAACCTGGGAAAGATCGAGCGATCCCTAAGAGCTAAAGGCCCATCTCATTCCTGAGCCCCACATACAAGCTTTTTGAGGGGCTTCTCCTCAATATAATTGGATCTCTGCTGTTGATGAACTTCTCATCACTGAGCAGGCTGGTTTCCGCCTTGACAAATCTATGGATGATGAGCCCATTTCCAGGTTTTATAGTTGTGTACCGCATTGTTTCAGAATCAGCGCGCCATAATGGTTGAAGGTGTTTCTTGAACTCGGACTTCCCCCATAATCATTTTAGCGCCCGATCATTCGCATTGTGATATGAATAATGGGCTATTAGCCGCTTCGGTAGTCGCTATGGCCGGATATAGCCAGATGTCCTATTCTTCAACGTTGTCGTTGCAGTCAACAGCCATAGCCAAAGAAAAAGTAATTCGAATCGGACACGGTTCTTGGAAGAGCTTAGTAAAACTTCAACGTTACCAAAATTGAATATTTTACAGTCATAAAAAACCCACTATACAGTTGTTGAATTTACACCCATATAAATGACATATTTATTAGTTGACCTCGTTAATACACCACCTTTGTCAAACTCCCATAACCCTTTCAGCACCGCCGTGCCATAGCGGCTCAAAAAAACATCCCACTTGGTGACCAATGAGTCCGTATGGCACGTAATTATTTGCATTCTTGGTGACCAATGAGCCTCTCTGGCACATCGACCAAAAGTAAGTTATCAAAATGTAAATAGCGCCCTCAATCGCCCCGTGCGTCCATCACCCTGACAACAAGCTGCCCGCGTGTGCATGCCCTGAAGCGTCGCAAGTTAAGCGTCCCCCCAAGCATTCTCGAGTAAGAGATCATTCTGACAACATGGCCGATGAAAATGATAAAATTTTGATAAAATAATTTCCAGAGAGTGGTTCAGAAATATCATCTGACGAGGTTAAGACAGTGAGGATTCGGAGCCGAGGGCCTCGACATCGAGAGCAACCTCTTCTAAGAAGACCAAAACCACCAAAAATTATAAGCCTATTTCAGGTAGGTGTGGATGGCGTGAAGCCAAGTCTTACACACGGCGAACCCCTGTTAAATTTACAGCAAACACCGGGGCTACAGAAGACTTAAAGTTCGTTCTCCCCCATACAAATCTTAAAACTGTACTTTTGTGAAGCAGTGTGGCAGATTATGGTACTAGAGACTAATCGTTATGCTGAACAAATATTGGGAGCGGGGGCAGAAAATAAGCGTGCTTGGAGACCAACTAATGTACCTGAAATGATGGCATTCGTGGCCCTACTTCTTTGCATGGGAATCAACAAAAGGCCTCGTTACTCCATGCATTGGTGCAGGTCTGAAATTCTACGAAGTCCCCTGTACTCAGCAACCATGGCTCGTTACCGATTTACTGCAATCCTTAGATTTTTCCACCTCGCCAATAACAGAGTTGCGGAGGGCGACTCTCCCCGTGATAAACTTGAAAAATTACGCCCACTGTTAAACATTGTACTACCATTATTCCTCAGGGTGTACCAGCCTGGACGAAGCCTTTCACCGGACGAGACGATGATCAAATTCAAAGGACGACTTAGCTTCAAGCAGTACATGCCAAGAAAAGCCGCAAAATGGGGATTGAAATATTTCTCATTGAACTAATCCGACACAGGGTACACATGTGCCTGGGAGTTGTTCACAGGATCGCAGCCCAGGTCCCCACAAGGACAGTCCTCTGTAAGTTATCCTGAGACAAACCATCCATCCAAAATAGGCGCACCAGGCAACGTAGTATTGAACCTTTTGCAGGGACTCGAAAATAAAGGACATTGCATCTACATGGACAATTGGTTTAGTAGCCCGGCTCTGTTCTCCAAGTTGTCTGAGCTAGGATTCGGAGCTTGTGGAACTGTGCGCTATACCACCCTAGGGATACCCGAGGTAGCAAACCCCAAAAAATTTCCTATGAAAAGAGGTGCAGATCCCCAATTTTATCATAAAGCAGGCCACAAAACGTGTCACTCTCCTCTCAAACTATGGCGATTGCAGTGTCACTAGAAAAAAGATTCGCAGCCGGAAAACTTCCACAGGACATCGTCATATCCCAAAACCGTGCATAGTCGAGGATTACAATAAATACATGGGGGGCACGGATCTGGCAGGACAATATACTCATACCCACAAAACACTCAAATGGTGGTCACGTGTATTTATCACAATCCTAGACATATGTTTGCTTAATGCTAATGTCGTATACAACAGCATCCATACAAACAAGAGCTTGTCTACTTTGGATTTTCGGCAGTGCTTCCACTTCCCAAAATTGAATTTCCTTAGATTGACATAATTTTTTCCTTAGATTAAAAGAAATTTCCTTAGAGTTTTGGGAGGATTTCCTTAAAATTTCCTTAGATAAAATAACTTAAACTATTGATGGTAATTGATGAAAATTGTCATAGTATACCAGTCCCAATTTTAGTCAAACAGCAATGAACCAACAACACAACATGTACAATGTACAGTATGCAAAATCTACTACGTGCAAACCACACACACAGTCATCATGTGGTCGGTAGTAGTGTGGATGCGCGACCCCGCCGCATATCAGGCCTGGGCTCAGCCTACGATGCAATCGAAACCAGACTAATTACTTGGGGGCGCCAGGCGCAGCAGTGGAGCGATGCTTTTAGTACGCACCGACCGGGTTCTAATTCTATGGTACGCACTATAAGCAACCAACCTCGTTCCCAGCCGTGATCGATCTCACTGCGCCATTTTTCGCTGATATGAACCCTAAAAATGGCCAGTTTTCATGTTTTATTGTTTTTTTGTATGATTTGCTTTTATTCTCAAATTTCTTTAAATTTTTCTTAAAATTGTGAAATTTCCTTAAAATTTCCTTAGATTTTTGAAATTTCCTTAAATTTCCTTAGATTTTTTGTTTCCTTAGAAATTTCCTTAGGACGTTAAAATTTCCTTAAAATAAGGAAATTTCCTTAGAAGTGGAAACGCTGATTTTCGGGACAAGGTGATAGAGGCACTTATTTCAAGCTTGGAGTACAACCCAGTTGACCATGCCAGTCAAGTGTCAAGTGCTTCAAACGCCCTTTCAACTCAGCATTTTCCTGGTCCGAATGTTGGCGGGAACAAACGTGACTGTGTTGTATGCAGTTCCACCTCTAATAGGAAAAAATAGTAAACAATGTGTAAACCTGTTATACCATGATTGGAGAATTTCCACACCAGGCGAATAATTTTCAATACTTTCGGAACAACCCACCCCCCCCCCCCCCCCCCCCCCCCCCCCCCCCCCCCCCCCGCTACAATGTTGAATCCCACAATCGCATGCCTGTCAACAATCAACATTGAGGCCGGGGGGATGGTACTTAGAAAAAAACAAGTATAGCACTTTGGCAAAATTTAATGTTAGTTCCTTCTTTACATATTGGTTCATGATAGGTGTAAATTTGATTTGTGGAGTAATTTGGTTCCAGTTCATATTGTGCTTAATCAAACTTATCTTGTTTACTTTTGGCAATATTGAATGTTCAATACCGGTGAATCTTATGGCGCTAATCCAAGTTTCCAACATTGATGCGGGTGGGGGGGGGAGGATGGTGGTTCGAAAGTACAAGTATAGCACTTTGCCAATATTTAATGCGAGTTCCTTCTTTGTCATTCAATGTGGTAACTAAAAATAGTTTGATTTTTAACAGTAATTTTGTTCCATGTCATATTGTGCATAATCAAAACTCTCTTGTTTACATTTAATGTGGAATCCTATGAGCGTGTTGGGGGGGGGGGGTGCTTCAAAAGAATATTATTAAAACCTTATGTTTATTTTAGGTATAACAAACTAATTTTCTAATAATCACAATGTCCGCCTTAAGCAACTGAACCACCGTTTTTTGTATTTGGTCTCCTTGGGTTCCTTCATCCTGAAAACATGGCAATATTTAATGTTACCTGTGAGGCTCGTAGACGGAGATACGGGCACCAAGCAAATTGATTGGCGGCTATTTAGAATTTCAAAATGGCCGCCTTAACAAACTAATCAAATAATTTTATTTTGTGTCTTGTTGGGATCCTTGACCCTGAAAACATTCCAGTTTCCAACATTGAGGCGGGGGTGGGGGGTGGAGGATGGTGCTTAGAAAATGCAAGTATAGCACTTTGGCAAAATTTAATGTTAGTTCCTTCTTTACATATTGGTTCATGATAGGTGTAAATTAGATTTGAGGAGTAATTTGTTCCGGTTCATATTGTGCTTAATCAAACTAATTATTTTGTTTATTTTAGGCAATATTGAATGTTCAATACCGGTGAATCCTATGAGCGCTAATCCAACTTTCCTACATTGATGCGGGTTGGGGGGGGGGGGGGTAGGATGGTGGTTTGAAAGTACAAGTATAGCACTTTGGCTATATATAATGTTATTTAATGTGAGTTCCTTCTTTGTCATTAAATGTGGTAACAAATAGTAGTTTGGATTAAAAAAATTATATTTTTTTGGTTTCAGAAACAAATTTAATAATAATCAAAATGGCCGCCTTAAGCAACTGAACCACCATTTGTGTATTTGGTCTCATTGGGTTCCTTCATCCTGAATACATTGCAAAAAGTTACGTTATCTGTGAGGCACGTACACGGAGATACGGGCCAAAACCAAATTGATTGGCTACCATTTTGAAAGTGTCAATATTTTAAGTTATTTTATGTGAGTTCCAATTCTTTGTCATTAAATGTGGTAACACATAATAGTTTGGCTTTTAGCAGTAATTTATTTCCAAGTCATATTGTGCGTAATCTAAACTCTCTTGTTTATGGAATCCTATGAGCGCGTTGTGGGGGGGGGGGGGGTGCTTCAAAATAACATTGTTAAAACCTTCTGTTTATTTTAGGTTTCTTAAACAACTTTGCCAAAACTGGAAATGGCCGCCTTAACCAATTGATGCACTATAATTATCCTGATAACATGGGTATAGTCACCAACCCCCAGTATCTGTGAGGCTCAACCAAAGTTTCCAACATTGTGGCGGGTTGGGGGGGGGAGGATGGTGTTTCGAAATGATATTATTAAAACCTTATGTTTATTTAAAGTATCAGAAACAAATTTTCCTAGCTCAATAATTTTCATGCAGATTGGTATGAACAGCAACTTTACAAATTGTAATATTTCACATTTAAACTACTCAATTGGGTATTTAGTGGTAATAATACCAAACCTTCAATATATGTTAAAGGCAATGATTTAGTCAAAGGCAATATGCCACAGGAAACAGTAATTTAATTGCTTACTTTTACAACTTCCATTATGTTACTAGGACCTAGGCTAACCCCAATCTGCCTTGTGAGGGCGCTGTAACCTCAATCTTTCCAAATTTGTGTTGGTCACCAAGTGACCCTGTGAATAAAATGTCTCTGGTCACCAGTGCATTAGCTGCAAATATGTGTTGGTACTGAAAGGGTTAACCTACAATAATGATAACGAATACCCCCACGTAAAAAATGCTTACTTTTTTTGCCCATCCAGCTTCATTGCGTTTTGATGGCAACTTGATTATACAAAATAAAAAAAATTAAAATTTAATAATTTCACATAAACCTGTCAATGACTTGAAGGTCATGACAACATACAATGTTTGATTCGGCGTTAAAGAGCGTAAAAATCGCTAAAACATCACTTTTAATCAAAGAATTACAAATGACAGCTAAAAACAAACCAACAACGAACATTGTTGTTTATTATTTACTACTTACCACCACTATACAGCTATTCATACGTTTAGTTCTACATTAAAATACATTCATACGTGACATTATATTCATAAGAACAATTGTGGAATGCAATCATGTCCAATGAAGACAGTTTAAAACCGCGTGGACTGCGTCTGCAGAAGCAAGTGGCCTTATGAATAATTATTAATAACTTTGTCAATAATTTGATTCATTGAAGAGAGTAAACTTTCAGAATATAAGGTTACGAACCACCGAGTGTGAATATTGAGATTGGAAACCATAAAAACGCAAAGCAAGACCCTAGACGAAGGGTGTCGTCCGTGTTAGAGGACAGTTTCACCGTCCTACATACAGCGTGCCCAATGAAAAGGCTCACTGCAGTGAAAGATGGAAAAACACAACTATGCTGACAAATAATATACTGAAGTCGGATTCTCTAAGTTGGTCCCTGCATCTGAAATAACATTTCATGCATAGGCCTACCTTCTAAATATATATTTAACAAAAACATAAACATAATAAAGAGTAAAAACTTTTAAATTTGAAAATAGTTATGCCAACGTCAACTCTAAGGGCCTTTGGTAACGGCACAATTGACCAGGGAAAAATTATAAAAATTAACACTTGCCTGGGAAGACCTTTAGAATAATTAGCTAGGCCTATTTGCAAGCAACTTTCATGTTTTATACTATTATCAATCAATCAAGCAAAAGTCTTTTATAGAGTGCCAAAACCAAACGTTTTGCTCTAAGGCGCTGATGCACAGTTAAAAGCCTGTTGGAACAGGTGAGCTTTAAGGAGTGTCTTGAATTTGGTGAGTGAGCTGACTTTCTGCTCTTTACAAAAAGATTATTCCACATTTTGGGCGATATACAGAAAATGATCTCTTTGTAAAAGTTGAATGGGGAGTTAAGTGTGCTTTCGATTGTCCTTATATATGCTATTAAAGCCTTTACAATTCAGAAATAGAAATCGGAATAGTCCAGCTTTAACGTTATTTACCTTCAATAATAAAAAAGATTAAAAGGTAGTACTTTGACCTGAACGTTAAGTTAATAAGTGCGCTTGAACAATTTCCCTTTTTTATAGTGACATTTTAGTATCTATAATCCTGTGTAGATATTGAGGTTACTGTGTTGAAAAAATTTAAGAAAATGAGATTGGTCGGTTTTATCTTACGTTTCAATAGTGCTACTTTACAATCTTTCAATAGCAAATTAAACGCATGTTAAGTTTCATTCCGGACTCTGTGTTTTGTAGTATAATTCGTAGAGATTTTCACGAGGAAAGGGGCACGTGAAAGAAATCAAAGTTATGAGTTTAGTTCACGTCTTGTCTTAAAGCACGTTTGCAAATCACCCTGAATCGCTGTTGAATCAAACTTACAAAATTATTTCTCACTAACATGTACTGGTAACTGGACATTTATATTGATATTAATATTAATATAACCCAATACGTTTTTCACGAAGAAACGGGCATGTCAGCGTGCGTGCATAGTGTAGAAAATACTATATACCCATTATTATAACTTTGAAATTGCAAAAAAAAGGGAAATTTACAAACTTGAGATTCGGCGCCCATAATGTAAATTTTACTTGTAGTCATATAAAATATTTTCTGAACATGAATATTTTGTTCAAAAATGTGTTTGGTTTTTTGGGGTGAGGAGTCCTCATGAAGGTACTTAAACTTCACAACATAGTTTTAGTAATGTACAGTAACGCCAGTCCCTTCGTCAAAATGGTGTCGACTTATTTAGGTTGACGCGTCTGTGACGTTCAACCAAGGCGGGATCGTTCCCACGTCAAATACCCACAAGCCTAAAGTGTTCACGCTAGCATTGGCCACCAACACACAGATGATGTTCAACACGAAGCCGGTCTTTACCTAGGAGTGAGGTTGAAGGAAAAAATAAACACGGGAAAAGGATGTAGAAATAAGATGTGTTTACATTCTGTCAGGGGTTTGTTTGCATGCTCATATTATTATTGGGTTTATTTCGAATACGGCAGGGATTGATTGAGGATTGACAGCAATTCTGCAAAGACTGATCAAACATTTGGTCTTTATATCTATATCTGCTGGTAGTAACTTTAAACGTCACATTGAAACCAATAGTGCATTCTTTGAACTTCCGGGTCAGAAATAACCTGGATTCTGGGTTCAAGGGTGCCTGACCCATTTCCAAGTCAGTCTGGCCCGGCGAGTTGGGATTTCAGTAAAGAAACAAGGACCCAGCGAAAAAAGGAATCAGCATTATAAAATCACAACTTACCATATCCATAACTGAAATCTGGCCATTGGCGAATGCAATGGCGTTGGGGGGCGTGGCCACGGGAAGCATGAAGGCAAATGAGCAGGCAACCGTCGCTGGTATCATGAGGAACAGTGGATTGATGCCGATGCTTTCTCCCTGGTAATCGACACGAGGAGTATTTTCAATTACGGGAAAGAAAGTGATTATACTTTCTTTTTTTTTACATTTGCATATTCATTTACTTAATCATTGGTTTAATTCTTATTAATTATTTATTCATTTCAGTGTTAAATACCTTGTCCTCTTAGGTTTCATCCGTTCTTTCAAAATTTTAAATTGTCGTTCTATAACCGGATGTGGGGCAGCTGGTCTACAGATCACAGTTAAATTGCTTTGCTTGTGTTTCTCCAAAAAAACAATCTGGAAGTATTGTTTTATTGTTTTGTATTGTTGTGATGGCTTTACTTCTGTAGTGACTGCTCCTTTAAAGCCATTCATGAAATTGTAAATAAAGCATTCAACCAATCAACACAGACCAGAGAAATGTAACTGGTATCCTGCAAGCTGCAGGGAGTTTATATATAGCTTTTCGCTGGTTGGAGGACATGTGTTTCATGACGGCAGCCATTGTTGTTGTTTTTCCTGTCGCCGTGACATGTAGAAAGTTAGTTCGTTGCAACGTTGCATTTTTTGACTAGCACTTAGCAGTTATTCCTCAACATTTACGAGTTCAACATTTTCATCGTTAATCATCGTTAATTGTCATCGTCAAGTCCTGTAAGTCTTTGTTGTCTAATGTGAACGTACGGAGAGCTCTGAACTGTCCCAAGAAGCTAGACGTGCCGTCCAGTTCCAGCGCCGAGGGAAAGTCCGTTCATCAGATCAGAGTTACGCGGGTGAGTCATAAGTAGTCAATCTCTAACAACAGTAATTACTACAGTGGTGACCCAGACCTTGGAAAGATCGTATTTTTACTTGGCTCACACCCCGTCCGTGCCCACATTGTGGATAGTCTGTCGTGCCCGTAACTTGTTATTTGTGATACACCGAATTTTAACTTGTCTACTCAACAACGATGTCGGTGAAGGACGCCGCTGCGGGCGCTGCCCCGTCACCTCCGCCAGCTCTCCAGCCAGTCGCGGCGGTCAGTTTAAAGCTTCCCCCCTTTTGGCCCAATGACCCAGCCCTCTGGTTTGCTCAGGTGGAGGCCCAGTTTGTCACAAGACACATCACCGCTCAGGACACCAAGTTCGCCTATGTTACCGCCTCGCTACAGCCAGAGATAGCACAGGAAGTACGGGACCTACTAATTACTCCTCCAGCAACAGAGCGATATAACCGCCTGAAGCAAGAGCTCATCCGGCGAACATCCCTGTCTGAACAGAAGCGACTGCATCAGCTGTTGATTTCGGAGGAATTAGGAGACCGCAAACCCTCACAGTTGCTACGCCGGATGCGTCAACTCCTCGGTGACAACTCTCTGGAGGATAAAATTTTGAAACAGCTGTTCCTCCAGCGCCTGCCGGCGCACACACAATCAATCCTGGCGTCCACGGCTGATACTGTTGGCATTGAACAATTGGCCGACTTGGCCGACAAGATCATTGAAGTCTCTCCACCCCTGTCGGCATCCCTAGCTGCAGTTGACGTGCCTCCACCTAGCCACACCCCACAAGCCAACCCTGACGTCCTGGTCCTACAGGAACAGATGTCGGCTCTCACCAGGCAGGTACAGGCCTTGTCGACCCAACTACAGCGTAGCCACAATTCCAGACGTAGCCAAAGCCGTGGTCGCCCGTCCTCTCGCACCTACCCCGGTGATCGAAGTCCGAGCGCCTCATCCACCGGGCAACCGACGACGGATCAATGCTGGTACCACTGGAAATTTGGTAGTAAGGCTACAAAGTGCAACAGTCCATGCTCCCGTCGTACCCAACCACAGTCGGAAAACACCCAAGCCAGCGGCTAGCGGCGAATAGTCGGCCTGGCAATACTACTCCCAGTCGCCTCTTTTATATAGTGGATAAGACATCGAACACCCGTTTCCTGGTCGACACCGGCGCAGAGGTAAGTGTTCTTCCACACAACCCCAAGTTGAAAACGCAACCTACCTCCGTTAACCTCCAGGCTGTGAACGCTTCACCGATCAAGACCTACGGTGAGCGGTCTTTCACTTTAGATTTGGGATTGCGGCGTACCTTCCGTTGGGTGTTCGTCGTTGCTGCTTTACCAACCCCTATCATCGGAGCAGATTTTCTGCGTCACTACAATCTCCTAGTGGACGTCAAACACAAACGGCTTATCGACTCGAGTACACGTCTTACGGTGCAAGGTGTCGCAGCTCATACGGCCTCCATCAGTCCAGTGTTTGTAGTGGCGTCGTCATCCGTCTATGACACTCTCCTTCGATCATACCCAGGTATCACACACCCGGTGTATACCCAAACAGCAGTGCGACATAACATCACACACCACATTGCAACTACAGGGCCCCCTGTAGCTGCTCGCCCTCGCCGTCTCGCCCCCGATCGTCACCAGGTCGCCAAGGCCGAGTTTGACCACATGCTCGAATTGGGGATAATCCGTCCTTCAAGCAGCAACTGGTCCTCACCGCTACATATGGTCCCTAAATCTACACCTGGAGACTGGCGCCCTTGTGGCGACTACAGGGCACTCAACAAATGCACCGTACCCGACTGCTACCCGATTCCCCATTTGCAGGATTTTGCATCCTCTCTGCACGGTTGTAGTGTTTTCTCCAAGATCGACTTGATTCGGGCATATCATCAAATCCCGGTTGAACCAGCAGACATCCATAAAACGGCCATCACTACGCCTTTCGGACTGTTCGAGTTTGCACGCATGCCCTTTGGGTTACGGAATGCTGCGCAAACCTTCCAGCGGTTCATGGATGAAGTTACCCGAGGCTTGCCTTTTGTGTATGTCTATCTGGACGACCTACTGATCGCTAGCTCATCAGAGGAGGAACACCGAGCTCATCTTCGACTCCTTTTTGACCGTCTTGCGGAGTATGGTGTTGTCGTCAACCCCAGCAAATGTCAGTTTGGAGTTTCCTCGCTCACGTTTCTCGGACACAGTGTCGATCAGAACGGCATCCGCCCATTGGCCGACAAAGTGCAGAGCATACAAGATTTCCCAGTTCCGGATTCACTTCGCAAGTTGAGGGAATTTCTCGGTCTCATCAATTTCTACAGGCGTTTCATTCCTCACTGTGCCGACACGGTCCAACCGCTCACAGACATGCTCAAGAACTGTACGAAGAAGAATATGTCTATCACCTTGGACGAGCAAGCCCTCTCGGCCTTCGCCCTCATCAAAGCCAAATTGTCGGAGGCAACACTTTTGGTACACCCACGAGCAGATGCACCATTATGTCTTCTCGCCGACGCATCAGATGTAGGAGTAGGAGGTGTTCTTCAACAACGCGTGGATGGAACATGGCAACCTCTCTCCTTTTTCTCAAAGCGACTCCAACCAGCGGAAACGCGCTATAGCACGTTTGGCAGGGAACTCCTTGCGCTCTACCTGAGCATCAAATATTTTCGTCACATGCTAGAGGGTCGTACGTTCTGCATTTACACCGACCATAAGCCGCTCACGCACGCTCTTCGGTCGAAGCCAGACCGCCACTCACCCCGGGAAGTGCGTCATCTCGACTACATCTCCCAGTTTACATCGGACATTCGCCACATCAGTGGCCGCAACAACACGGCGGCCGATGCACTGTCACGCTTAGAGATGGATGCTCTTGAGGTTTCAGAGGTCATCGATTTTGAAGCTATCGCTACTGCACAACAGACCGATGAGGAATTACTTCACCTGAACGACACTTCCTTGCAGCTTATTGATGTTCCTCTCCCCACAGCACAGGGCACCATCATTTGTGACTCGTCTACGGATACTCATCGTCCTTATGTTCCTCTCAAGTTCCGTCGGACTATCTTCAATGCATTGCATGGTTTGTCTCACCCTGGTATCCGAGCGACACAGCAGTTAATTTCTGCACGTTTTGTGTGGCCAGGTATCAACAAAGATGTCCGGCAATGGGCTAAGGCATGTCACCAGTGTCAGCGCTGCAAGATCTATCGTCACACCAAATCGCCTTTGGGAACGTTTTCCACCCCTGACGCAAGGTTTGATCATGTTCACATCGACATCGTGGGTCCTCTTCCGCCTTCAAATGGGCAGACATACTTGCTCACTTGTGTGGACCGTTTAACCCGCTGGCCAGAGGCCATACCAATACCCGACATTACAGCAGAAACGGTAGCCCGTGCTTTCGTCACCAACTGGGTGGCCCGCTTTGGGACGCCATCAACACTCACTACAGATAGGGGTCGTCAATTTGAGTCTTCTCTCTTCCGAGCCCTCACCACCATGCTTGGGTGTAAGAGGATCCGCACGACATCTTATCACCCATCTTCGAATGGAATGGTCGAACGCCTTCATCGACAATTAAAGGCATCCCTTAAGGCCCACTCTACTTCCACATGGACAGAGTCCCTACCATTCGTTTTGCTGGGTATCAGGAGCGTGGTTAAGTCGACTCTCGGTTGCTCTTCTGCAGAGATGGTTCTCGGAACTACCATCAGACTGCCTGGTGAGTTTGTTGCCCCTAGCGACACAGATGGGGACCTGGATCCTGGTGACTACGTCCATCGTCTCCGTCGACACATGACCACGATTAAGCCACCGCCACCTCGGTCCCAACAGAGCCACTCCCAGATCCACCCTGATCTTCTCACATGCACACACGTTTATGTTCGACATGACGCAGTAAAAAAAAACGCTCCAACCCCCCTATGATGGCCCATTTCGGGTGCTCAAGCGCTTGGACAAGTTTTTTGTGTTGGAACGCAAAGGCAAGCCGGACACCGTCAGCATTGACCGTCTCAAAATCGCCTATCGTGAGGACGACAACCCTCCTACTGTTATCGCCCCTCCAACGCGAATTAGCACTCCTCCAGAACCGCCCACTCCACCAGAACCGCCCACTCCACCAGCAACGCCCACACCACCAGCGACGCCTACTCTTCAGCCCGGGCCTCATCAGCCGGTTCCAGAAGTCAAGACTACCCGCTCCGGACGCCATGTTCATTGGCCCGCTCGTTATGCGCAATACTGCACAACTGGCTCTTGAGACAATTTGTTGTTTGTTCTGTGGATCGAATTGGTTCATACCTTCTCCATTCTAGGAGGGAGCAAATGGGTAGTGACTGCCCATTTAAAGCCATTCATGAAATTGTAAATAAAGCATTCAACCAATCAACACAGACCAGAGAAATGTAACTGGTATCCTGCAAGCTGCAGGGAGTTTATATATAGCTTTTCGCTGGTTGGAGGACATGTGTTTCATGACGGCAGCCATTGTTGTTGTTTTTCCTGTCGCCGTGACATGTAGAAAGTTAGTTCGTTGCAACGTTGCATTTTTTGACTAGCACTTAGCAGTTATTCCTCAACATTTACGAGTTCAACATTTTCATCGTTAATCATCGTTAATTGTCATCGTCAAGTCCTGTAAGTCTTTGTTGTCTAATGTGAACGTACGGAGAGCTCTGAACTGTCCCAAGAAGCTAGACGTGCCGTCCAGTTCCAGCGCCGAGGGAAAGTCCGTTCATCAGATCAGAGTTACGCGGGTGAGTCATAAGTAGTCAATCTCTAACAACAGTAATTACTACACTTCTAATGATTCTGATTTTTTTTTCCACCACTCACAGGAACTTAAGAAACACCTGCACCACAACTAATCTAATCTATCTAATATCTTGCAGAGTTTGTGGTGTTCAATATATAGGTGAAACAAGAACTACACTCAGGAGGCGTTAACCACTCCATTTTTGACATGAATGTACAGGGCATTGAGGCATTGAGGCATTGAGGCATTGAGGCATTGAGTTAACTGCAGAGAGACTGTCCGTCCGAGTATAGGGAGAAACTGTGGATAAGGCGCATAAAGACAACTCAGCCCCATGGTTTGAACATCCAAGAAGGAAATTACTAATAACCTTTTGACTTTGCCTTCTCCTTTTTTCCCCCACAGATATCCACAACTTAGTCTGCCCTATTAACTAATTACTTACTTTTCTTCCAACCTTCCATTTTATCTTTTGTGTTTCCAACTTCTTGTGGTCAAGCCATCCCCTTTCCTCAACCTTGTCTCCATAATCCCTGCTTACCCCTACTTTTTCTTAATGCTTTCTGCTTTTCTCTCTCCACTCTCTCTATTGATGTATTTCCACTTGACTGCTCTTGTCACTCCTGTATGCATGTGTGTTGTCTTGTCATTTAGCCTTCGAGAAAGACTTTGCTAGGCCTAGGGTCGAAACGGCAGGCCACTAACTATTTTTTGCGTTTATACTACAGGTCCTTTTGGTTGGTGAGCAGTTTGCAACAGCTACTTCTATTTTTCTTACTTAATAAATATTAAGAATAACAATAACTGATGCAGGTGACCATCCAGCAGAAACGTCCCCTCCCCAAGTGAAATATATCGACTGTCCAATTTAAAAACGAACTCTCCTCGGCAAACTGTTGGTGGCGCACTGTATTAAGACTCGCCCATTTTGACCATATCTTACCAAGCTTCCAAGAATCGGTAGAAAGATTGTTGCTGTAGCGGTGTTACTGGTTACTTCGGTGAAGGCAGCTATCATGATAGAGACGATGAGGGCGATGGCATAAGACGGTAAGAAGGTGAGTACCCTAAACTGATCTCCAACCCATTCTGAAAGACCAGACACCTAAACGTTGAGATAAAAAACAGACAATAAGAATAAGTAAAGACAACGTGATTCGTTTGAATGTTTTGACAACTATATTTCATTTTCCCCTCAGCATTTATCAATGTCACCAATCCACAAGCGAGGTTGTGGTCCAAGACAGGATACGAACCGGGGGCGTATTTTTTTCCCAGGAGAGGTGAGGCCACTTAGCATAAATTGGCGTGTTTTATACCAAAATCAGTCTTTTAAAAATTTATTACCAAAACTATTATAACACGCAAATTTATGCTAAGTGGCCTCATCTCTCCTGGGGAAAAAAAATACGCGAACCGGGGCCCACATAGTTGAAAGACTAAAAAGATACTATTAGACAACCACAGCCTCCCTCTACGGAACGCCGCAAAGGGTTGCTAGACAATGCTCATTCTTGGTAGTGGGAGCAATAACCTATGACCTTGGGATTCGAACCTATGACCCTGTGATTGCAAGGCCACAGTAAACGAATAAATGATTTAGTGCAAACAATGCTGTATTAAAACGTTTTGGGCTGGTTTGACCAATACTGAGTGAGCTCTGCATCTGCCTAGCAGCTTTCCAATAAGGCTTTTATCTAAGCCTGACAATTCCTTTTGAAAACCTTCATTTTCCTTGCCTTTTAGGGGGATTTAGGAGACAAAGGCCCTACGTCTCTTGGTGACAGTTTTTTTTTTGTTTTTTGTTGTTTTTTAAGTTGTATGCTGTCCTGGGCATCCCACTGTTATTTAACGTAAGTTTTAAAATGCATTTTAATGTTTGTGTATGTACTTGTGAAGTTGTTTTCCCCGAATAAATAGTATTATTACTATTATTCAATGTGGTAATGAAGTGACGAAAATTTAACAACCGCTTTTTATACCAACTATACGCAGCACGGACTTTGCAATGAAGCCTTGCGTTGTACTTTTCGAACAGTGTTTAAAGAACTAATGCTCATCACTCCTAGTAGCATACACCATAAACGTTAGCATTTTTACCGTGCAAGCCTCTGCCAGTGCGAACCCTCCACCAAGGAGTATAACGACCAGCCAGGCCATATTTTTATGGACAATTGGCCACTCCAAGAGAGCTGGACACGGACCGCTCTGCTCCTTTTCATCCTCTGAAAAATTCAAGTTGATTAGAACGTGCTGTATTAGTTATGTCACGCATAGACTTGACCCAAGTCGAACTTTCGTCGAGTCCTTGGTCTTCTGATTAATCCACTGCATCCATCGCACGCAGCTTTATTTCACATCATTGTTGTGCGCCATCACTCGACAGAAAAGTGCCAATCAACTTAGCCCGAACATCTGACGTCACACTTCGAGGTTCGTGCGGATAAGGACAGCGTACCAGTCTACAATCAACTCTGCTTTCGCGAACTGTCTAGATTGGCAATTACTTGACACTAGAGGGCGCACATTAAAAAGCTCATCATAGCTAGCACGTACCAAGTCTATGTCACGCAAGGCTCTTAAACCGAATGAAGTGAATGAGGATAACCCTTCCCAGAAAAATATGACAGTACCCATAGGTAGCGATTGAGCTTGGGTTACTTTGGCACAATTTGAATAATAGTGAAAACACAAAAACTTTATTTTATTTTGTTACCTTCTGTACTGCGGCCACACAGGAATTTGGGCATGCGAGATGGGAACATAAAGAGCAACATACAGATGAATATTACTGTTGTAGAATCGGTCACGTATCTGAAATTGATTGGACATTATTACTATTACTGTTTGTATTCATACGTAGTAACCAACTTGTTTTTCTGCCTAACAAATAAATATAACCAAACTGATGCCACATGGGAAAACACACACAGACAAAAAGACATCACCCTTCTTTAAACTTACCCTTCACTAAATAGTACCGACCAGCCAGTGAAAAAACCCGGTTTTCGCGTTATCCACAGGGCCACTAAGAGAATGAAGTGAACAAGAACGCCCTTTTCCGCAAACCTTTAAGTGATAAGTAAAAAAAGGAGTATCATAGTTATCAAACATTAATGAGTAACTATTGAATGTACTAACAGTCAATGAAACAATAAACGAGAAAACTTAGCCGAGAGTGAGTCTACAGGGTGTGGCTCATTTTAAAGCCATAAATCGATTTAAAGACAAAAGTTCTCCGCTGCAGATCATTCACATTCCTTGAAAAAAATTGTTGTATCAACATTTTACAAGTAACATATATAACTTACAAAATATTAGTCAATGGTCGTTGGAAGACCAATATGTTAGAACCGTGTTAGATAATGCGTCAAGTGTGAAAATTCACACATTACGAACGCTACAGTGGAGATGCAACCATCAACACCCTTTCTATTACACTTAATTTGTGGGATGAGGAACATTATTTTAAGGGAAGACATTCTTACGTCATTGGACCTAGGTTATTGTACTCCTTTTTGATGACCTTGGCTGCGCTCGTATAGTCGATTTCATCGCCTTCCGTCTTACAGCACCTTTAATTGAATACAATTATTTAACAAACTTTGACTAAAACACAATTCATGCATAAAAACCGAATAAATGTGCAGATTGATCTACAAGTTATGCGACAAGAAATTACTTTTACAGTAAGGCCTTAAAGTTAGGGTATACCTTTGGTAATTACTCCAAAATGTAATGATCATAAAACCTTACTTGGTAAGAAGCACTGCAGCTCTTGATAATGTGTAACATTTTGAGAAGCGATTCCCTTCAAAGCAATAACGTTTTAGAGAATTGCGAAGGTGATATAAAAACATTTCAATCAGCTTAGACACTTTTCTGCATGAAACGTTTCTGAGACTGTGTATTCCAATTACGGATTATTCTTCCTTCGTGGACATAACAGCTCCGGCGATATTTCAAAAACGCTACCACATTTTTTAATACAATTTTCAGTTAATTTTATTGCTAGCGTTGAAGCATTACATACGAAGTGTGAACCTTTGAAGAGTTCTTGAAACTGGTATCAAACAGAAAGTTTGTCGAAATTTAATAGAGTCTCATTTTGACAGAATGAGTTCCCTTCAACGTTTTAGGAATATAATTGTTCATAACCGTGACTTTTAAATATTTTCCTTTATCTCAAACTTTTACGTGTCTGTGTTGCGATGAATGACTTTTCGACATCTCTGGGGCAGACTCTTGGTGGCGTACTTTATTGTGAATCCCGTTGTCTTTGGCGGTAATTATATACCGAATTCGCACAAGGATCAATGTCGACTAGTGGCCGATATTAACTGGTTCTCATGCTCAAAAGCATGTTTTTGGTACCCAGGCAATATAAACCTCTAGTTGACTAAAGCCCGGTTCATACTTCCTGCGAATGCGAAGCGAATTTTGACATCACAGGGTTGTTTTCGTCGCGAATAATTGGCAGGAGTTGAGCACAAGTCAACTCTTCCAAATTATTCGTTGCGAATTTGTGATGTCAAAATTCGTATCGCATTCGCGTTCGCAGGTAGTATAAACCGGGCTTAATGGTCTGCGTGCGAACTTGGCCACGGATGCAGGCAAATACATGTAGCTTACATGCATAGTTATCTAGTCATAACTAGATAAGGCTTTACTCTGACTTTACCATCGATCTATGTAGAATATCTGAAGCCATATCCAGGTCAAGAAGAGACAAACCAGCATACCAGGTGTAGCATATATAATCCACTCCCCAAAGCCGATCTCAGCCTGAGGTCCAAACAAGCTACAACAAGGAAAACATTACACAACTCATCAGTGGAATTTGGTTAATGAATAAATATTAAATTTGTGTACACTTTATAGAAAAAGCTACTACAAAAAATCTGTCATTAATTAACAAGAATTCGAAACGAGATTTGCAAATCTGTTTGTAAGGTTTGGTACAACTTGTTGTTTTCAGTTTAGGTGTCATTCTTTCTTACGGTAACGTGTATAAGCCTGAGTAAACCTATAAGTATAAACGAGGTTGCTTGTTATAAGAACCATAAACACCAGGCTTAACCCAATACTCTTCCACGATTAGTGTTCTGGGTTATTTTACGTTCCCTACCAATAGGAAACGGGACATACACGGCTTAATGTCCCATCCAAAGGACAAAGCAATTAGGATAGGTAAACCATAGTGCTCAGGGACACAGGTGCCACGACCGGGACTCGAACCTACACTCTGCTGATCAGAAACACCAGAGCTTGAGTCCAGTGCTCCTATCCGCTCGGCCAATACATGCCATAAAAGAAGAAATCTAGTAGTAAGCGGCAATGCATTGTTTCCTACTTGTATGGCCTTTTGAAATGAGATTATTACAAAACATTCTGACACTTTTATTGTCATCGACTTTATATGAAAAAAGTATAATGATCCAAACTTTGTTTTTGTGTTTATGTTTTTACGAATACTTGAGTTAATGTAGAATTGAAGATACAAAATATTATATTGAACTTCCTCTGGTATCTTGATACCTGTCGTTCCCACCATTTATAAAATATTATAGAGACATTGTCTGAACTTACCTGGTGATCTGACCTGCTAGTACAAGGTTTGGTCCTGTCCCGGTCAGCGTGGCGGTACCTCCGATGTTAGCCGCGTAGGGAATGCACAGAACAATGCCTTTGCACATGAGATCGTATCTGGCTGACTTTGACTTGTTTTCGATCAATTTAGCCTTCGAGGTTCCTACTGGTTGGTTCTCAGAACTGAAACACACAGTGAGAAGGACTAAGTTATGAAAAGTGTCAAGAATATGAACAGAAAATGAAAAGGAAATTATCTTATTTTGTTTGATTGTACGTTTAGTTTCAAACAAAAGAACATGATTGATAATTTTTAATCTCAAATAAAAACTATGAAAATGTTATTTTTATTTGAATGTTTATGTATGGAACGAACACATAATGTATTAGTTTCCGAGCTAACTGTAGCAGAAACAGTTCCCAAAAATTTAATAATTATAATTTGAAAGCTGCTTACAACTTCCGGATCAGAATTGACCTGTATCCCGTTTGACCAGGAATCTGTGCCAATGTGACCCGTATTTTGGTTAAAGTCTAGAAATTTGACTCAGATTCTGGATTAATTTGACACGGAATCCGGGTCAAACTGACACAGATATGAATCAGACCCCCAGGGACCTGGAATCCGGGCCACACTGACCCGGATTTGAAATCAGGCCCCCAGGGACCTGGAATCCGGGTCAATTCTGACACAGATATGAATCAGGCCCCCTTGGACCCGGAATCCGGGTCAATTCTGACCCAGATATGAATCAGGCACTCTTGGACCCGGAATCCGGGTCAATTATGACCTGGGTAATTTGTAGAAAGCAGGTCTTTATTGATTAAACATGATACGAACGTGCACAAAATCCTTTGCAAACAAACAATATCTTTCCGTTGTGTTTACTAACAACCCAATTTGATGCAAATTTAAAGTTCACTTTTGCTTATTTTGCCGTTTTTTAGAAACTGGAAGATTAAACTTATAAGTTCATTTTCAAAAGAAAATTGTTGGTGTTTCCTCATTGTAACAATGGTCTCTTTTTTAGACGTGTAAAATAGCTGGTTGTTTTTAAATTGATACTCATGTTACATTGAAAATGTATACTTTTCCCCAACTCCGATTTCTTCCATTTCGAGGGACTCCGACTTCTCCCCATCACGTCGTCCATTTCTTGTATGTTCCTTGCCAGCCTCCTCGTCGTCATCGGCCTGTGAAATGACAATATACTCTGCAATGATAGACTGTACAAGTCTCGCACGTCTCGAAAACGAGAAAACAATATACCTTATGCATTGACGTCACCAAGCCGCCATCTTAGAGGTAAACTGATGACGAAACAATGGAAACGCGCCGATTTGTACGCGCGGCGCACAGGACTGGCCAATGAACATCTTCCTTTTGATCTCTAGGCGAGGCCGCCCTACTCAAATGACGTCATATGCATAAGGTCTATTACTCGAACTAAGACTATCGAATCAAATCTTCTTTATAAAATCTTTTCATACAAAAGGTTTGAAGATAAGTGTAACCATTAGCAGTTTGTTATAAATACAATTTTTAATTTAATACAAAACAAAACAAAAACTATGTTCGAAACAAATTTGACCGACTGGGGGCACAGAATCCCAGCAGGGCTACATTTCACAAAGCACTAACATTAAGATGAGTTGTCAATATTTCTGTGGGGAAACGGCCCTATTAATAACTTGTTATCATTGTCAATAAAGGGCGCTGTTTACCACTGGATTTAGTCATTACTTTCGCGGGCTAAAATTCTGGGTATTTATTTGCCGTCATATATTGCCGACATATATTTGCCGACATTTTATTGATCGAGTACTCTTGGTTAGAGATTTTTATGGTAGAGCGGTTCCACAAGTAAATTGTTCAAATAATACAACAGTGTAACTAAAATTAATAAGCACGATTCTTCTATTAGATAAAAATATAGATTTAGTGTTGTTGCGTGCGGAACGCTTACACTGTTGAGGTGACAAGGTTTGGCTGAGAGCCAGGTCCTTTTTCTCTGGTGGATAACTTGAACAACGTGTGGAGTGGTCGCTAAATTTCACTCTAAAAACTCACTAATTTTGGAGTGCACTTCTTATTTTCTGCATTGCTGAATTGCTGTGTATTAAACCGTCATATTATCTGGCGAGTGTCTACCTATACTAACTAATTTTGAGGGTATATTTTCACTGTTAAATATAGACTCTGAATGATGAGAGGGTCATGTCATTTTATATAACACATGTGAATGTAAGACTATGATACGTTGTTTACGCTGTCCTGTTGAACTCGACTGCATAGACTGTGTTGTATCATTATGTGACACCAGGATATTATTTGGAGTCGTATAAATAATTGGGTTGAGGAGAATAGCTTTCCGTTTACTGTTTAAGTTATGAGAGTTTATTCCGATCTGTAAATGAAGAGAAGAGAGCAGAGTCTGTTTTAGTGTTGTTTCTCTTGCATTTGTGAAGTGAATGTGAAAGTCATAATTGGACTCATATCTAACTAAAATAACATACAATTCTAACACAAATTATCCAAGGAATTACAGTAATAAAAAATAGCAACTTGCTGTGCAATAGGAGCTAACTACAGGAACGAACTATTCAATACTGATTTAAACAATGGAGTTCCCGCCAAAAGAATGACAATGGCTGCATTCTTGCTGCCACACCTTAAACTATAATTACTTACAAAAATACACATTAATAACAGCAAACCTTACAGAATTTCTATAATATATCAAGGATGTCAATAAATTAAACATATATTATAATATAAAATGATAAGAATAAATGGTGTTATATTTACCTGTAAATGAAGAGAAGAGAGCAGAGTCTGTTTTAGTGTTGCTTCTCTTGCATTTGTGAAGTGAATGTGAAAGTGGGGACTTGTGAGGGCGCAAGTGTTAACAGGCTTAATTTGCATAATAAAACATAACATAACAACACATAGTCACTGTTACTAGTAGCAAGGGCACTGCCATCTTGGGGGTAAACTATTTCTCTTTTAAATGCCCTTGTGTTACTTTCATGTACTTAAAGTATAAATGTACAAGTAATCGATTAGATAAATATTGTATCTATTTTCCCTTTGTTTATAGGCGGTTTTTCTTTTGGTAGAAATAGGCTTTTAGTTTTAGCCTATTTCTTGTCAATGTCATCATTATACAACCAACCAGCTGTGATGAGAATAAACCTGATCGTGGTGAAGAATTTACTCTCTGTGTGATTCTACCAATGCTTTGTGGGTGACTCAGCTTCCTTATTTAATTGGGGACAACCACAACGAGCCAATGGGGATACACCTCTGGGCAAGCTAGGATCCGTTCCTCTACATTTCCATTGTGACATCACACTTTACTATTAAAGCAATTACTATTTACACGCAGTTAACATAAATTTTCCTTTTTTTTGTGAAATCGGCCCCTGGACGCAAAGTCAGCCAACATAGTCGTAACTTTCAGAAGATCAATTTTGTCAGAGTGTTCCTTTTTGAAGAAAATGTTTACAACCGAAAACCCCTCAATTAGAACCGAGATGGAATAGAAAATAAAATGATGGACCACTGCCACAATTATTATTTATTTATATTTTTTGCTCTGGAATTGTTTTGGGGGGGTTGCCCTTTTTGGGGGGTGGGGGTTAAAAATGACTACCTTTAGGTTATCTGACTTGACTTGGTCCAGTACTGCCTGGGCGATTGGCAACATCATGGCGGTGGTGGCGGTATTACTGATCCACATTGACAAGAACGCCGTGATTAACATGAAACCAAACATCATCCTAACATAGACAATAATTCCATAAAATACCATAAGTTTTTCTAGAACAGAGGTTTTCTTTTCTTCATCTTTGACATCAGGATTTGAATAGGTGCCGGGCATTTTAAACACCAAATATAAAAATACACCCAACTTCTGTTCTTTGCGGTTAAAAATTTCTTTCAAAAAAATACTTATTCGTTTTGATTTACTTTTAGTTGACTGTTCAGGGGCACAACTCTTAAATGTTATAAATAAAATGATACAAACTCCCTGACCAAAGTTCATAAGACCAAATCTTGAAAAACAATATATACAGCAATCCTTCACCGATCTTGAACTCTTGGTGGCAGCAGATATGCCTCCATTACTGCGGTGTACCTGGGTGGTACTGCGCTGCCTAGCGACTGGTATAAGGTTTGGGCTACACGGCGATCATTTGGTCAGTCGCGGGTTATTGGACTTTCACTTTGCAAATCGCTTAAACCCGTCGCTAGGCAGCGCAGTACCACCCAGGTACCACCGCAATAATGGCGGTATCTGCTGCCACCAAGAGTTCAAGATCGGTGAAGGATTGCTGTATACACGAGAACAAAAAACAGAAAAACTAAATAAAGACAAACTATCAAGGCTTACCATCTCGGTTTTGACCCTACTAAGACCAGCACTGCAAGAGCTATCCTCCGATGTAGGTTACAATTCTCGACGGCTATTGCCACCATGAGACCACCAAAGAAGAGAACGTTTATATTCTTGAAGTATTGAACGGAGACATCCTTGGCAGGCATCACACCGAAAAGGGGGAACAGGACGAGTGGAAGGAGGGCTGTGGCGGCGAGGGAGATTGCCTCCGTACACCAGAAGATGGCCATGATCATGATGCTGTACGCAGTGTAACCGATCTATAGAGACAGAACAGCCCTGTGTGCGTTATTAAAGGGAAGGTATACATTTAGGTCATCACTCTTAAAATTAATGGCAATAAAAACGTATTGGTTAGAAGCCTACAGCATCTTTTGATAGTACAAATCATTACCATTTCCCTTCGAAGTGTGGTTATTTATAAAGATAGCAGTTTTTATACCCCGAAATTTGAATCTGAGAAACGCTTCTGTCAGAAACGCTTTTCAGATTGTGTATATTCCTTTGTTTAGGGGATTATATTCTTCCTGCGTGGACATCTTCGCTCCGAATTTTCGGCGATATCTCAAAAATTTGACCGCCTTTCAAAACGAAATTCCCACTGGTTAGTTTTATTGTATAGGCCTATATCTACATTTATGTAGGATTAAATCAATCAAACAGTTCGAAAACCAAAGATATACTTTGCCTTTAAGCTAAGGGTGAAACTAGGGAGGGGCGCACGGGGGAAGGGGCATGAGTGGAAAGGGGGCTGTAACTCCGAAAGAGTCAAAATGATCACACAGTGAAGCAAACCTTTGAACAGGATCTTTCCCCTTTTTTCCCACCCTTTATTTTTCATGGGAATAGTGGGGATACTCTCCTACATCTTCACATCTTTATGAAGTTAATTCTAAAGGGACTCGTTGCCTTTAATTGGGCGCTTTGGGCTATAAAAGGCGTGTTTTGTGTGAAATGAATATCGTTGGAAAGATAATTAAAAGTGGAATATAATTATCAACACAAATATGCCTCAAATTTGTGTGGTTTCCGTTTACTTAATAGTGAACTAACACGGTGTGCCATTTTGTGGAGTCAAATAATTTTGGTTCTACATTTGTACTATCTATTGTTGAAATATATTTAATATGGATTAATATATGAAAAACATCAAATTAATGACAAGGATCTATAGACCCCTTGCACATGACGTCATCACGCTTTCTGATTCGCTAGGGCGCCCTCACTGAGGTCAACTAAACTTTTATAAGTTGTAAACAAGCTGTCGTAGTAACACTCAAGCTCTGCCTTGGTTTGGTAACTTTGCCGTGAAAAAGTGCGAGTCTTTAGCATTGAAAATGGTTAATACTTGTGTAGTTGGATGTCACAACCGGAGCGATGGAAAGGAGAGAGTTTCTTTTCACAGTATCCCCATGCATGTCAGAAATCAAGGCAAACAAGTTGATGATTTGACAAAACGCAGGCGAGAGAAATGGCTCGCTAACATAAGGTCTGCATGGTCGCCTGCTAATTCTTCAAGAGTTTGCACCGCTCATTTCTTCTCAGGTGGGTTTTGTTTCTTTATTCAACATGTGTGTCTTTGAAAATAATCATTATCAATAAGTAAGTACATAACAAAGTTCAAATCTCACATACTTATTTGTGGGACAAGTTGGTCAATCCATACACAAATAATCGACGAAAAATGATTTGGAAAACAGTCTTCAAAACTAGCTGTCGGAAATACAGTCAGTACAGTAGGCCCACCCATTAAACAACAGCATACGGTAAACCCAAAGGCAAAACTATTTGAGTTCTTTATGTTGATTTGCATTTTGTGTTGCCTGCATTTTTCATGAAGCTCGGGCTTTGTTTTACATTGTAATGTTTATAATTTATTTTATAAACTTAGCTATAAATACAACTATATTTCTTTATATTTCCCAAAATTACAGGAAAACCTGCTGCACTGTTTGAAATTTACAACCCTGACTGGGCCCCAACCCAAAACATGGGTCACCAGTTTGGCACTTGGCTTCTCAACTGCAGCATCACGAAAACAATCGTCTGAAGCAACGAACAAGGAAATCAGATGAGGTCACCGTTGCCAACTCTCTGTTGCAACTGCAGTCTTCCACCATATCTCGTCCAACTTAAGAGTTACTAGAGTATCCTGATACAGATAGTGCTACACTTCCCCATGAAATTGATGGTACAACATCTAAATTTTGCCAGACTGATTTGAGCGTGTCTAATATAAGTGAGCTGGAGAATTTGAGGAAAGCCGTTGAACAAGACAACAATTATCTAAGGGAAAAAGTATACAAGCAAGATGAGCAGCTGAAGCAGTTAAAGATGGATGAGGATTTTTTGAAGGCGAATGACACAACGGTTACTTTTTATACAGGATTGCCATCGTGGACAGTCTTCTTGGCCCTTTTTTCTCTGGTGTCCAGTTCACTTCCAGATAGTAGAAAACTTACTAAATTTTCCCAAGTCCTTATGTTTTTCTTAAAGTTAAGACTCAATCTTTTTGATGAAGATATTGCGTATAGGTTTTTTGTTCATCCATCAACTGTTTCACGTAATTTTCATAGAGTTTTAGACATACTAGTTGTGAAAACTGCATCTTTCATTCACTGGCCTAGTCGTGAGGCATTGCGCCTTAGTTTGCCTACAGCATTTAGAAAAAGGTTTCCTCAATGTGCCGTTATTTTAGACTGTACTGAGATATTTATGGAACGACCCAAAGATTTATTGGCACGTGCTCAAGTATGGAGTAACTATAAACAACATTCTACTGTAAAGTTTCTGATTGGAATTACTCCACAAGGATCTATTTGCTTTTTGAGTAAATGTTGGGGTGGTAGGGCATCAGACAAAGAAATAAGAAAATAGTGGCTTGCTTTGTAAGTTATTACCTGGCGATTTGGTTCTTGCAGATAGGGGATTTACTGTTGAGGACTACTGTGGAATGGCGTTGGCTAAGGTAAAAGTGCCACCATTCACTAGAGGGAAAAAACAACTGGAAAAAGTAGAAGTTGACTGGAGTAGAGAATTATCAGCTGTTAGAATACATGAAGAAAGAGTAATAGGTTTGGTAAAACAAAAGTACACATTTTTGCAGAACAGAATACCAATAAGCTACCTTAATGACAAAACACCAGAATCGACCGTAGATAAAATTGTGAAAGTTTGTTGTTCGATGATAAATATTTGCCCGTCTGTTGTTCCCAATGATGGGGGGTGGGGGGGTCTGACATCAGCAGTAGGGATGCAACTGGTTCAGTGACAAACTAAAAACAATCTTAGTATGGGCAATACAGTGAAAAGTGTGGAACAAAAAAGGAATTGGAACACAAAGTTGAGTTCTTGAAATCTGTTTTATTTTCTCTTCTCCAAATGAAGTAGTTTGAAAAGTTCCAAATGGATTGCCTTGTTTTACATGATATTATGTAATTACATGAAACGTATTCATAATTTTAATTGCATTTTCTGCTTTGGTTTAGGCATGGCACATCAATCATATTACTCTTCACCATAATTTATTGACTGTATCCTTTCTTCCTAGTGCGTGAAAATTTGGGTAGTTTTCTACAGTGAGGACAGTACCACTTGCCCTTAGGTGGGCAACGTAGAGCAAGGCAATCCATGTGGAACTTCCCAATAGTGCATGATTTGTTGTTACATGACACCATGTCAGCAAAGGAAGAACGGTCACAGTAACACCATGAATTGTGTGGATTATTATCTTTGGATGATGAGGCCTCTTGTAATGATACAGCAACTTGAACTGTTCCATCCGACTCCGCAAGTTTTCTAGTTTGCCATTTTCCTACAAGCTCTGGGAGGACACCAGTTCTAAAAAAATTATTGATTTTGGCTAGGTTATCCTTTAAAAAATTCACATTCCTATTGACTTCTTGTATGATCATGTCCTTTTTGGTCCACAGAACAAACACACATACATCAACATCACAAATGTTCAATTGGGCCTGAATCTGATGGAAATAAGGGTGGTCTTTTTTCAAAACCCAAACCGCATCAATCTTTTTAACACACAATTCTTTGCTTTTGATGTCCACAGCAGGTACACTTGAGTAAGCCATCAGGTGATGCTCCAAGGTGTGAGAAGTCTGGATTTATTACAAACCCAGAATCAGAAGCAACAAGATCTGCGTGCTTAGAACTCATCTTGACAAAGCATGCATTCCTTGCCTCTTTCTCGTGATCACAAGCCCATCTATAAGCAAGAAAACACATTAAAAGTTATTCAATATCTTGGGGAGTTGATAGCTTCATGTACAGTTGTTTCAATTCAATTCAATTCAATAGAACATTTATTTCCACAATCTTACTCTTAATTACATTAAATAATACATGTACATTAAAACAAGTGTGGAGGCATCATCCTAGAAAGCAAAAGCTTGTGGCGGATGTGCCTTACAGAACAGGACAAGATAAGACAAAAACACTGATTACAATATTTAGTCGTGATCACATAATTAAATAATACATGGATCGGTTAAACATATTAAGTATGGACTTGATATTCAAGCAAAACGGATTATTATTGGCTAAAATGACTTAACAGATGACAATAAATTAAGTTCTCCGAGAGTTGAGTAGGAATGATTTCAATTTACATTTGAACGTATTGGCATGTTGGCATGTTGTACATTTTTGAGTACCTTGTTGCATTGTTGGAGAAATTGTAGGCTTCAGGATGGCATATTCGTTTGATGAGGCTGGGGGAGGGCATTGCAGGATTTGTTTTAGCAGCTTGCTTAAAAATGAATGCAGTGATTCTTCCAGTTCTTTGCTGGTACCACAACCTACAGGCAGCCTGGTCACGAGTACTGGCTTCTACTTGTCTGCTCTGTTCTGCAGTGACCTGAATTGACTTAAAAATAAAACATCGAAAAACAGGCTTAATGTTGGGTAACACAAACTGAGGCCAATAGAAGGTCAAGACAGTCAGAGTAAGGAAAGTCCAAATTTGCCTATAAATCTGACTTGGCAAACATGCAATTGTACACACTATGTACATGTATATATATAGAAATGTCTTTACCCCTGTTTTTTGTTTTAGAAGGGGGAGGTGATCCTTTGATTGTTACTAACTTGCCACCCCCCCCCCCCCCCCCCCCCCCCCCACCACCAAAAAAAGAAAGAAAAAAAACGGGGACTACTTTGCCTTTTATAAGTATCATCATTGATGGCAGCTTACCTGAGAGTTATCAAAAATGATGGCACATTTTTGAAGAAGATCAGCGTAGTTTAATATCAGAGCTTCTGTACTATTCACTCAGAGGCCTTGGGAATTTGCTGGATACTCCTACGGGTGTGTAGTCCTTAGCAAACTCATCTAGAGTAGAGTGCAACACTGGTCTAGTTGGTGCACTTGCATGGTGAAATGATGTTAAAGGTACTGAACATGTTTGGTAATTATCAAAGACCAGTATTGTCATTCGGTGTATCCCAACATATGCATAAAATAACAAACCTGTGAAAATTTGGGCTGAATCGGTCATCGAAGTTGCAAGAAAATAAAGAAAGAAAAAACACCCTTGTTGCACAATTTTGTGTGCTTTCAGATGCTAATAAAAGGCTTAATGCATGAAGTTTTTTATTATTTTAGTGAGAAGTTACCTCTTTCTCAAAAACTACGTTACTTCAGAGGGAGTGGTTTCTCACAATGTTATATACTATCAACAGCTCTCCGTTGCTGGTTACCAAGTAAGTTTTTATGCTAATATATATTTTGAGTAATTACCAAACGTGTTCAGTGCCTTTAACTCATCTGCTGTTGGAGCAGCTATAATTTTCTTGGTGCAGGGGGCAGAATCTTTTTCCTCTCCATCATCTTTTTGTTTGCTGCTAGGGCTGGTGAAGTTTATCTTGTTAATCTCAGAAGCAGAAACCTTCAAAGGGATTTGTAAAAGGAAAATGATTTAAAAGAGAGTTGGAAAGGACCACAATTTTGTCAGTTCTCCTAGATTTGCCATAATTATTCAACAAGCATTCCCATCATGAAAATGCCATAAACGTAGGCCTATTTGTTTGTTTGTTGTTGGGTTAGATTTTCTTAATTCCTTGGAAAAATAACAAGTAATTTATGTGAAGCCAAGTTGGCGACCTTACATTTTGCGTTGGCTGGAGCCATGCACATCTCTGAGATGTACAATATGTCAACCCTGATGCCTTTCTGCTTTCCACTGCACTGACTACTGATGAAATTAGAGCTGCAACATGAGAACATGCTTCTCCAAGACTGCAAAGAACGGAATGGGTAGAATCAACAATTATGAGTATTACAAATATTCTGATGCGAAATCATGCAGTAAAAAGCGAAGTAAGCTTCAATAAATGTTTGTAGGTCCTTTCTTAAATTGAAAAAAAAAAATTACCCTGCCATGCATGTGCAGTGTGCAGCAATGATGATTCCAGTTTTCTCCGCAACAAACCATGGAACGAGGGGCGAGGCTGTCATACGCTGGCTGTGCTTAACTTTACCAATTATCAAGTAACGTGGTCCACCTTGAAATACATGTTGACGCATATCATGCACCCAGCCAGCCTTTACAAATCCATCTGCCCCCATCATTAAATTCAGCTCATCAATTCAGTGGACAATTTACAAAACATACTTTCATTGTCACATACTCATACTAATGAGTCACATACATAGAAAATGTCTCTAAACCAGAAAAAAGGGGGGAGTCTACATTTTATGAAAAACGATATTATCATTGACTCAGTCAAACACAAATAAAAAAATCAACTTGTTGTTGCTTGTTATCTGACATTTTTTGACAATTTGTTCACAAAACTTCCCCACCGAAAAAGTTTCATCAAACACTTTTTCAATTCACAATTCACGATGATCAAATCATGTGACTGAACATTCTGCTGAGCATTCTGGGGGAAAAAATACAGAGGCTTAAAGAAGCCATGTGCCTTATATAATTATCTAATAGTCTGGAGATTTTTTTTTGTAACACTCATATCATTATTGTTAATAATAAAATTTAAACATCGGCTTTGTGATTCGATTATCACTGTTTATTTATAAATGTTAAGAAACATAAAAAGACACAAAACTAAATAAAAATAAGATTTGAAAGCCAAGAAAATTTACATTATTATTTTTTTTTTTTTTTTTTTATAAGTTTTTGCAAATTACCATGGTAATTTTTAAAACTAAATAAAAAATATGTTGAATAAATTGAAGACAACTGCTGGCTATATAGTCATACACAAAGTCTCACAGAACACTTGTAGTCACTGCAGATGTTTCTTCCACGTATGGCTTCACCCGGACACCATACTTTCTTGTTTGCATCGAAAACAGGTCAAACTCAAAACAAATGGGACGCTATTGAAGTCATCGAAGATTGGTGCGTGGTGTGAAAGTTTGAATGTCCATCACGTTTTAATATATGTTTGCATACTTCTTATAAACAAAGGAAGGTAATTAGGGCATCAGTTGATTATGGAATAATTTAATTTTTTTTCAATTCAAAGAAAAAGGCATAGTACATCGAAAACCGGACAGGGGAGGATATAAACTTATTCTTACCTTAATTTCCTCGCCAGTGTGTTGACTTGGTTGGAGTAAACATCATGTACACAAAAAAGTCGTTGGTATGTACGTCGAATTGTGGCGAGGGATCAAGGCTTGACTCTTCCAAAATGTATGGGTCCACTTTTAATTTACAAATACCGAGTTTCTCAACATATCTAGCTCGGCTCGACCCACTAAGTTGTTTAGAGTAAGCGGACAACATAGTCAAATAGTGGCGAAACAAAGATAAACAAAACTTTATGACGAGCGCCACCAATTGATCAGATCAGGTTTTCAGAAAGTTTCACCAATGGTCCCTCGTCCTCGTCGTTTACAGGTTAAGTCATGCAAAACACGTGTGTTAGCACCGCCCTCGTATTTTACATAAGTGCTACTTTGACCCCAGTAATGGCGGACGGAAGGTTGCTACGCAGAAATGTGACGTCAGTGCAAGGGATCTATTGTGAGGTACATACAAAAGATACAGCATGCATTGTATTCATACATTTAAAGCAGAATAAAATCACTCGTTGAAATCTGGACTGTTCCAATTCACTCTTGGCTTTGCCTCATAAAATAGAACAACACAGATTTCACCTCGTTATTATATTCTGCATTAATGTACTCATGTGCATCCAATAAGAGACACTCCGAACCCTATAGCAGCGGGTACTGCAACAATCCAACCTTATGGGCAAAACAAAAGCGGTTTTTTTATATTTAAACAAAAACCTTAGTGCAACCATGACGTCATTTAAGATTTCAGAGAGTACACAGAAGCAATTCAAAGTAAAACAGTCATATGGAAATGCTTAGAATAAATTACCTTATTCTCACAATGCAAGGGAAATTAGTCCCATCGTGCTAAATTAGATTAGTTGCGGTTGGTTTGGTTTGTTTTGTGTGTTTGGTGCTTTGGTTTTTTGTGGGGGTTCATTTTTAACGCGGAAGACCGCATTGTTCTCGATCGCGTATTCACACTTTTTCCTGGAACGAATATGGGCTCATTAACATAAATTGGCGTAGGTTGTTTTTTAAGCTAACCCCTGTACAAGAAACCAGTCAAAGGCATTAATCATTTCTACGTTTCCACACAACGTCCCAGGGCACAAGACCCATGTCATGAATGATAACAAGTCCCAGTTTCTTGGTCAAAGTGATCCTGAATAGAGGTCAGCTATTTTTGATTGCTTAGTGCACTCTCAAAACCCCGGGGTCAGTTATGACCCGCCGGGCCCCGTGGGCCTGAAAATGTCGAAAAGTCGCCTTCTGGAACAATCCATAAAAGCTATTCCTCGTGAAGCAAAATTCGCGTGCTTGAACAATCTAAGTAAAGCCACACCCCTAAATGTTGACACCCTACCCTTGATCTTGGTCAAGGGTGCCTAATTGCACTGGCCCAATTCAGTTCCAGGGTAAACATGATTTATTTGAATTTCATTGAAGAATTGCTGTAGTTTTGGTTAAATCATGTTTTGTTGTATTGACATTTCCGTATTACACTAAAATGAACTGTTTGAGTGTACCCTCTTTCACATAGTGGTTTGTTTGGATATGCATGTGTTTTTTTTATTGTTGCATGATTGAGTGCTTAGGACAGTCAATTGTAACTATACTGGATCCTAAAATCAAAAGAACAATTATTTTGTAAACTTGCTCATGAAACCACAGTCATTACTGAGTATGTTAGACATACATTTGAAAGAAGTTTTACAGGAATGTTTGTAATAAAAACAATTTCAAAGGTTATCCGGTCTTTCTAGTTCCCCCATCATTGCACTAAGGTGAATTATTTACTAAACATAGATACTATTGTAGTGATCTGTAAACGGGAATCAACCGCGCGAGCTAATTGCTAAGTGCGGGCGCGGTTGGTTTAATAATATTTTGATTAAGAAGATAATAAAATACAAAGATGGGAATAAAGTAAAGGAATGTATGAATAAGAAGGGAGTTTGTGTAAGATAGTAGAAGAGAGTAGAGCTAGAGCAAAGAACTCTTAATTAAACAGTAATTGATATAAAAAGAGACATCATTACATGTACTTGCTTGCAACATTGCCATTTGTCTGTTGGTGGTCTTTAACTTCAACTTCAAGCCTCCCAATTATAAATACGAATCTAATACGAAATGACCCAAACCCAGGCCAAAGCCCTTTTCACACGAGGAAAATAAGCAGGGGGTCCTTGGTCCTAAGAACACAACGTTGTTTAATCCACATCGTGTGAAATGTACCTCTGCTTAAATAAACACGGGTCCTTAGTCCTTTTAAGACCACGGTCGAGACCAGCGTCTTAAAAACACAACGTTGTGAAAATTATACCACGATCGTCCGTGCGTGCTGTGTGAATGAACACCGCTTGCGTAACGAAGGACCCTGGTGTAGCTGGAGCTACCACGCATGCGCACAAATAGATTCTACGTCGTTATTATACTCGGCATTTTAACACCAGTGGGAAAACAGTGACAGAGTGACGCACGCACAAACTACCAGCATTCAGAAGGGGAAAATCTCTTTTTCAGCTTTATAACAAGAATATGTTTTTACTTTTCCATAAAAAAACCATAAACAATTTTCCGTTAATCCGACACAAAGTTAAGTTTTTTCACCCCTCATTTTCTTTGTGTTTTATTTACAAACTTAAAAGGTATCATTCACGATCAACCACTCACGTCTATGTATGTCGTCGAGTCGATCGATACCGCCGAGTCGTCGTCCTAACAACACCGGCGCACTCCGTTTACGTGTGTTGCATCATAAGGGGTAATTTTCGCGGTCCAATAACTGTTTTGATTGAATTTTGGCCATCCGTTAACACTGGCCAATGACCGAAACAGTTATTCGTTCCAGCCGCGAAAACATAACCCTGGTCAATCTGTTTTAATCTGTCCGCGGATTGGTTGATAGCGCGAAAGATCCCGTTTTTGAGCCAATAGTCTTCCTGGATAGTAAGCTCACGGCATCGATCTGCTTTATACACGTGGTTACCATGTACCGAGATAGTCGATTTCCCAAGATTATCACAATATTTCTTTTCTTTTCGTTTCATTTTCTGGACTCCAGTATATTCTATAAAAATCTGGAAACATTGAATAATGATATTGTATAACCAAATAGTGAACTTTTATGACAAATATATGATTCTCAAAACATTTTGTGGAAAATCCAAGCAAGCGTACATCGCTGTACTTGGTAACAACGCTAACAGTCAAGGAAGACTATTGGCTCCAAAACGGGAACTTTCGCGCTATCAACCAATCTGCGGACAGAATAAAAACAGATTGACCTAAAACTTAGCATGACATGTGATGATTTCATGAATTACATGCCGCCGGTTGTTGTTGATGATCGAGAGCTGAGGTTCAATTCTGCTGTCAAATTCTTTGGCACGCGACGCAAGATGGCAAAAAAAACGTAAGCAGCTTTAACAAATAGAGGATGAATTGAAACATAACTTTGCTTTATTTTCCAACATTACATTTAGCAAAAAATACTTATACAATTTGCCAAAAAAAATAAAAAAATCTCCCCAAAAAACTGCGAGAATTCATTCCCCGAAAATTGCGAGAATCCTGGATTCTCACGAAATTCTTCAGCGAGAATCCATTTTGATTCTCGCGGTGTCTTGCGAACTTCTAGGCCTGAAATAATTGGTAAACAGCACATGCATTTGCGATGTTATGCTGGATGTGCGGATACCAGTGAAACGGACCATAAACATTGTTGACCTTTGACACCCCAAAAGACGAAGGCTCCGAGACACGGGACGTTGGTTTCAGCGCCGTGTGAAAGGTCGTGTTCGAGCGAGACCAACGTCCTTGGTCAAGACAACTGGCGCCTGAGACCAAGGACCCTAGTTTGACTTTGTCGTGTGAAAAGGGCTCAAGACACTACAATGGGAACTGGGAGAGGTGGGGGGGGGGGGTTAGGAATGTGATTATTACTGGTTTGTACATTGTATTCTGTGATTGTAATTAAATATCTTTATTTTTATCTGCAGGGGCAGATAAGATATAATATAATACTCATGTCATCCCTCTTCAAAACTCCTCCTATGTCATTGTTGTTATTACTACCTTCTTTTTTAGTTTTATTATCACTATTATTATTGTTCTCGTTCAACGTAATCCTTTATGAGTGAATTGTTATTTTTTTTTTTATTTATGGTATAATTTGTTTTGTATTTGTCAGTAGGCATTTCACTACAAGCCTCCTTTGGCTTTGAAAATGCCACCACATTAGTTTGCTACGTATCCATTACATTATAATATTTTGATTTCACTAGTTATTTGAGTTTTCATTAATTATTTATGTCCTAATCAGTTCTTGAATGTCTTTGATTTAAATAATTGCTCTAAATTTGTTCATTATTATATCTTTTTTGTTTACCACTGTGGAAATAAATGTTGAGTTGATTTGATTTGATTTTGAAGATTCAAAGTGTGGGAGAGTTGTAGTGATCTATAAACGGGAATCAACCGCATGAGCTAATTTTTCTAATTAATAATATTTTGATTAATAAGATAATTAATAACAAAGATGGGAATAAAGTAAAGGAATGTATGAATAAGAAGGGAGTTTGTGTAAGATAGTAGAAGAGAGTAGAGCTAGAGCAGAGAGCTCTTAATAAAACAGTAAATGTTATAAAAGAGACATTATTACTTGCGTCCAACGTTTGTCTGTTGGTGGTCTTTAACTTCAACTTCAAGCCTCCCGTCCCGATTATATATACGAATATACTACTATTATACTACTCCGCACGTACGTGAGGAACGAAAGGACCCAAACCCAGGCCACACAAACCCAGGAACACTATCATTTTCATTGTCCAGGACAAGTTCTTGACCTTGGTAGGAAGTCCGATGTCCAAGAGGAGTACAGGATGATTGATCAAGCACTTTGGTTCGCTAAGCACTGTAACGTGAGTACTAACATTAAACACAAAAACATTAAATAAAACAAAGATGAATTTGGCCTAAAATTTATATGTAAACGTTATTGTTTTTTTTGAGATAGGCATACATATAAATCGGATAAATGATATGTACATGTAAGTGTAACATAATAGTAACCAACTTTGAGTCCTCTATAGGGTTAGGGTTAGGGTAGGCCTACACCAAAATTAATGCGTAGGCTATTGGCTGTAACTTTATTCACTATGTAAAACTCAATTTCAAAATTTTGTCTTACCGATTTTGTTTTCTTGTTTTAAAATGTCAATGTTCAAGGACATCGGTTTGTTGCATATTTGTTTGTTTTCAATGTATGTGCTTGAAATTATTTTCATTTTAGTTGATTGTTGTTTTTCATGTATTTTCAGAGGCCAGCTTTGCTTCCTGGTTGGACTGGCTGTAACCAGGTCCTGAGCGAAGTCAGTCACACCATCAGCAATATAGGTTATCTTCCAGTAATTGATGCAAGCCCTACTGAAAAATCGACTGTCAATGCAATTCTGGAGAGAAGTTTAACCCTTGCCGATGCATTGAACCTGTCCTCTTTAGTCATTGTAATGGACCAAGCAGTCTACGCAAAAGCACAGGAGATTCGTTGGCAAGGCCGGCCAGATTTTACTGACAGTTTAGTAATGATTGTGGAAATACCAAATACATGCAACACTAACAGCACCTATCTATAAAGAGTTGTAATGGCTCTGAAAGCAGGTTTTACATGTTATTCCACCATGCAAACTTTACTATTTTTTTAGCCATAATAGGGCCTACGTGTACTTACACATGGAAATTGTTGATTCTGAAGTGAAGAAAGTACTGACATTACTAAAAGTGATTACGTTTTCTCCAGGCAGTCCTTTTAGGGAACATTTTGCTTATCATGTAATGTATTGAAATATTGAATGTCCTTTGTGGAGTAACAAATAATGAATTTTGATAAGCAAAAAAAGCAAACTGTGGGTAGCCAGTGGCGTAACCATGCATCATTCTTAGAAAAAATTGCATATTACACAGACCATGACTTCGCCAGTACAACGTGACCCGGCTTCCCTATTGCTGAGTTAAAGTGCCAGAATTCACAGAAATGTGACGTCAGTGCAAGGGGTCTATTGTGAGGTACATACAAAAGATACAGCATGCATTGTATTCATACATTTAAAGCAGAATAAAATCACTCGTTGAAATCTGGACTGTTCCAATTCACTCTTGGCTTTGCCTCATAAAATAGAACAACACAGATTTCACCTCGTTATTATATTCTGCATTAATGTACTCATGTGCATCCAATAAGAGACACTCCGAACCCTATAGCAGCCGGTACTGCAACAATCCAACCTTATGGGCAAAACAAAAGCGTTTTTTTTATATTTAAACAAAAACCTTAGTGCAACCATGACGTCATTTAAGATTTCAGAGAGTACACAGAAACAATTCAAAGTAAATCAGTCATATGGAAATGCTTAGAATAAATTGCCTTATTCTCACAATGAAAGGGAAATTAGTCCCATCGTGCTAAATTAGATTAGTTGCGGTTGGTTTGGTTTGTTTTGTGTGTTTGGTGCTTTGGTTTTTTGTGGGTTTTTTTTTTTGGGGGGGGGGTTCATTTTTAACGCGGAAGACCGCATTGTTCTCGATCGCGTATTCACACTTTTTCCTGGAACGAATATGGGCTCATTAACATAAATTGGCGTAGGTTGTTTTTTAAGCTAACCCCTGTACAAGAAACCAGTCAAAGGCATTAATCATTTCTACGTTTCCACACAACGTCCCAGGGCACAAGACCCATGTCATGAATGATAACAAGTCCCAGTTTCTTGGTCAAAGTGATCCTGAATAGAGGTCAGCTATTTTTGATTGCTTAGTGCACTCTCAAAACCCCGGGGTCAGTTATGACCCGCCGGGCCCCGTGGGCCTGAAAATGTCGAAAAGTCGCCTTCTGGAACAATCCATAAAAGCTATTCCTCGTGAAGCAAAATTCGCGTGCTTGAACAATCTAAGTAAAGCCACACCCCTAAATGTTGACACCCTACCCTTGATCTTGGTCAAGGGTGCCTAATTGCACTATCCCTTTTTACCCGGCGGTAGTTGTCCACGCACGTGGTGAGACTAAACCTTTGCCTGATCAATGTTAATAGCAGACATACCGATTCAAGGTTAATTTTTCACCTCCTGTTTGCTCTCACAGATGCATTCAAATTGTTTATGCCATGTCTCTTCAATCAGGAACTGGAGTTCGTAACCTGTCGGCATTGTAGATAGGTTTACGTGTGCCCTATTGTCCAATTTTTTTACTGAATTTGCTAACTTTTGTCCAGAATTGCCTTTTTAGGTGTTCGGTCCACAGACCGAACAACTCTTTGTTATTGTTCGTTTTTTTTTTTGTTTTTTTTCTTCTTTGTTTTGCTTATTCTTCTCAGCGAGCTTTGTCCGCAAGCAAACGCATACTTCCGAATCTTTGATCAACTTGAAACTTCATGTGAAGTTAGAACATAACTAGGAGAAGCCGAGTAAGTTGTGACGTCACGATTACGTCATCAGGTGTCAAGTTACAAGCCATTTTAGCTCGAAAAGTGCCCTCATGCCAATGCCTGTATGTCTCTGAATATTACAGCTACAGTATTCATATTTGGGCATATGATAGATCAAGACACGGGCAACATTTGAAAAGTTAACGCCAAATTCACATGACCTTAACTTCCGGGTCGTTACCCTAGGTCGAAGTTCGCCTTCGTTTTTTCCTTCAAAAAAACACTTTCGAGCTTATCTACGGAATAACTCAAGATTGAGATTGAATTGAACAATGAAACTCAACAGATAGTTGAACCTCACTATCAAGACGACACAAACCTATTTACGTCATGATGACGTCATCGGGCATCGAATTATAATAAATCAAAGTTTAATATTTGTAAAAAGCATAACTCATGAACCATTTGTTTGTTTTTTATAATCTACACATCATCGGATAGCTCATTTAAAGTTCGACAAACGCTACACAGAACCCGTCCAACATTTGAACTTACTTCCGGTTAAAATCGGAAGTTGAAAATTTCTTATTATCCTATCTGATATATATCTTTAAAACTACTGATCATTTCAGCATAATTTTTGTATCGGGGTGTAGAACGTTAGTCGTGCTCAAACTTCTGAACACAGACATGACAACATTTTGACCTTAATATATGATCAAAACCGGACAATGAAGCGCCCCTACCCACTCGTACCCCTAAGTTTTAATGTTGTTACTGTTTTGACCCCCCCCCCCCCCCCCTTTGAACAGGTTGGTCATTGAGAGAGCGCAATATAAATTAAATAAATTAGTAGTATTATTATATAAATATGAAACGTTTTAAGTCTAGATTTTTGTTTATTTTAACAGTTTCAGCTTGACTTAATTTTCCTAGAGTCATACTTTGTTTATTTTGTAATATTGTTTTTTTCTTCTTCAGAATACAGCACATCCACCGGCATGGTCTTGGATCCAGTGACAGATTTTCCACGTGTTGTTGTGTTGCATTCCTCATTTCCTGTATGATGCACCATACAGGTAGAAATAGAACTTATAAATCATTATGTTACAAGTCAAAATTCAAGAGAGGCTTAGATTTGCCGTCTTTATGATTTGCCTTCGTTTTGCATTATAATTTAAAACAAGTGCCCTTTCAATAGTCTAAAAATTAACAAACTGTTCTGTAGGAAAATCAATATCCAAAAATCAAGCAAATTAAGCTTTTTAAATAATACAACTGCCAGCTCAGAACTTGCTTGACTTATTTTAGCGACATCATCATCAGTGTTTTTGTATTGAACAATCAATGTTTCCTGAACCGAGTATCCACCTCATTGGATTTGAAACACTGTTAACAACTTTTCTGAATTGTAACCTAATAATGTCAACATGTATAGTGTGGTTTTTTATCAATACAAAATCGATAACCATCGAAAAATAAATAAACTAACTTTCTAAGTTAATCTTTGTTTTCCACTAGGCACATATTTAAATGCCTATGTCTCGCTAAAAACTTTCTAACATCATAATGATGTCATAGGTTTTCAAATTTGGCTAAACAAAAGGTTGTTATTTATAAAATTTATAAATTTTTAGCAGCCCTTTATTTCTTGTGTACCCTATTTACACTTTACTTTCTCTAATATTTCAAAAGCTATCAGGATTGTTTTCTGCGATTCAATGATATAGCTTACGCATTAATACAGCAGTGAGCCCACCAGCGATACCCGAACACCTAGTGTTTGTTGTCACAAACACGTTAAGTCTAGTTTATGTCTGTTTCATGTTTGTGTCTATTTGTTTTTTTGGTGCTCGTCTGTTCGCTGTTCTTTGTTTGTGTGTCTATGTGGTTTTTGTTGTGTCTTTGCCGATGTTTCGGGGTCTGAGTGACACACGCCTTTGGTGATAATGTTTTACTTAACTTTTTTCTTTCTCCTAGGCAGCCCCATGTAATTTTGTATTTATTAACTGTACTTGTTTTGTCTGTTGCCCTCTGTTTTTATGTTTGTCCAGTTTCAGTTTCCTTTGGGGTTTTGTGACCCTTTTTATGCGTTTTTTCTTTGCCTTGTAATGTTTCTTTGAATGTTTTTATCGTAAAGGCTATCCTTTACATAATTGTGCTGTATATGCTGTGCTTATATAATTACGTGTATAGGCCTATATGTTTATCTATTTTACAAAATGTGTATAATTTTGTAAGCCTTGTGATATGCCTGAATACAGTATTATTATTATTATTATTATTGATGCTATTTTTATTTTATTTTAATTCGTCCACCCGGCGTGCTCTGATCACGGCTGCGGATTGTGGTGTGGGCGTGGCGATTGGGGGCTGATACGGGTAGGCCTACTGTGTTATTTTTTACTTCTCTTTGGAGCAAAGCCGGAGCAAATTAACACTTGTTTAAAATAGGCCTGTGAAACCGCTGGATGTGCTGTGTTTTATTGTTAAGGGTAGGACTACTCACCGGGTTATTTATGATGATTGGAACTGGACACAGAAGCAATGGTACCAAGATCACGATGAAGTACCGTCGGTTTCTCAAGGCCAGGGCGAGTCGGCTCTCAGTAGGAGGTGGTGGTGGACCATCGACAGGATCACCCCCTCCTTGAGTCCCCCAATAAGTTATGTCTTCCATTTCTGCAGGGTTTGAAAGTTTGGTATGAGGAAACTGTAACAAACTGTGGCTTGTATGAAGTAACTATGACTATAGTAGTGAACTTGCTTGCGGGTACAACCATGTGTATAATCTCTTTTGGGAGGAGTGTTGGCTCTGAAAAGAGCCGGTTTGGTCTCGACGTTTCGAACAGTATACTCTGCTCGTCTTCAGGAGAATGCTGGACTGCTGGTGGTGTTGCAGCTTAAGTAGAGCTAGGTGGGGTGCACTTTTGGGCGGGAAGTATCCAAGTTGTTGTTGACCGGTGATGCATGGTAGTTGGCTGCTGGCTGGATGTGTGTGCGCTGGAGTGTGTCAGTGCTGTGGTGAGCCGCTGCCGGGAGGACTGGCTTGTATGTTATTTGAAGTTCACCACAAATAGATCTGTTTAGAAAGCTGCTCGTTTGACCTTTTGTGGCATGTCCATTAAACCATGGAGGTGAAAAAGCTCACCGGATTGGACATTTGACATTATTATCAGGATTTCTTTAAAGACAATAGCTTCTGATATTGTGGCACTAGATCTATAGCATTGTTAGTTTAGTGAAAATGTTAAAACAATTTGATGTCACTAAAACGTCACCTAAGGTCGCAGACATGCAGTTGCATGTTGTTCCAAAGAGGCAGTGTTGTATGACTCGAGTCCAGGACTCGGACTCGAGTCCGTCTCGAGTCACAATTTCGGTGACTCGGACTTGACTCGAGTCACGTCTGCAAAAAACTCGGACTCGGACTCGGACTCGACTATCATGACTCGGACTTGTCCCCGAGGACTCGTGACTCGAGTCACGTATTTTTTACAAACAATACCTTTTTTAAATATTAAAAACAATTCCGACGATTCGATCGTCATTCCCGGAGTGCACATGTCATAGAGTTAACGTCTAGCACAATAAATAAGTACTGTCGTATGGTGTTGCAAGTATCGTGATTATTGTGTAGATGGCCATCCATCTAAGTACAGCGCGTGTATGTTCGATTCGTATGTTCAGTACAGTACGCATATTAACACTGGGCATGGGATGCACGACACCAGCAGTATTATGCTGGTATTCTGTCAACGTTAACATCATAGCCACTGCTTGTGCTTGATGCCAGGGAAATGGCCTGTCTGGTACCTGTAAAACACAGCCTGCATATTGCACTGTGATGGCTGTGTGTTGTGTAGAACATGGTCGACACACAAACACGACGTCAAGTTTGGTCACGTCACTAGTAAAAAGTAGAAAAACATTTTTTTAATCATGGCATCTGCCGTTCTGCCCCGTATTGTTTTATTTTGGTTATACCAACTTTAACAAAAAACTTTAACAGAACTTTTATTTTGTCATTTCCAATTCTTATTTTACGACATTTGGTTTGCAATCAATATTTAAACAAGTGACTCGTGACTCGGACTCGGACTCGGACCAAGTGACTCGTGACTCGGACTCGGACTCGACCCAAGTGACTCGGGACTCGGACTCGGACTCGACCCAAGTGACTTGAGACTCGGACTCGGACTCGACACAGGTGACTCGACTACAACACTGCAAAGAGGGAGTAGGGATACCATTTGAAACAGCGTATTTTGTTTTGCAGTTCATGAAAGGTTGTTCGTTTTACCTTTTCAGGCAGTTTGTGGTAACGTCCATTAAACCATGGGGATGATTAAGCTCAAAAGATAGGACACTTGAAATTGTTATCAGGATTTCTTTAATAGACAATAGCTTCTGATATCGTGGCATGAAAGCTATGTATTGATAAGTGAAAATTATAAACCAATTTAATGTCACCATTAAAGCAAACAAAACTTTGGGCTTCATTTGGCATATTGCAGGTGGATCATCGTCCAAAGCTCTCTTATCACTCTACCGAACCCTAGTCTTGCCTGTGCTTGAGTACGGGTTACCTGCCTGGTGCCCGTACACAACCTTGTTGTCCGCCAAACTCGAGCGAGTTCAAAGACGAGCCACTAGGATGATCTTAAAGCAACAGAGAGGAGCCATGACCTATGAGGACAGACTCCATACACTGAACTGGTTAAGCCTTGAAACAAGACGACACAAACTCACTGTTCAATTTACTATTAAATGTTTGTTTGGCCTCATCGATTGTCTTAGTATAACATCCCATACAGTAGTTAATACCCGTCACCTGGACACAGTTTCCTTTATTCACCATTACGCCAGAACCCTAAGTCTAAGGAATTCCCCTGTTCATGCTTTTCCACGTATGTGGAGTAATCTCCCAACCCAAATTAAGGACTCTTTGATACTTGATTCATTTCAGTGTTTTAATCGTAAATTATGTGCTCATTTTCTTGATGGTTAAATGCCTGTAATGTTTTGTCTATTATAGTTGTTTTTGATCTAAATTGTGTTTTGAATATTAGTTGAGTGGGGAGGTTTGGCTGAGTGGGGAGTCGGGCCCGGGACCTCTGGATTCCTGTTCCAGCGCTGGAACGGAAGTCCAGGGATCTCGGGTTCGGGTCCTGGTTCGGTTGGGTTTATTTGCTCAACTAATATTTATTTCAAACTTTACCAGTCAGTTTTCTTTCCTTCATGTATCATTATTTAAATTGTACAGGGTTCTCTATTTTGTTTGTTTGTTTGCTTGTTGCATGCAAAATTGTCTTATTTTTGAAACGTTTGTTACATTTAATATTACATTATCTCATGTGTTTGAGTATGTGCTGAGGTTTATCTTTGATTGTTTGTGTGTCTGTGTTACCTGTCTGTCTATTAATTTGGTTGTTTGTTTTCTGCTACATTTAATCGTTTGTTGGTAATTTTTGATATTTATTTGTTCATTAATCATTATGGGTTGTCTGAATGTTTGTCGTTTTATGTTGCTTGTTAATATGGTTGTTTGTGTTACGTTTGTATTAGACTGTTCGTATTATTGTAATGCTTGTTTACTCGCATGTGTACGGTATCTGTTATGGTTTTTCTGTATGGGTATGTCTGATTGTTCTTGTCTTTGTTTTGATCCAATTTTTTTTTCAGCTCGTTTGTATGTTGCAGTGCTTACTTGTTTATCACTAATTGTGTTTCTTTATGATTTATTAAATTTTATTTATGCTACTTTATTTTTCATTTAAATTCATTGACTTATTGAGCAGATATTTATTAATTTATTTACCTATTTAATTATTATTCATATAATTATATTACCCTCAATTATAGCATTTTTAATTTCCAGATTTACTTTCTCATATTACATGTATTTATAGGTTTATATATTTATTTTGTTTGTAAAATTATTTCTTGTTACCAACCTATGATTGGATGAACAGGCTTTTGAGTCACAGTGTTTTCACTTTTGTTCTTCATGGCCATCTTAGATTGGATTGTCTTTACTCTGCTTGTTGTACTCCCTCCCACTTCCCCAATCCGCTCCCCTTCTATACATTTCTCATCCCCACCCATACATGTATCTCATTCATACCTACTGTACCTCTATTACATCTATTCTTTTTGATTGGTATTTGTTATACAATTTATCTTTCATCTTGACTGTCCTTGATGTATGACATTTCTTACTTTGTATGTACATGTTTGTATTTAAGAATGTTTTGGCCGAATAAATAATAATAATAATAATAATAATAACCATTGCCGTCGCCTAGTGTCGCAGGCATGCAGTTGTATGTTGTACAAAGAGGGAGTGGGGATACCATTTGGAACAGCGTATTTTATTTGCAAAACGGATTAACAGAGTGTTGTTGCAAAGATTTCGAGGGAGCCTGTTGCATTTAAGAACACTTTTGATTGATTATGGAGCAAGTGTGTTGCGTTCCACGACCAATCAGGACTCGGGTTTGCGTTATAAACAAAATTCCCTCTTTTATATGAGGCGCCAAGTGTAAACTTATTATTTAACGCAATTATTTACAAATAATTCATTATATAATATATAATTCATTATTTAACCATTATTTAATCTTTATTTACAAATAATCAGTTTTGCACCACACAATTGTTTATATATAATCGTATGAAAGCTTTCATTATATATATATAATCTTAAACACAATTTCATTATTTACAAATAATGTCGACGGATAGATTTTTATATATAAATAATTAACTTTGCACATGCAATTATATGTATATAATTTCTGGACAACTTTCATTATATATATATAATTTAACGGATCATTACACTTATATATAAATAATGGCGACTGACAAAATTTATATGTAAATAATTTATTTTACACATGCAATTATATAATAAATAATTGTTAGGCAGCTTTCATTATATACATATAATTTTGCGGATCATTATACTTATATATAAATAATATCGGCTGCCAAAATTTATTTGTAAATAAAGAATTTTGAACCACACATTTATATATAAATAAGGAAAACTATTACTTTACAACTACGCGGACGAGGCTATGATATACTAAATAATGACTGTGCGCTGCTTTCATTATATATAAATAATGGTGTTATATGTAAATTGAGTGTATAGCCACGCCCCAATACTCTAAATATTCATGTTATAACATCCGGCACAGTCTACACGCTCACTACCGGGCTCATGCACAGTCTACTTTCTGCGAGCTGCACATGTACATGTATATGTACATATACATGTACATGTATGCATACGATGTACATACATGTACATGTACATGTATGTAAAAACGTGTGCAACAGCCAAGCAAATGCAGGTGGTGAAAGTATAGACCGCGGTCCCTTTTTGCAGTGTTTTTCAAGTTGTGAATTGAGTGTCCTACGATCCTCTGCTTGGCTACTCTTATGGTTTTAATCTTGAGCAATGAGTGTATTGTTAATGTCCAGGTCCAACAGCAGCATCCAACATTATATTATTATAATCCGGTTAGCTGAACATAGAGGAAAGGGTGAAATCTTACGTAGCCGTGTGGAAGAAAGTCATGGATGAGATTAAAACCATTGTGTGCCCGAGAAAAACAATTTGATTTTGTTTGATAAATGCATCGAAGAGGGGTATTTTTTAAGGACATGCAAAAAATAAAAGAAAATAGGACCCGCGGAACGCACTAAATATGTGACTGAAAAGCTAAAAGGTTTGTCAGTTAATACAAGGTTCTCCCTGTGCGTATCATCTTCAAGCTGATGCTCATTGTCCACAAAGCACTTAACGGCAAGCCTCCCCACTATATCTCAGAACTACTTCAAGTTTACACTCCGTCAAGGGATCTTCGATCCAGTACCATGCTTCTCCTCAAGGAACCCAAGTCTCAACACTCCTGGGGTGACAGGTCTTTTTCTGCAGCTGCGCCCCACGCATCTGGAACTCTCTACCACATAATCTTAGATCTTGTCTTTGTACCAAACAATTCAAATCACTTCTCAAACCTTATCTTATGTCACAGGTTTTCAAGGAATAATTTAGTTGTATCCGTTTCTTTTGTTTGTTTTTGATTTACTGCGCCTTGAACACCCAGCAGGGTGGATATGTGCGCTTAACAACTCTTTATTATTATTATGCGAGAATCAAGTATTGAAGATGAGCTAAATAAAAATGTCTGGAGTGTCACGTATACTTTTTAAATGAAAAAAGAAATCCTGTGGATTTTTTTCATAGAACTCGGGGGAAGTATGGAGTGCTTAATGCACATCGGTGTAAGGGTAAACAATATTATTTACTGTTTTTGTCAAGAAAACCGATCAGTTCATGAAACATAAAACTTTTTATTCAAATAAAAGTACAAACAACATAAATAACCTTAGAAACTAAAAATTATACCTTGCACTGGAACCTTCAAGAATACACAACTTTAAAAAATCAACAAACCTTGAGGCAGTCCTCAAAGACATTTGTAAAGATTAGTTCTGCTTTCTGAACTCTGGAGTAGGATGACTGTCTTTTAGAATGAAACTAACATACTTTGACAATAGAGTAAAAGATGCAATAAAAGTAATACTGTGGCACAATGAATCTATCACAAATTGAATCACTTAAAAATGGAATAACAATTAGCTAAAAGTATACAACCTTGATTTGCAAAACAATACAAAGACAGTGCTTATAAATATATTTGTTTTCCTCAAAATTGAAAAAGTTAATAATGAACTCATCTCATAAAATTGGAGGAAAGCGTTAATGTAAAAATTAAAAACGTTGACTCACTCAATAATGATACACCATTATATCTGTCTACATTTAGGCTAATGGTGAGTTTTCTAACTTTTTTTAATGTTTTTCAGCTGTTGTTTAGTGGCAAACAAAATAAGGACACCAGTTTGCTAGCTGTTACTTTGACAGTTCAGTGAACGATTTCCCTTGTATAGCAAACGGAATACACTGATCCATTAAGCCACGCCCATTTCTCATTGACCAATCACAACCGCGAAATCTTATCACCATTTGAGCCTTTTGGTGATCTTTGCACTAACGGTGATCGGGTTTCGCGGCTGTGATTGGTCAACTCGTAAGGAGGCGGGGCTTAATGGATCGGTCTATTGCTACACAAAATGCATCAGTTGCTACTCAAAAATCAGGAGTTGCTACTCAATATTAGCATTCAGTGTGCACAAAACAAGTTCAGTCTAAATATTTTGCTATGCAAAATTGCTGGATGAAATCGTTCCCTGCAGTTAGAGTTGGTTTATACCAACATAATCACAGGTGATATTTATTCTGCTGAATCACAGGTGGTATATCCTCTACTGACGAGTTCTTGTATCCTTTTTTAAAAGAGCCGACGACAGGTTTTGCTTTGAAGAAACTGGTTATCACACCAAAGATTTTCTCACAATGTGATTGCCTCTGCAGATTCGTGTATGCCTTGTAACTGAAATGAGAAATTGTTTAATGTTGTGAGTATTGATATCAGTATAATCAAATAGTCAATGAAACTCTCCATAGTTAAGCACCATATGGATGATCATTGTATTTCAAACAAACAAAAGTTTTACTTTTTACGGGATTGGATGGTTTTATGATATTTTTTCCAACTACCTTTGAAGATTTTTCTTCCTCTTCCTCCTTGAAAATAATAACAAATGTCAACATGGGATTGTCTTTGGCCTCCCCAGGCTCCAGTTCACCACTTATTAGTGTTGGATGTCTTGTAAATTGTGGAAAGTAATGTTATTAAAAAGTACCCAGTTCTAGACTATGGGTAGTCAGTCTAAACGTTTTGATAAATGAACAGTTTTATTGTAATTCATAGGGACCTACCTTATATATTTATGCAGTTTTCAAGTACCCTTTTGTCTTGTTGGAGACCAACTCAGCCTTGTGTCGAGGTGGTTCTAAAACAAAAGTCTCCTCTCCAACTGTGCATATGCATCCTTAAAAAAAAGATAAAATAAAACAATGAATGTTTAACAAAGTTGATAAATACTACTGTACTAGTCCAATCCTCAAGCAAAGCCCTCGACATGGTGGTGGTACTGGTACCCCACTGACGTTTTGTTGATGCAACAATGAGTACACATGTAATACACATCACCACTAGTTTGTCACTCACTACTGCCCCCTGTTTTAATTTATTTAATTTCATTGCATTTAATGTAAAAAGTCAGAATCACATAATGTATTTTCCTTCAGAAAAATATTACTACTTTATTCATATTTATAATTTAGTTGTTAAAATTAATAACAAATCTAAATAGTAAAAACATTACTTGAAAAGAAAATACACCAACAAATTATTCAAAAGAACAGTGTATTACAAAAATACAGTGCATCAGCATAATCAGCATATTCAGCAAATGGAACTTTAAATTTAATCTGTTAATTAATACTACAGACATAGAGTGTTGTGTTACTGTCAGTGTAACTGTTAACTAATAAAACACAATATTGGGTAGGATTATATAAAAAAAACAGTGCACAACTTTGGTGACTGCCAATTAACAACAAAATTCAACCAAACAGGTCCTACTCGACAAACATTATCCGATCAGTTAATGCCATGAAGTGTAATTGTAGCAAATCTTCATCAGTTATTGGGAAAAAAACAACAACATTGTTTTCACGAATTAGATGCAGCACTAAGTTTATCGGTCACTTATCCGTCATTTGAAATGAAGTAAACTACGTAGCTACCATCAAGAATAACATTTTATAACGTAACTTACCAAAATGTCATTGAACTAAATTGGTCTCCTTCTCGGGTGGTGATGTATGTGGGCACTGTTGATAGAGGAATGTTCTCTAAAGAGCTAAATTTGTCAAGTTTTGTAACTGTAACCGAGGATTTTAAATGGCTGCTGCACGAAACCCATCAAGAAACGACAGTTGACTGTACACGTACAGTGTACATTACTGTACAAAATGTACTCACTGTACGCATGACTGTAAGTCATGAAGTCTGAGCGTGTAGTACTATAGACAAGACTGTGTTTTGATGTGAATATTTAGAGTATTGGGGCGGGGCTAACCTAACTTAATTTACATATAACACCATTATTTATATATAATGAAAGCAGCGCACAGTCATTATTTAGTATATCATAGCCTCGTCCGCGTAGTTGTAAAGTAATAGTTTTCCTTATTTATATATAAATGTGTGGTTCAAAATTCTTTATTTACAAATAAATTTTGGCAGCCGATATTATTTATATATAAGTATAATGATCCGCAAAATTATATGTATATAATGAAAGCTGCCTAACAATTATTTATTATATAATTGCATGTGTAAAATAAATTATTTACATATAAATTTTGTCAGTCGCCATTATTTATATATAAGTGTAATGATCCGTTAAATTATATATATATAATGAAAGTTGTCCAGAAATTATATACATATAATTGCATGTGCAAAGTTAATTATTTATATATAAAAATCTATCCGTCGACATTATTTGTAAATAATGAAATTGTGTTTAAGATTATATATATATAATGAAAGCTTTCATACGATTATATATAAACAATTGTGTGGTGCAAAACTGATTATTAGTAAATAAAGATTAAATAATGGTTAAATAATGAATTATATATTATATAATGAATTATTTGTAAATAATTGCGTTAAATAATAAGTTTACACTTGGCGCCTCATACTTTTGTGGTGCTGGAATGGTTGAATGATCCCGACGACTACTACAACAAGGCATAATAATATTTCAACGGGTGCGCATTGCAAGTGCTACTACAAAATAAAAACTAATATTTATAATAAAACTTGAACATTCATAACCTTGGTAAATACATGTACAATTTGAATTAATTAGTTATTGTAATTGTTATGCATCAATTGTTTATAATTGTTTGGTTCCAATTTGATTTAACTGCAGACCGAACCGCATATGCTACTTCACACAGGTTTACGTGGCTTACGATCTGCACAATGAGTCAAAAGTGTGTTGCAACCTCAGCAAGTCGGCAACAAAATAATACAGCCTCACAATATATCGAGCAACACAAAGATATGGTTGTCCTATATTTCCTTTTCTGTTGTTATCAGTTCAATGCATCAACTCATAAACATAATAAAATTTAAAAAAAGTTATTCAATAAAACATGGAGGTGAAAAACGACCTGTGTCTACCCACGGTGAAACTAGTATTTTAACTCCTGTTAAGATTAGCCTGTTTTTATGACCTTTGCAGCAGAAGTTCAATATGACAGCGATCGGCCGGTGGGTCGCAGTCGAGTGCCAGAAATGTTCACTGGGTCGCCGGCCTAGATTGCATACCGCTCGCTTACGTTTGGTAATCACTCTTAGTATTAATGGCAATTAAAACTTTCTTGTTTAGAAGTACAACAGCTTTCGATAGTATAAAGCATTTTGAGAATCATTTTACTTCGAATTAATTGTATTGTATTTTATTTTAAAAAAGCAAAAAATTAGTTAGTGGCCTGACGTTTCGACCCGTCTTTCTCGAAAGCTAAATGACAACACACAGCACACATACAAGCAGACAAGAGTTGCAAGAGTAGTCAAGTGGAAATACATGAATAGAGAGAGTGGAGGGAGAAAAGCAGAAAGCATTCAGAGAAGGCAGGGGGTAAGCAGGGATTATGAAGACAAAGGGGGGGGGGTTATGAAGGGAAGGGGATAGCTTTGACCACAAGAAGTTGGGAACACAAAGGAAATGGAAGGTTAGAAGAGAGGTAAATAATTAGTTAATACAATGAAGGGCAGACTAATAAAGTGGATAACTGTGTGGGAAAAGGAGAAGGCAAAAACAAAAGGTTATTAGTCATTTCCTTCTTGGATATTCAAACCATGGGGCTGAGTGGTCTTTATGCGCCTTATCCAAAGTTTTTCCCTACTCAGACGGACAGTCTCTCTGCAGTTACCTAGTGCCTCAATACCCTGTAAATTCATGTCAGAAATGGAGTGGTTAGGAAGGTTGAAGTGGTGTCCTACAGGTGTATCCAGCTTTTGGGTGTTGACTGTGGATCTGTGGCCATAGAAACGCCTCTTGAGTGTACATTAGTTCTTGTTTCACCTCTTTGAACACCACAGGCTCTGCAAGATATTAGATAGACTAGACTTAAATTTTTGTTACACAACAAAAACAAGGTGTTCGGCATGACGTTCAAATATGGGATGTTACTCATTGTCAGCTTGAATACATCAATTTGGTTTTAAGCTTGACCAGGCAATTGTAATACTGTGTATACAAATCTGGTAAAACTGCAACTTTAAGTCGAAGTCATGTTACAATTGATGACGTCTTTTATCAGGAAAACAAGCGTTAAATGTAATATATCGCGGCTTGAGCTCAATCTTGCAATTTACTATAGGAGCACAAAAATAATGCTCCAGTACATAATATAATTAAATTGGGCCCCACGAGTGCAAAACACAACATTGCAAATTTATTGTAAATTTGCAACGTGGTTGTAGATCGTTGTTACGTTATACGCATGTTTTCTGCTAGTATTAATAAGCACACGACAATTCCTTTTGTCACCTTAGTGATGAAATGCCTTATATTCAGCGTACCCTGTCACCGATTAACGTTTTACAGCAAATCAAAGCAAATTGACCACGTCATTGACCACCATCATTGATGAAAAACAATGGAAAAGTGCACGCGTGTACGCGCTACGCACGACTCAAAGTGTGTCTTTGTTGGCCAACAAAAATGCTCACATTGGTGTTTGCGTAGACTAAAACGAGCCGATCTGTCACAGAGCAAGCCAATAATGCCACAGAGCGTGGTAAAAGCATGACCATAATTTGATATAGCACCACCAGCTTTAGCAAAAGTTTTAAAAAGCACACGATCGAAAGCACAGCATTTGCTTGTTAACGAGGTTTGCATGGACGGCTGTTTTAGAGACTAACAAAGCGTATTGTCAAAAGCAGGTTGCGCGAACCTTGAACAGAGACTAGACCACAAGCATGTTTGATGGACTTTGAACCTTGCGGATGATTTGCTCAACGTATACACACACACTACGTGATAACAAAACAGTAAACTGGTTTAGTTCGCGTAGTGTTCGCGTAGTGTGTGTGTAGCCCGTGGTTTGACAGCGGGTCAATAAATACCCGTAATAATTGGTCAATATTTCAAATATTTGTATAAAAAAAAGGAATGACGTCATCATGTTTTCTCTTTAGATTTACATAGTCAATATCACTGTCTTTCAACATGCCAAGTTTCAACTCAGTCGATCTTGTGGTTTTGTAAATACACGGCTTCAAAAAGTAAACCTTTAAGGCAATACCATGTGACACACGATGAGGTCATCAATCTAAAACTTCACACATATGTTGTCTGCATGAAGGTCATTATGTATACCAATTTCGAAACGATTATCTTAAACTTCGCCACAGACATCTAGGAAAAGTGCATTTTTAATTGTTTTCAACCTGCCGCTAGAGGGCGCTCTTGACTTTTATGACGTCATTTGTCTTTTTTTGTTAAACCAGACTCTTGCTCGACTATAACACCGTTAAAAAAAACTTCAAAAAGTGTGCCACTTTTAAATTACAAGGCACTTCCTGTTTCTTCATGTTACGACCGGAAGTAGAGGTCATGTGAGGTCACGCACACGACAACAAATAAAGACATATATGACCTAAGTATGATCCCGCATAAAACAACCGCCGGTCTCTTAAGTGTGATTTGTTACAGATTTTCAAAGATTAATTTATTTTTTTCTAAAAATATTGTAATTTGACACCTGATGACGTCATCATGACGTAAATGAAACGGTTTCGTCTCCTAATGGATATCTAACTATGGTAGAAATTTCAAGTTTATACGAGCTTGGGAAGTGTGCTTTTGTTAGCGGACAATCGCGGGGGATAAGAAGAAGAATAAGAAGTATTAACTAAACATAATTTTTTGTTGGAAACAAAAAAGAGGTGTTCGGTGTGACCTCGTGTTTCAAAGAAATGTTATAAACATGTCTGTGTATTAAATATTGATATACTTCTATAGAGTCTTTAGAATGGTGGTTCTAAAGATTTGACCAAACTTTTTGGATGTAACACATCCCAGCATGAGTACATGCAAAGTTTCCATTTGATCACCAAAGTTGTTCTGTACATATAGATCTTGTAAAACACTACCTTGGTGGTGACATAACATGAAAATCGATGACGTCTTGAAAACGTCACTCAACATTATATCCTTGTAGGACCTTCCAAGTCTCATGCAAAATGAAATTCGATTATAGCTTGCTTTGAACTGAAGATATGTAACAATTGGTCAAAATTTCAAAAATTTGTATAAAAAAAAATGATGACGTCATCAAGTCGTCACTCTAGCTTTAAGTAGTCAATATCACTGTCTATCAACATGCCAAGTTTCAACTCAGTCAAACTTGTGGTTTTGTAGATACACAGCTTCAAAAAGTAAACCTTTAATGCGATACCACGTGACACATGATGACGTCATCAATCTAAAAATTCACACATATGTTGTCTGTATGAAGGTCATTATGTATACCAATTTTGAAACGATTATCATAAACTTCACCACAGACATCTAGTAAAAGTGTATTTTTAATTGTTTTTAACCTGCCGCTAGAGGGCGCTCTTGACTTTTATGACGTCACTTGTCTTATTTTTTTAAACCAGACTCTTGCTCGACTATAACACCGTTAAAAAAAACTTGTAAAAGTGTGCCACTTTTAAATTACAAGGCACTTCCGGTTTCTTCCTATTTCGACCGGAAGTAGAGGTCATGTGAGGTCACGCACACGATAAAAAATAAAGACCTATATGACCTAAGTATGATACCGCATAAAACAACCGCCGGTCTCCTAAGTGTGATTTGTTACAGAATTTCAAAGATTAATTAATTTTTTTCTAAAAACCTTGTAATTTGACACCTGATGACGTCATCATGACGTAAATGAAACGGTTTCGTCTCCTACTGGTTATCTAACTATGGTAAAAATTTCAAGTTTATATGAGCTTGGGAAGTGTGCTTTTGTTAGCGGACAAGCGGCGAAGAGAAGAAGATGAAGAAGTAAAAAAAAAAAACGAACAATAACAAGAGGTCTTCGGACTTTTGTCCGAACACCTAAAAAAAAACGAACAATAACAAGAGGTCTTCGGACTTTTGTCCGAACACCTAACTAGACTTAACTTTTTGTTGTATAACAAAAAGAAGGTGTTCGGAATGACGTTCAATTTGGTAGTAACACATCCCAGTTTGAATACATGTAAGCTACATTTCAGCTTGACCAAGCATACTACTCAGTATATAGATCTTGAACCTGCACCTTTAAGGTGACGTTTTGGATGTAACATATCCCAACTTGGATACATGCAAAGTTTCAGCTTGATTACCAAAGTCGTTATGTACTTATAAATCTTGTAAGAACTAGCAGTGGCTCAAATTTAATTGAAAACATTGGTAAACATGACTGTGTTAGAAATTTGTACGATAAGTTTTTATCAAAAGTTAGTGAATGAGTCTATTTAGAAACAAATTATTCCACAACTACTTTCACAGGAGTTTCTTCCTTCCATTGTTTAAACCCAATAAAGTTATAACTTTTTCCGTGCAATTTGGACTTTATGTATTACATACTGAAGTACCTACTCATATCACGCATAGAACTGAAGCAGCACAGTGACCTAACTATGTCCCGAGTTTACATTAATCCACTAATCCCAAAATGTCTGGAGCGCCCGCTAGAGTTGACTTTTGAATTGCGAGTTTATTTACTTAAATGGTGTTTGGACGGCCATTGGATGGAAGTATAATGTTTCTTGATATGATCGGCTGGTTCCCTTTACTTGTTTTTATAATGAGCACATAACAATTATGAAATAATCGTGTACGATTTTTTTCACAACAATGCTTACATGTTTAGAATGATAGAACATAAGAATCAAGTGTTTGACGGGCGCGGGCATCGATCTGCATGCTAGTTTCCATGTAGTCGCTTTGGAATCAAAACCCATTATTTTTGAATGATTATCCACTTGATTACAATCCTAAAGATGTTATTCAAAATAATAAATAAAGCTGTCTTCCTGTGTATACGAATGCAACAATTAAAAAGTCGTTATTTATCGACAAAATTGGACCTGAGTATTTCCCTTCTTTTCTCAGTCTTATTTGCACGGGAGAGAACAATATTAATCGGTCAAAAACTGAAGTATAACAAGGCACTTCCTGTTTCGACCGGAAGTAGAGGTAACGTAATGTCACACACACAATACAAAAATAAGACCTAAATTAATTTGGTATAATCCCGCAAAAAGCAACCTACGGTCTCATGTCCGTGATTTGATATGGAATTTCAAACATTACACAATTAATATTTAAAAACCTTGTAATTTGACATCCGATGAAGTCATGATGATATCACTGCAGCGGTGTCATCTACCTATGCATATCTAACTATGTGTGAAGATTAAAGTTTATGCGAGCTTAGGAAGTGTCTTTTTTTATTGGACAATCTTGAGGGAAAAGAAGACGACGAGATATGAATTCATGAAATGTTCAACCTTTGGTTAAAAAGCACACGATCAAAAGCATAGCATTTGTTTGTTAACGAGGTTTGCATGGACGGCTGTTTTAGAGACTAACAAAGCGTATTGTCAAAAGCAGGTTGCGCGAACCTTGAACAGAGACTAGACCATAAGCATGTTTGATGGACTTTGAACCTTGCGGATGATTTGCTCAACGTATACACACACACTACGTGATAAAAAACAGTAAACTGGTTTAGTTCGCGTAGTGTGTGTAGCCCGTGGTTTGACAGCGGGTCAATAAATACCCGTAATAATTGGTCAATAATTCAAATATTTGTATAAAAAAAAGGAATGACGTCATCATGTTGTTTCTTTAGATTTACGTTGTCACTATCACTGTCTTTCAACATGCCAAGTTTCAACTCAGTCAAACTTGTGGTTTTGTAGATACACGGCTTCAAAAAGTAAACCTTTAAGGCGATACCACGTGACACACGATGACGTCATCAATCTAAAACTTCACACATATGTTGTCTGCATGAAGGTCATCATGTATACCAATTTAGAAACGATTATCATAAACTTCGCCACAGACATCTAGTAAAAGTGTATTTTTAACAGTTTTCAACCTGCCGCTAGAGGGCGCTCTTGACTTTTATGACGTCACTTGTCTTATTTTTTTAAACCAGACTCTTGCTCGACTATAACACCGTTAAACAAAACTTCAAAAAGTGTGCCACTTTTAAATTACAAGGCACTTCCTGTTTCTTCCTGTTTCGACCGGAAGTAGGGGTCAAGTCAGGTCACGCACACAATAAAAAATGAAGACCCATATTACCTCTATATAATCCCGCAAAAAGTAACTAACGATCTCTTCATCTTGATTTGATATGGATTTTTCATTTTTCATTTTAAAAACCTTGTAACTTGACACCTGATGACGTCATCATGACGTAAATGAAACGGTTTCGTCTCCTAATGGTTATCTAACTATGGTAGAAATTTCAAGTTTATATGAGCTTGGGAAGTGTGCTTTTGTTGCCGGACAATCGACGGCCAGAAGAAGAAGACGAAGTAAAAACAAGAAATAAAGGGCTGCTAAAATTTGTATAAATTTTATAAATAACAACCTTCTGAATAGGAAAGCTATAATATTCATATTTAAACATTATGATAGATCAAGACACGGGCAACATTTGAAAAGTTAACGCCAAAATCACATGACCTTTACTTCCGGTCGTACCGGAAGGTCAAAGTTTGCCTTTGTGCAATTCTTAACAAAAAAACATTTCCTGGCAAAATTCTTAACTTCTGTTTGTCTGATCAACTTCAAATTTACACCATGTTAGAACCTTGATGAAACCTCCATCAAGTTAGTGTGACGTCATGATGACGTCATCAGGTGTTGAAATACAGTAAATCTAAATTGTATATTTCAAAAAATCATAACTTAATAATTACTGAATGGATTGCTTCAATCAATACATCATCGGACAGGCCTTTAAAAACTCAACAAATGCTACACAAAGAGTTACCCCGTTTGTTCTTAACTTCACGCTCAAAATGTAAGTTGAACATTACGCAGCAGAAGCAAAGGGCTGGTCGTTCCGCTCCATTGACCACGTGCAAGCTTGCATGTACATGTAAACAGTACACACACTGGTCAAAGTCCACGAAGACTGTGCATTGCTGGCCCACATGTATATTGTACATGTACTGAAGCGTTATCCATGGTGGCGTTATCCATGGTGGCGCTATACCAAGTTAATGGTCCTTTGTTACTGCACTCGTCGATAAATGCAACCATCCTTCGGAAATCTACGTTGTTCGACGGTGGTCCAATGAATAGCTCATTGCATAACCTTCGTGTTAGCCTTTTTTTGGCTTGGTGGTAAATATCAACTGAACGAGTGTATTTTGCTGAACTGTTTTGGTGATTTGAATAACTTTTGATAACTGAGAAAATGCAATCGGAAAAAGGTCAACATAAATTTGACTCTGATCAACAACGGTTTTTATGCGAATCTAACTTTTAGATCCTGTTGAATACTTCAAAGAAATACAATGTGACTAGCGAAATACAATGTGACTAGCAAAATAAATTCAACATAAATTGCACATCGTGTAAACAGTAGGTTCTTATGCCCTTTTCATAATCATGACAAATGATGTTGCTTCACACATAAGGTAGCAAGCATGCGTAGTTTGATAACATTTATTTTTGAATTGTTAGTGATAGTCTTTTAATTTATCAGTTAAGCATGTTAAGTTTGTGACTATTTACATGAAAATTGTTATACATGTGTATCTAAACTACTTTATGGAGACTCATATACAGCAACGATATCACTTTCCCCCGTGTACACTAAAAGTATAAAAGTAATAGGTTTGCAAACGACTTTTTGGGGAAAATTAAAAAACTTTCAATATAAATCTGCTTACGCATTTTAGTAACATAACAGTGCCCCATACCCGAACACCTAGTGTTTGTTCTCACAAACACTAAATCTCTAGTTGGATATTGATTTTCCTACAGAACAGTTTGTTAATTTTTAGACTATTGAAAGGGCACTTGTTTTAAATCATAATGCAAAACGAAGGCAAATCATGAAGACGGCAAATCTAAGCCTCTCTTGAATTTTGACTTATAACATAATGATTTATAAGTTCTATTTCTACCTGTATGGTGCATCATACAGGAAATGAAGAATGCAACACAACAACACGTGGAAAATCTGTCACTGGATCCAAGACCATGCCGGTGGATGTGCTGTATTCTGAAGAAGAAAAAAACAATATTACAAAATAAACAAAGTATGACTCTAGGAAAATTAAGTCAAGCTGAAACTGTTAAAATAAACAAAAATCAAGACTTAAAACGTTTCATATTTATATAATAATACTACTAATTTATTTAATTTATATTGCGCTCTCTCAATGACCAACCTGTTCAAAGGGGGGGGGGGGGGTCAAAACAGTAACAACATTCAAACTTAGGAAATTGCACAAGAAAAGGTTAGTGGAAGGTGCACATATTGTTTTGGAAGTGAACAACTTATAAACAAAACCTACTTTACTTAACACAAACGTCATCAAAGTTGCCGACAAACATTCTTCAGTCGGACCATTTTCTGACTTTAGTGACACAGCCAACAATCATACCAATCCCCCAATTCTACTCCTCGACGATCACACTAAACGTTCTTTAGTTTTAAAAACATCACCAACGCCACCACTTGATGATAAAAGATAAACTTTATAACATAACTGTGCGTTAAATAAATACTCATTTTGAAAAGCAATGATTTTCACACAAAGCTTACCGTTTTATCACCGTGTGGCACCGATATAGCATCGATAAACACTGCCGTGGACGCCGTCCGAAACACCCATTCATGAGCTGATGTCAAGTCTCTGCTTCTCGGTGTTTGATAAACACATAACCAATGTTCGTCTTTTTCTGCTTGCATTTTCTCAAACAATTACAAGTCATACGAATCACTGAAGCAGGTGGTCATCTCAGTGAAACTTCGTCTTCAATTCCATATTGATCATTAAGCCATGAGAAGGGCGAATAGGGGAACAATTAGACGCTGAATATAAGCGGTATTTAGATCTATAATCTTAATAGTACGCCATTGATAATCTTGAACTACGTTGAATGTACATACGGTAAAGGCGCTTCGCCGCTCGCGCTGGTCTTTTTTCGTGCGTGATATCCGGGCCGGGGGTGCCGCGGTGCGCCTTGACTAAAGGCTAGCTTCCCGCCACATGAAACAACAATGACGACACTGAACTGCAGCTTGCATCAGTTTCAACGTTATGTGTACATAATGTTTTGTCAATCAAAGTGGGGGGGGGGGGGGGGGGTACGAGTGGGTAGTTGCTCTTCATTGTCCGGTTTTGACCATATATTAAGGTCAAAATGTTGTCATGTCTGTGTTCAGAAGTTTGAGCACGACTAACGTTCTACACCCTGATACAAAAATTATGCTGAAATGATCAGTAGTTTTAAAGATATATATAAGATAGGATAATAAGAAATTTTCAACTTCCGATTTTAACCGGAAGTAAGTTCAAATGTTGGACGGGTTCTGTGTAGCGTTTGTCGAACTTTAAATGAGCTATCCGATGATGTGTAGATTATAAAAAACAAACAAATGGTTCATGAGTTATGCTTTTTACAAATATTAAACTTTGATTTATTATAATTCGATGCCCGATGACGTCATCATGACGTAAATAGGTTTGTGTCGTCTTGATAGTGAAGTTCAACTATCTGTTGAGTTTCATTGTTCAATTCAATCTCAATCTTGAGTTATTCCGTAGATAAGCTCGAAAGTGTTTTTTGAAGAAAAAAAACGAAGGCGAACTTCGACCTAGGGTAACGACCCGGAAGTTAAGGTCATGTGAATTTGGCGTTAACTTTTCAAATGTTGCCCGTGTCTTGATCTATCATATGCCCAAATATGAATACTGTAGTTGTAATATTCAGAGACATACAGGCATTGGCATGAGGGCACTTTTCGAGCTAAAATGGCTTGTAACTTGACACCTGATGACGTCATCATGACGTAAATGAAACGGTTTCGTCTCCTAATGGTTATCTAACTATGGTTAAAATTTCAAGTTTATATGAGCTTGGGAAGTGTGCTTTTGTTAGCGAACAAGGGACGGCCAGAATCTGAAGAAGTAAAAAATAAAAAAAACGAACAATAACAAGAGGTGTTCGTCGCTACGCTCCGCTCCGAACACCTAAAAAGTAAGAAAAAAAACCGGAACAAAAACAAGAGGTGTTACGGGCTGTGTGCCCGAACACCTAATTAGATTAGTGGTGGTGCAGGTGACATGACCCCTTGTCTTGTGGGGGGTACCACCAGTATGGCTGGTAAAGGAGTCTGATTCCCTGATGTGTTGTCTAACAAACGATGCGTTTTGGATGTGTTGGAACACCTAAAAGTACCCTGTGGCAAAGGGGGATTAATTAACATCATCAATAACCCTTTCAGTTCATGGGAACGAGTTTGGCCCGTCGCTGTTGAGCTTCTCTTGTGAGGTCATCGGCAATGAACACTTTCGAGCCTTTTAGCTCCCCTTTAGATTCATGATTTCCTGCTTTTTCTTCCATGAACCAAATTTAACAATAATGGCTCTGTCCTTAGAGTCTGAACTCCAACTCGGTGTACACGTTCGATGTCTTGCTTCAGGCATTCAACTTGTAGTTTTTGCTTAAACAGCTCAAGTACAAGGGACTCTGGATTGTCGTCTGGCACCTCAGGAATGCCAAAAATGCGTACGTTGTTCCTACGGGAGTATGCTTCATTTCTTTCGATTAGCAGGGCGTGGCTCATAAGAATGTTTTCAACATCGGCGTTCATGGATTTCTCTTGTTCTAGGCTTTTAACACGGTTCTCGAGACAGGTAAAATTATCGTTTACCTTATCGATCTCAAACTGCAAGCTTTCATGAATTTCGTTGAGTTTCTTGTCGATAACCTCGTCTAGTGTTCGCTTAAAGTCAGTTGCAAATCCGTCAATCCTCTCAACCATGCGACCTTCCAGCGATGTAAGTTGGGTTTTTAAGTCCATAATTGCAGCAAAAATATCTGGAGTGTCACTGGCTTTTTCCTGCATCACTGCCTCTTTCCTAGTAATCTTACTAGCCATGTTTCATATAGGTCTAGAGCAGCCCTATATCAACGAATTACTTCGGCACAGAGCGTAAGGAGCGGCGAGCGGAGAGCGTAGAAAACATGATGTTCACACTTCCGCGACTTCGTTTAATGTGGTTATGGAAAATTATATCAGGTTTGTTGCCCCAAAATTTGAATCTGAGAAACGTTTCTGCTTCCTGCGTGGACATTATTCGCCCCGGATTTTCAGCAATATCTCAAAAACGCTAATACCTTTTGAAAAGAAAATTTTCATTACCAAACGTATACAGACCCTTTAACTAACTGTTTGTCGTAGGGAATTTGTGCAAGTTCATTGCGGCATTGCAACGGGTGATTTGTGGGTATTTCCCTGTACTTCAGACGGAAACATCTCTGGAGTGATTCGTAGCTTTTTATCGGTGAGCTTGAAAGTAGTTTCTCCGCAGAGAATTACCAGAGGTTTGTCAGGGAATTTGTGCACCTTCACATCACGTGCATAAAATTATATTCACTGTGATAACTTGGCAAAGGTGATTTGTTGGGTATTCTATAGACCTTATGCACATGACGCCATTTGAGTAGGGCGCCCTCTCCTAGAGGTCAAAAGGAGGTTGTTCATTGGCCAAAGCTGTGCGCCGCGCATACAAATCTGTGCGTTTCCATTGTTTCATCATCGGTTTACCTCCCAGATGGCCGCTGGATCGTCAATGCATAAGGTCTATTAACATTTTCTGCGTAATTTATTTAAATTATTTTATCTTTATTTTATGTCATAGTACATTCAAAAACGCAAGCTACATGACAAGGCAAAAATACCAATTAAAACAAGTCAAACAGATTAGAACCAGGACCAGGCAGAACTCTGACTGATATGTCGTTTATTGTCAGTGAGCTTTAAAAAAAACAGTTCATCTAGACTTTACTTATCCTAAATCCTGTCTGTAAATCACAGAACAAAGAGAGTATAACCATAGTAACATCAGGAGCACGCTATTTGTATTGCACGATCAATGCCGTTATGAAGAATGCAACGAGGTGTTATGGGCTGAAGCATAGCATACATTCACAAGTGAAACTAGTTTACAGTGAGACTCATAATGTCCTAATTTCACACAATCTTCAGTCAGTATGTGGAACTTTATCACGCCTCAAAACACCCATTCATTAGTAACATTATCAATGTATAGTGAAAGAATAAGCTGTAGCCTTGACGTGTGTGATAGGTACCATGGCAAGTTTCCCGGGTCAATTTCTTTCATTGCAATATAAAATGCAGACTCATCTGTGTGAACCAGGGTAGCTAGGTGACTGGGACAATAATTGTCCCCGGTTGGGTGAAGGTCCCCAGTTGGAAAGTGTATACAACATCAATGCCGGCTGTGACCAATAAGTTCAAAAACGAACAGAAGAGGGACAATAGGAGGTCCCCGATTGCAGGCGTCACACACATTACGTGTATGTGCATGATCTCATCCCCTCAACTAATTCCCTAACCTCATAGTCATAATAGTTAGAAACAAGTACAGGAACTGTGTTATTATAGTGTATATCCTTTCAAGCTATTTATTTTTGTGGCATTGCTTATATAGTGATGCACGTTTTGCATTGAACTTAATGAAAGTTCGAAGGTCCAGTTTTTAACCAACTTGGAATAATGGAAGATTTCTTGTAATCCATGCGATAATAACAAGAAAACAGGGCGCACATTTTTTTTACGTATCTTGCTGGACAAACACTACTACGTGTACTGTAAACACAACCTAACTTTGCTTAAGATATAAAGGTCTCCACTGTACGTAGTACTTTTGTTTGTATAGTGTGAAGTCCACACGAGAGATCAGTAATTTTTTTGTACATTGAACATGCGTACATCTGCGAGTTTTAAAAACAACGATTGTCACTTGACTGTTTCTTATCTACTGATTTGATCTCGATGTTTTACTCAGATTGCAAAACTAGATTGGCTTACTATAGGTCGCTATAAAATTACAATGGACAAGTTAAAGTTACGTATTGCAAAACCAGATTGGCTTATGATATATAGGACTCTATAAAATTACAATGGACAAGTTAAAGTTACGTTGAACTATACCTGCAGTAGCGATTGACTCAAAGGTTAAATCCGCTGTTCTAGCTGTACTTCAGGCTGCAGCAGGGGCGATTTGCAATCCACACGAAATGAAGCTTCAGAATATCGGTAATCGATGCGATGATGAGACACTAATCTGCAGATTGTTCGATTCTATTCCTCCACAATAGCGGATTCAGACAACCCGTTTTACATTTAACCGCTCTATGAACTTATCCAGACCTCCGAAGCGTCAGTCTACAGCGCTGAGGGCAGCATCGGCTACACGGCGGTCTGATGAGACCCTTTGGTTTAACAGTGGCGTATCGCACCCTGATTTTGCAGTGTGTGAACTTTTAACACCGTCGTTTTGATTGAGGCTTTCTCTCGCATACTGTACACGAATTGATTGTGGATATGCAAATAATACAGGGGTTGGCCCCAGTGTATTTGCTGTGGTGTTTAAACATGTATGATATGGTAATGCTGTCCAAGGTCAATCGGTAACCTAAATAATTTTGTTTTCCGTGTCGGTAGGGGTAGGTATCCACATTCAAACCGGGACCTATAACAAAAGGGACAATAGGTCCACGGTTGCTATCACAAAGGAAAGCATTGTGGTCCACGGTTGCTATCACAAAGAGTTGAACAAAGTAGGGTGCACGATTGCCGGTATTTACACACTTGTGTGTGTGTGTGGTTTTTGTTTTTCTGGTTTTCTATCGTTCTTTATTGATAAGTCTGCCCTTCGCTACAGGCATACACCGTAAATCAAAATCAGGGAAATAATTACATTGCCCTGGCGAAAGTCCGTGTTGAAAAGTAAAGGGATGGTTCTGAAATTAAGGTACTATAACGGCTGCGATCGATCGATTGGTAGGGGCGCCAGCCGCACGACTCCCCGTCGGAGCACTGCTGGCTGCCCCCCTGCAGGCCGATCGTGGTAATTACCCGCTCGCTAGTGAGGCGCAGCTCCTATCGTTCTTGAGGTGCAGAAAGGGCTCTCCCTCAGAAGCCAAGAAAGACAGATATTCGGCTACCTTGTGTAATTCAAAGTTGTGTGTAAGAAAACCCCCGGTCAACGCTGCAGTACAATAGCAGTGTGAAGAACGTTGCGTTTAAAGGGACACGTTGCCTTGGATCGGACGAGTTGGTCTATAAAAAGCGTTTGTAACCGTTTGTTATGAAATGCATATGGTTAGAAAGATGTTTTAAAAGTAGAATACAATGATCCACACAAATATGCCTCTAAATTGCGTGGTTTTACATCGTGAACTAAAACGGTCGGCCATTTTGTGGAGTCAAATTGTTGACTCCCTTAATGGTGGACCGTGTTGTTCGCAAAGTAAAAGGAAAACAACGCAATTTCGAGGCATACTTGTGTGGATCATTGTATTCTACTTTTAAAACATCTTTCTAACCATATGCATTTTATAACAAACGGTCACAGACGCTTTTTATAGACCAACTCGTCCGATCCAAGCTTGCAACGTGTCCCTTTAAGTAAAAATGTGAAGGGTGGATCCAGGAAACAGGAAAGGGGCGTGTACTCGATCAGCGCGCAGCTCGCTTAGACTTGTTTTGAAGTCTAAGATCGCGGTTATTTCTCTTCACCATGCCAGCCACGCAAAACTCCCCCGCAGATTAGCTATCACGCGCGGCTCTACTCGCGTTCTCAGACTTGACCCTCTCGTGTAATACCGTCGGGATATATTCATTTATTCACAACTAAATAACAACACCACGCATGAGAGACGACCAGTCAGTATGCCACAAAACTCAAGTTGGCTGCGTCTATTGCCAATAGGTTCTAACCACTCATTGTTCTTATTTGTGTAGTGCTTTGTGTATGTATGCTATTTGTAATTTATGCACAATATGTTGAAAAATAACCTGTTCCTTACTATACGAAAAACCGTGTTACCTATAATTTGAATGGATACTGAATGTCATTTTTCCCAACGTTTTTTATTTATTTTGAATTTAAAAACTAGAATCACTCTAAGGTTGTTTATACCAAACTGCAAGTTGAATCACTCTGAGCAGAGGCAGATTAGCTAGTCATGTGCATCATTAATGTATTACTGTACATTATCCCGTGTTATAAACGGTTAAATTTGAATTGAGGTTCTGACCAATCAGAGCGTTCCGTCCACTTTTGGACTAATTCGTCATAGGGTGTGAACAAACCGATGAACAAGATTCACAAGTCTGTGATCGTGAGTTAAAGACGGAGGCCAATCCACAAGAGGGCGCTATTTCATGTAGTAATGTATTGGCTATCAGATAGACTGAAAACCGAAATCACAGACTTGGAACCAAGCCTACGGCTCGCTGCGAAGAGCCCCGGGAGTTTGTCGTTTTGGTTGTGGTTTTTAAACGACAATGCCCTCTTTTGCATTATGAGTCTTTCTGTGTTATGTTTTGAACGTTTTGCACATTTCTGCTTGTTTTGGTTCCATCCCATGAAAAGGTAAGACGTCCTTCAGCGATTAATCAAGAGGAGAGTGCGAGTCCGATGGGACATCACAATGCTATATGGGGGTCCGGGGTCCGTTCATTCAAGGGCCTCGAAAAATAGCATCAATGCTCTTTTGTGCATTCTTAACTTTTATTTGTTACACTTAGAATCGTTTTTGTGCTTTGATCTGTTATACTTTTCTACCCTGCAAGAAGCATATTTTTTGTGATTTGCTCCGTGGAGCGAAGGTGCTCACGCGGTAGGCATATTATGTAATTAGTGAAATTGACACATGAAACAGCCACAGGGTAAAAAAGAAACCGTAGCCAGGTCACCTATATATACCCTGAGGGTATTTCTGGGTCAGGATTGTAAACAAACAGATCTGGTTTCCATTCACAGACATATGACAAAGAGCATGTGTTCATACTATGGCGGTAATTTTTGTACACAAGGGAATTGCCGCCTTGGCGCAGATCCACTTTGTGACAGCTGGCCTACCCGGTGAACGACCTCTAGGGCAAAATCGGTTCAGCCACTTTGTTAAGGGGTGTTCAGGGTTAGATGAAAATTAATTTCAGCGCAAAAAAAAAAGTGTTGTAATTAACAAAAACAGAAAAATTGTCCTACCGCTTGAGACCATTCGCTACTTATAGGGTTAAAGAATTGTTCTTTAATACAGGCGCATGAAATTATGCACTGCAAAATAAAATGGAGTACTATAAAAGGACACCATGGGTGTTGTCACATTATAGATACCGGGGAAATGGGAATCAAAATTTACACTGAAGTGTTTTAAATTTAACACTAAATATGCCAACACAATTACATTGTAGTTATGTTAGCACCATTTTGTGTTAATTTTTAATTTATTTCGTTTATTTAAATGTGACATCTTCCTTGGTGTCAATTTTAACAACACCCCTGTGTGTGCAGTGTGTCCCCTCGGATATGTGTGTCCCCCCCCCCCCCCCCCCCCCCCACCTCCTGTGCCCCTGACCTCCTTCAGCAATGTACAGAAATGCCTGTTTACCAGGGTGCACCACCCTAAATGCGTGAAATGGGCCAGTATTCATGCGCCAAGCTCCTCTTAATTTGTAAACCAATAGTATATTTTGAATTATAACGTTTTGGGGGTCATGCAATTAATAGATTGTGTAAATATAAGAATCTATCACAACCCGTGGGTTCTGTGCTTCAGGTTTTGAGGAGACTTGATAAATTTAGGCGTTAAAGTTAGCCCTATTTGACCGGGGAAGTGGAGAAGTGCTTCACGAAAACTGGCAGCAAGTCCGTTTTTAGAAAAAACACATTTTCGTGTGGTTTTTTTCTGGGGTAGTTAGCAAATAATTATTGCAAACGGCTGACCTGCCAAAAATTGAAAAGAATTCAGAAGTTCATCAGTCATCCGAAAACATGTTTGATTGGTTTTCAAGAGGCTGAGAGACTTACACGATTTGTTGAGTATTTTTGAATATTTATCATTTAGCATTGGTTCCCATGGGATTTTATTAATGTGGTGCAACCACCAGCTGTAAAGTTTGGGGTTAAAGCGCCCTCATAAGGCAGATTGGGGGGGGGGGGGGGGTAAGCCTAGGTCCAAGTCAAGCAACCCATTTTCACAATGAAGTATATAATGAAATGACTGTTTCCTTTGGCATATTGCATTTTACTAATTAATTGCCTCTGAATTGCCTTGTGACATTGTGAGGAGCCCTACTTCTGCTTTCTTAACCAAGTGTTATTTTAATATGTATTTTTTCCAGTTTGATATTTCTCAATGTTATTAATGTTTCTCACTATATTGTTCCAATAGTTGACTGTTTTTGCTGTAGTTAAAATGTGTTGTCTCTTTATAGTGCATCATATTGATGCAGTCACTAATCACATATTGATGAGTGGTGGCGCTCTTTGTTTTTACTCACTCTTGTGTGACCTCCTGACCTCAGTGAGCTATTGAGGGCGTAATTTACATTTTGAGAAATTACTATAGGGCGCACCCCTCTAAATGATCTCCCATAGGAACCAATGCTAAATGATAATTATTCAAAAATACTCAAAAAATCGTGTAAGTCTCTCAGCCTCTTGAAAACCAATCAGACATATTTCCGGACAACTAAACTTCAGAATTCTTTTCAATTTTTGGCAGGTCAGCCGTTTGGAATTTTTGCTAACTACCCCAGAAGAAAAAAACACGATTTTTTATTTTTTTCCAAAACCGACTTGCTGCCAGTTTTCGTGAAGCACTTCTCCACTTCCCCGGTCAAATAGGGCCAACTTTAACGCCTAAATTTATCAAGTCTCCTCAAAAGTTGAAGCACAGAACCCCCAGGTTGTGATAGATTTTTATATTTACACAATCTATTAATTGCATGACCCCCAAAACGTTATAATTAAAAATAAGTTGTGGGTTTACAAATTATGATAAGTAGCTTGGCGCATTAATTCTGGCTTATTTAGTGTGGTGCACCCTATAAGGGCACTTAATTATTCTTTATGGTTAAAAAATTATGCTTAAATTGTTGAGAATAAGTCACTGACTTGATATCTGAAAAAAAAAAAGTGAAATGTTATTGCGTTCGTCTACAACAAGGTCCAACATGTTGGAGCATTTACATGTACTCTAAGCAATGCGAGAAGAAAAACCTGCACGACACACTGTGTACATTCTAAGGACAAGTCAGAAGTTATATCCAAGTCCTCACTCAAAAAGTTATTAACATGTCTCTTTTTTTATCACAGGATCATAAAAACCTTACAAGTTATTTAATTAATCATTAAGAAGGGGTTAATTGGCATGAACAAGCTGTAAAAATGGAAGGGGGCTGGCCGGGGGGGGGGGGGGGGGCACATTTTGCTTTCCCTTAAATTTTTCTAACCATGCATTCATATTAGTCTAAAATGGGGAGCTTTATAAAATTTAGAAAACACATAGGTCACTTTTTGTACATTTAACTGCCCTTTCAAATTTTATTCTACCTCTGGAACGGGGTAAAAGGGGAAAGGGTGGGCGGGGCGTGGGCGGGGCATGTTGAAAAAGGCCAAACCATTATGATTGTTTCTGGTTGATGGGGACAAGTTATAACTCTATCCAGAAACAGATGGCTATTATCTTAGACAATTCCCCTGGGATGGGGGCCTTTTCACAGGTCCTACTGTCCAATATGGAGCATTGGCAATGGTTTTATCTTGATGAATTTTTGTGAAATTTATCTGAAATTGAAAAAAAATAAAAAAATAAAAAAAATAAAAATATTTTGGCATATCGGCCGAAATTTGTGCGTTCAGCGTAGTGTCGGCCCTGATAGCTAGCTTGTGCATCGGGAGAACTCTAAAAGTATTTTTGCTTTAGACCACAACTAATGTGAGATCACTTATGATGGATGCCATTCAATGTTTGTAACAAATCCATTGCCATAAAAATGGGTAGAGCTAGACGCGGCATTTTCAAGATGCAAAAAACTTGGTTCAAGCCGAAAAATAAATTTAATTCACTACAAGACAAAGGCAGTGAAACTCAAAGTATACCTACACCACGGTATGTCAGGCCAACCCATCAGCAGTTGAGTTTAGCCGCCCCAAATACAGAGCGAGGAGATTTCTGCCACATTGCAGCACAGATGGAACAAGACAACCGCAGAAATGTGATGCTCCTTCGCCCAAAAGTTGTAGAAATGGCTCCAGTTGACAAAGATCCAGCTCAAGGGAGTGATCCCAATAGCCAACAAATGTGGCCAGCCACTGCCCAAGAGAGGAACTGATCACCAAGGAGGAGGTTATCGTTTTGTAGACATCAACTCAGCTCTAGAGCTGGGTGCACAAGCTGTACTTGATCATCAACAAACACATCCTAAGTGTGATGGTCAACCTAAACTATTGGCTGAGGCAGAAGAGCGTAGAGGTTTAGCCGTCTCAGAGGTAATGTCCTGCAAAAAGTGTGGTTTTAAAACACAAAAGACAAAACTTTACAGTGAGATAGCTAACGAGGGTAGGAAGCGGGGACGACGCACTGCAACCCCAAACATGTCTTTCCAAGTTGGCCTGCAGAACACTGGCATTGCAACCGCAGGTGCGAGGAGGCTCTTGACATCAATGGACACAGCTGTACCATCCACTAGTGGGCTGCAAAAAATTTCGAACAAATGTGGTGAAATTATCAAAAATGAAAATATCAGAGACATGGCAGACAAGAGGAAACTAGTGAAAGACATCCGTGAGCTCTAAGGCTTTGAACGAGAAAGTCCAATTGCAGTTGAAATGGACAGGCAGTATAATAATCCCCTGCGCAACTGTAGGAAAAAAACCCCATTTGTTCCTGCAACACAGACAAGAGACACCGTGTGCGAGAACGCAACTACTTCAAAGTTTGTTATAATGTACCATCAAGAAAACAAGCTTTGTAAAAGTGGTGAAATGTCACCATCATCATTCGGTCAACAATGCACATCCGCTAAGCACGGCGACAAGTGCACAGCTACTCGTCCAGTGCATTTCAATATGGGAGATGAGAGAGAAGGGGGTGTTCGATGTGCGACTAAACTTTTGGAGTGCACGGAACCAGTTCTTGTGGATAGAATAACAACAGACGCTGACGGCTGTCTAGCAAAAGGAATGAATTCTGTCATGAGAAGAAGAACGGGAAAGGAAATGGAAAGTCTGCTGGACCCATCCCACTTGAACCGCTCGCTTTGTGCGGCAGTCAGCCGAGCAAACTTTAGCAGTGACATGTTCCCTGGGAACAGTGCAAGAGACCGAAACAGAGTACAGGACCGATTTGCTGATGACGTGAGTCACAGAGCACAGGCTGAGGCACACCATATTTCCATTAAATGCGGAAATGACACAGCAAGCATGAAAAGACTGGCTGCAAAGGCGATTGATGCAATTCCGAACTGCTACATGGGAGACCATGAGAAATGCAAACAAAATTCTCATGTTTGCAACGGTAAATACAAGTACCCATACCTCTCTCGCTATGTCCGCGGCAGTTTTTTTTTAACATCTAAAGATGAGGAAATCTTTAAAACAATTTTGGAAAAACGCATAGGAGACGAAGCGATAGAGAGAACCAAGTACAGAACAAGTTCCCAGAAGTCTGAATCCATGAATCATGCCTACGCCATGACAAATCCAAAAGGAACACTAACCTTTTCAAGGAACGGAGCTTCAAGAGATCACAGCGCCATCCATCTGGTGAACAACCAACATGCAAACTCTATTATCAAAAAGTGTGAGGCAACTCATTGCCCCATTACTGCTGGATCACCCGCTGCAAAAGCCCTCGATGCAATGGACAAAAAACAACAATATCACAAAAAACGTGTTATGGGAAAGATCTACAAAAAGCGACGAGCACAGTGTCGAGCTGAACGATATCACACTTACTATGCTAAAAAAAAATTGTATCAACCTGGCCAACTAAATCCAAAGTCACAGGACACTAACTCATCGTATAACTATGATGGGCCAAAGATTCACAAGGAGCACAATTACAGCAGAATGTTCTCAAAATGGAAAAACCGATAGAGTGTAACTCTAATTGAATCACTTGACTTTTCCGGAAACTTGACATTCATAATAATGCAATGTTTACACCTCCCCCACTCTTCTTGTTCAGTTATTAGTTAATACCAACCATGCCATGTAATGTATGATGATGATGATGTTTACAACATGTTTATTTCTTCCTAATTGAGGAAGCAACCAGCCGCTGTTGACCCATGATTTTCTTGAAAGTGACTTACCATCACAGTCTCATCAAATAGTCATACACGATAGTCGTACCGTCGATCGTAGTTTGTCCCGTCTTACACACTGTATACTGTTAAGTGTGTAGGAATAGGATGCCTAAAAAAAAAGCAAGCCACTCTTTGAAAACGTTGAATTATTCTGTTAACAAGTGACAATGTTATTGCTATCTATATTTTATTATAATTACTGTTTGCAGCCAGAGGAGTGATGTTTTCACGAACAATAAAAAAAAACGGCGATAACTGACGAAAGAAGTCTCAAACAACTCATTTCTGTCACGCCTGCAATTGTAAACAAACGGCAGACATGTTTAAATCCCAACAAAAATGGCTGCAAGGGCGCCACCATGTTGTATATATAGGGCGCACCCCTCTAAATGATCTCCCATAGGAACCAATGCTAAATGATAATTATTCAAAAATACTCAAAAAATCGTGTAAGTCTCTCAGCCTCTTGAAAACCAATCAGACATATTTCCGGACAACTAAACTTCAGAATTCTTTTCAATTTTTGGCAGGTCAGCCGTTTGGAATTTTTGCTAACTACCCCAGAAGAAAAAAACACGATTTTTTATTTTTTTCCAAAACCGACTTGCTGCCAGTTTTCGTGAAGCACTTCTCCACTTCCCCGGTCAAATAGGGCCAACTTTAACGCCTAAATTTATCAAGTCTCCTCAAAAGTTGAAGCACAGAACCCCCAGGTTGTGATAGATTTTTATATTTACACAATCTATTAATTGCATGACCCCCAAAACGTTATAATTAAAAATAAGTTGTGGGTTTACAAATTATGATAAGTAGCTTGGCGCATTAATTCTGGCTTATTTAGTGTGGTGCACCCTATAGGTGCGTGTGCCAATGTAGTCTTGGCCCAAGACGTCAGTGATCGATAATGGATAGTGTACTGCGCTCCGTTACAACTCGTTACAGCGCGCCCTCTTGTGGCTTGAATTACCCAACTTGACTAGCTCACACTAACGTCTTGGGAATCTCGTAGCGCTGGCTTAACTTTTTCATTGTTTTCTCCCTAGCCTTTCCTAGGGAGCCAATCAGCGCGCGATCGTTGTAATAAATTTGCATAATTACTTATGTGACCCAGGGTCATGCTTCAGCTGCATACGGCGATCAGAGTGCATGCAGTAAAGTAATGGCTGCCAGCTGTGAGCGATTCTCACTAGAATTTAGAAAAGAAACACGCTCGTGAAAAACTAAAAGTCAAACTAATTAAACCAAAGCAGTCATGAGCTATTGATGATGTTCTAGATGGCAACTACCTGTTCGTCTGCTTACAAACCGGCTTCGGTGTAAGCTTATTTTCCATTCATTTACCACTTGTCTTTAGTGCGATCAGACTTTTGCACGGTAGTGTGTACACAATGCCCAAACGAGATAGAGATTCAGTCGTCGCAGTTTGTGGATTCACAATCACAGATGAACATTAGGAGAAGGCTGCCATGAGTGCCAGAGGCAAATATTGTTTTTTTTTACCAGTCCCGAAGCCCTCATCAGCATAAAATGACGTGAATTTCTGCAGTTGTACTCGGTGTACAGGCTTGTCTGCGGTTTATCACAGGAGAGTCACATTATTGGTCACAAAGTACGTGGTGAGTTATGAGAGAAATTCCATTTTGTTTTACTTTTTGTTCAATGTGGATAAAACTGAATTGAATAATAGAAAGCCACATAGTTGTCAGTCGTAGTCGTACTCTCCCAGAGTCCCGGCAGAGAGGGGCTAGTTTAGTAATAATAACATATGCGGTTAGAATATATGAGTACATTGCATTTTCTTTTTGAGGTCGAATAAATAATAATAATAAATTATTTTACCTAAGGCACTCCTGACAAAGCAAGTCATATTCCGAATGCACAAGTATGCATTATCCATTGATTTGACACTGGCTCAAATTGTTGATTTGTGTCTGATATCTGCCTTCCATGTATTGTTGAAGCACTCGTTTGTAATCAGTTATTTGCAATGATGATCGTATTATCCTCCATGTTCAAGGGTTGCGTATTGCGATCATTTCAACTAGCAATCGGTAAAACATCATTAACAACCCCCAACTGAAAAAAGTAAAAAAAATTGATCAATTATAAATAAACAAACAAACATAAATAAATTATTAAATGTGTACAGTGTTCAAGCTTCATATGCATAATAGAGACCACAAAAGCGCTTGAAGTGATCCATCCAATATACATTATTGCATATTAGTTTCCATTTATTCTTCTCTAATAATACACACCAAGATCTGAGCGTATTGTATTTATTTTATTTTTATTTTTGCAGGGGCCAGTGATCATCAGGAAAGAAATCAGCTTTCAGAAAATTGTATGCCAAGCTTGGAGAACTTAGAAGTTTACTTAAACCGGGAAGTATCATTGCTGCCATGACAGTGACAGCAAGTCTTGCCACACGATTGGCAATTCTTATTCAACAGGGACCGGTCCGTGACAATATCAAGCAAAACTCAAAGTTGTGGAAGAAATCTTTGGATGGCTTGCAGATGGGGCGCATCGTTATATACTGTCAGTCAAGAAAGATGTGTGCAGAACTGTACTGTTTTCTGCTGCAAGCTTCCATCATCACATCACAAATTGTTCAATATGCATCATACTATTACAGAGAGTGATGTTTACGATAAGTTTCTACGTAGCTTTTTCGACCCAGAGGGAGCTGTGCGCATACTCTTCGCAACCGTTGCTTTTAGACTGGGGGTTGATGTAAAGGGGCCCACAACTTTGTAATTTTTGGAACACCTGGCACCAAGTGAAATTGATGATTATGTACAACTAAGTGGAAGAGTTCGGCGTGATGAGAAACGGAGTCTATCAATTGTAATAAACTATCTTATAGAAACAAAAACACTTTAGGAACAGATGAAAAACTTCCTAGATACCCAACAATGCAGAAGAGCTGTGATACATGCAGCATTCCATGTAGCACTAGCAGGCTCACAAGTACAAGAACTTGTGCCACAATAACTGCTCAGTGCTGTGATAACTGTGCATTTTAAACTGCTGTTGTGGGGTATTTCTTGTTTTAGCCTGTTCAAACTTAAACATTTTCAGAATCACAATTCTGTGAAAGATTTGTCTTTGGCAATAGCCAAAAAAAATAATAAAATATGTGTTTGGGCCATTTCTCACAGATCAGTCTAATCAATTCATTATCCGCATAGTGTATGTTGCAGCTTATGGTGAATATGCTGAACCATGTGTTGTATTCACAGTTATTGAAGCATTTCAAAGTTGACTTGTTATATTCACTTTGGGCAATAGACCAGTAACTTAGTTATAGGTTCACCACAAGTCAGTCAGTCATAATTCAAGTAGGCAGCTATTCAATTATTTAAAGAAAAGCATTCCTTTGTCATTCTTCTTCATCTTCAGTGTGACACACACATATTAATGACTAAATTCTGCATTTCAGTGCAGCACAAGTATTTCAACAAACGTTTTGTTTTTGTGAGGCTTTTTTTATTGAATTTTTTTAATTTATTTAAGCCAACAACATTTTTTCCTATGTGATTTTTTGATCAAACATACTTGATGTTAGCAACTCACTGAAATGAGTGCTGCTTCCTCATTTTCAGAGCATCTCCAATATTTGTCCCTTTGCCCTCATAACAAAACAAGTTTGAACTAATTATGGTTTATATTCAAAATCACATTTTTGCCACCTATAGTAATAATAATAGTCATTATGGTGCATTCCAGTAGAAAGAGGCATTTATAAATGTTGTGATGTTAGAAATACATTGCGCTTTTTGCCCGTATTGTTTGTAGGCTCTTTGGAAATAATTTTAATTGAACTGTATCAGATGTTTTTATAGATGTATTAAAGTGTAAATAACATATTGACTATAATTATAAATATACAATGTGACAGAACTCACAAGAGAAATAAACTGACGTTCATGTATTTAAAAATATATAAACTTGTATGGATACATATATGTCAGGTCATGTACAGTATGTGTACTTCAGGCATCCACTGATATGGACTGTTTTATCATGGAGGAATAGGAACACACCTCCATGGTTTTATGAATTTGTAAAGAATTACTAGCTCTAAAATTTGACAGCAGTGAATTGTTCCAATTCGAATCCAAAAAAGTGGCTACACAATAGCACTAGTACTAGTAGTACAAGACTACGGCTATAGTACTTAGCAGGTCGTCTGTGATCGTTTCGTCGCAACAAATCCATAACATTTACAAACCTTTATAAACAGAAATTTAATACCGACGACATTCTCTAGATAAGCAGCAATTTCACATTATTTACTGGGGAAAATAGCTGGACGAGCGAAACCCTGCATAGTTATTTCTTTTGAGCAAACCTATTTAATATCGTGGGTCCGTCGTCGTCCGACTGCCTTATGCATGCTATTGCATGGGAGCTGCCATCTTGTTCGCGGATTTGATTGTTTGAATATTCATTAAGCAACCTTGACAACGGTCTTAATTTACATAAAAAGGCGACGCCCCCAATGCTGCCAGCGAGATTCCCAAGACGTTAGGCCGTATCCGAATTGGCGGCTACAGCTACGGCTACGGCTGTTGCTAAGGGTGTTGCTAAGGACGTCCTATACTTCAATGCACGATGACGCGGAAATCTAGCCGTAGCCGTAGCTGTAGCCGCCAATTCGGACACGGCCTAGTGTGAGCTAGTCAAGTTGGGTAATTCAAGCCACAAGAGGGCGCGCTGTAACGAGTTGTAACGGAGCGCAGTACACTATCCATTATCGATCACTGACGTCTTGGGCCAAGACTAGTGCCAATGAGGCGTTGGTAAACAACAGAGAAAAGTTCAGTGCCAAGGACTCAGAGGGTCACGAAATTGAATGCAGAACATTATGGCTCTGCGGTACTTACTGCTGAAAGGGGGGACTCCGGGGTACAGGTTTCCCAATGACATCAGTGTGCAAGTATCGTGAACCTTTCCGTGACACTGGGCAAATACAGAGGAGCAAGTTCGGATGTTATAACATTATTAGTCAATTTGCCGTTTAAATATCGTGTGTGTGGTCTGTGTTTCACTCGAACGTACGCGTTTTAGTCGATTGATTCGGCAAACATGGCGACCAACATGGCGACGACGAATCGAAGAGAGAAAAATGTATTGTTCCAAAACTCCATCTTGACAAAATGACGTAACTTCGTTAGTTGACTAGAGAACAGTGCTCCCTGAGCTATGAGGTTATGGGTTCAACCGTGCAGCGTTTGAGTGACAGCTAGATCGATTATGGTTAAGTCTAGTCAACTCTAAACAGCTAACCGAACTTGCTAGAGGCTGAAACACACCTTTTGTTCTCTTTTAAGCCTGAACTATTTGTAGGTTTTCTCTTTTTCTTTGCTCTTGATCTTGAAAATGAAATGGTACAAACATATACATGTACATCTTCCCTTACCAATGGGATTGTCATGGGATTCCAATTTTGTTCCCATTGATCCCCCAAGTGTCCTTGCTCTATGCATTGGGGAATCCCATGATAAGAGCATGGTATCCCATGGGAAGACCATGTAAACCCCCATGGGTTTCTCTCATTGAGTCATTGGTGTTCCCATGGGAATCCCATGAGAGAAGACCGAGGGATTCTGATTTGTTCCCATTTAGTCATTGGGGTTACTAATGGGGATCCCATGGGAACACCAAGGGATTCTGATTTATTTATTCCCATTGAGTCATTGGAGTTAGTTACATGGGAACGCCATGTGACTACCATGTTCTGAATGTGTTCCCATTGGGGCATTGGTATTCCCCAAAACAAGGGAGTAGAATACAGGGCCGGCAGAAGGTCCTGTGAAAATTTTGAGGGAACCATTGTTGGAGGTGTCGGACTAGTGTCAAAAGACCGTTTGTCAACAAATTTTGTTTACTCCGCCCAAAAAGATTCCAGGTTCCCTCTAGCCAAATAACCCTGGTTTGCAGCGTTGTTTCTAAAATAATCGTACCCACCCGTTTGTCCCAACCAGGCAAGGTCGTGTCCCGGGGACAAGGTCGTAAGATCAAAAGGGCGTTTTATAACGTGAAAGTTCAACGGTCGTTTGCGACGGTTACAAGCGACGACTTAATGGAGATTAACGTTACACCTAATAAATACAAACACGGGCCTAGCTACTCTTGATTGGCAACACTAGTTTTAGTTTTTAGAAGGCGCAACACAGACTTGCTCGGAAGGTCTGGCAAGTCCACCAGTCTGGATCCAGATGTTGGTTTGTTACATATTTATATCCCCAGTAGTTCGTGTTGCTATATCGTTAACTACTTTAACAAAACGAGCGTCGAAAGTAGCCAATTTTACACTGTACACGAGCACTGTGTCCACATGCCCAGAGAGATGATTGAAAACATCTGTTCACCACCTGGCTGTGAGTCTTTTAATGTTTTGCCGACGGTTTATGTGGTTAGAAAATGGGAGATAAGCTCTTGTAACTTATTAATTACGTGTGGAAGTCACGCCTTACAAGGTGCCGCGTTATGATCAGTCAAAAACAGATGCCTCGTTTGAGAAGCCGACCGCAAACAACGCAGAATGCATTCTGGGAAGCAAATGAATGATTCATTTTCGACGTCCATTCACAAGCTTCCCTCATTATGACCTTTGTACCATGCTTCCACGCATGCAAAAGATTTTAGTACTATGGCCGTTGAGACTGGTTGGACGAGTCCATTTTATCTGAGGGTGATGATCTTTTAAATGTTGTAAAAAACACTTAATCCTTACACAAGAAAACATTCGTAAATGATTGTTTTGCGTTGCTAACTGCTATAGTAATTTTAATAATTTAAATATGAAACCTATAGGCCCTATTGTTAAGTTGTTAGTGGTGATAGAGAAGGAATTTCAACGGTATATGGTCTATAACAATGCGTTTGTTTGCCGTACTGCTAAAGGGTTTGTGCACAATGCCATGCAGGGGCCTTTTGTATTAAATGTGTCCTTCATTCAATTTACTCCATAGTTCAATACATCGCACACCTGCAAGGGACAAGTGAGTGGATTTAGTTTGTGTGACACGGGAAACTTGTGCATATCGGGCCTACACAATCTACAGAGTTGCACGTGCCTATGCCATGTCTACAAAATTGTTCAGCATCGTTTGTGTGAAAGATAATGGCCAGCTTGTACGTCACTGTCACTGCAAGTACGCCGCAAAGTCTGAGGCCCACACAGAGATGATTGAAACCATCTGTTCACCAGTGGGCTGGGAGTCTTTTGATGTCTTGCCGACAGGTTGTGGTTAGAAATTGCAAAACAAACCCTCCTCCCATTTTCTAACCGCAGAAACTGTCGGCAAGACATCAAAAGACTCCCAGCCAGTTGGTGAACAGATGTTTTCAATCATCTCTCTGGGCCTTAGACTTATGGCGACTTAGCTCCCGACCTGTAGTGTCATTGACATTAACCAGGCGGCCATTAAATTGTTGTACATGCGCGATGAAGGGTTTTTTTTCACCCCCTCTGACCCAAGTCACCGACCCCTGTTGATTGCACCCCTTTCAGACTGTGTATAATATGGTACAGGGGACCCTATCATTGAGTATGGCATGGCCAGGATTTACCATGTGGGTGCTGTTATGTTTTTCTTGACTTGTGGAACAAGCCCTCTTAACTTATTAAATACAAGTGTCAAACATGTTCGACAAGCTGCTGGAAATCGGGGCAAGGCGCCGCAAAGTCTGAGGCCCACAGAGAGATGGATGAAAATATCTGTTCACCAATGGGCTGGATAGTCTTTCGATGTCTTGGCGACAGTTTATGTGGTTAGAAAATGGGGAAAAAAGCCCTCTTATATTAACTTGTTAAAATAAATGCAAGTGTCAAACATGTTTGACAAGGTTTGCAGTAACGTTGTTCAAAAACAGGTGCCTCGTTTGAGGAGGGTTTGTTTTGCAATTTCTAACCACAACCTGTCGGCAAGACATCAAAAGACTCCCAGCCCACTGGTGAACAGATGGTTTCAATCATCTCTGTGTGGGCCTCAGACTTTGCGGCGTACTTGCAGTGACAGTGACGTACAAGCTGGCCATTATCTTTCACACAAACGATGCTGAACAATTTTGTAGACATGGCATGGGGAACATTGCTCCGCCCACTCTGACCAAGTCACGGGCCCCTGTTGATTGACACCCCTTTTAGACTGTGTGTAATGGTACTACAGTTTAGGATTTCATGTAGCATGGGGCATGGCTAGTATTTACCACGTGCTTACGGTTAGGGTTTTTCTGAAAAAGAACTGGCTTGGGTTACATCATACGACCATGCTTCATGTAGCAAGAGTAACCATACTTCAAAATGGCTTCAACCAGTGTACACGTTGAAACAACCGCTGCATTAAAAATTCTTATTAAAGAAGAGAATGTTGACATTTCTGATGCAGAGTCGATATGTTCTGAGGAAAGTGGTGACGAGTTGATGGAGAGTGAAGCAGGCAGCAGTGATGACTATACTGGAGGCTATTATGGTGTAGATGAAAGTGATGAAGAAATTGATCAGGGCAGTGGTGATGGGGATAATGGAAGCGATGATGGTACTGATTATTCGCCTGTTCCAACCGCTCGACGCCCTGGAAAAAGACCGGCGAATGCCAGACTTAAAGGGCCGCCTGCGACACGTCAGCGTCAGCAGCCGGGCGCTGGGGCCAAGCCATTGCCTGCATCTGTCAAGGCCCCATCGGGTGACATCTGGAAGACGGATACCCCACCCCCTGCACGATCACCACAGAAAAACGTTGTGACAGAGGTAGCCGGACCGAGAAATATTGGAGGGAACAAAAGCAAACTCCAGCTATTCCAGCTTTTCATCACAACGGGGATGATGAATGTCATTCTCGCGAACACAAATCAGGAAGGTCTGAGACAGCGTGGGCTTCAGTGGAGCGACATGGCATTAATGGAATTACATTCTACCATCGGTCTCCTTCTGTTCTTGGGGCTGACCAAGTCTGGCCGCGACAATATCCGTTCACATTGGAGAAAGGGACCGTTCGCGAGACCACTTTGCATGGCCACCATATCGGGAACGAGGTTGCAAGACATTCTCACCATGCTGAGATTTGATGACAAGGCGACAAGTCAAAATAGAAGGTTGGATGACAAGTTTGCCCCGATTCGCGATATTTTTGATGATTTTGCAAATTCCTGCCGTCGCTACTACACCGCCGGTGAGTTTACCACGGTTGGCGAACAGTTGGTTCCGTTCAGAGGGCGGTGTCGATTCAGACAATATATGCCCAGCAAGACCGCCAAGTATGGAATAAAGTTTTGGTTGAACGTCGATGTGGACACTCATTATGTTTTGAACATCTCCCCGTACCTTGGGAAAGAAGGAGACCAAGTGACGACAAATGTTGGCGCGAAAGTGGTGAAGACACTTCTGGAGCCTTTATACAACACTGGGAGGAACGTGACAATGGATAACTACTTCACAAGCGCTACTCTTGCAAAGCACCTACTCACCAAAAACATAACTTTGGTTGGAACAATCAAGGGGAATCGCAGAGAGATCCCCGAGGAGGTTCGCCCCCAAAACACCAAGAAGAGACCTGCAAAATCGTCAGTTTTTCTCTTCACTGACGATCCTGATCTCACACTAGTATCTTTCATCCCAAGGCCCAATCGGAGTGTTCTCTTACTATCGTCCAAGCACCATGACAACAAAATCAACCCTACCACTCAGAAGCCGGACATGATTCACTTCTACAACTCAACCAAAGGTGGGGTTGATACGGTCGATCAAATGTGTAGTTTGTACACCTGTTCACGCAAGACTAAGAGATGGCCAATGGCTGTCTTTTACAACATGCTAAACCTTGCGGCATTGAACTCCTACATACTGTGGCACAGCCTCAATCCAGGATGGGCTCAACGCCACTCCCGCCATGAATTCTACTCGGACCTCATCATGGAACTTGTAAAACCCCAAATTGAGTTGCGAGCATCCAATCCAACTGGTTTGCACACTTTGACAACGAATTCCATGGAAATTCTGGGATTCAAAGTTGACTGGAAAAGTAAACGGAACCCCCCACCCCTGAGGGAACCTCACGATCGGAATTACCAATCGGGGGATTGCAAGGAGTGCCCCGCTCGTAGACAAGGAGGAAAACGGACAACAACGAGATGTTCGCACTGCAACAGTTTTGTCTGTACTGAACACTCCAAAAAATATGTATACGTCAGATGCAATTCCTGTGCTTCTGGGGAGCATTGAGCAAAACTTTGAACTGTTGCTCCGTTGAACTTGACCTATTGACCTTTTCAGTATGTTTGCACGTATTCAGAAACTTTCACTTTGAACTGTTGAACTCTTTTGTAACTACATTTATATATATATATTTTTTTATTTATTTGTTTACCCCCCATTTTTATATTATTATTATTGGCGAGCTGCGAAGCAGAGTGAGAGCCTATGTAATGACAATTTCCGTCTGTCCGGCGTCCGCATTCAATAAATGTTTTCTATTCTGAGCCTGATCTATTTAAGTAGATGCATCTACTCTGGTAAATGTGAATGACCACTGTATACCATGCCAGATATATTGCAGAGGGTGTCCCTTAACACACTTTGAGTACATGTACTTGTGTTGGAAGTGTGTATATGATTATTTTCAATAATTGTTCCTCGCCTGTTTATAACTATTTTTTTAATACTATTATTATTGTTTTTATTATTTGTTAACCTCCCCAACCCTTTTCAGTATTTTAGCACGTATTTAGAATCTTTCACTTTCATATAGTCTTGTATTCTTCTTGTTTATAATATTGTTTTGGCGTCCAGAAAATCAGAAAATAATATTCAAAACGAGAAATGAAAATAATTGGTGGTCCACTCTTCATTTCTTTTGTTAAGTTCTTTATTTTTAACTAATTAAAAGCAAATATTATAAATATACAAACAAATAAGTTTAAAATAATACAGGTAACACTAACACCTGATACGTAAAGCAACACAATTCAATGCACATTTATTTTTCATGCTGACAATGACAATTAAACATACAGTTGAAACAAATAACAATGAGTATAATTATGAGAAGATGGATGCCACTTAATTCAACAATAAGATTTATAGAAATTTCAAAAATAGGCCTAATATCAAGTGTAATTAACATGCTAGCCAACATGCAGGGAAAAAAGTTAAGCATAATGCTTTTGTACATTTCCCTGTGACAGACAAGGACTTGGACACGACAAGGACAAAAATAACAATGACAATGACAATGACATTGAGACCAGACCAGTCAAATTAAATAATTATCAAAACAAACAGTCTTTGTACAAGTGTGTACTAGATCTACAAATAGCTTAAGAAATCGTTGAGAAATTGCGAAGCAAGCAGCATCCCCCCCGCCCCCCAATAAAAAGATAATTACACATGCAGCATATAAATTATAAGGGGAGCTTTCTGAAGGCAGTTTCCTTGCTCTATGATATTAGTATTACGCGTATTTGACACGGACACAATCCCTTTTCTAATGCAGGTCTGCATAGATGGATGGAGGTCCCCCTATATGGACACACCTAGAATTTAGAAAGGATTGAAGCATTCAGACAATTCATATGTTGGTTTACCACTGATTTGCCACCAAAAAAAACACCCAAAATCAAAATGCTCCTACATTGATGATTGATTGTACATTATTTCTTTCTGAACAGTAACTGCCATACACTGCGAGCAGTACATACAACACTCGCTGTTTGAAACATAGACACAAAACATTGGTAGACAGCGCACCAGTCTGTTTGGAAACAGCCTCCGGGAGGCACTTTTTCCCCCTTTTTTAATTACTGACAAATGTTTGGGCCAATTCCGCTGAAACTACATGTAGTCCTCAACCATGCCTGAATGAAACCCTCTAGTTTGACATGCTAAAGCCACCTTTAATATTGAGTTCAATACAGGTCAGGCCTATTGTGGGATAGTTTGCGCTCCAGCCAAAGCTGATTCATTTGTGTACATAAGCCCGTTGGGTTGTGCGCGGATCTAAACCCTTTGAGTTTCACCGCTGCCCAGTTGGGCAAAGCTCAATGCTATGAGTCATCCTTGTGAAAAACAGCTGTTTCCAGACAGACTGGTGCTGTCTACTACTGTTCTATGTCCATGTTTCAAAGCGACTGTTTTATGTATTGCTCACAGTGTATGGCAGTTAAGAAATCGTGCACATTCGCGATTTGTTTCACAACATTGCATACGTGTGCGCACATATTCGCGAATTGTTTCACGACATTGCATACGTATGCGCACACATATGCGATATGCGATGTCCCTTCAGGGCCACCATATGTACATGTAGACAGCACCAGTCTACAATCCTTTTCTAGGCCGGGTGTGTGTCCAGGGGACCTCCATTCATCTAACAAGTACCACAGAAAAAGATTGTGTCCACCAAACAGTGTTGTATTATTTGCATTGCTATTGTCTGTTTGCTAAGCGCTGTGGTCTAAATGAAATGGCGCTATATAAAAAAGCCCAGTGTATGTACATGTACATGTATGTATGTATGTACGCTAATAGAAAGAAGCTCCCCTTATTCTGCATTGACCCGCTCTATGAATTTTATCGGAAATTTTGAAAATTGAGTTATGGATACCATGTTAACAAGTAACTCACTGGCTTTCCAGCAATACCATTATTATTTCCTTAGCTTATTCCAGTCCGAAGTTATCTTAATGTTGCCTTTCATTATTAGCCCATGATCAATTGTTGCTTTATTATGTTACTTCCAATCTTTAAATCCATTCTTTTATTTCAGTCTGTTCAAACTATTAGACATCCTATACCTATCCTATTCTATATTGAATAATATCCGTTCACTCTCATGTTTGTCTGTTTGATTGTTGCATATTTGGCCGAATAAATATATATAATAATAATCTGGCAATGAAGAAAGTCTACAAGACAAGGCCACTTCCATTTTTTTACGACGTACGTGTTTATTTAGATAATCGTTTTTAACAACAGCTAGCGTTTGTAGCTATGCGTACAAACTTGCTCAATAAAACACACTTTGTTAGCCTTGACCTAGACGTTGGCGTTTTATTTTTAATTTATTAATTAGTTGTTTTGATGATGGTTTTCCCTTTGCGCTATTGCGCTACCCACCCGAACTATGTGCAGTCTCTGGATGTGTGCACATGCATGTGTAGCGCTGCAGTGCTTGCGTGGTGTGTGAGATGTACACGTACGGCGTCCGCATGCGGACAGTAATACGACTGCGGATGACCCGCGCACAGGAGTAGTACTAGTCTTGGTTCCAAGACCCTCCAGTGATGTAGTCACGAAAACCTAACCGCTATCTAAACCGCTATCCAGTAGACTTGTGGACAAGTCGTTAAATGTCTGTCGCGGTGATAGCGGAACGGCTTTCTCGCAATATCCCGCGAGAGGGCTGCTCTGTGCGAGATTACTGCTCTCAAGACTGGTCACATTTACCGACTTGTGAAACCCGCTGACGGTTTGTGCACGGCCTATGGCCACTTCAGCCGATTTCGTACGGACGCATCTGATTGGTCAATTTCGTTATATCTATGAATATTCAAACTGTAGATGAATATTAAACATCAAATCCTGTGCTGGATGGAGTTTTATGTTGCATGCTTTGATCATGATGCACGATCAAAACCAAACACTGAGTGGCATGGTGAGAGTGATTGTGTTCATGAATATTTTGACACAAGAAAATACGTATTCAAATTATGGGTACAACTTGTAAATAATTACAAAAAATCGAACGTAAGATTTTATTTCAGAGAGTCCGAGCGTGTTTGACTCGACAGTGCACAGCGTGTGGGGACATGACGTAAAACACACGGGCAAATCGTGTAGCTGCATGCCATGGCGCGCAGAGTTTCTCTCGGCCGAGGCTGCTCAGCACGACGGAAACCCCTACCCGGCCCTAGCTAGCGTGCCAAGAGATAGCTGTACCTGGAAGCTCATGAACATGTGGGAGGGGTAGGGAGCCAGACCACCAACTACCTTGTCATTGCGGGTTTGTTAGTCGGTAAACCTCGCTGATCGAATCCGCTGTTTTAAAATCGTTACGTTTCAATGTTCGGTGTACATTCCTTTCCCCCGATTTGGAAATTAAATAAGATTTATGTCAATAAATAGGAAAACCACTCTTATATTGACGGTGCAATTAAGTTAAACAATTTGTGAGACAAAAACGAGCCCCCACCCCAAAAAAAAAACCACACTGAAGGAACAGAGCCCCTGAAGGAACAGGTGAAAAATAAATTAAAAATTAAAATGTGAAAAAAAAATTCTCACTCTGAATTTCTTTTTCCACTCTCGACACACAAAATTCCAACAAAGTCATTTCGTTTCCTCAAAATATTATTTAATTCAATCAAAATATAATTTTGTCACATAAAATTCAATTTTTTTAAATTTGTAAACAAAGTTGTGTTTTTCTAGGTAGCAAAATAGATTTTTCCTAGAAAATACGTTTTTGTTCCCTCGAACACGCCTTCTTTCACCTGAAATACGATTTTGTTACCCAGAAATACGCGTTTGTTCCCTGAAAGATACGCATTCGTTTCCTCGAAATATGATTTTGTTCGCACAAAATATAATTTTGTTCGCTCTAAATATGCTTTCGTTCAATAAACATTATTTTTTCCACCGAAAGGAGATTTCTTTCCCTGAAAACAAGCTTTCGATTCATCAAAATACGACTTTGAATTAGTTGCCCGAAACATACTTTCATTCGTCCGAAATATGCTTTCGTTCAATAAAAATATGATTTTTTTCCACCGAAAGGAGATTTCTTTCCCTAAAAACATGCGTTCGTTTCATCAAAATACGACTTTGAATTAGTTGCCAGAAATATACGTTCATTCGTCCGAAATATGCTTTCGTTCCCTTAATATACGCTCCCGTTCCCTTAATATACGCTCCCGTTCCCTTAATATACGCTCCCGTTCCCTTAATATACGCTCCCGTTCCTTCGCAATGAGATTTTGTTCCCCAAAATTCCTCTTTCGTTCCTTTAAGATAGCTAGCTTTTGTTCCCTTAAGATAGCTTTCGAAGCCCTGTAGTCCAATCACACAAATTTGTTAAATTCCCTTGTGAGGGGCGACTATGAGAGGGGACGAGTTTGTTGTCAGGGGGCGACTTTGCTAGGGGCGACTTTGTAGTTGGTGACTTTGTACATGTGTTTTTTTAAATTGGCGACTTTGCTAAGGGGGCGAGTTGACTGGTTTCCGTGTCTGTTGTTTATACACACTTAATAACACAATCACTGTAGAACACATCGGGTTAAATGATTGGAGCGTATCAATAACTATTCACGGTAGGCATTATTTATTTTTATGAGGCAAAACACATTATTATAATAATGAATTTTAAGATAAGTTTACTTTATTTCTTTAGTTACTAAATTAATGAAGGAGTTAACACCCACAAAACACACCCACAGATATCTCAAGCGCAAGCATTCAGTACATTTACAGTAACTAAAATTAGTACTACCCTTAGATAAAATGGACTCGTCTTCATGATCGTCGCTACAGCAACCGTAATGTACACTGCGTTCGTACATGAATAAATGAATATGAACCGCCGGCGGGTTTCACAAGTCGTTAATGACGAAGAAGAGTCGGCAGCCAGCAACTTCGCGCGAGAGCAGTGATCTCGCGAGAACATTTTTTATTAGGCTACAGCATGCACTACACGCGACTCCACTCACCGCGACCATCATTAACGACTTGTCAACAAGTCTACTATCCAGCGGTTCGTGGTGTGATAGCGGTTACGGGAATGATAGCGCCCTCTAGTGGCGAGTAGTTATTGGGGTGATAGCGGTTTAGATAGCCGTTAGGTTTTCGTGACTACATCACTGGAGGGTCTTGGAACCAAGACTAGAGTAGTACATGTACGGGCGTCGTGCGCTGTGTGATACACAGTCATATTACGCTCAGTGCGGTAGTGTACAGTTACGGGTCGGTTTTACGGCGTCTTTTTCGGACTGAAAACCTCGACCGCCTTGAGCAAGGCTAACTTTTTGTGGATTTATTCATCTTTTCAATTAAAGGTAAGACCACGACAAGAAAGATCAAGTTTTGTATAACCTAATACCAACGAAATCGGTGATTGTCAACAACTTTTTACGGCGAATAACACGTAAACATGATTTCCGAGACATTCCTCATTTCGATAGAGCGGGTCATTGTCAGTTGGGGGGGGGGGTGTCTACTCGCAGGGCTAAATTAAAACTTAAAGAACACACCTTCCATTGTTCCCTAAAGGTTCAACGGTAATACCGATACCCATAAAACGTTGCAGTCCCGATCCCGTTTGCTTTTCAACATGTTCAAGCCTTGGTTTGGATGTACCTCCATGGTTGTACTGATCGGTACTGCCTCCATCTTCATCTTGGTCATGTTCCCTGTGTCCAATAACAGCAATGAATGCTAATGTCATCAGAAAAAATGGGACCAATCCAATGTTTTTCTTTCAGCCTCGGTTTGTTTGCAATGACTTGGATTTGAGAAGTTAACAATCAAAATGGCCGCACCATGACAGGTCTATAGATGGATTGCAATAGACGTCATTGGACGCCATCTTTGATGAATTGTGCACGCGGGAAGAGCTATCATTGGCTGAGAGTCGTGCGTAGCGCGTACACGCGTGCACTTTTCCATTGTTTTACATCAAAGATGGCGGTCAATGACGCGTATTGCAATCCATCTATTCATACTTTCAGACAAGTAAACCGACCGTTACCACAGCTCCTAGTGCAAACAGGTTAAATGTCATGGCGCATGCGCTGTTGCAGAGATTCTTGTGACAGCAATGCTGGCTGAGAAAACCACCGTAGCTGAGCTTGAAGCGATCCAAACCAACACAGGCGCCCTCCTCGAGAGCGTGGCAGTTTCGGAGGATACTAGGTACGTCGCCCTCTATTGTGTGTTTCTGAAAGAAGACAACAATTGTTAACAATAATTATGTGAACAATTTTCAAGATCAATTCTTAATATTACAAAACAGTACGCTAACGAGACTTTGCCCCGGTGTCACGTCCTCTACGTTCCGGCGTACTGAGCGTTCCAGCCGTGTGGTGACGTGGTCTCCTTCTCGTGCTCTTAAATTGCCTTTCGTTACAACAGGCGAAATATACGTACTGTGCTACAGGTAAAGCGCTAACTAAGTTAGTGCTAACAATGGTGCTACACTTACTATATGTGGTATTGTAGTACTAGTATTATAGTAACCATGGTAACTCATTTGTCTTTGAGTACTTACTGGCCTCGACGTAAGAATATTTCATAGATTAGGCACGTACAGCCCTCTTTTCCCCCTCTGTCAGGCCTTCCACATACTTCCCGCTGGTAAGGTAATGAATTATTCTTGATGTCTTCACACCTAGAGTTACGAAACGACTTGACATGCTTGTGCGTTCATCACTACTAGTAGTAGTACTGGGCGACGCCATGACAGCTAGAGACTAGAGGAACACTCAGGGTGCGTTCGATTAGCTTCCCCGGGTCGACCCAGGTCTTCCCCCGTTGCGTTCGAATAGCTTTGACGTCATTCGCGGGGCTCACCCGGGTCAGCCCCAAGTGCCCTGCTTGTGGAGCGGGTCACTTGGGGCTGCCCCTGGTTCATGACGTCACGGCGAAAAACTTTCTCAATGGCCACCATTTTGTTTGTAATTCAGCGGGACATTTTAGGAAGTTTGACACACATTTTCGCCATTACAACAGCGTTTTTGTGAGCAATAAGTATTTTTTATTCGAAGCCGGGCACCTTTGTATCACTGTGGGGTTGTACAAATTGTTTAATGTTGCAGTTTTACCTTGAGAATAATTATTTTACGATGTTTTGGTGAATCCACGGAAAGTATCGGACATACGGCACAAAATGGAAGTAGTTCCGGTCGGCTGTCCCAAGATGCATCGGTGTGAATGCTGGGGGAAGTTGGCGTTCGATTAGCTCATGGTTAGGGGCTCACCCGGATGAGCAGACCGGGGTCGACCCGGGGAAGCTAATCGAACGCACTCTCAATGCGGCACAAAATTGACTTTGCTGTGCGACATGACGTAATGTATTATGTTTAGTCATCTGGAACGTTTAGTACGCCGGAATGCTCAGTGCGCGACACCGGATCGGAGAGATCAAGACGGCATTCAGGGTACAGTAAATGCAGAGGTGACGTCGCGCGGTACTTTAGCTTGAGACTTGCCCATTAAAATGAATATGCAAGAAACCCGTGACGCTGCATGTAGCTTCGCAAGTTGCATGTTCATTGGGTGACAACGTAATTTATGACTTGGCAGATCGGCCGGGTGCCCTGACTTTCTCACGACTAACAGGCAGCGAATCATAAAATAAGATGGCGGCCCCCAGGCACGACGAACTTCAATGTAATTTTTGTACACCGTTTTTTTTTTTGCCATTTTCAAAACATCACATCTGGATGAAGTCATCATTTGGTAAGCCCTGGAATGTATCATACAAATTCGCCGGATGTAAGGAATAAAATGAAGTAGGTTGGAGTAAAATGGGATGTTTATAAGTGGGATAAATTTGCAATCAAAGTGGTACGACTTGCTTATATTTTTAAAACTTAGCGTTTTAGACATGTATGGATGGTGGGCTGTAATGGCGAGTGTTATAAGACCGATGTTAAAAGAGAGCCATAAGCCCAACAAGGTGGGCTAAATGCACTACAGAAACGTATTCCAAAGCACCGCATATATGGCCTATGAATCGTCATCCACAAAAACACAGAGAGAGTTTGGGAAATAATTATTCGCATTTATCCGGTAAGCCACGTTCGAATTGCGCAATTCAGATATGACCTTATTATCAAGGTTGAAGTTTGAACCTTATTATGGATTGCAGAAAATGACCTCTTGCTTGCGCCCTCTATTGTGGAGCGTCCGAATTGAATTTCGCCTAAACTTATCATTTCCGCGAAATTGAGAGCTGATTCGTTGCTTCAGATTTTTCCGATTTGCAAGTAATTTATTTTCATAACCTGCATGCACAAAGACGACTGTTACATTTAAGTGAAATCAGACACAGTGATTATCACGGTGGTTGAATTTCCCCAGTGTGGGATAATAAAGCTTTTATTTTTTATCTGTCTATCTATCTTCCCTCCGTGGGATGGAGCCAAGTTGCTTATCATTCAGTTATACTGAAACTCATGAGCACGGACAATCCGGCGATTTTTCATGGTTTCAAACCAAATTTGGGGCACTTTTATAAACTTGAATTTGTCAACCGGGCCGACTTACCACGCACACACCATTGCATTGGATCGTGCTGAGCCCATCCATGGCAAACGGGTCCTTGCAGTTCACCTCTCCGAGGTCCATCCCGTGTGCGTACGAATAGGAGCAGTTGTAACACATTAGAGCATTTGTCCTCTGAGCACCAACCATAACAAAGATGTACACTGCAGAATTTAACAATACGTTAAAACAAAGAAAATTGAACAAAGAAAATTGACTAGGGCAGGTCGAACCAACGACCTCCGGAAACGTACACAAATATGTTTAAACTTAACCAGTCAGTTTCCCATGTTGGTTATTAGCCTACTTGATATTTGAAATAAAATATTGGCAGGTTACGGGACGAAGTGAAACTTACCGGTGGCAATCCAGACGTAGGTGGAGTGGACAAGTTGATTCATGACGACGTCACACACTTTTCAGCGGACAATTAAACCTGATGGGAATGAACACGGACGTTTTGTGAGCATATTTATTGATATTCGATCTACGGTATCGACAGGTGCAGGTTTGACAATTATTTCAAACTTTTTATATTAAAACTTGAAACGACCAACTCACATTAGAGTAGGTTGTATTGATTGTTTTTGGTCGAGCTTTGGTAATCCATCCGCTATAATGAGTTCGTAATGTTAACGATGTTTGAGCGTTTATTAGAACCCTGCAGCGAGGGCTGTCAAGTTTTTTCCGGGTTAGGTTTGCATTTTGTTTTTTTGTTTTTTACATATATATATATATATATATATATATTGTATGTAATGTTAGCATGGGTGTGTTGTTATTAATATGTCCAGGTATTGCCTGTGTTATTTTAAGCTTTTTATTTGTTTGCTTAATTAATTGAGTTTTATATAATTGGTTTCATCCACCATTGACAATATTGACGTACTGGTTTTGCACACAAAGGACACCGGGAGAGTTTCGTCCTGCCCTCTTCTAAACCAAAATCACAGTCTCATGTTGATTGACATCCCACTCTAGGACGTGTGGTGGTCCTGCTTAGAATATCACAGTGTTGTTAAGACCATGGAAACATTAAACTATGACAGTGCGTGCTGACAATGTATACTATAGACCTACCTCTTTTCAGTGTGTTCAAGGTGTTGTAGATATACGTCAGTGTTTTTGTCATTTTGTTGTTTCATTAGATCAGTTGGCTCACCTCATTCTCTGATAGTAGGACCAATTTAAATGAAAATTGTACGTCGTCAAGACTAATATAATACAGTCGACTCTCGTTATAACAAGATCGCTGGGACTGGCAAAGTTACCTCTTATAACAGGATCAGGAACGTTGTTATAAGACTGAAGCAAAACTAAGAAACACAACGCAGAAATGCGATGCGGGACTTCAGAATGAGCAAAACGTGTTCTTATAACGAGGGTTGACTGTGTCGAGCTATGTTTGCAGCGTTCTCCTTTACTATAGTGGTCCACTGGCCAAATACAAGTTAAAACACCTGAGGACCAGTCAAAATACACTCCAAGTGGTCCGGCCGGCTAGTAGCTCAGTGTTGAAAAGCATCACAATTTAATATGAAATACGGACCAGTGAAAAAGCTGACTGACCAGTGATATTAAAAGCAACTGGTCCTGCTGGTCAGTCACTGAAAAAATTAAGGACAAACCCCGACTCAGCAGTTTGGGGGCAAAACGAAGTAGATCTGCGTTTGGCCTACAATATATCGCACAACAAGACTGATACAATCGACAAATTTGGTTCCTTGCAACGTAGCAATTGTCATGATCGTCGACACATTTTTGCATAAAACTCTATAAGATTTTTTTTGGGGGGGAGGGGGGGGGGGGGGTGTCAGGAATAACTTTTGTATTTTTTAATCACAATTACCAGCACCGCGGAAGTACGAATTACACACTTGTCCTTATTTACACAGATGTTCATCTTCCGGAGCAAGGGAGTGCTTCACCTAAAACGAGGACTCCCTAAGCGTGGGGGCTTCATTGATTCCAATTGAATTATTTTCCGTGAAAACAGAGTTCACTTCGGAAAAGTAGTCACTTGGGAATCAGTCCTGTTTGATGGGTTTGCCAGGGTGGCCTTAAAGGCGGCATATAGAGTGGCCCTGTGGTGACTGGCGGTCGGTTTTAGTCGATCAAATTTCTTTGAAGCCCTACAATTTGATGAATTTCTTTAGGATGTTTTAGCCCCATCGCCAACACCATGTTCGTTTCACACTACATGCAGTTTCCCCGGGTAGCATTATAAGCACTAGCTTAAACAGGTACTTTAGTGAATTTATTTTAGACGGGATCAAATGCTATTTAAACTTGTTTATAATGTGTTTATCATTTAAATGTAGTTTAGTTATTTGAACACTTCTAAATTTTTCGTAATTATCGATCAAACAATTAGGCCCAAACCTCAAGGTTTTTAAAAACTACAAAAACCATTGACGCCGGGCGTGCGTCAAAATCTCAATACGTTGACGTCATGTGTGGGAGTTTGCTTTGTTATACCTCCATGCTGCAACAAAGCGGCTAGGCAAAACGGAGCTCCAAAATTATATGACGAAACATCATGAGTGACAACGTATATATAACAGGGTTTTCGCAAATCTTTCTGAAAAGCACCGGAGAAGGGTGTTCAAAATGATAGGTTTTTTACACATTTTAATCTCATGTGAACTTTATTTCCTTATTGGTTTGAAAACATGTTAAATGAAACTCAGCAAAGATTATACTTGTTGCAGTTTTCGTTCAATTAGGTATTTTAAGGCACAGTACACGTTTGGTAATGACTCTGAAAATTAATGGCAATAAAAACTTACTTGTTAAGAGATACAGCAGCCTTGGGTAGTATAATGAATTTTGAGAAACTTTTAACTTCGAAGTACTACGGTTATGGAAAAATATATCACTTTTTATTCCCCAAAATTTGAATCTGAGAAGCGTTTCTGTCAGAAACGCTTCTCAGACTGTGTATTCCTATGGCGGGATTATTCTTCCTGCGTGGAAATATTCGCTCCGGTTTTTCGGTGATATCTCAAAAACGCGACCACCTTTTGAAGTGAAATTTTCACAGGTTAGTTTTATTGTATGTACCTACATTTATATAGGATTAACACAATCAGTAGGCTCCAATTACCAAACGTATGCAACACCTTTTAGGAAGGGATTCGAACTTTCAAATGCCGTTTGCATGAGTACCTTCTTCTTATATAATTATATTATATTATTTTACTTTCTGCCTGCTTAAAAATTATCCACAAGTGTGTGTGTGGTGTCTTTTCCCCCAGCGGCAGGGTGGATTTCTTTTTCATCCTATGCCTATCAAATTGTTTCTTTCTGCCAAAATTAATCTTTCATGATATGTCACTTGTAATTGCTTAGATTTGCACGATAACATAAGCCTTTGAAACCTGACGTGCCAATTTGTCCTGGATAAAATATATTTCATAATCATGTCGTTCTGGCATTCAAGTGTAAAGACTACACTAAGCTTGAACTATATTTTTTGAATGAATATTCATGAAACCAGATTCTGCAGCGACCAGATCCAAACGCGAGATTTGTGGGATTACATTTTTCTTTGAGTAAAATTAGAAGATTGGTATGGATCAGAAGTGCTTAAAAAGTTTGTCTATTTCTCGGTTTCAGGCACACAGAGGCTTGATTTTTCACCCCTCAAAACGCCAAAAGCCCAGAGCTTCCGGGGACTTCGCCCCCTGGACCCCCACCGGGGCTTCACCCCTGGACCCCCACCATCGATGTTACAGAAAATTTTCCAGTAAATTAAGAAGATTTATATGGATCTGATTTCCTATAAAAGTGTGTCTATTTCTCTGTTTTAGGCTCATGGAGGCTTGATTTTTCACCCCACAGAACGCTAAAGGCTCAGAGCTTCAGGGGGCTTCGCCCCCTGAACCCCCACCGGGGCTTCGCCCCTGGACCCCACCCATTTTTTTTCTACCCTCTAATACAAAATCCTGGTTGCGCCGTTGTGCCCCCCGGTTTAAAAAATCCTGGATCCGCCCCTGATAATCTTTGTTTTTTGTTATACTTGTCTTGTAATTCTGAATTGCAGTCAACCATTTGATTAACCCATCAGTGAGAGCTCTTCTTTTAAGAGCCTTCGGTCTGATTCTAATTTTTCATTATGTTCATTCATCTTGTTGATGTCTGTTGGGCTATTGTTTACGTTTGCTCCATATATAATATATAATACAAAAATATAAAAATTTAAAAGTGGTAGCTTTCTCGTGGCTGTAAGATAACATAAGAAACTTTATTTGTCCACATCATAAAAAGTACAGAAATTTGGCTTCCATTGGATATAACTACATTAAAACTAAAAACTAAGTAGACAATTGAATACACCAGTATTTACAATTATTGAACACAATTGAAGTATGAAAAGCAAATCAAATTCTTGTCAATAATTCATGTTGATCTAACACCCGATAGAATTTTTTTAATAAATGCAAATTCTTTCACGGATATATAGTAGCCTATTCAAAATCAATGGTTTGTACATTCAAAAGTGAACATTGTAGTACAAAAAAGCATCTCCAAACCTTTCAGTCATTCTATTGTGCTTCGCCAAAAAATCAACAGCATGCAGTCAAGATAATAATAGAATTAGAAAATGTAACCGTTTGCTCACCTAATCCAGCGCTCGGTTGAATTCAAGTTAGCCTGTCGGCACAATTCCTTCTCGGAGTGGTGGTTTCTCGCTGCAGAACGCACGAACTGCACAGAGACTCTTCTCTTCCCGGCAATCCAATTCGTTTTGTGATTGGTTGTTAATACCGATGGCTGAGGAAGAAGTACGGTGCGTAAAATCACGAACAGTTTTATCACCTGTAAGCATTTACCTTAGGGTACGTCCAACAGAGACACACAGAATTTCAGAATATTTATCATTTTCAGTTTTTATCTGGGTTTTTTTTACGACTGTCAGACGACTGCTTAATATTAATTATGTGGATTTACAATGCGCTTTTCAAGCCAGGTAGGTCTCTGAGATCGTCGTTTTTACGAAGTGACAAATTTGTCACAAAATGTTGCCAATCAGTTTTTGTTTAAATTCTTATGCACTCAATTGCTGTAATAAAATTGCCACCAGGTTTCATGACTTTATACACGTACTAGCGTCGTAATTACACCGATTGGCATGGAAAAATCATATTTTCTTTTCCTTTTTCTTTTTCTCTTTGACAAAATAGGCGTTTTCACGAGACTAGTCTTCATTGGGCCTCATCGTTTTTTCGAAGTGACAAACCTAATAAAAAAACAAATTAAAAACCGCTTTGTACGCAGCTTTTGCAGGAAAGTAAGTGGAAATAATCGCGGAAAAATCTTCGTTCCAATGAGAACATTGACAAACTCGTGCATGCATGCATCAGACGTCACTGTTAGTGTTAACGGACGATGCAAGCACGCACGCAGTCACGTCTCTAGATTCAACGCCTACAGGTTAAGGCTATTCAACACAGTCTGATATTTTATTTCCACTTTGCGAGCAGACGATTTTATATATATTTTTTTATATTTTATTAATAATAATAACTCATCAAAACGGAGATTCGGATGAGATTGAACAAAACCGACAGTTCTGTGTGACTGACGAATTCAGCTTTATTTTCTAGTGACACGGGGCTCAATCATCGTTTCCTAAAAATGGCGACGAATTATTAACTCTGTCCAGGCTAAAGCATTCCCAAAACCATCTTTACTCCTCAGAAGTATACAGCAACGGCACACGTTGCTAAATCATTTCAAATCAAAAAGAATCTCCACCACCACACGTACCTGGCCTATCTACTCCTGTGTGACGAGAAACAATGTCTTGCTCAGGGACTTGGGTGTCACGACCTGGATTCGAACATCACCCTGATGACTCAGCCACAATCAGTGTGCTAATAGACCGCTCGGCCACGACACGCTATACTATTATAATGTTGCCACGAGGTGCAGAAAGTAAAAGATGTTCATTGTGTATGACCGATTTCGCAATGCTGCCCTTTCAATTTTGAATTACATTCTGGAAATACAATACCCCTTTCATTCTGAAGCATATATCTTCTTGTATACCCGCCTTCAAGCAGCATGTACCGTACCCAATGTGTGGCAAAAGGTGCCCCTCCCCCATGTTCCCATACTTTAACACACTCTTTTCCTCTTATAAAGAGTTGGCCCTAAAAATAAAAATAAAAATTATTAAATTCTCTATAGAATTACAAGACTACAGTGAAGTCACAACAGAGGTGGGTACACCATTCCGCATAATCGAGCACCAAATTATGAAGCAGCAAAGCCCAGCAAGCCCGGGGCATAAATATTTCACCTTCGGTCAATACCGTTCTTTTTCAGAGAGCTTGCCTGATGTGTTACGCTCTTCGTTAAAATTGTGCATCCGCACACGATTAAGCATACAAGACCTTTATTGTGGTGCAGCCCGTGTTTCCTATTCAAAATTAACATAATTTGATTGCATTATTATTCTGGTTATGAAGCCAAGGACTCCCAGAAAAGCGAACTTAATCACTTTACTAGCTAAGAACCCCATGGAGAGAAGACAAGGAAGTAAGTTTCAGTTTTAGATGCGGGAGGAAAAACCCCAGAGACTAACTCCAGGGAAAACCCACGCAATCAGGGAGAGACTGAAAACAAAAAACCCACATAGTGCCCCGGCGGGTTTCGAACCGGGGTCCAAGACGTGGCAGGCGAGGAAAGATACCACTACGCCACCCCATCACCAAACCGCAAGGCAAGAAGGGAAATGGTCTGATGTCTATGATGGGAATCTGTATTCTTTCTTCCGCGAGAAGTGTCCTCGGTCAAATGTTATAACTAGCATCACTGTAAAGGTTTGAGGCGGTGGCACCTGGCCCAGGTGGACGGGCACGGTATTGGTGACAATCACATTTAAAGAAAATTGCAGCGGACCCCTCCCCATTCACCACCACAACCCCACCACGCCCCACCCCCAAAAGGGCCGAGCGCGGCTAAACACTTATTATAAGCAATATTTTAATTCATTTATAAATAAAAACAGATGACAACACGTATCGGGAAAAGGTGGGTAGGTCGACATCGGAGGAGTAGGAGACGGGGTGGACCATAAAATTAGTCCCCCAGCCCCCACCCCTATATCAAGACAAAAGTAACTACTCGGCCCCTCCAAAGATAAGTACTTGATGGCACAGAGTCAATAGACTGTGCATGACTGTGAATGTACAATGTATAAAACTATTCAAATAACCAGGACATTCTAGACTCGTGGACATGTCGTTAAATGTGTGTCGCAGTGATAGCCCAAAGGCACTTACGTGACTCGACTCTCGCTTTACTGCTACTCTCGCAAGACTTCTGCTCTCGCGACTACGACCCGAGTTAAAATGCCAGTAGGCGCGCGCCAGCAGCCTCGCGAGAGAACAGCATAGTCACGTGAAAGCTGCTGTGTACCTTTCTATTGCAACGTTACAGCCCGAGGTTTTGCCAACCGAGGTTGGCAAACTAAGGAAAGCCATGAATGCAAAGCAGAAACAGATCGCCCCAGTTTGTTAGAAACAAAGCAACCAGTCATGGGAGGCATTTTATTTACTTAAAAGTTTGCAGAAATGTTTCATTTGGTCACAACATCTGTTAACACGATTGGATGTTACGCCGCGCAACCGCACAGTGTTAATCACCCGAGAAGCTTGTGCAACAGTCGTGGGTTTGGAAGTTTCCATAAACACTTCAATAATAAGAACAATAAATTAATCAACCAACGCAATCTCAGTGCAAATAATCTTTTTAATTAACACTCAGACAGGAAAAGAACAAGTATACTATTTACATTTATATACTTTTTACATTTGAGAAGTGTTACAAGGCACATGGAGTAAGCAACAGCCAAACCAAACACTACCCACTTATTTAAAGATATAAAAACTAGAAAATCTTTTAGTATCTAGGATTTTATTCGAACTAATTGTTTTCCTCTTTTGAGATGGTTCGAGATTAATATTTTGTTTCTTTTAAATAAATCCAACAAATCTAAATCATTTCAAAAATGAGAAAAACATAAATTTTAACTCAACAATTTGGTGTAAAATAAACACTAAATCTTGTCACAATGTAGCAAAAAGTATAGCTCCAAAAACAAGATTTGTTTACTTATTAAATCAATTGTCGATTTGTATATCATTAACATTCAGAGTTTTACAGCAATAAATAAAACATTGATTGTCTCTAAATACTTTTTATTTATACTGTGACATAATTTTCCACAATATTGCAAGTTTCTTAAAAGTTAAAATATTTTAAACCCAAACATAAAGCATAGATTTTGTGAGAATACAACTCTAATATTTTTGAAAAACACTTTTCGTTTCCTTTTTCTTATGTGGTGATGGATTTTGTTTGTTGGTGTGTGGTTTAAAGGACGAGCAGTTTATTGCATCGGACTCAAGTTCTGACGATTGAATCATCAGAGTAGGGGTTCGATTCCCTGTCATGACACTTGTGTCCTTGAGCAAGGCACTTAGCCATAATTGCTTCTCTACACCCAGGTGTATAAATGGGAACCTGAGAGGGCTCGCGTGCGCGTTCTAACATTGGAACTTGTTAAGGTGCGTGTGTTTGTTTCCTTCATGCATTAAACCAATGTACATGAGACCAAAGTGGTCCCCAAAATGTCTGAATACGCCTGAGACTTGCACGGTATATTGGGTTAGATTAACTCCTTAGCCCTAATTCAAGCTGCTTAGCCCTAATTCAAGCTGCTTAGCCCTAATTCAAGCAGCTTGAAGTTTTATGCTCCCCAGGCAATTGTGAAAGCTTGGTGGAAATACACATCAAGATCGTTTATCGTCCTTAAGGAGAATGATTTGATATACTCTGAGCACATCGGTGACGACTACAGAGTGATGTATTGTTTCCCATCAGTAACTATTAACAGACATTACTCCCTGCTTTCCCCCAAACAAAATATCAATAAAATTAATGAATAAAATTAAATAAAATAATAAGAAATCTCTTTCAAATACCCTTCTCTTTCTGTCTAAACCTCATCCCTAGTGTCGAGCTAGAAATACACATAAGATCGTTTATCCTCTTTAAGGAGAATGATTTGATATGCTCTGAGCACATCGGTGACAACTACAGTGATGTTTTATTTCCCATCAGTGACTTCCATCAGACACTAGTCACTGTAATTCATTCTCTAACTCCCCCTTCTCTCCCCCTCCCTCCATTCCTCTCTCTCTCTTCTCTCACTGTCTAATCCTCAGCTCCATCATCGGGGTGGAGGTACATGGAGGGGTCGTTGATCTTTCTCAGTGACGCTGATTTGACACGCTCCGAGCACATCGGGCATGTGTCCTCTGACTCCAGTAAACTGCCAAAAATAAAGACCAGGTACATTATCAGGAAAGATGCAAGACAGATTGTGATCTAATGGTGCTACTGCTCGATCTGATTTTGGCCGATTTGGACTAAAAATGTAGATTTGAAGTTTAAATAGCTATTTTTGTAGATTCCGGGGAAAAAAAGAGTTTCCAGTGAAGTATTTGCACGAAATGATCCACCAATGATTAGTGGTAGTTAATTAACAACCTGATGTTAATTATTATCGGGATCCTGACATTATCTCACAGCCATCAGCCATGTGCAAACAAATTTGCATGTACTTTGTGCATTGTCCATTGCATGTGCGAAAGGATTTGTGTGTTTTTCGTTTCGAAACTGCATCATCTGTCAAAATTCGTTCTGACAATTTTTTTCTAAACTATCACACAAAAATCCTTTCAGAAAAATCGGCCAAAGCAACTTCAAAGTCCACCAACAAACTTATTTTTACAGAATCTCATCAATATTTGTACTCACCAGACTTAGTGAACAGTCTATAGAGAATAAAATCTTGTCTTAAACAAAGAGCTATTGACAAAATAGGGAGACTGCCAGCAGTAGAGCTAGATGGCTCAGTTTGTAGAGTGCCGGCATGTTAATCCAGTGGTCGCAGGTTCAAGTCCCATTTTGGTCAATTTTATTTTGTTCAACCCCAAAGTACACTAAAATCTGCTAAAATGTTTTGATAACTTTTCATACCTTGTGAATTCTGAATGAAGAGCAGGGAAGTCACAGTTTGGACAGCTGGCGAAATCATCTCTCACCATGTGTTGACCCTGAACAAAACAATGAGATTTATTATTTGTGTTTCACCCATACACCCATGAGTGTCAAGCACCCTACACTCGGTACTTTCCCCAAGTCCTGTGAAACAAAACCTAGCATATTACTCAGTTGGGATTCAAACCCAGGACCTTTGCCATTCTAGAGCAGATGTCCGACCACTAGACCACCAAGCTTGCCCGATAGCTAGAGGCAGTTCGAACCCTATATTTTAGCAGAGTGTACCACAACAATTTAATATATGTGACCTGCTCTATCGAATTGAGGAATGTCTCGGAAATTTGAGTTATGCATACCATGTTAACAAGTAACTCACTGGCTTTCCAGCAGTACCATTATTATTTCCATAGCTTATTCCAGTCCGAAGTTATCGGGCAATGAAGAAAGTCTACAAGACAAGGCCACTTCCATTTTTTAAGACGTGTTTATTTAGATAATCGTTCTTTAACAACAGCTAGCTATTGTAGCTATGCGTACAAACATGCTCAAGAATACGTACTTTTTGTGGATTTATTCATCTTTTCAAATTAAAGGTTAGACCAGGACAAGAAAGTTCAAGTTTTGTTTAACCAAATACCACCGAAATCGCGGAATCGGTTTTTTAGTTTTTTTTTTATGGTTTACGATTGTCAACAACTTTTGTATGGCGAATAACACGTAAACCTGATTTCCAAGACATTCCTCATTTCGATAGAACGGGTCACATATTATCTCCTAAAATAGCACTTTACTTAGTTTGAAACTGTCAAAACTTCCTATCTCACTTTAAACAGACCGGGTGTACAACATTTTTGCACTGAGCATTTTCATGCGTGATACAACGTTTTTGTGCAAAATGGAGATGTCGCGTTTTTCCACTGGTGCAATGAAGTAATGTTTATTCTCAGCCTAGTGATTTCTTCCCAGCCTTTCAACTTTTTGCATCCCAGTTCCAATCTTACTCTGAACTTTTTCAGTCACTAATGGTTGAATGGGTTTTCCTCCCACATCTAAAACGTGAACATTGCCTGTTCATTTTCTCTGCACAGATATCTTCAGGCCTACAGGATACAGCACTAGCAGGCCGGAATTTCATCTTTGAGTGGGCAATGCTATTTTTCATTTTGAAAAGAGCACTTCCGTTGGAAAATCTTTAAGTCTATGGGAGATTTCTGAACGAGCAACAAGGCCAAGACAAGGGGCAACAGAGGCCCTGGCCTCTGTGTCATTTCAAGCCTGCACTAGTTGCTTTTGAGGTTTCTTTGGTGTTATTACCATAAAGTATTATAATACCAATCAAAAGAGTTCATCCATGCCAATCATTGAATCACATTCAAAGTCTTTTAAGAAGGTGATCTTATTTACTTGTATATTTGCTTTGCGGTAACACCACGTGTATATCTACTTACTAGGTAGATTTTGTCTTTCTATTTATTATATTCGGGAGACTTCTTAGTACTGAAAAGAACTGTACTGCTTATTAACTACTAACTGGGCGGAAGGTAGGAAATCGGCCGGGACTACTACTTTCACTTAGTGGATCGAGGGGAGCGAGTTCTTAATTGGGCTCAACGTTTCGACTAGCTTGCTCTAGTCATCGTCAGTAGACGATCTTACTTCTAAGGAAAAAGTGTAACCAATATTTAACAAGAAATACATCTTTAAATAAAGTACTTCCTTTTTCAAGAAAACCATGTACAATAAGACTAGCCTGGCAACCATTAATACTCACTGTAATCACACAATAGGGAATGTTGTTTTTACACTCAGGGCAGACCAGCTCAGTGTTTTCCAGGCTATATTTGCAATAAGGACACGGAGATGTGTCCTCATCCTGCTCTGTTTTATCTGGTTTTCTAGTGAGAAAAAAAGACAGAAATTACATGAATTAAAGGGAAAGTAAACATACATTTCGTAATCACTCTTAAAATAATGGCAATAAAAACTTATGGTTAGAAGTCTTTTCCAGCTTTCGATAGTATAAAGCGTTTCGAGAAACATTTCACTTCAGAAGAAAGGTTGCTATGTAACAAGATGGAAATTTTAATGCCCAAAATTTGAATCTGAGAAACGTTACTGTCAGAAACGCTTCTCAGGTTGTGTACTCCTATTAGGGATTATTCTTCCTGCGTGGACATATTCCCTCCGGGTTTTTGGCGATATCTCAAATACGCGACCACCTTTTGAAATGAAATTTTCACAGGTTAGATTTATTGTATATATCTACATTTATATAGGATTAAAACAATCGAACGGCTCCATAAACCAAGGGTATATGTTGTTTGTAAACAAATGAAAAAAATAATCTGACAAGGGGCGCCATTAAGGTTCAAGTTTAATTCTCTGGTCAGAAAGAAACACAACTGAGATCTGATTGTCAGAAATGTACTTTCAAAACAAATTTGGCAAAGTCAAAAGTATAATAGTCTGCTTTTATTGGCAACAAATTTGCTGGAAAAAAACCCTTAATTTTCTGAAGTAACAACTTTTTCTCTACTGCAAAGATGACAACCATATTAGATGCTCAGCACATAAGCTGCTTGTAGAAACTGAAAGATACATCAGCTTAGAATTTAATCAACGTATTTGTCCACACTGTATGGAAATGCATTTTGTGCGGTCCTGTCCGATGTATAATTCTTTACGAAACAAACATGTATGATACTGTTTGTTAAATGCAGAATTTGAGTGTATTATCAGAAAGAGACAAATAACATTTTGTAATGACCTCTCAGGAAAAAGGTATTGTGTATTGCTTTAAGCTAAGTATATTTCTAAGTCTGATAAGTTGAAGGAAATCAATGCTAAGAAGAGTTAGTTTAAAATTATTGTTTTTGCTAACTCTTCTGTCATGATGTAAAACCTCATTGTATTTTCCTAAATATTGTGTAACACTTCCCCAGTGTGATGTGGGTATGTTCCTTTTGGAATAAAACAAGAAATCAATCAATTGCCATGGATTCGAACTGCCTCTAGCCATCGAGCTAGCTCGGTGGTCTAGTGGTAAGACATCTGCTCTAGCAATGCAAAGGTCGTGGGTTCGAATCCAACCCAAGTGATTTGCCTGTGGACTTTTTTCACAGAACTCGGTAAAGTACTGAGTATACAGCGCTTAACACACATCGGTGTAGGGTAAAAAAAACAAATTATATGAAAAAAATAATTTACACAAACATTTCTCACATAAACGAGAATTGACGAACAACAATCAGTTTGTCTTTCTTACCTGACGATAGCTTCAATTTTCTTCTTGTACTTGAGATCAATCTTATTGCGGTACTCCGGCCGCATCAACATCGCCGCATAACTGAAGGAGGAATTCTTCAGCCCCGACCGGTGGCACTCAATCACCGTGGAGGTCAGGATGGGCACAATATCTGCAATAAAACATCAACGTAAAATACTCTTCTTTTTTTCTTACAGGGAAAGTAATTTGAATTGCAAGGAAATCTTAAAAGAAGACCTACATACATACATACATACATACATACATACATACATACACTGGGCTTTTATATAGCGCCATTTCATTTAGACCACAGCGCTTTAGCAAACAGACAATAGCAAAGCAAATAATACAACAAATGAACAAAAAGCAGTTTACAGAAAGCAACTAAGGAAAAAGATATTTTTTAAGAGCTTTCTTGAAAATAGGCAGCGAATTTGAGGTGCGTATGGTGATGGGAAGGTTGTTCCACAGTCCTGGAGCTTCCTTTGAGTACAGTTTTGAGTCAATAAAGTTATCATAGGCAATTCACAATACAGAGCTCCCTCTACAGTTTGCCCAGGAGAGACCATTTTCACAGTGTATCATGGTAAAAGGTCAAAAAGTGTTTTAGTCATCTTGCAATGTACCCCGCATGACCCTGATTGTTTGCAAATCAGGAAGGGATTTTTTTCAAGTATTTTTTTGTAAGGATGTTGAATGTTTTTCCTATTCATGTCAGCCATTGAAAAGTTCCAAACTGCCCATACAGTGCTGAGATGTGATTGTGAGATGTGATTGTTTCAGTGGATTGCTTTAGGGAAAATAGCCTCTCCAGAGGGTGCCAAGCACTGTGAATCACCCATATTAGAGGCCTGTAAATGGGCCCAAAACACTACTGTAAAAACTTAATTTTACTTCACTTTATCTTCACAAAAAAGATATTGCCCACGCAAATATAAAGAAAGGATTTGTTAAATTTGAAGAAAGATGGTTTAGACTTACGAGCAGGAAACTTGCTGATGTTATTGGCGACTCTGATCAGCATCCGGGCCCCTTTCTTATGATCACCCCTCTTCACATGAATCTGGCAGTCAAGAAAGAAACACATATCAGTTAGAGGACTTATCAGACTGGTTTCTTAACGAGCAGATCCTCTTTCAGGAAATCAAACTGTCTACCATGGTTCAATTTCATAAACCCTATGAGAAGACGTCTTCAGCTTACAGAGCTGCTCGCAGCACAGTTTCTATTCTGTTATGAACATTCTGATTGGATCAGATAAGTACCCAGCATGTGCACATGGACTGTTCCGTTGGAGGGACTGATAACCAAATCCACATGCAAGGCTCTGGTCCGAGGTGGGATTTGAACCAGGGTCAACAGAGGTGAGAGGCAGGGAAAGGAACCACCGAGCCAAACTGATTCTTTGTCATCAAGAAGACTGTTTGATATAGCTTATAACAGGACATTGCCGATAACAAAATCAATGGAACAATAACAATAATTATACGATGGGAATCTCAAAGCGCTCAGTATTTTTTCCTGTAAGGTATTCGGAGCTAGTACATTTTGACGTATTAGACCTAATCCTTTACATTACATTGCTCCATGTAATGGTTTTACAAAGGTGCTGTGGCGCAACATGTAGCCAATCAAATCGCGGCGAACCCCTTCTCTTTATGATAAGTGCGCAACAAAGAAAACCAAGTATTATACCTTGACTAAGATGTAGCTGTGGAGGATCATGAGATTTGTCGCCATCTCTGTTGGGATCTTGATCTTCTGGTTCTTGAGCTCACGGTACATGCTCAGAAGGACATCGTGGGCATTACGGTAATTACCTGATATCATATCAATATACAAACATTGAAATTGTAGCAGAATATAATCATGCAGTGAAATCTGGACTATTCCATTTCAAGAGGTGAAGCCGAGTGAAATGAAAAGCCAGATTTTGCCAAGTATATTCTATATAAACTTAAAGGTTTGCCTGGTGGAAAGACAGTAAACATAAAGATATTTGCAATGACAACACCATGTAGTCAGAACTCTTTTGAGTGATTGGTGGTTCTGAGAAGAACCGATGCACTCAACGTATCGGACAGTATACTCTGTCCATTGTCAGCAGACACATAAGAGTATTCTCTGACAACGCACAAAGTAAATGCATTTAATGTGTTTTATCATGGAGGTAGAAATACCTCCATGGTTTAATACAACTCACAAAGTAAGAACCCAGCAAAATAATGGATGACACCTGATGCATGTTCCACCAATCAAATGACAAGGATCTATGTGTGAGTTATATAAATCGAAATGAATAAATCATTTAATAAGACAATTAATTTGTTTTAGTTATCACCTTTGATTGACCCCAATTGGATCAGGCATGATATTTGGTCCTTGGACAAAGGACTGACCTACATGTACACATGGTGTAGGCTTTAATAGAAAATTTTCTGATTTTTCCCAACAGCAAAACAATCGGAAATCAGACTAAAGTAGGAAGAATATCATGCCTGATGAATCCCAAAAACTTATACAGAAAGGAAAATTACAAATTCCTTCAGAAATTCATCTTTATCTGAAGTAGCTATGAGCGCCCATCTCTGGGCGCTCTCCCCAAATGAAATACAATGAAATATTTCACATTACCGGCTATTTGTTCTTCTCTTGCGATAATGATAGCCGTCCTGGCCGCCTCGCGGTGCTGCTTGAGAGCCATGTAGAGACGGAATAAGTACTTGGCATCCTTGGGCATCCCGTCCGTCTCTCCCATCAAGTAGTCAATCAGCTGGTGGGTTAATTGCTCATCCTTGGCACGACCAACCTGGGAAGGGATACAGAGTTGTCATTATTACCTCTCTCAGTGCCATTATCGTACATGTACATGTACAATCTATTTTATGTTTTCTGAAAGTGCCATTATCAGACATGTACGATCTATTTTATGTAGTCAAAAAGTGTCATCAATCGTACATGTACGATCCATAATATACATGTTATCACGACAGGGCAACATCACTCAAGAAATTCAATTGACTTTGAAGTGTAACAAGGCAACACAAATCAGCAAGATACATTTTGTTTGGTGAGAGAGACTTATTATTATATTTTAATGTACATAATTTCAAAAAAGCTTGGCATTTCAGGTACAAATCGCAAATCGATAGAAGGCACTGAAAGAGTTAAGATGTGAACAAGAATTACAGACAAAGTGTGGACATGAGAACAAAAGAGGTCAAGACAATGGGTCTGCTTGATTAGCTTCTCAAAGTCAGGCCCTGATCATGTCAAAAGAGGTCAAGACAATGGGGTCTGCTTGATTAGCTTCTCAAAGTCAGGCCCTGATCATGTCAAAAGAGGTCAAGACAATGGGGTCTGCTTGATTAGCTTCTCAAAGTCAGGCCCTGATCATGTCAATAGAGGTCAAGACAATGGGTCTGCTTGATTAGCTTCCCAAAGTCAGGCCCTGATCATGTCAAAAGAGGTCAAGACAATGGGTCTGCTTGATTAGCTTCCCAAAGTCAGGCCCTGATCATGTCAATAGAGGTCAAGACAATGGGTCTGCTTGATTAGCTTCTCAAAGTCAGGCCCTGATCATGTCAATAGAGGTCAAGACAATGGGTCTGCTTGATTAGCTTCTCAAAGTCAGGCCCTGATCATGTCAATAGAGGTCAAGACAATGGGTCTGCTTGATTAGCTTCTCAAAGTCAGGCCCTGATCATGTCAAAAGAGGTCAAGACAATGGGTCTGCTTGATTAGCTTCTCAAAGTCAGGCCCTGATCATGTCAAAAGAGGTCAAGACAATGGGGTCTGCTTGATTAGCTTCTCAAAGTCAGGCCCTGATCATGTCAATAGAGGTCAAGACAATGGGTCTGCTTGATTAGCTTCTCAAAGTCAGGCCCTGATCATGTCAATAGCCCATATACATGTCCCAAGCAGCAAATCTCTCCAATCTGCTGCCTATAAATCATTTTCTTTAGCCGCTCCAGGACTGTGGAACACCCTTCCCATCACCATACGCACCTCAAATTCGCTGCCTGTTTTCAAGAAAGCTCTTAAAAAATATATTTTTCCTTAGTTGCTTTCTGTAAATTGCTTTTTGTTCATTTGTTGTATTATTTGCATTGCTATTGTCTGTTTGCTAAAGCGCTGTGGTCTAAATGAAATGACGCTATATAAAATCCCACTGTATGTATGTATGTATGTATGTATGTATGATCAACCCCCACAGATATTAGAAGCAATGCGGTACACAGCTATAAAACCTGGCATAGTTACATGTAAACTACTACAGCATGGCGTCCATCTTGGCAGCTTGATTTATTCTTTAACTGTACTCAGTTTCTCAAGATGCATTGCGGTATATTTTTAAGATGGCGCTTGTGTATAAGGGCTGTTGAGCAGCTCATAACTGAAGGTAAATCTATGAAAAAAACCTGAAATCAGACAAATCACCTGGGCCAAATTTCATAGAGCTGCTTAAGCACAAAAACTAGCTAAGCACAACAAAATTATGCTTACCAGAAAAAGGTCACCAGCTAAAATACCATTTCACATGTGAAAATTGTGACTGGTATCCTGCTTATTGTTGCTTAGCAGACGTTTGTTAAGCAATAGTTTCTGCTTAAGCAGCTCTATGAAATTGGGCCCTGATGGTATTCTTCGCTATTCTTATATAATTTATGTAGTGTTAAAAGCTTATTTTCTCACAGTGATATTGTATTTGTTATATATATATTTTTTCAAATACTTATTATTTATTTATTTACTTATTTTACTTTGATGCAGGAGGAAATCCCCAAATAGTTGAAACCCTACTCAAATGCGAGGCTCCGGATCAAAATTCGAAACATGGATCCACAGAGGCGAATTGGGGGAGGGGGAGTTTAAAGAACATGAAGCCAACCTAATTCCCTGATTCAGGATTAATACTTACTGTCTCAATGGCCATTTCCACAGCCTGGTTGTCATCGTTCGTGGTGGGGCATCTCAAGAAGTGCTTGAGGGCTCGTCCGTACTGCTGACACAGAAGGAAGAACTTGCCCGCCATGAGATGATTCTTCTCATTCTCAAAGTATAACGCGATGCTCTGATAATCTTCCTGCGTGGCATCTTCACCTGGGGAGAATAATCATAATAATAATAATAATAATAATATTGGACTAATTATATAGTACAAGTATCCACCAATAAGGTGGGCAAACCCCTTCTCATAGCATTTAGTGTAACTGGGTTCTTTTACATACATTACAAAACACAGGAGACCTACGGCTTTATGTCCCATCCGAGGGACGAAGCAATAATGGTTAAGTGTATTGCTTATGGACACAAGTACAAAGACCAGGACTCGAACCTACACTCTGCTGATCAAAAACACCAGAGCTTGAGTCCGGCGTGCTTGACAGAGGGGAGAGGGAACCATTAAGGAATGTGAGGGTCAGGTTACGTGAACGAAGATCTAAGTTTTCAGGTACTAAATTTCACCTGAAGGGATATTGTTTTTGACAAAGGTTAAACAAAAATAAAATGTTATTCTTTATAGGGCCCAATGTCACATTATGATCTCCACTAAATCACATTTGTTGCAGCTCGGACATTTCAGAACCCAGAATTTAATTATTTTAAGAACCAGTCTTGTTTATATTTACTGAACTTTCAGGAAGAGATTTTCAAATAGAGCTCCACACGCTCAGTAGCTGCATCTCAGACAATACGTCAAATTTCACTAATGTACGCATGCATACATCTCCAAACTTTATGTTTACTTGCGTGTACATTAGTGCTACTATGGTCTGGCGCCCCAATGCAGTGATCGAAGGAGAGCTAGGTGGTGAAATGTTTGTCTGTATTTTGAGCAAAATAGGGTTTTTCAATTGTTAGTTTATGATTCCAACAGTCTTTTGAATTATGTCACGAGACCTGTACTTACCCTCGTTACCTTCTGTGTGATGTGTAACCATGGTGATGGAATCACGGTGATGGAATCACAATGATGATGACGATGATTATTGATGATGAGGGGAGGGGAGGGGAGGGGTTGTGTTTCAGATGAGTCAAGAGGGATATTAAATGAAAGTAAAAAACAAATAATCAATTAGTAATCAATTAATAACAAAATGTTAACAATGGTGTACTGAAAGTTTGTCAGACATAACATGGGAAGCCCCATGCCAAACTGGGCACTTCTTGGAATACGTGAACTGGCATTTTTATTTATTGTTTTTTTGTTTTGGGTTTGGGTTGGTTTTTTTTAACGAGATGTCGCCTAACATCACAAGGCCAGACTGCCACCTCAAGGTGAGGGCTACATTTAACTAATTTGGGCTGTCTACCCAAATCAACTGTCACCAGGGGCATGTTGCCACCTACTCCTGGGGCTGAAACAGGGTTACCCCCTTCACAGTCTGTAAAGGTGTAGGCATGGGTATCATCCACTAGGAGCCTGGCTAGTGGAGCAGAATGCACTATCTTCCCAACTTTTTAGGAAGCAATTTTGGTTAAGTGCCTTGCTCAAGGGCACAAGCGTCATAAAAAGTGAAAATGAAAACAACCCAAACTTCAACCTTGATTTCACTGTGATGTGATGTCTCAAACAAAACATTCTATATGTTGAGAAATACTCACATTACAGGTCCTAATTAGGTGCTGTTTGAAAGCTCTTATTCTAGTTTTGATTTTTGGCGGGAAATGCCTGGTTTTGGCATGGCACGTCACAAACACATAAACACCCCTCAATTATTTAAAACAATTTGGTGTGTTTAATAAATTGTCAGTAGTAACAGATGCTAATTATGTTAAATAATGTTAAAAACTTTATACAAAAAACAACCAAGGAACCAGGACAGCCGGCTGCTTTTAGTCTTGGGACAAAATCTTTAAAAATTCCAAGTCTTGAGGAAACTTCCATTTTAAAAAGAGGGGTGAACAAAACCTTTAAGATTAGAGGGTGAAACTGTTACAGAGTTAGATCTGATGAGAGTGAAGCACATACCTATGATTTCAGCGTAGATCTCCATCTGGTTGTGCTGTTGAGCAAGCTGGAAGGCTTCATCGTTACACTTGGACATCACCAGGAACTGGATCGCTGAACCAAAGTCGTTCAACTTCTGGAAAAACCTGGGGGGAAGCGAAATTCCGAAAAGGTTTGGAGGTTAAAGGAGATCTACTGCTCCTCGTGGATTTGTACTGATGACAATATACACCAATGTATTACACTAAAAATGAAGGGGTATTTTATTGGAGGTAGAGCTCAGCAATTGTCTGAGCTATAATTATAAATAAGCTTCTTACCTAGCCACCATCTTGGCCCCTTCAACAGATCCAGTGTCTCTGACAATACGCACTGCCTCCTCTGGATTACGGAGAAAGTCCAACTGGATTCTGAAGAGAAAACAAATTAAAAATCTCAAAATTTTATTGTTGATTCTTGCAATGGGATTATTGAGTTACAAAGTTACTTCCATTGTGTTTTGTTGGCCTTGGAGAGGTGTATCTGCAAGGACTAATTCTAAAGAAACTGTAAATACAATTCTCAAGTCAAAACGAACACTAAGTCCTCAGTCTTGCTCCAATTATGTACAATAAGTTCGATAAAACTTAAGAAATGAAGCAGAAATTTAGAAGAGCACTTGTTTGTGCTTAAGCAGCTCTATGAAACTGGTCCCCATACAGTTTGTTGTTTCCAAGTTGCCTGTTATAATTGCCACATGCAACAAGTTCTCAAGATTGACTTTAACCTGATAACATTGTCCCAGTCCTTGGCGTTCTCATAAGCCAAGGCAGCGTCTTTGTGTCTGCCGTCTGCTTCCTTAGCCTTGGCATACTGAATGTGGATCTTGGGCGATGTGACGTTGGGTAACAACTCCCCCACTTTGGCCCTGTTAAATAATAGGGAAAATAAACATATAGATTTTATAGTAGAAATAACAAAGTTATTTTGTATTGAGCATAGATCAAGTACACCATGTGCTCCATTCACATTTTGGGCTGATTGAAATAAGTAGAAACGGTTAAACAGTTGACCGGAAGTCACAAGTTTCGTTTAAGCGTTTAGAAAAATAAACGTAGATGAGCAACGGCCCTACTTCAAAAACCTACCAGTTCTTGCTGCGTATGTAGACAGAGGCAGCCTTATCGTAGTATTGGCCTTTCTCATACAGTAGGGCTGACTCGGAGTATTGCTTCATGTTCTCCAAGATGGCAGCACAGTCACGCTTCAAGGTACGGCTTGGCATCTTACTAGCCATGCTGACGCCGCGTCGGATGTCTCCCATGCGAAGGGACATACGGGCAACCCCTGCAGCACACGACTCATCGTGTTCTCGTTGCTGATCAAAGAAAATACAAAGCAATATGTGTTTTCAAAAATAAAATTCTACATAATATACCTTTTCCTGGTTGTTTGTGTAATTTCTTGATATTGTATAATAATTTAGGTTTGTTTTTTTGTTTTTTTTGTGAAGCACCTTGTAAATCACATGTGACACCGCATGCCAAAATCAGGCAACTTGTGGAAATAGTGACATGGCATTAAAAAAGAAGACAACCGAAGCATCAGCCTTGATATCAATGTGATGTTATGTCTAAGCAATCTTCATTCTATATTTTGAGAAATACTAAGGCCGTATTTGAATTGGCGGCTATGGTTACGGCTAGCACTGTCTCTAAGGACGTCTTATACTTCAACGCATGATGACGCAGAAATCATGACTCGAAAATCTAGCCATAGTTGTAGCTGGAGGCACCAAGTCGAACACGGCCTTATTCTAAAGGCCCTACGTAGGTGTTACTTGAAGGCTCTTTGTCTCATCTATTTTGACAAGCAAATAAACCCAATTTTGAGTTTGGGAAAAATGCCCGGTTTCGCATGGAGCTTCACCTACGTTGACAAGATTTTACCTTGTTAAAACTCATTCAAATACTGATATTTATAGCATTTTTTTATAATCTACAGTTAATACTCCCATATTTGGTTTTTAGTTTAAAGTATTCCGTTTGTAAACATAATGCCAATTAGCCCATTTAACAACCTTACAATCTCCTTCAACTGAAGCCAGGAGGTAAACCATTTCTTCTCGCAGAGATCAATGACATGGTACCCAGTCAGTTTCCCTTGTGGTTTATTATTTGATATCTCGTTGTTTTTAAACAACCTGGCGGAAGAAATTCTTGGAAGAGATCATTGACTTGGTTTTCTTGCGGGAAAATCGTCACTTAGTATTAAGGAGCGGACTCTCCAGGCCATCTCTAACCCTACCTCTTTGTCTCTTGTCACTCCCTTCTCGAAATGAGACAGAGCACTCCCGTAATCACCACTGCATAAAATAAGAAAGAGGAAGACATTAAGAGATTTGTATGGGTACACTTTCTGTTGTTTTTTCAGAAAAAATACAGGTTGTTGTAAAACAACAATTGGTGTAAAATAGGTATAACAAACAGTGTTTTGTTTGAATCAATTCAAAGGCCTTTTGCGAGTTAGATTTGAATAATTTCTAGTACACTGCTTTAAATTCAAAAGTGACCACTCAAATTTGAATTCCTCCGACTAGAGACTGTTGCTGTCACATGGTTCAGACCTCCATGGTAAGGGGCAAGCTTTTGCGTAGTTGCATAAGAGACGACGAACACCCATACACTATCGAATGAATGTGTATGGCACAATGGTACCAGGGTTTGCTCATCTGGAGGTTGCTACACAAATACTCGCCCCAAATGTGTGACACAGCAACACTGTCTTAAGTGTGGGGAATCCAATTGAGTGCTCACTTGTGACCAATCAAATCATTGTACGAGTCATTATTCAAGCATAAATGGCAAATGGCTTATTTACTTATACTAACGAGAGAGCAGTGTTGTGACAACAGCAATTTATGATTAGGTGTCTTGGTGGACAAGCCTGGGCTTCTAACCTACATTCTGTCGACTCAGCCACTAGAACTTGAGTCCAATGCGCAAGACAGCTCAGTCACAACACTCCACAAAAGTGTTGAAATCATTCCAGATAATGCCTCTTCAAGTGTGTAAGCCACCAGAGTGAAGAAAATTACTTGCTAGATCATTATGTGAATGCTTAAACTTGAACAAGGCCAGGCTTGGTCAAACGTGGGCGCTCAATCACACAAGGCAGCCATGACGCGATCATCTTTGAGGATGACGGGAACTTACGTAAACTCCAACTGCTGAGCGTATTCCTTGGAGATGTAAGGGATCTGGCCAGGGGAGAGCGTCTTGGCCAACTTCAGGGCCTGGTCCCAGTGAAGTAAGTCTCTCCTCATCTGGATACCAAAAGAAGAGACAACGACTTAACTTTAGTAGAATAAATAGCGAGACAAGTTCTCAAAGAAAAAAAATCTACCTAGCAAATAGATATACACATGGTGTTACCGCAAACCAAATATACATTGATACCTCACCATACAATGCCTAAAATCCCATAAGCTTAACTTTACTTAAAGGTACTAAACAAAATTGGTAGAGCTAACATAGTCACTGACAGTGTTCATGTTTTATATGATCAACCATATACACTGTACATGGACTAACAAATCTATGAACACTTGGCCTTCATCTGTTGTGTGAGTTAGGAGAAAATAGTGAAAAAACAAACTTTTCAGCATGTAAACACATTGTCCTTAATTTTGGTTGTAACAACCGAAATCAGCTGTTGCGTTTTCTAGGTTTTCAGATGAAGTTTTCTTAACCCTTAAGATACCATAGTGGCCACAAGCGGCTTGTTCCAAAACACGCATAGCAGCCGCAAGCAGCCGCAAGCAGCCGCAAAATGAAGAATACAAATTTCTAAACAAGAAAATAACTTATCTCTTTCATTTTATTTATTTTGACATTTTTACAGACAATATTTCAATATTTTATTTTTTTTAAATTAGCAATGTCTGGGCGTTTTGTGAAGATTATACGGAGATGAATGGTCTCTAACATGTCTAAAGGGTTAAATATGACTTCATTTCAGTAGGTAATATTTCGCAGAAAAATATAGTTCTATTATCAACTTCATCAGTAAGCTTTCAGACTAGAATTACACAATGTTTTCTATCCTTAGCAATCCTGTATGAAAACTTCAATATTGCACTCATCCATATTCGTTATAATTTAAGTATTTTATTGCCTCAAGGTTACATGTAGAAATTTCCTTAGTGACAAGGCCCTACGTTTACCTCTAGTGCAGTGATTGGTCTACTGGAGGCTAGGAAGAGGTCTTGAGCAAGATTACAATCCCCCTGGAACATTGCTAGATGACCTGCTAGAAGATTACGATCATCAATTCCCTGTTAAAATTAAGAAAATTTCCACACAATGAGATCGCTAATTAACCCTAACCGGCCCAAAACACTATTCAACTCACGAAAACACTTATTTCCATACAAGAGAAAATAATTAAACAAATCAAAAACAAAGTAAAATAACCAATTAAGGAGGTCAATTTAAACAGTAAAGTAGAAAGAGGGGCACGGAGGCTGGTTAAGTAAGTCAAAACTTGTAGAAATCAGCCCTAAGACAAGACAAACGGCCAAAGAGATGAAAACTAGAAAGACATTGTCTGTCTACAATGGTGATTGCATGAGGAAAAATATTAACAACTATTATTCAAAGGGACACGTTGCCTTGATTGGGCATTTTGGGCTATAAAAAGCATTTGAAAACGTTAGTTATGAAATGAATATGGTTGGAAAAATGTTTAAAGTGCATGGTTTTCTTTTAACTTTGAGAACTAACACGGTCCGCCATTTCGTAAAAATTTTGTTCAATATAATGGCGGACTCAAAGTAAAAGTTATTTCACACAATTTCGAGGCAAATTTGTATGTCTTGCTTACTGAGTTACACAATTTCCCGAACAGGACAGCATGACATAACGATGTAAAACACTGACCAAAAGTATTTGCAACTAAACAGAAACTGAATCCTGAAAACAGCTTTTTAATAAACTCACTAATTTCACCCAAAAAAGTTAGAATGATTTACCATAATTTGCTGGAGTAGCATGACCATGCCAGCCTCACCAACGTTACGGTAAACACGAACAGCTGTGGAACCAAGAGAAACAAGTGAAGACAAAAGACAAATTTGTTACAACTAAAATGTGTTATTTTATGCAATAGGAAAAAACTTTCTAGTTCTGCAAGAAGAAAAATAAAAGGTGGTCAAAATTATTTCTACACAAAGTACAAACATTTTATACAAAGAAAGAGGAACATCGTAATACTTGTTCAGTGGTTATCTTAACTTTTACAATTCTTGATTTTATGTGGTATTTATGATTAAATAACCTTTCTCAGTGTAGAATCTTGCCTGCCAGAAAATGCCCTGGAATGTGCAAGGTCACACTTTTTGTAAAACATAGTGACATCATTAAAAGACTTCTACAGATAGTAAAAAAATCTCTCAGTATTGACATGACTGACAGATCTGTGCCCTTCTTTCAACAAATGACACCTGCGAAGAAATAGCCACAAGCCACACTGGTGGAATTCTAACCCAACACAATTTAACACTGACGTAATAATAATAGTAACAAAATTTATATAGCGTTTTTCCTAGAGTTGCAAAGCACTCCAAGAATAACCAACAAAATACAAAAATGGAATTAATATTAGGACTACAAGTGAAAAAATCACTGCCAGGCCAAGCCTGCAGCACTCAGACGAGAGAAGAGAGTCCAGCTAATGCCGGCCTTTCTATGACGAGCACGTGCAGGCCAAGCCTGCAGCACTCAGACGAGAGAAGAGAATCCAGCTAAAGCCGGCTCTCTATGACGACCACGTGCAGGCCAAGCCTGCAGCACTCAGACGAGAGAAGAGAGTCCAGCTAAAGCCGGCTCTCTATGACGAGCACGTGCAGGCCAAGCCTGCAGCACTCAGACAAAAGAAGAGAGTCCAGCTAAAGGCAGGCTCTCTATGACGACCACGTGCAGGCAAAGCCGGGCATTGAATTACAGATTGAACAAGTATGTCTTTAATGACCCTTTGAGCTTGGCCTCAGAGCTAGAATTCTTGATGGAGTGTGGAATAGAATTCCACATCCTAGGGCATGCAATTGAAAATGCTCTGTCTCCTGATTTTCTGGTGGTTCGGGGAATATAAACGTTCCCTTTCCAAATTTAATTTGCCCTTTATTCACCTGGTTTCTAACAAGTTGAAAATGTACATATGGGAACAATACCGGAAATGCATTTATACTTTTTGAGGTCGTTTAATCAATTATTTGTTTTTCTACGGGGAGCCTGTGCAGCTGATTGAGCAGTGAAGAAGTGAGAACATGGTATGGGTAGGAGAAGATGACACAAGATGCTCTCGTTTTACGTACCAAATTCAAGTTCCATGTGTGTGGCTGCAGCCTTAGCCAAGTCCATCCAAGAGTCTCTGTTGTTGGCCAACTGACACAACATCCAAGCTTCCTTGAATCTCTTCAGGTTGATACACTTCATGATGGCTTCCTTCAACTGCGGATTCAAAATGTTAAGACTTCCTTGTTTAATTTTCTTGCCTTGTCGATACCGGAAATAGTGGTAAAGGACAATAGTGGTAAGATTAAAAAAAATAAACATTCACTTATTTACAGATAACTTATATGTTACAAAAATGGTCATGGTGGAAAACTTCCTGTGAAATATATTTGCATGAAATAATGTCAGTTTCTGAAAAATTAGTAAAACAAGTGATTTTGATCTCACTAGTCCAAAATACGATGTTGGAAAACAACGATGGGGTTTTTCACTATTTTCCAGAGACTACAATGACTGATTTAGTCCAAAACATGGTATTTGAAACCAGTGAAAACATATAATGGGCCTTGGTACTAATTTCTTATGACTCCAATGACCAATTTGGCCTACACTTTCACAGGTTTGTCATTTCATGTATTTGTTGGGATTCATAAAGTGTGGATACTGATTATTGACAACTACCATTATTTACTGTGTGCTCTATGTCGGATTCAATCACACATTTGTTTGCAGGATTTTTTTTCTCAAGGCATTTTGTGCAAGTAGCAAACTTGAACCCAGGCCTTGAATTTCATGTTTAAGAGGGCAACCCAATTTTTGTTTTGCACAAGGCATATCCATTGGGAAAAACTTAAAGTCTATGGGAAACTTTTGAAGGGACACCAAGGCCAAGACCAAGGGCATCAGAGGCCATGACATCCGTGGCCTCTGTGGTTTCCCAGTAATGCCAGGCCTGTGAACTTACAGTATGAATGTACACAATTAATCTTGACTAAACCCAACCTTTTAAAATCCAACAGCATGGTTTTTGTTTGATTTTGTTGGACCAAGGACTGCACTAGTAAACTATTTATGCCTCACACGTGATCAAGCATACCTTCATAATCAGACTCCAACAGTTTGGGTGTTAGGATACCATACGGTATTGGATTTTGTTAGAGTGAGGAAGGATCTTAGAAAATCACTCAAAGTTGTCAGGGTTAATACCCACCTGAAGGTGGTTTATGGAATTTTACCCAATTTGGGAGGAACAGGAAGCTGACATCATAACAGTAAAAAAATTGACCAAAAAAGTAAACTTGTTGACAAACTTTCAGGAACAAAACATTGCTTTATTGGTGATTTTATAAAACTGTTTACCGTCTAAGAGGATGGGTGATTTATTATCTCTTATAATTACTCACTTGCTCGGGTTGAAGATCATGTGGCCTCTCGATAAAGTTATGTGAGCCGAGCTGCACTATGGCAGTTTTACCACTCTGAGTCTGACAAGTCATCTCACCGTTGTACAACATCAACGGCTTCTGGGCAAATGGTAGCTTACTAGTAGCTGCCAAAGTTACTGAAGGACCTAAGGATGAAAATATAGATAGGTTGCAGTATGACGTAAGTCGGCCATCTTTACGGGCAATTTGGAACACACAGTCATGCGTTACGCGTGAGAACGGCGTGCAGCACGCGCACATTTCACCAAACTCATTGCGTGATTGGTTAGTGAATGACGCGGCTGCGTTAATAATTTGAGCGCTTGACGCGCCTGCAAGCCAAAATGCGATTTGCCCGTAAAGATGGCGTCTACTGGGAACTATCTATACAGATTGTTGAGATTTTTCCCCAAAACACATTTTGTCAGCAAAACATCATCATTATCATCACTCAGGGCCCAATTTTGTAGAGCCGCTTTTATAGAGCACTAAAGACTGCTTAACAATTAGCTGCTGAGCGAGAATGAGCAGGATGCCAGTCACAAATTGTATGTGTGACATGGTATTTGGACTGGCAACTATATTCTGGTAAGAATAATTTTTTGTGCTTAGCTATTTTTTTTTGCTTAAGCAGCTCTATGAAATTGGACCCTTGCTGCTGCAACCAAGATCCCCTTAACATCTGGGCCCAAATTCATAGAGATGCTTAAGCAGAAAACATTGCTTAACAATTTGTTGCTTAGCAGAAATGAACAGGATACCGGTCACAAATTGTACATGTGACATGGTAGTTTGGCTGGTAACCTTATTCTGGTAAGCATTATTTTGTTGTGCTTAGCTACTTTTGTGCTTAAGCGGGGCCCAATTTCATAGAGCTGCTTAAGCAGAAAATATTTCTTAACAATTTTCTGCTAAGCAGAAATGAGCAGGATACCAGTTCCAAATTGTACATGTGACATGGTGGTTTGGTTGGTAACCTCATACTGATAAGCAAAATTTTACTGTGCTTAGGCTGTTAGGTACTTTTTTACACTTAAGCAGCTCTATGAAATTGGGCCCAGGACTCGAGGCATCTTCACCCCTCATTATCTTTGGGAGATCCTCAATTTCATATTCCGTGTCTCTGCCAAGCAAGGACGTCAATGCCGACTACAAAACCATGATGAAGATGTTACGTCATTTCTCCTGACGACAATCAGAGCCCAGTGATCAAAATAAATATAGAAAGCATTACGTATCACTCACATCAAACTTCATGGGACTTTTAAACAACCTTACCTCTCACAGTTTCCCTAGAGTACATGTAAGTGTAAAGCTTATCGTCATCGTAGGCTACAAAGACACCCTTGTCGTAGGGCCAGTTCTCCCACAGTACTCCCTTTACGGTCGGTGAGAAGTCAGGGATCTCCAGAATGTGATCATTGACCTACGACACAAGGAAATATTGTCACAGGTTAGCATAGAATGAATGAAGTTCCGACTACTAAGCAAACATCATCTCTACAGCCAGCGCAGAAATTTGGGGCTGACCCCATAAGTGGAGAGTGTAAGCCCAAATTTACGAAGTAAGCATGAAAATGGACCCTGCTTACGGGAAATCTTGTGTAAATATTTGGTAAGTAAGTAGTGTTAACTTAAAGAGGCATGTTGCCTTCTGATTGGGCGCTTTGGGCTATAAAAAGCAATTGTTTTGAAATGGATATGGTTGGAAAGATATGTTTAAGTAGAATATAGTGATTCACATAAATACATGTATCCCTTGAAAATGTGTGGTTTTTGTTTAATTTCATGACAGAACACAGTCCGAGATTTTGTAGAGCCGTGTTCCATATGTATAAATTAAAGTATCACAACAAAACTATAACTGAATTGTTAAATGCTACAATTTCTCAGTTTTAGAAAATGGTATCTGTTCTTAATTTATGGAAAAACATGACACATTACACAGCAGTGCTACACGTGTTTTTCTTTTTTTCGGTGAAACTTAGATTTAAACTTTTAAAAGCACAAATATTTTAGCCCTAAGATTATGAAAAATAATTATGATAATAGGGAACACTTGGTAAAGCGTCGGTATCCGCCAAAAATGACACTCATTTAGCATTAATACAAGGGATTTTTTTTTTTTTTTCAAACGACTGGGGAAAATGAATGGGTTTTAAGGGTACAATCGAATGGATTGTTTACTTGTGGGAAAGACTATCTTACCGGGTTGTAAACAAAGCCATCACTTTTGTCATCAATGAAGACTAGTCTGGTGCCACTGGGGTCTGGGTACACTTTCCTGATGCCCACAATGTGTCTAAACTCATTGACAAACTGCCAATCCTCAATGTAGAAGAAGATCAACTCTCCATTCTGCAGTGCGTCAAAATCAAATCAAAGTTTTTACTTTATTTCTCTTTTCACCAAGCAGATATAAAAAAAATTGAATTTAAGAAATTAATCTAAAATTTGTCGCCCCTCAATGGCTCTTGAAAAAGTTGTTAACTGTTTGCAACAGCTAATTTCACTTTCTCATTTAATTTATATCCTCTCTGTTGCAGTATCCCTTAATCCTCCTTTCCTCCCTTTTTCAGTTACAATTTGTCCGTTTGTTACAGGTTGTTTGTTACAAGTTGTTCTTTGTTACACTAGTATACATGTTTATGTGTGTTGTGTTGTGTTGTGTTGTCATTTTAGCCTTCCAGAAAAACTCTGCTAGGGTTGAAACATCAGGGCATTAACAATTTTTTGCCTTTATACCATAGGACCTTTTAGTTGGTAAGCAGTTTGTAACAGACTAATTATATTTTCTCAGATGAAAATTTTTAACAGTTACTATGCAAAAGTGATTGGATCAGACACTGGGTGCAGATTTAATTTTATCAATTTGTAAAAGGCGTCCTTACACTGGTTCCATAGATGAGGAAATCCGATGTGAGGGCGTGGCATGTGATTCCACCTTGGCCATCCTCAGGAAAAAGTCTTGTTTCTCTCTCCTCGTTATCGCCTGAACCTTCAGTTTCAATCTGTAGAGAAGGAAAAAAAAAACAGACACAGGCATTGAGATGTGGTTAACCAGGGTGGTGTTTTGGCGACCACGAACAGCAACAAGTTTCTACTAATGTAAAATTCACTGACCATTACGATTTTTGAGAGCATCATGAAAACAGTTTGGCAACAAGGAACAATTGGTAACGTGGGCACATCTCACAAAATCAATGTATGCAGAATATACCGCCTTCATTTTATTTCCTTGATCTTTTCCATGACGTCTTTGATCTTAGTTGTTTGCCTTATGTTGGTATGTTTAACTAATTTTTGTCTTGTAGATTATTTTAATCTGAGCATCCTCCTTTCCATAGCTCTCTGTGTTGATGTTGTTAATTTGTGTTTCATCTCTTTGGTAAGACCATAATGACCAGGTGTATCCACTGTACCCGTTGTATCAGGTAAGTCTTATTTCTAGCTTTGTTTTGTTTATAGACCATAATGACCAGGTGTATCCACTGTACCCGTTGTATCAGGTAAGTCTTATTTCTAGCTTTGGTTTGTTTATAAACCATAATGACCAGGTGTATCCACTGTACCCGTTGTATCAGGTAAGTCTTATTTCTAGCTTTGTTTTGTTTATAGACCATAATGACCAGGTGTATCCACTGTACCCGTTGTATCAGGTAAGTCTTATTTCCATAGCTCTCTGTGTTGATGTTAATTTGTGTTCCATCTCTTTGGTTGTTGACCATGTCTCTGCCCGTATTGTTGTAAGGATGCAACGAGTATATATTCCTTTAATTTTGTGGTGAACATAGAAACATTTACAAGAGCGGGATTTGAACCTGCTAACCAGCCCCAATGTTGGCATTCTCCCTATTTTGTGGTGAACATAGAAACATTTACAAGAGCGGGATTTGAACCTGCTAACCAGCCCCAATGTTGGCGTTCTCCCTATTTTGTGGTGAACATAGAAACATTTACAAGAGCGGGATTTGAACCTGCTAACCAGCCCCAATGTTGGCGTCCTCCCTGTTTTGTGGTGAACACAGAAACATTTACAAGAGCGGGATTTGAACCTGCTAACCAGCCCCAATGTTGGCGTTCTCCCTATTTTGTGGTGAACATAGAAACATTTACAAGAGCGGGATTTGAACCTGCTAACCAGCCCCAATGTTGGCGTTCTCCCTATTTTGTGGTGAACACAGAAACATTTACAAGAGCGGGATTTGAACCTGCTAACCAGCCCCAATGTTGGCGTTCTCCCTATTTTGTGGTGAACACAGAAACATTTACAAGAGCGGGATTTGAACCTGCTAACCAGCCCCAATGTTGGCGTTCTCCCTGTTTTGTTGATATCTTTGTTCAGGGGGTGCCATTCAGAAGCCAGGGACCACACCCAAGTTTAGGATGTAAGAGAATGCAGCTTTTCATTTCAAAATATCAAGTAATAAACCAAAAGGGAAAGTGACTTGGTAATTTTTTATTTTTTTTATTGGGGTTGAACAAAGACCGCAACACTATAGGGCTAGATAACTCGGTTCATAGAGCGCCGGCACAGTAATATGGAGATCGCAGATTCAAATCCCGCTCTAGTAGATTTGTTCTTTGTTCAACCCAATACATTTTTGTATAAAAATTTCCAGTCAGTTTCCCTTGTGTTGTTATTACTTGATATATATTTGTCTATTACCATAACTTCATCTTAAACTCACCAGATGTAACTGAACCTTGTTTTCAAAGTAGACAGCAGCATAGTCGGCGTTGACGCACATGTTGATGATTGTACCCAAGTATTCCCTGTCCTTTAGCTTCTCTAACCCTGGTGAAACAAAGAAGTAATTAAAAATATCACTGATTGATTGATTGATTGATTAAGACAGGTGTCCTTTGATCCTTGAAGATTGATTGTATTAATGGGCATCGTAAAAATCTAAGGGTTACCAAATGCATCTGCCTCATGCAATGTTAGATTAAAATTTGAAAATTTACTGGAGAAATAATTTCTCAATAATAACCAAACTTAACAATTACATGGCGCTTAATACTACAATACTACAGTATTTATCCTGCAAGGTATACGGAGCTACGGTTTGAAGTATGAGACCTTTTTCCTTTACATATCACCATGTAATGGTTTACAAGGTTCTGTGGTGTGATATGCAGCCAATCAAACCAGGAACACCGGGTCGAACCCCTTCTCTTTACGATAAGAGCACTGGGTTCTTTCTACGTACATTACAAAGCACACGGGACCAACGGCTTTACATCCCATCCAAAGGACACAGCAACAATGGTTAAATGTCTTGCTTAAGGACACAAGTGTCACGACCGGGACTCGAACCCACACTATGCTGATCAGAAACACCAGAGCTTAAGTCCTGTGCTGTTTTTTCCTTATTAATCTGAAAGAGAATTTTGTAAGTTTGTACTCACATCAATCATACATCTACTCTAATTAGATTTCTTAGTAATTTTTTTGTAGGAAAAAATTCCATAATGGTAGAATAATGCAATGGTTGTACTCTCCAAACAAAAGAAACCAAATGACCTTCCGTTTAAATGTTAAGATTCTAGCGTTTGTTATTTTAATTGAATACAGATGCCAGCTGAATAGTTAAGTGTCATTAGGTGGAAACATGTGATGGGTTGCACCTGGGGTTCACCAAATTATTACAGACTACAGAAAAGAGTATCCAGTCTATTCTAGAAAACCTACTTTAAAGAAGCAAATATTTTCTGTTTTTAATGCAATTCTCGCTCTGCAACTGAACAGTGATTGCCTCCTCTGTTGCTTAATTTGAATAAATAACACAACTAACTGATTAACGCAACGTTTAGTAGCAAAACCTAGGCTGTAAAATTATCTTACAGACTCGCGATAAATGTGTGACCTAAAATGTGACCTATATAATTTAATAAGATGGCAGAAATATCGTAATGTTAAATTGAACTAAATACAAATTAATCAAATACTGGGAAATTCTGTTGCAAAAACCTTGTGTACAGAAAAAATGTAAAAACTTGTTAGATAAAAAAAACCAAAGTTTTAGATTTTAACAAAATGACTGAAACAGAATGATCCATACATAAGGCATGTCTTAAACAACAGGGCCCAATTTCATAGAGCTGCTTAAGCACAAAAACTAGCTAAGCAGAACAACATTATGCTTACCAGAAAAAGGTTACTAGCTAAAATACCATATTGCATGTAGCATCTGTGACTGGTATCCGGCATAAGGCCAAGTTAAAAAAAATACCAGTTGATCGTCCTTTTTTGAGGCCGCATCCTTTTTTTTTCTTCTTTTTTTTTCTTCGATTTTTCCAAAAAAAACAATTTAATAAATGTTTGTATTTTTAATCCAGCCTTGACATTTATATTTTAATTTTTGATGTAAACTTACCTCATGCAACAAATAGATATAAAGAAAGTTTGCGGTGATTTCAAACTGAAGAATTGGTGGCCTGTTTGAATTGAAATACTTGGCGGCCATCTTGGAAAAAAAATAATAAATAACAAATAAAAAGGCCCTCATCCTCCTCTTTTTGGAAAAATCAGGACGATCAACTGGTATTTTTTTTTATTTGGCCTAAATGTTGCTAAGCAGAAATTTGTTAAGCAATATTTTCTGCTTGAGCAGCTCTATGAAGTTATTATTAGTGACAACAAATAAAACAAATAGAACATTTGCAATATTAAATGAAGAAAATTCAACAAAATGTTTTGAATAACTAATTTTTGCAGAACTTACACTCATTGTCTCCCGATTCAACTTCAGTGAATTCATGACCTACAACAGCAAGGACTCCAGTTGAATTTGATTTGCAAAATATGTTTCTACACCACTTTGAAAATATCAAACCCGATGGGAAAAACAAAGGGTATGAAACCTTTTCAGGAGTTCTTTGTTTTCAATCACCTTCATTTCATTCTAATTACTAGTTGTTTTGTTCATTTCTGGACACCCTATGTTTGTCTGTTTGTCTTGTCTATGTCTGTTCACAGGCTAATTACTACAAGCCTTGAAGAATCAAATCAGCCTCCATACTGTATCTGTTTGTCCGTTCGTCTTGTCTCTGTCTGTCCTCAGGCTGATTACTACAAGCCTTGGCCAATCAACTCAGCCTCCATACTGTCTGTTTGTCCATTTATTTTGTCTTGTCTCTGTCTGTCCTCAGGCTGATTACTACAAGCCTTGGCCAATCAACTCAGCCTCCATACTGTCTGTTTGTCCATTTATGTTGTCTTGTTTCTGTCTGTCCTCAGGCTGATTACTACAAGCCTTGGTGAATCAAATCAGCCTCCATACTGTCTATTTTTCTGTTCGTCTTGTCTCTGTCTGTCCTCAGGCTGATTACTACAAGCCTTGGCCAATCAACTCAGCCTCCATACTGTCTGTTTGTCCATTTATTTTGTCTTGTCTCTGTCTGTCCTCAGGCTGATTACTACAAGCCTTGGCCAATCAACTCAGCCTCCATACTGTCTGTTTGTCCATTTATGTTGTCTTGTTTCTGTCTGTCCTCAGGCTGATTACTACAAGCCTTGGTGAATCAAATCAGCCTCCATACTGTCTATTTTTCCGTTCGTCTTGTCTCTGTCTGTCCTCAGGCTGATTACTACAAGCCTTGGCCAATCAACTCAGCCTCCATACTGTCTGTTTGTCCATTTATTTTGTCTTGTCTCTGTCTGTCCTCAGGCTGATTACTACAAGCCTTGGCTAATCAACTCAGCCTCCATACTGTCGGTTTGTCTATTTATTTTGTCTTGTCTCTGTCTGTCCTCAGGCTGATTACTACAAGCCTTGGCCAATCAACTCAGCCTCCATACTGTCTGTTTGTCCATTTATGTTGTCTTATTTCTGTCTGTCCTTAGGCTGATTACTACAAGCCTTGGCGAATCAACTCAGCCTCCATACTGTTTCCATTATTTGCTGTTTGAAGCCTATAATTCAGTTTATTCTTTTCATTATAACCTTTTACATTGTAGCCCTTTGTTTACGACAGTATGGAAATAAATGTAAATTTAATTGAATTGAATCTCCAAGGTATCAAGGTGGTTGTTATAATCAGATTTATCAACTATCCCTGGAATATATTTAACAATAGTAACTTAATAATGAGCCCTTGTGTGAAGAAGATTTTCTTGTGCTTGTCTGATAAATGTCAGGTACAACAAAACATGTACAGGTAAACATGACCGTTGCATTCAATATCGACATCCTCCGTGTTGGTTCATTATTCACAGTGTTTGTTCACTATTCACATTGTTGTTTCACTATTGGTTCACTATTCACATTGTTGTTTCACTATTGGTTCACTATTCACATTGTTGTTTCACTATTGGTTCACTATTCAGTGTAAATATGACACCTTTGAACACAGTGTGCACTACACTCAAAGTGTCAACACGTTGCATATTAATTTCTCTTAAAGGTTCTGTATACGTTTGGTAATGACTTTGAACATTAATGGCAATTCAAACTTATGTGGTTAAGAAGTACAGCAGCTTTCGATAGTATAAAGCAATTTGAGAATCATTTCACTTCGAAGTAATGTGGTTATGGAAAAACATATCAGGTTTTATCCCCCCAAAATTGGAATCTGAGATTTTGTCAGAAACGTTTCTCAGATTGTGTATTCCTAAAGGGATTATTCTTCCTGTGTGGACATAGTCGCTCCGGTTTTTCAGCGATATCTAAAAAACACGACCACCTTTTGAAGTGAAACTTTCACAGGTTAGTTTTATTGTATATCTCTACATTTATATAGGATTAAAACATCAAACAGTTAAAAGAAACAAAGGTATACTTTGCCTTTAGCCCACTCCCATGCAGGTTCATTTCATTACTCCATTGTGCGGTATCTTGTTTTTGTGTCGTCCTTAACTATCTCTCACACTGAGGAGTATAACCGCTGCACATTCAGGCATGATATTTGGAACTTGGAAATAAGTAGGAACATCTTTATCGAGTACAAGGGCTGACCTACATGTACACATGGTGTAGGCTTTAGCAGACGCTTCATTTTCAGGCTATTGAATCACTACTTTTCTGATTTTTCTTAGGGCAAACAAAAATTGGAAATCAGACTTAAATAAAGACATACTGGCTTATAAAGACAATGAAGAGTTTGTTTTTTCAGTTGTTTTTTTTTTCACCTAAATTTATTATTGCAAAAACACCACCTGAACTATCAGGATTGATCTTACAGTGTAATTTTCAATTTCTTTTATCATTGTAAGATTACTGAGCACAAAAACTACCTTTTTCTCCGAGCATGTAGAACCAGGCCCTGTTGTTCATCCCTACGGCTAAGTGGTACGGTCCAAGTGCAACGAACGTGGGCTCCACCTCTATGTTGACTGGTAAAGAAGGCTCCTGTATTTAAAATGGAACAATCTTAATAGGGATACAATCCACACACACAATCTGGGGTCAGCTACAGGCATGAAGCTTATTAATAAAAGGAGAAAGTGAACACATTTTTTTCCACTGGGTCTCAAGAAAATGTTGGCTCCCTTGGGACAGGACAACAATCTTCACACCTTTATTGGAAGCACAGCAAGCCTTGAAATGACATTTATGGCAGTTTTGTTTTCTACATGACACAAACTTTTTTGTTTGGAAGCATTCTAAATGATTGAATTATACAGTTGCTTTCTTTCATTGACCCAATTAACCTGAGTTCATCACCTGTGATAAATCTTGGTTTCACCATTTTGGGAGCCAGATTCCACACGTGCTACTGTGCCAGTGCAATTTTTTGCAAAACCGCATGTGGTTAGTCGTGCACGATTATTTTGACATGCAATTTTACTCCCAGAAACACAGGCATGATATTTGGTGCTTGGAAAAAAGTAGGAAAATAATGTTGGAGCACAACGGCTGACCTACTTGTTCATTATGGTGTATGGTTTCATATATTTTTCAGACTATTTAATCACAGTTTTTCTGATTTTTCCCGAGGGCAAAAAAATCAGAAATCAAGACTCAAGTAGGAAGAATATCATGCCTGCAGAAAGGGCAGGCTATAGGTGGACAGTAGTCAGTCGAGCGTGGCACCAGTCCAAGGAGTCTACAGCAGGGTTCTCAACCCTACTCCCATTCAGCTGACATGTTGCATGCCAGCAATGTGAACATGATAAACAAAACATAAATCTGCTTCAACGAGTACCTTACATAATAGCCGACATTTATAAAGGACAAAACAGCTGCCTTGAAGATGGTCTCAAAGGAGAACATTAGTTTTGTGATGATTTTCACCGGGTCAATTTAGTGTTGACCATAATGGGGTATCAAAGTTTGATAGTGCAATTTGCAAGAATTGTAGTGTGCTCTGTATGGCAACTTGCTGCCAACACAACATCGAATCAAAACTGTTGTGGCATTCCACTAACACATAAGAAGTAATGCTTAACAACCAATCGAGGAGAAAAAGAATCGTCATTTAAGTGCCTTGCTTACAGCAGAAAGTGTCTTGACCTGACCAGGTCGTCTTCAGAAGAACCCAAACTCTGGGGCCAGCACACTATAAGGTCATTTCACACGAGACGAATTTCCCAAGAATTTCCTTGGACAATTTGGCTGACCTTTTCACACTTGAATTGCCAACCCTAGCAAACTCCCATGAAATAACAATTTCCTTGGAAATAGCTACCCCCCCCCCCCCCCCCCCAGTTGTGTAAATTGTTCGTTTTCACCAGGGAAATTTGCGTCAAGTGTGAAACAAACATGGGGTGGCCTGTGGGGGTTTAAGTTCCCTAGGATTTTCCTGGGTTTTCTTTTGCGCAGGGAATTGTATCGATAGTGTGGAAAGGGCTTGCATATTCCTGCCCTAAAAATGTTTCTATGAACTACACAGGATGGTCTTCAGAATGAAGATGGTAATATGAAAAGCTACAATGACATCTCAGCAAGATAAAAGACGCAGTGCTGAGAATATGATGCACCCCTTGCATGGCAAGATCCGACAGTCAATTCAAGTCTATAGAGATTTGTTAAAACCAGGGACCAATGTCATAGAGCTGCTTAAGCACAAAAAGTAGCTAAGCAAAAGAATATTTTGCTTACCAGAATAAGGTTACCAGCCAAACTACCTTGTCACGTGTGTACTTTTTGTGACTGGTATCCTGCTCATTTCTGCTTAGCAGACAACTGTTAAGCAATATTTCCTGCTTAAGCAGCTCTATGAAATTGGGCCCAGAGACCAATGTCATGGCCTTGCTTACAACATAATTCTGCGCTTACGGAGCTCTGCGAAATGCGTGATTCTACGGTGCGTAAGCGCAGAACTCCGTAGTAAGCAGAGCCATGAAATTGGGTCTAGAACAATGTCATACATGTACATGCTAATGCTATAAAATGAAAATACTCAGTACGCCACAACATTTGCTCTAAAAGTTTCTAAATAATCTGGCATTCGTCCACCGGGAGAAAAATGTAGAAGCTTGTACAGCAACGCAGAACTGATGTACATTGATCATTTGATAGTATGTCAAGTTACTGTAAGTATGTGACAGGATTGTGCCTTTGATGATACAAGCATAGAATTTGGCACACAGTCAGAGTATGATATTAGAAAGGTGTTTGGCTATAAGGCCATTGCAGACATGTCCTTTGCACAAATATAGGTTGTATAACAAGCAGTTGTTATGGCAGCCCTTTTGAAAATTTTGATAACTGCTCGTTGTTCTACCCATATTTTTTCAAAGGACTAATCTGCAATGGTCCTGATAATTAATTTCACGAAGCGAAGCATACTTACTTAGCTCAGACGAATGCAAAAATAAACTGGCTATAACTTGAGGTTAGCCTTAATGTTTTTTGAGGTTTTCCAGGGTTATCCGGGGTTCAACCTCTAGATACCTTGAGTAACCTCAAGTCTAATTCTGCAATTCTGCCTTACACGCACCAATCCTGTCCACAATTTTCAGAGTCAAAATGTACTCAAAGGAATGGACTTCCAAAATGGCAAAAACGGTAGACATGCATTTTGCGGAGGTTTGTTCCGCAACATGCAAAGGGTCATCAGCCAAATATCTTTCTAATGACGTACTCTGTGTGCCAAATACCATGCTTGGATCATCAACGGCACAATTCCCCCAAAGTATTTCCCCTATTTGCCCCCCAGTATGAGACAGCTAGTTTCAGCAACAAGAATGACTGCATGTCATGTGAGCTCCAATATGCACCAGCAGCAAGGCATGCAAGTTTGAAAGAGCACAGGTGATAGCAGCAGATCGGGGAAAGACAAAAATCATCCAGAAGATACGAGTTTGAAAACTGTACTAAAAGAGTTTACTCAGACAAAGATGAGAGGAATCTACATGAGGCCGTTTAAAGATGATAAGAGTATGTAAAGGATGAGAGAGTAGGAAAAAAAGCTGAACGATGTAGTTGACAAAAATTAGGGGAAAATGGGAGAAAAACTTGCCTTTCGGCGGCCGACCCGGCGCTAACGTTTTTTGGCAAATGCAATGCGAGACATGGAGATAATGTTATTGGTATAAAATTAGTTTGGTGAAAGGAAGTGTACAGTAATGATTTCCCAATGTTGGAAAAACTGCATCTTCCTTATGGCTTGTTCAAGAGTAGGAAATTATACATTACAAATATAATAATGGTAGAGAGAAGAAAACGGTATTAATGGATTTGGTTAGACTGGTGGAAGAGAAATTGCTTGTTTTGTAAAAATGATTATAACATTTAAGTTAAGTAATGTGTTAACATATTGTGTGTAGATGAATGGTAAGTGTGTTTTAACCTACTGTCCAACCATTCAATATCATCAACTGATGTCAGCCTGCAATATCACATGGTGAATGCATCTAGACAGTAAACAGTTAACTCTCCTACTGTCTGACCATTCAATATCATCCACTGTGGTTTTGAATCACAGATAAACCTTGCCAGCCTGTAATTATGATCTCATGTGGTGAATGCATCTACACTGTAGACAGTCAACCCTCCCACTGTCTGACCATTCAAAATCATCCATTTGGTTTTAAATGATAGATAAACTAAGCCAGCCTGCAATATAATAGAGAGGTTTCGCAAGCGTACGGATACGAATACGGATACAGATACATATACGATATCCGTATCCGTTGACGTTAGATGCGCGTCAGATTTTGTTTCGCAATCATAGAGTTATGTGTCAGGCCTATGCCAAAGTAGACACACATTGGGCAAAACAAATCCAAAAACATTTTGTGTATGTTCTTGTTACATTGGATAATTTGATTGAATGGTATTTTTGTTTAACTTATCGTTTTCGGACCCCCACGTTAAACGCGTGTAAAGAAAGCATGTCAAAATAGAGACGACGGTTTATACTGCATTTTCCCCATATTTTGCTAACAAATGATGAACACATTTCTATATGTCATGAATGACACCTTTAAAAGCAATAACGGGGAAAATGTTTTTAATTTAGGGCAAAAATACAACTAAAATCAGCAAAACGGTATCCGTTTTTAATGTACATGTATGAGCTCCGGTATCCGTTGTCAACGCGCATGCAAAACACGGAAGCCACGGTTACGCGTCACGTGAACACGCAAAGTGTCGACGTATCCGTATCCGTATCTGTATCCGTAGCCTTGCAAAACCTCTCTATTATCAAGTTGTGAATGCATCAACACAGTACAACACAGTATACAGTCGGTTCTGTGCAAAATTGTGCCACCATTACACAGCCGGTGCAGTTGAAGTGATTTAATGGCTGATCAACTGCAAAATGTTACCCTGGACGGTTAAATGTCTTTAAAAAATTGTCACTTTTTCATATTGTAATCCTTTTTTGGAGGGTGAAGCCGTGAATCAATTAGACCGTCGGCATCATGTATGATATGTCAACCGCTCATACACGGAAGTATACTTGTTGTCTGACTGACATTTTCGTTCTTACGCACTATGCTTAAAGTATTACACTAAATGCAAAAAGGACACACGAATTCTTGGCCTTATGTAACAATATTCCAATGACACAAAAAGCAATTTGATTTCATTTGAAACCTCACTGATTACAAAGATCGTACCAGTACCAATCCTACATTTCCTTGCATCACAACTACAATTTTTTCTTATTTTGACTCCATGTATGTTTTCTTGTATCAATGTCAAAAAAAAATAATAAAATCAAAAAAAACAGTTCCTTTTAATTGTTCTGAATCATGTAAATTCAGTCCACATGTTCAACAAACACCGTCATGCGGTCAAAAATACTTCAAGTTTCATGAACTTTTCACAATTTGGTTGCATGATGCCTTTCTTGAAAACTAGAGGATTGGAAAGAAACATTTCTTCAAAAAACCAGTGAGGTAGATTGTACATTTCCAAGGAAAGCATAAACAGGTGATCATCACACCATCTTATCGACGATCTCTCACCCACAAAGTTCACCATACCTGTTCAACTTGATTCACCACAGTGACCTCCAGTAGAGAGGTCAGGTAGGCTAGCCGTGTGCCCTGGGCATCTCCAAGGACAGGTAGCTTGGTGAGGTGGACGTACAGTGTCCCTCTCGATGAGCTGACTGCCATGAGTTGACCGTCGTCTGTCCAGCCGATCTGGCCCAGACCTTTGGTCTCTTCCTCCAAGGTTACAATGGAGTACACCTCTTTCAGGTCTGACAGATCGTGAATTTTGATACTGGAATTGAAAAAAACACAAAGATCCTTCAAGTTTATGGAATTGTATTTAGGGAATAAAGGTCTGAGGATCTGGGCCAAATTCCATGGCTCTGCTAACCACGGAATTCTGTGCTTACAGCACCCTGTAAAGCACATAATTCTATGGGCTGTAAGTCCAGAACTTCAGGGTAAGCAGTGCCATGAAATGGGGCCCAGAACCTTTTCCCTCGGCTAAGGCTCTGGCTGCGGCTCCATCATCAATTTTGAAACAGTGAACATTTTGTACGTTTTTTCTAACATCAAACAAAGCCCAGCGCTGGAGACAGAGCCTAAGCCAACAAAAAACTAAGGTTTTCAATAGCCCCTCTTTAGGCGAGTATATAATTATCTTTGAAATAACTGTGTTCACTTTTTACTAGCAGTGAAAATTATACTTAAAATAAAACGCAAACTTGAACGAATCGTCACAACACAAGGAATTTTATGAACAAAGTTTCATCTAACTTGTACAAATAATCCTGACAAAAAGGAATCAAATGAACAAAATTTCAGGTAATTTTAATTGGGTAAAACAATGTAATAATTTTTTATTATTTTTTATTTGTCAATGTTACCCCCCCCCCCCTCCCCACTTCTGACATTCTACCAGGGCTAAGGACTAGACTATTGTAAGCCCTGAATCCAGCTGTCATCACCAGTCATTTCGATGACGTGGGTTCGAATCCCACTGCGGCCACCAAATGTAACAAGTGAATATTTGGGTGTTACAAGGGGAACATTTCTGTTATCTTCTTTCTCTATCGGCCACCCCTTGTAACACCCAAATATTCAGTTACACTATCATTATAGTTGGAAAGGAGAACCGATACATCTATCCGGCACCAGGGTACAACAACGGATTTCTTACCAATTGTCACCACAAGAAGCAGCCTTGTTGAGAGACAGCGATATCGCGATGGACGTCAGGTTATCTTTGTGGTTTCTGGCTTGGAACAGCTCCTGACCAATCTCCTTGAGGTGGGTTGAGATGACGATGAAATAACCGTTGGAAAAACCGAGCATGATGTATCCGTCACCATACCTGTATAGGATACGTGTTAGCACAAAAAGTTACATCAAAGAAATGGACTAACATTGAAGAAATATTGTCACTTATATCATACTCTTTTTGCCTGGTTTGTCATCGTCCACACACTGTACTTCAGGGCCGTCTTTTAACTAGTTTTTTACCTGTTCTTGTCCCTTTATTTTCTTGCTCATCTAGAAGGTGATTACGTGACACTAGTGTTGTTGTGTAAGGTGTGCTACTATTATTATTAATTTCTGGTGATGAAACCAAGGATGCCTCAAAGGCAAACTTAATTACTGTGACTCGGAAACCTGCAGACAAGGGTGCTATGGGTGCTTGCTGATGTGAACCAGAAACACTGAAGTAAACCCCTACTCTTCCATGATAAGTGTTCTGGGTTCTTTTATGTGCCCTACCTATCCTATGGGATATACAGCTTAATGTCCCATCCAACGGACAAAGCAATGTTGTTAAAATATCTTGCTCAAAGACACAATTATCAGGACCAGCCAGACCGGGATTCGAACTCACACCCTGTGAATGACAGAGCTTGAATACAGAGCACTAGACCACTCGTCATGTTTACAGTGTACATACTGTCTTAGGAGGGTAAAAAGATGTTGCCAAAAAACCTGCACTAGTCGAGCAGTCGCAAAATTTTGAAGCAGGACAAATTGAGTAGGGAATTACTAATTGCCCGGGCTTAGTTTACACACCATTTGTAGGCAATGATGGCGCCATATCGCTGTTGGAAGGCCAGCTCTATCGGATTATCAGGATCCTCCAAGTTGAACAGGAACAATGTTTTTTTCCCGACACTGGCACTGATCTGAAAAATAAATAAACGATAGTTTTGCCTTAAGGCTATTTCACAGACAACTTACAGACAACTGTTTCCAGGTAATCACCAAGTAGAAAAAACAATCACATTTCAAACTTCAACTGGGAATGGTTAGCCACTTTTAGAAACATGTTTCTTGTGCTACCTAAGTATCTCTTTAGGATACAGTGAAGTTAGCTGTAAAAATTGCCTGAAATGACAAGGCCCTTTCATGTCAACTGTGGTCATCGCGCCAGTGCAAAAACATTTTATCCCGCTTGAAAATGCTTCATGCAAAAATATTGTATCTCGGCACGTACTTGTTTTGTGGGGACATTCGGGAATTTTTAAGCGTCATACAACGTTCTGACAAAATCAATGCAAAACTTAAGTGCTTTTTAAGTTTCTGCACTAAAATGACCAGTCAATCTTATGTCAGAGCATTATAAGAATGTTTTATTATGTAACTTTTAGTACTTACTAACGCAGTGCAAACAAACCTTTTGTTTTGGGGGGTTTCGTTAATAGCTTTGGGGGGTTAATGAACAAAATAAAACATTGTGGTCATAAAGTGTCTGGAGTCTTTCAGTTTAAAGACAAATGAATAAGTTAAAGTTTTTTGTGAAGCAGGAACTCACCGTTGTGTCTCCTCCTGGATTCCTCTCATCTGTCTTCATCTCAGAGAACTGCAGATCGGATGGATCCATTCTCAACATTGTCTGCAGAATGAAACAACAACACTTCAATTATACTCTTAAAATAGCCAACAGAGTAGTGCACAGAATGAGATAAACAATGCACATTTTAGACTGATCTATTCTTACCATGGTCTGCAGTATGAAACAAACAAGATGCAGTCATCATTATTTTAATGGTCAATAGACGGAAATGAACATTAAAATCCTACCAAACTTTATTCTAACAACAGTGTACAGAATAGTCCACAGAATGATACAAACAACACACATTTTAAATGGATCCATTCTTACCACGGTCTGTAGAATGAAACAAACAACAAGAGCTATTCATCATTTCAATGATCAACAGATAGAAATGAGCATCAAAATCCTACAAATTTTTGCTCTTTCAATAGTGTACAGAATGATAAACAACAAAAGACAAGCTTCATTCTTACAACAGTCTACAGAATGGCATAAACAAAAATACACAGATGAAATAGTCCACTTTCACCCTAGTCTGCGTTTGTTTTTGTTTTTTGTTTTGCAACATCATAACACTTTGGAGCCGGTGTGGAAGGAGATTCCGTTCCCCTGACATTCTGTTCCCCACTCCCCACCCCCATACGGCAATTTGTGAAGAAGTTCCGTCTGATAGCGCCCTCTTTTGAATCAACTTTCTTCAATTACCCATGTTAATATACTGTATGGAGGGGATGCATACACCGGAAGACAGAATCCCCTTTGACACCTGAAGTAGTGAAAACTTTACAGCAGATATGCACCTGGTGACGTTAATGACTTACCAACTGGATTGCAGAAAGTTGGGTATCAAAATGAAGCCTATGAACTAAATAAGTGTGAATATTGATTCGAAGATTTTCTGAGGATTACCAAGGGCCCAATTTCATGGCTCTTCTTACCGTAAGCAAAGAATCAGCGCTTACGGAAGCAGGGAATTTCGTGCTTACGTCAAGCGTATTTCACGGGTTAGAAGGGAAATGTTGCTTGTGCACTTGCCTAGTCCACATTAATAGGCATTCTACGCTTACACAGCTAGCGCAGAAATTCGGCGCTTGCTCGGTATACGGAGAATGGTGACCGCAAGCGCAGAATTCGGCGGTAAGCAGAGCCATGAAATTGGGCCCAGTTTGCATTGTAGTCATCGAAACAGAGAGTGTTGTTTGTTGTAAGGTGATTACACTGAGTTGACAAGCAGCTTGTGGTGCGAGCTGAGAGTGTACACCCCTTTTGATATCAATCGCCTTGTGGTAGGCAAAGAGTTCCTTACCTGTTTGATGGTATCTCCATCGGCGTTACTGATGGTGATACTCTTGTCCTCACTGCCTAGCGCTAGCAGGTTTTGTGAACTCCATGCACCACATATGATCTTCTTATTGTGCTTTCCCAGTATCGGTACTTTCCTGTGGGATAGGAGTTGACTAGTGGTGTTTAAAGCTTTGCATGGTGTTGAAAGTAAGAAGTAACTATAACTCTGAATGTAAATAGTAGTGTTCGCACGGATTGGCACTTGTGGGGTCCTGACAACAATGGAACAATGGACCCCACAAGGTCATTTCAATAGGAACAATTGGACCCCACAAGGGAATTCTTCAGAAAAGGGAATAATAGAACAACAATAGCAGTACCCCACAAACCGGATCTGTAAGGGTGGGTGAACTTGCGGGTACAACCATGTGTATAATCTCTTTTGGGAGGAGTGTTGGCTCTGAAAAGAGCCGGTTTGGTCTCGACGTTTCGAACAGTATACTCTGCTCGTCTTCAGGAGAAATACTAGGTCCTACTTTTGGCTGACTTGACACCAAAATTTAGATTTAAATTTTATATAGCTATTTTTGTTTTATTCCAGAAAGTTATAAGTTTTCATTTACATTATTTACAAGTACATGATTTGTATAAAAAAAGAGAATAGTTCCCATCTGATAGAAAGCTCACTGATAGTAAACTTCATATAGTAACAATCCCCCTGATAAAAACTTCACTGTTGAAGTCAAGGAAATAACATTAACCCTAACAGACTAGACCCTTGGGTAAGCATACTGCCCAAATCCTTCTATATCCTTCAGATTAAAGTTGTCATAAACCTAAAGTGCCCAAATCCTTCTATTATCCTTCTCCTTATTGTAAATATACATATTAGCCCAAATCCTTCTAAATCCTTTTGAGACAGAAGTTAGGGAGTCAACTTTGTGATTTACTTTAGGTGCTCTGCTGGGGCAAATATGTCAACTTTATTACAATCTCCACCCCTAAAAGCCCAAAACCTTCAGAATCCTATTTTGGCTAAGCTGCATAAGACCTAAAACTTTCTAAATCCTCCTATGTAAAAACAGCCCGATAGCCCAAGTCCTGCTAAATCCTACCCTAACAAAAACTCATTGTAGCCCAAACCCTTCTAAATCCTCCTGTGTTGCAGATCCCTAAAAGCCCAAATCCTTCTCAATCCTGCACTTTGGCAATGAGGATATTGAAGGACTTGAGCCCTTTAGGGTAAAAAAAAACTACAAATCACTAAGTGTACAGTCTACAATGTCTACTCTCCTACTGTCTGACCATTCAACATCATCCATTGTGGTTTTGAATGTAGACCTGCAGCAATTGGATCTTGCAATCAGGGAGGTTTTGTACAACAATTGCGGAGATATTTAGAACTAACATAATAGGGACAAAGTTTCCGTAATCGAGGAGATTTTCAAATTTGTTCATCAGAATATGAAAGGATTTGTATATTTTCAGGGAACTTTCTGCAGAATCAGGGAGAGTTGGCAGCTCTGTGAGTTTTAAACACTATGCCAGCCTGCAATATTATATCCTGTGGTGAATGAACCTACACAGTACACAGTCAACCCTCCTACTGTCTGACCATTCAATATAACTCAATGTATTGAATGGCTTTGAATTACAGACAGACTATGCTAGCCTGCTACACACTACACAGTACACACATGTGTACACAGTAGACTAGGGAAGGTTGGTTTCAAAATCTTTACCTTGATGTCTGATGGTTGTATAACAGTAAGCTTCCCTTACTGGTCCCGATGGCCAATTGGGGACCAACCTTGGACCACAGGAGATAGCATAAGGTGTCCTTAAAACCACTCTCCACCTGGAGTGATCGATGGGTGTTGGCATCCCACAGGAACACCACGCTGCTACGGTCACATATCATGGCCAGCGTGTCGCCATCTTTGTCCCATCCGAGCCCTGTGCAATACCTGCAGAGAAAGTCACATCTTATGGTTTAAGTCATCAAATGTTGTTCAGCAAACTTGCCCTACTACTGAAAAAACGTCTTGATCAATTAGGTTTGTTACTTATCCCTACAAAGGTATCTTCAGGCTTACGGTCACAGTGCCGGTCACTTTTCAGGATTCCTTGGTTTCATTTCCAAAATTAATAACAACAATAACAATTTGTCATCATTATTTTTAATTGTCTGGCTCTATCTGGCAGTTTTTTAAGTTCTTATTTTGGATGTTAAACCCAACCCAATTCTTTACATGTTAAATTGATGTAACTAATCAACTTGGATTCAATTTTTTTTTTCTATTCAACATATTTTGACCCAATTCACCTGACGCCATCATCACAATAATAATCTTGGTTGCGCCATTTTGGGAGTCAATGTCCCCATGTGTTATACAGTTTTGTGCAAATTGTTGGCAACGCAGTGTGAACAGGTTTACCTGTTGACTCCCAAAACGTTGACTGTGGCACATTTACCACGTGACATGCGCATGCAAGGGGTCAATAGACCCCATTTTGAGTCTGACTTTAACTCTAGCCCACACTTACCCTGGTAAACTGATTTCATCTTTTAATTCCCCGTGTCTGTCATACAGATGCACTGTGTTGTTCTGCCCGGTCGTCGCCAGGTAGTTACCGAGCGTTGTTTGCCAGGCAAATTGTATTTGCCCCGGCCCGTGTGTCCTCTCTGACAGGGTAAATACCCGCTATGAAAAATATAGGAAAATTATCAAAATATGATGACTGGATATATGATGTCAGCAAGTGATAAAAAGTGACAACAAGTGATGAGTCCCTATTTTGTTTTGTTTTGTTTTTGTTTATTTTTTAGGGGGGGGGGGTATTTGGTTGGAGAATAATCAATGTCTTTTTATAAATCTGGCAATTTTTAGATCTTAAAAACACATGGGTTCTAGCTTCTAGGATATTCTAGATGATTCTTTCTATTAAAAGAAATGCATTGCACTTCGCTTTAAATAAAATGTATTGTCTGCAGCTACTAATCAAGCAACAGTACTATTTTTAATATTTCTGATTATTACTTAAAATATATTTTTTTTTTTACTGACCAAAGATTTCAAGCAACATTCAAGTTTCACCAGTTTACTCAAAATTCAGAATACAGTCATTTGACCAGTTCTGGATCACTTTTTGAATTCACGTTGTTTTTTATTGCAACCTCTTTGACATCTTGAACAAAAAAGTTTATCAGTTTACCTAAACATGTCATAAAACTCACCAAGTATCCACTGACAAAAAAAGATTAGTACTTTTGAAGAAGCTTTGAAAAAAGTATCGTCACCTGTTTGACCAGTTCAGGATCAGATGATTCTATTCTGGATCAGTAGCGTGCCCTTTATTGCAAACCCATACTCCCATTCATAAAACTGTCTCTCAAGGACACGAAACTTCAGAAGTGTGTTCGCATGAACTTGGACTTCCTTTCTTTAGTGAATGTCATGCGAATGTCTTCAACAGCAGCGCAAAAACTCAGCCCAAAACAGAAAACAACACCAAAGGCGAATGAAAAAGTGAAGCGCACCTAAAGCAACATTGACCCTTCCAAGTTTCATTTTCTCACAAACAAAAAAAACAATCTACAAGAATTTGTTGAAGTAATGTATCTCAAAAGCAATAAATAAACTTTCTCACTTTTACCTCACTTAGTAAGTTAGTGCGGCACCATTTGACGCAATGAGATGTTGAGTGATCCCGAACTGGTCAAGGGTACAATGCCCCCCCAAAGATGATTTTGGTAATTTCGTCTCCTCAAAAAAACAAGGCGACTGCTCAGTATTTACGTGAAGTATATTTTACACATTCTTAGCATTTTACATAAATGTTTTTTTGCCCTGGCGTTCAAATTCTAACGGTGAGAAGTTTTAACAGCGTTTTTCAACCAACATTTTTAAACAAAATAATGATCAAACTTCAGGAAAATTGCCGTAATTTATTTGCCGATGATGTTTGGCACCTTATTTTGGGTTTGTTGGTTTAATGGGTGTTATTCTTCACATGTATCAACAGAAATTGGTAATGTGAGAAGTAATATAATTATTTGGTTATTGCAAAGTTTAAGTGATCCCGAACTGGTCAATGATCCCGAACTGGTCAAATGACTGTATTTAATTAAGCTATTGTAAGCGATAGCAGACAATCAATGTGTAATACGTCCAAGAACCCCAAGAGCCCGCAGTAGACCAAGTAACTGGAGCGATGTACAATTTTTTCGAAATTTTGACATCTTCGCAAAAACCAAAGATGTCAAAATTTTGGGGAAAAGGATTTCTATAGAATTAGAATAGAAGTACAGTGCCCCAGTTACTCAGTCTAAGCATGGTCCATGGAGGTAGAATTCTAATTCTACCTCTATGGTCTAAGCCCGCAGCAGAAGCAGAATCCAATCATGAAATAGGCCTAGCTAGAGCATTAACATCAATAAGTTTATGCTTAATCAAATATCAAACACAAACTAAAAATTCATTGCAAAATACAATCACTTTGTTATAAATATGTGTGTTCCTCCATGCATGGTGTAATTATTAATATTATTAACACCCAACAATATGTCGGAAATAAAATCCTAAATATATTTGCCGTTCATAATACGTGGTTGTTTACCGTTGCTAGACACTGGCAAGTGAATTTATTTGCATCCAATTTCGATCGTGTCAAGCCAACGACGCTTTTATGTATTTGAAAATTTGCACCATACTATAGACAATTTCACGGATAATTCTTACCTTCATGGTAGATGTTAAAGGTTGTTTTATTCAAGAACGACCGATCATGACTTTGACAGAAATACCGTCTTAAAATCCAGAGCCAATTCGCTTTTGCAAGTATGTGCTCCCATCATGCATTGCGGTAGTCTATTTATTAACCATTGGCCAGTCAGATTGGTTATTCTGTTTGTCGTCCACACACTAGTGTATTCTGTTTGTGGTCCCAACTACTTTGTGTAGTAACGGCGCAAGTAAGTGGAGTCAGTTACAGCATAGAGCAAGAATCTGTCCTTGCTCTATGGTTACAGCGGAACTTTTATACATTTCTTCCGGACCTACCCCGGTAGTTCAAAACACCCAATAGGATTTTTTTTTTTACTTTCAGAAGAACGATTCAAACTTCCGGGTATTGAACCGGATCCGGGTCAAAGCAGTGACCCAGTCTGAGTCAGCGTTACCAAGAAACTGGTCAAACTGACGCGAATCCTAGTTAGAATCCCACTTTATACCCACTTCCCGGGTCAGACTAACCAAGAAATGGGTCAGGCGGTAACCCGGAATCACCCAGGGATGTTTTTAGAGTGTAAATTTAGCGTCAGAATTTTACATTGACCCTCATGGTAGCTCACTATTTATTTATTCATGGAGGTTCAAGGATGACAGGTTTGAAAGAAAGGCAGTCTTAAAAATCTGACGACGTAGGCCTACACACGGTGGACCAATAAAGGAAATTACCCGCAAATGAAAAGCAACGAGGCTTAAAAGAAGAAATTTCAATGACAAGCTCGTCTTCCTATTCCCGCGTTAGGGTCGGTTTCAACCCACGGCGGTCGTGATTATCATCAAGAATATCCACAGTCACGATTCGTTTTGAGCTTAATTTCACCGTGAATTCGTGACCTATCAGAGAAATACGAGATTGGTCGTTCTAGGTTGTTAAAACAAGCGCCATGTTTTGAGTGAGAAACAGAAGCCTAAAATAGACATAGCCCTGAGCAATGGACAACACAAAGTGATTGATCCTCAATGCCAACTCCATTATAGCCGCTTTATTATTAAGAATTTGAAATTATTTAATGGTCGGGCATCATTTTTAATAGCAACTTCATGATGATAATCTGAAGTGGCACGCAGCTCTTTTAAAGTTTTAAGGCCTGATTATCGCAAAAAGAAATTTGTTTAGGCCTGAAGGAGTTCTGAGGCGAGGTACCGCCTCTCCAAGCCCCCCCCCCCCCCCCCAGTTATGCCACTGAATTTACTGCAGCCATTATTTTGAGAATATTTTATTTTTATTTTTTTCTTATAATGAAACATTAATATAAGATTTACAGCGCATAGCGTTATACACGAACTTAATTTAGGGCAATGCTATAGGGTTACCATCAGGACGTACCCCCCCCCCCCCCCCAATAAAAAAAACTAAAGAAACAAACAACAAACAAACAAACACGATGTATCATAAAGAGGTCCTCGCTTTTTGGTATACAATACAACTTTTGTAACTGTGGCCCAATTTGCAATTTCCTAACTCCGTTTACTTCTAAGCAGGAATAATCCGTTAACTTAAGTGTATTTTGCAGGTTAGCGTATTTTGCAGGTTAGCAGGTGTGAGCGCCTTAATTGATGTTACTAAACCTTTCTTCGCTTAACCTGTAAGCGGTAAATGGTAATACACGCATAATTCCGCAGTAAGCAGAGCCATGACCATCAGTGTTGCAGAGAAAGGCATCAGGCACGAGAAAGCAGACATGCATTATTCTATTGACGTAATTTTTTTTATGTAAGAAACTGCCGGAAGTATTAAAGCCTTTTAGAGCCTTCTCAATATTGACATTGAAATGTTGTTATTCTCTCCATTAACAAGCAGCGGGACATGCTATCTGCGGACCAGGAGATTTTTATCCGACAAGAATATCGAATGGGTCTGATGGTCACGATATTGTACATCTCCTCAAACAGCAGGCAGGCATGGTCTGCATGATATGGCATGTTCACGGTCAGAATTGTGTATAAAGAAGACCCATTTTCAGTTGGCATTCAATTGATAATAAGTACCTACGTCAGCGAACCAAACTGGCATTTTGACAATTTTATATTTTTCAGAGAATTATGGTAAATGGATAAAACAGAAACATGACGTCACCCCTTCCCCAAATCACACACCAAACTGCGTATGCCAAATTAACTGAAATATTATAGCTATATTGCTACGGCCCTGTTTTTTTTTTCGGGGGGGGGGACTTTGTGCCACAGTACTGTGTTTTGGTTGATTTATCCTTTCTTCTTTTTCTCTTTCTTCATCATGCTTCTTCTTCGTTTTTTCTCGACATGCGTTCTTCTTCAATTATTTATTTTCTGACCACATCCAAGAAAATGTAAACAAAATTAAAAGAGATTCTACAACGGTCCCGAATGCATTGTTTTCATCAACAAGCCGAATATGCCCTTTCGAAACCATGGTTTTGGGGCTTGAGCCGCGCTCCGGCTTAGGCTCCGTCTTACTTTGAAAACGTGTGCTTTATGTATAGGCCTACGGGGCTTCAAACAAGGGACGGAGCCCAAGCCGAAGCCAAAGCCCAAGCCCAAGTCGCGGATTCGAAAAGGGCCATAGTCCCGCCATTCAGGTTAAGTTGTAATGACCGAAAAGCATGTGTATAATGGCAAGGTGTTTTTGTTGTTGGTTTGCCAAGTGTCCGATATTTGGCCGATTTGATAATAAAAAAATGATTTAATTTTTGAATAGTTATTAATTTATAAATTCGAGAAATTTGTATAAGCTTTTATTGCACGAAAACAATCAGTGAAAGATAAGTGATAGTTAATTAAAAACTAAAAATGAATTATTGTCGCGATCCAAACATTATCTCACGTTTACATGCTACATGATTCTGCCGCGGCACATGCAAAAGTTCTTCTTAAATAACCTTGAAACTCCTGATATTATCACATCAAATGTTGGTCAGCTGGGCAGGAGTTAAGGGTTTGGGCCGGGGTGGGGCTTTAGTGGTTAGTGGAGGGGGACTGAGGCCTTACATGCAGAGGACAAGTAATAGTATACAGACACAAATCATATGTAAAGTAAAATTACTTTCCGTCCTATCATAATTATGATAATGCAACAATATTTTTATAATCATCAAGGAGTTGCCATATACGTTGCAAAAAATGGGGTGTTGAAATTATTGAGACCATGGGTGTTATATTGATACTCAAGAGAAAATCAAAATTTTTAATCATTTTTTAATATTATACCAAAGTAGTTGTTTTGGCAAAAATAAATGTTATTTTAACACCCCATGATGTAAATGTTGATTCTTCTTTTTTAGTATCAATATCTAACAACACACATGGTGTCATTTTATCACCCCAGTTTTTGCATTGTAGATGCATTGTGATTCGTGCGACCCATAATAAATTTGAATCCCTCCCGCGTTTTATTCAATCAAGTGAACAAAAACATCTGCAAGTACCTTGACTGATGTCACCATAGCTCCATCTGCCTTCGGACACCGTGAATCTGCCCGGGTTGGGAGCGTGATGCCACAGCTCCGGACGGCCTGCAATCGGGGCTCCCATCCCCGGCCCTGCTGGCCCGTCTCTTCTGCTGGAACACGATTCTCCTCCGATGCGGCGGAGGACACATATCCCGGTAAGGATGACGGGGTCAGCAAGATGGTGCTGGCGACATTCTTGGCCGATTTGGGCGATGATGTGGAAGATGAGAGTGAACTGGATGAGGACGTTTTGGAACGGAATCGAAGCAAGGAGCCCGCGGTCGTGCTGATGTGTCTGCCAGCCATCTTGTTGTCAGCACCTCCTCTAGTTTCGACTGCATCCCTGATTACGTCTTGATTTGATCAACCGCATTGTGATTCTTATCATAGAGTTTCACCTACACACGCTAAAATTAGATTAAAGCTAACTTCAATTTGGTCTTCTGCGGCAGATGGCTTTCGTCACGAAAGGCATGGGCAGCAGCAGCAAGGGTCAAGAAATCACAATTTCCTTTTCGTTATCCAATTGCTTTGAGTTGCATCAGTCACGAGCGGTTGTGTTCTCGCCTTAAAAATATGAGTGACACTGGAGATGCATGAGGATATATTAGACGAAAATAAATATTGAGACTGATCATGAATTATTGCGGGAATCCAGTGTCATGGATATCATAATTATTTTAAAAGGTCTTATGGTTCAAAAGATTGTGCTATTTGTAAATGCAATGTTGTTAAAAAGTGTCCATCTACATGACATGCTCGCTCAGATTTGGCTAATTGCCTCTCTCATCATCCGTAAGGTCTCCCTTTTTATAAATTACCGTAGCTCTCGTGTTAATAAATGCCTGTAATGCTATTTTTTTTTATAGGCCCTACAAAGAAGAAAAATTAATGTAATTTTCCGTTGGAATAAGCACAGCCACGCGCGGCTATAGGTGAATGGGGTCGACTCTGGTACACTGAGTACAGTATTATTGAGGCATGCAGGTGATGGAAATGCTGCGTTTTGATGACGTCACTGCTACCTGAGAATGAGAAGACAACGTATCGTTGATGATCACGTGAGGGGTCTGACGATGCTTTGACTTTTGAGTGCAGCGCTCACTTATCCCGGCTGGCCGTCTGAGCTAAAAATAGGATCGGCCCCTGGGTACAACATTATTTTGCATAAAAGGAAGGGAGACAAAACATGAACGTGCTTTATGAGGCTGTTTTCATAATTGGCTGAATTCGGGGGTGCTTGAACAGTGCACTGGCAATTATCTTGAAAATACAAATGCACTTATTTATGTCTGCATGTCTTGTAAAATTAATTGCCTCAATCTGAGAAAAAATTACTGTGCAATTTCACATACAAACTCAATGATTCTTATGTTAGATTTAATGAGTAAAACAGACCTATGTTAAACACAAACTGTACCCCACATAGGCCTACACATTGGGGAGAGAATTTTGCAAGAATATAGCTTAGTAAACCATGACACATGCAGCTTCTGGCTGGTTCGGTAGTTTCTTTCACCTATAGGCCTACGTTGGCCCCGGTTCAAATTCCACCTCGTGGGGAGCTTTGATTTGACCGGTGTCGTGTTTCCATCCCACATCTTAAAACTAAACATTCTGATCGTTTCTTAAACACCGAGCTGCTACATTGGCGTTTTGCTCAATCAATAAACAAATAAATAAATAAACAAATAGCATTCTTTAATGGGATATGAAAGGGTCCAAAGAAATAAAATAACACAACCAATGGTCAACAAGAATGGCACTGTGAGCGGCTTTACATAAAATCCAAGTAGGGGCATACATACAGTAGGCCTGGCGACAAAAAAACTTGGACCGATCTCTAATGCGTTGCAGGAGATCTCTTCCCCCTCCCCCCGGATAATCTGCCCCCCCCCCCCCCATACGGAAAACTTTGTACCAACTTCTTCTGATAGCACCCTGATAGGCAGTGGGCAGCAGCAGCAAGGGTCAAGAAATCACAATTTCCTTTTCGTTATCCAATTGCTTTGAGTTGCATCAGTCACGAGCGGTGATTGTGTTCTCGCTTTAAAAAATATGAGTGACACTGGAGATGCATGAGGATAATTATATTAGACGAAAATAAATATTGAGACTGATCATGAATTATTGCGGGAATCCAGTGTCATGGATATCATAATTATTTTAAAAGGTGTTATGGTTCAAAAGATTGTGCTATTTGTAAATGCAATGTTGTTAAAAAGTGTCCATCTACATGACATGCTCGCTCCGAGTTGGTTTCGGACCGAGTTGACTCGGACCGAGTTGGCTTCGGACCGAGTTGACCCATAAGCGATTCAAGCATGATTCAAGTACTAAAACACGGAGCAGGCCTTATTGTTTATTTAAGCTAAACTTAATAATTGTCTTTTCAGAAAAACGTGAATTTGGACATAATTCACAATCTGGCATGATGAGATAAAGTTAAAGTGCAATTCTTTAATTATCCATTATTTTCATTTTAAAAAAGGCGGAAAAATCATAAAGAGATATCCATTTGTTCATGATAAAAACTTGCTATGCTCCCGAAAAGGACAAAGTCTTTTTGATCTCATAAAAACATAATAATAGAGTCATACGTTCCGCTACGTTCCTTAATATAGAACAAGCACTACAATTTACCGAAAAGGAATATAATATTATTTGGTGAACGTTTATGGTTATAAATTATTTTAAAAAATTAGAATGCATTTTGCCCATTAATTTTTTATTCAACATGTCACTGCCCAAAACAATTCGCGATAATCAAATCCCTTTCAGCTGAATATTATCATACAGTGAAAACCCATTTTATATGATGGTTATTAAAATGTGGCTTTGAGAAATCTATGTAATTAAACAAATGTGTGTTTATGAACCGAGTTGACTTCGGACCGAGTTGGTTTCGGACCGAGTTGGTTTCGGACCGAGTTGACTTCGGACCGAGTTGACTCGGACCGAGTTGGCTTCGGACCGAGTTGACCCATAAGCCCCGTCAGAAGCCATACAACCGTTAACTGCCGTGTAGCCAGGGATCACACCCAATTCAAGTTTACCATACAACCTTGGGGTCCCCCAAAGGGGATACAATTTTTTATTTCAAATATCAAGTAGGCCCTTATAAACCAAAGTGGGTTTTCCCAGTGTTTTTTTACTTCATATTGAATCACATTTACACACCACATTGTGCAAATTTTAGAGTCTGTTTTGATAAAATAAGGTTATACGACATCAAGAGAATACAAGAAACTCGTTATTCTTCTAGAGCAGACGACACGCCGTCGTCAAATACCGGGGTGAACTACAGAGGGCGCAGTTCAGGAAGTAAACAACACACACGGTTTCACCCCTCTAAATAGACTCCCATAGCAAACAATGATAAATGCTAAATATTCAAAAATTCTCAAAAAATTGTTAAAAGTCTCTCAGCCTCTTGAAAACCAATCAAATATATTTTCAGACCACTAAACTTCAGATTTCTTTTCAATTTTTGGCAGGTCAGCCGTTTGGAATTTTTGCTAATTACCCCAGAAAAAAAACACCCCCGAAAATGTGTTTTTTCCCAAACCGACTTGCCGCCAGTTCGGGAGGCACTCCTCCAATTCCCAAGCTAAATAGGACCAACTTTAAAGCCCAAATTTATCAAATCTCCTCAAAACTTGAAACCCAGAACCCCCAGGTTGTGATAAGTTCCTATAATTACACACTCTATTAGTTGCATGACCCCCAAAACGTTATAATTAAAAATAAGTTGTGGGTTTACAAATTATGATAAGTAGCTTGGCGCATGAATTTTTGGTCGATTTAGAGTAGTGCACCCACACGATGGCGAAGGAAAAAGTCTTGCAGAAGTTTGTTACGTTTTCTATCGTTTTTATGGTGCTTTTCTGTCAACTTGCCTCCAGTATCTCATCGATTGAAGAACATTTTTACCAATTCATCTTTAAATATGAAAAGAAGTACGTAAATGGATCTTCAGAATACCAGAAACGCCTTGGATATTTTAAGGTTTGTTTTCAGTTTCACTCTCACTCACTCAGTCTCGTCATCTTCCTTCCTCCATGTCATATCGTAGGACGCCCTGTATTCAGGGCGTCCCTGAAATCGAGGCAAATCTTTTACCTCTCTGCGCGCGATGTAAACAGTCCCTAGATACAATTTTTGTGGTTTGACTTGCCAAGCAAAGAGTCTCCTCTCATTTGACCAAAACTTAGAAACATGAAAGGCTCCACTGGTTAGTTGCACTTGTATGCAAAAAGTTGTTGTATTTTAGGCATTTCTCCAAGGTACAAAAATATGTCATACTGTCGGGGCCATAAAAAAAAAAATTCCCACCGAAAAAGTTTCATCAAACACCTTTTCAATTCACAATTCACGATGATCAAATCATGTGACTGAACATTCTGCTGAGCATTCTGGGGGAAAAAATACAGAGGCTTAAAGAAGCCACGTGCCTTATATCATTTTCTAGTAATAGTCTGGATAATCTTTTTTTGTAACACTCTATCATTTTTGTTATTAATATTAAAATTTAAACATCAGCTTTGTGATTTACGAAAGCCCATTAGCGCCACGAAAAAATAAAAATCAAATCCGTTATTACGGATTCGAATCCGTTATAACGGATTCGCAATCCGTTATTACGGATTCGCAATCCGTTATTACGGATTCGCAATCCGTTATTACGGATTCGCAATCCGTTATTACGGATTCGCAATCCGTTATTACGGATTCGCAATCCGTTATTACGGATTCGCAATCCGTTATTACGGATTCGCAATCCGTTATTACGGATTCGCAATCCGTTATTACGGATTCACTCGAGGATCCCTCGATGGCGCTATTTGCGTTGGACAGTAATGGTTTTTACTGCCTAACTTTTATTAGGCCCAATTAAAGGACGTACGTGATTTCAATAATCAATCTATTATTTGTTTTACAGTAACTGCAAATCGAGTTATTGAACCACTACAGCAAAATATTGAACTAATTAGTTAAAGTGCAAATTTACAAATACACAGTCCAAACCGTTGAAAAAGTTTTAATAACTTTGTGTCTTTACGGAAAAACCACGTGGTTCAAGAAAGGCCGGACCTATCCCACTATTCTATCAAAAGCGTTTGTTATGAAATTAATTGAAATGAATATGGTCGAAAGATGTTTAAAAAGTAGAATATAATAATCCACACAAAAATGCCTCAAAATTGTGTGGTTTTTCATTTACCTTGTGAACTAACACCGTCCGCCATTTTGAGTCAAAAATTTGACTCCACAAAATGGCGGACCGTGTTAGTTCACGAAATATAAGAAAAACCACACAATTATTTGTGTGGATCATTATATTCTACTTTTATAACATCTTTCCAACCATATTCATTTCAATTCACTTCATAACAAACGCTTTTGATAGGATAGTGGGATAGGTGCGGCCTTTCTTAAACCACGTGTTTTTTTCCGTAAAGACACAAAGTTATTAAAATTTCAAAGGTTAGGACTGTGTATTTGTAAACATGCACTTCAACTTAGTTCAATATCTTGCTGTAGTGGTTCATTATTAAGTGTACAATGGTTGCGGTGATTTGCAGTTACTTTAAAAAAAATTAATATAGGTTTTCTTGGTCAATTTCGGCAAATGAGCAGCCGATTTCATTTTCGTGCGTTCGAATTAAAGCTATTTTGCCTCTCCAGTTGTTACTGCGTTTCAAATTCAAAATTCGGGCATTCAATTTCGTATTGAGGCATTCAAATTCCTTTTGCACTGTGTTCAATTTAGCATATCGTCATTCTTTTTCGTGACGCACAATCATCATTCAATTTAGCAAAGCTGGTTCGACTGGAGATTTTACTGGTTTAATTTTTTTCAATTTCGTAAAGAGGCAATCAATTTCGCTAAATGAGAATTCAAATAAGTACGACTAAAGAAATACGAATAAACAGATAATCTGTATTAGGCAACTGTTTCGTATCTTCACTTTAATTCAGGCAAACCTTATTTTCTTTATTTATGGTTCCAGGAGACTTTACATGGGGCCCATGATGTTTTTTCTTCTTTGTTTTCTCCTATATTCTTTTTGGGGGGATCTTTATTGGTTAACTGGCCTAATTTTGTATTGTGTTTGAATGGGGTGATTCTTTATGTTTTTCCTGGTTTTTGTTGTTTATGTTGTTTCTTCCTCAACCATCAATCTGTTGGCGTGCCAGACATCTTGGCGTATATGTTTAGGTATGGTTGTACCACAAGCTGCAAACTTATTGAAATATGCGTGTAAAACTGTAGCAAAAGCTCGTCTTCGAAGTACAAAGTGACTCAAGTGCAAATAAGTGAACCGTATATGCCTTAACAAAGCGTTTTTTAGATTGCACAAATTACAGAAATGACTGCCCAAAAATGAATTTGAATGACTAAACACACGCCTCAAAAAGCTCCGGCGAATTTGAATGCTGCTTTGATGAATCGTTAAATTGAATGATTATTTTGTTGAATCGAATGACGCAACAGTACATTTGACTAGTCATAAAACGAAATCGAATGACCCTTTTTAGTAGCATTCGATTTCGCGCGAAATAGAATAGCGTGGTGGTTAAATTGGCTGCTCATTTGCCGAAATTGACCGAGAAAACCTATAGTAAAACATGATTATTGAAATCACGTACGTCCTTTGGGCCTAATAAAAGTTAGGCAGGATAAACCATTACTGTCCAACGCAAATAGCGCCATCAAGGGATCCTCGAGTGAATCCGTAATAACGGATTGCGAATCCGTAATAACGGATTGCGAATCCGTAATAACGGATTGCTAATCCGTAATAACGGATTGCTAATCCGTAATAACGGATTGCGAATCCGTAATAACGGATTGCGAATCCGTAATAACGGATTGCGAATCCGTTATAACGGATTGCGAATCCGTTATAACGGATTGCGAATCCGTTATAACGGATTGCGAATCCGTAATAACGGATTGCGAATCCGTAATAACGGATTGCGAATCCGTTATAACGGATTGCGAATCCGTTATAACGGATTGCGAATCCGTTATAACGGATTGCGAATCCGTAATAACGGATTCGAATCCGTAATAACGGATTTGATTTTTATTTTTTCGTGGCGCTAATGGGCTTGATTCGATGATCACTGTTTATTTATATGCTTTATTATAAATGTTAAAAAACATAAAAAGACACAAAACTAAATAAAAATAAGATTTGAAAGCCAAGAATTATTTACATTTTTTTTTTTTTTTTTTTTTTTTTTTTAGTTTTTGAAAAATACCATGGTTATTTTTAAAACTAAATAAAAAATATGTTGAATAAAATGAAGAAAACTGCTGGCTATAGAGTCATACACTAAGTCTCACAGAACACTTGTAGTCACTGCAGATGTTTCTTCCACGTATGGCTTCACCCGGACACCATACTTTCTTGTTTGCATCGAAAACAGGTCAAACTCAAAACAAATGGGACGCTATTGAAGTCATCGAAGATCGGTGCGTGGTGTGAAAGTTTCAATGTCCACCACGTTTTAATATATGTTTGCATATTTCTTATAAACAAAGGAAGGTAATTAGGGCATCAGTTGATTATGGAATATTTTTATTTTTTTTCAATTCAAAGAAAAAGGCATACTACATCGAAAACCGGACAGGGGAGGATACGTCTGTCATCAATTAATATGGAAACCAGTCATCTCGCCCCCCCGGCAAAGTCCCCCCCCGCAAAGTCGCCCCCTGAAAAGTTTCCCCCCAGCAAGCTCGCCCCCTCCAGGTACAAACTTGCCCCCTCACAAACTTTCCCCCTCGGGGTGACTTTGTAGGGGGCGACATTGTGAGGGGGCGAGTTTGTACCTGGAGGGGGCGAGCTTGCTGGGGGGCGACTTTGCAGGGGGCGACTTTGCAGGGGGCGACTTTGCAGGGGGCGACTTTGCCGGGGGGCGAGATGACTGGCAATCAGTAATATCTGCTCATTTTAGTCATTTCTATTTTATTGCTAAAGTCGAGAGTGCAAAATCATGAAAATAGAACTTGAACTTGAAGTCACGCATCATCATCATTGTGATTATTCATGCTTCAGTCTTCATGTAGCCAGAAGGCCCTATTTCTAAATCATTACATTACGATACAATGTGCAAGCAGGAATCCTGCAAGCAAACAAAAAACAACAAACCACACCTGGAGGTTATCAGGTTACACCTGATTACCTAAATAAATCACTCTCCCAAACAAATGAAATGTGAAGGTTAGATATGAAGGCCTATTTTAAGTCATATTGGGTGTCAACATGGTCTTGACAATGATGCTCTTAATTGCCATTTTAGTTCCTTTAGGCATGAATGCGTGAGAGTTCCAGCTTCGCAATGAAATATCCGCTTGGATTTTCTTTCTTTAACTGTCAGTTTAGTGTTTATAGCTACCAATTTCACAAGAGGAATATTTTTAATAAGGGAAATAAAGCCCAACATCCATTTTAAACATCTTTTAAAAAATCCCTTAGAAAGGGCAGTCGGGTGGAACAATTCTCCTCCATATTTTATACTTTGTAAAAAATAATTATTCAATTTAGGGTTCAACAAAGAAAAATTGACTAGAGCCAGGTTTGAGCCGGATTAACGTGCTGGTGCAGTACCAACTGAGCTAATATCTAACCCAATGATGGCGGTCTCCTTATTTTGTCAATATTTTTGTTTGGGGGTGCCAGTCAGAAGCCATTCAACCAGTGATCACACACAGGTTTATGATACAACCAGGGCTCGATTTCACAAAGAGTTAAGATTGATCTTAAGTGCAAATCCATCGTAGTTGCTTAGCAAAGAGTGATGTCACAATACAAATCACTATGGTAATACTGATAACTCATCTTAAGATGAATCTTAGTGCTTTGTGAAATCGACCCCAGGGATCACACACAGGTTTATGATACAACCTGGGAAGCAGCTGCCAAGAGATCACCTAAAGGGAAGCGATTTTTTTATTCCAAATATCAAGTAATAAATCATGTTAATTGGTTTAAAATCCGCTCATGTAAAGTTTTCTTTGTTCAACCCCAAATTATTTAAAATTTATCCAGTCGGTTTCCCTTGTATTACTAATTATTGTTTACTAACAAGAGGAAAATTATATTTTCCCTTATAGGCCTATCCCTATTTAAAGACAATGTATCATAGGTAATTGTCAAAGACCAGTATTCACACTTGATGTTACCCAACATATACATGAAATAACAAACCTGTGAAAGTTTAAGCTAGATCGGTCTTCGGAGTCATGAGAAAACAGTGAAAAACCCCAGTATGTGTTTTCACTGTTTTTCAACATCGGGTGTTATCACCAGTGATAAAGACTAATTGTTTTACTCATTGCCTAAAAACTATAGCATTTCAAGCAAAACTATTTCAAGGGAAGTTTTCCACCATGACCATCTTTATACCATGTTCGTAATGTGCAAATCTGTGAACATTTATATTTTCAATCTTACCAATGTTGTACACACCCTTTAATGATAGGCAAGTCTTGCTCGTCATGAACAGCTAAACTCTCACCGCCTTCATCCAGAGGATGCAGTCTTCGGAGTGACAAAATACTCAGATCTTAGCCCAGAGGAGTTTGCTGCCACCGTACTGGGAAGACGATCCAACAACTTTGCTTCCAGAGCAGAACGACCAGACTTTGGAGTGGTTAATTTCAGAGCTAGTGATGATCATGGTCTCCGAGCAAACAAGCTTCCACTCAAATATAGTTTGTGAGTAAATAAAGCTGACTTATTTATGGATGCTGTATAATAATAATAATAATAATATTAATAATAATAATAATTAGATTAATTGAGCACCTCATGCTGAACCAACCCTGAGGCGCTTTACAACATTAAACACTTCTTAAAGAGTAAAAGGAGACACATTTTTAACAAAGACATGTACAGCGTAACCCTATATGAACAGAGAAAAATAGCCATATGGTTTATACATGTAAGTTAAAATAGTAAAGAGTATGGTTTCTCAGGGTTTAGCTCAAGATTCTCAGTCAGATAACGTCAGTGTCGATGATTTCAAGTTTTTAATTGATGTTAAATTTGCATTAAGTTGAAAAATATTTGTTTTATTATAACTGTACACCGATGTGTGTTAGTGGATTGGGCGTTTTGGGTTTTAAAAAATGAATATAGTTGGAAAGATATTTTAAATGAAGAAAATAATGATTCACGTAAATATCCCTTGAAAATGACAGAACATTTTGTAGGACCAGATTTCGACTCCAAAAAGTGGCTGACGGTATGTTCTGCTGGTTGTACTTCCAGAAGCAAATTTGTGTTTTTTTTATCACTGCTCACTACTTACAACTTTGTAGTTATATGTGTTTTAGTGCAAGAACAACTCTTAGAAAGGATAAGGAGCAATTCCAAACAGCAAAATTTGAAAGTTCCTGAGTCCTGTGAAAGTAATATCCATCTGGACATTACTCAGGTGGGATTCGAACCCTTGACCTTTGCCATTCTAGAGCAGATGTCTTACCACTAGACCACCTAGCTAGCCCAGTAGCTAGAGGCAGTTTGAATCCTGTATTTGAGTAGCGGGTACTGCAACGATTTTAGTAGATGTTAAATTTGCATCGGGGAGAAAGAATCGGCATATTTGTTTTGGTCTGATGTGATTTTACTTTTATTTCATTATTTCTGTTAATGTTTTATTTGTTTTACCCCTTTGCAGGCTTGACAAAAAACCACCTGTATTGACGCCAGTCAAGAACCAAGGATCTGTAAGTTAATCTAAAAATCCTAAGTGTTTTTCGTAACCATGATGATAGTGGTCTTGGTTCAAGACATCAGTGATTGATAGTGGACTGTGTTTTACACCTGTACGCTTGTAGTAATTCGTAGCAGGGCTCCCTCTTACGGCATGATTTAACCAACTTGACCAGCTCTCACTAACGTCTTGAGAATCCTGCAGCCCTGAGTTTTTTTTTTATTTGTATCTCCCCGGCCTTTCCTAGGGACCCAATCATCCCGCAATCACAGAAATAAATTTACATAATTATTATGTGACCCCGTTTCATTTTTATTAATAATAGAACTTTATGTGATTTTATTCCCAGTTTAACCATAATGCTGCCGGATTCCAAAGGCTTTAGTGAGAGCTGGTTAAAATGGTTAAATCTTGCTGTAGGATGGCTGGCATTTATGTATTACTTCAAGCGTATACACACTCCACTATAGACTGTGCAAGTCTCGCGCGTATCGGAGCGAGAAAACACGTCAAGTGAAGAACATATTTTTTTCTGAAATCAAATCATTGTTTATAAATTAGATCTATGAAAAAATCTGACCATCAAAAATAATCTTTACAATTTGCATAAAATGGGTTTTAGCTTTAATAATAAACACACAATTCATTTGTTAGTTTTTGTTGAAACAAACTAAAAACTCTGGGACAAGGATGCTTATTTGATCTTAACTTTTTAAGAAACCCTTTTGTAAATCCACGCCTGAGTACGTGCAACCACTAAAAGCAGGTTTAAACGCAGACGCGCGATGATCGCACGGGCGTAGAATTAACGCATGACGCGGTTTAAAGAGGACGCTGACGCCTCGACAACCGTAGACTGCAATGTAAAGGCTTAGCGTCTGACAATTACAGCGTCTGGTGATTATCATCGCGCGACCAAAACAAATTTGGTGATCGGAGGTGGGCACAAATTCTTAATTTTTTGCAAGTAACCGGAAGCAGAGGTCAAGTTTAATTCTTGGGTTTTCTTCGTTGTTTTGTTGAATTGATTTAACTTTCATATTTTTGATCACTTAGTAATACATTCCCAACAACATATTTAATTTTCATGGTCATAAAGTACGTTAAACTAAAATAATAGACGAAACAAAATATTGCCAACGTAAAACTCCATATGGTTGGGACCACAATGGTCCCGGAAGTTCGCTTACGCGCGAGACTTGCACAGTCTATTGATCACTGACGTCTGGGGTTCCAAGACTATGAACAGGAAATAAATAATAACATAACAGATATTTACAGGGGGAAAATGCTGGCCTGTAAATCATTACATCCAAATTATTCTATTGCTAATTTGTTTGTATTTTCTGTCTTCTCTTTTACATGATTTGACTTGCCGGGCCGTATCTTCACATCCGATTGTCTTCCAATAGTGTGGAGGATGCTGGTAAGAAGTTAAACATTTGTCTTTCAAGGAGAATGGGAGTCTTTTGTGAACACTAGGTGGCAGCAGACTTACCAGATATGACTAGAAAGTCTTGCCATGCTCAGAGTGGCGGGGGAAAAAGGGAAGTTTTATTGTATGCTTGCCACCACTAAGTGCCCCACCAAAAGTCTCCTATTATAATTTGAAAGAACAAAAACATTGTATGATATTTTGTATATGCTCTGAAAAGTTGCCTCAAGTGTAATTTTCAGGCATAATTTTTACAAAATGAGAGCTCTTAGCTTTAACAATATAAACGTTGATTGCTTTTTGTACCAACTTCAAAGGGTATGCACTACATTGGTAAATTGAAGATATGAATGTTTACAGATTTATACATAACATGAGATAAAGATGGTCACGGTGGAAAACTTCACATGAAGTATTCTTGCTCGAACTGCTATAGTTCTGGGGGAATTAGTAAAACAATTAGTTCCAATCTCACAAGTCAAAAATCTCATGAAACATTTATGATGAGGATTTTCATTCTTTTTTGGTGACTTTGATGACCGATTGAGCTGAAACTTTCACTGATCTTTTACAGTCACCAAAAGTATGGGATGGGATTGTGCCTTTGATGATAGAAGCATGGAATTCAGCACCTGGTCAGAGTAACCTTTTCCCTACTTTCATATGGACTCTATCTATTGGAAAATAAGTGCATCACAAAACTGAACTTTACCTTGGAGCCCCTCTTTAAACACAACAATTCTTAATATCTGGTTTTGACCCTTACAGCGGTGTGTACTTTAAGCACTGTATACTCAGCACTTTTTTTCAGAGAACTCAGGAAAGTACTGAGTATACAGTGCTTAAAATACACACCGCTGTAAGTGTCAAAACCAGATAATAGCCGGTTTTTCCCCCCGATGAAAAATTAATATCTATTACAACAATTCTTACTTCACTACATTTTTTCAATGGTTACTTAAAGAAATGTCTTTAAAAAATTAATTATCAAATAATAAACCACAAGGGAAACTGACTGGGTAAATTTTAAATGATTTTTAGGTTGAACAAAGAAAAATTGACTGGAGCGGGATTTGAACCAACGACCTCTGGATTAACGTGCAGGTGCTCTACCAACTGAGCTATCTAGCCCTATGTGGGCAGTCTCCCTATTTTGTCTAAAAACTTAATTCTAAGATTCTTCCTTTTTCACAATGTAACCCCACAGGGCCTTCACCATCGTAGAGTGCCTGGAGACCCAGCATGCCCTCAAGTCTGGCACCCTGTATGACCTAAGCACCCAGCAGGTGATGGATTGTAACAATGTCACCGGTGATCATGGATGCACGGGTGGCAGTCTATGCGGTACCCTAGACTGGCTCCAGGAGTCTAAGGAGAAGATCGTACTAGAGAAGGATTATCCCTACAAGGGGAAGACAGAGACTTGTAAACACTTGGGAAAGTAAGTCAACAGACTCTGCAAGTCTGATGTGCATTCAAACATTGGGATCCGTGAGTTGTCCTTCAAACGTTTAAGGAATGTACATGGTTCCCAGAAAATGTTTCAATATTGGCAAGATTTGCACTGTCTATTTAGGTGTATTTTGTAATTTAAGCACCTCAACTTAACGGCTGAGAATCCACAACAGAAGCAAGCACATACCAAACCAATCACAAAGAAAGCCATGGCAACAAATACAAGTACAACATACTGTGTAACTCCTGAACACCAAGCAAGCATAAATCACATTAAAAAAACAATAACCGAAACCACAACTTGCCTGAACACCAAGCAAGCATAAATCACATTAAAAGAACAATAACCGAAACCACAACTTGCCACCTATTTATGGCAAGCTACATGTATTCATAGATAACTCCGTTCATTTGTTAATACTGTAAAGTGCATTGGGAGTTCCCGCGGTCTTGCTATAGATGAACGCTCCGTTACTTTATCATAATTATCATTAGCTTGCATGTGTACTTGGATATTGGAAATAATTCTCTAGTCTTTTAGAGTTTTTTTGCAGAAGAATTAGCTTGGTTGTAGTGCTTTCAGATTATATGTATTTGTCAAGGCTGAATATCCAGTTTTGTGATATGATCATTTTTAATTTTTAATTTATGCCTGATGCTTCATATTTGAAAATGGCAAGGGCATCAGGGCGTTTTCTCCTTGGAAAAGGGGCACCTGTATGAGGAAATTGTAAATATCTATTGAAACATGTCAAGGGCACCAAGGCAATGACCAGGGGCAACGAAGGAAATCGCCTATGTTGCCTTTGTAAAGTATGAGGCATGTTATTATAACTTACTGATGAAGAAACCAAGAAAATCCACAAGAGTGCCTTGCACTGTTACCCATGGTCCTGTTTAGGAAAGATGATGAAGTTTATAAGTTTAAGACGTGGAAGGAAAACCCAAAACCAAGTAGGGAGAATCCGGGCAATCGGCGTACGGACTGAAAACCCAATTCGCATGCAAGGCTCCAGTCTGGGATTCGAACCAGGCTCCACAGAGGTGAAAGGCAGGGAAGAAACCACTAAGCCAATCTGATACCTACTCTTTTTTTTGTATTTTCAGAGTTGGCTTGGTTTATCAGAAAAACTACACATGTAAATCGTAAGTAAATTCTGTTTAGGAACCAATTTCACAGATCAGTACAGCAGAATGTATTGTTGTTAGTTTACTGAAGCATTCACATTATTGTGGGTTTTCGAATAAATAGATGTTTTTGCAAACCAAATTATATGGGGTGTACTGTCAGGAACAGTGAACAAATATTTCTGTCAACAGCAGCCATTGTTGTTTACAATTCGTTTGCCATTTGTTTATCTACTTTTTTAACTGTGCCTATTTGGTTAAGTTGGAAGATGACATTAGATAGGTTGCAATATGACATAAATCGGCCATCTTTACGGGCAATTTAGAACGCACAGTCATGCGTTACGCGTGAGAACGGCGTGCAGCACGCGCACATTTCACAAAACTCATTGCGTGATTGGTTAGTGAACGACGCGGCTGCGTTAATCATTCGAGCGCTTGATGCGCCTGCAAGCCAAAATGCGATTTGCCCGTAAAGATGGCGTCTACTGGGAACTATCTATAGATCACTTCCATTAGACCTCTTGCATTTGACGTCACAAGCCGTAAACGGTCCCCTCACTGAGGTCAATGAAGAGCTATCATTGGCTGAGAGTCGTGCGCAGCGCGCACACGTGTGCATATTTCCATTGTTTGACCTCAAAGAGTACAGCCAATGCAAGGGGTCTATCTACTACCAGGGTTGAATAAAAACAATTGTTGCACACTGTGTGATGGGGTCCATGGTGTTTTGTACCCCCTCAGGGGGAAAATGACCATTTGCCCCCTTGGATTACAAAACACCATGGACCGGATTACAAAACACCATGGACCGCATCACAGTGTGCAAGAGTTTTATAATAAACTTCAGCCCTCTACCACTATGTCATTTAACCCACTGATCACCCCTCATCAATTGGAAGTTTGAGATGGGTAGGTAGCAACTAGGCCTAGTGACAACAGACATCACATTCAAGCTTTCATTGTTTCTGTAAGCCTCAGAATGCCACCCAAATTGCTAGTTTTCTATCTATTAAGGACTTATGGATTTTACCCAGTAAGTTTGCAGCCACCAAACAGTTCAAACCTCTCCCATCATCTGAAACTTATTGACTGTTCATTAATATTGACCTACTTTTAAGCTTGGATCCCTTACTCCTTGTTGTAGATACAAAGATGATGAAGGGGAGATGGTGGCCATGCTGTACAATCACGGTCCGTTGATAGCGGCTGTAGACGCCACGTCATTCCAAGACTACATGGGTGGAATAATACAGCATCACTGCACTGACCGATACGATAATCATGCTGTGCAAATCATTGGTTACGACAGAACTGGTATGTGTGTGACTTGCCCAGATTTTGTCCTTATTTTAGGGGATTTTTTTTACAGATCTCCCCTTGCTTTTAATACTTTCTTGAAAGACGTGAAGGCAGGGGAGAAAAGTTCACAGCTGCCATGTTTCAATTCCACTATTTTGTAGAGATCACCTTAAATATAATATCTTGTAAATTCAGGGGATTTCAAATATGAACTGCTACCCATGGGTCAAGAATGCTTGTTTGTTCACACCTGTGCTTCAACTACAAAAGCTTAAATTACCCCAAGATACCCTAGCTCAGTAAAATCCTCTCGTACAAGATAACTTTTCTCAGAATTCTGACTTACTGAGATCTGTTGTTGTTTAATTCCCTGTTGTCATAAAAAAAGGAAACCGGTTTCTAGGATACATTATCTCGTCAACTCAGTAACGTGAAGGCACTTTTAAGCTGCTGCATTCAACTGACAGTTTGGGTGCTTGTTTTTATGAATGGGCTCCTTTCATGGTTGCTTGAATAATACCCTGGTGCCCTTTTCCACTCACAAGTTAATAGTATTTGCTTAAAACAAAGTTTGCAGAAACCTGCGTAGACAATAATGTTACTAGAACAATCTTTGCTGGTACTTCCTCTCCGATCAATTTTGAGCAAAGTAATATCTACCAATCTATGTTTTTGTTGAAAACAGGAGGGCTGGGTGGAGACTATTCAAAGAGCAAACAAAATGTCTTCTTGTGTTACCACGGAGCAACTAATGGTGTAACTGATGGTGCTTCGCCTACTTTTATTTTCTATAATCATTAGTGGCTTATCAATGTTTCACATATTTTTTATAAGCCTGCCCACATTCAGGAACCCTGTTTGGTTTACCCGGTAGGTCAGCTGCCCTCTATTGACAGAGATCTCCAAAAGTCTCCCATTGGCAAAGTTTTGTAAACCCCTCTTTTGTGACAAGCATCTTTCTTGATTTTCCTTTTGCATTTCTTTCTTTGCACCAGGAGACATCCCCTACTACATCATCCGCAACTCCTGGGGAACCAGCTGGGGCCTTGACGGGTACCTGTACATAAAGATCGGCGGTAATCTCTGCGGAATCGCTAACACTGTAGGGAGTCTGGACACCAACTAAGTGCCACGTCACACCAGCGCAATTTGCAGGCAACCAGTTCCAGGCAATCTGCTAGAGGAAGCAAATCCACATTCAAAATATCACAATATTTTCTTTGGGGTACTAATACTCTTTTAAGGCGACTGCTAAGAAAAAAATACTTGCGTTGCAATTTTCATATAACTTGGGTGTAATTTATGTGTAAAATATAATTTAGGTACAAAAAATTATTGTATTTTTATATCAACAAAATTATTTAGTTTGCAAAAGTGTCAACTGTATATGAAATTTCTGAAATAAGTATGACATCTTGAATTTTATTGTTTCGTGGTGGAATTAAAAGAAATTTGGCATGCAATGCAGTTGGTTGCCTCCAAGTTGTCTGTTAACACAGTACAAAATGTCTTTCTTAAACAGCAACAAGAGTACCAGCAAGAATAACACTTTTCAAATTTCTGTGATCTACTTGTTAACGATTTCTAGGTTCTTGATTTTCTATGCAAAATCAATCTGTTAACCAAAAATCTGTGCACAAAAGTTGTATGAAATCAATAGCATTCTACACTAATGCTAAAAATAGGAGCTCAGTACCCAGATCTCAGACAAGCATGTCAAATTTCAAAAACTTACGCAGGCATTCATGTCCAAGTTTTATGTTTACTTGCATTTACCAACTGTACTACTATAGTGCAGTTTGGCGCGTCGATGATGAGGAGATCGCCTAAGTGGTGGAATGTTTGTCCAGCAGCCGGGTATTTTGAGCAAAGTTACATCATTAGTGAGGAGTGTTATACTGTGCCAAGTAATATTGTACATTCCAATACACAGATTGTTTTGAAGGAGTCAGAGTTTATGAGATGCAAATTTGTTTAAGCTTTTATGTTTTACTTTAATCCCATCAAAACAAATTATGACTGCTGATTTTTTAAAGATACATTTTACTGGCCAATTGTTGCCACTGTGGGGAGTTTTGACTATGAGATGAAAACACACTTTAACCCTAACCATTCCCAAACTTTCAAAATCCAACTGCTTGTGTTGTTGTACGGAGGACTGCACAAGTAAAAGTGATTGTGCCTCAAAGTTATAGATTCCAAGGAGCTTCTGATAACAGTATCCTCAGTGCAAGACAAGTAGATCAAAGAGCATAATTTATTTATATCTGGAGAAAGTTACAGCAAATTTTTCTATGCCTCACCAGTCTGAAATTCAGATAAAAATCTGAAATTTTTCATCACTGTATACTATTCCCTTTGTATCAGAAAAATTCCACTATGTTTTTTTTTAAAGAATCAAAATAATACATGAAACTCAACTTAGCCTAACTTGGGTGTAATTTATGTGTAAAATATAATTTAGGTACAAAAAAGTATTGTATTTTTATATAAACAAAATTATTTAGTTTGCAAAAGTGTCATCAACTGTATATGAAATTTCTGAAATAAGTATGACATCTTGAATTTTATTGTTTCGTGGTGGAATTGTATGATTTGTCCGATTGCTTGAAGAAATTCCTGTTTAAGGGGTGAGCAAAACAGCTGTAAAATACAAACTCACAGATTTGCACATGGTAAAAAGTTGGTCTTGGTGGAAAATTCCCCTTACAGAATTTTTGCCTGTAACGCTAGTTTTTTTGAGTTAAACAATTAGTTTGATCTCACGATTGCAAAACCCGAAGTTTGAAAACAAATGAGGGTTTTTTCCCCACAATTTTCTGGTACTTCGATGACCGATTGAGCTTTAACTTTCACGTGCTATACAGAAAATCAGTATGTGTGCACACTCCTACACTAAAACACTACTACAGAATCCCCTCCCCCCTTTTTTCAACCAAACACACTTATACTATCACAAATTAGCCCATTGTTTTCTTGCTTTTTTTTTATTTATTTGCAAATTTCAAAAAATATATATTTATATTTACTGCACACAAAAAGCAAAGCTTTAGAGAAATGAAACAAGAATTTTGTGGCGTGTCGTGGCCGAGCGGTTAAGAGCACCGAACTCAAGCTCTGGTGTTTCTGTTCAGCAGAGTGTGGGTTCGAGTCCCGGTCGTGACACTTGTGTCCCTGAGCAAGACACTTAACTATAATTGCTTCTCTCCACCCAGGTGTAAAATGGGTACCTGTGAGGGCAGAGATGGTTCTTGTGATTGATTTAGCCTAGTAGCGCATATATTGCAGCACAGGCTGTATACTCCCCAGGGAGCTGAGATGGTTTAAGGAATGAAATAAATGGCCCAGTGACCAGGGGTAATAATGTTGGAAGCGCTTTGAGACGCCCTTGGGTGTGATAAAGCGCGATATAAATCCATATTATTCTAACTATCTTACAAACTAACAGTAAATCTCTCAGGAAACAGAATACACTTTCAAGCATTATTTGTCATAATTGTTATTATTACTACTTTTTGGTCATGAAAACAAGAGAGCCTCTAAAACCGTAGGCCAGAAGATGCCTGTGTAGAGAATACAATGAAGACTCTTCAGTTTTAGATGCGGGAGGAAAACCCTAAATAGGGAAAACCCACGCAATCTGGGCCCAATTTCATGGCTCTGCTTACCGCCGAATTTTTTGCTTGCGATCACCATTCTCCGCTTACTGAGCAAGCGCCGAATTTCTAGTAACATGGAGTACGCACACGCAAAACCTCCCTGCTCACCTGTGAAATAGGCTTGACGTAAGCGCCGATTCTTTGCTTACGGTAAGCAGAGCCATGAAATTGGGCCCTGGTAAGGACTGATAACCCAATCCTTACGCAAGGCTCCTTTCCAACAACTGAACCAAGGTCACATATCCGAGCTACAAAGTCTCTGGACATTTTCAAAACATTGCTAAAAACTGACCTGTTCAATATTTCTTATGATTGACTATCCGTTTGTTATTTTTTCCACTTGTTTTTGCCGACACATTTATGTAAATCTGTTTTATTCAATGTGCTCTTATTTCTTTCTTAGCTACGTAATTTGTAATCTTTTTGGTTACTCTCTCTGTTTTTGGTTTTTATGCGCCTCAGAATAAGTTTAGTCTTAGATAGATGGCGCTTTACAAGTTTTAATTATTAATATTATTATTATATATGAAAGGCAGGGAAGAAACCACAGACCAAACCAGAATGGTAATCTTTCACAGATTGCCTTAGCGGGAAAAGTCACTTAAAGCACTTATGAACAATTCTGCTAAGCAGATTAGATTAAAAAGAAGTACTGATTGGTTCTCGGACAGCCTACAAAAATGGGACCGAGAGTACTCATGATAGGCTCTAAAACACACCTGTAAACTATCTACAAGTAAATCATTCATTAGTACCAAAATATGGAAGTACAAATCTCATTTTCTAAAAAAAAAAGAGGAAAAAACTAGGACTTTGGGGAAAGCATAGAGTACAGAGCATTTGTCACACTTGGGTGTATGGTAAAAACCTAAGATATACAAAGTTAAATTTGCCCCAAAACACCAATATTTACCCAAAAGCCTCAAAGATCGTCCATAAAAATGAATACCCTGTAACGTAAATCATCGCAACACAAAGCAAAAGACTGACCCAGTAAACTTTGACCTTAATAACTGACTAATCACAACTGCAAATATATCCGCCAAAAAAGGACAGAAGTTGTTTTAAAGTATTAATGCCTCATTTTGATTGCTGTATTGTGCTTTTTGTGGGAAGCACAATCATAAAGTTGAGACCCAGTGACATTCGCAGTAAAACCAAACGTACATTGCTAGGCAGTTGCTATGGTGGGGAAACTTAATGGATCAGTCGTGGCCACAGCATGAAAAGCAAATACAACTTTTTACAATTCAATTAAACGAAGCAATATCTTTATGTACACAATTAACAAACTTTTAAAACCTAGGGGATACTGGAATCTTGGGAGCGAACATGTACATTGAACTGTCTACATGCCCAACTTTTTCCTAACCATTGTTCCCAGGGTATTGGTATAATCCCGATTCAAGACCTTTGTCCTTTTGTTGTACAAATAAGGATTACAATAATGGACAAGCTGCCACCATCGGGCTCAATGGAAGGTACATCCAACCAAAGTGGTCCAAGATTCCAGATTATCCTGCAGAGGTTTTGCAATTTACTGTAAACTCATTTTCTCAAAAGAGAAAAAAATCTTGGTGCTTTTTATGAGAACCTTTGTTTTCTTTCTTGTCAAGTCAGGATTTCCTTGTAACATCTATACAGCAATCCTTCACCGATCTTGAACTCTTGGTGGCAGCAGATATGCCTCCATTACTGCGTGTACCTGGGTGGTACTGCGCTGCCTAGCGACTGGTATAAGGTTTGGGCTACACGGCGATCATTTGATCAGTCGCGGGTTATTGGACTTTCACTTTGCAAATCGCTTAAACCCGTCGCTAGGCAGCGCAGTACCACCCAGGTACCACCGCAATAATGGCGGTATCTGCTGCCACCAAGAGTTCAAGATCAAGAAGGATTGCTGTATATTCTCAAAGAAAACTTATTAATGGAAGCTCCAAAAAGTTCTGAAAATAATACCGAGACACGGTAACGATTTTTGAATACTGATGTGAAGTGGTTAATTCTTACATGTAACTCTTCTTCTTTGAAATATTTTAATTTTACTGAACCCCAATTAAACTTATTGGCACACCACAAAACCCAAATCATTCCCATTCTTATTGGCACACCACAAAACCCAAATCATTCCCATTCTTTGGGGAAAGGCAGTAGGTGCATATTATATGGGATGAGAGTGTTTCTGATGTGTATTTAATGGAAAATCACTTTACCTGTATTTTTAAAGTACAAATGTCTTACAAATTTCTTACAGAATAGTTCACTGGCTCTGACAATATTTTCAGTTTCCCTCAAAACTATTTTCAAATATGAACATTATATAATAATGTAGAAAAATATATTTGACAAAATTATGCCAATCTTTGACAGCAATAGTGGACTTGATAGATATATATATTTAAGAGGACCATACTGGACCTAATTTCATGAATGGCATACCGTCAGTGCAAACTTTGCGCTTACGATAATAGAAAAACCAAGGCTCGAAATAAGTGTATTTCAAAGTTTTGAAAGGAATTTTAGCTGGTGCGCTTTCACTTTGCCTTAATGACTTTGCAGGCTGCTTACCATTACCATCTTTATAACAGGCATGGTATTCTTCCTACTTTAGTCGATTTCCGAATTGTTTGCCCTTGGAAAAATTCTGAACAATTGTGTTTAAATAGCCTGGAAAGTCTAAAATAAATAACATGTTGCTCGTCTGGACTTTTTAAAAAGTTGGCGAGGGAGGTCCTTGTTATTTGTTATTTTCAATTTTGTTGTTATTTTTTTCAAGATGGCCACCATGTCTAAGATGGCCGCCATATCGTATTTGAAGATGGTTTTATGGTTTTATGAGCATGTTCTGTATGTCCTCAAATTCTGTTTAAGGTTGCCATGTGTGTTTCTGTGTCCATTTCCATACATTTTGTTATTCTTTCCAAGAGTTCTTCTTGCTTTTGCTCCAAAAGTATTCTGTGTGTGTGTGGCATCACGTCCTGGTGCAAAGATCTCGTTCAAAAAAGAACTGTGGCTAGCAAACGTTTCGAAGAAAATTATGATTTTCTCACGAATTGCGTTGTGGAAATAGCATTTTTTGTAGGCATGCAAGAAAGATGATGCAAGAAAGATGATGAAATTACTCAATAAAAATGAAGGATACATTTGAAATAGCTCTCAATATGTAAATTGATTTCAAAGATTTTTTTGATTTTTTATTTTTTTTATTTTTTTTTATTTTTTTTGTAAATAACAAATAACAAAAAATTTGGTGCGGCCTCCAAAATCAGAGTGGGCGGGGACGAGCAACATGTTATTTATTTTACTTGGCCTTACAGCCTATGTACATCTAGGTCAGCCCTTGTACTCAATCAAATGTTCCTATTAGTTTCCAAAGAACCAAATATCATGCCTGTTAAAATAAGAAGGCCTTCCAATAAAAATTACACACTTTCTTTTTGTAGTCAAAGTAACTTTGGCTATGGCTCCTGGTTGTAGCAGTAACACTAGAAGCATGGGTTATTATACTGATCTAGTCATAGCCACAGCCAGAAGCCATCACCTCGAACCCAGGAAAGTACTGCATTTAAGACTTGTATTAAGTCTGCTACATGTACACGAATTCAAATCACAACACACTCTATACAATATGTCTTAACCCTCCTACTTACTGACCAGTCAATATCAACCACAGTGGTTTTGAACTATGCAATATGATAACATGTGGTGCATGTATCCACACAGTATGCAAGAATGCCAGCTTCAATTTTTCTCAGGAGATTCTGTCAAATTTGTTCGCGACAAACTTTCCGGAACTTCATCCGTCCGCTCAACACCCTCGTGAACGACATCTGGGATTTGACCTTGAATTCCGCTGTGCCCAAAGACCTTGCCAAATGGAATGGATAGTTTTCGCTGCATGTCGCTGCTCAGAGCTGGGATGTACTTCCGAGGCAGCAGAAACGTAGACAAGTTGAAGAGATCAATAAACACCTTGTAGCGATCGCTGGTGAAAGGAAAAAGCAAATTTGTAAAAAGTATTTTGAATTTTTTATTGTATATAGATATATTTTTTAAGAAGTAACCAAAACAAGGTCAAAGGGCAACTTTAAGGTGAAGGCTACAAGAAAAAAAGACAATTTTAAAGAGTTAGAAGGTATTTGTTCACATTCCTCTTAAACTGGGATAGATTTTAAGATGGTGGAAGACAAGATACAGGTAGGGAGTTCCAAAAGTTATTTGAATATCTCACACTAGATTTGGCCTTTTGGAATGAATACAGTGAAGGGATGCTACGAGTGTGCTACGGAACTTAGGAACAACTGGCAAGAGTTGAGCTGTGCGAAACATTCACAGCAAAAACAGGGTTGTGACGTCAAATTTGCTTCGCATTCGCAGAAAGTATGAAGCAGGCTTAAGGCGCTGGCTCCAGCTTTGTTTAATGTTAAAGCACCGTGCAAAATGCACACTGATCCAAAATTGATGACAGCGCCTGAGCCGTAGACGGAGCCCAATCCGAGGTTAGAAAAGGCCCTTAGTAGAAAGCGGACATGGTTACCAACCTTGATGTAGCTTTTAGGTACATGTAACCAGATGAGCCACCGGTACCCGGTCTAGAGCCAATCATCCTCTGCACCAGTTGCACGTGGTTCACTGAAAATACACATGATTGAAACATGATTAATAAATACCTCGGAGAGTATATTGCACTCTGATTGGTCGAAAAACTGGTCAAATGAGGGTGTATTGACATGTGATATAAAGACCACTTCTGTCAACTGCGATTAAATTATCCTAGTAAGAATAGTGTTGTGTTGTAATTTAGCTTTTGAGAAAGACTCTGCTATGGTCGAAACGTCAGGCCACTAACTATTTTTTTCATTTATATCATAGATCCTTTTGGTTGGTGAGCAGTTTGCAACTGCCAATTCTATTTCCTAATTCTAGAAGATTGAAACCAAGACTCACATCTCCACTTCATAATCAGCGAGTCCAAATCCATCAAGAGGGTGAGAAACTGGAATGGCTGATTGAACCGTGACTCTTCGCGGTACAATGAGATAAACAGCGCCCCCTGTAGGGCCTTGTGGGAAAATCGCCTGTCCCCTAGAAAACCAAACAACAACTGAGGGTTAACAATCAGTGAAGTGACGAGAACAGACCACAAGCATAGGGGAAATATTTATGTTTACTCTGTACAATGAAAGTAGTACGGTAATTTAATATTCATTAATTAGAAAACTTTTACACCGCATATGGAATAGGCAGAATTGTGCACTTTCCAAGGTATAGTTTCTGCCAAAATGTCTTTAACAACTTTGCGTCAGTTGACATGTATACATGTACATACCAAACTTTTCCAAACTGGCTTACAACGGATGTATAAATGCCCAGAACAACTTTGGAGCTTTCTTTTTTGGGGGGGGGAGAGGCTGACGTGTATATTTAACCAGACAATCCGTTGTGTAGCATGCACAGCCGCACACCGACCATGCTAGCTGTGTTTCCCCCCGTACAAAGAGTGACAGATGGTACTGGAATTCATGCTTGAAATCTCCCTGTTTCCGGGGGTTGTTGTGTAATCCCCGATTCTAGACCTTTGTCCCTTTTGTGAAGTTTTGCCATCCATGATGGCGAACACACACTCCCATTTTCTCAAAAGAGAACAACAAATCCTGCGGTGATTAATATTGTTTTCTTTCCTTTGTCAAGTCAGGGTTTTATTGTGACAACAGTATTTTCAACGGTAAATTATTACTCCGAAAGCCCCAAAAGGTTCCAAAAAATAATCGGTGCAGAGACATCGTGGAGTTGTCAAAATTGCATAGTAGTTTTGAAAATTAACAATGGCAACAGAAAGATCCATAACAACATGCATTTAATGTTAAACATGCATCTACAATGGATTCTACTTTATGTAGAAACAAACACTTCACCTGAAAAGAGATTTATTAATGATGTTAGAAATGTTTTGAAACTTGAGAAAAAAATGACAATGGTTTAGAGTTATGTATTAATGTGACTCTGGAAACCCACATTCCCCTTCATGAATGAAATGGTATCATGCATTCTTCATCTGATAAAGATAACTTATTTTAATGTGCCTCATAAAATGAGCTTCCCTATGGGACTGAAATTCAAACAATGTTCATCTATTTTCAACAATATCAATTTCTGTATAACCACCCAAATCTGGGTAAAATGTTGATTGTTTGACTCAGTTCTTTTTACAAAAATATCCGGGAAACAAACCACAAAGCAGAAATTTTGTATTAAGAAAAGTAGATACTACATGTACATGTGTGTTGACATGGGAAACATTGGGAAAAGGCATGAGGAGATCGATCACCCATGGGAACAAGGTTGCTTGATATTTTCTACATCTTGAATGGTTTATAATGAGAACCCCCCCCCCCCCCCCCCCATGATAATGCCATACACTCGTCTATAGGAAATATGGATGACTTAAAAGACTGTCTTGTTCCATGGAAATAGAATTCGGAAAACTTTGACCTCGGCTGCAGTCCGTGTCCTGCTATGGACGCTGCGTATCGATACCGTGTGACTACTACACGTATGTCTAATGCAAAATGATATTGCTAGACACACAATTATGGAAAAAAAGCGAAGCGCGTTGAGAATTTCTACGTTTTTTATTGGGCGATCTTTGACACCTGTATGACAAATATTGCCACACACAGTTGTCATGTTATCATTATATATTTCTGGTACTGAAACCAAGGATGCCTCATAAGTGAACTTAATCACTGTAGCTCGCAAGCCTGAGGAAACCTGTTAACAAGGGTGCTTGCTATGCGAACCAGAAACACTGGGGTTAACCCCAACTCTTCCCTGATAAGTGTTCTGGATTATTTCAGGTGCACTACCAATCCTAGGATTCGGGACCTATGGTTCCATCTGAAGGACAAAGTAACTATAGTAAAGTATTTTGCTCAAGGGCACAAGTGCCACAACCGGGACTCGAACCCACACTCTGCTGATCAGAAACACCAGAGCTTGAGTCCAGTGCTCTTAACCGCTCACTCACAAAACACCCCATGTAATATACTTTTGCCATATACGCGTAACGATTGCGGCATAATAACATGGCAACTTATGTTAATGACCTTACTACTGAGTCACACAGATAATTAAGGACTCACTCCGTGTTTTCCGGGTTCTATTTCTAATCATTGTGCACACAACAGACTGTCAGTCCCCTCATTAGGTTTGAGGAAAATCAGTATCCTGCATTGTAGTTGTATGCACAGGGAACTTGACAGAGTTGGTTGCAGCATGATTAAGGTCTGCAAATAGGAAATGTATTTGTAAACTCTGCATGAACTGGGGATGGCAAACTGTGTTGACATGGTTCAATACTGACCTCTTACAGTTTCACTGCTGAATTTCCCAGTCCCATGCCTCGTTGACAAATTTCAAGATACAAAATCAGCTTTTACGGGGAAAGCATTAGATTTAAACAAAGTTTAGACAATCATGGGGCACAAAAATAACACAAGTCAATCAAGATAGAACAATCACTTCAGCACCACCCACCATACACAACTGTCCATTTGGACAGTGGAATTGGACGTTGCTTTGGCCCTGCACAACAAACAAAAGTCACAAACTAGCAATCAAAATGGTGGAAACTAACATGTGTTTGCAGTTGTAATACATCAATGGTCTTAATGGATCGGACAATTGTTGCAACGATTACTCTACTTAAGTTTTGATATGCTTTCTCAAATGATTGAGAAGAGTTCTGAAAAAAAAGATGCACGTGATAAAGCACTTTATAAGAACTGCGTATTGTTATTTATTATTTTTGTTGACTTCCCTTTAAATTCCAGCTGTTACTTAGAGAACAGCAGGCCACACAATTACAAAAAAAGATGACACACCCTTATTCTTGGATTTGTTCCCCATCTGCATGCTCTAGCCTCATTCTTTAATCTGTTACTGCCCCTGAATGCTTTCTACTCTTGTTCTAATTTTATCAACATTTAATCTCTTATCCATTTAAATACTTACTTAATTACTCGCTTAATTGTTAACATATCTACTTGTTTTGTTTACTTTTTCTTTCATGGGCATTTACTTGTTTCGTCGTAACTTTTGTATGATTTTTCCAGGTCCAATAAAAGAACAATCAAGAAAATAATTACAAATCTTGAGCACTGTTCAAAGAGGGTTTTTGAGAGGAGTTCCTTACCTCTGCTAACGAGCGTGTTATGGACGTCAACGTCAAACACTGTCTGGAATGTCTGTTGAGCCAACTCATATTCCTGCATCATGGCCGCCTTCTCTTCATCCGACTCCAACTCCTATTGGTAAGTTTTAACAAATATAAAATTACATGAATATAAGACACTGTATCAACCAAGCACTTCACAGGGATCTTGGTTTCCTGTCCCACTACCAGGAATAGATTCACCTACTCCAACCGTTGTTATTGAATTCATTCACCTTTGTAACTTTCTTGTATATATTCCACATGTATTTGACTTGTCCCCTTCATTGCATCTGATGAAGTAGTTGTTGCTACGAAAGCTCATGTGTTTTTTTTAATGTTATTAGTTGGTCATTAAGTGCTACCACTACCTTCATTATGAATATAATAATAACTAGAACTTAGGCGTTTGTCCTGAGGACAAACACAAAGCTGTTTTGCTTTTTTGTTTTACTTTGATTAAATGCTCCAGACCTTTAAAGGCACTGAACACGTTTTGTAATTCTCACTTGGTGTGTATCCCAACATATGCATAAAATAACGAGCCTGTGAAAATTTGGGCTCAATTGGTCATTGAAGTTGCAAGAAAATGATGAAAGAAAAAACACCCTTGTTGTACAAATTAGTGTGCTTTCAGATAGGAATAAAAGGCTTCTGGCCAGAAGTCTTTTATTATTTTAGTGAGAAATTACCTCTTTCTCAAAAACTACGTTACTTCAGAGGGAGTCGTTTCTCACAATGTTTTATACTATCAACAGCTCTCCGTTGCTCGTTACCAAGTAAGTTTTTATGCTAATATATATTTTGAGTAATTACCAAACGTGTACAGTGCCTTTAAAGTTAGTCTGTAGACAATGGTATTGCAGCAGCGTAGTTTTTCGATGTCATCATGACATCTTCATTCAGCGTTGTGAAGGCCGCCACATGACGAAGGTTTAAGTTCACTACGCTGAAAGAAGATGTCGTGATGACATCGAAAAACTACCTCGCTACAATACTATCGATTCAAAATAGATATCTACTAATTCACTTTTTATGCCATTTCACTATTCCGAGAAAGCAACATACATACAAAACATGTTCAAAGGGTGTGCACAACATTTGTAAGAGTAAAAATATACATTTTCATAGATTTGCACATAACGTACGTGGTAAAAAGATGGTTTTGGTGGAAAACTGCCTTTACACATATTTTTGCTTGAAACGCAAAAGTTTTTGAGTGATTAGTAAAACAATTAGATTTGATCTTGCAAGTTCAGAAGTCAAATGTTTGAAAACAATGAAAACATTGAAGGTTTTTATTAACTCTTTTTCTTGTGACTCCAAATTAGGTCACATCAAGTGTGGATACTGGTCTTTGACAATTAACAATGTGACACATGGGCTTTAAATCAAATTTATAATAAAAATAAATAAATAAATACAAAAATAAAAAATTTAAATGTCTCTGGTCACAATTATTACCTCTGCACTTTTGCGGATATCGTCAATCATCGCCTGTGCCGCACCCTGAAATTTCTTCCAGAAGTTAAAGCAATCTTTGTCCAAACCGGGTGTCCTTTCCAGCCATTTCTTCAAAATAACAAACAGATTTTTCATAAAAATACACCATCCGAAACTCTTGATACTACTCTGCCACCATCTTTGTGAGGTCCCCTGTCTACCATGGCTAATAAATAGCCTATGATTTGTTATTTGAAAAAATAATGGTCTGTCTATTTTCCCTTTCTGACTGGTAATAATGGACATTTACAAAACGACAGCATAGTAGGCATCGGTTCTAGCCAAGGCACCAGCTGCCTGTTTGAAGTCCTGTTCCAAAAGTGTCAGTTTCAAATTTACTGACGGAGCAAAGTATTATGGTTTTGATAATTTTACATCCATAAACATTTGAATCTGAAGAACGATTCATGCATGAATCGTTTCTCAGGTTTCCAAGGGTTGGTGTCCGCTCACAAATGCTGCGACCATATACGCGGTTGGTATATGCTGGATGGCTTTGACGTTCTTGTGAAAATACTGTGACTTATTCTTGCTGTTTTCTCAGCAAGTAGACACTGTACTGTATTCAGCTGAAACTTCCACTATTAAACCTCATTGAATGGAACTTTCTATGTTTCAACTCATGAAAATATTCTCACCATTGCACTCATAAAAAATTCATTATTCCTACAGCAGACCTGCCAACCTTGTAATTTTTTTTTGAGTACCACATTAGCGCAGCGGCATTAAAACCAGAAGCCCGTGCACGGCGGCATAACCCAGAAGCCCAACTAGCTACATAGTACATTGGCACAACAGTGAGTCCAAAAAAAAAACAGTTCGACTGTTGGCACTGTATGTTCCAATTGCCTAGATCATAGATAGATGCCACTCAACAAGGGGCAAACAAATCTTTAAAAAAATAAAAATAAAAATAAATCTAAAAAAAATAAAAAAATAAAAATACGGGCGGTGAGCCCATTTTAACTAATTTCTATTCCAATAACATATATTAATTTCTATGAAAAGCACTGTTGAACAATGTTCCTAAATTTAATATTAGTAACTTACTCGGCATGCAAAAATGACAGTTTCCATCTTTGGTTGCCCAGTAAACGGACAAACGAAAGCCTATCGTAGAATTTTCCAGTTCCACTTCAATTCATCATTTGTTTCTCTTATACAAAGATCACAGGCCATTAAATTCCCATTATTCTCCCCTAATAAAAGTAAAACTAACACGATGTACTATTTAATCTGACACTTCGATCGGCGTCCATATTGTACACTCAAGTATTAATCACGATGCCGAACACGTGCGTTGTGTGCACGACATACATCCATGCATACGGCTATACAATGTACTGTACCAGATTGACCGAAACTGGATTGCGCCATTCCCACCCCCTTTGTTACGCATTGGTTTATTAGTTTTCCAGCGGGAGTAAGAATTTAAAATATAGTTCTAGGCACAACCTCGTTTTTATCGAAGTGCATCTCAGATGCAGGGTGTCTTTGTTCGGTTATTTTTGCACTTGGGGTCGAACGAATGACAGTTGAAGAAATTGAGAACAAAATTGTCCGTTCGTGCTGCAGTTTTTAACACCGCGATTTAGATTTTGCGTCTTTTGCGTATTTTCTGCATATATTTCGTACCACCGTACTCAGATGTGAAAATGCGTGCATGGTACGCAAAATGCGTACAGGTTGGCAGGTCTGCTACAGTCAAGGATTTATTTATACCTCTACAATGGTCAGCAATGTGGGTTCAGCCTCTGCCTGTTTGATCTCCTCCAGCTGTTTACCCTGATGTGCATGCTCGTAGTTCTTCTGGGCATACTTCACTCTCCATTCCTATCCATTCGATAAAGAGACAGTCACAATAAGATTGTGAGGTAAAATCGTTTTAAATGACAAACCAAATAATCCAGGCCAGCGCCCAAATTCATATAGCGCCTTAAGCACACAAATTCACTAAGCACGTCAAAATAATGCTTACCAGAGTAAGGTTACAGTCATAAATATCACCATCTGTGACTGGTATCCTGTTGGTCTTGGTCTTAGCTTTGGTGCCCCTTTAATTTCAAAAAGGTTTTCCCAATGGAAGTGCCCTTTGCTAAATGAAAATGGCCTTGCCCACTTATCCAGGCCATCTGGAAGCCATCCGTAGAAGACATTGATTATAGCCAGGAGTGGCTGTTAGTCCTACACTAAGAGATTTGTTTACAATTCCTGTGGGAATATAGGGGCTTTCATTGATAGACTGGTTTTTTTAATTCACAAAATCAAACAATTGTAGTTTGTTATTCTCCATGCTATTTGGCTAGGTCTCAATAGGGCACTTTGAATTTTTGAGATTTTTAAACACTTTTTTTTTTTAAGTACACAAAATTTGTTTACAAACAGACGGTTGAAAATAGTAGGCCTACAATGTAATCATCGAGTGTTTTCATAAATATGTTTAGAAGTCTTCAGAAAAACAAGCAAATTGTGGCCGGAAAAAGACCTTGTTGATTTAAAACAACAATCAGAGGCCTCCACTCACAAACCGGAAATCTCACTGATCCAATTATGGAGAAATTGCACCACGCTTCAACGAATATCAATTCACTAGTATCAATAAAGCCACCTGGACCTGGTCATGCGGTGTATTAGTGCTTTCGGAAATAGTGGTCTCCAATCAATTTGAATAATCAAATGCTTTGAATAAAAAACAAGCCATTATAGTTCTGTCTAGGATCTCCAATTAAAAAAGCAAAACAACTAACAAATTAATCTCGTGTAGTTCTTGTCCCCGCCAATCTATATTTAACTTGTCCCACTGTCTGACCATTCAATACTATTCACTATGGTTTTGAATTGTAGACCAACTTATAGACAACCAGCCAGCCCGAATGTGATAACATTGGTGAGAGTTAGTTCAGTGCACAGTTGTGCAACTGCATGCAACTGAATTGTTTCAAATGATCAACCTACTCACTGGAAAATGCTATTATGGTGAATCCCAGTTTTAAAAAGATGGTCTGTTGACCAACAAAAATGGCCTGCTGAGATTACTCTCATTCTTCTTGAGTTATTGCTTGGATGACATTTCATTTGTTTTAGCCATAACAACCTTGACATGTGACCTAGGGGGTGGGGTCCAAAAACAACAGGGGGATCTCAAGACCAATCCACACACCAAGTTTGGAGTTGATATGCCCACATACACATGGATTGACAAGTCAAACACTAAATGCCCATTCAGCTTCACCAGCAAGGCATTACAAAAAAGTGTTTTAATCAGTAGGGTTGAAAAATTCTTTATGGGCTTCAGTTTTAATTTTTATTCAAAGCACTTGATTTTCATTTGAAATCTCCTTCCAAATCACTGATCATCGAGAATTTAGCCACAATGTTATACTCCACGCCCAAACTAGGCACTCCCTGCCAAGTCTCAACTCACCGGTTTCATGCCGAGCCTGTTCTCCAAGATCCTAAACTGTTGACTTTCAAACCCTGAGGCTGGCGCGAGAAACGTACGGAACTCCAAGAAGTCCATCGGCGTCATCGTCTCCAAGAGGTGAATCTGCTCCACTTGAATCTTAATGAAAAACAAACAAACAAACAAACAAACAATTAGCATGCTTTTACACCGCAAGAGGAATTATACTTTTAATGGTTTAATTTTTGTTGACATCATTTGCACAAAAATTCTTCTACAGGTATTCTATTCTCTCTTCGCGGCGACAACAGAAACATTTACTCTCTCTACACATTTCAAACTCATATAAAAAACATATGTTGACTGTAACTTATTAACATTCCTGTTTGTGTTATTTTGTGTGTGTTATTTTCTGTACAAAGCTTGATACTTTGTAGTATCTTTCCTGCAGCGCCCTCTGAGTCAGTAATCTTTTAGTGGAAAGTGCGCTTTATAAGTTTGTCTTGGTTTAAGTGGCATGGGTGGTTAGTGCATAAAGCACTCGCCTCTCATCAATGTTACCCTGGTTCAATACCAGGCTAAGGCCATATGTGAGTAGAGTTGTGCAATGGTTTTCTCCTATCCCACAAGGGTTTTTCTTCAGGCCCTCCGGTTTTCCTCCCTTTGGAAAAAACAAACACTTTTGATCTCTGGCTGTGCTCCGTGGTCATAATATGGGTTGATGCGGAAGGCTGCCAGAGGCGCCCTTACATGCCTGCAGCCCGAACACGTTGTAGCCGCTTCCTTCGCAATTCAGCTTCTCAGCTGCTAGTAAGGATGATTAAGCTCCCACATTACTATTACTAAAACTGACCTTTGCAATGCCAACGACACGTCCCATTCGCTGGTTGATCACCAGTTGTTTCCTCTCATCAAAAGGGACCTGGCTGAGAAGGCTTCGGACGGAGTCGATTTCATACAGCATTTGTTTGAACCATAGCTCATACACTGCATCATTCATAGAAAGACAATTATAAACTTATTGCAATTATTGGGTAAACAAAACAAAATTTACTAGAACGCCATGGAACAAATTCTTCCACCAATTTTGTATAGCAATGTATTTAACCTAAACATGTTCAGTACTCACTGAATGCTAATATTGAGTTGCAAATGATGAATTTTGATTAGCAGCCGAGAAATGTTATGCACGATTTTTCTATGCTATAACAAGGGAAATCGCTTACTGAACGGAATTTGAAACTGCAACCTCCAGTTTAATGTCCCGCCGCTCCACCAACTGAGCTATCTAGCCCTATAATATTGGCGGTCTCCCTATCTTGTCAATATCTTTGTTTAGGGGTGTCAGTCAGAAGCTATTCAAACTTAAACATCCATAGGGGCCACACCCAAGTTAGCGATACAACCTGGGAAGCAGCAATCATATTGACGTACATTTAACCTTCTTCATGGCGAGACCTTTGGTTAATTTTTCAAACTAATGAAATATTCTTTTAAAAATGAAAAACCCTGAAGCACACCAATCCAATCATGTTGAAAAACTTTTGAAGACTAACCCTCCTACTGTTCGCAACATTTTCAAGTGAGTTGACCAACCATTTGAAACCATTCAACTGCCAAAGTTGTGTATGGTGGCACAACTGTGCACAGAACTAACTGTGTACTGTGTACTGTGTACATATGCATTCCCTCATGGTATCATATTGCAAGGCTGGCATAGCTTATCTATCATTCAAAACCACAGTGAATGGTATTGAATGGTCAGACAGCAAGAGGGTTAAAGCCCATTTCATACTTCCTGCGAATGGGAATGGAAGAGAATTTTGACGTCACAGGGCTGCGAATGTTTTGCAGGAGTTGAGCACATCTCAACTCCTCCGAATTATTCGTTGCATATTTGTGACGTCAAAATTTGTATTGCATTCGCATTCGCAGGAAATATGAACCGGGCTCAAGTTCCATTACTTGAAAAAAAATAACAAAGGCTATAAATTTTTAAAGCATTCAATTTCAAGAGATGTACCTATGCCACAAACTGTTTCTGAGCTACCCTTGTTTTTGCCTACCTATCGGAAATAGTTTTGTCGGTGAATTTTACTGCACAAAAAAAAAAAAAAAGTTGTTTCTGAAGAGGGTTGCCAAAAACACGCCCCTGCTTACCCTGGTGAACCACGATAAACAGATGCTCATCGTGCACTTTACTCCCCTCCTTCTCAGACTGAAGATGTTGGGCATCCAGTACCTTCTCTAACCCAAGGTACTTGTGGTAATGTATGGCAGGGTTGTCATTGTCGCTGTTGCTTGTTGTGGTGGTAGGAGTCGTTACAACATTCTTCCTGTTGTGAGTAATAATAATAATAATAATAATAGCGCACATATCTACCACTTGACCCCTCGCATATGGCGCCACAAGCCCAAACAGTCAATAAAGACCTATCATTGGCTGAGAGTCGTTTCCATTGTTTGACCTGGGCAATTTCGGGCCAACGCAAGGGGTCTATAAAATACTCAAGGAAGGATCTTGAATAAAGAAAAACGCTGTGGCGATTGGATCAGCCACTGGCAGAAACACCTCGCTTAATCTTGCTTTATCTTGCTTAATCTTGTTTAAGGAAACAAGTGTAAGGAAACAAGTGTCAAGACTCAAGCCCAGGACTCGAACCCACACTCTGCTGGTCAGAATCACCAGAGCTTAAGTCTGGTGAGCTTGATTATGCTTATACAAGGGATCAAGCATACCACTATACTCAGAGTCCAACGTTTGGGTGTTGAGTTTGAATGGTGTTGGACTGAGGACTGCACTAGTAAACTGATTATGCTTTACATGGGATGAGGCATAGCACCATAATCAGAGTCCAACAGTTTTGGTGTTGAGTTACTGAATGGTGCTGGACTGAGGACTGCACTAGTAAACTGATTATGCTTTACATGGGATGAGGCATAGCACCATAATCAGAGTCAAACAGTTTTGGTGTTGAGTTACTGAATGGTGCTGGACTGAGGACTGCACTAGTAAACTGATTATGCTTTACATGGGATCTGGCATAGCACCATAATCAGATTCCAACAGTTTGGGTGTTGAGTTACTGTATGGTGTTGGACTGAGGACTGCACTAGTAAACTGATTATGCTTTACATGGGATGAGGCATAGCACCATAATCAGAGTCCAACAGTTTTGGTGTTGAGTTACTGAATGGTGCTGGACTGAGGACTGCACTAGTAAACTGATTATGCTTTACATAGGATCAGGCATACCACCATAATCAGATTCCAACAGTTTGGGTGTTGAGTTACTGTATGGTGTTGGACTGAGGACTGCACTAGTAAACTGATTATGCTTTACATGGGATGAGGCATAGCACCATAATCAGATTCCAACAGTTTGGGTATTGAGTTTCTGAATGGTGTTGGACTTTTCCAATAATCTGAATCCATATTTTGTACCGACCTTTGACCTTGCATAAATGGACAACTCATGATGTCTAGTTGAATGTCACAGCGGATTTGGTTTGGCAGTGTCTCCTGTGTGTTTAATTTTGAAAAAAATGAACAAATCGATGAATGGCTATGCAAGAATGTTTCTCCTAGTCCTATGGCTGGGGAAAAGAAATGTTTTTCTTAACAAATGAAGTATGGAGAAATTGTTCCTCCTCCACTCTTTAATGTCGCTTATAAGCGATTTACATAATTGTTTGATTAATATTGGACTTAGTTTCCTGTTTTAGACTTTAAGAAATTCACTCAAGAAGGCATTTCTAAAACAAATAAACCTGGTGGTGGTGGTAAGGCCGTACCTATCAGAATTGTCAGATATGGCTACAGCTGTTGCTAAGGGTGTTGCTAAGGACTCTTAGACCATAGGACCTCCTGTGCATGATGGCGCAACGGTCCAGCTGTAGCTGTAGCCGTAACCTCCAACACACAGCCCGAGATTCAAGAATGACAGAGGGGGGTGTGTGGAGGTACATGATGGATGGTGGTAATGAGAGAAAAGTACAAAGTTTGCAGAAATATGGCATTTTTAGGCCTAAATCATAAACTAATTAATTGGGCATGTGTGGTTAATATTGTAAGGAGTCCTTGCTCATGGCTACCATAAAAAGACGGTGGTAATCAAATGTGTAAAACTAAAATTAAATAAGTTGGTTAATTGCCCCTTTTGAGCGCAAAATAGAAACCCACGCAAGTTTGCGCGCGCAAGTTTTTACCTTGCCACGGCAACTCCAGCGGGCAAGTTTGAGGTTTGCGCGAGTTTCAACTTTGCGCTCAACAACAGTCATGACACTCAGTACACCTCTACAAACATTGAAACATTGATAATGATATTGATTGATAACACAACAGTCCTTGGCAAAACTACTTTTTAGAATAGAAGGTGAATAAGCAACATTGCTTGTTAATTTTATTATCAATAGGTCTAAACTTCACTTGTTTTGTTATCTGAATTATAATAAAGATGTATATCTGATTGTTAATTGATTCACTAACCTGTGACTTTGATCCGGCTTACTCCGCCACGCAGTGACCCAGTGCAGTGTCATCGACCAATGTGTGGTGTGTGCAGCATCAAAACAAACTATGCGTTTGACGTGCAGCCAGCATTTTACATATTCTGTCAACGACCGTCATTGTCTATCCGACATTCCACGAGTATAGCTCCATGCGCTCCTAGCCCCGAAATCCTCTTCGTGTCCTTGGCCATAGAATTAATTCTTTATCCCCATTGACAGAAGTTTGTTTTTCTTCCCTCTGAACAAATTTCGACAAACGATGCTAAACAACAAACGTACAGAAACTTTCGCAAATGCAACGGATAAAGCATATTAATTGCAAGTCATGTAAAATTCAAAACTGTTTGTATAATGGCTGATGGATATAGGCCAAGGCCTAGCCTAGGCCTAATATTAAAGAGACACGTTGCCTTGGATCGGGCGAGTTGGTCTATGAAAAGCGTTTGAAACCGTTTGCTATGAAATGCATATGGTTAGAATGGTGTTTTTAAAACACTGAAATGTATTTTGATAGTTCCTGAAATCCAAGTACCATTCCTTTTATCGGCCAGTTACGGAGACATACGTTCTAACTTAAACACATTTTTCTCCTGTCTCTCCCCACGGCCCTGCTGGTTAAACGATGTTAGCCCAAGTCCCCCATAAAAAAAATGAACCTTAGGCCTAAATGAACCTTAAATGAACTTTAAAGCGAGGGCGCTATTTTCGATTTAGAAACCGTTCTCAACATCAGTCAATACTTCGTTTCAGAGATACAATCTGTATGTTAGAATAAAACTTACCAAGTTTGTGACTCTAATTAACACAAATGTTGTACACATTATTTTTTTTTTAAGCATAAGGTAAAGTGGTATATCTCCAATATGCACCACTTTAGCAAACAGTTTTTAATTATTGTTGCTCTTTTTATAATGCATCAGTTTGACGAGTTACGTTTTCCTGTGTGATTTATCTTGGTGAACAAAATGCCCCAGTTTCTTCAATAATGTTTAAAAAAACCTGGAAAACACTGGACACCATTTTTCAGGGACTAGAAAAGTGGGGGAAAAACAAATAAGTTCACGATCCCGTAATACAAAATAAAGCGATAGTTACTAGGCTCTATTCAATCTTACTATTCACATTTTCTCGTACTCTTTTTGAGATATTAATTTACCAACAAAGGGCCCAAAGGGCCGCCCATGACCGCCACTTCATCTTATGGTCCTCGCTTAATTTTTTTGGACTAACTATTTTTCATTTCCCGTGGTTTCTGCCATCTTTTCAACTTTCAAGCACAAGCTATATATATATCAATCCATAGAACTGATATTGGTGTCAAACCCACATTTCTGGGTGAATTTTGAGCCTAAGTCAATTTCAAAATGGCAGTTTGCGTGTTGTATTTTTCCTTGGTGAGAAATAATGAAGAATGAATAATGAACAATGAATAATGAATAATGAAAAAAACCAAAACCCCAAATTTGACAAGGATGACGAGAAACTAGTGATCTAATTTCATTGGTCTTAGTAACATCAAAGTTGATTTTTTTGCAACGTAATCTGGTTAAATCCCCGGGTTTTTGGGGTGGGGTTTTTTGTGTTTTTTTCTTAGATGAGTTCCTTAATAATTATCTCAAACCAAAGAGAAAGGCTCAAACCCTTTATGCCTATGCCTATGCATGGCGCCCCAATTAAGTTCAGTCAAGTAGCTTAATTAGCCCAACCAATAAACAAAATATACAAACGTATTTTTCATTGAACGAACACTCTAAAAAATGAATGAATAAATTTATAGGTGAATAACAGACATTGCAGCGGGAGGCAGTACAATTTTTCGTGAGTGTATCAAATCCTGGTTTCTGAGTCGCCCTATTAATTCACGGGCGATCGGTGGAAACACCTTTCGCACGCTGTACGACGGTCGTTGACACAATTCTAAAATTTGTCACCGGTAATACTAAGTTTGATGTTACGCCCAAATTTAGTTCTCATTTTTCAATCTGCGAGAATTTTATGAGTGAAATTGCATCTGGCAAAACTACGAAAAAGTAAGTCGGATTTTTATTTGATATATTGTACATTCTGGTTTGGAAATCACATAATTTTGTAAGTGACAGGGCGGAAGCCGTCAGGACTGAAAATCTACGACGATTGTGAAATTTCAATGCTGGAATTGATGATTAGGGATGGAGGGAACGGAGTGACACACAGACGTTCCGGCATACACTGCTGCAGTGATGCTCATCATTTTCTGCTGGTTGCCAAGTCAGCCGGACAGTGATGCAATTGCAACCTTCCTTTTTCGGGGTCCAACCCCCAATTTCTTTGGCCAAGAAATTGGTATTTTAAACACTACTCTGCTTCTTTTTTTAATGTTGTTTTCATTTAAAGACTGCATTTAACTTGCTAAGTGACTGCTAGCCAAGTTTAATTGAACTATAAAATGAAATAATATTAATAATAACTTTGATTTAGATAAAAACCTACTTTGTTTTTAATTTTTAGCCAGACTTGCTAAAATTTTGCTTTAAAAATTATAGAGATGAAATATAGAACAAGGACAGAGAGTGACATTAAGAACTAGAGGTTATAGGTCGCGCGATATTGACATTTCCTATTCTGGCCGCACACAAAAAAGAGGTTTTTCAAATTAATGTTGCTTTGACCTAACATGCTGTCTGAGCTTCAAATTACTCCTGTAGGTCAATAAAACTCTCTTCTTTCATAATCCTTTTGAAAAAAGACACAAATTTACCTCACCGACGCGACTACCGCGAGCGCAGCCATTTTGGAACTTTTTTGATAGAAAAATTTGGTCACCGTTTTTCAATTAATACCGCCCTCTCTTGAATTCTACCCCCAAAATACCGCCATCTATTGATAGAAAGAGGATTGGGAAGTGTACGGTGCTTTTTTCCCCGTCTCAATCGGTGAAGAAATAAGGTTTTTATGTATTTTTTTACCATTTTGGGAAAAATTTTGACAAAATTTCCCATTTTAAAGGAATGTAAACATTCAGCGACGGTGGGGTATGCTGTCAAACCTATATCAGTAAAATCCTTGTCCATTTTTGAGTAAGAAAAGTTGGGTTTTGGTCCCGCGCGAGGTCGCGCATGCAATTTACAGAGGTTTTAATTAAACCAAGTGATCGGTAAAATCTCATTTTTGAACCTTTGAGTGCGCGTTATGGATAGGGCTGATAAGCTTTAGTAGTGTGGGTGGTCTTAATTTAACAATTTCTTTACCTCAGTCGGCGGCCAGAAGAGTACCGCGTGTTTGTTGTCTTTTGGAAGGCATAACTCATTAACGAAAGCACCCATGACAGTGGGGTTTGCACCATTGAATTTCTCATGAGGAGACCTTTAATTTGATGTAAAATTTTAATATATTTGAAAAAAAGAAATTTTTACTATAACATAGCTACTAGAGGATAGTTCACACAAAACCATGTGACACAGCCCAATATGAAGTATTTTTACCCATTGAGACAATGATGCTACCCCAATAAGATTTAAAACACACAGTAAACATTTCCAAGTGGCCATTTGTATGGTACAACTTAAAACGGATTTGTGCTCAAAGACCTTATCGAGATTACCGGTACTACCTGGTTGATTTTGCTGATTGGCCAAACAAAAGGCACTGTGGGGAGGAAAAAGGGTCAAACAGTGCTCCCTTTTCCTTCCCACTATGCCTTTCGGTGATTCAACAAAATAAAGGTCTATGGTGGGTCAGCGGAGTTATGAACTTGATTGGACCATGGAACTATATTGGGGGTGCTCCCTCTACTAGTTCTGTTAAGTTACAGAATGGTGTTGGACTGAGGCCTGCACTAGTGTAGTAAACTGATTATGTTATACATGGGATCAGGCATACCACCATAAACAGAGTCCAACAGTTTGGGTGTTGATTTACTGAATGGTGTTGGACTGAGGACTACCGGGTACACTAGTAAACTGATTATGCTTTACATGGGATCATGCATACCACCATAATCAGAGTCCAACAGTTTGGGTGTTGTTGGATTTTGTTAGAGTGAGGAAAGATCCTTAGTAAGTCACTCCAGCAACTCCTTTATTTGTAATTTGAATTTTTCATTTTTCAACAGCATTAAGTAGCACCACAAGATTTGATGTTAATATGGAACCATGGCAAGCGTAGCCAATACCCATGCTACATTGCGGACACAGCTACGGCTAGACTCCAAATGGCTCAAGACAGATCCACAAGTAAGTCCTTTGAAACAAAGGCCATGTCCGAATTGGTGGCTACAGCTACGGCTACAGCTTGATCGCCGCATCATCATGCGTTGAAGTATAGGACAACCTTAGCAACAGTTGTAGCCATAGCCGCAGCCTCCAAATCTGATACAGCATAACACTTTTTACAAAGAAAGAGCTATGACTTGAAGGTTTGCACTGTGGAAGTAAAATTAATGAGACAAAGTTTTTGGTTTAAACAAAACAGATCTAAAATACCGATGAGTTGTGCTGAAAAGAGCCGATGGTGTAACAGCACACAAGCCTTGAGTTAACCCACTGCAACCACAGCAAGTGCCCTGGCGCCCTGTGCCTTTTGCTGTCGTGCCAAGTGCATTTTGCTGTCGTGCCAAGTGCATTTTGCTGTCATGCCCAGTTTATTTTGCTGTTTAGCCCAGTGCTTTTTGTTGTGGTGCCACATGCATTTTGCTGTCGTGCCCAGTGCTTTTTGCTGTCGTGCCCAGTGCTTTTTGCTGTCGTGCCCAGTGCTTTTTGCTGTTGTGCCCAGTGCTTTATGTTGTTGTGCCACATGCCTTTTGCTGTGGTGCCATTTGCAAAGTACCAATACAGATTGACATTTTCCTCATAGAAGTGACCCTTACCAGGGCTCAAAATTCACGGCGGCCACGCGGCCATTGCCGTCGATGCCCCTCTGTCTGGCCGACAAGCCCCTGGAAAAATTCACCTCCTCACGGCCAACACTGCCGTGCCTTTTTCTTCCGTTGGCCGCCGTGCCCTTTTTAATAATTTACTTTATACATGGTACCGGTACTCCATGCTTTTTATAACGGCAATTTTCTTCTCTCCAATCCCGAAGCGTGGCGTACCGACCATTCACCACGTCCGCAACCACACAGGAACACGGAACCATTCGTGATGCACGTTGTACACGTGTGATGCACGTTGTACACGTACGTGTACAACCTACACAGCATGTCATGTACAACCTGTACAGTGTACAATACACTAATGCACATACCCGACGAGCCGGCCTCCTGCGCAGGCGCATATCTGCAAGGCTGGCTTTCGTTGGTAGCAGCAACGGTGTGCACTTAGCGCTGGTTCGCGTCAGCTAGTGCCAAATGAATTGTACACGGACGGTCCATAGCTCGCTAAATGAGCATGTGCGATGCTGTTGTAAACGTCTATTATAGTTCGTTCATGTGCGAATAAACTTTCCTGAGCGTCGGCCACGCACTGGACAATTGTTATCTTATTGTTAATTTGCTTTTAAAAGGGAGAACTTTTTACAAAACCAGGTAGTTTCCATCATCCATTTCATTTTGTTATAATGTACATGTATGTAATACGTCTATTTTTAATGCTGACTTGAAAGAATGTGTTTTATTTTACTTAAATCTAGTATTAATAAGTAGACCCTATTTAATTTATAGGTCCTACTTAATACATGTAGTAATACTAGATTTAAGTAAAATAAAACGCATTCTTTCAAGTCAGCATTAAAAATCGTTTTTTTGTTTGTTTTTTTTTGGCCTTGGTGCCCTTTTCTCAAGGCCTTATTTGGCCTTGGTGCCCATCCTTTTGGCCTTGGTGCCCTTCAAAATGTTTCTTCATTTAAGGCCAAAGTGGCCTGCCCTAAAAATGACGAGATTTAAGGCCTGCCTTACCAGAGGACAATTGCTGTGCTCCTTCAAGAGCAAATTTCAAGGCCTGAAAATGACATGTTGCACCATTTGTTTTCTGAGGTACCGCCAGAAGTAGAGGGACACAGGGTAACTGACGTTTTGGGGTGGTTTTTTTTACAGGTGGCATTCTCCAAGGATGGTCTCAGCAGTTTGTGGAATGAACTGGTGAAGGATGGAGAGTTGGTCATCGGTAAACCCAGACAGATAGTCAACTCCGCTGGGGCTACTGCTACCAAAGGTAATCTGTTGATTCTTGACCTTAGAAGAGGACGTGTGGCACATGGGTCTTGGGCTGCCCTGCGCCACTTACAACAGACTTTGGTAGCCATGTTAGTTTTGTTCCATTCAAGCCAATGTAACCAAACTGAGGCCGGAAGGGGAAGTAGTCTGGTCCCTGTTTATAAATTGAGAAATTAAACTATCAGTGTTGTTGGGTATACAGGGAAGCTGACAAAGATAGCTGCGGTGTGATGAAGGTCTGTAGACATGACGCAGCAGTCCATGTGATGGAGAGTTGTTTACATTTTGGCTGACTTGTGTCGGTCGGTCCTTTGTGAACATGTTCACAGTTGTGACTGGTCAATGCGGTTATAGCCCTAGCAATGCCCTTTATTGAATACTTGTAGTGCCATTGGGGTTGGGACGTTTAACTGGGTAACTGTAAAATAAAATTGAAATCCATTTCTTAATTTCCTTAACGGTTATTAACGGAGGCAATAGTAAAAGAAAAGGCCTTTCTTTATAACGACTGCCCTAGATGCTTTCCATGAAGAACGATGGACATCACTTTTGTTGGCAGAAGAACTTTCCTAAATCCAGTCAGTTTCCCTTGTGGTTTATAACTTAATATTTGAAATAAAAAAGTTGCTCCCTTTATTAGGTGATCCCCTGGCTGCCACTTCCCAGGTTTAACGTAAAATTGGGTGTAATCCCTGGCTATACATGGCAGCTAACGGTTGAGAGGCATGCTCGTTCAAATTCCAATTAGGTTAATTTTTCTTTGTCCAACCCCAAACTATTTCAAATTTACCTAGTCAGTTTTCCTTTTGGCTTATATCTTGATATTTCAATCTTAATCCCCTACAGAATGTAGTACATTATTTTCAATCCTCTGCAATCCTCTGCAATGTGCCCCCCACACCTGTGGTTTGTGGTTGTTAAGACAGGGTATAGTGCTCATAGCTTTAATCCTGATCGATCCTGGACAGTGTGTTGACATCTGCTCCTTTTACAGTTTAGCTCATAGTTCAGATTGGAATCAGTATAAATGGTTACCGGTAATCAGAAGTCACATGTTCCCTTTAATTGTTTTGAAAAAAAGGTAGCTGCACATCCCTAAAGTACCATGTGTTTTAAGCTGTAGGCCTAAATTACTACCTTTTCCACAACCTGAACTTTTACAAAGGTCATTTTAAGGTCATGTTATGGTTGATTTAATTGGCTCATACAATACACAGTCCAAAAATTGGGCCGATTTAATCGGCCTGAGTCACTACTTAGGGTAATGGGCTGAATTTTAATGGGCCTGCACAACATTGGTAAGTTTTCCACATAACTCAACGTGATAAAGATTGTCATGATGGAAAAAGTCCATTGAATTTGTTTTGCTTGAAATGCTATAGTTTTTGAGAAATTAGTAAAACAATTAGTTTTGATGTCATGAGTCCAAAAGCTAATGTTTAAAAACTGTGAAAACATCCATGATGGGGTCTTTCACTTTTTCTCTTGAGTCTGATGACGGATTGAGCTGAAACTTTCACATGTTTGTTTATTATTCATGTTATTCATGAAAAGGTTGGTTCACATAACAGTGTGGTTACTGGTCTTTGACAATTACCAATGTTGTTCACAAGCTTTACAAAAAATCAGTCTTTTGAAATCAGTGTGGCAAATAGATGCCCAGACATCACTTCTCCAGACACTTCGCTCATTTTTTTCAACCAGGTGAAACGGGCAAGTACTACTGCGGGATGAACGTCCTGACGTGCGGTTGCTGTGAGGGGCGATGTGGACCAACCAACGGCTGTAACTGTTCACCGTGTCAGAAACTTGATGAGGAAGAGAAGAAAGAAGATGCCAAGGAGACGTCATCGTCTGTCAGTCTGATTGAGTCATGGACTTGGGGTAGACAGCCTGGTGAGTCCAATCATAGTTTCCTTTTAGGTCCAAATATATATTAGGATAGCACCTAACCAACACCATAAAGGCTGTAAGCATAACAAATGCTAAGCACAGAAAAACTTGCTTAACAGAAACAGGTTTCAAGCCAACATTCCATAAAGTTTACATTGTTGCGACTGGTGCCCCATTCATTTCTTGCTTAGCAAGAAATTTGCTAAGCATTAATTTCTGTTTTGGACTGAGAATATTGGGCCCTAGACTGAGAATACTGCTTACTAGATATTTTTGCTAAGCAAATAAAGTCAGTGTGATACCTGTGCATAAATCAATGTGGTACCTATGCATATCACAGGGCACTCTGGCTAGAGCAATCTGCTAGGCAGGATTTTCTTTGTTTGGTGAATTTGTTTGCCTGAACGGCTTTATGACATTGAAGAAAATTTTGGGGTTTTTTGCAGACGTTTCTCAGCTGAAGGAATGCCTGCACCTGTTGCTACAAGAACAGAATCAACTGCTCCGTGAAGCAGCTCTTTCCACGCTGTCGTCTGTACGTCTGCGCCAACGGCTGGTCGTACTTGAGCGTTACTTCATCGCCCTCTCCAGACACTGTCCAGAGCAGAAGGTAGTGGCGAGGAAAAAGAAAGAGGGTGATTCCTCCCCCGTCAAGAGTAGAAGGTGAGTCATATCCCATGTGGATTATTCTATTATAAACAGAAAGTGGATATAATGTATAATTTTAACAGGTATTTCGAATCATCTTCATAGAAGTATTTTTAAAATCTGCCCTTTTCTCTCTTGAACAGCCCTCAGAAACCGACAGAGAAAGCGACTACATCTCTGGCTCGTGTAGGCGCCCGTACTGCCCTCTCCTTTGCCTTTGCCTTCCTGCGGAGAGCGTGGAGGTCCGGGGAAGATTCTGACCTCTGTGCCGAGCTCCTTCATGATGCCCTGGAAGCTCTGCGTTCCCTCCCTGAAGCCACGCTGTTCGATGAATCGTCAATTTCTAACGTCTGGGCGGAGGTGGTGCAGAAGGCTACGGATTTCCTCACCTCAGTTGTTGTTGGGTATGTTTGAGTTTTGAGTATGACCATGAGTATGAGTTTCGATTATGAGTTTTGGGTACAAGTTTGGATTTATAACAAACCACCTTGAACCAAAGCCTGCCAAAAATACGAAAATAATACCCAGATGCAGACCCTACCCATAAAACATGTCAAAACTCCTTTACGGTTTTATGTAAATCTCAAGTCAATCATGTTGGATTGTCACTGAGTATTGAATATGAGTTTCAAGTATGATTTTCAAGTATGGTTTCAAAAATGAGATTTGAGTACAAGTTTCACCGCCTGTGCTTTGTGTGTCGCATTCTGGGTTTTTAATCTTTTATTTGTCATTTTATCTTTACAAGGGACCTGAATGCCTGTGCAAGTGCCAAGGGCAACAACGACACCATCCCGATTCCAGACCAGCACAGCGCCCTCGCTCTACTTTTAGAGCTCGCTGTCCAGCGAGGCACACTGAGCCAACTGCTGAATGTGGTGCTGCTTCTCCTGCAGCTGTGGGACAGTGGGAGGCTGGAACCAGACAACAGAACCAGCCCGCGGGGTACGACTGCGCCGCTCATGCCACTGCTGAGACGTTTCCAGGAGATCCCAAGTCCGAAGGGGAAGTTTACCATCGAGGGCAGCAACCAGGATGATGTGAGTTTATCGTTCCCAGATTGATTGATTAAAAGTGAGGGGGTAACCCCTGGAATTACACAAATGCGGGAAGGTTCCACTAGTTACTGGCTCCCTAGTAAGCCAAATATTTTGGGAATTGTACCTTTGATGATACAAGCATTGAATTTAGCACACAGTCTAAGTATGTTATGAGAGCGATATTTGGCTATAGGGCCATCACAGATTTGTCCTTTGAAAAAGTATAGGTAGAATGACAAGCACAAGTAATGACAGCCATTTTGAAAAATTTGTCAGTGGAGGGAAGGGGTCAATATACTGTGCAAATCTTAGGTGTATTCGAACATTGGGACCTGTCCAAAGTGTGCAAGTTTGTTTCCTTCACGCATTAAAGCAATGTACGTGGGACCAAAAATGTTTGAATACAGGCAAGAATTGCACAGTCAATAGGGAGACATTCCACAATGCCAGTTTGATTCCCTATGTGTATGATTCTATACCTTTAGTACCTGACCACTTCCGGCGTCAGTTCCACCGAGTGTTTCCTCCGTTACTTGACGCTGCCGGATGATGATGACGCATCCATAGATCTACGGCAGGCTGCTGTCATCATCATGTCGCACTTGGACCGTCTCGCCGCTGCATACATGCCAAGCCCAATATGCCAAAAGGTAAACTTCAAGGTTTTCTGTTTGTTAATTTGAATTCACAGTTTCAAAACTTATTCTTGGTTGTTTTTTTACGAATGAATGTAAATAATAGATACACTCTTTGTTAGATAAATCATTTGAAATTTCACCATTTCATTATTTTGATACTGAGCACAGGTTTATGAAACTTAAACATAATGTAAAGATTATCTCAACTTGACATGAAGTGGTTTTGGACATTCTTGAACCACTGTGAAGAGTGAAACATTTGGCTCGTTTCGGGTTTATGTGTTGTCTTTTTTTCCTGAGATAAAACATTTTTCCTCTGATACGATATGTCACTGAACAGGGTCCAGTCATACCGATCGGCCAGGAGGTATGGTCCAGCAAGTCACTCCCTCACACTAAAAACCCTCCCAGTGGGTTCCAGAGTGCAGTCAGCCCACCAGTACCCATGCCGTCGTTCAGTAACCTGGGGGTCGTTCAGATTGCTTGTGGAGAGAACGCAACCTTGATCCTGACGCGCACGGGCAAAGTTTACATACAGAAGAAAGATGCTGAGGAGGTGAGAAGTTTTCTATTTCTCGATGTGATCTCTTTGTTCTTAAATTAAAAACTAAAACTTCTTCCATTTTCTTTCTTAAATTTCTAAAACATACAAAGTTTGGCTGCTAAATTAACCCTCCTACTATCTGACCTTTCAATATCATCCACTGTACATGTAGCTCTTAATGATAAATAAACTGTGACAGCCTGTGTAAACATGTGGTGAATGCATACACACACAAAAAACAGTCAACCCTCCTACTGTCTGACCATTCAATATCATCTACTGCAGTTTTGAATGATAGATAATCTATGCCAGCCTGCAATATGATATCATGTGGTGAATGCATCTACACATTACACGGTCAACCCTCCTACTGTCTAACCATTCAATATAATCCGTTATGGTTTTGAATGATGATGCACTATGCCAGCCTGCAATAATAGATATCATGTGGTGAATGCATCTACACATTACAGGGTCAACCCTCCTACTGTCTAACCATTCAATATAATCCGTTATGGTTTTGAATGATGATGCACTATGCCAGCCTGCAATAATAGATATCATGTGGTGAATGCATCTACACATTACACGGTCAACCCTCCTACTGTCTAACCATTCAATATAATCCGTTATGGTTTTGAATGATGATGCACTATGCCAGCCTGCAATAATAGATATCATGTGGTGACTTTGTTCTGCGCACAGTTGTGCCACCATGCACAACCTGTGAAGTTGAATGGCATTTAATGGAAAAATGTATATTCGGTTTGAGGTAACACCATGTGAATATCTACTTTGCGGTGTAGATTTGCTGTAAAACATTATTACAGCAGTGAGAGGATGTTAAGTTTGCATCGTTATAAAGAATATGATTTGTTCTTAACCCATACGAGGCATGATATTCTTCCTACGTTAATCTGATTTTTGATTTTTTGTGCCCTCAGAAAAATCAGCCAAATTGTTATGTAGTTCAGCCCTTGTACTCAATTAACCCTCTTGCTGTCTGACCATTCAATACCATTCACTGTGGTTTTGAATGATAGATAAGCTATGCCAGCCTTGCAATATGATACCATGAGGGAATGCATGTACACAGTACACAGTTAGTTCTGTGCACAGTTGTGCCACCATACACAACTTTGGCAGTTGAATGGTTTCAAATGGTTGGTCAACTCACTTGAAAATGTTGCGAACAGTAGGAGGGTTAAATGTTCCTACTTTTTTTCAAGGGGCAAATATCATGCCTGTCATACACTGATGTGTGTAAAGCACTATATACTTAGCACTTTCCCGAGTCCAGGTAAAAACAATCCACAGGCATTTTACAGAGATGGGATTCGAACCCACGAGTGTACATGGGTGTTTGGGTAAAACACAAATAATATTCTTTATAATAATAATATAATAATAGTGGCTTCTTATATAGCGCTCATATCCGTCACTCAGTGACGCTCAAGGCGCTTCAGCAGTCAGTATCGAAGTATGAGACCTATTCCTTTATATAGCACCATGTAATGGTTTACATGGTGCTGTGGCGCAATATGCTGCCAATCAAACCAGGAACACCGGGGCAAACCCCTTCTCTTTACGATAAGTGCGCTGGGTTCTTTTACATGCATTACACAACACACGGGACCAGCGGCTTTACGTCCCATCAGAAGGACAAAGCAATAATGGTTAAGTGTCTTGCTTAAGGACACAAGTGTCACAACCGGGACTCGAACCCACACTCTGCTGATCAGAAACACCAGAGCTTGAGTCCAGTGCTCTTATCCGCTCGGCCACGACACGCCACACGCCCTGATGCAAATTAACATCTATTTAATACATTGCTGTACCCACTGCTACAATATATGATTCGAACTGACTCCAGCTACCGGGCAAACTCAGTGGTCTAGTGGTAACACATATGCTGTAGAAAGACAAAGGTTGGGGGTTCGAATGCCATTAGAGTATTATTCATGTGGATTTTTTGTACAGGACTAGTGGAGAGTAGTACCAAGTATACAATGCTTAATACAATGCTTAATGGTTACACAATAGTGTAAGGATAAAACATAAATAACATGAGAAGGAAGGTTGAACATTATTTTTTCATACACATGTCTGTCATTAAAAAGGAATTAACAAGTGTCTTGTGCCCTGACTTCAATTCTAATTTCAGTTCCTGGAACTCATAGAGAACCTGACTAACAAAGATGTTGTCCAATTGGCAGCCAACCCTGCCGGCAAGCACTACTTGGCGTTGACAGCAAACGGCGAGGTGTACTCCTGGGGTAATGGGGACGCCGGCGAACTTGGACATGGAGACAGAATGTATGAATGAATTACATCTCAGTTCCTCATGAAACATGCCTAATACTTTTTGGGAGGCTAGGTGGCAGACTTGCCGATAAAAGTCCCAAGTTCTCAAAATTGTACGCTTGTTCAGTACTATGTAAATAGTGGGTCCTGTCTCAATCTGACTGCTGCCACCCAGTAATACATAAAGTGTGGATAGTGGTCTTTGATAATATTGGCCCGTGTGCTTTAAGATGTCTATGCTTTTGTGATATGAACTAGAACATCAGATTGTTTATGTTCTTTGTCTTTAAATTGTTTATAATATCATCAATGTTAAATTGCACAATGAATTTTCCTACTTTGCCACTAGTTCTTGCACTGAGCCCACGTTGATCAAGAGTTTGCTTGGGACTAAGGAATCATCCCGCCGAGTTGTGTACATAGCTGCCGGCAGCGGCTACAGCGCTGCTATCACAACATTGGGAGTGCTGTATACCTGGGGAGCAGGGAGCTATGGTCGACTCGGACATGGTATGTGAAGATCAGTTTTTAGGTTTGTTGTTTTCCCTGCTCAGGTGATTTTTGTTCAGAAGCACTGTTTACTCGGTGCTTTCCAAGGCTTGAGGGAAGAAATCCACTGGGCACTTCAGATGGGACTTAAGCTTTAAATCCTTTGGTAGTATAGAGCAGGTATCTTAACTGATTGATTGATTGATTAATTCATTGAATGATTGATCGATTTATTTTGGGGTTGAATAAAGAAAAATTGACTAGAGACAGATTTGAACCTGTGACCTCCAGATTAACGTGTCAGGGCTTTATCAACTGAGGTATCTTCCCCTAATAATGGCACTCTCCCTACTTTGTCAATATCTTTGATTGGGGTTGCCAGTCAGAAGCCATCAACCTGTGACTGCCGCATAGCCAGGGATCACACCCAAGTTTACGATACAACCTGGGAAGCAGCAGCAGAGGGATCACCTTAAGGGGGTATAACTGATTGACTGATTGATTGATTGATTGGTTTTGATCATTGCTTTGGTTCTCAGGTAATAATGATGATCGGCTAACGCCAACCCAAGTATCTCCGTTGAAGGGCCAGATCATCAAACAGGTTGCCTGTGGGTCTCAAGATGGACAGACACTTGCCATAACAGACACAGGTAAGCAGTTATTTTTATATTATTTAACAAGTTTTTTCAATTTCTGAATTGTCCTCTTTTTTTTCTTTTTTTTCTTTTTTTTTTCATTTAACAACAGCAAAGGGGATCTGGTTAAGGAAGTGTTTTCTTTTTGAAGGATTTAAAGAACTTAAAACAAAAATATGTTCAAAACAGGGGCTGCAAAGCACGCAAATATGCTAAGCGAAGACAAACTTACTGAGCAGAAACGGGTTGCCTGTGAGAAGTCCATGTGATTTATTAATGTTTTGACTGGTTCCTTGCCGACTGTTAAAAGGAATTTGTCCTGCCATATGACAATTATTTATGTCTTTATCTTTGAACCCTCTAGGTCTTGTATATTCATGGGGCAACATGGAGTATGGGCAGTTGGGGCAGAAGGAACGTGAAGCGCCCAAGTCGCCCAGAGTGGTGTCCAAGCTCCAGGATCAGAATGTCAGTAAGGTTAGCTGCGGAGCTCGTTTCTCCTTGGCCTTGACCGGGACTGGAACGGTCTGGATCTGGTGAGTTGCAACATCCAGCTCAAGCTGTCTTGTAATTTTCTGTTTTTTCCCAAATAAAATTCAAGCAAACATCAGTTGGCTCGGTGGTTTCTTTCCCTGCTTTTCACCTCTGTGGACCCCGGTTCATAAATCCACCTCAAACCAGAGCCTTGCATGTGGATTGGGTTTTCAGTCCCTACCTGATTGCGTGGGTTTTCCTTTTTGGGGTTTTCCGCCCACATCTAAAACTGAACATTTCTTCTTGTTTCCTATTCATGCTGTTTTTGGCGCTAATTTTGATGTTGGATGTGTAATAAAAATAAATTATGTATCTGGGATTTGAGGTCACACCTCAAGGCCAAAGGGCAAATCAAAGTGAAGGCTATAAGAACAATTAAAGGCACTGTACACGTTTGGTAATTACTCAAAATATATATTAGCATAAAAACTTACTTGGTAACGAGCAACGGAGAGCTGTTGATAGTATAAAACAGTGTGAGAAACGACTCCCTCTGAAGTAACGTAGTTTTTGAGAAAGAGGTAATTTCTCACTAAAATAATAAAAGACTTCTGGCCAGAAGCCTTTTATTCCTATCTGAAAGCACACTAATTTGTACAACAAGGGTGTTTTTTCTTTCATCATTTTCTTGCAACTTCAGTGACCAATTGAGCCCAAATTTTCACAGGCTTGTTATTTTATGCATATGTTGGGATACACCAAGTGAGAATACTGGTCTTTGACAATTACAAAATGTGTTCAGTGCCTTTAAGACAATTTAAAGAGTTAGAAGGTATTTGTTCACATTCCTGTTAAACTGGAACAGACTCTAAGATGGTGGAAGACAAGATACAGGTAGGAGTTCAAAAGTGCAGCAGTATGTCGGACAATACTGTTTGAATATCGCACAGTATAAGAGACAAACTTGCTTAGCAAAGGAGGGTCACTGCACCTTTTACTGTTCTTCAACATCGTCTCTGCAAGACAAAAAGACTATCCAAAGATGCACAATTCCTATGTGCATGAAATACTGGCTTTAGCTATGGCTAGTTTATCTTCAACATTATCTCTGCTAGCCAATGGCCAAAGACATGGATAGAGTGACTGACAGAGACAAGACTTAAAGACTAAGAGAATGTCCAAAGGAAACACAATTCTAGTATGGATGAAATACTGGCTTTAGGTATGGCTTTGGCTTGTACATCTCCTTTGCAAGCCAAGAGCCTCAGCTATAGCCAAAATGCACTCAAGTCTGACATATTGGAAATCTAACCGAGACTTTCATGCACTTCTTCCATCACAGGGGACGTGGCGACGACAATCGGCTAGGCCAACCCACCGATGACTCTTACCTCTTACCCAAGCTAGTCGAAGGTCTCCAGAGCAAGAAGGTGGTGGACATAGCAGCGGGGCAGAGGAGTTTCCTGCTGCTGACGGATACCGGGGAGTTATACTACGGCCTAATTACTCAATCAGCTGTAGTAGCCAAGGGCAGCAAAGCTGAAATATTTGCAGTTTCCGCACTAGAGGGAAAGGCAATCAGTGGAATCGCTTGCAGCTACACCAACGTAAGAGAGGGATTTTGTTTTGATTTGAGTTGATCTTGGGGGTTTGCCATACGAGGCAATAAGACATTCCTCCTCGAGATAAGTTCTGTGAAATTTGAAACATAAATGTGTTTTCTTCCCATTTTTTAACTAAAAATAAAACACTATACCCAGTCTTGATGGTCACAAAACCACAGTGCAGTGGCACATGATTTGTACAAAGCAAAATGTATAACAAATTGTGGGGGATTAAAAATAATGTATTACAAATTGTAGGATATTAAGATAAGACATAATTCTGACCATCAAAAGTGATGTCAACCGTTCTCCTTGGATAGTGTCTGGAGCTAACATTGTAAAGAAAAAGAATATCTCTTTTGTTTTTACTGTCAGCTTCATTTAAACTATAATGAAATTCGGAAATGGATTTCAGTGTCGTTTTACGGTGAAACATTCCAACTCTAGTGTTCTTCATCAATCAGAATGGTTAGTTTTCTTGAACTGTTTTTACGGCATAAAATCTGATGTCGGCCATTTTCAACATCCCAAACTGCCCTTGTGATGCTGGGTTATAAGGGTGACTCTTTGAGTCGATCGCTTATTTGGAAATATGTCCTGTCCTGGGTAAACTGTACAGGGCGCACTGTATCGTGAATCACTTATGTTCTGTAACGCATTATGGCCATCCCAATCTGTTGGTGCCAAAGTATATTTAAGGTTAGAATTAATTAAAGAGACTTTTTATTTGAACAGAATTTTACTTGGACGTCCAGTGGTAACTGGTCAGTTGGACTGAGTGTCCCATTCAGCGTCCATGTAACGAAGTCCACCTTTGAGCAGCTGGACGGCCTCCTGGAACGTGTTTGCGAGGGCCTGGATGGACTGAGCGACTGGCCACCACCTCAAGAAAAAGAGTGTATGGCCGTAGCTGGCCTCAACCTCCTCAGACTTCAGGTAATAGTGCAGAAATTGTCGCTTAGCAAAAAGCGCAGGGAACCAGTCACTAGCAGTGTACATCACATTAAAGTTTGGTTGGTTTCCTGTTTTTGCCGAGCAGTATTGATATGCGCTAAGCAGCTGTCATGTCATTTGACATCAGTCATGCCAACACGCCATGTTCGGTGAGGGACCTTGGCGGGTTGTGTGCACACAAGCAACTGTTTCACAGAGTCCCTGGTGTCATAGTTTGGTAGCCCTTGTCAGAAGACACTTCAAACAATGAACGGATTTGTGCCTTTTACCTTTGTCTAAGACCTGCTCCTTTCACATACCAGCCAAGATTTTGTAAAGACGGATTATACTGCATTGTCATGAGGCCTTTCATCACTCTCCTGGATGCCATCTGTTCAACCAGGCATAGGTCGATGATGAGCCGATACATAAGGGCTTTACAACATTCTGGTTGTGCTTCAGAGACATGACTGTTAAAAAGATATCAGCTTTAAAATCTGTAAATACCTATGAAAAAACATCTATACAGGGGTGTGAAACATGTTTCATGACAAAAACAATTATGGCTGGAAAAAAAAGAGTTGTTATTCGGCTGAAATAATCCAGCATGGGTAAATAGGAAAAGGTTTTTTAATCCCAAAGCAAACAGGTTAAAGACCTACTTGAACGAAAACGGGAACAAGTGATCTTTGCTTAAATTCATTGCTATGTTCTCAACTTGAGTTCACATGAGATGAAACAGATTTTAATTGTGTAAAAAAACAATACTTTTGAATACTCTTCTCCAGTGTTTTTCAGAAAGATTAGCGGAAAGCCCCGTATGTCATTACTGATGTGTCGGTATGTGTGAGCTTCGTTTTGTAAAGCCGCTTTGTTGCAGCATGGAGGTTTAACGAAGCAAACTCCCACACATGACGTCAAAGTAATGTCATTTTGACGCATGCCGTCAACGGCAGAAGTGTTTCTAGTTTTTTCAAAACCTTGAGGTTGGGGCCTAATTTTTGATTGAAAATTACGAATAATTCAGAAGTGTAGAAATATCTAAATTACATTTAAATGACAAACAAGCACATTATAAACAAGTTTAAATAGCATTTCCGTAAATAAAAATTCTCTCAAGTAGCTGTTTAAAGAAATTGAAAACATGTCTGATTTCTCTTCAGCTTCACGCCGCCATAGCTCACGGAGAAAACGCGGAGAAGTTAGGACTCGGTCTCGGCGGCACACTGCTCTCCAACCTCAAGCAGCGCGTAGTGGACTTGGCCAGCAATGCCGGTGTCATTCCTACAGTGCAGAGAGCAGCCCAGTCCACTCTGCAGACGGGGTGGTCCATGCTTCTGCCTACGGCTGAGGAGAGAGCGAGGGCGCTGTCTGCATTGCTGCCAAGTGGTGGTAAGTGAAAGAATCGGTTTGCGTCTTTGAAGATCTCCGGTTGCTCGTTTCAGAAATAGGATTCTAGTTTTTTTAGAAATGAAGATTGCTTTTAGGAACTATGTTTAGATGAAAAGATTAATTATTTAACCCTCTTACTGTGTGACCATTCAATATCGTCCACTGTATTTTTGAGTGATAGACAAACTATGCCAGCCTACAATATGAAATCATGTGGTGAATGCATCCACACAGCACATGTACACAGTTATGCCCCTTTACACAACCAGGTTAATGGTTTCATATATTGTTTATATTGTTTGTATAATACTTGTTTGATCAAACAACATGGTGAAGTCGACATGATTTAAAGTCATTTCAAAAAAATTTGAATGAAATTATTTCCCTCCAGGGGGTGAGAGTGTCTCTATGACTCCTGGCCGGCGCTTCATGATGGACCTCTTGGTAGGAAGTCTCATGGCTGATGGAGGACTTGAATCAGCTCTGGATGCCGCCGTTCACACCGAGGTTCGAGAACTGGAGAGTCAAAAGGAGAAGGACGTCGCTGAGCCTCCCGGCGGCTTGGAGGCAGAGAAAGGAGGCAGGGTAGGAGTGGATGGGGAAGAGCGAGACAAGAGGACCATGAGAGGAGAAGAGGATAGGGCAAGCAAGGACATCAGTTCTAGTATCCCACTTCTGCAACTAGTCCAACAACTACTCAAGTATGCCATGTCTTATTTAATGAACTGTGCTGTTATACTGTTTCAAGTTTAATTCTGTTTCTTATTGAATTACTTTTAGGGTCATATCCACCAGGTCCAATAGGTGGTCTATTTGAATAGACATGCATACATTCTGACTAGCCATTGCGATTGTTTTGCAATATTTTCATGTAATATTAATATATTTTTACACAGACGGACTGCTAATGTTTGACCAGCGTTCGGGACTACCCGGGAAAGAAGTTAGACTATCCTACAAAACTACATTGTTTTATATTTGGGTTGTGACTAAATTTAGACCTTGGTGGTCGGGTTGGCTAAGTGCTTTCTTTCCTGGCCTTCCACCTCTAGCATGTCTAGGACCCCGGTTTGAATCCCGCCAGGGCACTATGTGGATTGGGACTGTTGGTATTCCCTGGAACAAATTTGAAGTTTTCCTCCCACATCTAAAACTGAACTTTCCTTCCTTGTCCTCTTTCCATTGGATTATTGGCTAGTAAAGTGATTAAGTTCGCTTTTCTGAGAATCCTTGGCCTCTCGACCAGAATTGATAAATCAAGCCCTGATTATTTGTTTCAGGAATGCCTCTTCCATCACCTTGTCAAAGCTTCACGAGCTGTCCGCAGATTTCAGTAAGAGTGACCCGCCACCCAGCATGGTCAAGAACGAGAAGTCCACATCCATGGAGCTGCTGCTGAAGTTCCAGCGGCTGCTGATTTGCTTTCTCTTTCCGTTTGACACTCAGCGTCGTAAATCTGCCTGCGGCCAAGCAACATGTGGGTTCAGATTTTTGAAATTTCTGAGATTTTTTCAACCAGGGCCTGTTTCATAGAGCTGCTGAAGCAGAAAAAGTAGCTAAGCACAAGAAAAGTATGCTTACCAGAATAAGGTTACCAGCCAAAATACCATGTCACATGTAGCATCTGTGACTGGTATCCTACTTATTTTGCTTAGCCTTATGAAATTGGGCCCTGGGAATAGGTTGAGATAGTAATGGGATTTATTCTTACAGAGATATCTCAGTGAGGTCACATTTTACAAAATGTGAATTTAATCCCATGGTTTTGAATGATAGAGGAGCTGTGCCAGCCTGCAGTACAATATCAGGTGGTGAACGCATCTATACAGCAATCCTTCACCGATCTTGAACTCTTGGTGGCAGCAGATACCGCCATTATTGCGGTGGTACCTGGGTGGTACTGCGCTGCCTAGCGACGAGTTTAAGCGATTTGCAAAGTGAAAGTCCAATAACCCGCGACTGATCAAATGATCGCCGTGTAGCCCAAACCTTATACCAGTCGCTAGGCAGCGCAGTACCACCCAGGTACACCGCAGTAATGGAGGCATATCTACTGCCACCAAGAGTTCAAGATCGGTGAAGGATTGCTGTATACAGTCAAATCTCCTACTGTCTGACCATTCAATATCATCCACTGTGGTTTTGAAGGATAGATAAAGTACACCAACCTGTAATATAATCAAACGTATGTTGGTTAAAGGCCCTGTACACTATTGATAAGATCGAAAAACACAAATGTTCACAGATTCACACATAACTTACATGATTTAAAGTAAGTAATGGTAGAAAGGGTTCCTTAAAATATTTCTGCCTAAAATGCTATCGTTTCTGAGAAATGAGTAAAACAATAGTTTTTATCGCGCGCGATAATAAACTCGATGTTTGAAAAACAGAAAACATATAAGGTCTCTTTTCACTATTTTCTCGTGACCTCGATGACCAATTGAGCTCAAATTTTCACAGGTTTGTTATTTCATGTATGTGGTTGATTACACAAAACATGAACACTGTCTGTGATTATTTTGTCAGCTCTGCCAATCCTGTATAATACCTTTAAAGAATCTACACAGTACACAGTCAACCCTCCTACCATCTGACCATTTAGTATCATCCACTGTGGTTTTGAATAATAGATAAACTATGCCAGCCTGCAATATGATATGATGTGGTGAATGCATCTACACAGTACACAGTCAACCCTCCTACCGTCTGACCATTCAATATCATCCACTGTGGTTTTGAGTGATAGATAAAATACGCCAGCCTGTAATACGATACCATGTGATGAATGCATCCACACAGTACACACACATACATAGTAAGTTCAGTGCACAGTTGTGCCACCATTCACTGTTAAATTCACACGAAAATAAGAGGATTAAGAACACACAGTTACACAGATAACATTCAAACTGTAACCACTTGCCCTGTGACATTGGGCTAAAGATAAAAACAGATATCCAGGTAGGCCGGGGAGAAAATGGTGGTTCTTTGTAAGATATTTTATAACATTCATTGTAGTTTTGATATTGCTAAACTCACACTCATTTTTGTTGTTTTCCTTTTAGCTGCTGAGACCCTTGGCGCCATTTCTCTTCTGAAGAAGTACATCAGTCTACTCTCTGCTCACATCCATGACGTACTCCCGGCTGCATCAGACCTGGCATCCCGTAGTCCTAAACAATTCTCTACCGTGGCAAGCATCATTGAGTCGGATCTATCAGGTAAATGGTAACTCAACTTTGTATCCATGGGCAAAGTTTTGAAGCGCTAGAGGCACTGTGGCGCAATTTGCCTTCCACTGTCAGAAACACTTGGGGCAAACCCTTTCTCTTTCACAGTACGTGTCATGAGTTCTGAAGTAATTACCAAATGTTAGATTGATATAACTTACTGAAAGACTCACAGAAAAGTTGATCATTCAAATCATCAGTCATTTTGGGGAAACTCAAGATGGCGACATTCACAGAAGCGCATGTAGAACTCTCAATATTTCAGTTCATCAGCGACTGAAAGACAACTCCACTTTGTGAAATTGTTGACCCAACTGGCTCAAGGGTGTTCTGGTCCTCGTCTTGTGTGCGCTGAAAAACCTGCGATCATTGCAGCTGATAGACCATCACTTCGCACGGCATGACCACACTAGTTTGCTTTGCACGCCTACACTGTGTAAGGCGAAAAAGTCCAGCGACCTTCAGTGCGTCTTTCCGGATTCTCATTGGTCACCATGTTTTGCCAAGAGAGACCTAGAAGGCGCCGCCATCTCAGATACCAATGCTCCTCAATAACGTCATCATCATTATCTTCCATTCAGGTGTTCTCCTCCCAGAGCTGATTACTAGTTTAGTTCTTCTCCAAGTCAAGTATCGTTCTGTCCCGCTCAGTGAACTCACTAGTTTAATCGACCTACTGGAAGCCTTTAACCGACTAGCACCAGGCATGGATAAGGAGGATGCAGAAGACCTGGCATGGTCAGGTTTAAGAGGTCAGTTACCAGACACTTCCTCAAGTTTGACTAGGGTTTTGGGTTGTTTTTGTACTTTGTATACGTTTGGCCTATCTGAAATGTGATGTTGATAATTTGGGGTTGTTTTTTTTACTTTGTGAAAAGCTTGGCCTTTATGAAATGTGATGTTGATAAAGAAGTAGTTTCACTGTTAAGATGCAGTTTTTGAACTTAAATGAACGAGAGGACAAAATGACACCTTTCTTGTTATGCCAAACAGTATAAACAGTGATTAACTCAGTACGCATCAAAATAGAATGGTTACATCAACAACCAAATGTTATAATTTACACCATTTAACAAAAGTCAGCATTGATCAAATTTATACTAAATATATATACACTTTTACTTAAAAACTATTACTTGAACTTGCCACAAGAAAAAGACTATTATTATTGTGTTTTACCCAAACACCAATTTGTTTTAAGCACTGTGTACTCAGTACGTTTCAAGAATCCTGTGAAGAAAATAAAAAATCTGGCATATTACACCTGTAGGCATATTACTCGGATGGGATTCAAACCCATGACCTTTTCCATTCTAGAGCAGGTGTCTCACCACTAGACCACAGAGCTTGCCAAGTAGCTACAGGCAGTTCAGTCCCCATATTTAAGCAGCGGGAACCGCAACAATGTAATAGATGTTAAATTTCCATCTGGTAGTTTTGTTTAAAATAGTTGTTTTGGTGTGATTTGACATCATTTTATGTTACAACAGTTTAGGAATGGACAAATCCAAGCAGTTATTATGTGAAGCCTTTACTGGGGAGCATTTATTTTGTTCGTCCATTAAAGGTATCTTCAACCAATGATGTTGATGCAACTACGCGTCAGTGTGATACGAGGGGTTCTTATGTCAAAGGGGTTTTTATTTCATAAGATGTTTTCAATGCATTGGAGGGTTTTAATAGATGTGGAATTTTGCATCAGGGATAGTATACAGTGCTTAACACACATCGTTGTGGGGGGGTGGGGAAACCAAATTATATTCATAAGAGGGTTCTTACGATACTCTGTGCGTTTTTGTAATGTCATTTTGATGTTTTGCCAAGTTTATATTTCTATTGTTGTAATATTTTTAAAATATATTTATGTACCTCTGTGTTGCTATTTTATATATTTATTTGGCAAATTTTTACTCATATATCTTACCTTGTAATGCCACATAATTAAGCTTTGTGCTGCCAGATGTTTTTTTTAAAATAAAAATGAATGAGATAAAGACCGCACGTGAAGTGTGAGTGTAAGTGGGTACGATATGACCTATTGATTGGTCTGTTTGGAAACGTTCATCTCAGCAGGAATATCTGGTCTAGCAGCGTCCAATGACGCGGGTTCCAACGTCCCCCAGACTCCCGATGATGTCCCCCTGATACGCAAAGCAGACCTTGAGAACCATAACAAAGACGGCGGGTTGTGGGTCGTCATCAACGGCAAGGTGTACGACTTGAAGGACTTCCACTGCAGTGCGCCGTGCGGCAAAGATAAACTACAACAATATGCAGGTGAGTAGAATGGGAGGGACTAGTTGGATAGGTACCCTTGCATGTGACGTCACAAGCTCAAACAGTGCCTTTAATGAGGTTGATGGAAGACCTATCGTTGGCTGAGAGTTGTTCATGGCGGGTACATGCTTACACTATTCCATTGTTTGACATTGGCGATGACGACCTATGCAAGGGGTTTATCGGTATGTGGGAAAGTCGGGAAAGAAAACTGTATTCCCATCTTATGCCGGATCCAACTGAAGCAACTTTGGATGTGGCTGCAGCGAAAACATTGAAGAATTTTCAGTGATACTGCAGCCTGCAGGCAGACACTGTCAGAGCCTGCAGGCAGACACTGTCAGAGCCTGCAGGCAGACACTGTCAGAGCCTCAGTTCGGAAATGGCCGGACTTTTTTCTCTAAAACAAATTTGCACAGTCCCTTTTCCATTTCCAGGTTTTTTTAAATAAAAATTAATGAAAAAGGATGAATGAGATAAACCCCCTATGTGAATACGTGAATTGTGAGTGTAAGTCATCTTCCTTATTTCAATGCCATCTCACTAGCTTCTTCCACTTCCATAATTCTCTGACTATTTTTGTATTATTTTTGTATTTGTTTGGTCTTTAAATACTTTTCTCTTGTTTTCAAGATTTTCTGCTTATTTTCCCTCACAGCCAAGGATGCAACAGAAGAGTTCCAAAGCGTAGGCCATTCAGCAGAGGCCATTCTCATGATGGAAAGCTTCTTCGTTGGGATCTACGTCGGGGTGAGTTTACTTGGCGAATGCCCTCCTCATTAAAGTGGTGGTTAAAGGGCCTTGTCACACAGGACAGGGCAGTTTATACAGACAACCACCTGGTACTGCAAGGAATACTTAAAAGTAGCACAAGTTACATTTTGTTTACAGTGTCTAAATTTTGTAAAATTAAAAATGATGGTTTAATTTTTTTATATATGATTTTATTTTAACATTTTTATTATATATATTTTTTTTTTTTGGGGGGAGGTTGTTGAAATTTGCCTGGAACAGGTTGCCTAGAAACTGCTTCATGTGACTAGGGCCCAATTTCATTAAGCGGTTATACAGAAAAACTACTTGGTAAATATCATTGCTTAGCAAAATATGAGTCCGATATCAGTCATATTATCCTAAACCCTATGAAAGTGTGGATGGTAACCTTTTTCTGCTAAGCAATTTTTTCTGTGCTTGGTGATTTTGATTTTGCCGACAGGCTTTACGGAAAATTGCAACATGGTCTTTATGTATGGAAACTTTATTGAGTTATTGTTTATAACATAGATGATTTAGCTTAGTGGAAAATACTGCTTAGTAAGCGTATCTGCTCAGCGAAAATGGAGTGGTACCTGGTCACAAACAGTATTGATGTCAGACAAAGTAACTCCCCCTCTGCTGTTCAGAAACACCAGAGCTTGAGTCCAGTGCTCTTAACCGTTCAAACCCACCCTCTGCTGATCAGAAACACCAGAGCTGAGTCCAGTGTACTTGACTGTTCAAACCCACCCTCTGCTGATCAGAAACACCAGAGCTTGAGTCCAGTGTACTTGACTGTTCAAACCCACCCTCTGCTGATCAGAAACACCTTAGCTTGAGTCCAGTGTACTAGACCATCAAACCCATCCTCTGCTGATCAGAAACACCAGAGCTTGAGTCCAGTGTACTTGACTGTTCAAACCCATCCTCTGCTGATCAGAAACACCTCAGCTTGAGTCCTGTGTACTAGACCATCAAACCCACCCTCTGCTGATCAGAAACACCAGAGCTTGAGTCCAGTGTACTTGACTGTTCAAACCCATCCTCTGCTGATCAGAAACACCAGAGCTTGAGTTCTGTGTACTAGACCATCAAACCCATCCTCTGCTGATCAGAAACACCAGAGCTTGAGTCCAGTGTACTTGACTGTTCAAACCCACCCTCTGCTGATCAGAAACACCAGAGCTTGAGTCCAGTGTACTCGACTGTTCAAACCCACCCTCTGCTGATCAGAAACACCAGAGCTTGAGTCCTGTGTGCTTGACTGTTCAAACCCACCCTCTGCTGATCAGAAACACCTTAGCTTGAGTCCAGTGTACTTGACTGTTCAAACCCACCCTCTGCTGATCAGAAACACCAGAGCTTGAGTCCTGTGTGCTTGACTGTTCAAACCCACCCTCTGCTGATCAGAAACACCAGAGCTTGAGTCCTGTGTACTAGACCATCAAACCCATCCTCTGCTGATCAGAAACACCAGAGCTTGAGTCCAGTGTACTTGACTGTTCAAACCCACCCTCTGCTGATCAGAAACACCAGAGCTGAGTCCAGTGTACTTGACTGTTCAAACCCACCCTCTGCTGATCAGAAACACCAGAGCTTGAGTCCTGTGTACTAGACCATCAAACCCATCCTCTGCTGATCAGAAACACCAGAGCTTGAGTCCAGTGTACTTGACTGTTCAAACCCACCCTCTGCTGATCAGAAACACCAGAGCTTGAGTCCTGTGTGCTTGACTGTTCAAACCCACCCTCTGCTGATCAGAAACACCAGAGCTTGAGTCCTGTGTACTAGACCATCAAACCCATCCTCTGCTGATCAGAAACACCAGAGCTTGAGTCCAGTGTACTTGACTGTTCAAACCCACCCTCTGCTGATCAGAAACACCAGAGCTGAGTCCAGTGTACTTGACTGTTCAAACCCACCCTCTGCTGATCAGAAACACCAGAGCTTGAGTCCTGTGTACTAGACCATCAAACCCATCCTCTGCTGATCAGAAACACCAGAGCTTGAGTCCAGTGTACTTGACTGTTCAAACCCACCCTCTGCTGATCAGAAACACCAGAGCTTGAGTCCTGTGTACTAGACCATCAAACCCACCCTCTGCTGATCAGAAACACCAGAGCTTGAGTCCAGTGTACTTGACTGTTCAAACCCACCCTCTGCTGATCAGAAACACCAGAGCTGAGTCCAGTGTACTTGACTGTTCAAACCCACCCTCTGCTGATCAGAAACACCAGAGCTTGAGTCCTGTGTACTAGACCATCAAACCCATCCTCTGCTGATCAGAAACACCAGAGCTTGAGTCCAGTGTACTTGACTGTTCAAACCCACCCTCTGCTGATCAGAAACACCAGAGCTTGAGTCCAGTGTACTTGACTGTTCAAACCCACCCTCTGCTGATCAGAAACACCAGAGCTTGAGTCCAGTGTACTTGACTGTTCAAACCCATCCTCTGCTGATCAGAAACACCTTAGCTTGAGTCCAGTGTACTTGACTGTTCAAACCCACCCTCTGCTGATCAGAAACACCAGAGCTTGAGTCCAGTGTACTTGACTGTTCAAACCCATCCTCTGCTGATCAGAAACACCAGAGCTTGAGTCCAGTGTACTTGACTGTTCAAACCCATCCTCTGCTGATCAGAAACACCAGAGCTTGAGTCCAGTGTACTTGACTGTTCAAACCCACCCTCTGCTGATCAGAAACACCAGAGCTTGAGTCCTGTGTGCTTGACTGTTCAAACCCACCCTCTGCTGATCAGAAACACCAGAGCTTGAGTCCTGTGTACTAGACCATCAAACCCACCCTCTGCTGATCAGAAACACCTTAGCTTGAGTCCAGTGTACTTGACTGTTCAAACCCACCCTCTGCTGATCAGAAACACCAGAGCTGAGTCCAGTGTACTTGACTGTTCAAACCCACCCTCTGCTGATCAGAAACACCAGAGCTTGAGTCCTGTGTACTAGACCATCAAACCCACCCTCTGCTGATCACAAACACCAGAGCTTGAGTCCATTAGGCTTAACCCCTCTGATATGCCACCCTATTATTTGATTGCCTAACTGTTCTCCCATCTTTTGACTAACAGCCTGAAGAGGACATCATTATCCCATCGATCAACACCAGCTGCTCCTCTTCTCCTCTCATTGATGCTGAGCGTGCCTTAGGTCTTCTCATCGGTCTCAACTCTTGCCATCAGGCCTGCGGACACTCCCATCACTCCCTGGAGGTGGACTACAAGAACTGGCTCCAATCTCCTCTCTTCAGCGGGGGCCTCCAGCTGGGCCAGCGCCCCAACGCCTTAGACCGCGACGACCGTGGATCCAACACCTCCACTCCCGCGACAACTCCTGTCCAAGCACTGAAATATGAAGACAACCAAAAGTATTTTGCACGGTCGGCTTCGTTAGCCGATGCAGCCCGCCCGTTTCTGCAAGCTTTGGCGGACGGACGGCTTCAGGATAGCGGAGTGAAGGCGTTTCTCAGTCAGTGCGATCGCTACTGTCGTCTGCATCATATGATTGCGCCGATCGAGTTCCCGTCGTCGCACCCCATGGAGGTCGCCGGCAGGTTGTTGATGGCGTGCATCTTGAAGCATCACGACCTGGGGCATGCTGCGTTGGCGTTGGTGGAACACGGCGGACAGGGGGACGGTCTGGGTCATATACGACATGCCACCTTGCCAAAGTCCATCTCTGAAGTCTGCAGAGTGGTCTACCAAACAAAACGCTCACTCATTAAGGTATGGCTAATTAGTAACATATCGACTTTTTTAATTCACCTGAATATCCATAAATAATGCATTATAAATGATTGTTGATGATGACTACAGCACACAAGTCGATATGTTGAGAATAACGAACCAGCTTTTTTCAGAGTCAACATTTCTACTTATAAGAGATTATTTACATGGTGTACTTGAATACTTGATCCTATTCCACCATGTAAAGTCTAAACTCTTTTCCGATAGAAAATATCTCAATATAAATAGTGTAAGGAAATTCTGTTTTTGACAGAACTATCATAGGATTATTATCTTTTTTTTTTTTTTTTCAAATCACATCTCTCGTTAAAAACATACATACTACTGCAATAGTATTATTCCGTTCTTATGTAGCGCACATATCCTAGTAGCTAGATCATTATCCCTGTTCATCAGGCATACTTAGACCATTTCACAAACTCTCTCAACTACCTCAGGAGCACATGAAGTTCTCTCATAACTGTTTAACTTTTTTTAAATAGAAGATGATCGGAGCTTACTGATTGAAACATTGAGTTGCCAAACCACCGGGTCATCTCAGAACCACCACTACTCAAAAGAGATTTATGCACACGGTGTCACCGCAAACCTTAATTAAAAGACAAGATAATTTTGTAGAAATTTACTAATTTTAACAGACTCGTCAAGATCTTTGCCACTCCTACGAGGAAGTCTGTACACCAGTCATCCTGCGTTGTCGGTTCTTATTCAATGAGCTCCGCCCAGCGATCGGCAATGAAGTGTCTGCTCTGTCCAGGCTCAAGATCCTCAGTACCCCACCAAGATGGAAGCAAGTCGTCATGAAGATGATCCGACAACGCCGTGCTGCTACAGCTGCTGCTGTCATGGGTAAAACATTGTTCAATTTATCATGAGAAAATAGAATTAGCTGTTGAAAACTACTTACCAACCAAAAGGACCTGTTGTATACATGTAAACAAATAGTTAATGACCTGACGTTTCGACCCTAGCAGAGTCTTTTTCAAAGGCTAAAAGGAAGGACTCTGCTAGGGTTGAAACGTCAGGCCGTTAACATGTTTTATTTATTTATCATATATCAAATAATAACCCACAATGGAACAGACTGGGTACATTTTAAAATTAATTTTGGTTTGGCCAAGGAAAAATTTACTAGAGCGGGAATTTTGTTTAACTCAAAATTAATTTAAATATTCACCGCTCCAGTAAATGTTTCTGTTCATATCTCGCTCCAGTCAATTTATCTTGCTCTAAAAAAATTTCCTGTTTGATTCCCGCTCTAGTCAATTTTTCCTGCTCCAGTCTCGCTTTAGTCAATTTGTCTTTGTTCAACCCTGTTTATTTTTTGGCTGGATTTTCAGATATATCAGCACTAGGAGTGTTTAAACTTTCCTTGCATGAATAGACCTTATGCATTGACGTCACCAAGCCGCCATCTTAGAGGTAAACTGATGATGAAACAATGGAAACGCGCTGATTTGTACGCGCGGCGCACAAGACTGGCCAATGAGCATCTTCCTTTAGACCTCTAGGTGAGGGCGCCCTACTCAAATGACGTCATATGCATAAGGTCTATTGTCGTGGCCGAGCTAGCTAGTGAAGAGTATACATGTTCTGTCGTTCACTGAGCATGGGTTCGAATCCCGGCCTGGCTGGTCACAGTACTTGTGTCCATAATTGCTTTTTCCTTTGGATGGGATGTAAGCCGTAGGTCTCATGTACCGAATAGGTAGTGCACATAAAAGAACCTAGAAAGTTATCGTACAAGAGTTGGGGGTTTGGCTCCGAAATTGAGACTGGGCCCGAATTGGCGGCTAAGGTTATGGCTGCTGCTGTTGCTAATGGTGTTGCCTTTAGCTTTTTATGCTTCAATGCATGTTCACGTGACAATCCATCTGCAGCTGCAGCCCCCAATGCGGGAAAGGCCCGAGTAACAACGCTGTGGCACTGACGCAATGGTTTCCAGAATGTAAAAAAGATAATTTATGTTTTTGGATTTTTTTTAGCTTCTGCTAAGGAAGAGAAGGGAACCAGGGATGTCAAGGTCAAGACAGGTGGAGGAGAGACTGAGGGTGAGGAGGCTGGAGCCGTCGGCGGAGTGGGCGTGGTTCGAATCTTTGCCAAGCAGCAGCCAAAGGCGGAGAAGAAATCGGCCAAGGAAAAGGTTTGTTCCAAAATTGTGACAAACTTATCTTGAAAAAAATGTTTGAAGTCATCACAAGAAAGACGTATTCATGGAGAATTATAAAGCATCCAAGAGCAGAAGGAAGAGGTTGCAGTTTCTTAGTTGAGTTGATTTTTTTAATTTTTTATTTTTTTCATCATTGTTTTAAAATGTATTTTGTAAAAAGTGTATATTTTGAAAATAAAATCGAAAACTCCTTATGTATACTGTTTGTTATGATGTTAACGTTACAGTAACACTCCAAGGCAACTTTAATCATGTTTTCTTAAACATTTGTGAGGGTGTTGGGTTTTTCTTAGGTGCACTCACCTGCCTGAAAGACCTTAATTGTCCTTTAGAGAACATTTGAAGACATCAGATGCACAAGATCAAGAGGTTTTTGTTAAAATGTAGCTTGCTTCGATTCTTCTGAAGACGTGCAGAGTACACTGTTTGAGAAGTCAAAACTTTCAGATTCAGGTTCTTCTTAGAACCACACCTTTTCACAAAAGAGAGGTTTTACCCACAGGAATGTTATCCACAAGTTATTTCCTAATTTCTAGGATTCTTGGCGAGCTGTCGTCAGTGCAATCACCAGTGCTCGTAAGTTCAAGTGGTTGCGTCAACGTATGACGGGCGCCTCCACGCAGACAGCCCTGATGAGCCAGATCGTAGAGTTTGCTGTCAATGATAGCAACCTGGACTTAGAGAAACTGAGGCGGATGCTGTATAGTCAGGTAGGCCACTGCTAGGAAGAGGTTATCAGGGATGAACAATTTCAGACTTTTTTCTGAATTCAGAAGAAGAAAAAATCTTTTAAAAAAACCATTTTTTTTTTACATATTAATTAAGTCAAGCTCTTTGATCTACTTCTCTAGCACTGCGGTTACTGTTCCTAGAAGTTCCTTGGAATCTATAACTCCAGGGGTTACCAAAAGGTGGAAATGCCATCGTTTCAATGTACCTCCTAAGATCTGGATCCCAGTTTCAGACTTTTTTTTGTCAGCAGTGACTCTCACTCCTGGTTTATTGAACTCGATCCCTATGTACATCTTCAGTCATGAAGTAGGGCCCTCATTCTGCAACTAATGCTAGCCCTACAAACATTGTTGAAGCAACGGGTGCACCAAATTGCAACCATTACAAGTATAGTATTTGATTAAAGCTTGTAGCTTGGGAGAACGTTGATTTGTTAAGAAAACAACCACAATCACAAATGTTTAAGAAAACATGATTAAAGTTGCCTTATTTTGTTACACTTCCAACAGCTTGAGAGAGCTGAGAATCGTCTCCACGGAGCAGAAACGATCTTAACTCAACTAAAAAAAGACCAGCTGATCCCATCTGTCCACTACGCCATGCTCTGCGGCTGGCAAGGTCTAGTCGATCACCACAGCAATGACACCACCCAGCAAATTCCCCTCTTCAACGACTCCACAGCCAACTGCCTCAACAACATCAACCTGATCCCACCGTACGATCGCGTCATCCTGCAGACGACCTACGCTAAGCTGAGTCGCTGGGCCGTGGACGCCCTCCGCCGTCTGGTCATCTCAGCGAATGAGACGCTGAGCTGCTCAGCCCAGGCGGCTAATGATGAGGACGAGGAGGATAACGGGCTGACGTTGGGGGTTCTACCCCAGGCGAGGTTCATTCTTGCAACCCTGGGAATGTTGACCAGGGAGCAGCTGGCGTGTGGTGTGAGCCTGCTGTTGAACTCTGGAGTACTGGGTCTGATGCAGACCGTGCTTAGACTGACGGGTAAGAGACTCTGCAGCTATAATAATAACAAAAGGGGAATGTAAATTTAAACTGGTGGTAACTCAAGGCTAGCCTTGAGCTTTTTTGAGGTTTTCCAGGGTTATTCGGTGTGCAACCTCAAGTTACCACTTGTTAAATTCTGCATTTCTCTGTTTGCTATGTTAGGGTGATTTACCAATTGAATTGTACACAAAATTTACCCTTTCCAGAACCCTATTTGTGAATACTCCACTTTTCCCCCAAAGTCTGTAATGCAGTTTGTTTCAACCTGAGGAAGCAGTTCAGGCTATTTTTCTTTTTAACTCCATGTATCAGGCCCAGACCATGACTGTAACAATGACGACGATGCCCCGCTCCCATCTACTGTATTTGAAGAGACGCGTAACATCCCGCAGCCTGCCCCGATGCCAACCAGTGGACCTGAGCTGGCCGGGATGATGAAGATTGGCACCAGAGTAGTGAGAGGGCAGGACTGGAAATGGGGAGACCAGGTTAGTCATAATTAAGAAGACAAAATGAATATTGTTATTTGTTTTTACCCATACACCGATGTGTTTAAAGCACTGTATAGTCTGTACTTTCCCCGAGTCCTGTGAAAAAAATCCATAGGCATTTTACTCAAGTGGAATTCATATCCACAACCTTTGCCATTCGAGAGCAGATGTCTTACCACTAGACCATCGAGATTGCCCGGTAGCTAGAGGCAGTTCGAATCCTATATTCTTTATCCCCAATACAAATTTAACATCTATGAAACAATTGGTAAGTTCTGGTGATGGTGCCAAGACTTGGTGTCGCCAAGGAAAGCCTCGACACAAGACCCATGTTTGAAACTCCTTAATTGTTGTATTTGCTAAAAATGATCCTGGATGTACACAAAAAAACAAATGGCGCAAGATTCAATTTTGTTGCAAAGTCAAGAAAGGCTGTGCCTGAACCAAGCAACTTCAGCTCTGGCTAGGGCCGTCTGCAGCATCGAGAAATCTTAAAGATTTTCGAATGAAAATTGCTCTTAAAGACGACCCAACCATTCAAATCAGTCCCAAAATGGCTAACTTATTTCATTTGAATTCACCAGGATGGTCCACCACCGAGTGAAGGGCGAGTCATTGGCGAATTAGGGGAGGACGGTTGGATACGTGTTCAATGGGACACGGGCAGCACTAACTCCTACCGCATGGGGAAGGAAGGGAAGTACGATCTCAAGTTAGCAGGACCCCTACCGGTAGTGGAACAGGCCGAGGATGAGAAGGAATGTATCATTGATCCAGGTAATAAATCTATTTTGAATTTGGACACAATTTTTATAATTAATGTTTTTGTTGTGTTGTGTTGTTGCAGAGCAGTCTACTCAAGCTTCGATGTGTCTGATCAGCAAACATGGGGTCTAAATTAACACTTGACCGCAGGCCCAAGGCCAGTGATTTTAGCATCAAAGAATCGGGCCAATAAACTCATGACTGGACAAGTCTGCCGGTCTTGTGGTTTTGTTTTTTGAAAGTTTTTCAACTCTGTTAATAATAATAATCAGTTCTTATACAGCACATTTTACAAAAACGTCTCAATGCGCTTTACTATAGTAGAAAACTTGCGGGTACAACAATGTATAAAACTCTATCTGGGAGAAGTTTCAGCTCCAAGAAGAACCGATGTGGTCTCGATGTTTCGAACAGTATACCCTGCTCAACTTCTTTTCCTGAAGATGAGCAGAGAATATTCTTCCAAACATTAAAACCACACCGGTTCCTGGTTCTCCCAAACGAGCTCAATTGCACCCACATTTATTTCATTAAGGCATATTCGAATCTGTAAGGGAGAACTGTTAATTCAATGTACCATTCGAAAGTTTGAATTCACAGTTCAGATTTATATTTTGAAAGACATCAGGACAAATCTTGATATATATCTACAATAATCAACAATGTTCACGCCTGGTCATTGGGCCAATAACATTCCTTTAATCTGTCTCGGCTACCTGGGGAGTATACAGCCACGAGCTGCCGTGGCGCTCAGAAGGCTTTTTCAAACACAATATCAACCTCTACCCTCGCAGGTACCCATTTATACCCCTGGGTGAAGAGAAGCAATTATAGCGAAGTGTCTTGCTCAAGAACACTTGCCCATAATACAAATGAGAAAAATCTTCTCTTAATGCTTTTCCGAAAAACAAAAATTCAAATGTTAAACTGTTTAGTTTTTTTCTTTTCTTTTTTCTGTCATTTCAATTCTGGTCTTGTATCAAAAATCTGGTAAAAATGTTGAGCTACAAGCTCTGCGGTTTTGTGGATATTTCCTCCAAACTCGAGCACTGCAGAGTGTGGGGGTCCAGTCCCTTTCTCAACACTAGTGTCCTTAAGCAAGATACTTAATAAGCATTATGGCTTTGTCCTTCAGATGGGACTTAAAGATGTAGGTCCAGTGTGTTGTGCAGTTTTTTGTAAAAGAACCCATTACACTTATCATTGATGTGCGTTTCTAAAATAAATAAATTATGAGAAAAAAATCACCAACTGGTGTAGCCCCACTTTTCTTTTAAGATCTTAATTTCATCCAAGACTTTTCTGTGATTATTTTTCTTGACTTTAAAGGGCACATAGCCAAACTAACCAGGCTAGACGTTGGGCCAAACATAATAAATCAGAGCTTAGTTATACAAAGGTATTGTTCTTGCATTCCATTTGATATAGGAGAGTTTTCTAGCTGTAAGTCCCATTTGTAAGATTAAACAAGAATTATTACTGGGTTTGGGTTTTTTAACTGTTTAAAACACGACAACAAAATTCATTCAGTTCTATATTCAAGTTAGTTTTATCCAATAAATTTAAAAAGTACCATCCATTTGATTGGTTGATTTGGTTTAATTTAATCCAATCAGCTTCCAAGAAGAGACAAGAGAGCAGTCACCCCACTGTCCTGATCAGAAGGTCTAGCATCTGCCTCCTCCAGCTCCTTACACTCAGCTGTGGAATACATGCAGAGAATATGCAACGAGATGCAACCAAGACGCTGTGCGGTCTGCTGAGGTCATTGGTGGAAGCCGGCAGCACTAAGTCATCAGAAGGTAACAAAACAATTATAATAAAACAAGTTTCTAGGGCCTGAAAAAGAAAAAATCATTAAAATTTGGTTTTTTTCCAGCTACAGAACTCAGTTTTTTTTATTTGAGGAGCAAAAGCAAAAACAAAATTGCTAAAATTCATACCAGGATTGTTAGCAAAATTTTCCGAGCAGAAAATAGACACCTTGTATTTGGCATCACAAGCCCAAAACGGTGCCCTCACTGAGGTCAGCGAAGACCTATCATTGGCTGAGAGTTGTGCGCAGCGTGTAGCTGTGTGCACATTTCCAGTTTGACCTCTGTTTGACCTCAGCGATGGAAGCCAATGCAAAGAGTTTAAAAAAAAAGAGTTTATGAACTATATCGAGCAATCAAATCATTCATCAGAAAAATATTCTTAATCACTGAAGCGGAACATTGTCGTTCTCAGAAGAAGAAAAAATTCATTGCTTTGTTGAAATATATAGTAGCGTGTCGTGGTGAAGTTCTGACGGCTGAGTCTTCAAAGTGTGGGTTCGAATCCCGGTTGTGTCACTTGTGTTCTTGGGCAAGACACTGAACCATAATAGCCTCTCATCACCCAGAAGTAAAGGGTTACCATCGAGGGTAGAGATTATTGATGTGAATGATTAACAGCCTCTGCACCCAACTGGCTGCCGGAGCTGCATACTCAAAGGAGTTGAGATGGTGTCAGGAATGCTGAAGGCCCAATAAACAGGGGTAGTAGAAAGGCGCTTTGATACAATGTTGAGGAGCGAACTCACTCCGCGGCATTGATGTTAATAACGAGAAGTCCCCTCTATCCACTAAGGGAAAGTAGTAGTCCCGGCCGATCTTTCTACCTTCCGCCCAAGTAGTAGTTAATAAGCAGGACAGTTTTTTTCAGGACCGATTAAGTCTCCCGAATTCCGAAAAAAATCTACTCCAAGGCAGTAGATTAAATAGCAAGCCAAGTTCTCAAAAGAACATGATCTATACACCAAGTACATATACACATGGTGTTACCGCAAACCAAACACACACTGATACCTCACCATGCAATACCTCAAATCCCACATGCCTACAAATGTTATTGTTTATTTTTATTTAAAACTCAATACATACTAATATTTATTTCCACAATAGGTGAGCTATCGCCATCACGGCTCGTAGCGAGGCAACAATATTGTGAGTGGGCAACCCTTGGATTCATCAGCAGCGTAGCCAATGCCCCTAGCCTCTGCCGTGCCCTCAGCACTCCCGACTGGATGGAGTTACTCCTAGGAATGGTCAAGAAACCGGACGTCACCCCAGAGTCTATCACAACCCAGGTGATATTCTGTTTTTATTAAGATTCCTTAAAATGTAGTTTTCAAATGGGACGAATCTTACCTCAAAAAACGTCTTGAATTTATAAAATTTTTAACCTGCTTTTACAATGTCTTCCTGTTTTTATGATTTTGTAGATCTTGGCGTTACGCCTACTGAGGGCAGTGTTACCAGCGTGGGAGGAGACGGATCTATCAGTTCGTACCAATGACCTTGTCAAGAAACTCTTCACTCTGCTGGGGTCAGTTCTGCTGAACTGCTCTGCCGATATGCCATACCTGTATTCCGGTAAGTCATATCCATATTTCAGTAAAGCTATATCGATATTCCGGTAAGTCATATCCATATTCCAGTAAGCTATATCGGTATTCCGGTAACTCACTCACTCTACCACATAGACGTCTTGTGTCTGTCACACTGCTCTCTTATGTCCGCGGTTAGTAGCTTGGTTTCAGAGCCTGTCAACCTTGCTGGATAGACCAAGTTGCCCGATCCAAGATGCTCTCGTTGCAGCCTCTGGGTCTTGACAAGCCAGTTGCTGGGGGATTCTGCCCCTGCAGTTTATGGCCAATGCTTAGTGCCTTCTTTGTCGGGGTGTTGTCAGCAAGGCGGGCAATAAGACCAGAAGGAGCCAACAACTCGGTTGCAGTTTGATAGAAACAACTGTGTCACTGCGGCTGAACTGAACTCACAAAAATGTTTAAACAAGGACTGAAGTTAAACATGTTTCTGGTCAGGGTCAAAACGCACCCCTGTTTTCACTAAAACTTTTCAATAAGGGGGGGGGGGGCGTCTCCTTACCCTCTGCAGAGGCGTTAGTTTTCATACATTGCCAAAGACCTTACTTGTGTTCCATTGTCTTATCATCGTTTCACCTCTAACGGAGATGAGAAATGTCAAACTTTTTTTTCTAAATTCAGACTTTTTTACATCTGCCTGGTGAAAGAGTTGTTGTTTTCTTCAGATAGAAAGTCATTTTGGTCTTCAGTGGAAGATCTAGATTGGTTAAGATACTGTTCCTAGAAACTTCTTGAAGACTATAACTCCTGGAGGTACCAAAACATGGAAATACCATCAACCTGCCTTCTCGAATTTAAATCCTAGTTTCAGACCTTTTTGTCATCAATGACTCTCACCCCTGCTCTAACATCACAGATGGATGAAGTCACTTACCCTTTACGTTGTCACTAAGTCCTATTTATCAATTTCTCCCAACAGGTGGCGGAGGTCGTAGGAATATGAAGCAATCCCGCTGCAAGGTTTCCCTGACCGCCTCCTTGGGTAGTACGGTAGCTGAAGAGGTCATCATCCTCATATGTCGTCTGCACACTCTCCCAGCCTGGAACCAGACCATAAATGATTACGTCACACAGCAGCTCAGCACCGTCACCGATATACTCCTGGAGGATGGACTTGCTGAGGTCAGTGTGGATATGAATATGTAAATCCGATGAATATTCAAGCTTTGTTATGATGCATATTCATGAGATGATAAGCAGTTTATTTGAGTTTCTTGTCACCCATAACAAGGAAATGTGTTGTACAAGGTTTTATTTTATTTGGGGTTGAACAAAGAAAAATTTATTAGAGCTGGACTTAAACCTGCAACCTCCTGATTAACCACTAGTCAGAATTACCCCAAACAAAGATATTGACAAAATAGTGAGACCGCCAACATTAGGCCTACATAGCTCAGTTGGTAGAGCGCTGGCACATTAATCTGGAGGTTGCAGGTTCAAGTCCTGCTATAGTAAATGTTTCTTTGTTCAACCCCAAATAATTTAACATTTACCCTGTCAGTTTTCTTTGTGGTTCATTTATACTTGAAGTTATTTTGGAGATACACTTTTTTTTTGGCAACTAGACAGTAATGAAGTTTACTATATATTTGTAATAGGTGTGTCATTACCATTGTACATTTCTAAAACTATATATTTCTTGCCTGTCTATTTGAATTGTAATTTTCAGTGATGTATTTTAACAGATTTTTGTACTCCAATATTGATGTTCCATTCTTGAATGTTCTTTCCTGGTTTCTGTTTCAGCCGCGAAATGTAAGCCAAGAAGACACCCTTGCCAAAGAGGGCGCCGTCATGTCAGCGCTGGCCGTGATCGGCCACCTCGATGGCCGCCCGCGTCTCGGTGGTCTGGTGAGACATGACGAATTCGGTCAAGGAACCGTGGCCAACATCGCCGCCAACGGACGGCTGACCGTGCAGTTTGAAGACCAGAAAGTATTGAGAGTGTGTCGCTTATCGTCTCTTACTTCGGTAAGTCTTTCCATGTTAGTTTGAGAAGTTTGTCATTTATGAACTAAACAAAAATGTTGACCTCATACTCTGTTTGGGCATTCAGGTTGTCTTAGTGGTTTCTTTCCCTGCCTTTCACCTCGGTGACTCTGGTTCAAATCCCAGACTGGAGCCTTGCATCAGGATTTGGTTGTCAGTCCTCACTTGTATCACAGGTTTTATGGTTGTAGATGAAAGGCGACTGGAAGATAGAGGGTTTTAATCCCTTAAAATGTAGGGTGAAGATAATTTGAGAGAGAGACCTTGTTGATGCCTCGGCCATCATTGCCATGGTCCCTGTGTACAATAGCTTCAATGAACCCAGGCTCTTTGAAGACTAGATCTTCTCACTCCGGTTCTCACCGAATCATATGGTCAACGTGCCTTCCAATTCACTGCACCTGAACTATGGAACAATCTTCCACACCACATCAAAAACTGCCCCACCCTGGAACAATTTAAGTTGCAACTTAAAACACACCTGTTTACCCACTCAAGCGCGTAGAGACTTCATTGTAATATGCGCTTTATAAGAACTGTTTATTATTATTGTTATTATTATTATTAGTGGTGCCAGACTTTTGTCTTTCTGCCTCAATTTTGGTACGTATATTTGATAAGAAGAAAAACCTGTGCCATGTGTGGAGCTGGCATAATAAGAAATCTGTCTCAGTCAATCTCATCCAAGTAATTTTTCTTGCTTCAACCCACCTCCTTCTTCTCGCCCCCCGTTTCCTCCCCCCCCCTTGTTCTTCATCCAGGTACCTGTGGTGACCTTTGAGGTTGACAAGTTACCCCTGACGCCAGCGGTGTTAAATGCTTGGGTGCAGCTGATTAGTCTAGCTGGGTCAGGCTTCAGAGCTCTCAAGGTGCTGTCTTCAAGAAACAGCAGCATGTTATCCGATCCAGGTAATCAACACACACACACAGGGTGTCTCACACAAACAAATAGCTACCAGAGGTTTTTAGTTTCTTTTTTTTCATTGGACAGTATTCTGGGTCCAATAGCAAGGCATTATACCCTGTTATGGACCATGCAGTTTCCAGTACTAACACAGGTGCCATTGCTGGGCATTATGTATTCTACATTAGGTCCAATAGCATGGCTTTATACCCTGTTATGGACCATGCAGTTTCCAGTACTAACACAGGTGCCATTGCTGGGCATTATGTATTCTGGGTCCAATAGCATGGCTTTATACCCTTTTATGGACCATGCAGTTTCCAGTACTAACACAGGTGCCATTGCTGGGCATTATGTATTCTGGGTCCAATAGCATGGCTTTATACCCTTTTATGGACCATGCAGTTTCCAGTACTAACACAGGTGCCATTGCTGGGCATTATGTATTCTGGGTCCAATAGCATGGCTTTATACCCTGTTATGGACCATGCAGTTTCCAGTACTAACACAGGTGCCATTGCTGGGCATTATGTATTCTAGGTCCAATAGCATGGCATTATGCCCTGTTTTGGACCAAGCAGTTTCTGGTACTAACACAGGTGCCATTTGTGGGCATTATGCCATGCTATTGGACCCAGAAATCCATGACAATGACAATATACAAAACATGGTCAACAGAAAATCTGGGCATCCCTTACGGCTGTTGAACTTGTTACAATTGCATTGGCCCAATTTTAAAGAGCTGCTTAAGCACAAAAGTAGCTTAATGTGATAATGACCTGGGATTTTTTTAAAACTCTAGATGCAGTCAATCTGAACCGTCTCCACAAGCAGCAGATTCGACTGGCCCTCCTGCGTGCCACCCGCGTCATGTTCAGTCACCAACACAACCTCCGCAAAGTCCTGACCCTCAACGCCGCCACTGAACCACCCCCGTTCTCCGGGGAAGATGGTAGCAGCCCAGACGCCATGATAACAAATGTCACATTGCTGCAACAGTTAATGAATGCAGCCACTCAGCCATCACCGATCAAAGCATTATTTGAGAGGAAAGAGTTAGAGGTGAGAGGGGATTTTCCTATTACGATTTTTTGTTTGTGAGAATACATGATATAGCAGTATTTCTTTTTCATCATTTATTGGTAAGATATTTCTTGTATGGAAATTGTTATTATTTTGCTCAAAACGAAAATTGTCGTATTTTTGTAATTTTTTTGTGTTTTTGTTTAAGAATCTTTGGTAATCTTTTCTTTTAATACCTTCAGTTTTGTTTGAAGTGTTTGATATTATTTATATTTGAGGGCGTGCATTCATATTTACATGTAGCTGTGAGGGAGAAGTAGAATGATAATCATACTTTAACCCTCCTACTGTGTGACCATTCAATTTTATCCACTGTGGCTGTGAATGATATATAAACTATGCAAGCCTTTGACATTATTATGTGATGAATGCATCAACACAGTACAACAAAGTCAACCCTCCTACTGTCTGACCATTCAAATCATCGCCTGTGGTTTTGAAAGATAGAAAACTATACCAGCCTTTGATATGATATCTGTGATGAATGCATCTATACGGTACACAGTCAACCCTCCTACTGTCTGACCATTCAATGACAGTATGATGTCATGTGGTGAATGCATCTGCTTAATACACACATGTACATATCGTCGCTCATACCACGAACCGACCCAACTTGTACACAGTATAAAAAAACGTGTTTGGAGAAAATCACGATTGAACTTGCACTATTTTTCAAACTGCTTTTTTCGGGGTCTGCTAACTATTTGTATTATAATTTTGTTAAGACAAAAATAAAGCTGACTACTTTATTAATACAGAACTGTCAATTTGATTTCATCCCTGCAACTATTTTAATTAGTAAATAATTCTTAAACAGATAGCTCTGCGTTTTGCCCAATGCATAATAGAGACCTATCTAGATAGGTCACTTTGTGAAAACACTACGCTTCGAGTTAAGTCACTTCGTGGTACGCAAATTTTAGACACGCGCACGAACTGCGCGCGCTGTTGCGCATAGTACATCATTGGTAAAGTGGCGTATCTAGATAGGTCACTTTGTGGAAAGACAAAATGGCAAATCTATTGATACGTAGTTTTTAGTAATTAGTGTAATTACGAAACTATTACGAAACGTATTTAGTACTGAAACTTGCTGGAAATGTTAACAGTAATGAGTATATTAATAATTTGTAAAATAAATTATTTGCAAAAGTGTGTGTTTTTTGTCAGTTAGGTCAGTTCGTGGTACGAGCGACGATATGTACACAGTTAGTACTGTGCACAGTTGTGCCACCATACACAACCCATGCAGTTGAGTGGTTTTGACTGGTTGGTCAACTCTCTAGAAGATGTTACCATTAGTAGGAGGGTGTTTGTGTGAAAAGCCATTCAAGTGTATTATACAGGATTTGTAGAGCTGTCAAAATAGTTGCAGACAGTGTTCATGTTTTGTGTGATCAAACATATACATGAAATATCAAACCTTTACAAATTTGGGCTTAATCCGTTGTGTGAGTCAGGAGAGAATAGTGAAAAACCATGCACAATTATCAACACGTAAACACATTGTCCTTAATTTTGAATGTGAGTTTTTGCGTTTTAAAAAAAAAGTTTTCAGATGCATTTTTCTTGAATATAATTTTTTTTTTTCAGTTGGAAAATTTCACAGAAAAGATGGTTCTAGTATAAACTTCATAATCAGTAATCTTTCAGACTAATATTAAACAATTTCTTTGTTCTGTCTGCTTCTCTCTCTCTCTCTCTATTCATGTATTTCCACTTGACTGCTTCTGTTACACAGTTTGTAAACCTGTTTATGTGTGTTGTGATGTCATTTAGCCTTCAAGAAAGACTCGTCAGGGTCGAAACGTCAGGCCACTAACTAATTTTTGCATTTATACCACAGGTCCTTTTAGTTGGTAAGCAGTTTGCAACAGCTAATTCTATTTTCTCATTTAAAATTAAACAGTAATGTGTTTTATCCTTACCAATCCTGTATAATATCTTTAATATTTAAGAAAATAAATGACTCACACAATGTTTTTTATTTCCTTGCTTCTGTAGGCAGCGGCTCTGGCCCTGAGCCAATACCTGATTGCCGAGACTAAATCACCACCGCCCAGCTACATCAACGAGGAAGTCCACATCGCTCAACCTGTACGTGAAATAGCCAGTCCATCCGATGCGGCCATAGCAAGACCAATCAAGCAGCGTCGGGTCAAGCCAGCCGAGAGCCCACCATCCCCGCTGGTTAGTCAGTTGGTGGAGATGGGCTTCAACAGGAAGAATGTGGAATTTGCAATCAAAGCACTGAGTAAGTATTGCCTCGGCTAGCGAAAAAAATAACTGTTCCAAAAAGAAACAAATAATAGGTAGATAATGAGAAATCTATAAGCGTTCTTGAGAAATCCACAAGCGTTCTTGAGAAATCTATAAGCGTTCTTGAGAAATCTACAAGCTTTCCTGAGAAATCTATAAGCGTTCTTGAGAAATCTACAAGTGTTCTTGAGAATTCCACAAGCTTTCTTGAGAAATCAACAAGCTTTTTGAGAAATCTACAAGCTATCTTGAGAAATCTACAAGCTGTTTACATTTTGTGTGTACACCAGGAGAGAGCATTTCATGCATTTGAATAAGCCATTTGCGAGTTAAACTTGAGTTATGTCTGGTACAATGGCTTGCTTAATCACTATAGATTTAAACTCCTCAGTCTAATGCAAGCTTTTGCATAGTTACGGTAGAGACGGCAAGCACCCGTACACAATTCTGAATGAATGTGTATGGCACAATGGTACCAGGGTTTGCTCATCTGGAGGCCGCTATACAAAAGCTTGCCCCGTACCATGTGACATAGCAACTGTCTCTTTAATCTGAGGAATTCAAGTTTAGATGGTAACTTGTGACTAAGTAAGTCATTTCACTAGACATTATTCAAATAGCTTATCTCGTAAGAACCAGATTGAATAAATTAATCTCAATTACTAATTTCTCAAAATCTAAAATATTTAAACTCAGCTCTTCTGTTTCTTCAAGGTGGGGGGTCGGATTCCAAGCCCAGTGCTGAAGTCGTTGTCAGCTGGTTGGTGGATCACCCCGATATTGATTTCCCGGAGCTGTCTGACTCCGAGAGCGAACTGTGGTCAGAGTTCATTCCCGACTCAGACAATGAGGATGATGACTTTGAAGATCTGGAGGGTGAATATGAACAGGTATGCGTCAGCCTTGTCATTCTTGATTTCTTTTATCACAGAGCAGCCATCTTGTGTCTCTCCCATTCAAATTAATGCAACCAGACCGAGGCTGGATGGTAAAATAGTCTGCTCACATGTTAGTGAGATGAAAATTGGTATGCATTATTGCCATTGGGAGACAGGGCACATGACAAAGATTATGACAGTGTGATAGAGTGCTTTTCAAAGTGCTGTTGAATTCTGTTGAAAAACTCCTCCAGTTTCCTTGGCAGACTTTTGAACACAATATTATCAAGCTTACCTTGTAACAAGAGCCAAGCTGCAGTGTTCAACATTTGGTCCAAAAAAATCAAGTGGGGAAAATAGAGATTTGAAACCTTGTTTTGGGCTAGCAAAACCACACCTAAATTAATCTGATAACATTATGACCATTTATTATTATTATTATTATTATTATTATCATACAAATTTCCATTTCCAGTGTGTTCTGTTTTGTTCTCACAATGAAGTTTCTTTCAGTTTCATATTCCACAGTGAATGGTTTTGTACGGAAAGTGACAGTCGACTTTCTCGGAGACAATTTGATACGTACTTATTTTTCCCACTAATTTGTATTTATTGAATTTTGTATTTTTTGTTCAGATGCTGGCAGCAGAGGGCACACCGTATAAGAAGAGAAGTGATTTCTTGAGTAACGATGAGTATGCCATCTACATTCGAGATAACATCCAGATTGGCATGACGGTGAGATGCTGTCGAACCTACGAGGAAGTCCAAGAGGGAGATATCGGGAAAGTCGTCAAGGTAAGTTTGAAGACAACGTAGACATTTTGGGGGGGGGAAATATTTTTGGAGTAAGTTGTGATTTTAACCACGTGGAACAATGAAGTTTCTTTCAGTTTCATATTCCACAGTGAATGGTTTTGTACGGAAAGTGACAGTCGACTTTCTCGGAGACAATTTGATACGTGCTTACGCACGAAACTTCTTTTTCAGCACTTTGGGAATTATTTAGTTTTTGAGAATATCGTTAATAAATTAATAAAACAAGAAAAGACAAACTTGAAAGAAAAAAAAAGAAAAAAACCATCAAAAACAACAACAAACAACTCTTGAGAAAAGTCATTAAATAAATAATTTATACCAAAAACACATTCAAAATGTTCTCAAAAGATGACAACTAACCCTGGTGCATTTTATGAAAACAATTGGTAAGTATCTGTGTACTGTCAAATTTTTTGATTTCATAGATTTTGTGACTATTATGTTTTGGGGTTGTTTTGTGTGGGTTGTTTTGTTCTTTTATTCTTTCTTCCTTTTTAGAGGTGGGTATTTTTCTTCCCTGGAGCACTGTAGAACCACTGTTTACTTTTCCCAGGCTGCCACAGAAATTGTTTTTATTAATAAACCATGAATCATAAAAATATTAATAACAAGCGTCCCGAAAGTCTTCTTTTGAGATAATGCTGCTCTCAAAGTGACGCAGTAACATTTGTTTCACTTTTGCTACTCCCATGAAGTATCTACCGGACCCTACATGTAATCTTCATCTCCTTAAAGGCCCTGTACACTATTGGTAAGATCGAAAAACACAAATGTTCACAGATTCACACATAACTTACATGATTGAAAGTAAGATATGGTAGAAAGGGTTCCTTAAAATATTTCTGCCTAAAATGCTATCGTTTCTGAGAAATGAGTAAAACAATAGTTTTTATCGCGCGCGATAATAAACTCGATGTTTGAAAAACAGAAAACACATGAGGTCTCTTTTCACTATTTTCTCGTGACCTCGATGACCAATTGAGCTCAAATTTTCACAGGTTTGTTATTTCATGTTTGTGGTTGATTACACAAAGCATGAACACTGTCTGTGATTATTTTGTCAGCTCTACCAATCCTGTATAATACCTTTAAAGGAAGTGTCTCAAAAGTCAGAATGGTAGCAACGTTCTAATTGAATCAGATTCCAGTGCGTGCACATGGACCGTTTCGTTGGACCGTTCAGTTGGACCGTCGGAACATTCAATTGGAATGTTCAAAACTCTATTCACTCAAGGAGGATTGCTCCCGTACTTCGGTTCTAATGATTCAGTGTAGCGGAACGTTTTTGTGATCCAGTGGATTGCGGGTGTGTGCCCACGAGAACGTTCTTTTGCGCCTGGAACTTGTATAACTTTTAGAGATGCTCCCTAAATAACAATTCTGACCCAAATAATTGATTTTTGTTTTGTTTTCAATCTAGCTTGATCGAGATGGTCTTCATGACCTGAATGTGCAAGGAGAGTGGCAGATTAAGACAGGTACCTACTGGGTGCGCTACATCCACGTAGAGCTCCTTGGGTTCACACCACAGTGTGCCCCTGGGTCTAACATCAAGGTTGGAGATAGGGTAAGAGTAAAGACCAACGTCTCCTCACCGAAGTACAAGTGGGGATCCGTGACCCATCAGAGTGTAGGAACAGTCACCGGTAAGTAAGAGTGGATCCAACAAATACATGTAATTGACCAGATTTTCGACCGCATGAGGACGCTTTTCATCAGGAAATTGTCTTACATCGCAATAGACCCTTCCCACGAAATATGTAAATTGCACCAGTAACATTTTGGTTGGCAAAATGATGGAACATCGCGCCTGTCTGTATGGGGCTAATGGTGGCGTGGCGCAGACGCGTTTGTGCGTCTGCTTAGTGCACATCTCTATGGCGTTTGCCAACCAATAGTGTCTGTACGCATGCGTGAATGTAATTAGCTTATTTCATGGGAAGGGTCAATTGCAGTTTCATCTTGGTTTAATTGCCTGTATTTTTAGCTTACTTGCATCAATGACGAAATACATAAACATTATAATAACAACAATGAAGAAAAAAACCAGGTTGTTTATTCGTATTGCATTACGTAAATTCAGTTCGCATACACCCTCATGCAGTCAAAAATAAGGCAAATTTATATTTTGTTATAGCTCAAGATAAGGCCCCGTTCTATTTGGCGGCTACTTTTTTTTTAACGCATCTTTTTGGGGGGGGATGTGGGGTTTTTCGCGATTTTATTTCTCGGGTCCCATTTTGTATTTTTTAAAGAATCTTATGTATTCATTTAGGTAGTTTTTAGCTGCTTTTGTATTTTATTCCTTTTTTTATATTTATTGTATGCATCCAGGGCCCCCAGGGAGAACAGTTCATTTAAAACTGCTGGGGCTACCCTGGTTAAATAAAACAAAGCAAATAAATATATTAATATAACATTAAATGCTGCTGATGGTTATGTGTCAATTGTATCAAGATGATATTAAACGCACAAGGGAAATATAATGGGGGGGAGAAACACAAAACCCAAACTTTATTTTCAGAAGTAAAAATCTTGAAGAGATTGGCAATCTGTAATTTTTGTCTTTTGAATATGAAAGTTTGTTTCATGATTTGAATTTGGAAAAAATGCTTAAGTATTCTTTTCTAACTTCACTGATGCCAGGTTTCAATGCTAACGGCAAAGATGTAACAGTCAACTTTCCTCAGCAACCACATTGGACCGGACTGGTATCCGAGATGGAACTGGTGCCCAGCACACACACCAATGTCACGTGAGTGTTTGAGAACAGTCAATGAATGTCAATTACACACTGTTCTAAATCCCATCTGCATACCTGCCAACTGTTCAGATTTAATTGGAATTGTCCAGTTTTTTTGAGATTACAGGCCGCAAATAGTCTGAACATTCCTATTTCTGACAAGAGACAGCAATGAAAAAAAAATCCAAAGGTTCTGGTAAAACAGGGTGCCATTTGCTTGCGACGGTAGAGATTTTCTTACGGAAGGCAATGATTTTTGTACATTGTTTTAAATACATGTACATACATAACTTGTATGTCTACATGTAGTACGCACGACTTACTCGCACGACTTCTTGCGTCGCGATCTGTGAACTCATAAAACTGGTGTTCCTATTTCTGAGGTTTCAATGTTGGCAGGTATGCATCTGAAAAATGGAAGTCACCCGATTGCAGTACATGAAATAATTAGGTCAAAAAACTGTTGTATCTCGCTTAAATCAGCCCGGAAGTACACACAAAACAAGTTTGTGTCGAGGTAGAACATTTTTGCATGGAGCATTTTCGTACGAGATGACAATGTTTTGCAAAATCTGGTCAGGGATGTGATTTTTTTTTTGATTTAAAAAAAAATAACTTATCAAATTCAAGAAAACGTGAAGATAAAACCATATAGAATGTCCCCAGAGTAGGGCTTTTAAAATCAAAGATAAATGTATATTAGTGGGCCTCGCACTCGCAAGCTTTTGAGCCCGCAAGCTTTTGAGCCCGCAAGCTTTTGCGCTTCATGCTAACAGTTCTTTTATTTTTCAACAGCCTATCACATTCCTGATAATACATTTTTGCACTGAAGCAACAAAATGGTCTTCCATATGATTACTGGTCACAGTCAATGGGGCTTAACTCTGTTTTTTTAATTCGGCTGTGTTACTATATTTGTTTACAAAACTTTGCCTATAGATGCGATGGATGCCAGACCACCCCTATTAATGGTCCACGCTTCAAATGTAAAAGTTGTGATGATTTTGATTTCTGCGAGACTTGTTTCCGTACGAGACGTAACCATCGTCACCCCTTCGTACGCATATCTGAGCCTGGTAAGTATACAATATAGATAGGTTGCAGTATGACGTAAGTCGGCCATCTTTACGGGCAGTTTGGAACACACAGTCATGCGTTTCGCGTGAGAACGGCGTGCAGCACGCGCACATTTCACAAAACTCATTGCACGATTGGTTAGTGAACGACGCGGCTGCGTTAATAATTAGAGCGCTTGACGCGCCTGCATGCCAAAATGCAGTTTGCCCGTAAAGATGGCGTCTACTGGGAACTATCTATTGTTTAAATTCCTTTCTGGACAGACTGCAGTAAAAGAACAAATGTTTTTTTTTATTTGACAGTTCTTTGTTTATTTTTTTAAAACTTTACACTGACAAAACAATAGTTAGTGAATAAATATTACACAAAACATAACTACGACTGACAAATACAATTTTAGAAATAGAGATATTTAAATATAAAACAGTTGTTTGAAATACCAAGTCAGTGAGTGCCAAGGAGAAACAGATGACCAGTGAGCTCGATGTCACAAAGCAATAAGATTCATCTTCAGGATAAGTTGTCATTATTACCATTGTGGTTTGTATTGTTACATCGCACTTTGTCTTGGCAGTTAAGATTGATTCGCACTTCAGACCAATCTTAGCTCGTCGTGAATTGGAGCCCAGCACCACTACAAGGCTGTCCTGCCACAAAGATTGTCAAGTCATATATCCCCCCCCCCCCACCACCCAAGAAAAAGAGAGAACAGGTGTACGTTGAGGTGGTGCAGACAATTACGTAATGATAATAACAATAAAAAATGGTTCATTACATTTCTAGTGCACCCTCTCTATCAAAGGGATGTTAGAAGATGCAAATTACAATAAAAACTACATCAAAACAGCATCAAAACACATTCAATTACATTCAATGCATTTAGGTTGAAATTCTAGAGTGCAGATAACTTCTATTCCAATGTAAACTTACCTGAAAGCATCAAGTGTGTGTGTTTTCTCCCCTGGACCTCAATTGATAGTGCTGTGTACACAGATTTGCTTAGCGCAGAAATTTCTGCTCAGCAGAAACAGTTTACCAGGCAAAATGGACTGCAATGTGTACTCCTTGTGACTGGTTTCAGGCTACTGTTTTTGCTTACCACCTCAAATAATGCTACTTGAATCTCTAATAATCCCACACCTCATTGTGAAATCTTGTACAAAGGGAGTGCACCGGTCAACGTTGGTCGACCAGGCCGTGGGCGACGCCGTACTGGCCCAGCAGCCGGGGCCCTGATCGAGGAGTGGTCTCGCTGTGTCCGTAACATTGAGGTCTCGTCAAAGGAGGGACACATCTCTAGACTCGTTGACGGAAACCAGAGCACCTGCTGGCAGTCGTCAGGGTCACAAGGAAAGGTAAAATTAAGAACTCACTCCGCGGCAGTGAAGTTAATATTCTAGAAGTCCCCTCGATCTACTGACCAAAAGTAGTAGTCCTGGCCGATTTCCTTCTTCCCCGGGTAGTAGTTAATAGGCAGGACAGTTCTTTGCAGAACTGAGAAGTCTCCTGAATTCCGAAATCTACTCTGCAGCAGTAGAATGAATAGCAAGACAAGTTCTCAAGAGCAAATCTATACAGCAAAGTAGATACATACACATGGTGTTACCGCAAACTGAATATATATATACATAAAATGTTCCTGTTCTCACCTGTTTGGATGAAATGTTACAGAATGTTAACTTTAAATGTGCGAGGTTAAATGAATTTGAAGAATATTATTTTGAAGGTCTACACACAATTGGGATTTTTGAGGAATTTTTTTAATTTTTGATTAATAAATAATAATAATAATACAGCGCATTTCTACCACGCTATACAAAGAACACAGCGCCGAACAGTGAAAGGGGGTGAAACAAAATAGATACACAAAAGGGGACAAAACAAATTAAACAATACACTATAACCAGGACAAAAGAAAAAATCTAGATAAATCTGGAAATAGGAAGGTCTTGAGGGAACGCTTGAACACGGACACAGACTCCGCTTGTCTCAGATCAACAGGAAGCTCATTCCATAAACGAGGAGCTGCTACTCTGAAGGAGTTATCACCAGCTGTCTTCTTGGATCTCGGGATAGTAAGCCGGGTAAGATCGGAAGATGAGCGGAGGCTGTGTCGGTGTGTAGCAGAGACGTTTGCAAGTAGTTGTGTTAGATCAGCCAAATATGATGGAGCTTGAACATGAAGACATTTGTAGATATTAGTGAGAATTTTAAGAGTCACAATTAAATGATAACACAAGTAATAACAATTCAATTAATTGTAAAAGATATAAGGCAACTGAAGGTTTCTTTCGGCCGAAGCACCGAGTAGACAGGGTTTTCCAATAATTTTTTTAAATTTATGATGATACATAAGGCACTATTGCTTGTTACACTTGTATACATGTACGTGTGTTGTGTTGTCATTTAGCCTTCGAGAAAGACTCTGCTAGGGTCGAAACGTCGGGCCACTAACTAATTTTTTCTGCCGAAGCACCAAGTAGACGGGGTTTTCCAACAATTTTTTCATATATGTTTTTAATATCCAATATCTGGCAATGAAATCAAATAGATGGTGAAGACATTTTAAGTTTTATATGTGAGAGGGGAAACGCTAAAGAGGGAAAACCCACGCAATCAGGTAGGTAATGAAAACCAAATCCACATGCAAGGTTCCAGTCTGAGGTGGGATTCAAACCTGGGTCCACTGAGTTGAAAGGCAGGGAATAAACCACTGAGTCAACCTTATAAAATTCATGCAAGTCGTGACAGATTGGGGGGGGGTCTGGTTGGCGGTTGAGTTGGCGTATTGGTATCTTTCCTCACCTTCGACCTCTAGGACCTCGGCTTGAATCCCGCCAGGGGGCACTACGGATTGGGCTTGCAGTCCCTACCTGATTGCGAGTCTTCCCTAGAAACTCTCTGAGGATGTTCTCCCACATCCAAAACTGAAACTTCCTTCATTGTCTTCTCTCCATGGGGGGTCATGGCTAATATAGTGATTAAGTTTGCTTTTCGGAGAATCCTTGGCTTCACAACCAGATTGAATAAATGAAATGAAAATGAAACAGAGTGTATTGCTTTGTTTTCTCACCAGCATTTTATTCGTCTTGCCATGCAACCAAATATCTTGGTGCACAGACTACGTATGACGGTAGATCCTAACGACAGTAGCTATCAACCCTCGCTGGTCATCGTGTCGGGAGGGAACAGCGCTACTGATCTGAGGGAGCTGAAGACAATCAGGATTGGCCCTACGGAGTCATTGGTGACAATTCTGCAAGACATGACGGAGGTAAGGAAGAAACTTTTGAGTGCAAAAAGCAACTACCGATAACATATTGGCAGTTTGCTGTTTAAGATTTCATTGTTTCCAACCGAAAGTTTGTCAACCAAAACACACCAAAGTGGGTAATATGTTGTTCTTCATACTAAACTATAGATAGTTCCCAGTAGACGCCATCTTTACGGGCAAATTGCATTTTGGCATGCAGGCGCGTCAAGCGCTCTAATTATTAACGCAGCCGCGTTGTTCATCGTGCAGTGAGTTTGGTGAAATGTGCGCGTGCTGCACGCCGTTCTCACGCGAAACGCATGACTGTGTGTTGCAAACTGCCCGTAAAGATGGCCGATTTACGTCATATTGCAACCTATCTATACTCGTTCAATGAGGATTTTTTTAAAGAGTGTGTACAACAGTGGTAAGATTGAAAATGTAAATGTTCACAGGTTTGCACGTAACTTTACATGGTATAAAGATGGTCATGTAGGAAAACTTCCCTTGAAATAGTTTTGCTTGAAATGCTACAGTATTTAGGAAATGAGTAAAACTATTAGTCTTTATCACTGGTGATAAAATCTGATATTTGAAAACAGTGAAAACAGATAATGGGTTTTTTCACTGTTTTCTCTAGACTCCGAAGACCGAATTAGCTGAAACTTTCACAGGTTTGGTATTTAATGTATAAGTTGGGTCACATCAAGTGTGTATACTGGTCTTTGACAAAAAATACCAATGTTGTACATGCAATAGAAACCTCATGTTCTTGACCATCTAAATTTCTGATGAATAGATTGGTTGATTGATTGATTGATTGATTGATTGATTGATTGATTGATTGATTGAGTTATTGAGTTATTGAATGACTGATTGATTGATTTACAGCACCACCGTCAGATTGAAATCAGCATCAAGCAGTGTAAATCCAGCGGTATAGACTGCAAGGTCCACGGCCTGTCCATCGTCGGCCGTCTCTGCCCCGATGAAGACGACATTGCTGCCTCCTTCTCGTTCCTTGCCTCAGAGAATGAAGACGAGGACGATCGGAGCAACGCGAGGGCGCTGGCGCGGCACCGCTCGGCCGAGGGGATCAACGGTAGAGACATTCAGACTAAGGTGTTTGTGTGGGGATTGAACGACAAGGATCAACTGGGTGGGCCAAAAGGATCAAAGGTAAGTAAAAACTCCTCCGACGAAATACTTTATTTCCGTGATCCAGTCCTCCATTTTCAGAAATACGTGGAGAGCTATGAACTGATTTCTTTAATTCATTGAGGAGAGCTCTTTGCATTCCTCAGAACCAAACTTCACTTATCAGCCCAAAATAGTGAAATTAAAAGACGTTTTTAGCAAATCATGGTTCATGATGTTTAGTTTAAGCTCGCAAGTACGTCTGATGATTCATATGCCTGTACCTGATTGCATTATTGGATAGACAGATTGGTTTTTTGATTACACAACAAAAGCAAATAAACACCACATCGGTAGTTCATTTCCTGCTGTGAATAAAAATAAGTTTTTTTCCCTAACTTTACATTTTACAGAGTGTTATTTTTCACACTTCTCAGACAAGGTTATGGAGTGCTGAGGAGCGCCCTTGCACTCACACTCCTTAGAAATGATGGTCTATAATTTCTTACAGTCATGGTCATAGCCTGTTGGCCACTCTCAATACTCTGCTCAAAGATGAAAATCCAGGCCAGTAAAAGTTCCCTTTACCAAGCAGAAAACGCCTTGGTGCCCTTGCCCTTTCAAAAGCATCAGGCTTATGATGGGTTTTATATTTAACCAAAACCACCCACCCTAAATATATCGCAAGGCATACCAATCTTTGTACTATTTCTTAAAGCTATTAAGCAACAAATACTGCTTAGAAAATATATTTGCTAAAAAAAAAAGTGGGGTACCAGTTGAAACAACCTAAACTTGTGGTTTATTATTTGACAACCTAAACTTGTGACATTTTGACTGGTAACCAATTTCTGCTAATTAGTTTTGTTGTCAGTGCTTAGCATTTTTTATTTTTTTTTGCTTATTATCAGAGTCCAAACAAATCGGTGTTCAGGTACCCTTACAAAAAGGAATATTTTGATGGGTTTGAGCAGAGCTGCCAACTTTCCCTGATTCTGCAGAATTTTCCCTAAAAAATCAATCGATCTTTTCATATAATTTTGTTTTTACCCTACACGATGTGTGTTAAGCACTGTATAATCAGTACTTTCCCGAGCAGATGAATAGCAATGCAAAGGTCGTGGGTTCGAATCCCACCCGAGTGATTTGCCTGTGGATTTTTTTTCACAGAACTCGGGAAAGTACTGAGTATACAGTGCTTAACACACATCGTGTAGGGTAAAAACTAAATTATATTCATTATCCCCGATGCAAAAATTAACATCTATGATCTTTTCATGTTCTGATGAACAAATTTCAGAATCTCCCTGATTATGGAAGCTTTTGCCCTATTAATATCTCCTTGATTAATGTATAAAATCACCCTGGTTGCAAGATGCAACTGTTGGCAGCTTTGGTTTGAGACAGCAGGCCAGACCATCCACAGTCATTGAGTTGTTCAAACTGTTCGGCTGTATGATTACTTTATTTTCTGCCCAATCAGTGAGGGTACATTGTTATTTTTGTCCACAATCACCGCAGCAAGAGATCCCCTTTTTCCTGCAGATCAAAACGCCAGTGTTGAATGAGTTCTTATCCAGCCTGAAGGTCGTCCAAGTTGCCGGCGGATCAAAAAGCCTTTTTGTTGGTGAGAATCCAAAATCACTTTTTATCTAGGTCTCTTTGTTGTCATTATTGTACCTGTATTTTCAAACTATTCCTCCAATGTCTTGTAAGAATTATGAGCGCTTCTGAAGCATTGGTACCTGCCACAGTTGGGCACTCAATATTAGCTGTTCCGACCTACTGTCGGAACAGGTATTGTTTTCGTTGAGTTTTTATTATTTTTGTTATTATTATTCTTTGTTTCCACCTAAATCCCATAGCATTTGTACACGTTTTTTCTTGGAGCCTAATATCTTAATGCGTAAATATGAAAGAGTTAGATCCTATATCAAATTGAAGCTTAGTACATGAACTTAACTCGAAATGTTAAAAATGTTAAAATTCTTAATTAATTAGCCACTTTACAGCGAGGTGAATATTTAGTTAGCCAACCTTGTTAGGACCATATCTCAAAAAGTATACCCCGATCGTCAATTTGTTTTCTTCAGATTTAGACTTCTGGAATACTGTATATGTGGTTTCCAGCCCAAAATGTGGAACAACGTCACAATGACGTCATTTATTGCGCGTTTTCGCCTGTATACATAGGAAAAATTGAAAATAAATCCGACTTCTAGAAACATAATTTTTCAATTAAACTCATATTAAATGTCCTAGATTACACAAATCTTTCTTAAACAAGAAAGATTTTATTGACGGTCAATTTAAAAACATCAAAACTTACTCAAACATTGTCAGTAAAAAAAACAGAAATCCAAGGCAAATTTCACGGAATCGGTACGATGTAACATTAGATTTGTATTGTCGAAAAATTGTCAAGTTCTAAACTCGATCAAGTCCTAAACCCATTTCTGACCAGTGTTGCATTTTTTGTAGGATATACAAAGAGTCATTCCTGTCGCCGACTTACACAAGTCTACGTTTATTCACAAGAATTGAGAAGAATTGTTCTTGCTCTCAGCGCGTGTGTATCCCTGTTCAGTTCTTATTCAGGTTTCGGCGTGAACGTAGAAAACATACCGCCTGTGTTTTTGGACGATGGTGCGGGTTTGTCAGACTTGTTTGCGCTGGGGACATGTTCGCCGGAAAACCACATGTTTTAGGTTTCTTATGCAAACGCATTACTTCAGGAAATCGCCGTGTAGCAAACAAAAAACTTGGTGGGGTTGCAATAGGGCAACAAAAAGAGCTGATTCTGGAAAGGTGTAGAAAAATTACATTTTCCATGGTTATACGGTCAGTGTTGGATTTGGGGGTGAAGAGCCAAAATAAATAAACTCATATCCCATACATATTAACTATTTTAGCCTAACTAGAATAACATACTCGATCGGTATTAAAGGGCAAAAAATTGAAATTGTTACAATTACGATCTTAAAACAACAGCCTTGACCAAGCTTAACATTAAGCCTGTGCATTTACGGTTATTTTTTTAAAACATGAAACGGTCAGTTACACATAAAATAACCAGACGCATCATAAGGTTAGATTTAGGCTTTGATAGGCACATTTAAAGTCAAAATAAGGGCATGTCAAAGGTGAAGGGTCTTGTATCTCAAAGTCAAACCCACTTTGAAGGTCTGGAGTGCTTAATCAAAGCATAGCTACACGGAACAGCTTTGTGTTTGTTCACAAACACCTAATGTCTAGTATTTTATTGTGTTCTATTACATGACATCATTAGTATAACTACTTCAATAATATTTGTTATTTATTAAAAGCAGAGTGTACTTTCATTAATTACTCCACAAGTTATTGACCATAAAACTTACTTTGGGCATATAGAGTACTAGAAACAACGTCTTTGAAGTAAAGTACATGTAGTATTAGAGAAAGAGTTCACCCACATTTTGAATCTAGGAAAGGTTTCGGGCATGGAGCTTTTCTAAGGCATCTTAAAGCACACAATTCTATGCAACAAGGGTGTTTTGTCTTTCATTATTTTCTTGCAATTTTGATGACTAATTGAGCCCAAGTTTACATAGGTTTGTTGATTTATGCAAATGTTGGCATACACCAAGTGGGGATACTGCTTTGACAATTACAATAATAACCTTTAAATTTATTTAAATGTTGCCATAAATCACAAAAATTGTACAAAAAGTTACATAATTAAACTGATAGTACATGAACATCAATATTTTACAAATAGATATTAGTGAACAGAAATCAAAAAGGCAACATCTAGGTCCGGGGTGAAACAACAGTTTTTGTACCCCAGCCTATGGACAGACAAACAAAAGACATGTTGTACGACAGTAATCATGGCCATTGTTATTAACCCTAGATTATATATAATAATTACATGCAGTATTTTATCATGTAATTAATAGATGAGTTTTTAGTTTTCTAGTAAAAATAGAAAGAGTGGGTAATGATTTAAAAAATATACCAAAAGTATACCTGCCTCAAAGCAGGTCAAAGAACAATTTTTTGTTTTGCTTAGGCAAAAAAAAAAGGAACGAGTTTCTCGTCCGGACTTTTTCAAAAAAAGGAGGAGGCAGGGCGTTACTATTTACTATTTTTCAATTTTTAGCTATTTTTTCCAAGATGGCCGCCATGCTAAATATTCACAGATATTGTGCTATTTGAGTATAGCCTACTGATGCAATTTATAACAAAACAAATGATTTGTAAGTGACCCTTCACTGCAGAATCGCAGCACCATCACCTTCGACAACAGTTGCTGTCCGCTCTGAAAAGAACGCCAAGCTGGGTTTGGTGCCAAGACACTGATGATATATTAAGTCAGGAGAATCACACTTTTAGCCCTCAACTAGCTAGGGACTGCACACCTGAGAATATTGAAATGAGAAAGTTGGGAACTCTTGAGGCAAAGCTGCTATTTTGGCCCATCTAATAGGATTCAGGAGATTCAAAATATCAGAGATGCCACTCAGTTTTATCAAAAAAATAAGATTTCAATTTAAATCTTCAAAAAAATCTGATTATTTTAAGATTTTTTTTTTATTTTATTTTTTTTCTGAAAATAGTAAAAAGTTTTTAAAAAGGAGGCGGCGGCCAAAAAGGAGGCGGGCGGGGATGAGAAACTCTTTTGTTTTTTTACTTGGCCTTATGGAACTGCTCCCGAGCAAAAAAATACCCTATTCACATGAGACATTCACGCATGCATAATGTATACCTTATGCTTCCCTGTCTGGGGTTCGCCTTGCAAGGTGAACAGTTTGTGCTTGAACTCTCTATTTGACCTTTTCTTCCGTTTGACTGATTTGGGTCAAGGATCCCACAGGCTCATAATAGATGCAGGAAAGTACAGATGCAAAATAGTGTTGATGCAAGCTGCAGGCTGCATTAGCATAGTCTGACTAGTGGGTAGCCTATGTTATATATGGCAGACCAAAGTGGAAAAAAATCATTTTTTAAATACAAACATACTGTAGAATGTATACAACATATCTTAATATATAATATCATACAAAATATTTGAAGTTCAAACAAATATTGAAAAGCAACAATAATATTTTCAACTATTAATTTTAGAAGACTTGATTGCGCCATCAAGGTTTACTGTACATGTCATCGCGTAACTTATTGTAGGTCGCGCCTTCGTCATCGGTTTTCAAATCGGTTTTCAAATCGGTTTTCAAATCAGGCTTTATTCAATTTTCTTATTTCAAAAAGTTTTACCTTTATAACTAAAATTATCCTCTGGTATATTAATATTTCCTACTAAGACAATTTGATCAAATTGGCTCACTACCAATTCACCAACTTTTTAAATTTGTACACGTCTACGCTGAACACCTTCTATCTAATTTAACATTTACCACCCCCCAAAAAACAAAAACCAACAAGACTTGTAGTATTTGTGTATTTACAAACACTAGGGGTTCGGTTTGGGTGAATAACATGTAATTATTAAGAATTAAATCAAAACAGATTTACAAATACAGACATAACCGATTTAAATTAAGCTTTATATCATTTGATCTTCAAATTCCGGTATGCTCAGTTTTTAACAAATAAAAATAACTCCCACACATCAAACTTTCGAAGGAGAAGCTAAGATTGAAATCTAAACAGATGTGGTTCTCGAGATATGCATTTATAAAGACTTTTGAGGTGACGTCGTGTTACAATCGATGACGCCATTTTACAAGGAACTTAAACATTTTAACATATCTCGTCTTGAGTATATAACAAAATTAAACTTTATCGAGAAAGGTATTATATGTAGATGTAGCCTTAAAAAGTCAAAATTGAAGGTACAGTTATGTAAAACCTGATGACGTCACTGTGTCGGGACCCACATTTTTGGATGTAACACATCCCAGCTTGCGTACATGCAAAGTTTCAGCTTGGACAACTTGTAATCTTGTAAAATACGACCTTGGTGGTGACATAACGTGACAATTGACAACGTTGTGAAAACGTCACTCTACATTTTATCCCTACATGTATGACCATCCAAGTCTGATGTAATATTATTTGATTGTAACTTGCTTTGTACTCAAGATATGTAACAATTGGTAAACATTTCAAAAGTTAGTGAACATTATCTTGATGACTTCATAATGGCGTTATTCTAATTTTAAGCAGTCAATATCATTATCTAACTATACACCAAGTTTCAACTCAGTCGAACTTGTAGTTTGGTACATACAAAAGTAAACCTTTAAGGCAATACCACGTGACACATGATGACGTCATCAATCTACAACTCCACTCACATGTCTGTATAAAGGTCATTATGTATAACAATTTTTCTTCGTTTGATATGATTTAAAAAAATTAATTTGACACCTGATGACGCCATCATGACGTAATTGAAGCGGTTTCATCTCCTAATGACTATCTAACTTTAATTAATGTGCAGTTTCAAGTTTATATGAGCTTTGGAATTGTGCTTTTGTTAGTGAACACAATCTATGGGGAGAAGGAGAAGAAGTAATATGAGAAAAACAAAACAAACAAAGATAACGGGTGTTCCGGGTGGAAACTCCAGTGGGATTGTACAGGTTTTTTGCCACAAACCCAATAAAGCTTCCCTCAGGATTGTAACGGTGGATCTCACTGATACCCCGCACTGACCCAGTGTGCACCGCGAATCCAAAACTACAAAGTCACCATTCGAACGGCCAACAACAGTCTTCGCCCATTCAAAATGACAGGCAGAGACGGAGTTGTTTCCAAACTCTTCCTAAAAGACCAAATCCCCAAGAACGTTGCCAGTGGTTGAACTTTCTTCAAACTTCATTAAGGATAGATCATTAGGGGCTCTCTGCGCTTTCTTCAAGGAAACACGCCTAAGGTTTTCCAATATTTTTTCCTTCAAAGTGATCATGTCATGGCTATCTTCATCATTAACAATGCTTAGAACCTTTCTCAAAATGAATTCTGTTTCAGTAAAATTTGTGTTTGCAACCGTGAGGCATTTTTCCAGCACTTCATATTTCTCTTTTACATGAGACTCTGCCCTGTCCTTGAGTTTTTTAAATCTTTTAGTGAGCTTTTGTACCTCTGACTCCTTCTTCTTTGCCATCTTGTCAAGCACTTCCTTCACATTAGATTCCAACTTCTTTTTAGCATTTTCCGCTGAGAGCTTTGCATCTCTGAGATCCTTATAATTTGCTTTCAGTTGTGTTACGACCTCTTGGATCTCAGATCGGCATGATGCTTGTGCTTCTTTGATTTCAACAATGTCATGCTCGGGCTTACAGCGTTTCAAGGTGATACACTTCGTACAGATCATCTCTTGACAGGTGTTACAGAACATGCAACAGTCATTCTCCACGTGATGTCGACACTTCTGCACTTTGTCAACCTTTTTTCTCTTCCGGGTTGCCTTACCAGATCGTAGATCTTCCAAAGTGACGAGTGAATGCGACTTATTCTTTTTGAATCTCTGATGTGCCTTCTTGCAGTCAATACACATCAACTCATTGCAGTCTAGGCAGCGAGCGACGGCAGGTTGCTCCTTATCGCAAGCTTCGCAATGAATCGAAGATCCTTTGAGCAAAAGCTTTAGCTCGATTGCTTTCTCTTCGACTAACTTAGTGGTAATGGAGTCTTTGCAAAGACCCGACACTCCCAATTTCGAGACATCAGTAGCCTGATTACATTCTGGGCAGTGTAGTAATTTCCGTCTTCCCGAGCTGCTGGTCTTGTTAACCGTAGGTTTCTCAAGGCACTTTAGACAGAAGCTGTGAAGGCAGTCAAGCAGTCTTGGATCTGTGTATTGCTGAAAGCAGATCCTGCAGATGACATTCTGGTGACTAGTCGAAGCCGTATTCTCACCTGTTGAAGAGAAATCAAAAGAAGAACAAGATGCCTTTGAAGTTTAAGGTCAAGGTACACAGTCAACCCTCCTACTGTTTGACCATACAATATAATCCACTGTGATTTTGAATGATAGATAAACTATACCAGCCTGCAATATTATGATATCATGTGGTAAATGCATTTTACACAGTACAAAGTCAACCCTCCTACTGTCAGATCATTCAATATCATTTACTTTTATTTGGATTGATAGGTTAACTACATGTATACCAGCCTGCAAAATTATATAATGTGGTTAATGCATTTTACACAGTACAAAGTCAACCTTCCTACCGTTTGACCATTCAATATCATTCACAATGATTTGGAATGATAGATAAACTATACCATCCTGCAATATGACATAATGTTGCTTTCTACGCACATGAATACAGTTAATTTTGTACATAGTTGTGCCACCATACACAACCCGTGGTTTCAAATTGTTGGTCAACTTTTTTTTAAATGTTTCTAAGAGTAGGCTGTTAATATAAAGGTACCCCATACCTTCCATCTTTAGCAGTTTTGGTTTTGGTTGGCCTTGTTCATCTCGGAGAAATGTTGTTTCTTGCTTGACTTGATGCATGTGTTTGGAATTCATCTCTTTCTTTATTTGGATCTTAGGCTGGCCTGTATTGTTCTTGGCTTTGTCATCAGGGCGTGATTCTATAAAGCTACAGAGAAAAAGTGGTGTTATTTTTCAAATCCATATCACTAAACTAAACTCCAAACATGTACAGAGATGACGCTTATTACGGTGTGCAGCCGATCCAGAAATACTGCGACAAACCCCTTTTCTTTCCCGCTAAGTTTTTTGGAGGCTATTTGCATTATACAGTGCAAAAGACTTTGTGGATCTAATTGTATCCCTTGTTCCTCAAGATACAGCCACCTATGTAGATATGTATACCACAGCATGAAAGGTTTTATTCACAAAGTAATTCTTTGGAAATCTCAGGGGAAAAACACACAAAAGACTCACCCTTTTTGTTGCACCCGTTGTTGGGGGTTATTACAGAATCCAAAGTTGAAAGTGAAATACAAGTTCTATTTGAACCAAGGGTTGTATGCCAGTGTTGGTTACGACCAGTGTGGGTTTTTCCGGCTGCCTTAAAATGTACCAGACCTGACTCCGTGCCTTCATGCATGCAAGCTGAAGTGAATGTGCAGTGGGTGCGTATTATTATTATTACCTTTCTATTGCAACCACATCCCACGATTTTGCAACCGAGTATGGAAAACTATGGAAAGCCATAAATGAAAAGCACAAACAGATAGCCACAGTTTGTAACAATGTCACACAAATATTCAAAAATAGTGTTGAATTTGTTGGAATCAAAGCAACCGATTTATGGGAGATATTTTATGTAGTTGAAAGTTCGCAGAAAATGTTGAATTTGGTCACAACACATAGTGTTAACACATTTAGTGTTTTGTTAACATTCGGCTGTCTATGCCAACCAGCGCGGTTCTTTATCAACAGTAGAAATTCTAAAGCTGTTTCTCAGCTAGGGAAAACCCAACAAACAGAAATAGACGTGCAAACCCGTTATACGCACAGTTGGTATTTTTGGCAAAAAAACAGTAAATCTTTATAGTCGTAATCCTTTGGAAACAAACTGGGTACACACACAAAGAAAACAATTACACAGGTTGTGTGAAGTTTACAAATTTTCAAGATTGTAGACGTACTTCCTAATTGTTTGGTAAAGTTTTACATATTGCAGGTTGGGTAAAGGTTTTCGTAAACATCTTTAAAAATCAATAAAGAAATTAACCTTTTTTTTGGTAAACATTAGTTAAGTAAGCTTTACTGAATCAATTGATAAAAAGTACTTAATGTTTGTGTAGAATACTAGACTTTTAACCATTTCAAATGCTATTCTTTGTCATTTGACCTTGTTAACTGTTACTGAATCATATAATTGATTACATGTAGATGTTTATTATGGCGTCCATGCATCCCGATGCTGTAGGTCTCAAACAAAGTAAATCTTGGAACATGCTCAATGTTTTTTAACTGTTCCGACGTGGTAGTCGGAACAGTTATTGTTTTCCGTCAAGATTTTTTTTTTTTTTTTTATTATTATTATTAGCTGTTCCGACTAACAGCTATTGATTTCGTCAAGATTTTTATTTGTTTTTATTATTAGCTGTTCCGACATAGCAGTCGGAACAGCGATTGTTTTCGTCAAGATTTGTTTGATTTTTATTATCAACGCTCAGATCCGTTTTCAGGTTTCAGCGTGAACGTAGCAAACCGACCAGTTTTGGGACGATGGTGCGGTGGGGACGAGTTCGCCGGAAAACCACATGTTTTAGGTGTCTTATGCAAACGCATTACTTCGGGAAATCGCCATGTAGCAAACAAAATACTTGGTGGGGTTGCAATAAAGCAATAAAAAGAGCTGATTGAGGAATGGTCTAGAAAAGAAAAATTACCTTTCCATGGCTATACAGTCAGTGCTGGATTTGGGGGTGAAGAGCCAAAATTTACAACAAACTCATATCCCGTATTTGTATTTATATTTTAGCATAACAAGAATAACAAAATACTCGGATCGGTATTTAAGGGCTCAAAAGATGTTACCATTACGATACGTGTAACTGTTTCTGAAACGGTCAGTTACATGGTAACTGTCCACATCATGAACAACTTTCGAGTAAAAAAAAATGTTAACACAACCGCGCATGTGATGTGTTAAGTTTTAGAGTCAGTATCAGAATGATCGAGACTGTTAGTTTTTTAGGCTTTGATGATAGGCACATTTAAAGTCAAAATAAGGGCATGTCAAAGATGAAGGGTCTTGTATCTGGAAGTCAGACCAACTTTGAAGGTCTGGAGTGCTTAATCAAAGCATAACTACATGTACACGGAACAGCTTTGTGTTTGTTGACAAACACCTAATGTCTAGTTATTATTGGTTTGGTTTATTTCATACTTAAAAACAAGAAAAATTGTACAGTATGGCACCCTGTTTGAAGCATTGTGCACTGCTCTTCACCCAACCCCCTTCCCCCACTTCATCGCCCCACTACTTCCTCCACTTCCCCGTCCCATCCGTTCCCCGAACCACCTCCCCGCCCACTCCAACAATCAACCCGACCCCTACCCCTACCGCCCCCTAAACAGACTTAGTTACGCTATAGTTAAATGTGCCTTCCAAAAAGCCACATTATGAACTACTCTGTGTCCCCCCCACTGCCCCGCCCCCACAATTCCCCCCCCCCCGCTCACCACCAACTCCCCGCCCACTCCAACAACCACCCCCACCCCTTCACCGCCACCCCCACCCCCACCAGCCCCAAACAGTCAAAATTGCCCTATAATTAAAAGCGCCTTCCAATGAGGCGAAAGTGGCTAGGTAGTTAATTAGTGGTAGCACTCGGCTCCTAGGGTCTTCTCTCTAGCACTGAGGGCACTGTTCCCAAAGGGTCCTTTAAATTTATAACTCTAGCGGTTACTGAAAGGTTGAAATGCCATTATTTCAACATACATGTACTTCCCCATGGAGGACCTTGCAGAGGCCAATGAAAATGGACTCGGAGTTGCCCAACATTGGCAAGCAGTTATGTGATGACTCAAAATGATGATGGACATACATGAACCCCCAAAAACCTGGATCCTAGTTTCAGATCTTTTCCTCAGTAGTGTCTCTCACCCCAGAGTACTTTGTTCTTTAATGTACATGTACGTTAGACAACACACCGCACCTAGGGCTTTACGTCCAATTCAAATGACTAAGCAATAACGGTTAAGTCTCTTGCTTAAGGACACGAGTGTCAAGACAGGGACTCGAACCCACACTCTGCTGATCGGAACACCAGAACTCGAGGTCTGGTGTGGATGTGCTAGCTTTACTGACAAAAAAATGTCTTGATCTTACAAGAACAAAGTATCAGACCTGGAGACTCTTTTGCAAAAGGTTAAGATTGAGCTTAACTGTGAATCAATCTTAAACTAAGAAAATATATATATGCAAACTGCTTACCAACCAAAAGGACCTGTGGTATAAATGCACAAAATAGTTAAAAGGCTGACTTTTCGACCCTAGCAGAGTCTTTCTCGAAGGCTAAATGACATAAAAACACACATAAACAGGTATACAAGTGTAATTACTAAGTAAAGTGTGATGTCACAATACAAATCACTATGGTAATACTGACAACTCGTCTTAAGATGAATCTTAGGGCTTTGTGAAATCAAGAATTGCCATCATTTAACTTCTGTAGAAATTTAGAGAGAAAACTTTAGTCTTTGACTTGGTGAGAAAACACTGACTTCTCATCAAACTTTTAGTGAAGGAAAAAAAATAACAGAATAAAGAGTTTTTAATATGTTTTTGTGCAGACACTTAATAGTGAATAAGATCTTATTGTGTTGTGCTTATAGTGACGGCAGAAGGCAGAGTGTACGGCTGCGGTGAAGGAACCAATGGACGTCTTGGACTGGGTTCCTCAGCTAACATCTCCAATCCTAAACTACTACAGACACTACAGCAGCATACAGTCAAGAAGATTGCTGTACATTCAGGTGAGAGAAGGCAGCCATCTTTGTCTGAATCCCAATGTGTATACAGTTATGAATACCAGTCTCCGGTCTACATAGAGGGGCCAGGCTATTTTCATTTCATGTCAGTGCAAAAACGTCAAATCTCCTGAAATAGCATTCACCTTAAACGCGAGTTTGAAAGTGTCAAAATGTTATATCTGTCTTAAAATAACCTGGATATACACACAAAACCACCAGGGCCGAGATATCATGTTTTTGCACAGTGGAATTTTCTCTCATAATGCAACGTTGTTGAACAACTAGATACAACATTATTGCACAATTGAGACACAACTTTATTGCACAATTGAGATACAACATTTATGCACTGAGGCGGCAATTTCATCCTTGATTTGATTGAATCGAAAAGTTCCAAATTGTCCAAAATCCTTTTTAATTTCTTTCTAAGAAGTAGCAGTTATGCAAATAAAAAGTGAACTTTGTTTGTTTTTGTAGGTGGACGACATGCCATGGCGCTGACCATCGACGGCAAGGTCTTCTCTTGGGGGGAAGGAGACGACGGAAAACTTGGACATTTCAGTCGGATGTAAGTCAGTGAAATAATTAAAATCTAATTTGCATATTCAACTATTTATTTGATTCCTTAAACCATCTCAGCTTCCTGGGTATTATACAGCCTGTGCTGCCAAGTATGTAGAGCACCAAGCTAAATCACCACATGAACCATATCTGCCCTCTCACAGGTACCCATTTACCCCCGGGTGAAGGGAAGCAAAAATAGTTAGGTGTCTTGCTCAAGGGAGAAAGTGTCATGACCAGGCTTCGAACCCACACCCTGATGACTAACCCACCGGAACTTGAGTCCGATGCACTGGACCGCTCAGCCACGACACGACATAATAATTTACCTTAAGGATTCACCAAGCAGTTTTAGTTTCTTTTTACCATTTAACCATGACATTGAGTGATAACTAACACAAACAAATCTTTATTTTTTTCTTAAAGTCTCAAATAATCACAATTCTTATTTGACAGGAATTGTGACAAGCCTCGCCTGATCGAAGCATTGAAGACCAAGCGTATCAGAGACATTGCCTGTGGGAGCTCTCACAGCGCAGCAGTGACATCCAGCGGGGAACTGTACACCTGGGGGTTAGGGGAATACGGGAGGCTAGGCCATGGGGATAACACCACCCAGCTCAGACCTAAAATGGTGAGACATTTAGAACTGGGATGGCATGTGATTTGTCAAGGGTTTTCCAGATTTCATGAATTTGTTTATCTCCATTTGTCTTTAAACTGTCTTAAAAGATGTGGAAGATAGACAGACAGTGCCTTAGTTTGTCCAATCCTCTATAATTATAAACAAAATAATACTAGTGATCTCTCTGAGAAAAAAAAGGTATTGTGCATTGCTTAGCCAATTATATTTTTATATCTAAGTTGAAGGAAACTCATTCTACTACTAGTTCAAAATGAACGCTCTTAGCTAACTCTTCTGTAATGATCTGATCTTTATTTGTTTTATTTACAATATTGTTGAGAAAATAGAATTTAACTGTTGCAATCTGCTTACCAACCGAAAGGACCTACAGTATAAATGCAAAAAATAGTTAGTGGCCTGACAATTCCTTCTCTAGCAGAGTCCTTCGCAAAGGCCTTTTGCGTAAGACTCTGCTAGGGTTAAAACATCAGGCCACTAACTATTTTTTTGCATTTATAATATTGTTGTAACGCTTCCCCAGGGTGAAGTGATATGTTTCTTTTGTGGAATAAAACAAGAAATCAAATCTAAGCACATAAAATACTTTTCATCATTAACTTCACTGCCGCGGAGTGAGTTCTTAATTGGTCTCAACGTTGAGACTATATGTAGACATCGTCAGAATAAATAGCAAGACAAATTCTCAAAGGACAAAGCTACCCAGCTAAGTCATGTAAGTAGATATACACATGGTGTTTGTTACCGCAAACTGAATATACTTTGATACCTCACCATGCAATGCCTCAAACCCATATACGATGTACAGCATTAACTTATTTCTTTTTTTGACTTCAGGTAAAAGCTCTCGCCGGCCAGCGAGTGATGGGGGTAGCCTGTGGTAGCCGTGATGCCCAGACACTAGCCCTGACTGACGAGGGGCTGGTGTACTCCTGGGGTGATGGAGACTTCGGCAAGCTCGGCCGGGGAGGGAGCGAAGGGTGCAGCGTTCCTCACAACGTGGAGAGATTGAACGGGCAGAACATTGTGCAGATTGAGTGTGGGGCGCAGTTCTCACTGGCACTGACAAAGTCTGGTTCCGTGTGGACATGGTGAGGGAAATATTTTTAAACGAGCAGGGCTCGATTTCACAAAGCACTAAGATTCATCTTAAGATGAGTTGTCAGTATTGCCGTAGTGATTTGTATTGTGACATCACTCTTTGCTTAGCAATTAGGATCGATTTGCATTTAAGATCAATCTTAACTCTTTGTGAAATTGAGCCCTGGAGGACTGGGAACAAAATATAGACGAAAAATGTTGATCTTTAAAATACATTTTTGACCAGAAACGACTGTGAGCTTTGAAAGTTCTTGGAATATAGTGTCGCTTCCTGCAAACATTTCAAAATTGGGTTTATTTACTCATCAAATAGATGGGAATAAGAGATTTTAAATAACACCTAATTAGGTCTATAATAATGTATCATTTCTCAAAATATAGAATGTTTAAGACATCACATCGCATTAATATCAAGGCTGATGTTGTGATTGACTTTACTATTTCACTGCCTTATCTCAAATGGGAATTTTTAGATTGCTTTGAAATGCCATTTGAAATAGATTTATTAATTCCTTCAGAATTCCTTTTAAAATTGGTTTTCACATTGGCCCGGAGAGAGATAACAATTATGAGCACATTTGTTTTACTGGAGCTTTTGGGACATTACTTTAAGCATTATTTCAAGGGGTTGCATTTTTATTACTTCTTAAAAAGTGTAATCTCAACATGGATTTTATGGGGTTTTTTCCACCTTACCGTAGGGGGAAGGGTGATTATTACCGTCTTGGTCACGGCGCCGATTCACACGTCCGTAAGCCGCAGATCGTAGAAGGGCTGAAGGGAAAGAAGATCATCCACGTTGCTGCAGGTGCCTTGCATTGCCTCGCTGTCACTGATACAGGACAGGTGTTTGCGTGGGGTGATAACGATCATGGTCAGCAGGGAAATGGTGAGTGTTTTTAATTTTACTTTTTTTTTTTTTTTTTTTTTGCTTTGTATTAAGTTTTGATCTCAGCACAGCACAGCTTCTGAAGTTGGAAGTAGAAAATGGCTGGACAAATCTGCTGTTGACATCTGCTGTAGAACAAACAATAGGTGGAGTATGGTATTTTCCTGTGCTCGGCTAAGGCACAGTACCCCAAAATCACCTAAATGAGATTCAAGTGTCAATGTATAAAGCAAATATTCACACCCCTGTATAATGTGAAATAATGACTACAAAAGCCATTTAGAAAATGCACTAACGGAAATAAAGCACCGCACAAAGAAAAGAGCAATATGTCAAACCAAGCAAAACATAATTTACACAACAATAACTGGGCCCAATTTCATAGAGCTGCTTAAGCACAAGAAGTAGCTGAGCACAAGAAAATTATGCTTACCAGAATAAGGTTACCAGCCACACACCCATGTCTCATGTACAATTTATGACTGGTATCCTGCTCATTTCTGCTTAGCAGACAATTGTTAAGCAATATTCTCTGCTTAAGCAGCTCTATGAAATTGGGCCCTGGTGAAATATATGAACAGCTCTCGCAATTGAATATAGGAACTTTTGACCTTGTTGTAATAAGGCGGTTAGATTGGCTTAATGTTATCTTCCTCGCCTTCCACTTCTAGGACCCCGGTTTGAAACCTGCCGGGGGGAACAGTGTGGATTGGGGTTTTCAGTCCCTACCTGATTGTGTGGGTTTTTCCCTGGAATAATTCTCTGGGGTTTTCTCCCCACATCTAAAACTGAAACTTCCACTTCTAGGACCCCGGTTTGAAACCTGCCGGGGGGGAACAGTGTGGATTGGGGTTTTCAGTCCCTACCTGATTGTGTGGGTTTTTCCCTGGAATAATTCTCTGGGGTTTTCTCCCCACATCTAAAACTGAAACTTCCACTTCTAGGACCCCGGTTTGAAACCTGCCGGGGGGGAACAGTGTGGATTGGGGTTTTCAGTCCCTACCTGATTGTGTGGGTTTTTCCCTGGAATAATTCTCTGGGGTTTTCTCCCCACATCTAAAACTGAAACTTCCACTTCTAGGACCCCGGTTTGAAACCTGCCGGGGGGAACAGTGTGGATTGGGGTTTTCAGTCCCTACCTGATTGTGTGGGTTTTTCCCTGGAATAATTCTCTGGGGTTTTCTCCCCACATCTAAAACTGAAACTTCCACTTCTAGGACCCCGGTTTGAAACCTGCCGGGGGGAACAGTGTGGATTGGGGTTTTCAGTCCCTACCTGATTGTGTGGGTTTTCCCTGGAATAATTCTCTGGGGTTTTCTCCCCACATCTAAAACTGAAACTTCCTTCTTTGTCTTCTCTCCATGGGGTTCTTGGCTAGTATAGTGTTTAACTCTTTCGCTCCGGAATTTAATTTTCGAATTTCGCGCGTTTGTACGTAATTTATTATCTACACTGCGTCAACGAGCCGCTGTGAGCGGCTTTCCGTAGGGAACGGGACATTTATGTGAGCCGCTGTGAGCGGCTCGCCGTAGCGAAAGAGTTAAGTTCATGGAGAACCCTTGGCTTTACAACCATAATAAATTAATTAATTAATTAATAAGAACTTGATTCTCTGATATAAACTACTAATAAATGGTTCTTTCGAGGAGTTGAGATGGTTTCAGGAATGCTTAGGGCCGATTTTTTTTTTTATGTTGCCAATCACAGAGCTTTAAAAACAGGCCACTCATGGTGATGGTTGAAAAGTAGGAAAGGGTATAACAGAAGAGGAAATCAAAAAGTAGAAAGATGACCATTGATATCAACGTGATTGGTAGAGAGACACGGAGTCTGAAATTGAGGACCTTCCGAACATGATGAGGTATGAACACTTCTGGCATGACGTTGTGACTGGGATCTGGGTTGCGACCGCGCTAAATGATGATGTGTTTGAATTGGGACAGGTTGTGTCGAGCAGGGATGCAGGATACAGGTAGTGAATTCCAAAAGCAGTATACCATGAACACGGGTCCTGTTCAGGGTTCTGCCCAGGATTTTTCAAAACTGTGGGGGCATTCTGAACCAAAATGTTTTGAAACAAAGTCTTTGGAATATTTTCTAATTGGTGTTTATCGTGGTTTTAAAAGCCCTACTGTGCAATCTGGAGCATTCCATATGGTTCCTTCTTGATGTTTTTAGTGAAATTATTATTATTAATTTCATATTTTTTATTTATTTTTGCGTACGGGCCGAAATTTGTGCGAATCGGCCCGATACGCTAGCTTGTGCATGGAAGAACCCTGGTATGGATGTAAGGCACTTTTTTTTTTTCTTTTTTTTTTTAAGGCACAATAAATATCTGTTATTGTTGTCTCAGGTACAGTCACCGTAGACAAGAAACCCACCCTGGTTACGGGTCTAGAAGGAGTTCGCATCACAAACGTCGCCTGTGGGTCATCCCATAGCATAGCGTGGTCCACCACTGACGCAGCTGTCCCATGTATGCATGAACCGGTGCTCTTCACTACACCACGAGATTCACTGGGAGCCACTGAGCTAGGTACGGGGATTGCTTCTCAGGGATGAGAAATTTGACATTTGTTTCTCTGCGGGTTAAACAAAAAAGTAGCTGCTATTTTCTTCAGATGCAAGGAAATCATTGTCTTTGATCCACTTCTCTAGTGCTGAGGATACTGTTCCAAAAAGTTCTGATAAATCTTGGGGTTTAACAAATAGTTGAATTTGAACATTCCTCCTAAAATTTGAACTTTATTTTAAGACTTCTAAAAAAAAAATTATAATAAATGTTGGTCGATGGTTTGCGTGAGTAAGACAACAAAAAATGCCAATTATTTCTGCACTGAGGGAAGTGACTTTCAAAAAAACAAAAACAAAAATCGTCTGAAACTCAAGTTCAAATTTTGGAGTTTAACAAAAAGTTGAATGGCCATCTTTTGAACATTCCTTCTAAAATTTTTAACTTGAGTTTCAGACGATTTTGTCAGCATTGGCACTCACTGCTGGCTTTTCAAATACTAAACTGTAACTTGTAAGGAGTTGAAGTTTTCAATAAGGGAGCATTTGGACTGTGGAGGCTGTAAATATTTACATTATGAAGGGTATTGAATTATTGTGCAACATGTTCATTTCAAAGTATTATACAGGATTTGTAAGGATACAAAATATAATTGTTTAAAGGCACTGTACACGTTTGGTAATTACTCAAAATATATATTATCATAAAAACTTACTTGGTAACGAGCAACGGAGAGCTGTTGATAGTATAAAACATTGTGAGAAACGACTCCCTCTGAAGTAACGTAGTTTTTGAGAAAGAGGTAATTTCTCACTCAAATAATAAAAGACTTCTGGCCAGAAGTCTTTTATTCCTATCTGAAAGCACACTAATTTGTACAACAAGGGTGTTTTTTCTTTCATCATTTTCTTGCAACTTCGATGACCAATTGAGCCCAAATTTTCACAGGCTTGTTATTTTATGCATATGTTGGGATACACACCAAGTGAGAATACTGGTCTTTGACAATTACCAAACGTGTCCAGTGCCTTTAACTTTAATCTAAAAGCTTACTGGCTATGAGGTTCATACTCAAAAAAAAAAATTCTGTGAGCTTTTTCCCTCTGAAATAAAGTCATATTCAGTAAAACTGTATCTGAAAAACTTAACAAAAAAGGCAACAGCCGATTCCGGTTGTTACAACCAAAATTAAGGACACTGTGTTTACACGCTGAAAATGGTGCACGGTTTTTCACTATTTTCTCCGGACTCGCACATCAAATCAAGCCCAAATTTTCACAGGTTTGTTATTTTGTGTATAATATGGTTGATCACACAAAACATGAAAGCTGTCTGCAACTTACTTTGTTGCTCTACCAATCCTGTATAACACTGCTATGCGTTTTGAATAAAGCAATTCAATATTTTGTTACTTTCAGATTTTTTATTTTTTTTTTATTAATAAACAAAATAAAATCGTATAATCAAAAAAATAGTTCATTTAAAGTTTGGCTAACAGCTCAAATTTTTAATCAGATTTGTTAGATCATTTATATGAGATTTAACTCATTTCTAATTTGATATTAACTTTTCTGTGACTATATTGTGACACTAAGGTGTGATGGGAGAGCCAGGTCAGGTTCCGGGCGATAAAGGCAACAACGCCCAGGGATCCAAACAGCGGCCATCTTTGGCTAAAGTCATGTTGTCATTGGAGACCAACGCCTCCAGACAGATGGCCCTGGGTCAGATACTAACAGCCTTGCAGATCATCTACGCACGGTGAGAGATTTCTTCTCAGAAACTCCTTTCAATCAGTCAGTGCCCCACGCATTCTAATTTATCCAAAGCCTTGGTTTTAAGTTCTCCCACCCCCTTCAGAAAAACTCAAATCTAAGGTTTGAGTTTGAGCGTGACATTGGCAAAGGGAAATTCCTTCAAGACAATACTGTGTTCGACATGTGCTACATCAATCTATGTCTAAGTTTTTATTATGGAACAGCTACACAGCTCGTGTGAGGAAACACAATTTGTTTTTGTTAATTGACCCTTCTCTTTTATTGCGACATCCTTAAAGGCAAAGTATACCTTTAGTTTTTTGGAACCGTTTAATCGTTTTAATCCTATAAAAGTAGATATACAACAATCAAACTAATCTGTGAAAATTTCACTTCAAAATGTGGTAGCGTTTTTGAAATATCGCCGGAGCTGTTATGTCCACGCAGGAAGATTAATCTGTAATTGGAGTACACAATCTGAGAAACGCTTCTCAGTTTGAAATATTGTTTAATCCCTCTCTCTAAAACCACATTCCTTTAGAAGGGATTTGTTTCTTAACAGGTTATACATTATCAACAGCTGCAGTGCTTTTGACCGAGTCAGTTTTTATGGCCATAATTCTTGTAGTAATTACCAAAGGTATACCCTCCCTTTGATGTCAAAATTTTTCTGTAAAAGTGGAATTTACCTTTTGAAATTAAGAGTGAAATTAAAGGAACACAAATTTCTCGAATTCATTTTCAGAAATGCGGTAGTAGGCTCTCTGATGTCCAGCACCCATCTCAATCGTTCCGAATCATGCCAGACTTCGGCTGCAGGCACACCCAGTGAAAGCCCAATGTCCACAGCAATTAACCCTCTTGATCTTGGTGATATTGTATTGACCGCTGAAGTACATGAGGTAGGTATAATTTGGTTCCTGATGCCATATCAAATTTTCTTAGTCCTCTATTTCATCTGATTTTGTTCCTGATGTAAAATTTTACTGGGTTTCTGATGTCAAATCTAGTTTGGATCCTGATGTCAAATCTAGTTTGGTTCCTGATGTCAAATCTTACTTGGTTCCCGATGTCAAATATAATTTGGTTCCTGTTTTCAAATTTAATTTGATTTCTGATGTTAAATCTAATTTGGTTCCTGATGTGAAATCTTGTTTGGTTCCTTGTTTCAGATCTAGTTTGAATCCCAATGTCAAATCTAAGTTGGTTCCTGATGTCAAATCTTGTTTGGTTCCTTATTTTAAATCCAATTTGATCCTGGTATTAAATCTAATTTGAATTAAACTGTGCTTCATACAGGCGGAAATGAACGTTGAGATGCAGACCAGTAGAAACTGACCCCAATTTTATAGCTCTGAAAATATTGCTTACTGTTGCATATTGCTGCTGAGCAAAAAGTAGCGGGATACCAATCCACAGATTGTGCATGTGACATGGTAATTTGGCTGGTAACCTTATTCTGATAAGTGAAATTTTTGTGTGCTTAGCTACTTTTTGTGCTTCAGCGGCTCTATAAAAATGGACCCAGGTCTTGCTGCCAAGTTACTGAAACATTTTCATAGAGCTGCTTAAGCACAAAAAGCAGCAACAACATTTCGCTTACCAGAATAAGGTTACCAGCCAAACTACCATGTCACATGTACAATTTTTGACTGGTATCCTGTGCATTTCTGCTTAGCAGACAGTTGTTAAGCAATATTTGGCCCTGAACCTGTATCTTCTTATCTTCCACAGCCTGTCATGGATGGTGATGGTGATGCACCAAGCTCATCGACACACACTTTTCCTTCAACTAACGCTACCGTCGTACCTGAGACCATCACAAGTGCAGATCAGGTACAGTAGCTTCCCCCCTTTCTGTTTATTAATATGTTGTTCTTGCTCTAATAGCCTTTCTCTCGTAACAGAAGTTCAGGCGTAGCGTGGAATTACACAGAGCAATGGCCTCTGTTGACTTGGTCTGGACTTAGTGCCCCTTCAAAAGTTTGTGATATATTTGAAGACTTTTCGGCACCCTCGACCAAAGATATTTACAAAATAGGGAGACCGCCAGCATTAGGGCTAGATGGCTTAGGTGGTAAAGCTCTGATACATTTCTAAAGGTCGCTCCAGTCAATTTGTGTTTGTTCACCCCAGAATTAAAGATTTTCCACTGGATCTGCCCTAAACAAAATGAAAATGGCACTGCCGTCTCAAAGACGAAATTCCAGCCCTTAGCTATCTAGCTCAGTTGGTAGAGCGCCAGCACACTAACCCAGAGGTCTTGCTCTAGTCAATTTTTTTCGTTGTTCAACCCAAAGTTGTTTTAATATTTACCTCTTCAGTTTCCCATGTGGTTTTTATTACTTGAGAAAAAAAAAAAAATGTATCACTCCTCCAGGTAACGAGTCCTGATGACAAGGGACCTGTAAGTCCCCTACCCTCCTTGGATGATTTCACCAGCACCTTACAGCCGGACGACGCCCGCATACTCGTCGACCTCCTCAAGTTAGCTGTCGCCAACAGAGCAGGGCATCATGGGAAACGTTCCATCTCGGACACACTCACAGCTATGGCCAAATTCTACCCCGAGGTAATTGAATTTGCTTTGCCCGATTTTTAATTTTGATTCATTTAGTTTATGTTTTCGACGATCGGTGTGAAAAATCCTCCTTGACGAAAATTTCTCTGATGCGGAATTAGTTGGTTTCCTCCCAATGACTAATAATAATAATGATTATTGGTTCTGATACAGCGCAAATATCCTTGTAGCTAAATCAAGGAGCTTTACAATGGTATTCATTTTCCCTGTTCATCAGGCATACTTTTAGACCTTTCCTCTAACTTCCTCAACACCCTGGGGAGCATAGAACCCCAAGCTGCTTAAATTAGCACTAAGAGGATAATCAAGTACGGAGATGATAAGGAGTTGGTGTTTACAACAAGAATATCCCTGTTCATCAGGCATACTTTTAGACCACTCCTCTATTCTCAACTCCCTGTGGAGCATACAACCCCAAGCTGCTTAAATTAGCACTAAGAGGATAATCAAGTACGGAGATGATAAGGAGTTGGTGTTTACAACAAGAATATCCCTGTTCATCAGGCATACTTTTAGACCACTCCTCTATTCTCAACTCCCTGTGGAGCATACAACCCCAAGCTGCTTAAATTAGCGCTAAGGGGTTAACCCTTTCAATACCGCATTTTTTATAGGGGTCACACTGCTGTGTACCGCATTTTTTCACCCACACACACAAAAAAAGCAACGTGCAGTGTTCACATTTTTTCAATCTTGATTTTCTGTGTGAAGACATATTTTTGTGGAAAAACTTTATGCATACAATTTTTTAGCTTATGAAATGACCTTTTATATGATGTCAAATTTGTATACATTATCTTTATGTCCTTTGTCACCTCGATCGGCACGAATGGGTCGAGGCCCGCTGGGTCCACGCCCAAACGGGTGCCGTGCTCGGTCCAGCTACCGGTATATCGTCAGGATGGTTGTCATAATTGAACGTGCCTGGCGACGAAACATCACGAGTTTCATCTGAATCTTCACTAGGTTCTTCTTCAGATATTTCCAAGTCCAATTCGGAGTCACTTACGACAAATATTTCAACCAAAACCTCCAGGTCACGAACAGCCATGATGGTGATTTTTTGTCGGGAAAACGGAAGCGTGAAATCTGGAAGTACTGCTGCATGCAATGTAATTTTTCTCGGAATATCGTAATGGCGACCCCCTATACAATACACACCATTGTGAAGCTCGATAAACAAGCTACCCGTCTATATAAAGGTCAACAGCAGAGGGCGCCAAACAAAATAATTACAGGCTCTCAAACGCCGCTGCTTTTTGTGTCGAGTAAACTCGACATTAGTACGAAAGCACTACACGGCGCACTGTCGAGTAAACTCGACAATGGTATTGAAAGGGTTAATCCAAGACAACACTCGGCCCTCTCAGGTTCCCATAAATACTGTTTTCTTGTAAAGCGCTGTGGTACCCAGTGTAAGAGGGCTCTATAAATGCATGTTTTTGTTATTATTATTACAGCCTCAAGTTTTAACTTCCAAAAGATGCTTTGATAAGTCACTATTAAACAGTGTACGTCGCTTTGTAAACTTATTGTTACATTACTAAAAAAATATTTAGGACAAACTTTGTAGTATCACCTGTTGTTATGTGTTGCAGAATGATTAATAATTAAAGTGTTCAAAGAAAAGGTAGCTTGCTCAGATATATATTTTTTTTTTCAACCACATTCTTTCAAAAAGTGTCGCCATTCATCAAACCTTAAGATATTTCGTTTTTGATTATTTGTTTAAATCTTTTTACCCAGGTTGCCGACATGCTGCTGGAGTTGTGCGTAACCGAGTTGGAGGACGTTGCATTAGACACAGAGTGTGGTCGGTCAGCCATGCAGCCTGTAATACAAGAGAGCGCTCACCCATACGCTGACGATACTATCAACAGTGGACACGTCAAGATTCCAGGTAAATCAAGTCACTTGTATAAAGCGCTGGTCACCTTTTAAAAAATACCTTTACGCACAGTGCGAACTGTTTATTTACCCATTTCAATACGCACAGGGTACTCACACCTATCCTGACTGCCATTTTGGGAGCCAAAATGCACTCATAGGAATTGACTTCCAAATGGTGGAATGGGTAGACGCGCATTGTGTAGAGGTGCATTCCGCATCGTGCAAGGGGGCCAATAAAGAATTGAAACTAAGTTAACCATTCGGTTATGCCCTGTACCGTTTTTTCCCTTGCTGTAACTGGGATTCCTGATGCGTAGCTAGTAGGTTTTATCCCACATCAAGCTGCAGCTTCTTAGTTGGTGCTTCCTCTACATCATTTCATTTAATTTATTCTGCTTGTGAAGCCAAGGACTCTCAGAAAAGCAAACTTAATCACTGTACTAGCCAAGAACCCATTGGAGAGAAGACAATGAAGGAAGTTTCAGTTTTAGATGTGGGAGAACAACTCCAGAGAATTATTCCAGGGAAAACCCACGCAGTCAGGTAGAGACTGAAAACCCAATCCACATAGTGACCCCCGCGTGATTCAAACCAGGGTCCTAGAGGTGGAAGGCGAGGAAAGATACCTCTACACCAACCCGACCACCCACTGATCGATGTGGACCAATTAATTGAGCTGACAAGATCTAAAATAGCTGATTGTTTGGCTAGCTGTTTGTCATGCCATAGATGCTGTCATCAGTAAGCTGTAATTTCTATAAAACCAGTTTAATTAAAAACAAAATGGCATTGTGATCATTCTTTACCTGGTTTTGTCGAAGGATGTGGCATAAGAACTTGACCTGATGAGATCTAAAATGGCTGATGATTGGCTAGATGTTTGTCATAGACGTCGTCAGAAAGCCATAACTTCAAAATATATAAACACATATTGATATTGGGATCATTCTGTACCTGGTTTTGTCAAATGATGTGGGCCAAGAAATGGAGCTGGCGATATCTAAAAAGCATGAAGAGTGACTTGGTGTTTATCAAGTCATAGATGCTGTCATCAATATTAAGCCATAATTTGTATAAAAAAACAATGTCATTGGGACCATTCTTTACCTGGTTTGTATTGCTCTAATCGTTTGTAGGAGCGGAAGCATTGCGTGTTGAGTTTGATCGTCAGTGTTCTACAGAGAGACGTCACGACCCACTGACCATCATGGACGGAGCTGTACGAACAATTTCTGTCAGATCAGGTTAGTACTCGATATCTGTCAGATCAGGTTAGTACTCGATATCTGTCAGATCAGGTTAGTACTCGATATCTGTCAGATCAGGTTAGTACTCGATATCTGTCAGATCAGGTTAATACCCATTATCTGTCTTCTCAAATCCAATCTTATTTTGAAAGGTGAAGTTTTCTACTGTATGTTTCCTGGATTTGTTTTTTGCAACTTGGTAAATGTTACCTACTGTTGAACGTCCCTTCCTAGGGTAAATATGCTGCTGTAAGTGAAGTTCCCCCTGCCAGGGAAGTAAAAAAAAGTCTTAACAGGCATTGACATCCTAATTTCAATTTCAATATTTTCCTGCATCATCTTTTTTTACCAGGGAGAGAATGGGCAGATTGGTCTGCTGAGCTCCGCATCGCCGGAGAGGAACTCAAGTGGAAGTTCACCAGCGACGGTTCGGTCAACGGCTGGGGCTGGCGGTTCACGGTCTTCCCCATCATGCCAGCTGCAGCTCCTAAAGATCTACTGTCTGACCGGGCAGTGCTGGCCAGACCCTCCATTGACCTGGTCACATGTCTACTGGACTTCAGACTGGAGTCGTCTACTGACAGGAAGATTATGCCTAGACTGGCTGCAGCATTGGCTGCTTGTGCTCAGCTTGGCTCACTAGGTATGGACAAATAATAATGAGCTTCTTCAAGCCATGTAGGCCCCCTCAAAGTGCCTTAAACTACTGTTACTTTTGTTCCTTGGTCCTAAGCATTCCTGAAACCATTTCAACTCCTTAGGAGTATGCAGCACCGGCAACCAAATGGGGGCAAATGTTGCTAAACATTCACATCAACTGTCTCTACCCATTTACTCCTGGGTGATGAGCAGCAATTATAGTAAAGTGTCTTGCTCAAGGACACAAGTTTCACGACCAGGATTCAAACCCACCTCCGGTTGCTCAGTCATCAGAACTTGATTTATCCACGACCTGCCACTAACATTAATGATAGCAATAATAATTGAGTCTGGTAAAGCGCACGAATCTACCGACAGGGCACTATAAACAGTAATCAAAACAGAACAGGGAGAACAAAGAAAGCAGCCAACGTGATAAAATAAACTAGAAATGCACTGATATAGATAACTACTACTTTATCAAATAAAAGTAGGGAACAGATTGTTTTCTGCTTGAAATTGGGCCCAGATCGCAAGATGTTGCAATCCTGAAGCATTTTGACAAAAGAAGATGATCTTGTTTATGTCTTGATTTGTTTGTTTGTTTGTTTGTTTGTTTACACACCCGTAGCTGCCTCTCAGCGTATGTGGGCCCTGCAGCGACTCCGTAAGCTGATTTCAACAGAGTTTCATCAGAGTCTTAACGTGGAAGCAATCTTGGGCCTTGAGGTCAGCGATGAGTCTTCAACCACATACAACGTAAGATCCGCCATGATAGTTACTAACCATCACCTGCAATCTCCCAAGACCGCAGCCTTGTTTGTAGACTAGCAAAAACTGAGAGTAGTCGTCTCATCTTTTTTCTCTTTTTTTTTGTGCTTTTAATTTGTTTAAATTTTGTCTTACTTTGATTGGTTTTAAAATTTCTGTCATTGGAATGGAAATTTTTGAATTTTATTAAATAAACCACAAACCAAAGTCAGCCGCTGCAAATTTTATAAATCAACACAAATTTTGATTTACATTTTACTGTTGGATGCTTGTACAAATATATTTTTTTGAATTATCAAAATTAAAACTATGGACGGATATTAATATGATTCAATGATCAAATTGATAATGCCCCTCATAAATTTATATTTAATTACAACAACAACCCCCAAAAAAACAAATATTAATAATAACATGTCATCAAAGCCCCCAAAATTTGATGTTTTTAAGTCTATATGAGTTTGTAAATGCACTGAAGAAAGTCAACAAATTTAATAGGGGAAAGAGATTTGTTTGTAAAGAAATACAAAAATAAACAAGAATTTAAAAACACAGACTTTGTGGAATCACCCTGTTCAATTCAAAGCGGTTTCTTTTGATTGATTCATCCGCAAAACTCCCAGAGATTTTCTCTCTTCAAACGTCACTAATACTCGATCTATTATTTGGTTATTTCCCCAGGCCTTCAACGGCACAGCTCTCGCCGCCTTAGTCAAGGGTCTACCAGAAGCTCTCCAACGTCAGTACGAGTACGAGGACCCCATAGTCAGGGGTGGGAAACACCTCCTCCATAGCCCCTTTTTCAAGGTTCTCGTAGCCTTAGCGTGTGACCTGTCCCTGGATGCACTGAGCTGCTGTGCCGAGTCTCACCGCTGGGCTTGGTTCAGACGCTACTGCACCGCGGCACGCGTTGCTAAGTCACTGGAGAGCCGTCTTCATTTACCACATGCATTTTGCGATGAGGTATAGTTATTGCTGTTTAGAAACCATTGTGTCAGTGCAAAACCGTGAAAAATTACCCCTATGCACCGTGCTTGTTTGAAATTGCACAAACATTTTATCTCCTTAAAAACCTATCGGAGGCGTACACACAAATCCAGCGGTGCTGACATACCATGTATTAGCATGATGAAGTCTCTCTCATTTGAGATGATGTTATTCTATGTGCCCCCTCAAGAAAGATACTGACATAACAGGTAGACCACCAAAATAGGATTATATAGCTTAGTTGGTTGAGAACTTTTACGTAGACCTGGAGGTCACAGTTTAGACTCCTATTTCTTTGTTTACCCCATAAAATTAATTGCATGCAAAAGTAACGGAATGTTTTTTGCACCGAGGCAACAAAACTATGTACCAAGAATACAAATTTGCTGTTGCATTTGATGTTTGTTATTTACAACCCACTTATGATTTAATAATATTCATAAACAAAGAATCATAAAATCTAGAAAAAAATTCCATTTGAGACTCGATGTTTGGCATGGTGTACCCCCCCCCCCCCCTCTTGTGTCTTAATTGTGTTCTAGGAATTTCATGAACTCTTTTTAGGATTTTCGGGGTCAGGGGTTGCTTCTTAACAAGAGTGGAAGTAATTGTTAAGAGTATAGGAACATTTGGGGGAATTCCCCTGCCACATATTGGGCAAAGAATAAGCTTTTGGTAAACATAGTTACCCAATCAATATCCAATATGCGTTGACTATTGATTGATTTATTGATTGATCAGGTGATGAAGAAGATACGAGAGATCAGTGCCGAGGCCGACATAACCATCCAACATGAACATGAAAACCATAAGGAGTTCAAACGAGAACACGACGAACAGATCCTGATGTGGATGAACAGGTTAGTGGATCCACACCAACAACTTAAAAGCTCTCAGCTTGTCCTGGCTCCCACACCCCAATCCTCATCTCCTTCAACAGTCCCTCCCCTCACCCTACACGTCCCTTCCTACATACCCTTCCACAAACCTCGCCCTAGTCTGGTTAAATGAAGACAGGTCCTGATAAATTTATATCGGACAGTGGATGCTTAACTTGGCCCCTAACAAATGATTTAAGTTCAAATTCTGGATGATTAAAAATGAATGTCCGCATTGAAAAGATACTGTGTTTGTCATGGTTATGATGCCAACCCCAATTATTTATCCACTGAACTTCTTTGTGGATATCAAATGGTATCAGCTAGTGCTTATGGTGCTAGAGCAGAGCAAATTAAGTACAATTATTTATCCACTAAACTTCTTTGTGGATATCAAATGGTATCAGCTAGTGCTTATGGTGCCAGAGCAGAGCAAATTAAGTACAATTATGTATCCATTAAATTTCTTTGTGGATACCAAATGGTATCAGCTAGTGGTTATCGTTATGGATATCAAATGGTATCAGCTAGCCAATTGATCAACTAACTGTTATTTTCCCCAATCTTCCAGGCGGCCAGACGATTGGACCCTCTCCTGGGGAGGCAGTGGAACCATCTACGGCTGGGGTCACAACCACAGAGGTCAACTGGGTGGCATTGAGGGGGCAAAGGTCAAAGTGCCCACCTCTATCGAGTCGCTCACTTCTCTGAGACCGGTGCAGATAGTCGGTGGTGAGCAGACGCTGTTTGCTGTAACTGCAGATGGGAAGGTATGTAAAAACCTGACCACTAGGTGGCGCTATAACCATTGTATGATGAAACAGATTTTTAAATGCTTAGCTGTTGTAAAGTTTAACATGTTTTATTTTGCCTTATTTCTGAAAGAGTTTAGAATCATGTTTTTGTTACGTGTGTTTTGAGTTTGTTTTTGTTTTGGGCATTTAGGTTTTTTTTTTTTAAGGATATGCATACTTGCTATGAATGTTTTATTGTTTTATTTGAATCTTATTTAGGGTTTCATTGTGGCAACGATATTTTCAAAGGAAGTTCTGAAAATATCGGTGGGCACAGAATTTTGTTCTTTTTCGGAATAACAAATCAAATTGATCTTTTGACTTTTCTCCCACTTATTCTGGTAGGTTTATGGTACTGGTTACGGAGCCGGTGGACGTCTCGGTATCGGAGGGACAGATTCTGTCTCCACCCCTACCCTCTTGGAGTCCATTCAACACGTTCACATCAAGCGCGTCGCTGTCAACTCAGGCGGGAAACACACCCTGGCGCTCTCCGTCGAAGGAGAAGTGTACTCATGGGGAGAGGGAGAAGACGGGAAACTAGGCCATGGAAACAGAACGTAAGTTGAGCCGGTCAAGGCACCTGTGTTGTCCCTGAACTTACTTTTTGGTGAGTGTACTATTGAGGGTATTATATGTGAGTGCATCAGACACACAAATTGGGAGGTGGTCCAACTCAGGCCCAACAATAAAGGCCCAACTTAAAATTAGCATACATACATTGTGCATACTGTAGTTTAAGTTGGGACAGATTTTGGCTTGGGTATTTTCAAAATTGGTCACTTAATTGAGGTAATTTTCTAGACCATGTGCAGGAAATACATCTGGGCATAAGTGAATTAGACCTTACGGTAACATTTTGTTAAATAGTGAAATAAGTAAGTAATCCTCAGCTCTGTTGCATAAACGGACACAAAAATGACCCGTGTATTATGGCCTATTAAATGACCATAGTTGCTTTTCACAAACCAGTGGGGTCGATTTCACCAAACGCTTCCTAACTTAGGACTAGTCCTAGGCAATGCTAAGAGATAGGACTAGTCCTAAGTTAGGACCAGTAACTTAAGACTAGTCCTATCTCTTAGCATTGCCTAGGACTAGTCCTAAGTTAGGAAGAGTTTGGTGAAATCGACCCCAGGAGTAAATGGAACACCGTTATTGTGATTGATAAGCTGCATATTACCCAATGGGGATGAAGGGGATTTGCATAGTTGTCAAGTTGCATAGGAGTCAAGTTGTGCCGTGTTTGAAATAACGGCTATGGCTACCACTATGGCTAAGGCTATGGCAATAGCTACGGCTATGGCTACGGCTACGGCTGGAGAAACACATCATCATGCATTGAAGCATTAGCTGTCTTGAGCAACAGCCTTAACGACAGCTGCCAACTCAGACAATGCCTTTGTGTGTTTTTTTTCCATCATTGCACCACTGGCTCTTTTTAGAGCAAACTGTATTCTTTTTTCACTCTACCTTGAAGAGTTCCATCATTATAACAGACATGTGATTTTCCCTGATTTCAGGATTTTCTTGAAACCTCCTTGAGTTTTCAAATTTTCTTGAAAGAAGTAAAGCAGTCACCAAAGGGAGAAAGAAATAGTCCACATTGTGTCCGAACCTGTAGTTTTGTATTTCTAGTGGTGTGCCAAGTCTGTGAACCTCCTGAATTGTAATGTCTTGGGGGTTCCGGGTCTTGAATAATGGAGGCCCAGACCCACAAGCCATTTTTCAGGAATGTTCACATCTGTCCAGTCTTTTATCCTTGTTGTAACCACTGGACCCTTTGCACGCAGTTTTACCTTCAATTTATTTGCTATAGCTATTAGTAATTTTACCCCATTTTATTCATCACTCAATTCAAATTTTGTATTAGGGTGATTTTCATTAAGTTTTCGTTCAGTTGTGTTTTGTGTTCTTTAAATTTAACTAATTTATGCTAACTAATTTTATTCAAGTTTTTAATCTGAAAAATCGTTATGTTGATTTCCTCTTTGTCGTTACAGGCAATGTGATCGACCCCGAGTTATCGAAAGCCTCCGTGGGAAGGAGGTTGTAAACATTGCTTGTGGTGGTGCTCACAGTGCCTGCATGACATCCAGTGGGGAGCTCTTCACCTGGGGGAAAGGTCGCTACGGACGGCTCGGCCACGGGGACAGTGAGGACCAGCTGAGACCTAAGCTGGTAGGTTCAATCAATTTCTTTATATGTCCTCTTGATAGAGACCATGTGACATGTTTACTAAAGAGCCACAGAGCCTGGACTTCTTGCAGGCACAATTTGGAAACAGCCCAAAGGAAAAAACTTTAAATTAATTATTTTCTGAAGATTGCACTGTCTGATTTTTATTAACTTTTGGCACAATTAAAAACTTATTTTTGTACATGAAATACCAAGTCTGTGAAAATTTGGGCTTAATCCGTTGTGTGCGTCAGGAGAAAAAAAGTGAAAAACAATGCACAATTTTCAACTTAAACACATTTTCATTAATTTGGTTTGTAACAACTGAAATCGGGGGCTGCGTTTTGGGGGGTTTCCAGATACAGTTTTCTTGAGTAGGACTTCATTTCAGAGGGAAATATTCCACAGAAACAAATAATCAGTATAAGCTTTCAGACTAAAGTTATACAATGAAGTTTTGTATCCTTACCAATCATGTATAATACCTTTGAGGCGATATATGTATATATATACCTTGCCATGCTTTCCATCTTATATGACTAGTAGCGAGAGTGTAAAGAAATATACTATAACTTACTTATTGTTTTCGTAGGAAGTCATTTTCACCGTTACAGAAAATCCTTAGGCAAATAGTTGTTAAATCCAACCGGCTCTGTTGAAAGCCACAACCTTAAAAAAAATACACATTACATGGTGAACCCTTCAGGTCAACTAATATGGTTCTTTGCCTCCGTAGTTGGAAGCCCTCAAAAGCTACCGCGTCATCGACGTTGCCTGCGGTAGCGGAGATGCCCAGACTCTCTGCATCACAGACGATGATAACGTGTGGTCTTGGGGAGACGGTGACTACGGGAAGCTCGGCCGAGGGGGAAGTGACGGGTGCAAGATACCCCAGAAGATCGACATCTTGAGTGGGGCTGGTGTCTGTACAGTGGAGTGTGGGTCACAGTTCTCGATAGCACTTACAAAGTCCGGCGCTGTTTACACCTGGTAGGAATTCATTTTGCAATTTGTTAAAAAAGAAATTCTTGCTTTTAGAAAATAGAATGCTAAATTTCAAGTTTTCAATTTTACTGTTCCTGTGGTTTTCCCTACTAATTAATGTGTTTGATGCTTTAAATGTCTTCTAACTTATTAATTTTTAATGTTTTCTTCTTCCATGGTCAGGCATGATATTCTTTCTACGTTAGTTTGTTTTCTGAGCCCTGGAACAAACCTTAAATTTTTTTATTAATAAGGCCTGAAAAGTCTATTAGAGCCTACACCATGTGTACATATAGGTGGGCCCATGAACGTGATAAAATATTCTACTTTTTCTCGAGGACCAGATATCAGTGTTCCTAAGTTTTGCGTTTCAATATTCTTGTTTACGCATTTACTGTGTTATCAAAAATTCACGTTTCTTCTGGTTTTATCTTATAAATTGGATCAAATGCTCTTTCACAGACAGAACTTGTAAACCAAATAAAATTATACTTTAATTTGATCTTCCATCTTAAAAGCACACGGACAACGTTAGTAACCTTCCAATCAAAGACCAGTATCCGGAAACTTTATGTGCACATGAAATAACAAACCTTTGAAAGTTGAAGCTCAATCAGTCACAAGGAAAACAAGATAAATAAAACTGTTTTTAAACATCAGGTTTTGGACTCGCGATATCACAACTAGTTATTTTACTCATTGCTCAAAAACTATAACATTCCAAGGAAAAATATTTCAAGGGCAATTTGAGACCATGACTATCTGTATACCAAGTAAGTTATATGCAAAACTGTGACTGTTATATTGTTATCAAATAATAAACCACAAGGTTATATTTTTAATCTTACCAATGTTTCACACACCCGTTAAAGGCCCTGTACACTATTGGTAGGATCGAAAAACTCAAATGTTCACAGATTCACACATAACTTACATGATTTAAAGTAAGTAATGGTAGAAAGGGTTCCTTAAAATATTTCTGCCTAAAATTCTATCGTTTCTGAGAAATGAGTAAAACAATAGTTTTTATCGCGCGCGATAATAAACTCGATGTTTGAAAAACAGAAAACACATAAGGTCTCTTTTCACTATTTTCTCGTGACCTCGATGACCAATTGAGCTCAAATTTTCACAGGTTTGTTATTTCATGTATGTGGTTGATTACACAAAACATGAACACTGTCTGTGATTATTTTGTCAGCTCTGCCAATCCTGTATAATACCTTTAAGTGAAATGGTAATATAATTCAGATGTCGTATCACCAATTGTCTCAATCTTTTAAAGGGGTAAGGGAGATTACCATCGCTTGGGACACGGTACTGATGATCATGTACGACGCCCTCGCAAGGTGGCTGCACTCCAGGGCAAGAAGGTCATCTGTGTAGCGACAGGATCGTTGCACTGTGTGGCTTGTACAGACCAAGGTTAGTAGATTCCAAGAAGTAATTGATGGCAACAAATAACTGGTGATTACATTTTGTTAATTTTTTTTTTTAATTTTGTATTTTTTATGGGAAATATTAGATTTGGGTATTTTTTCATAATTTCACTTCTTTGCTTTGCTTGTATTTCTCTCTTTGTCTTGTGCTAATTTTGTAATAGTAAGTGTATGAGAAATCTGAAAAAGTTAGCTTGCGCACATTTCGTCTGTTGGTTAAAGTTTTCTCAAAATCATTTTGGCCGAGTGAGCTTAAAAAGTCAACTTCACAACTTTTGACTGACACCACTCGGAACATTGGCCAGGACACTTTGGACTCATCATGCAAGGCAAACAGATCAGAAATGTATGAATACATGTCGGTGATTAGAGTTTGATTTGATTTGATTTTGATTAGGTGAGGTCCACACATGGGGAGACAACGACGAGGGTCAGTTAGGAGACGGAACGACCAACGCCATCCAGAGGCCAAGAATGGTCACAGCACTGCAAGGTAATCAAACAAAACACTGGCTCTCTTTGAAGAATAACAACCTCTCAAGTTTTTGAAGAAAAATTCATAAATACCATATGAAGTTTAGGCATTCCTATTGGTTGAAAGGTGGTCACATGACCGTTTTCGACAAACTAGTTCCCTCGGCTTTGCCTTGGGAGCTAGTTTGTCGACTTCCAATAACTCGGAGGGCTAATTTCGACTGTCCACCCTCAAACCATGTTGTATTCGATTACTTTCCCTAGCGGATGCAAACAGCAAGAAATGATAGTTTAGTCAGTCCTATTGGTTGAAAGGTGAAATTGGTTGAAAGATTGAAATAATGAGCACTTTGTGGCGACCTCGGCAGTGATAAAGTGCTATAAGAATTGCAGTGCTCAAATTTTACACTAGATCGCAGTCCCAAGGGTTTTAGTGTCGGGGGCCAATAAACTTATGGCGGAACAATTCCGGCGGTCTTGTGTATTTAAGAAATCTTAACTTCTATCTGTCTGTGTATTTCTTGAAGCTTATTGTTCAAATAAAAGCGTGCATGTTAAACTGTGGCTGTGTCAGGACTCAGGAAGTTTTTTTCTCATTTTGATTCTTGTCTTGTACAAACATTTCTGGTCCAGTAAACATTTTGAGCTACAAGCCCTGGGGTCTTGTGGATTTTTCTTCTAAATTCACTGAGCCCTGAATTGTGTAATATTATTATTATGAAAATGTGTGCTCATGTTCTGAGCTATGGAAGTTTAACAAATAGCTGTAAAGAAGACAACAGCGTTTAGATCACACATTCAGATCTGAACATGCTCACGTTTCCTTTCTCCAACCGCAGATAAAAAGGTCACCAACGTAGCATGCGGCTCAGCCCACACAATCGCGTGGTCCACTAGCAAGCCAGTCAATGCCGGCAAGCTCCCCAAAGCCATCCCCATGGAGTACAATCTCCTGAGGGATGTGTCTATCCCAGTCATCCGTAACCGCTTGGTGCTTCTTCATCACTTCTCGGAGCTATTCTGTCCGTCCATTCCTATGTTTGATCTCCACTCTGATGATGAGGACAGCAAGGCGGGGGCGGGGAACTTGGTCGGGATCGATGCTCTCAGAGGTTTGCTGGTGTCGTCAGGGAAGGTGAGATTCCATCAAAATCCATCAGCCAGCATTGCTTTATCTTGTTGAATTACATCCAGTGATTGTTTTCCCTTCCATTCACCACTATGGACTTGTTATAATTCTACTTCAGATTCGAGCCTTGCTTGTGATTGGCTTTTCGGTCCCTACCTGGGTTTTGGGATTTTCCTCCAAACATCTAAAACTGAGATTTGACTAAACTATTATTTTTATTCCATGAATGTTTGAACCTCAGCATCTTCACATTTATGTCTCCAATTTAAATGTTCACTCACTCACTCTCACTCACTCAGTCGACCCAAGTTTTCGTGTTGCCGCATGTTTGAGTCGGGCTCGATGTCTGACACGCCACACAACTCTATCCTGCATACAATTTAAATGTTAGGAACATTTTATAGCCTAGTTTCACTGCTTCATATTATGGGATGTATCTTAAAGGGTTCTTATTATACTTGGAGATTTATAGTTTGTTTGTTTTTTTGTCACAATTTTAATTCCAGGAAGCTGCCTTCCGTAAAGTTGTCCAGGCCACCATGGTCCGTGACCGACAGCACGGCCCGGTTATTGAGCTCAACCGCATTCAAGTGAAGAGATCCCGCAGTAAAGGTGGCCTTGCCGGACCCGATGGGACCAAGTCTGTCTTTGGTCAGGCATGCTCTAAGCTCGGTCAGTTTGCATCCGAGAGCTTACTGCTGCCTCATCGAGTCTGGAAGGTCAAGTTTATTGGTGAGTTTTACCTCCAAAATGTTAGGCTTCAAAACTCTCTTCCTATATACCATATGGTTCATATATCACAAGCATTCAGGTTCGCTTAAATATTAACCCTTAAATATTTTTTTTTAAAGGAACGAGAGTGTTGTCTGATTCTCCAAGCTTTCAAGTAATCTAAATTAAAAACTCTTTGATTGTTCCATTTTTGTCTGTCAGGGGAGAGTGTAGACGACTGCGGAGGGGGCTACAGTGAATCTATAGCAGAGATGTGTGATGAACTACAGAACGGTTCCACCCCTCTGTTGGTTCTCACCCCCAATGGACGAGATGAAGCAGGCGCCAATCGGGACTGTTTCCTGCTGAACCCTGCGGCTAAGTCTACGACTCACCAGAACATGTTTAGATTCTTGGGTAAGTGTTCATCCATTGTTATCTTCCAGGAGGCGTAAATCCTCAAATCCTCAACCACTGTGAAATATGGTTACTTATATACCGCATTTACATCCTTGTCATTTGATTGGTGGAATAGGCGTCACATGTCATACTTTATTTTGCCATGTATTTACTGCCGCACGGTGTGATCCACTATTCAAACCATTGCATGGCCTTCGTGATACTCCTTGCGTTTTTTGTACTATTCACCCCGCATTTTCGTCCAATCCTTTTTTGCTGTTGTACGTGGCTAGACTGCACCTTGCGCATGCATTCTTATACACAGCAGTGCAACAAAACATCCTCGAGCCAGAACCAAATCTAGTACATCTTGTACATTTTGTTGATAGTTTTTACTTGGCATAACAAATATTTACTAGGATGATGTATACGGGAATGTTATTCTTCCTTTTTCAGTCTGATTTCCAAAATCAAAGAAATTGTACTTGATAAAATGTTCCTACTTTTTTCCAAGTACCAACTATCATGCCTGTATATAAAACAAATAATGAATATTGTCAATTCGTGCGATGGAGAGAATATTTTCATTCACTGAAATGTAACTTGGAATGTAACTTGGCTTCGCCTCGTTGAATGAAACATTCCATCTTTCTAATCATGAAAATAATCTCACCACTGCACTCATAAACATTCATTATTTCTTCGCTATTCACTCATATATTGGTATATATAATCGTCAACCATGGACTAACCAGTCTGTTTGTTCTCATTTGATGCTATGCTAGGTATATTGATAGGAATCGCTATCCGGACTGGAAGTCCACTCAGTCTGTCCCTGGCTGAGCCTGTCTGGAAGCAGCTAGCTGGGATGCCTCTGACTGTCACCGATCTGACGGAGGTAGACAAGGACTACATGCCAGGTAGGCTATCATTGTCATTCGACTGCCTAGGAGAGAAAAATGTTGTAACAAATCATTTATAATTGACACTTATAAAGTGCTGGTACCCAATAAATTTGACACTCATGGCGCATGACTGTTATTACCCTAGTCACTTGGTCATTTAGACCATCTCAGCTCCCTGGGGAGTATGCAGCCTGCGCTGCCAAGTATGTAACGCACCAAGCAGAAACAATTACAAGAACCATCTCTGCCCTCCACAGGTACCCATTTATTTTTGGTTGAAGAAAAGGAACCATAGTTAAATGTTTTGCTCAAGGACACAAGTGTCATGATCAGGGTTTGAATGTTTTAATTCCCTTGAAATGAAACCAATGTCAAATCTGCCCAAGGGAGACTGTTGGGACACTAGGTAGAAGCAGATTTAACAGGCCGATCTGGTGTTCACGGAATTGTACTATGTTCATAACTACAGTGGAATCAATGACAAACTATCAGGGCCCAATTTTAAGGAGGTACTTCCTGCAGAATTCTGCGCTTCTAGTGACCAGGGCCTATTTTCATAAAGCCTGTTGGCACAAAAACTTGCTCAGCACAGAAAAACTTTGCTTAGCAGAAACAGGTTACCTGCCAACATTCCATAAAGTTTACACTGTTGTGACTGGTACCCCACTCATTTTTTGCTAAGCAAAGAAATGTTCATAAACAGCTTTATGAAATTGGGCCCTGTATCTAGCTGTCAGCTCAGAGATCTGCGGTAAGTAGTGCCATGAAATTGGGAGCTGGTATTCCCGTTCCCGCCGCCACCTCAAATGTTCTCATTGTTGTATTTGGTTTTTGGGGTTTTTTTTTTTTCAGGATTGATTTGCATCCGTGACATGGAGCCTGAGGCCTTCTTATCCATGGACATGCCGTTCAGTACACCGAGCGCAACGGGTCTAGACGTCCCACTCAGCACCAAACACTCCCATATTACCCTGGAAAATAGAAACGAATACGTCAGGGCTGCCCTCAACTACAGGTGAGTCCCCCGAAAATTACATCAATTTTTTTGTTTGAAATATTTTGAACAGAAATTAATTTCTTTCGGCAGCTTGAGGTCAGACTGATTTTGTCAACAATGACCAGGGCCCAACTTCATAGAGCTGCATAAGCACCAACATTTGCATCGCACTAAGCAATTGTGTTTGCCAGAAAAAGTCTTTAAAATAAAGGATTAGAACTGCCTCTAGCCGTCGGGCTAGCTCAGTGGTCTAGAATGGCAGAGGTCGTGGGTTCAAATCCCATCCGCATAATATACATGTGAATTTTTTTCACAGGACTTGGGGAAAGTACTGAGTATACAGTGCTTAATACACGTCGGTGTAAGGGTAATAACCAGATAATGTAAGATGTCATTTTTGCCAACAACATTTATTGCGTTTCTTTGGCTGAGTTTATATGAGACATCATACTGTATTTTGAATAACGTGTGTTTTATTCTCTCGCTCATTTTTCAGGTTACATGAGTTTGATGAGCAGGTACAATGGGTACGAGAGGGTATGGCGAGGGTTATCCCTGTACCCCTCCTGTCCCTCTTCACTGGGTCTGAATTAGACACCATGGTAAGAACCACAACTTTTCTCCTTTACCTTGGCTATGCAGGGATAAGAAATGACAATTTTTTTTTATCTGAATCGAGACCTTTTTTACGACTGCTTGGGGGGGGGGGAATGTAGCTGTTATTTTCTCCAGATATGAAGAAATCATGGTCTTTGATCTACCTCTCTCAGAGATGCCAACATTTACGATTTAGGCGTAATTTGTACGATTTATTTATCAAATTACGACAATACGATCATCGCCTGGTTCTTTACGATTTTATAAATATCTAGTAATAAAACATTTAATGTACGTGTTGTGTCTTGAATCCTATTTATTTTCATAGCGCGTATCACTAAAATGTATTCGGTATCTGACTTTTTGTGCGAATTCAAGCGCATGAAACAGCGCATACGTAGGCCCTTTTCGAAACTACCGGTGAAAACAACGCGCCCACGGTAGAAGAGCCTAATTGGGCGTAATAAGTATTAGGCTGGTGTCCTCGATTTACACGTAGACAATATGTGTTAGAAGACTGGCAACCAGCCATGGTCAGTTGCTAACCAAATCGCCCCAGGTATACTGATGTTGATATTGGGGCGTTTGAGAAAACCGCGTGTAGTCTTGCTCGTCGTACTACACTGTTGATAAAATCATGTTTATTACGGTGCTCGTTGTTTACGCGTGCCAGGTAAAACCAATATAATAATACAATAGTTTGATTAGTTTTTCGCTTGTTGGAGTACAACGATGGATTCATTACAACATGATTTTATAGAGGATTACAACTTCGTAGTGAAATCTGCTCGCGGTCGCTGTGACTCGACATCAACATTGCACACAGCGCGCCGGAGCATACGACATCGTCAAAAAGCACAGAACATGTATGACACTGATGATCTCTGTTAAATGCTATATATATTGCCTGAGGGCAAATTACTCTTTTTGAATTTGAAATGTTGGCATCTCTGCTCTCTAGTGCTGGGGATACTGTACCCAGAAACTCCTGATACACATCTTAAGATCAATGTTTGATCTTTTTGAAATTTAGTCCCACTAGGGTTACCAATGGTCCTGGGGTTACCATCATTTCAACATATCTACTCAAATTTGGATCCTATTTAAGACATTTTTGTCAGTGACAACTCTCACCCCTGGTTTTGGCTATGGCTGTTTGGCTGTAGCCATAATGCTGAAGGATAAGCCTCTTCAGTGATCTGGCCTCTGGCCTTAGGCACTGCCGAAGCCGTCAATTGGGAAAAGGTCAATAATTCATTGTGTTAGTGCAAAAAACACTGTATCACCTAAAATAGCACTTACGTTACGCACTAGTTTGAAACTTTCAAAACGTTGTATCTCACTTGAAATAGCCCGGACGTACACACTAAACGAGTTTGTGCCGAGATACACTGTTTTTGCACAGAGCATTTTCGTGCAGAAAACAATGTTTTTGCAAAAACGAGATGCATTGTTTTTGCACTGACGAGAGGATCTGTCAGTTCCATATACACATATACACTTCGCGATAAATATAAATTAAATTAAATGTGCAGTCTGTCCTGTCCAATGTTTGTTCACCTGTTATAAAGCAAGGAGCTGCTTGCCTTGTATTATTTTCAATTATCTTCCAGGTTATGTTATTTTAATGATACTATTCTTTAATGGGAGCCAATTTTACAAAGCTTGTAAGCACACATTTCCCATCTACAAAGAGCAGCTCTTGGCATTGAATCATTCAATAAAGCACCACTGTTAAAACTTCATATATGGAATACTCGTTAACTGATACACATTTTTCTGCTATTGTGATAACACAAATTTCCTTAGCGGTAAACAGTATTATGAAATTGGCCAGTGGTTTATACTGTGTTCTTTGATTAGGGAAAAAGATATTCTTTTGGATTGAATAGCCCACATGCATGTCCCAATGCACATGGTTGGCACGCAAAGGATTCTGGTTTGAAACCCAAGTCCAAGCAAAACTGGCAACCATCATGGCGCGTTGGTTTTGAAGTTAAAACTCTCAAACCTGGCAGAGTAACATGTAAGCTACAGCATGGCGTTCATATTGGCAGCTTGATTTATTTTTTAACTGTACTAAGTTTCCCAAGATTCATCGCGGTATATTTTTGAGATGGCGCTTGTGCACATGGCCTATTGACCTCTGAATTATAATTTATTTAGACAAACCATAACTTTGTGTTTGACTCCTACCTACACCCCTTTCCCAGGTCTGCGGCAGCCCAGACATCCCTCTCCACCTCCTCAAGTCAGTAGCGACCTACAAGGGAATCGACACAGCAGCCCCCTTGGTGCAGTGGTTCTGGGAGGTGATGGAGGACTTCAGTAACACGGAGCGCTCCTTATTCCTCAGATTCGTCTGGGGCAGGACCCGTCTCCCCCGCACCATTGCAGACTTCAGAGGAAGGGACTTTGTTCTGCAGGTGGGTACAGTTTGGAACACCGGGTGGAAAAATGTATTGCTATTAAATTACTTGATCATTGTGCTGTTGGTAGCCTGAACAAGGCACCATTGATGCGTTTATTAACCACTGTATATCTGATGACGTGTATACATGCCATATTTTTCCGGACTGGCTTTCAGCGGACGGTTGATTACGAGCAGAACAACTTTGGAGACCTCAAATTTTTGCTGGCAGCCGGTCGGCTGATGGAAGTATTCCCCCAGCACTTTCCATTATGTAGCATATATAGGCATGCATCTACCATGCTACGCTTTGTTTTACCTGTACACTGATGGACACCAGGTGTTGGAAAACATGCCTTGTAATATCCCTTTTCTGGGAGCTATTGTGTAACCCCCAATTCCAGACTGTTGTCCTGTTGTATAAATGTGGCATGCAAGAATGGACAGGCTGCCACCATTGTTTATCTTTGCATTCGGCTCAATAAGAGTTGAGTCCGAGCGTTCCGAGATTACCAGCATTTACCATGGCGGATTATCGGTCATTTTGGATGTCAAAACTACGAGCCTGTGATTGGCAATCATATCAAATGAACCGCCTCCATCTTGAAAATCCAACAGGGAAAATATAGAAGCACATAAGCTTTCGGTTACAGAAGGATCGAGGCTGTGATCCTGACAGACTCCATGCATGAACTGTATGCGCATGTGTATGATCAGGCTGAGAAAATAAAATTAGCTGTTGCAAACTGCTTACCAACCAAAAGGACCTATGGTATAAATGCAAAAAATAGTTAAAAGGCTGACTTTTCGACCCTAGCAGAGTCTTTCTCGAACGGATCGTGCATGGACACAGGTTACCTGTGTCATGTATGGACTTGGGTGTGGTGCCACCGAGTATGATCCATATCGGACGGATGCCTGTCCACTATTAAATTTTGGAGCGTCACAGCAGTTTTAATACAATGAATGACGTGTGACGCGTGTTTCACCAATCAAATAACAAGGATCTTTTTATGTTGTATTTGAAACTCTGTATAGGGTTAAGCCTTAACCGCGTTATTCTATGCGTTATTTATGAGTCAACAAATTTTCCTTGAAAAGTTTTCAAATAATTAAACCAAAAAAACAATTCTGATATTTGACAGGTCCTTGACAAATACAGCCCACCGGATTACTTCCTTCCAGAGTCCTACACTTGCTTCTTCCTTCTCAAACTTCCCCGCTACTCCTGCCGAGAAATCCTCCGCGAGAAACTCAAGTACGCAATCTACTTCTGCAAGTCCATCGACACCGATGACTATGCGCGCATCGCACTGACAGGGGAACCAGCCGGAGGGGACACCAGTGATGATGACAGCGACGACGACGATGATGTGGACAGCACTGGTTTCGAGTCGGAATAAGTTCAGCGTAGTGATGAAGATAGTACATTGTGTTTTGAGCCTTAAATAACAACACCCATCTCGGTGGAGTTAGTAATGGTTGCAGTGATTGGATTGCTAGAATCAGTGTTAACAAGGCTGTATAAAGTAACATTTTTTATTTTGAACGATCTCTGGCTTGAAAAAAAATGGGACCAAAAACCCTTGCCACGTGATATTAATAGACTACTTTGCAAGTACTTGTTTCTGCACGCGTTATCTGTAAAATTGAGGTACATGCTGGACTAGATGATGACAAGACCAGCATGCACCTCTTTTTACGGCCAACTCGAGCGTAAAATGTAATTGCGAAGTAGTTCATGTTGGTTCATGGATAATTTCTGCCCAATGCCGTCAGGAAGTATCGGACATGATCTCTGGTGATTACATAAAAGAGAATAAATAAAGCACAAACCAATTTACAGCGAAGCTGAGGGTTTAAATTTAAATATTCATCGCCACTGCTGGTTGGGATTGAAATGTTTTTCAACCTTTTAACTAATCACTTTTAAGCGTAACATATTCACAAGTCTTGTCCGTGTGGAGCTTGTTTGGCTTTGGCTAGTCATAAATGCCATTAGAAGCGTCTGTGGATGTTGGCTGCAGCAGTGATATGCAAAGTGTGTACAGCGATCTAGCCAAAAACTTGAGCTCATTTGCATAAAGCAGACAATTTTGCTCATGCAAGTTTATTTAGAAAAAGCACCATTGCAACAGAAGTACCAGTTACAGCTTGTGAGAGTCATGGCAGTTTAGCTGGTAACCTGTGTCTGCTGAGTAATTTTTATACTGGGCTAACAAATTGTTTAACTTTGTGAAAATGGATATTTCGCTGTCTGTTTGTCTCTCTGTCTGTCTCTCTGTCTGTCTCTCTGTCTGTAAAAATATATGCATTGTAAAGAACAAAATACATGTAGAAGCTACAGCTTCAAGAAATGTTAGTCTTTGTTGTACTACATGCTCAAAAGCATGGTGTAGTTTTGGTAATTATTATCTGAAACGGTGCTTTCACTGAGGTCAAAGGAGGTACGTCATTGGATGACATGTGCATAGCATGTACACGTGGACTTGTTTTCATGTACGCCATGGTTAGGGTGGCCTCTATAAAGGGTATTATTTGCAAGACTGCAATATAACTCCAGGCTTGAAAAAACTGTTTGAAAATGACCAATAGTCTATTGCTTAACAATAGGCTTTTCATTCCTGACATCAAGAATATGAGTGACTCTTCCGAGACTTACCATGTGCAATTCCATTGGTTCCCGAGAACCAATGATGTACCTCCACTTGAGTGCTGTGACTGTTATAACCCAAGATAATGCGAAGACGTTAAACAACGAAGGTTTTATAAGTAAGCTCCTGTAATATTTAATGTTGTGATGATTTTTCAAGAAAGAAAAAAAAGTTTTAATGTTGAATAGCTCCATGTAGATTTATCTATCAAAATTAAGCTGAAGTGCATGTTGAATTTTTTCAAAAAAAATAAGATGCACTAATTATGACAAATATTGTTCTCTTTTTTTTCTTTAAAACTGACGATTTCTAAAGCTGAACAGAAATATATTTGTGAATTTGTGCAATCATTTATTTATAACTGGCTGTAAATATTAATTGACTTATCATTCCAGTTGTTCATGACACTAACTCATCGTTTGTATAAGTAGTGACTATTAAGTAAGGGCCAGACCAGAAAAAACACTATATTTCCAGATTTCAGTGGCACCACTAAAATCTAGAAACAGAACATTGAGAATCATTAGCACTACTTTGTCCTTGTTAGCCTTTCACTCTCATATAAATACTTCAGTAGCACTTCTTTATTTCTTGGATTTCAAGTTGGTTGTGATAACAACTGGTTGTCAAAAGCACTCCACAGCAATGCTCAAAATAGAAGCTAAATACCCGGATCTCAAACAAATATAGAGCAACATGAGCTTTTTACAAACGTTTTTGTAAGGGTCTTTTGTCTTTAGAAAAACAAATTGTATAAATTATTACTTATTTAGCATGATATTTAGTAAGCATTTTTTATATGAGCTGTGTAATGTTTCATGTAAAACTTCAACCAGTTGATGATCTTGATCTGTGTCTGTAATCTGAAACAAGACTGCTAGTGCAGTTAAAATGGAAGAATGGTGTACGTTTTATTTCATTTAGGTTTTAGTTACTGATGTATTTTTGGGCTTTTATTTTTGTTTTGTAGGAAGAAAGTATTAAAACAATCTGTAAAAAGCCAAAGTGTAACAGCAGCTGAGTATTAATGCAGAGAAAGGACTTAGTTTTTTTTGCAAATTGCTTGTCTGGAAAATTATTGAAAAATGCAAAAGGCTGCCATTTCTAGTGAGGTCAATTAGGAGTTTGGGGTGTTGTTTTTTAAAAAGGGATTAATTATTGAGTACCTCATGAAAAAGTATATGCTATTGGGGTTATAAGGTTTTTTTAAGATGCGGGAATAAGATGCCAATGGCAGCCAGGTTAAAGTTTGATAAGGTGTTTTTTTACAGGCTTGTTAAATTCAAATAAATAGAAAAAAAGCCTTATGAAATGTATAATTGTTAAAATGTGGTAAATTAACTTGGCCATTTTTCTTTTTTATGGTCAGGCTGCATACAGAGAAGCTGTTTGTATTATTGTGTGTATAATCCACTGTTATAAAAAACAACATTATTTGTGAATTGCAAGAAAATATGCAGAGCATAAAGTGTGCACATTAAAAATGTAAATGTGAGAAACTAAAAAAAAAATGATATCATAGTTCATCATTTTAATGTCTACAGTTTGTTTGGAAAGTCTGATCAGGTCGTCTACTTTTTATTGTTTGTTTGTTTGTTTGTTTGTTTTGTTTGTTTGTTTGTTTAGATGACCTTCCCAACCAAGGGAACTCAGCAAAGCTCCCACAAGGGGATGTAAACTCAAAGCGGGCAAGTACAGCCAAACTCTCTCTTTCAAAGATGGTGTAACGTCTATGAATGATTGTGAATTGCACAAATCATTAAATTGTAATTCAGTAACTAGACGACAATAGGCCTACTAATTCTAGTCGTTGTTAAATCAGTTAGCTTGCCGGATTCGAACCCACAACCTTGTGATTGCAAATCCTCCACTTGACCATGGTGATATTGTTTAAATTGTGGTTTCGATTTTCTCAAATCTTTTCCTTGTATCTTTGCATTATATCAAATTAGGGTAAGCATAATTTTATTGCTCTGTGAAATTGGGCCACTCACGAATGAGGTTTCCTAGGTTTTTGGCCATGCACGGGGACCCACTCAAAAAAGGTTCCAAGACCTCCTTGTTCCAATGGAAATAATAAAACTCAGTAACTTTTCCCGGGGTCCCCTGAGTGCTTCTAGAAAATCCACGGGCCTGGTGCCCTGTCTCTTGTAGTTGTGAATAAGCTGTTGCGTGGTACAGCGCCAGACTTAAAGAGCGCACGTGTGACGGCCGTAGTTCAAGGAAAGAGACCCTCTAGCTGCTGAAAAAATGTAGTTCACTTTTGTGTATGGTCGGTGTGTTGTGTGTGTAGCGTTAATTTCAACATCACTTGCTCGCTCAGTCAAAGCGTGACTGCCTGGATTACATTGGCAGAAGCAGACGATAATTTTTGTTGTGAAAGAAAGTGCAGCAAGAATTCCTGAAAACATGGATAAGGCAAGTTTGGAACAACTGGAGGCCTTCGTTCAGCTATGTCAGGCTAACCCTGCCGTATTGTACTCGCCGAAGTTGGCTTTCTACAAAGAGTGGTTGGAAAGGTGGTTGTTGTTTTTTTGTTGTCATATATATTGAATCTATTTCGTGATAAAAACTCTTACACCCCCAGAAATCACAAGATTATAATTGAAAGATTAAATTGTGGTGGGTAATTAAATTTTAGGGTCGAGGAGTATTACTGTTACTGTTATAGTGTTGGGGTGTTGAGAATGGGGGGGTAAATTTGGGTGACCAAAAATAGCATACAAAAAAAATACCTTGAAATTGAAATTACTGATTATAAAATATGCCCCTAGGGCTAGACCCAGTATACAGTATGACTGGGCCTATCCTGGGGGAAGTGAGTAAGTTAACCCTTCCAAATTCCATTGTAGTAACTAACATTAGTGGTACTAACTACTAATAATTGGTGTAGCAAAAATACTCTAACTAGATTACTGCTGATTTTTTTGCCCTGTACATGAAGCATGGAGGTGAAGTGAGTAGGCCTACTACGGTTGTAACAAAGGGCCAAGAATTTAAGAAAAATTTGTTTGCTGTGTAACTAGCACATGCTGCGATATCATAGCTCTTGGTCAAGTCCCTTTTACTGACTAATTTAATTGCGAGGGGGAAAAACAGTTCAAAAAAATTGCCAAATTTAATCAAAAATTGTATGTTTTAGTTGGGAAAATTGAAGGTTACAATTATCGCAACTATTGATCACACATTCAGGATATAAAAATTCAAATGTATGCCTTCCAAACAAGCATTTGAAGGACCTCCAGGATATCGTTGCAAATTCTCCATTAAATTACACAAAAAGGGATTCTTTGTTTTTCTTAATTACAAATTATGTAAATGTACTTTGTGGTAGAGATTTACTAAATCATTTAGGCATAAAAAGCCCATGATTAGTGAAAGACTTTGTCATCCTTTGTCGGAGTTGCAATAATCCTAAGCAGGGTAAATGCCCAGTGCCAAAGCTGGCATAACCAATTCACTTCAAGATGCATCAGAATCCTCTGTTGCATTTTATGCATTTTTGATGCATGTGATAATCGTGTAACATGGCACAAAGCTTTGTGCACAGCTGTGCAAGCATACACAACTTGTGCGTTTTAATGATGTCAAATGGATGGTCAACTCAATGGCAAGTCCCAAAGCCCTGAGGTCTTTATTTAGGTTAATCCAGCCATCGCAAACAGGAGCAGTCCCTTGTTTGGGGCCAGTTGGGGGTAGGCTTCTTCAGCAGAAGAGCAGTCTCCATCGACGGGGTCCGGTCTATCAACATGCCCGAACAAGCAAAGACATGAAGCATGTTACATGAGATTCGAGATGGGATGTTGATTTTGTGAGATGACGAAGGTCTTTGTTACTCACAAAGCTCTGCCAGTAATATCCTCAATATGGAGGCAGGCCTTTGTGTCCAAAGGTATTCAGCTTTCGTTCTAACTTGATGGAGAGGGTCTGTGTCTATGGAAAATAAAAAGTTCAATTTAGACCCAAAACTTTCTTAATACAGTCACATATTTTAGGGGGGAAACTCACTTATTTTGTTTTAAACTTTCAGCATCGGTGCCAAACTCCCCCCTGCTCCCGAGCCACAAGCTGGTCCAACAGGAGATGGACCTCAGGTGAGTTTGTAACTAAAAAGCTGAAATTCTGTTACAAATTTGTTATTGTTAACACTCTGAACATAATGACATGCATTGTAAACTTTCTGCCCATTTTTATTGATATTTATTTATTTGATCAAAAATTTACTTTGATTTAGTCACAATTCAACATTTTGGACAATATAACTTTTGGAATGATTGACACCATGTATTGTTGATTTTGAAATTTAAAAAAAGCCATTTTGGGCAATTTTTGTGTGTTCTAAATTCTATTCCAAATATAGACCGATAACTTATCATATTAATCATTGGTACTTTTACCAATAAAAATAACAACACCACAATAATCATGATTATAAGAAATCTTCCGTTTTTGTGCAGGATGCTGCTGGCGAGTCAAAACCTGAACCAGAAGCGGAACCTGAGATGGATCAGGAACCAGAACCAGAACCAAAACCAGAACCAGAACCAACTAGTAGTGAGGAGAGTGACATTGGTAATTATTTAACCATAACCTTTTGATATCTAACTGCATCATTTGTGTGATTCTGTTGGACTGAGGACTGCACCAGTAAACTAATTATGCTTGCATAGAATCAGTGCCCAATTTCATGGCACTGCTTTACCACAGAATTTGCGCTTAAGCCCATAGAATCATGGGCTTTACAAGGCGCCGTAGAGCAGATTTCTTGGGTAAGCGGCGCCATAATCAGAGTCCAACTAAAGTTGAGTCACCATAAGGTGTTGGATTTTGTTAGGAGGGATCATAGTGACTTATGAATCACTCGAAGGAGTTGGTTGGAGTTAAAGAAGGGCTCCAAAGTCAAATTCAGTTTTGTAATCATCTCATTTTCAATAAGAGTCTTAATGAAAATGGGGGGAAAATTATGAGTTGGGGGAAACCGTTAAAAGGGTGTCAAATGACACTGTGTTTGATACCCCTTCATGTGCATTTTTTGTCAACAGCCAAAAACATTCGGTGTCATCACAATTTAAATATATGGTTTGTAGGCCCTATGCTTTTTTTGTACATAAAATGTTCAGTTCAGTTCCTGAATGTTGATGATATTTGAACCTTTGACTGGCACAAAAAAGTCCTCTTTGTATTGTACATGTACATACCCATTTGTTTTTTATGTTTGACGACGTTGCGTTTCAAATTTCCCCTATGAAAGAGTATCAGATAACATGACATTGGACACCACTTTAACGTGAGGTTAGAGACTTGCAAATTTTCACAGACTTTCAGGGAGACTTTATATTGGAAAATGATTGTATCAAAAAATTGAACATGACCTTGGAGCCTTGAAAGGCAAGTTAAATTGATATGTAATCCCAAAGTGATTTATTTGATTTTATTCACACAGGAATATTATTTTACTCAAATCATTCATGATTAATGTTGGCATGAAATCATTCACGTTGATGATTGACATGTACCATAGTTCATTCAGAATCTTTTTAAACACAGTATTAATGGCCATATATTTTGTACTGTCTTGCTTTCAAACAAGTTATACATGTATTTGGTATATGATTCCTTGGATCATTTGTATTTATGATTGATCTCAAACCATATGGTGATCAAGATTTACTCCAATTCATACGTGATTGAAGCTTTAGAGTAAAATAAGGTCGTATCTGAATTGGAGGCTACAGCTACGGCTCTGACTGTTACTAAGAGTGTTGATAAGGACAAACTATACTTCAACGCATGGTAACGCGGAAATGGCTATAGCCGTAGCTGTAGCCGCCAACTTGTACACAGCCTCATATTCGATATATTCCTGTGTCACCCATCAGCAATGTGATTGTGTGTGGCTACTTAATTGCTTGGCCCTTTGCGAAACCAGGGCTTTGGCTTGGATTCTGCCTTTGGCTCCATTTTCCGGTTTGAAGCTCTATATCGAAAGCCCACGTTTTCAAAAAAACTTTAAAAGCCTAAGCCAGAGCCTAAGCCATTGGTTTCACAAAGGGCCAAGGAACTGAGTTTACATACACAATTACAATGCTGATGTGCGACACAGGAATTTTAATCAACTCTAAAGCTTCATTCAACAATTTACACCATGACGACAAACCTGCATCACACTGTCTTTGACTCTCTCCCCATCACAGAACTGGACATGGAGGGTGTGATCGAGGGGGACAATGACGAACCTCAGCACATGGGTGATGACTCACTGGAGGTGACTGAGGAGATGCAAGATGAGGCTACTGCTAAGAGGTCTGAGGCTATGGCAGCCGTCTCTGAGGGTAACCTTGAAGAGGCTATGAAGTTGTTCACCGAGGCGATCGAGAAGAATCCACACTCTGCGTTGCTGTACGCAAAGAGAGCAAGGTAGAGAAATTGTACCTACCCCTTAGACTTGAGTCATCTATACCCTCAGTCTCCCCACCCCCAAGTCTCCCTCTCCTTTCTCCCTGTCCTTGTTATACCTACTCACACATTTCGTGAGCACACATTCTTCACCCACTCCCAGTAGGATCCTGTTCTGGTTACCACCCTCAAGCAATCAATGATTGAAGTTTCTTGCAACATGTAAGTGTACTTGTGTCACAGGACAAGACACTTGTTTCTCATCACCCAGGGGTAAACGGGTGTCTGTGAGGGTAGATGTTGTTGATGTGAATGATTTGCATCCTTTGTGCCAATTTGGTTGTCGGTGCTGCTTACTCCAAAGGAGCTGAGGTGCTTTTCAGGAATGTTTAGGGCCCGATGACTGCTTGCCTTGTCAATTGCATATATATCAATTATATGATTATTATTATTTTAACATGAACTTGAACCAGTTCCATTATGACAAAATAAATTCAGCCAATCCTTGTCATTTGCACCCTGCCACTTCAGTGTGTTCATCAAACTGCAGAAGCCCAACGCAGCAATCCGAGACAGCGACAAGGCCATCAAGCTGAACGCGGACTCGGCCCAGGGGTACAAGTGGAAGGGTATCGGGCATCGGTTGCTCGGCCAGTGGGAACAAGCGGCCAAGAATCTTCAAAACGCTTGCAAGCTTGACTTTGATGAGGTGGCGTATAGCATGCTGAAGGAGGTGGAGCCAAGGGTAAGTGTAATGCCATTGTTTATGTCAAGTGTATTTTTTTGCATTCTAAGGATGTGAGAGAACTAGAGATTTCAATAAGTAGAGCAGGCTTGGTACTGCATTCTTGTAAAGGCAAGGCAGTTTCTCCTTCTTGTAAAGGACAAGGCAATTTTTCATTGGTAAAAGGCGCCTCAATGAGAGAAATGTATATTTCCATTGGGACATTTCAAAGGGCACCAAGGCAATGACCAGGGGCAATTGCCTCTTTCGCCTTGATGAAGTGTCAGACCTGACAGAGATGAAACTCAATTCGGGCAATCTTGACATGCTTGGTGGGGTTTGGTCTTAATTGGGGTGTGAGGTTTGCACGGATTAAAATGGAAGGCATAGGTGGCTAGTGCATGAAGTGATCTCCTCTCACCATTGGTTTCCTGGTTCAATTCCGGGCTGAGGCCATATGTGAGTAGAGGACTCCGGGCCCTCTGGTTCTCCTCCCACCAGAAAAGTCAAACCCTTTTGATCTCTGGCTGTGCTCCGTGGTCATATATGGGTGGATGTGGCAGGCTGCCAGGAGCCCTTTCATGGCTGCTGCATGAACATTTTGATGCCACGTCCTTCGCAGTTCAGCTTCTCAGATGCCAATAAGTATGATTAGCCTCCCAAATTACATCATTACTAAAAGGCTATGTTTAAGGTGGAACAGGTCATAGGTCATAGGTCATACTATCCCCTCTTCCCCCCCCCCCCCAAATGTCCTTGTAAAACAACACATTGTCAAGTTTTTCTACAATCTACTTTTTGTTCTTTTTATCTTTGAGCCTTCCTCGATGTTGGCCTTCTGTAGTATTATTCCTTCTATGATGGATGGTGCTTTTGGGGTTTTTCAACTCCACAATTTATTATTTTGTTTATTGGAAAATATCATAAGGCCTAAACAAACAAAAATTGTTTCCTGTAACATGACTGTATGAGTCTGAATCTGAATAATAGTCGGCAAAGCATTCTAATGGAAACATCACACCAACTTATTTAAAGAATACAATGAAGAGATTTCAGTTTTAGGCATGGGAGGAAAACCCCAAATACGGAAAACCCTGCAGTCAGGTAGGGACTGAAAACCCAATACACATGCAAGGCTTCAGTCTAAGAATCTAACCAGAGGTGAAAGGCTATGAAGAAACCATCGAGCCAACATGATCTGACATAAAACTTGAATCAGTAATCAGTAATTTGAGAGGTTTCTTGACCAACTGCATGTTTCCCTGCACTAGAGTTAAAGACTTAACAAAAAATGTTTTGTCAAATCTGACTGCATAAACATTGTTAGAAACTCATCATATCCCCATCCCACTTACTGTTCGTTCACTTTATTTTTTGAATAATAAACCACAAGGGAAACTGACTGGGTAAATTTTTTTAAATGATTTTGGGTTGAACAAAGAAAAATTGACTAGAGCGGGATTTGAACCAACGACCTCCGGTTTAACGTGCCGGCGCTCTACCAACTGAGCTATCTAGCCCTATGTTGGCGGTTTCCCTATTTTGTCAATATCTTTGTTCGGGGGGTGCCAGTCAGAAGCCATTCAACCGCAAACTGCCGTGTAGACAGGGATCACACCCAAGTATACGATACAACCTGGGAAGCGGCAGCCAGGGGATCACCTTAAGGGGATGCGACTTTTTGTATCAGATATCTGATGTTCAACCCAAAATCATTTATTTTTTGGTGTGCAAAACAAGTTCCAAAAACAAATTTCTTTTCCTACCAACCTACCCTCTTTTTACAGTATGTTATACGAAACATTAGGTCTTATCAAGATAAGGGAAATATTTGTGAACTTTTGTAAATATTGGAATGTAATCATTGTCAAACCACACTTCATGCAAGGTAATTTTCTTCTGTTCAATGCTTTTCAGCAATTTTTTATTTTATTCAAGTACTGAACTTCACAATTGCAACATCCAAAATTTCATGCATCAAATGAAATATTTAAATACAATCAACAGGATATCTGCAGGAATATTAAATACCAAAGCAGTGTTTCATGTTAAACCCTTCCCCAACCCTTCGAAATCCAACTGCATGTTTGTTTGGTTTTATTGGACTGAGGACTGCAGTAGTAAGCAAGCTCTGTTTGTGCTTAATGGGATCAGTCATACCACCATTATCAGAGTCCAAATGTTTGGGTGTTGAGTTACTGAACATGCTGAATGATGCTGGACTGAGGACTGCACTAGGATGCTGATTATGCTTTACATGGTATCAGGCATACCAACAATCAGAGTCCAGAAGTTTGGATGTTGAGCTACCGTGTTTGATTTTGATTTAACATAACATAACATAACAATTAAAATTAATAAGTGCCTTGAACTTCAACCTCTTCCTGCACCTAATCAAGCTACTCAAAAGATCTTCATAAACAATCACATGTCCCCAATACAGAAGCGGCCATGTCAAAAGTTTCTCAGGTGGAGGTGTAGGCTCCTAAAAGAGCCAGTTGGTTGTAATCAACGTTTCAACTTGTCAACTCGCCATTGTCAGAAGACGGCAAGCCTTGCAGGCACTCAAGCATTGGGTTTTTTTTCTTTTTCTTAACGAATGAAAGCAGAGCAGTAGGACCGGACAGGTCCTCACAAGTTCAAATACACACCAGATTTACATGCTCTATCTGAGCCTCAGGGTGTCAATACCATCCAGAATATTTGTCAAGGAATGTAGGATAAGATAGAACCTTTTTGTATTAATTAATAAATAATGTAAGAAATGCAATTTTTTTTTTTTTTTAACTGTATCGTCAAATTCATCATAAAGGCTTCAAAATAATTAGTAGCACATTTTAGTTTGGTATTAAAGCTTTTTATTGTACAAATTCACCACAAAATACAATTATCTTCTATGGGTAGAAGAATGGAAATGCATTCTGAATCTTGAGAACAGTTACAAAATACAATAGTTTGAGGAGGTTTGGAATTATCTTCTATGGGTAGAAGAATGGAAATGCATTCTGAATCTTGAGAACAGTTACAAAATACAATAGTTTGAGGAGGTTTGGAATTATCTTCTATGGGTAGAAGAATGGAAATGCATTCTGAATCTTGAGAACAGTTACAAAATACAATAGTTTGAGGAGGTTTGGAATTATCTTCTATGGGTAGAAGAATGGAAATGCATTCTGAAGAGAATAACAGTTTCAATCATCAATATTTCACTCAGTATGATTTAACCATTTGGAAATTTTTGTGAGTTGTCACACCAGCCCGTGTTTGGCTAACTCTATGAATTCTATTTCCATGTTTCTACATGTACATGTACCACAGTCCTCATGACATTGGCAGTATTATTGAGATATTCCCAAACCAACAATTGTGATGCGTCGTGTCAAAATCAGCCACTTCTTCTTAATGGTGAATAGCAAATAGCAAAATGGAATTTTGTATTGCACAATGACCCCTCGAAAAAAGAAACATTATGAGCATGAATTCCAGTACCTTCTGTCCCTCTTTGCACGGGTGAAACAAAGCATAGCACTGTATGTTCATGCCTGTGCATGCTACACAATGTAAATGTCTTGGTGTATGTTAGCTGTCCAACTGACTGTTAACACAATTGAGGTCACTCCAAAGTCGTTCTGGGCATTAACAAATTTCCAATGTAGGCCAGTCCACACAAAATTGGTGAGTCAGTATAGACCTTATGCATTGACGTCACCAAGCCGCCATCTTAGAGGTAAACTGATGATGAAACAATGGAAACGCGCTGATTTGTACGCGCGGCGCACAGGACTGGCCAATGAACATCTTCCTTTTGACCTCTAGGCGAGGGCGCCCTACTCAAATGACGTCATATGCATAAGGTCTATTGTATGTTGAGAAAAACATACAGACCCCATTCAGGTGTTATTTGAAATATGTTCTTCTCGTCTAATACACCGATCCATTAAGCCACGCCCATTTCTCATTGACCAATCACAGCCGCGAAATCTGATCACCATTTGAGCCGTTTGGTGATCTTTGCACTAATGGTGATCGGGTTTCGCGGCTGTGATTGCTCAACTCGTAAGGAGGCGGGGCTTAATGGATCGATCTATTGATGAGCAAAATAAACCCAATTTTGAGTTTCGGCAAGAAGTGTCTGGTTTTTTGCATGGAGCATCACAATTATCCAAGGCATTCATTTTTTTAAGTTAACTAAACTGAGTTTTCTTTTGAGAAAAACTCTACCACTAACAAAGTTTTTTTCTTCTCTAATATTGGCTTAGCCTACCATTTTCACACACATAATTATTTCTTTAATATTTCAAGCTATATTGCACATCAAAAGGGTGACACAAATTTTTAGTTTGAAATGATTCAGTTTTTTAGGATGGGTTGGTTTTAAGTTTGGGTAAGTGATTAAAAAATACTTAATCACTTTTATTTAGAGATGTGTGTAATAAAAAAAAGACACTCAAGAGAAATCGCTGCATAGATACTCAATTGACAAGTTTAAACTTCTGTGAGCATATTGCGGATTTTCTTGTAGGTGGAAATATCCAAAAATGAGTTGAACAACAATGATAATATTTAAAATAAAGCCTCAATTGAAAATTTGATAAATTAAGGTTATTGTATTGATATGGAACCAATTACTTTCCTGCAAATTTTCTTCGGAAAAAGAAAGCACTGACTCCATAGGACTAGGTGACTGATCACATTCAACGATCACATGCATCACAACTTATTTTACGGTTTTGCATACAAGTTTTTCTTGGGCTTGTTGCATCTTCCCCCTGCGCTACACTCGCCACTTAAACCTGAAGCCTTCTGGATTTCTGCAAGTAGCTTGGGTAGATCGGTAGAAATTGCCTTCTCAATGTTTTCCATCAAGCAGCCTGAGAAGTAACCACACTGGGACGCTAAGGGGCTGAAAGTATTGATAGGATTAATGGCAAAGAAGTTCTTAAACTCATCCGGATTAGGGAGGTCATATTTACTTATATTGGCCCTAGCCAGGACGGTCTTAAATATGTTATATTTCCCCGGTTTCTGGACAATGTCACGCATTGTATCCTCAGGATTGCCTATGAGAGCCATGGGTTTGTTGCGGTTGAACTTCTGAAGGTATTCGTTGACGATAAAAGCGTGAGTGCGGACTGTCTTGGCACGTCGGCGCAATGTCCCTATCTTGTTATGCAGTTGATTTTCTATCATGTTGTTGAGATCCATCAGTAGTGACTTCTCTTCTTCAAGGAAGAGATCTTGGTAGGTGCTTGGCTGAAACTTCTTATCCCAAAATGAACCCATGTAAACCCTTGGGGGTTCCGTAACGTTTATGAGAGGGGCAAGGTTCCAAAAGAGGGCGCCATACACTCGCATCAGCTCGTTTGGTGCGATGGTGTCGGCTTTATTTAAGATTATCCGAATCTGCGATTCTCGTCCTTTCAATCGCTTGAATGTCGATTCCAGCTCGGTGCCGACATCCAGCTTCGTCGGGTCAAAGACAACAAAGATCAAGTCGGCGCGGTCCATGAACCAATCACAGACCTCGTTGAAGGGGTAGCCTCGCTCTTGTTGTTTGCGGTTCTCAATGATTCCAGGTGTGTCGACCAGCGTCACCTTCTGAAGCATCTTGTGTGGATACTCGACACCAGAGAAACGCTCCATGAATACATTACCAAACATCTCCAGGCTGCCAAAGGATCTCTTTCCATCTGTCGCCAGGACAAGTCCTTCCACTGTTCGGTACTGCTGACCATGCATCACAATAGTGAAGTCAGTTGTAACTGGCTCTGCTCCTAAAATGTTAACAAATTTAAAACCAAATCAGCAGTCAATTTAACTATAGCTGTAAGTATTGTTGAAAGCTCAACAAACCTTAGAGGAAATGTTAACAAATTTAACACCAAATCAGCAGTCAATTTAACTATTGGTTAAACATTGATGAAAGTTCCAAAAACATCAGAGTAAATTTAGCAAATCTGCTTTCGACAAAAGAGCCAATGAAAGAACACAAACAATCTTAAATTTATGGAGATTGCACTATCTGATTTGTTTGATATGTCGAAGGGGGCATATCTCAAAATTTGTTCACCTGTTAATTCTATAAAGATCTCAAGATTGAATTTATGTGGAAATCATAAAACAAAATGTAAAATTTCCCATATGACCAGTGTAGTGGCTTGCCTGCCAGGTAGGTCCTGGAATGTCCAAGGCGGCAAGGCCTCTCTTTTTGTAGACAAATGGTACAAGGCCTCTATGAGAAAATACTGCTCAGCGATTTCTTATTAGCAATTTTTTTTTTTCTGTGCTAAGCAAGTTTTTGTGCTTTCAGGCTTTATTTCCCAACAAAAATAATCACCAAAAACAAAATCACATTGATGCACGGTAAACAAAAATTGAAACAATATTCCTAAAAAAGGGAATAAGCTGTCGCAAACTTTGCCAAATTTTGTATTGGCTCTGCTCACCGCAAAATTCTGAGCTTATAATGCTAAGCTTATAATGCTAAGCTTAATCAATGTGACAGTGCAACTCTTTAATAGAACTAAACAGAACCATTATATTTCTTTAGATGAGTCTGGAGTTGTTGGGTTCCAGAAAAGATAATACAAATTATTTATACCTGTTGGTAGCTTTTGCTCATCTTCCAATCCGACCAAGTAATTAATCATTGTTGATTTACCAGAACTCCAAGGGCCGAGGAATAGAACCATCGGCTTGGCTTCCAGCTCTCCGTCTGAAAATAATTTCCCAACAAAAATAATCACCAAAAACAAAATCACATTGATGCACGGTAAACAAAAATTGAAACAATATTCCTAAAAAAAAGGGAATAAGCTGTCGCAAACTTTGCCAAATTTTGTATTGGCTCTGCTCACCGCAAAATTCTGAGCTGAAATCAATGACCACACATAGAATTGTGTGCTTCACAATTATTATTAATAACCAAAGTACCTGACAGTGTTGAGTCCCCCATATCCTGGAACTTATACGCCTCTGCCATCGGCTCAATCGCTTTATGATAAATCTGTTTCATCTTCTCGATGCTGTCCTTCACAAAATCCCCATCTAGAAGAATCCCCTCCCTGTCTAGATTTAAAATATTAAAGATGTGGTCACGGTCTCGACTGAGGGCCTCTGTTGCGATGCTAGCTCCGTCAGTGGGGGCCGTATCAGCCGGCATTGGATGCTTTTCCGGTTGAGGTTGGGGTGCTTTTTGGGGCGTGGCAGAGTTCTTAGATGCATCTGTAACAGTTAAGAGAGGAAATTTTGTCTGGTGAACACTTGTTTTTGGAGTCTGTACACCAATGTAGTGCCTTTTTTCTGGAGTTATTTGAGCAGGATTACTGCTGTTTCTGATGCAGCGTATTTTTGACAAAGTGCACTCCTGCTCACTTAGACACGGTTCTATGCGCCATCTTGTTCAAGATGCAGATTTAATTTGTTTGAATGCCTATTGCCCTCAGCGACTCGGCACTCCAACTTCATGCATTTATCTAGAAGGTACTTGGAAGTTTGAGCACTAAGTCGCAGACGGCAACACTTGTCTGAAGTAAACAAATCTTCCCCTTGAACATTTGTGCATATAACTATAAAGGTGCTGATTAGTAGTTCATTATGCTATCTGTCTAAAGTAATTTTAAAATATACATGCACTTTTACTAACGACATACAGTACATAACAAAATTCAAATTGCACAAATAAAACCTCCACCCTAGACAGGCTGATTGTGTGTTATGTACTCAGCGGTTGGGTTGGCCTAGTGGCCTTGCCTTCCACCTCTGGGACCCTGGTTCAAATCCTGCCATGATAATTATAGTGATAAGTTTGCTTTTCTGAGAATCTTTGGCTTCACAACCAGAATTAATAAATGAATAAATATGTATTCTATTAATAACAGCAGTCAAAAGTGCAGATAACCAATTTGGTACACTGTTGTGTAGCCTATGCTATTAGGGCCTGTATATACTGTTTATACAGTGTAGCCCTGTGGTATTCTATTTCTAACATCCACATTTGAGTGCAAACTACAATTAGATTATCTCACCATTGCAGTCAACTGCTACAAAAAGAACCATGCAGATTAGTATTACCCCTACCAAGGCACATTTTGGTCGAAAGCTGAAAGCTTGTTTCATGCCATTTTCCTCTTCCTTGGTCTGGCCATTGTGAGCAACGGAAAAGCATTCTCTGTCAATGTATGCAGCCATATTGAAAATGACCCCCCAAGCTACTGGAAAAAGCCGGTTTCGGTGCAGTTAGTTGGGATCATCTCAGATTCTAGTTTGATTAACCAATTTAGTTGGACTCAACATCTTTGTATGACTTCGAAATTTCTATTTTATATTCAGAATTTTATTCCTGTTTTCTTTATTGTTTGCATGAAGATTTCCTTTTTCCTTTTATTAATATTTATCTAAACTATGTTTCACAATTAGGCAAAAGCAATCGCCGAACACAAACGCAAGTATGAGAGGAAACGCGAAGAAAAAGAGCTCAAGGAAAAAATTGATCGAATCAAGAAAGCCAAAGCAGCTCAGGAAAAAGCCAGAAAGGTAAGACAAATTAATAGAACAATTACTTGATTAATCCCTTAGAGACCACACACGGCTTAATGTACCAAAAATGCAAACAGCTGCAAGACTTCAGCTGCTTATACACAACCAAAAAGATCAAAGTAAGGGTCATGACCATAATCGATATTTACTAATATTTCCATGTTAAAGGGTGTGTACAACATTGGTATTTTTGTCAAAGACCAATATCCACAATTGGTGTGACCCAACATATACATGAAATACCAAACCTGTGAAAGTTTCAGCTTTATTGGTCTTCGGAGTCATGAGAAAACAGTGAAAAACCCCATTATATGTTTTCACTGTTTTCAAACATCTGAGTTTATCACCAGTGATAAAGATTAATTGTTTTACTCATTTCTTAAAAGCTATAACATTTCCAGCAAAACTATTTCAAGGGAAGTTTTCCACCATGACCATCTTAATACCATGTAAATCTATGTGCAAATCTATGAGATTAATATTTTCAATCTTACCAATGTTGTACACACCCTTTAACATAGGATCTGTATTTCTAAAACAAAACCGAATTTCTGTTCCATGATTTTTTTTTTCCCCTGGAACTTTTAACTCTTACAGTGCCAAGGTCTATTTTATGTATTCTGAAAGTGCCATTATCAGACATGTCTGATCTATTTTTTGTACTTAAAAAGTGTCGTCAATCGTAGGCCTACATGTACGACCAATAATGTATGCTATCACAAAACGCAACAGCAGGATGCACTTTGTTTGGTGAGAAAGACTCTTTTTTTTTCCAATACAGAATCTTGAAAAAGCTGGGCATTGTAGGTTCAAAACCTTAGCAGGCACTGAAAGAGTTAAAAGAAAAAAGTGGTAAAAAAATAACAACACTCATGTCTGGGCATATGATGATGATTATATACAGAAATGAACAGTCTCTGTAGGGTTAATGGTGTCATGATTGCACTTGAGCAAATATAGGCTCCATATAGTTAGATGTTATTCCAAAGCTCTTTTTGATTTGATGAGCAGAGAAAACTTAGTTTTGAGTTTTGAGCGTCACAAATGATTATGTGAATGTAGCATGTACATGTTCAAGCCCTCTCTTGTTTATACTTTGACAGGAAGAAGAAGAGCGCCAGAAAAACAGTGGAGGCTTCCCAGGTGGGTTTCCAGGTTTTCCGGGTGGATTCCCAGGTGGATTCCCAGGCGGAATGCCTGGTGGTATGCCGGGCGGGATGCCCGGTGGTGCAGGGGGCATGCCCGGCGGTGCAGGGGGAATGCCTGGCGGTGCTGGGGGAATGCCTGGCGGTGCAGGGGGCATGCCTAGCGGTGCTGGGGGCATGCCTGGCGGTGCTGGGGGTATGCCCGGCGGTCCTGGGGGCATGCCTGGTGGAATCAACATGAATGACCTTCAAGGACTCATGAGTGATCCAGAGATAATGGCAGCATTCCAGGTAGGTTTCCTCTTTCAAATTACAATTTTTTTTTTTTTTTTTTGAGTCATTGGATATTAAACTTTAATAAATGTCCCCTCAACTTACAATTATTACACAAAAGTCTTAAACTTAATGTAGAACTTCTAAAAATGGGAAATTTACGTTTACTAAGTTGTTCAATCTATATTAAACTTATATGCAACATTAATTTTTGACCAATATTTGAACTTCAAATTTGAACTTTAGTCCATGGTAGAGGTAGCCGTGTAGTCTTTTAGACAAAACAAGGAAGATAGTTGTATCACTTAAAGTCACCTGGAAATATATTTTTATTTTTTTTTTTATATAAGAGTATATGTATATTAACAATAAAACAATTTTTAGAGTAATTGTTTGTCAGTATTTATATGTTAAAAAAATAGATAAAGTTGTTTGGGGGCGACTCCGCCCATCCCCTTTTGTGACGTCAATCGAGGAAGCCTTCGCCTCGATTGAAAATCGAGCCCACTCGAACTTGCCTGCATTTACGTTGTATATACACGTTCAAGTAGTGAGATTGTACGTTTCGTTTGGTTATCCAAAAGGGGGTTTTTTCTTGCATTTTTCCAGCGAAAATTGCTGCTGGATGCAGCAAAACGACTAAACCCTTACAAAAATTTCCAATTCATTCCAATTGGATATCCAGTTGGTGTGAGTTGGTTTATAATAATGAATTTCCAATTGGAATAAAATCTTAGACCAATTGGCATGGAAATCCAATTGGACCCAGTTGGCTTTTGATTGAATTGGAATTAGTTGGAATTTGTTTCTACCAATTGGAAATTTCACCTCCTATATTTCCAATTATTGGAAATTTTATTTCCCAACAGGATCAAGTTTTAAAAAAAAAATCAAACTGAATCCCACTGAGTCCAACTGGGTGCCAAAACACAACAATGGAATAATTCCAATTGGTTCCAATTGGAAATTTTGGTAAGGGAAGATGGGGTCAGCCAGCATTTTTTTCCTGCAGATCCCAAATATAGGCAGTTACGGGCATCGAAAGTTAGGCTAATGAGGGCAAAGTGGTCCGGTCCGACGTCGTTTTCAGCGCTATGCAGCGAACACTTGGATAGCCCGGGGATTTTTTTCGTTGGTAGTATTGTGCAAGGGAAGTTGCAGTGAAGCTTAGGTTACCAGCGAAATGTTTCTGGTGGAAAAACAATACCTCGTATTATCCGTGTTCTCGTTATGACCATGCTCGTATCTTCCGTTTTTAAGACATAGAAACGCGCATGGGACAGTTCGGGACCGGTGAAAAACCTTGTATAAACTGGCGTCTCGTATTAGTCGACTGTACACTGTCCTAGGATTGCATTGGGTGGTGACGTCCGAATACGAAAACGCATCATACTGATCAGGTACCCAGACGTAATGTACGGGGCCAGACTACACATTTTCTCCTGCCTCGATTGACGTCACGAACAGCGCCATGTAAAGGGGGGCCTATTTTTTAATTTGTAATTAAAAGAAAAATACAATTTTTTAACCTTAGTAAATTGTTTATTCACATTCCACTCATAAAAATGTATATATTAATGACAAAAGCTTTATTTTGAAAAAATACCACTGCCAGGTGCCTTTAAAGGCCCTGTACACTATTGGTAAGATCGAAAAACACAAATTTTCACAGATTCACACATAACTTACATGATTTAAAGTAAGTAATGGTAGAAAGGGTTCCTTAAAATATTTCTGCCTAAAATGCTATCGTTTCTGAGAAATGAGTAAAACAATCGTTTTTATCACGCGTGATAAACTCGATGTTTGAAAAACAGAAAACACATAAGGTCTCTTTTCACTATTTTCTCGTGACCTCGATGACCAATTGAGCTAAAACTTTCACAGGTTTGTTTGTTCATGCATATGGTTGATCACACAAAACTTGAACACTGTGTGCGACTATTTTGTCAGCTCTACCAATCCTGTATAATACCTTTAAAGAGTAAAGACTAACTTATCACATAAAAAACTGCATGAGCTTTCGGGGCAAAAGCCACTTAATCAGATGCAATGAAGGACCCCTTCATCTGATGAAGTAGTTGTTGCTCTGAAAGCTCATTGAGTTTTTTTAGTGTAAATAGTTAGTCCTTAAGTGCTACCACTATCTTCCTTGTCTTGTCAATCAAACAACTGGAAATTTTAATAAAGAATCGGCCTGTTCTGTCAACTTAAGAGTCCCCTTGAAGAACATGGACAACATTGGGAAGATTGGAAATATATATACATCGTATAAAGATGGTAATGGTGGAAAACTTTTCTTGAAATATTTTTGCCTGAAATGGTATAGTTTTTGCAAGTGCATACCCGATGTTTGAAAACATTGAAACAATTTTCTCTTGATTTTGCTGACTTAACCCTCCTACTGTTTGCAACATTTTCAAGTGAGTTGACCAACCATTTGAAACCATTCAACTGCCAAAGTTGTGTATGGTGGCACAACTGTGCACAGAACTAACTGTGTACTGTGTGTATGCATTCCCTCATGGTATCATATTGCAAGGCTGACATAGCTTATCTATCATTCAAAACCACAGTGAATGGTATTGAATGGTCAGACAGCAAGAGGGTTAATAAGCATAAACTTTCACTGTTATTTTTATTTCACGTATATGTTGGGTCACATAAAAGTCTTGAACAATTGTGTTGTCATCATGCTTCAAAGGTTTAGATGTTAAAAACTGAGACCATACATTACTACCTAATAAAATGAAAATTTGCTGGTGTTATTTCATGGTTTCTCTCTCTGGCACTTCACCCACAGGATCCTGAAGTGATGGCAGCATTCAGCGATGTCAGTCAGCATCCAGAGAACATTAAGAACTATCAAAGTAACTCCAAGATTACTAGGCTCATTGCTAAGATGCAGGGCAAGTTTAGCGGAGGTCCTACCTCACCACCAGCTGATGGGGACGTAGACTAAAGACCAACTAACCCCCTTCCCCCTTTCATCCTTTGGGTAAGGAAGTCTCTGTTGGTTCCAGAGAAGATTGGATAGTCATTGTGATTATGTAAATCAGTTGGTAGTAGTTTGGGTAGAAAACACTGAAGAGTGTGTCGTTATCTAGTTAAGGGTTTTTACATATCTACTGTGGGCATGAGGGGTGTGGTCTCACAGAAGGGTACCACCTCAGAAGACTACCGTGTACATATAGACCTTAGGCATTGATGTCATCACGCTGCAATCTAAGAGGCTAACAAATGATGAAACAATGAAAACGCACATCCTTGTACTTTTATACGTGCGGTGCAAAGGATGGGCCAATGAGCAACCTTGTTTTGACCTCTAGACGGGGGCGCCCTACTCAAACGACGTCATATGCATAAGGTCTATAATGTCCGACAACGATGGGAGGTCAGATTACATGAAGGTCAAATGTCAAATTTCTCAAAATGTGTATGATGCAGGCAGTGTTGAGATGGTTTGGTGACAGGATTTGCAAGTGGTGTCTAGCTGTTGCAAGGACCACTTTGTAACCGTTTTAACCATATTTCACATCAATTGTTGTTTTCATGCAAGAGGAGTTGTACTTAAAAGGGGACAATTTTGTATTACTAATTTTTTCTTTCAAGTGAAATGTAGGCCCTGTCTGAAGTAGCGGTTGTGGCTGCGGCTTGATAGCCGTGTTAATAAGCATTGATGCATAGGTTGCTCATGGCAACAGCCACAGCCAGTCAGCCACAGCTGCCAATTCGGACATGGCCCAAAATTCATTGTGTATTAACACTGAAAACTAATTATTTGTATATCACTCTTTTTAATTTTTTTTTTATTTTTATTATAGGTTTTCCTGGTCAATTTCAGCCAAACTGAATTGAGTTTCATTAACACAAATTCAAATTCACACGTTTCCCTAGTTTTATTCACAGTAGGGTTTCTTTTTAGCCAGTATTGCACTCCATTACGTTTTCGTGCACACGTGATTTCGTTCTTCTCATTCAGGTTCATTTCAGTCCGATTCTATTTCATTTATAGGCAGTCAAGTTGGGCTACATTTTCAGCATACTTTGAATTTCTACTACCTATTTACAATTGATGGGATTGAATAGTTGGCCAGCCCTTTGCTGTTGGCTTTTGGGAATCAAATGATCTTTGCGACCTAACGACTTTGAATTATCTTTATTGGACTAGTGAATGCTAAACTGTTGAAGGTGAAATACTCTTTTTGACTGTTTAACGCTGATGCAACAAAGCATTCATATTCAAACGAAATTGAATGAGTCGGTGTAAACAAAAAAATTCATTTGAAATTGGCTGGGAAAACCTATTAATCCAAACATAGTTATATGTTGAAATATATATTTTGAATCTCAATCTTTTGTCATACATGTCATGGAAAGTTTAACAATAACTTCACTTTACACAAGTTTTGGGGGGTTCTTTTTTCGGGATAACTGTACAAAGATGGAATTATGTGAATTGTGAGCCTGATAACTGAACATGATGGATGATTTATAAAGTTTGTCATCATTTGATCTCGTAAAAATTTATAAAATGATTCATAACAATGATTCATGATAGATTAAATTATGCAAATATGGCTGATTCTTCACCTATTGGGTTTTGTTTTGTATTTTGGGGTGGGTTTTTTTGAGAGGGTGTCCTTTTTTTAAAATGGACTTCCATCAGAAAATGAGACTTTCAGAAGTGTCAAATTAAAATGGCACCATGGCAAAGAGTAGCACCAATTTTATTGAGTGGTTTTTAGCAGAAAATAATTTGTAACAAGTTTCTGCTAAGGGGTCATTCAGAATAATCAATGTTTAGAAATTAAATATTTGAAATTGATGTGAATGGCCCCAAATCTAAAATAAGCAGGGAGTAGGGGTCCATAATCATAAAGCTGGTTACTTGTAAGCAGGGAGTAGGGGTCCATAATCATAAAGCTGGTTACTTGTAAGCAGGGAGTAGGGGTCCATAATCATAAAGCTGGTTACTTGTAAGCAGGGAGTAGGGGTCCATAATCATAGAGCTGGTTACTTGTAAGCAGGGAGTAGGGGTCCATAATCATAAAGCTGGTTACTTGTAAGCAGGGAGTAGGGGTCCATAATCATAAAGCTGGTTACTTGTAAGCAGGGAGTAGGGGTCCATAATCATAAAGCTGGTTACTTGTAAGCAATTTTTTTTTTTCCCGACTATAGCAGAAAAACATGCGTAAGCAAAAGTGTATTTCATACACGATGAAGAAGATTTGGCAGCGCATGTAGACGTTCTCCGTGGATTTACATTGTTACATCTGTTCAAGGGTTGCTCTATAAGCATCAAACTTCTGCTTACAGGCTTTGTGAAATTGCCCCCCAATTATCAACATTATTAATAATGTATTGTAACTGTTTTGTTCTAGTAAGCAAAGTTTTTAAATACTCACCTAATATTTGTTCTTTAAGCAGCCGTACAAAATGGACCATGCCAGTCTCGTGCAGATTCAAACATTGTTGGGAGCCTAGGGTTTTTCATGTATATTAGTTAAGCATGTGAAGGAAATCACTAATAACACACCTCCAATTTTAATTTGTCTTGGTGTCAGATTTTCTTAGCGCGTTTTGCTGCCCGATTGGTTACTGTACACTGTGTAGCTATTCAGCTCTTTCGTAATTCACCGATAGGGGGCGTTTTTGTACTCGTCAACAAACCTGCCTTACAACTGCTGGTAAATCGCTGTAAAGTGTCCAGTTACCAGTTGGGTAGCAAACTGTGCTGAGGTCTTCTTTGCGCAAGACTCTGTCTGAATATGCACAAGCCTGCCAAGTCTGTTGAGCCCTTCTTTGAAGTGTCGAGTCTAAATATCTTACAGAGAACGTATTGCATCTCTGGCTGCATGTTACTTGATTATTAAAAGTCCAAATATATATAATCTACGCTTGTTTTTTGTGTTCAATCATTACAAATATCTGAATGTATCTTGACTCATCCTTGGTTGTTTTTACTACAAATGGATCTGTAGAGCTGCTCAAACAGAAATTGTTGCTTGAAACAATGTTCTGCTAAGCAAACAATATACAGGATACCAGTCACAGATAGTAAAGTTGTTTATGCAAAATTTGATTTTTTGGCTGGTGACCTTACAAGGGTAAGCATCATTTTGTTGTGCTTGGCTACATTCAGCTCTTGGGTACAAAACTCATCAAGTTCCAACAGGGCCATGAATAACTATATAAAAAGTTATTTGTTAGTTACCACCTTAAGAAAAACACACCACAGTTATGTAAATTACTGGTCGCAAGGTTTTATTTAAACATGGAACCTCTACACAAGCTCTACAAACATCTAACAATACTTATTGCATATTGACTAGTGACAGACAGTTACAAGATAAACATTTAAAAGTACATGCTTTTTTTAAACCTTGACGTCAAAATGAGAGACTGAACATTGTGCATTTCAACCAAAGCAACTAATTTGCCACAAATGTCGACGTCAACTTTTTTGTTTAACTTCAGGGGTCATTGACCTGGGCCCAATTTCATAGAGCTGCTTAAGCAGAAAAAATTACTTAAAAATTTTCTGCTAAGCAGAAATGAGCAGGATACCATTCACAAATTGTACATGTGACATGGTAGTTTGGCCGGTAACCTGCTTATTTTTGCTTTGCATGAAATTGTTGAGCAATATTTGGTGCTTTAGCAACTCAATAAAATAGACCGTGCAAGTCTTACGCATATTCAAACATACTTGAGACCAATTTTGTCCAACATTGCTGTAACGCGTTAAAGAAACAAACTCGTGCACTTTAACAGGTCCAATGTTTGGATACGCAAGAGACTTACAGGGTCTATTGGGCCCGGTACTATAACCACTTCCTAATCTGCACCACATTTTTGTTACATTTCTAATCAAAGCTAGCCGTCTTTTTAAGCTTTACTATAAACAGCTATTCAAACCACCAAACTTGGCTGAATGGCATTAATATGGAATTTTTGACTTTGGCAGTGATAGTCGGTCAAAAGTTGTAAACATTTAAAAAAGGAAAATGTACAGTACAAAACAAATATATAATAGTATATTCAGTTTGTGGTAACACCATGTGTATATATCTACTTTGCTGGGTAGATTTGTTCTTTGAGAACTCGTCTTCTCTTTTCAGAAAAAAAAAAATACACAGCAAAGTAGCTACATGTATATACACATTGTGTCACTACAAACTGAACGTACATTGATACCTTACCATGCAATGCCTCAAAACCCAAACAAAAAAATTGTATGACAATCAAACTGAGATATCGAGAGAGAAATAGTGAAACAGTTGGAAGTAGTCTCTCAACGGTGGGCAGAATTCCTTTTTTGCAAATGTATTTTGCATCTTTCTGAATGCAGCTATAGATCACTTGGCATGATATTCTCCCTACTGTAATCTGATTTCTGATTTTGTTAGCCTTTGAAAAGCAGCAAAATTGTTATTAAATAGCCTAACAAGCCTATTAATGCCTATTACCGTATGTACACACAGGTCAGCCCTTGTACTCAATAAAATCTTCCTACTTTTTTTCCCCCAAGGACAAAATATTGTGCCTGAACACAAGTGTGAAGATGACAGTTTTGCTGTGCCATTTGTTAACAAAATTGAGACAAACACTAATTATAAGATGTTGTTGTATTGGATTTTCGGTGGGAAATTAAGTCATTTCTACTGATCCCGAACTCCATGGATTAGTAAACAGAATCAACTCAGAATACTGGTTTAGTTTTGCCCCTCACCATGGACTGTCAAATCTGGGCAAAACTTCTTCTAGCTGAATTTCCATTTCACAGCGTTGCAAATTGTAAGCAAAGCTAAAAGGCTTATATTGCAGACTTGCCGTCAGATTTAATTTTTCTTTCAAGCAAATGAAAGGCTTGAGTTTTTTTTATTTTATATTCTTTTGGTTTTTGGTTGAACTGATGTACTGATAATACATCTGCTCTAGAATGCAGTGGTCTTGGGTTCGAATCCCACCCTAGTGGCCTGCAAGCTTAGAAAGCACCAAGTATTCGGTTTTAAATCCAACCCAAGAAGCCTATGAGCTTAGAGAGAACAACACTGGATTTGAATTCTACCCAAGTAGCCTCTTAACTTAGAGAGGACCAAGTACTGGGCTTTAATCCCACCCAAGTAGCCTGTGAGCTTGGAGAAAACCATACTGGAATTTAATTCTACACGAGTATCAGAAAGCACTGAGTATTGGGTTCAAATCCAGCCAAGTAGCCTGTGAGCTCGGAATGCAACAAGTTTTTGGGTGCAAATCCCACCAGAGTAGCCTGTGGGGTCGGAGACCACCAAGTATTCGGTTGGAACCCACCCAAGTAGCCTTTGAGCTTTGAGGACCAAGTATTCACCCAAGTAGCCTGTGAGCTCGGAATGCACTGAGTATTAGGTGCAAATCCCACCGGAGTAGCCTGTTGGCTCAGAGAGCACCAAGTATTTGGTTGGAACCCACCCAAGTAGCATACATGTATAAGCTTAGAGAGAACAATACTGGATTTGAAATCCACCCAAGTAGCCTATGAACTTGGAGAAAACAATACTGGATTTGAATTCTACCCGAGTATCCTGTAAGCTCAGAAAGCACTGAGTATTGGGTTCAAATCCTGTAAGCTCGGAAGGCTCAACAAGGTATCGGGTTTGAATCCCACCAGAGTCAAAAGCTCTGAGAATACAACGCTCATCACACATCTATGCAAGGTACAAAGCCAAGTATTCTTTATCACCAGTGCAATTAATGCATCTTTTAATTGGAATACATCTGTAGTTTGTAGACATTTATCTTGGTGTATACATCTTGTTTTTCTTCCAATCAAACCAATGTAACCAAATTTAGGCTGGAAGGGAGAGTAGTCTGGTCCCCTTTGATGACTTGAGAACAATGTTATCAGTGTCATAGTGTATACAGGGAAGCTGACAAAGATGGCTGTCGTGTGATAAAGGTCTATTCTTTCAACCCATTCACTTTCCTGTTGGTGTGACAGGTTAACCACAACCACTTGACAGTCTGGCTCCAGTGGTTATGAGAAACCATGCACTGCCAATCCATCTGTCAGGATTTACTCCCGTTGAGATACAGACGTCCCTGTCATATTATGATGTGCAATGGACTGAGGTCTCATTAATAATGTACACTTTTGTCATCAGAATCGCTTGTAAATGGACTTCATAGGTTAAATTATTCACAAGCGTATTACTTGGAGCCAGATGTGCAGACCAACAGCACTGAGAACCTGAGCTCCATTTCACAATTGATCTTAACCCATATCCAACTGACTCGGGCACAGAACATAAACACTGTTCGTGCCTGAGCGCCTGTAGTGCTCATCCCTGCATTATAATAAACATTTAATATTTGTTTGCAAATGAACATACCACCACAATAAACATACCCCAATTGTATACTGTTGGAAAGAGCACGTAGTTGATGTATGTGTTTTGAAAGGTTTTCCATCTGATATGACTAGTAATGAGAGTATAAAGTAATGAGAATATAAAAGAAAGCCACTAACTTCATGTTCATCTTGAGGTTTTCCCGTACGTGGGCATTCACAGCATTGTGTTCTAGAGGAAATCATGTAGTTTTTATAGGCAGATATGGGTTATAGATGTGTATCAATCTAAGTTGGTAAGTTACAAAAATGTGATGTCACTAACCAAATCACTATGACGTATCGTGGTCGAGCGGCTAAGAGCACTGGACTCAAGCTCTGTTGTTTCTGATCAGCAGAGTGTGGGTTCGAGTCCCGGTTGTGGCACTTGTGTCCTTAAGCAAGGCAATGAACCATTATTGCTTTATCCTTCGGATGGGACATTAAGCCGTAGGTCCCATGTGCTAGAATTGGTAGTGCACGTAAAAGAACCCAGACCATTTGTTGTGAAAGAGTACGGGGTTAACCTGGTGTTTCTGTTTCACAAGCACCCTTGTTTACAAGTTTCTCAGGCTTGCGAGCTGCAGTGATTAATTTCACTAATTAGTAATTAGGCATCCTTGGTTTCACTACACGAAAATATATAACGATCACTATGGCGATTTACATCTCATCTTGAGATGATTCTTAGTACTTTAGGAAATTGAACCCTGGTGCAGTTGAACCCTTTATACTTTATAGTCCCACAAAAAGAACAAAATCCACAAGGGACAAGGGTTGGTATCAAACCCATAACTGTCTGCAGTCTGCAGCATTCTATAATTGCATTGGTGAGGGGAAAAAGTGACATTAAATGTAAACTTTTAATAATACTGTGTTTTTAATACTCAATGATTTTTTTAATAATTTTGTATATACTTCTTTAGAATTTTCTTACAGTCGCTGAACACATGATAACACTTGTGCATATATTAACAGTGCAATCACAATGGGAAGGATGTAAATTAAGAACAAACATTTGCAATTTTACAGCATGGCTAGAAACAGTAAGTTGATTCTAACAATCATTTGGACGATCACATTTTCATGCAAAACTAAAGATAAAAAAATAGAATAAAAATGGAATGATTATAATGAAAACTGCTGCGCTAAAACACTCGCTCCAAAAAGGAGAGCAAGAACTTGCACAATAATTGTGTATTTTTAGTGACTGTTACTTGTTGCCTTGGATTTGATATTTGGTGTAATTATCTGAGGAATTATCTAAAGCAAAGATTTCATTTTTTGAATTTTACACAGGAGCCATCAAATGGAACATTAACATTGTCAGTTTTTCAACAATTAACAACAATTATGATTGCACAAATTTCTTTCAGCGATATAGTACACCTTGATCTTCAAAATTCATCTTTTCTTTCAGATTGCAAAACTTATTTATTCCAATATTTATCTTGTTTGATTTGGCAATCTTGATAATTTAAATTCCTTGATTCCTCACTATTACTTATAAGACACTTCAATATTTTAAGCATTTTTATTACAATTTTGTTTTCATCACTAATTACCAATATGCCTCACTCTTTGGTTGAGCAAACTCTGTTGACCCTAATAAGTACTATGAGTTGTCTAAACACTGTAGGTAAACAGTAAAAATTATATTGCACAAAAACTGTTCCTAATTTAGATATTTCTCGGACCATAAAACCTTGTCAAAGAGTTCTGTTTTAAATGTATGAGGAGAAAAACCTTTTGCATACAATAAAAAAAAAAAACTTTTTATTTGGAAAAATGTATTTACAGTAAGTAGCTTTCAACAACAACAATCTTGTAATACTATCTCTACACTTTCTAAAACACGCAAAGTGACAACATTGTGTCAGGAATCAAAAATATGAATATCTTACTAAACGTTCCCGGATAAGTAATAAAAAAAAATAAAAATGGTTTCAAATATTATTTAGTACTGAACTTGAAATTAAACTCTTAATACACAAGCCCTGTGTATTTTCTTAATGAACTGTACTGAGTTCATATTGAATTTTATGTTTTTTGTAACGTCTTTGTCAATGCTCTGTTAAGCTTTCACCCAAAATGCTCATAAAAATTATCATGCTGCTCTCTCTCATGCAACTACATCTGATACCATATAAATGCTCATAAACACGACCCTTACCCGACCCTACAATTATTATCCATAACCCTAACCAAAACCATACTTCAACAGAAATAAATTTTAGTCAAAATTCAACAAAAGTCCCTAGGTGTAAAAAGTGTAAGCCTTGCATAATAAATTATAGTTATAATGTTAAAAGTTAAACCGAATCTGATCCCAATCCAAACCCTAACCCCATCGAAAAAGAACTCCAGCCACAAACCCAAATCCGACCATAGCCCTAACTTAAAACCCTAACCCTAACCTAGCCCTAACCCTAACCCTAACCTAACCTAACCCAAACCAAACCCTAACCCTAACCCTAATCCTAATCCCAACCCAAACCCTATTTTGAAAAGCCTGTAAGGTGTAAGCCTTGCATTTTTAAGCTATTATGAAGAGTAACCTTAACCCTATCCCACTGTTTAAACAAACGAATTTTGGACAAGATTCAAAATGAGTCACAAGGGGTAAGCCTTCATTTGTGAATAATATGTTGAGGGGTAACCCTATCCCTGACCTTAACCCTATTTTGGAAAACAATTTTTTGGCCCAAAATCAACAAAAGCCACAAGGTGTAAGCCTTGCATTGTCAAATTATCAGTTAAAAGGGTAACCCTAAAACCCTATCCACATAAACCTCACCCCGAACCCTCACACTACTCAACCCTAACCCCACCTTAACCCCATCACTAACCCTAACCCCTTCCCCAAACCCCATCCCTAAGCCTTGTACAGTGTAAGCCTTGTATTGTAAAATTATCAATTCAAAGAGTAACCCTAACCCCATCCATATGAGCGCCAACCTTAACCCTAACGTTAACCTAAATCCTAACCCTAACCCTATCCTTACCATTACCTAACCTTTACCCAACCCATAAAAAAACTGTATTTGGCCCAAATTCAGCAAAGTCACAAGGTGTAAGCCTTGCATTATCACTTAAAGAGTAACCCTAACCCTGGTTCAAAAACTCAATTTTGACCAAACTTCAACAAACATCACAGGGCTTGAGCCTTGTGTATTTAAAATAACTGTTAAAGTGTAACCCTAACACTAACCCTAACCCGGCCTTTAATACCCTAATTAATACACTTTTTTTTTTAAAGGCATGTTTTGTAATTATCTTACAATTTTGGAGAAAAGAAAGAGAACACAAAATCAGACCGAAATTCAGACTCTTACTCTTGTTTACATTTTTAACTGAACTGAGAAAGATGACTGAAAAATGGAATGTGTATTTACAAAACTTGTGGGTAAATATAAGCTGTGCAACACATAGGCATGCAGCAGTATATACACAGGGGCAATTGACTGCATCCGCTACCCCGACAAAGTATGAAGTTTTGCAAGGATGTTCTCAAATTATTGCCACCAGGAATCTTTGCTATCTTTGCATTAGCATGAAGCATGAGACATTCTTGAAGAAAGAAACGATTGCCTCACAGCATCTCCATTTTGGCGCTGCTTTGGTGATGCCTGAATTTTTCAGTATGTGCATTCATCATCGTCCGGTGTGTACTCTGCACCATCGGCGCCCTCTCTTGGCCGGCGACCTTGGAAGTACTTACCATCTTTGTCAAGAGGAGTTGCCTTCAGGAAGAAAGAAAATCAAGAATGTATTTAAGAAACAATTATATTTGCATTTAAATTGATATACTTTTTTCGGGCTCACAGGCTTATGGGCTCTATAGGAGTTCACTTGCTGGGACTGTGGGTGCAAACTTTGTGTGGGTGCAAGTGTAGTGTTGATGGAGGTAGGGTGGGGGGGGGGGAGAGTCCGGTGTGCTATCTTCGAGTCTGTTAAGTGGCTGGGGTTGCATCATATTCAGGCAGCTTCGGTTATGTTTAGTAAGCAAAGCTGTCTGTCGCACTGCCTTGAAATCAAGGCTATTAATTAGGGCTTCTGACTCACTTTTATTTTTGTTTCTTGGGGAAAAAACTACTCGAAGATATTGTATAATCAGTGCACTGAGATTTAAGCCTGGATGTTTTGGCCAAACATCTAGTTAACAAGGTTGTCTTCTCACTTGAGTTAAGATAGACGACACCCCCGGAAAGAGATAAATATATATATTTATATATATATATCTGGGTAGAAATACTCACAGACAGTTGATGAGAAATGGTTTTCCAAGGAGAGCTTATTAGAAGTGGGGGTTGGCTTGTTCAACTCAAAGGAGCACATTTTTTTGTTTAGAGTATTTTGCGAATGTTTTGTTATTGTTTCCATAACTCGTCCCCGATAGGGTGACAAACGGCCCTGAACTTCATTGTTTCGCTTTGCAACTCAGGCACGCATGACAGATACCTATCGGTCTTTGAACATTAACAGGAAGCCAAATCTCACTCTATTGATTTTAAAAATAATATAATATTGTGTTGTTTTGATGGTTGGCTTGGGTGATGCCAAAAGGGAAGAAGGTTGTGTTATACTCACAGCTATCAGGGCAATTCCAGCAGCCTTGATAGAAGGCTTGGGTTTGATTTTGAAATGTGAGTTCAGTTTTCCAGATAAGTTTATTGGAACCCTCACTCCACCATCATCGCTCTAGAAAACAAGAAGAACAAAAGAATTAATGAAACCAAATAGTAATACAGCTTTTAAAATAATTAGAAAGTCAGCTCAAGTGAGAAATTTCGAAAAATACACTTAAAGGCATGGTATACTTTGTGTAACTGTCAAAGACCAGTCCCTCACTTGGTGTATCCCAACATGTGCATAAAATAACAAACCTGTGCAAATTTGGGCTCAATTAATTGTCATTGAAATTGCAAGAAAATAATGAAAGAAAAAACACCCTTGTTGCATAGAATTGTGTGCTTTCAGGTGCTTTCATGCCTGAAGCCTTTCTCAGATTCAAATTTGGGGGTGAAAAATAACCTCTTTCTCTAAAACTACATTACTTCAAAGGGGGTCGTTTCTAACGATGTTTTATAATATCAACAGCTCTCCAGTGCTCCTAATACCAAGTAAGTTTTTATTTTGGCCTGTAACCTTATTCTGGTAAGCAAAATTGTTCTGTGCTTAGTTACTGTTTGTGCTTAAAGGCAGTTTATACTTTTGGTAAATGTCAAAGACCAGTATCCTCACTTGGTGTATCCCAACATATACATGAAACAACAAACCTGTGAAAGTAAAGCTCAATCGGTCATTGCATGCAATCACCAGAAAAAGTGGGGGAAAACCTTAAGTGCTTTCACTGTTTTCAAACATCGAGTTTTCGACTCGTGAGATCAAAACTAATTGTTTTACTCATTTCTCAAAAACTATAGCATTTAAAGCAAAAATATTTCAAAGGGAGTTTCCCATCATGACCATCTTTATACCTTGTAAGTTATGTGTGAATCTGTGAACATTTATATTTTTACTCTTACCAATGTTACAAACACCCTTTAAGCAGCTCTATTAAATTGTAGGTGACATTTTTTTCTTCTAAGTAAACCTAGTTTATCAATATGTGCTTTTAAAATGTGTGTTGCTTTCACAATTGTAGTGTATGAATACTCACAGCTACCCATGGGTGATCCAGCACTTGTACAGCAGTGAATCGCTTCTCTACATCCACCTCCAGCATGCAAGAAATTAGATCCTTAGCAACCTCCGAGATGGAGTCCCAATATGGAGAGATGTACTCAAAGGTTCCAGAGATGACCTGATCGAAAAGATCCTCTTGGTCATTATTTTCACTGAAAAGGAAATGATTATTCAGTATTTTTAGTTTGTAAATAATTTGAATCAAAAAAGTATCTTGAAGGGAGCAAGGCCGCCTACCAGTTAAGAAGACAAAATTTGGATTAAATACATCATTTGCAGACATGAAAAAGGTACTTCCCAGTAACTAATGAGTTACCAAGACTTTGGTTTTCATAAAAGCAATCTTTAAGTTAAACAAACATTGGAGAAACCAAAAATAAGAAAGTATTTACAATCCTGTTCGTAAGTGTAACGTAATTTCACTGTAAGGCACGCCCATAAACTGGCTCCACTGAAGCACATAGAAGCACCAGAAGCACATAGGAATTGCATTGAGCTAGTTTTTTTGTGAGGATTTATGTAAAGAAAATTTAAATAATTGGACTTGGCTTTTATACGTTCCTAAGAGATTTAAGGTCTTCTCAGAATCATAAGTTTCTGCCATAAGCCTTTGGGAAGTTTTTGGTTAAAATACATACTAACAGATGCCGGAAGTGGCAAAAACTTTGGCCGTTCAACACGTGTGACGCAATGCAGGCCTGGATCTTAAAAGGAGGTCACGAAGGCCATGGTCTCTGCTGCCACGGACTTGTCATTGATGCCCCTTCAAAAGTTTCCAATAGACTTTAAGATATTCCAGTGGAAGTGCCCTTTGCAAAACTAAAATGGCCTTGCTTTCTCAAAGAAAAACATTCCAGGCCTGGTAATGACTTACCAATATGATAATGAGAAAAATATAGTTGATCAGGGCATTGTCAAAATTTACCTTCTGAATGGAGGGAATCCACAGAGTAAGATGTAGGTGATGACACCAGCTGCCCAGACATCAACCTTCATACCATATCTGGAAAGAGAAATAAAAAACATGTCAGCCACCATCCTCCTTCAAGCAAATACAAATAGTGGCTTCGTATATTGTGCTCAAATCCATCACTCAGTGATGCTCATGGCTCTCCAACATTATTACCCCAGGGCCCTATTTCATAGAGCTGCTTAACAACCGATTCTGTGCTTTCTAAATCATAGCGCTGCTATCGTAAGCACACGAAAAGGCATGCTAACCTCCCGGTGCTTACTGCACGAAATTGAATGACGTAACAATGCAAATCCATCGTGAACGTGCAAGACGGCCGCCTTATTTTCTTGCTAACCTGTGAATTACGCTTATGCTTAAGCAAATTTTTCTGCTACAGTTAGCACGAAAAGTTGCTTACCGTTAAGCAGCTCTATAGTGAAATTGGGCCCTGGTCACTGGGTCATTTGTTTTATTCCTTAAACAATCTTAACTCCCTGGTTATTATACAAATGACTCTTGGACATAAGTTTCTAATGACACAAAGTAATATAGAAGTAGACCACAAAGGATGGTGAGCTGAATGTGCCCGCTGTGCATGCCATCTATGCCAGCATGGGGACGTAGAGTGTCAATACCAAGTGACATAAGAAGTAACTATAACTAGTAAACTTGCGGGTACAACCATGTGTAAATCTCTTTTGGGAGTCCTGAAGACAAGCATATGTATACTGTTTGAAACGTCAAGACCACACTGGCTCTTTTCAGAGCCAACACTTCTCCCAAAAGAGATTTACATGTGGTTGCACCCGCAAGTTTACTAGTTCTATAGTTCTTATTTTTCACACCGTGCAAAGCTTCAAACATCACTTACCATGTGATATGCCTGACTAATGGCACAATTTACCAGATCTACAATTTGAAAGTAGACATTTGCCACACAGCTAAAATGGCAGTGCACACAAATTGTCCAAAAGCAGATAATGCACATAACTATACACACAACATCATTCTCCGGATTCAATTTCTATGGCACACAGTGAGTAATGCAGAGTATGCATGTCAACCGAATGTAAATCCAAACCTTAAATTCATGAATAAATTTTCAATACGGACTTCTGTAGGCCTACTGTAGAGGTTTAAATGTCTTCAAGGCAGTCTCGACTGTCACATTAAATGGCTAGTCTGGCTAGGCTGTAACCATGTGCAAGCAATGAACACTTCATTATGACACCCGTCTTATTTTTCATCCATTCAAATTATAATATTAGAAAAAAAAATGAGGCTGGAAGGGGAATAGTCTGGTTCTTTTTGTACTATGAAAATCATAACAATTGTATTGCCAATGGGTTTACAGGGTGCTTGACAAATATGTCTCAGGAGTTAAGGTAATGGTGGACCCAGAAATTAATCAATACTAGGTTCTTGATAGAGGTTTTGTATAATTTATGAGAATTATAACTTTTATTGCCAATGAGTGCAAGGAGGTTGACAAATACATCTCAAGGATTTACGTCTATGGCGGACCAGGACATTTTAGTCAATAGGCCAACAAGCTTCCTGATAGAGGTTTCGTACAATGAGAGTTAAAACTTGTAATGCCGATGGGTACCACAGAGTTTATCAAAACATTGTAGTCAATACCAGCTTCTTGATAGAGGTTTTGACTTTTGACATGAAAACTAAACCTACCCTGTTTCCAGTATGATCTCTGGAGCGACATAAGTCGGTGTCCCGCAAACAGTTCGCAGTGGACCAGTCACCTTTGTCGCCAAACCAAAATCTCCAAGTTTCAGGGATTTGGTCCCATCCACATGCTCACAGACCAGGAGATTCTCGGGCTTGATGTCGCGATGAACGATATTCATGGAATGTAGGTACTTGAGGGCGCTAAACAGGTTGTGAACCATGCAGCTTGCGTCGCGCTCAGTGTACTTGGTGGCAGAAGTAATTGCATCAAACAAGTCACCACCCTGGATAAAAAAATTAAGCCTTTAATTTAGAAAATATGTGTTACAAACTTCCTTTTCTAAACGTCCTTTTTTTAAAGGGTTCATACTGGTGGTACAAGCATCCAACATTATGTTGGAAAAAACACAAGGTAAAAGTTCAACGACCTGGAACTCAAAACCAAAAGACCCAGAATGCTCAAATTTTGATTTCAGAGTTTTCTTTCATCAGGACAAAACTAACTCAGCAAATCTAAAGAAAATCTGTGAGATTGACCCCGGATGGCATGACGATTTGACACGGAATGACCCTTTAATAAAATATGTATTTGGCTCAGATCTTTAAAGAAATTTTCAATCAGATTATTCGAGACATTTGCCTTTTGAATCACAACAACTGTTCATTTAACAGTGATATAGGGCATTTACGAAACCCGGCACGGCTAATGCTTTTCCTCTAGATACACTGTTTGAAGTCCTGTACCAAAAGTGTACGTTTTCAAACTTTCTTACGGAGCCTAACCCAAAGCCCCAGCCGAAGCCAAAGCTAAAGCCGTTGTTTCGAAAAGGGCCTTCATTTGGCAGTGCACCATTGTAAACCACCTTCCCTTCTCCCACATACCAATGTCTGAAACCCAGACTCTTACCTTGACTAACTCCATGACAAGGAAAAGCTCGTCTTGAGTATCAAAATCCTCGATGAGACGAATGATGTTTGGATGTTGAACCAGGCGGAGGATGGACACTTCATTCTCTATCATTTTCTCCTTCAAAAGCAAAAGAACATAATTTTAATTTTAAAATGCTTATGAAAATATGGTAGAAGCAAATGTGAAGTTTTTGTCATATTATGAAGTATTTTAAGATACTTTGTTAGTTTTGTTGTTTGTGTGGAGCGGTTATCTCAAATCCAATTGACTTTTGAAGTAAGGAGACATTTTTACAAGGTGTTACTGTCACCCTAAAGATGCCAAACTAGGGACTCTCAATATCCTTGAAAACGGTTTCCCTTCAGGGTATAAGAATACCCAACTGGGATAAAGTGGGTGAGAACAACCTTGTATGGAAAACTGCAGTTAAACCTGGCAGTGTCCCTGGCTGGTTAAATCAGCCAAATTTTTAGACTGTGTATATATATCGACTGTGCAAGTCTCGCATGTATTCGAACATTACCTGTTAGAGACTTTGTTCAAACAAATTGTTTCCTTCAATGAGAACCAAAGTGCTACAAAAAATGTTTTGCATGGTCTATTTGCAGGGCTGATTGAATCTGCCTTATTTATAGTGCATTTGTAATACAGCACACCACATGACCTTAAATTGACCTCTGTGTGAAAGTTCCAGTTGTATCCAAAATAAAGTTTGGGAAGTCAGCTTTGAGCTTGTTTATGACCGACTTGACTGCAGCCCTTTTTTTAAGAATTTTATTTGAAATTTCCAACAATGAATAACAGTACATGTTTTACAGCTTCAAACACGTGGCAGGGCAAAATGCTACAAAATCAAAGATGATGAAAATTATAGATGTACTTTATACATATCTTACCTTTCCGATACATTTCTTCTTGTTGATGATTTTCAGGGCAAATTCCTCCTTGTTGATCCTGTGAATTGTTTAGTGAAACTTCCAATTTAATCAAAAGATCAAGTCTTTTTTCATTTTTCAAATTTGGTTTTTCTTATTTGATTCTTTAACAAATGTCTGAAGGAATGACATGTGGTTTATTCTTAAATATTCCAACAAGGAGCTTTGTATATTGGAAGACAAAAAATATACTTTTGAAAAAAATTGATACTGGGTTATTAAATAATTCACATATCCTAGTACCTAGATCAAAGCACTTTACTATATTATGCCCATTTCTCTGAGTTCTTTTACGTGCATTGCATTACACAACACACAGGATCTATGGGTTTATGTCCCATCTGAAGAACGAAGCAATAACGACAAAGTGTCTCTCGCTTAAGGACACAAGTGCCAAGATCAGGACTCGAACCCACACTCTGCTGATCAGAAACACCAGAGCCTAGTCCGGTGTGTTAAACGTTTGGACATGACATGATCGACACAATGTACATAACATGATCGACACAATGTACATGACATGATCGACACAATGTACATAACATGTTTTTTAATCTTTTTACCCTTTTCTACTAGATAAGAAATATTAGTTTCCCAAATTATTGAACTCGACTGCTTTAATCGAGCCCAGTGTCTTCAACGCAATAGAAATTGCTTTTTCCACTTTGACAAAAATTCCACCCGTAAACCACATTTCATTACCTCGGTCTAGTTTTGGAATATTAAACATTCTTTATGACGCATGTTCAATGTAATCAGGCCTGGAATCAATCTAATTTAATCAATGTGTCCAAGAAGATCTAATTTGTTCATGGTCTACACCACAGCTCGGTCAATGTTTGATTTTGGTCGAGAACGTGTGTGTCACATCTGATAAATGTCTCTGTGGCTTTGCTCCAATTCAAATTTGCCTACAATTGGTTTCAGGGCAATTCATTGTTTAGGGAGACTAGGCAGACCCATGAGCATGAGGTTACAAGAGGCATGTCTGAGTGAATGCAGCCACCATTGCGATATATTTCAATGGATTTCAGGGACTTATTGTCACATGAAGCAACTTTAAAGGCAACTTGGAAGCAACTAACTCCACTGTATGGAAAATGCACACTTATGTGGCACAAGAGAATTTTGGTAACAATATCTTACAGTCCCCTAGAACATTTGTTTTAAGTTGAAAGGTGGAAGTCTTTTTTCCTGGAGATTGCCCGCAATTACTTGCCTGTAAAGCCTCGTGTGACATGAGATTTGAGACATACCAAGGGTCCATGTCACACCAGGGCCCAATTTCATAGAGCTGCTTAAGCACAAACAGCAGCTAAGCACGACAAAATGTTGCTTACCAGGATAAGGTTACCAGCCAAAATACCAAGTCACATGTAGCATTTCTGACTGTATCCTGCTTATTTCTGCTAAGCAGAAAAATATTAAGCAATATTATCTACTTATGTGCCTCTGCAATTGGGCCCAAGCAATTTTTACAGGCAACTTGGAATCAACCAACTTACACTGCATGCAAAAGGAACATTTCAGTAGCGATCAGGATCCCCTTTTTCTGACAGTGTCTCAATATCTACCAGAACATTAACATGACAATTTAGAGGTGAATGTGTTTCTTCTTGGAACTGGTTGCCTGCAGATTGCCTCGTGTCACACAGCCTCCGTTTTGTATGCATGTTTTTTTATATGACTGTTTTCATTTCGCGTTGATAAAATACCCTCATCGGGATCAAAATACCCTCATCGGGATCAAAATAGCAACTTTTTTGCATTACTTCCCCACAGCTGTTTTAGATCAGGGAGGTTTTAAACATTCTAGGTCCGATTTGGGGCCATTTAGACCCAGCAATTTAGATATAATTTTTATGTTACTATTTTCATAGATTCAAGAATAATCTTTAATTTAAGGTATAGCTCGAAAAAAGTGGTTGTTAATTAAAAAGTAAAAATTAATTATTGTCAGGTTCCCGACATTATCTCATGTCCATCACCCATGTACAACCAATTTTGAACAGTACATGTATTTTGTGCTTTTATCTGTTGCAAAATTTGCACAAGTTTTTGTATGTTTTTTGTTTAGATAACTGCATTTAATCAGGCCATTTAACCCTAACTTCTTTTTTGTGTAAAAACAAATATTTCTTTTTTCATAAGATGTTGGTATTTCTTGAATCCCTGAAAAGTACTTTTTTTTAAGGGGAACATTTTTGTTTAATTTTTTTCTGTTACCTTAAAGGGGAAAACTCCGATTTTTTTGACTTGAAAATAATCAATATATAACTTTGGCAGAATATAAAAGAAAGTTGCACATATCACAATGGCAGATGACTCACAAACTGCCTACTAAAGTTGACATAAATGAATTTAAAATTAGTTTATTCACCAACCCCACAACTCTCAAGTCTGAGATATCAATTGGGACAAGTGAAGATCAAGTTAATATGGACAGGTGGCTGTAGTTTTTTCCGGCGCAGTTTAGGAAAAAGTAAATTATGTGTGTGCTTGTGGAGTATGTATAATGTACAATGAATAAAGTGTTTTGTGACGACCACAACCGATATTAAGCAGAGTGGAATAAGTGCAGTATGACAGGCGCAGTGTCATTAAGTGGATTTCATTGCACAAAATGCCTGAAGACTGAATGTGAGAATGATGCTGTGCAAAATGCAATACCCAAATCTCCTAGAATTTATCTCAGAGTGGGAAAAAATATCCTTGGTCTCACCATGTGACTTGAAAATGATATGATTGTGAATGTTATATCTGATGTGCCACAATAGTACCTGCAAGGGACAACTTGATTTGAATTGTGCAAAACCTAACATGGCGTGAGGAGAGGGTGGAAAGAAGTGGGGGTAACAGACTTTAAGAAACAAAAATGTGCCCACGAAGAAAAAGAAAAAAAAAGCTACGCCAAAATAAAACGATACAAAGAAAACACCATGCCACTGCCTTCACATCATGCAAACAGCACAGTTTTATTGGTATACAGCAACTAAGTGTATGACACAAGTAGGGACCATTGGTGCTGAAATTGAATGCATACAATACCTGGCCTCAAAGCATTTTGTGTTTCAGCTGGTATCAACTGAAATGAAGATTTGAAGGCTTTTGAGGCAATTGTTCCGAACCCTCAATAAAAGCCATGAGAAAACAACCACTGGATGATTTTCTTTTTGAGACTTCAACCTTAACCGCCCCAGGCTTTCTTTGTAATGAATAAAAATGAAAAAAAATGTGGTAAATTTATCAGTATGTCTTTGAAGCCAGCCAGTGTATTCTTTTCAGAACAAAACTTGTAGAGAATAATGGTATAAATGGCAACATTATTTCATATTAACAATGGTTACATAAACATATCTTTAATACATTAAAGAAGCTATTGTTTCCACTGAAACACTCCATACACCTAGAACTCATACCTCTGACCAGCTTGTGGATCAAAATACTTTAAAGGCAAAAGTAGAGGCAGATCCGGAGGGCAGTTGGCCATGGAGGTGGAAGATAGTTTGCCAAGGGGGGACTTGGGGCTCGATGGCCACTGATCCAGTCTGGCATTGGATTAATTTTGTCTGGGTGGGAATGGGATGTGGGTGTGCTACAAAGGTCACACCTATCCCCATTATAGCTTTTTATGGGCCATGCCAAAGGTATAAAGTTTCAATGCATGAAATTATTCTTGGAACATTGGATGTGATAGCACCTTTAACTGTTATTTACTTGAAGTCAGAAATTTATATTCCTTTGAATACATGAACAATATGTTTACAAATAAGCTCCAAAGGTCAAATTATACCAGGCAAAAAATATAAACTGGTCTCTGGAAAAAAACATTTTACATTTCTTAAAACAAGTTTTCTTTTTGATTAAGAATATCTTGAATCTCATCAAAGATGTGTTTATAACTCCCTTGCAAAGAGAATTCAGTGGCAATACTTGGTCACTCTTTAAGTAAACATTTCAACACCAACATATTTCTTTATAAAATCAAAAATAGTGATTTTCGGATGAAATAACATTTCAAACATCGACCTTAATTTGGTAAACAATTTTTTGGTTATCTAGCAGTGACTTGCACTGAATCTACAAATATTCGGTCGAGTTAATCGCTCGTAACATCGAAACAGATTCATAACTACAGTCCTGCGTTCCCTACACATACATTGCACATGACATCATCCACTGTATTTAGAAATAACTAAAATGTACAAATTATTAAATCTTTTCTGACGTTACTTTAGTTGCTAAATACCGTTATATTTACATAATAACTACACACGACTGGTATACTGCTACAATACTGGAAAAAAGAATTTCCATGACCAAAATCGTTTTTTTGAATTGGTTAATAATAAGATATTTTCCACTCTCATAATAATCGAATAGGATTAATAAATAAATACTTTTTAAACTTTCCATACAAGGATCATTTCAATAAATAACATTTTAGAAGTGAAAGCTCAAGTATATTTTACATATTCATGATAATTTCATAAACTTAATATGAGCCAAAATAGCTTAATTTCAAAATTAGTCTTAACTTTTCACCCAAAACGAACTCATTATATAAGTCTCACAGTTACTAGTTACTTTAATATGGTATGAAATATACAAATATTTAATTTTGAATATCTTGATTGAAAATAATTCTTTTGATAGATGCTTTTCAGTCTTTGTTTTCTTTATTTAAAAAATGTAGTTTTAGAATAAATTTTTGCCCACTGGTTCCAGCCAAAAAAATTGATCAATGATTTCCTTTTGTGTGTGTAAAGTTTTTTTCAATGGACATTAATGCTTTGTTGAAAATTACCTCACCATGCAAAACACAACTACAGTAATCTATAGTGTTTGTCCCAAACCATCTAAGACCAATATACATTTCATGTCATTTCGGCTGGTATGGTGATTCTAATAAGCAATGGTTTGGGCCCTTCTTAGTAAAGTTGCGTCCTTGGCAGTTTTCTCAAATAACCTAGTAGGCCCATCATAAAAATTGCTTAGCACAGAAAATTCATGCTTAGAAGAAACTGGTAATCAGCTAAAATACAATGTAATGCTTGTTGTTTGTGGGTGGTTCCCTGCTATTGTTTTTGCTTTAACAGCTTCATGAAATTGGCACCTGGCTGCTGAACAAAAAACCAACCAGAATCAAACATACAGAGATAGACTACCTCGCAAATACTTGGTACGCATGCGCTAGCAATGGAATGAGGTGCACGCTCGTCTAGTTAGCAACAACCTTGATGGCTAACTAGACCAGCATGCACCTCATTCCACTGTCAACGCGCGCGTCCCAAGTATTTACTAGGTAGTCTTTGGTTTTTATCTCGCAGTAACTCTTCAATTTCTCCCAAATAGCTCTAAGTACAATCAATATTGTACAAATTTCACCGAGTAGAGAGGCGCCTGTCTCGAATGGACCTGAACGATGATAGAGTCAGTCGGGTATGAGTGGTAAACACTCGTAAAGTGACATGCAGTGCTTGATCAATGAAGTCATGATGCCGCATTTAGATCGTCAAGACATCAACAGAGTTTTAAAGAGGGGAACACCTTCAGTATGTAAATGTCTGTAAAGGCACCAATAGACCTTATGCACATGACGTCAATGAGTAGGATATATGCCCCTCGGCTATCGAGGTCAAAAGCAGGTTGCTCATTGGCCGATCCTGTACGCTGCGCGTACAAGATGTGCGTTTTCATTGTTTCATAATGGTTTTACCTCTAAGATGGCGGCTTGAAGAAGTCAGTGCATAAGAACCATACAGAGTCAAATAAACCCTGTGTAAAAACGATCATAGCTGATGTCACGTGTTCAAGCAGAACACAACAGTCAGCCACGTATGAGTCTTCTTTTTGACATGTATGTTTGGGTTTTTTACTTCAGCACACTGACTTTTAGAGTTTGTGACACCATGCATAAGCCACGGTGTAACTAGACAATTGTGTGTGCGCATTATAAGTTTTGCTTTCATTACTATTATTATAAGGCATTTTTCTGGGTGGGAAGAATTCTGCCTTCTCCCTCTGGTTACGCCTCTACAAGAGGTCTACCAGAATGTGAGGCAAGTCTGCTGAAAACCTTACCAGTGCACCATGGTTATCAGAAGCCCACATTGAAACTTTCCTGTTTGAGTCACCATTTTTGGGACTTTATTAATTTCTTTTGAATTTTGAGATGAGTGGTTTTAGGTTTAAATTGCGACACACTTTCTTGAGCCAGCCTTGCAACTCGCATTGTCATCCTTAGAGGGCTGGTAAATCTACAATACGCCATTCAGCTGTATCTGAGTCACTGACTCCGACTATTCCATTCAGCCCTTTATATATGAGACTTCTCTTATTACACTTTGAGCTTTACATCCAGCCAGAATGATGAATAAGAAATAACCAAACTTGTCTCGATTTCATTTCCTGAAATTTCTGACTGTTACCTTTGATTTTATTCCCTAATAAACTGGATTGTGATATATGCACCGAGTCGGCCGAGATTCAAATTCCTGACCCCCGCATTCTAGAGCAGATGTCGGGACCACTGGATCACCGAGCGTGCCCATGCTTAAGCACAAAAAGTAGCTAAGCACAACAAAATTGTGCTTACCAGAATAAGGTTACCAGCCAAGCTATCAATATATCATGTCACGTTTACAATTTTGGTAGCCTGCTCATTTCGGTTAAGCTAAAAATTGTTGAGCAACTTTTTTCTGCTTTTAAAGCAGCTCTATGAAATTGGGCCGAGTTTGAATTCTTTTATTAAAGCAATAGCGAAATGCTACAGGTACACTGAGGTCATGTGCACATTTTTACGCACAAAGAACAGCTATAGTACAATGATTTGCTCCTGTTGCCTCAGTGAGGGCGCTTTTTGAGAGTGTGACATCATATGCAAGAGGTCTGTGGTCTGTAGCTGAAAATTGTCCGCTTGGATTTGACTGTTCAACTGCAATCCTTCTTTTTCTTGTTAACTGTATGGTAACACATCTAGTCATTTTATGCACTTGTTCTACAACAAGCAGATATCAAAACATTTCTATTAACATGATAACCTTAATGAGCGGCTCCAGTAGGACAAATGTGGGTGTATAGGAACTGTCTGTTGATCAGGTAAAAATGGTGGAAGAAATTTTCATCGTGGGGAGACCCTCCCTCCATCCCCCCCCATACAAACAGGTAAAGAGCCCATTAACCACTTCGTCACGGGATCCATGCTCGAGCCCATCCTTGGGATTTAGTTTTAGAACCCCCGCAAAAAAAATTGTCAAAATGAAACCATAAATAAATCAAAATACAACAATCAATCTCAAGAAACAGACCACAATTCCTTTCACGCTTTTGAGAAAACATGTCTTTTGTTCAATGTGAATCAGCTGGATCCTCGGCCAATGTTTTGCTTGTATACACATCACCCGTCGTTAAGTGTATGTTTCATTGTTTCCATGTCGCAAATATTGTTTTCAAGCACACATGCTCACATCCGCTCTTTCCCCTAGACTCGCTATAACAACTATTTATTATTTTAAACTTATTCAATGACAAAATATCTTGTTATAATAAATACATCATCATAAATAGCATTAATAAGTACTCATAATCTTAAAGAAAAATAGGAAAGATCTACTTCCCGTTGCCAAATATTAAACTCTGTCAAATTGCAAAAAAAATAGATGAAAGAAACTTTGCACACAAGTGAGAAATCAAAATGTAGCATGAAAATAATACACAAAGTACAAAAAATATATAAGCAACTTAAATACAAAAGTAGCAAAACTGCAACAGTGGGCCACAAAAGGTTTACAAAAACATAAAGTGTACTTGAATTACAACAAATTAAATGATGCATGAATGTTTTTCCTGGAAGAAAAGTTGTTTCAGACTTTTAGAATGCTGACAGTTTGAATTGCAAATTTTTAAGAGTGAAGAAGATAACTATATTTAGGTTTTGACAAATCTAGGCACTCTTGACCTATTGACACATTTCAAACGCACTTACACCCACCTATATTGTCTGCCATGTTGGGAGTCAAAATATACACAAAGGAATTGACTCCCAAAATGGCGGAAACGGTAGATGAGCATTGTGCGGAGGTGAATTCCACATCATGCAAGCAGCCAATAGAGCTTGCCCTGATCGTTATAGTCAAGTACCCTGTATGTAACGGGAGTCACTTGTTTTGATTCTAAATCTACCATATTGGGGCCAGCCTATTTGTCCTTCCAGTCTCATTTTAGTTAAAATTCCCAGCACACTGATGCAGGTCAATCAGTTTTTAAGCCAGACCTCAGTGAAAAATATTTGGTAAAATTATCTCAAAATGTTTAGAAAATGCTGTCAATTGAAACATCGTCTTGACAAATTAACAGAAAAAGCACAGTTGATTTATCTTGATTATTCAGAAAATCTGGATCCAATTTCATAAAAATGTTAAGAAGAAAAAAAATGTTTAGCCCTCAAAAAAAATCTTGCCTAAATAGCAGAAACAGGTTACCAGCCAATATACCACACAATGCATACTTTTTGTGACTGGTTCCCGACTAATTTTTGCTCTTCAGAAAATTTGCCGAACAGGTTACCAGCCAAAATATCATGCAGTGAATGTTGATGTGGCTGGTCCCCTGCGAATTTGTGCTAAGCAGAAATATTTTATAAGCATCATTTTTCTGCTTAACAGTTTTATGAAATTGGATCCTAGTGATTTGAACAAGGACATGCAATGGTGAAAAACTCTGCAATAAAAGTGATACTCTTTTGAAATATGAATACAGTATGAACAGAAGGAAGTATTGGGCACAGATGTAGAAATATTGCTTCAATAAATGAAATGGGAAACAATTCGGCAGGAATTTTGAGGGATGGATTTTCTCTAAGCGGCAAAAAGGCGGGTAGCGGTAATGTTGGAAATGCAAACGAAATGTCACTCTCTAATTGGATTATTTCAGGCAAGGGGAAAACATATGTACGGCATTTTGATCATAAAGCAAAACCAATCAATGACGTTTGTAATTGGCTAATCATGCCCAAGCAACAGCCAATCAATGGGCAAGGATTTGTTTTGGCAGATGGTACAGCTACTAATTGAATGAAGGCTGTGGTTGGGTGGTAATGCTACTGATATCGATGATTTGGCAATAACAATCGATATACTTAAAAGTCAAGTGTTACTTTTGATACTTATTTATTTTAGAATGTAAACAACTAGCTACATAACTTTTCTACTGAATAAATATGGATTTTGGGAGGTTTTTTTTACCGTTTTAATCAAAGTAAAATTCAATTTAGTATATAAAATTTCAGGGCAAGTTTGTATAAAATGCTGATATTGAGAAGGCATACTTTTGGTTATAATGCAGATTTGCGGCATAATTTTTTATTTTTTTTTGATCGATGATTTGCTGCCAGTTGACAAAACACATTATTTACAAAAGTTTCTGAACCCTTTACTTCTGTTCAGTCTTAGTCCGTTCTTTGTTTTATACTCCCATTTCGTTTCAATGATAATTTTATCAATAGAATAACTTCACCTGTTTAAACACTCCTTGACCACTGCGAAGTTGCCGTCACCGATGACGCGTCCTACTTCGTATTTCTGATAGAGGGCGCCCTCTTGGTCTTCCACGCCATTTTCCTCGTGCGGGGAATATTCTGCATCATGTCCTGGAAGGTTGAGAAAAATACATCAGCCTTTAAACCCTTGAGAAAGACTGGGGCCACCCAACTTTGTGCTTGTGTTTTGTGGATTCAAGAATTCAGACAAAAAATAATGAACATTGAACTAAAAAAGCCCAAACCACGTGGCAGAGGTCTGGATCTTCGTAATTCTTCTTTAAAATTATATGCTAGCTGTGAGATCTTTTGCAGAAACGTAGAAGTAAAGATGGAACACTTCTTCAGTTTTGTAAGCCTCCAGTGGAATTATTATGCTAAGGCCAAATAAAATAAAAAATACCAGTTGATCGTCCTGATTTTTCCAAAAAGAGGAGGATGAGGGCCTTTTTATTTTTTATTTATTATTTTGTTCCTAAGATGGCCGCCAAGTATTTCAATTCAAACAGGCCACCAATTCTTCAGTTTGAAATCACCGCTAACTTTCTTTATATCTATTTGTTGCATGAGGTAAGTTTACATCAAAAATTAGAATATACATGTCAAGGGTGGATTAAAAATACAAACCATTTTTTATTTAATTTTTTTTTTTTTAAGGAAAAATTGAAAATAAAAATAAAATAAAAAAAAGGATGCGGCCTCAAAAAAGGATGCGGGCGGGGACGATCAACTGGTATTTTTTTTACTTGGCCTAAATGAGTACGGCGTCTGCACAGGACATGATATTCATACCAACTAAATTTGTCAAAACCCCCTTTCCTTTCTTGGGAAGGGTAACCACTGTAATGGTTGATGGATACAGTTGTCAAGACTTTTATACAGATTAGCCCTGCTGCTCACAGGATTGTAACTAGATGGCCGCCTCACTTTTAAACACCTTGCTACGCGCAGGGTCAAAACATCAGGACATTAACTTTTTGTTGCCAAAAAATATCAGGTCAAATAAACAATAATCATTTTTCATTAACTCTACTTTCGCAGTGGGTTATACTAGCACCAAGATGTTAATCAAACATAATTTAATTTCAGACCTAGCAGGTTCACATTTATATGCCTGGCTTACAATACTTCTGAAACACTGTTGAGTTTTGCAGAGAGATGAAGTGTAAATAAATGAAGAACAGTTTTTATTTTTGAGGTTCTCGTTGTCTGGTCTTTGCTAGACACTCAGCGGCTAAACCGCTTTCACTAAGCTTCTTAGGAGAATCGTCTTGCAATTATTTTGTCACAGATGTTTCCGCTCAAGCAGAACGGCACCCTTGATGCCCCCAGCCAATCATAATGCTTCAATGCACCTGGCCGTAAGTATTCAGCAGCCAATCAACATGTGGCTCACCAGACCATAACAACCCGCCATTTCATTGACTTGGTTATTTCGGGACAACTGTTTTCTTCATGTGAGACAAATATAACAAATTCTGCTTGTCTATCAGCACTAGCCTACAGGCGCTAATGGGACATCAACAGATTAAAGCCAACAAATTGTAGGTTGTTTTAATCCATTGCAAATCATTCACCAACAAATTTATCAATAACAGAAACTGTTCTGTAGAAAGATTTTCAGCCAGAATTTTAACCCGGTTGTCAAAATTTGCCATTAATTAATCTTGCTCACTACAATACTTTTGAAATGTAAGTGTAGAAAGAAGTTAAAAGGAGGTTGCCCCAAAAATAGAAACAGGCAGTCTAAATGATACTCAGATGCCCCTCTTGCGACCCACTATGCTTATTCACAGACATAAAACTTTGATAGGGCCTTTTTGTGGGGTTAAAGCAAAACAATAATCTTCATCCTCAATGCAATGATTACACTCAAGACTCGCGGAAAGCACCGAGTCTACAGATTGCGCATGATTTTTTCACTATTTTCTCCTGACTCACACAGCAGATTCAGCCCAAAGAGGAATAACTGAACAGCTGAGGAGTTCCTTGCCTGTTTCTAGGTTCCTCAATAATAAAGATCATAACATTTTATAAGGCACTTTACAAACCAAAGCCACCTTTAATTGTTAATAACAAAAATAACAAAAATTCAAACCTGTATCTGTACTGGAGGTCCCTGACCCACGTCTGCTGCCCTGTACACCAAATAAAAGAAGAGAAAAAAAGGAAGTGTCATCATCAACTTCAGGTCACTGTCTTGGACTCAACTCTGTGAGCTTCACATCAAGTCACTAATCAGCAACCATACATAATTACCCTGCTCAATAAAAAGTGCATTACGCCCTCAGGCAGATTAATGTTTTTTGCCAGTCTGCATTTTAGGGCCCTTGCCACAAGAGGCAAGCCAATATACGGCAGGCAAAAAGAGACCCATTTGGTAACACAGAAGCCATTTTTTTCGGACAGTCACTTTTTGCCTGTCTGCATTTTAGGGGCCTTGCCACAAGAGGAAAGCCACTGTACCACAGGTAAGACGGGGAACCACTTTGGTAACACAGGAATCTTTTTTTTTAGACAGTACCTATGCTAGCTGCTGTAAATCATATGAAAATTGAATGTGATGACGATGATGTTGTATGCTAAAAGACAATCGCTTAATAAAGTCTGTAAGCCAGTTGACGGCCGGGTCCTCAGCCTGATGAAGGGTGGCACGATGCCACCATTGAACGGCAAAAGTGTGGGCAGTCGGTTGTTATATGGTGCATTGTCTGGGGTTTACCATGTGGCTCATGTGGGCATGCATTTTACACTGGACTGCAGCTCTGCGGCCAGTAGTTTCAGTGTCTGTTTCAGTAAACTCATGACCAGAATTAAATAACAATACATGTACCTCACTGTATAATAACTTGAACAGAAACACATTATGTTCAAATGTTGACATTGAGTCTGAAAAATGAATTTTAATTCTATTGAGTTAATTCTTAATACCCAAAGAGACAGTTGAGGGCAGCTGTCTTAATGAGTGCATTCAAATGCATGTTGTCAGAGCACATGAATTTTTCTCTCATTTTGATTCTCTTGTCTTGTACAAACATTTCTGGTCCAGTAAACATTTTGAGCTACAAGCCCTGTGGTCTTGTGGATTTGTTCTCCCAAATTCGAGCCCTGTCATGTGACATGATCCTCGTAATGACAACAAATATTACAAGTTCAGATTTGTCCCCAGCACATGACACATGGATAACACAAAATAGCCACTTCTCCTTCAACTCAGGGCCCTTTTCAATACCACGCTTTAGGCTTGGGTACCGGCTTAGACTCTGACCACTTGTTTGAAACCCTGTAGCAAAGGTACACTTTTTCAAGATTACTGACATAGCCCAAGCCAAAACCGTGGTTTCGAAAAGGCTCAGGATTCAGTACACTGTTTCTAAGCATGGTTACAAATAACTGCAATAAACTGTGCTATTTTAGGAAAACCTGTAATTGACACGTAAAAGATGATATTTTGCTATACAAATTTGTCCAGGAATACTGCTGGTCAGTGACTCAATATTATGTTACCTAATAGCAAAATAAAAATTATAGTTTATTTTTTTCAGTTAACTTGTGTGCATTTTCTGCATTTAATTGTTTGTGTTAGCAGACTCTGTGCATCACCAGATAAACACAACTACAGCTTTGGACACAAAGTGGACTATTTCTTTCTCCCTTTGATGACTGCTTTAATTCTTTCATGAAAATTTGAAAACTCAAGGAGGTTTTGAGAAAATCCTGAAAAAATTAGATACCTGGGACATTCATATAAAATTGACTCATTAGGATGTGTGCCCATGACGGGTCAGCAGAGTTACAAGAGTGACATAGGGAGTGCTCCGTCTAGTTTATTAACATATAACTCGATATCTCAGACCATAGAGAACTCGATGTCTCAGACCATTGAGCATGGTTCTTTCTCTATGCTCAGACCCACACGTATCCACTCCAGAGAGGCGTCTATAGTGTCAGCCAAACCCACATCTCATTACACACATTCCCAGTCAGAAACAAATTGCATTAAAGGTAATAAATACAGGATTGGTAAGAAAAAAAACCATCATTGTTGAATTTTTAGTCTGAAAGCAATACTGATTATGAAGTTCATACTAGAACCATTTTTTGTTTTTCTTCTGTGGAATATTTTCCTCTGAAATTATGTCATAATTGAGTAAACTGTATCTGAAAACCTAAAAGCTGATTTCAGTTATTATGACCAAAAGTAAGGACGATGCTCACATGCTGGAAACTGTGCATGGTTTTAAAACTATTTTCTCCTGACTCACACCACAGATTAAGCCCAAATGTTCACAAGTTTGTTATTTCATGTATATTGTTCACACAAAACATGAACACTGTCTGCGACTATTTTATCAGCTCTACCAATCTTGCATAATACCTTTAAGCAACAGAGGCATCGCGCTAAGTCAACAGCAAACAGTGTCTGCCGTGCCCGAAACCAAATGTACAGTCATATTAGCCGGATATCACATAACCAGTAATAATATGCCTGCATTTTATTGACTATGGTTTAAGATCAATATAATAAAAATGAGTGAAGCCACATCAAGTGGGTCTCCTGCATTCAGAGTAAATGAATGGTTTAGACGGTGGAACAACACAGGACTTATATTAGATCGATGGAACGTGGGGATTGGGCATCAGTCTCGGGGAGAGATTTCAGAGGTTATTCGATCAGAGGTTTGGAGTAGTCCTATAGTTGGGGGCAACCAAAATATGTGAATAAATTAAGTACTGTCAATAGTGGGATAGTTTTCAACTTTTATTAATTATAATCATCCATCATCTATTTTAATCAGTATTATTTAATTGAATGCATTTCTTTTCCGATATAGTTGTCGCTTTTTGCGAATGATTAACAAAATAAATAATAATTGACAAAATAATTGTCAACACATGGACACTTGTTTATTCATAACAACATCCACATTAAAGACAGCGAGTCTAAATGTGTCTTGGCTATGGCTGATGGCTTTAGCTGTAATGTTGAAGCTCAGGAAGCTGCAGAGATTTAGTCATAGCAACAGCCACAGTTGTTGCCTCAGATTCTGTCTTAGACTGTGTCTGAAGTGGCTGTGGCTATCGAGATTGGTGATCCAGCTGCAGCCACAAATAAGCCACAACCATAACCATTTGCTGTGGCTATAGCCATAGCCACAGCCATAGCCATATTCATAGCCATAACCATGGCTCAATCCATATAGCCATAGCCACAACCACAGCCACAACCACAGCTACAGCCATAGCCACAACCACAGCCACAACCACAGGCACAACCACAGCTACAGCCATAGCCACAACCACAACCATAGCCACAGCTACAGCAATAGCCATAGCCATAGCCATAGCCACAGCCACAACTACAGCCATAGCCACAACCACAGCCACAACCATAGCCACAGCTACAGCCATAGCTACAGCCATAGCCACAACCATAGCACAGCCATAACCATAGCCACAGCCACAGCCACAGCCACAGCCACAACCACAGCTACAGCCATAGCCACAACCATAGCCATAGCCACAGCTACAGCCATAGCCATAACCATAACCACAGCTACAGCCATAGCCACAACCACAGCCACAACCATAGCCACAGCTACAGCCATAGCTACCGCCACAGCCATAGCCACAACCATAGCCACAGCTACAGCCATAGCTACAGCCATGGCCATAGTCAAACCTATAGCCATTACAATTTGGGGCACAGTCAAAGAATAATTCTCTTACCTTTGATTTTGATGAAGCTGATGAGATGCTCTGCTGATTCTTGGGGGGGCTAGGGGTGCTAGGTTTGAGTGGGATAACAGGTCTCAGGGTGGTGGCAGTGGAGGGCTTGGGCGATGTCGATGAAGGGTAGAAGGGAACTTCCTGGCGAGGCACTGTAAACAAAATACACAAATGCAACAAATAAATAAATATTTTTTAAAAGGAAAAAATCCATCAATTGTTGAAGCCGAACCCAACTTAACTATTTTTGGTTTTTGAGTTTGATGTAAACAGTTTAAAGGGAAGGTACCTGATTGGTAATCACTCTAAAAATTAATGGCAATAAAAACTGACTTGGTTAGAAGTACAGCGACTATCGATAGTATAAAGCATTTTGAGAAATATTTCAATTCAAAATAATGTGGATATGGAAAAATATGTCTGTTTTTATCCCCCAAAATTTGAATCTGAGAAAACGTTTCTGTCAGAAACGTTTTCTCAGATCGTGTATTCCTATTAGGGACTATTCTTTATGCTTGGACATATTCGCTGCGGATTTTGGCGATATTTCGAAAAACGCGACCACCTTTTGAAATGAAATTTTCACAGGTTAGTTTTATTGTATATATCTACATTTATATAGGATTAAAACAATCAAACGGCCCCAAAAAACCAAAAGTATACTTTGCCTTTAAATGCTAAGTTCAGGATGAAAAATAGAGCTAACCCTAACTCCTTTGTGTGATCCCGTGTAAAGCATGATCAATTGACTACTGCAGTCCTCAATTCATCAGCACTAACAGAACCAAACTAAAAATGTGGTTGGATTTTGAAGGGCTGGTGGCCTTCACCAAAAAAGCGATAGAAAAGTGGTCTTCTCTTTGAAAAATAATTTACTTTCCAAATTTACATGAATAGGTTAAGGCCGTGTCTGAATTTATGGCTAAGGCTACAGCTCCGGCTGAATTGCCACTTCATCATGCGATGAAGTATAGAACATCCTTTGCAACACCCGAAGCAACAGACATAGCCATAGACGTAAACGCCAATTCGGATACGGCTTAACTTTTAATGTTCAGAGAGGGGGCGTACTTTGTGTGGAAAGTTTTGGGGAAGCCATCCGGCGTGGAGTCCCTGGGCTTTTCATCATCACACGGTCTTTACGTTTGGTGTTGCGGTACGGCGACACCATCTTACATTCTGTGGATGAAGAACAAACATTTGACAATCTTTATTAATAAACGGGTAAAATTTACTCTACAGTATACAATTTTCTGTATCTCTTTTCATAACTTTCTCTCTTTAGTCCATTGGGCGTCCCTTGGTGGTACAAAAATTGAACTCCCTCTAAGCATCCCTGTCCAGCCTGGTCATCGTCAGCTCATGCATACTACTTCTTTTAAGTGCATGAATGTTATTAATGGTCAACCTAGCTTTCTGCCAGCGCGACCAGCAACACGTCCTATGCACTGCTTCTCCAGATTTCAGATAACTTTCGATAACTTTACATTCTAGTTATTCATCTAATTATAAAGAAAATTCTTGATCAAAGTAGGTTCTCAAGCGCTTAAAAAAAAATGCAGCAACTTTTCTGCCAGGACTCAGAAAGCAGTGAGTAAACAGTGAGTAAAACCAAAGTAATTTTGATGCACTTATTAATGTTGGTTTAATTTCATCAACCCCCTTTGTACCGTTAATTAGGTTGATCAGAATGGCTCAATTGTTTCTTTCCTTGCCTTTCACCTCTGTGGACCTCGATTCGAACCCAACCTCAGACCTGGATGCATTTTATTATTACAGTATAGTTTACCTCATGAAATGGAACAGTCCAGATTTTACCTTGTGATTTTATTCTGCTATATTGTACTCGTATGCATCCAATATTTGTATATTTTTTTTGTACTGCTACTGTGTTCTGAGGAATAAATTAGTTGCAGGAGATTTATATATTTTTTCTTTTATATTTGAGATACAATCGTAAGGATTTAGTAATTTTGGTGAACACTTTTTGTCCTTTGTCATTAGAGGACCGTTTGTCTTCCACCTGGTGAACATTTTCTTATATTTCATTGGCCATTGATGAAACATTTTGTTATGTATATTTTTCCCCCTTCTCTACTAATGTAGGTATGAGAAATAAAGTCAAATTTGTCCAGAATAATTCTTTAATGCTAACAACTTTTTAGCATGGTTATACATTACACAACACAAGGTCAGGTTTACCCTTTCTTCAACCACTCAAAATTTAAAGGCTTAACCATTCATGATTGATTGACAATGTAAAGTATTTTGACATTAATTTCCCCTACCATATTTTCAATTTATATTTTCTAAATTCCTCACAGCTGTCATTGTCAAAACACAAATTTAGCCGATAATTAAATCAGCCCATTTGCATACAAAGGACAACCGGAAAATTCTAGTGGAGCAAGAATACCATAAACTCAAATTAAGATATTCTGTTAATGAGACTTGCATTTTGAGATAAAAAAACCAACAGGAATTGGTCAACCAAGACTTCTTGACGGTTGGTCAACCAATACTTCTTGATGTATATGTCTGACCAGCCTCCGATGACCTTAATCATTTTTCAAGTGACTGAAAAATAAGCAGAGCAGGCCGTACAAAATGTACCCAAAGCCACGCTCCTCGGTCAAGTGGAAATCTGATGACAGACCCCCGGTGGTGTGTAAAGCACAGGTGTCTCGAAAATGGCTAATTTAACATCAATTCCTGGCTCCAACGAAGGCACGGATAACATGTTGGTTGGGAACGCTGCGGAAGGGATCAGTGCAGTGTGCAAGGCGTGTAATATGGAGAGTCATCCGTGCGTTGTGGCGGTATATTCATGGTACACCATTTACATGTGATGCGTCATGGATGCAAATCTACGGGACGTTAATATTAACTAAGCAGCAGCATGGTTTTGTGATGTCAAAGCACTTTGAAGTTATTGACTGAAATTTGGAGACACGCTATATATAGATTAAGTATATTGAGAGAAAATGCAAATACGACAGGTTTCTAACATGTTCTTCTCTGGAAAAACTTGTAACAAGCAAAGATTCCACCCAAAAAGTATGATCCTCCCGATCTATCCCTCAAAAGTGATACAAACGAAATCAACGTTAGTTACGTCTGCGTCTTGGATTCGTGTGTCCTCAAGCCACATGAGCCACAGCGCATAACTTGATTATGACCCGTAATTCAGCATTATGCTCTGACTGCCCAAGGACAGAAACGGACAGAAACGGACAGAAACATGTTCTGTCCTCTTACAAGAGTAGAACAGATGAGGGATTCATTGACGATGTTTTCTACATCTTCAGACTTTTCTGTGCCAGAGGAAACACAATTGTAGCAAACAAGTCTTACAATAGTGTGCATGCTTCCAACTTAAAAATGGATAGCATGTATAATAAGTATACCTGTATGTGTGTGGTGTGTTGTCATTTCGCCTTTGAGAAAGAGTCTGCTGGAGTCGAAACATGGGGCCATTAACATTTTCTTTTAATTGATATAAATACCAAGACCAAAAACAAAAAGAAAAGCTGAAGATTTTCTGAGCAACTTGCACACACTTTCATTTTAAAGAATTAGCATACATAATAAAAAACAGTCTACATTTATACTGCACCCTGTCTGTCATAAATGACACTCCTGGTGTCGACTAATTAAATCTGGAGACAGTTTTAAAGAATGATTTCATGGGATGAAGCAACCATAATACAACACCTTGTATACAAGGTGAGAGGTGATGCATATTGCTGCCAGACCATGCCAGAAACACAAGGGCAAACCCCTTCTCTTTACAATTAGTGTACTGGTTTCTTTTACGTGCAATACAAAACACATGGGACCAACGGCTTTGAATCCCATTTGTTTTACTTGTTTTGCGTCACGTAAATGTGGTTCACATATGCCCTCACGCGGTCAGAAATACAGCGAATTGGCGCATCTCTTGCAAACACAACATGGTTTATCTTTAACAGACAGACGTATCGATGTTGGCAACTCTCTGTTTCTACCTCATAAGGAATTACGCACTTGAAGATATCGGATATCCAGTAATTACAAAGAAAAGGATCAACTTTATTTCTGCGTCTGTTTCATCGATGATAACTAAGAATCCAATCAGGCTGTCTTCCAGGAAGTGGCAGACATTCTTGCCCAGGGGTTCTAACGGCCTTGCAGTTCCTTGGGGAACCTTCTGTGGCACACAAATTTAATTTCGTAAACAGGGGTTTCATTGATTGAAAAATGATGAATCTGAGCCCTGCTGTTGTGACATACATTGTCTGTTCCTTGTTTGATGAGGGGGGAAATAAAAATTTCTATCGTAACTTGATCCAAAAAGGTATCATTTTAATAGTAAACAGATTTGTTTGAATTTTGGCACCCTAGTTTTTCTTTCATTATTACATTTAAAAGTATTGTGAGTGTGCAATTTGCCCTAGTTCAATTTACAGCATGTACTAGATACCCATTTACAAATGTGCGTTCGATCAACTTCAGTTCCATTCCACTAACTCTGTCCAAAACCAGCACAACTAATAAGAGGTAATACAGGTGCAATTAAAAACCCTATCTTTTTTGTTTTATTTGATTTCAAGCAATAGATTGGCCAGCACATTGCCCTAAATCCATCCATTTGTTTAAGAAATGGTCTCACCAGTCTGAGACTTTCAGGGTCAAATCTTTGACTCATTAATTTAAAGCACAGACTAGCAAGAAATAAAGCCTTGGATTATTAACACAGACATGCCACATAACAAACATTGGGTTTATTTGTCAGCCAGACACAGGGCAAGTACAATTTGAAAGGAACATAATAATAATAGTGGCGCTCATATCTGTCACCCAGTGATGCTCATGGCGCCACAACATTCAGTATTTTCCTGCAAGGTATGTGGAGCTATATGTACGTTATTGAAGTATGAGACCTATTCCTTTACATCACCATGTAATGGTTTACATGGTGCTGTGGCGCATTATGCTGCCAATCAAACCAGGAACACCGGGCAAACCCTTTCTCTTTACGATAAGTGCACTGGGTTCTTTTACGTGCATTACACAACACACGAGACCAACGGCTTTACGTCCCATCTGAAGGACGAAGCAATAATGGTTAAGTGCCTTGCTTAAGGACACAAGAGTCACGACTAGGACTCGAACCCACACTCTGCCAATCAGAAACACCAGAGCTTGAGTCCAGTGCTTTTATCCGCTCGGCCACGACATGCCATGACACTTTCATGCTAGGTTATCACTTGTTTACATGACCTAAAAAAGTTACTCTTGCTTAAATTGTCTCAGAGTAGTTCCGCTATCTTGTTTCAGATTGGATTTAAGAACATGAATGTTCCTCGCCGTTTGTCAACAACAGTGTGATTTGAATAGTACAGGATATCAAATTTGCATCAGTGATCAAGAATATTATTCATGCTTTACCCTACACCGATGTGTGTTAAGCCCTGTAAACTCAGTACTTTCAAGAGTCCTGTGGGGAAAAAAATGTATACATGCAAAATCCTCAATGCCAATTTAGCATCGATTTAATTGCAATACCCGTTGCTAAAATAAAGGATTAGAACTGCCTCTGGCCAGCAAGCAAGCTTGACGGTCTATAGTGGTAAGACTAATTCTGCTGTACAATTGCAAAGGTTGTGGGTTCGAATTCTACCCGAGTAATATGCCTGTGAGTTTTTTCGCCTGGACTGAGTGTACAGGGTTTCCCACAAATTGGCGTATGAATACAACACAACTAATGATAGTAAAGGAGTAATGCTGAATAACAGGTAGTGGGTCGTTCATTGATCTCGATGACAAACACCTGACCCTCCCGGGTGTTTCATTACAGAAAATTTAAAGACTTTCGTCTGCATCGCTACAAATTAAGAACTAGGGAAGCAGAGCTGGATCCTAGGGATATGTTAAGCAAAGCAATTTACAGGCAACCTATTCCAGGAAAGGACGCAAAGACATTCACCTTCCAAATCTCACAGTGGTGAGAGTAAGACATGGTTAGAAAAAAAGGATCTTGTGCTACTGCATTAAAGTTGCGTGACCCGATTTTTTCAGATTTGTTTAAATATTTATTTACCCCCTTGAATTTTTTCTGAGATTGATTTTTGACAAATGATAGCCTTCTGTTTCAAAATGAAAATATACGAAAACATTCAAAATTCGTGCACAAAAAACATGTAACATGCAAAATTGTTAGTATGGACGTGAATTAGTGTTGGAATCCAAACATAATTAACTTTTACCTTTTAATAAACTACCAGTCATTGGCAGATTCAATGAAAGCTAAAAACTTTCTCACACCTACACAAATAGCTATTACAAATTTTAATCTAAATTTTTGAGTCAAATCGAACTAAAAAGATGAACCTAGCATCTTCAATTGGAGATGATATGCTAGTGAAAAACCATTAAGCGACTTCCATTTGAATAGCAAGATTTTAAATTGAATGCATTGGCGAACATCACAGCAATGAGCAATGATTTATTTATTTATTTTATTTTTTTTCTTCACAAACAAATCAAACATGCTTTATAATCCAATGCTAGAAAATACCAAAGAAGAATTTAAACTCTCTCCGAAGGAAAAGAAATCGGTGTGCACCAGTTACCTCAACTAACACTCAAGTGTCATGTTACTGTCATTATTCTGCATATCTTATGCAAAGACAATGTCAATTTCCTCGACAGTGTGCAGTGTGCAGTGCGGACATTAATTGGAAACCCATATATGTCTTGACAGTGAGTATGTGTGACTCATTTTGACGCTGCGTCCAAAGTAAACATCTCTTTAAAACATTCAAAGATAAATAAACAGCATCGGATGTTTTTTTATATTTTATCATCTTACCTTCCACTGCAATGTCGAAGTCATCGTGGGAGTAGCGCTCCTGTCCGTACGCAATAAAGACATCGTCATCTTTGAAGAAATCTTGAAGGCATGCAACCTGAAGAGTAAGAAAGAGATTCGGCTGTTAGCGTCATGCTCATTAAGGTCGTGTACACCTAGCACAATTTCATAAAGATGTTAAGCGAAACAAAATTTGCTTAGCAGAAGCAGGTTCCCAGCTAAAATACAAAGTAAAAATAGTAATAACAATAAAATAATAACAACATTTCTAAAGTGCTTGTTCCTAGAGCTGCAAAGCGCTCAGATAATGACCAAGACAAATAAATCAACAATGTAATCTTGCTGTTTGGAATTGCTCCTTACCTTTGGTTTTTGGAACCGTTCGATTGTTTTAATCCTGTGTACATATATACAATTAAACTAACCTGTAAAAATTTCACTTCAAAAGGTGGTCGTGTTTTTGTGATATCACCGAAAAACTGGAGCGAATATGTCCACACAGGAAGAATAACCCCTATAGGAATACACAATCTGAGAAACGTTTCTCAGATTTGGGTCATAAAACCTGATAACTTTTTCCATAACCACATCACTTCAAAGTGAAATGATTTTCAAAATGCTTTATACTATCGAAAGCCATTTCGTGGAATCAAAACTTTTACTCTACAAAACAGCAGACTGTGTTCTGTCATGAAGATACACAAAACCAAACAATTTTAAAATATCTGTCCAACCATATCCATTTCAATCACAAACGCTTTTTATAGCCCAAAGCGCCAATTCCGAAGTCAATGTGCCCCTTTTAAACTTGATTCTTCAATAAAGCTAGATGTATCAATACCATAGAAATAGAACCCGGAGAACGCTGAGTGTGTCATTGTGCGTGCGATTTCGTTGTGAGACCATTTTTATGGACGCGCGTACGCCATTTTTTTAAACGCGTGTATGGCTAGAGACGTACGCCGGGTGTTACAGCGCGCTGCCCATGGTAGCGAGGCTGGTCAGTGATAAGCCAGTGATAATATTTTGCCATACAGTAGACGTCATGAACATTGACCAATGAAAACACGTAGAAACGGTCTATGTGCGTTGCCATTTTGCCATACACGCGTGTCACGTGATGATCATTTTGCCATACACGCGTGTCACGTGGTATCGATACGCCGCGTCCACAGACGACACAGAGGGCGGTCGAGCTCAGCGTTCTCCGGGTTCTATTTCTATGATCAATACTAAAAAGATCTAATACTCCAAAATACAGGAGATCACAGAGATCCATATCAGTTGAATTTCAGCTTTCAAATAGCACAAATGAGCAACTACACTTGGATGACATTTGGATGTTATCACAAATCATTGTTAATCAGATGTCATAAAATAAGTCATTATTTGGGCCTGGTGTAAAGCTCTTGTTTTCTTGTGTTCAGAATAAAAACAGTTTAGTTGAAGACTGTGGCTTGAATTCACACAACAAAGCTTCTTTGTTTATTTTTTTTTTTTTAGTCTGAGCATAAGAAGACGACTATCTTTAACAAAAACAGTTGGGGGGGGGGAATAAAATGTTAACAAAATCTTGATGAGATTTTATCAGACCAGAAATATATTTTACAATACCCAAAATAGTTAGTTCCTTTTTATATTTATGGCACTTTTAAAATTTAAAATTTCAGTTTTAAATTATAAGTTAGGCCTTGGCCTATGAATACATTAATAGTAAATCTTTAAAAAATGTGTGCTTGAAAAAACACTAGACTGCAGGACTTACTTGGTTGCATGGTAAATTGGCCAAATGCTAAAATTTATGGCCCAAAAATTAGGCCACTGGGTATTTTACAAAGGTTTTCATTTTTCCTTATGATTGAAAAACATCCTCTGGATTAAAAAGAAAAAATACCGTTTTCATTCAAAAGGTATACCGCTTAATTTCCAGACAGGTCCCAGGAGATTTCTCCCGTTCTGCGATATTGATTTTTCTGATGAGTTATCACTGGCAAACCAGCGGAGATCCTCTCTGACTAATGAGAACCATTATCACACACAGAATATTCCATTTACACAATCTCTGTTAATGGAACCGGCCTGGGTAATTTCTGGATACTGGAAAACAAAAAGAGGGCAGGGGCTGCACCGAAACCGAAAAATGAAGCGACTCATCGATGACACCTAAGGGTCTTAATGGTGTTGGTTTTGGTGCACGATTTTGTGGGATGAGCATCTTCAGAAAGATGCAATCTTGGAGGATGAGCAATCTCCTTGGCAGATGGTACGGTGGCGGGACAGTATAGATCTGATCTCATCTGGATTGTGACACGTCCACCTTCGTCCACCAGGAGTCTGATAATTCCACACAAACAAAGGATTTGGGAGCTCATCTGTGGACGAGGGCTGGGCAGATTGGAGGTCCGCAAGGAATTCTGAATGCGAGTAATTTATCATGAATATTTAAGGAGGTGCATGGGATGGAACGATGAGCTTATTCAGATGGGGGTCGGGGTGGAGGTTGAGATGTTTGTTTTGACAGATCCCTCTGATATGTCAACCTAATTTTAACATGGTAGTCGTGATGATTCACCAGATGTCATCATGTTGGAGGATGCAAGCTGCTGAGAATGGCAGGTGAAAGTGCCGCCTGGTAGTGTAGACAGATGTGAAAAATTCAAATACATTTTAAGAATAGAATTGAATTTTGGAAGATCGTCACCTAATTTCATCAAAAATAATGATCACATTTATACATAAAATATTTATTGGGTCACAAGAAATGCAACGCAGCCAAGACATTCAGATATCCATAGGAGATTGACAATCAAGGATGGAATCTCATGAAAAAAATCCACATGCAGAGCTTGTAGGTCAGCCCTTTCCTTGAACTAGATTTGTTTTATAAGACATGAGACAAATTTCATAGAGCTGCTTAAGCACAAAGTGTAGCTAAGCCCAACACTTGGCCATTGCCTTGATGCCCCTCGAAATTTTCCAGTACTCCTTTAAATTTCTTCCACAGAGGTGACAATAACTGAGAAAAAACTGCCTTGCCCTTACACAACAGGAACAAAGTATCAAGCCTGCAACATAGCTAGCACAACTGTGTCATTAAATAGCTGTCCCTTGGGAATCCCCCCCCCCCCCACCCACCCCACTCAGAAACATCAATCTGAGGGACAGAGACCAGGAAACAAAATGAGAACAACTTTCAAGTTTGCCATCTTTGTCAAACAGGACATCATCCAAAAGCAGATGTGCATACATACGGTGAAGACTGCTGTGTGAAAACGTGAGCTGAATCACTAGGGTCAGATTTCTACAGAGGGGTGGTCCAAATAATCAGAGGAGTCAGGAGCGTTAAACAAAAAATTCCCCTTGCACACTCCATTTCTAACAGCTTGTAATTTTAGTATAGACAATTTCAACATAAGTGAAGCCACGATTGCCACACGTGCACATGAGTCTACCCATTGCTCTCATTTCACAAACCTGAAATTATGGGAAGAGGGTACACCCGAAAACAATGCACTTGACTTTGTTTATTTTGTTCACTTGAATAAAGACACTGCTAGAGTACGAATACTGAGGTCACGATATATACCCATTGCACTGACGTCACATTTGGCGACTGTCGTCCCATGGTCTGCCATTTTGGGAGTCAAATTGCAATTGTAAAAGATGTGGTGCGGATTTAACCGCACAATAACACAAAAGGGAACTGGACTCTCCAAACTTATGACGGGAGATGACGTCAAACAAATGGTAAACGGTTTATAGTAGATACTCTTCAGACAGGTCTGGCTAAATTTGGTTAATTCCTCTTTGAACCTTTCTCACAACCTCTGAAACAGAATGTAGCTGGTTTTGCTGTTTCCCTTCAGTTGTTATTGTTGTTGTTGCTGTTGTGTTTGTATTGTTGATGTTGCTGCTGTTGTTGTGCTGTTGCTGTTGCTTCTGGTGTTGCTAATGTTTTTGCTGCTGCTGTTGCTAATGTTGCTGCTGCTGCTGCTGCTCTTGTTCTTTATTTTAACGCTTATTCCCCAACATCCTCTGAATCCTTTTCCTTTCTCCCCCATTAAGTTTTTAACTTTTTGTTGACCCTTCAAATCTCACACACGCTGAAATCCACCAACCCCTGGCTTTGCCCTACCCCTATAGTTTCTACCCTATCCATGCAATTCAAATAATACTTCAAACTCATCATTATTCTTTAGGTTCCTGCTTCTCCGTCCCACTTCCCATCGGCAGTTGGTCTAGCTGACTAAAAGCGCAGAGAAAATCTCAAACGCACGACTTCCAGTCACAGGTCCATTAGAGTGAACAATGGGTCTGATTTGGAGGGCGGTGTAGAGTTTCCTAGGCAAGTGGTTTGAGAGGTGTGACCAGTGGATGTGAACCAATCTTCACAACACAATGGGGAATTCCCAAAGGTGGGCGAGCCCGAGGATTCCTCTATCCCCCTACCCCCCTGTCCCCTCATGGTAATCTGCCCGATTGCAACCAAGATCACGATCAGGGGCTACATCACCTCACCCCTTGATATACTTGAAGATGGACTCGGCGAACAAAAGAATAATTGACTAGCATGGTATACTTGAAGCTTTACTACATTGAACTTAATGTAGTTGACATGCAAACCACACTAGTGGAGGTCTTCAAACAGTATCCAATGGCTGCAACATACATAGTTTGAAACTAAAATTATTTTAAAGAGATGTAGCAGGGTTCAACAGTTCTCAAACCTTGACGTCGGTTGTAAACAGGATCTATTTTTCTTTTTGAGTATTATGGAATAAAAGAGAAGGCAACAAGGTCTTAAACAGCAGGGTCGTGGCTGTGAGGCTCCGTCCTTTACCACACAGCCAATACTCTGCAAGGTTTTTAAATGGCCCTTTAAGACTGAGTCACCACTAATTTTTTTCCCATTTATAAATACATTTTCGTTAAAAACATCCCAAAAAGTTAATGAGAACAAATCCGACTCGAGTTTAGCCTTAGCTCGCCTCAAGACCTTGCATTGAACTTCTATCCATGTTGAGCGCTAAGTAGCTCCTTGCGCAAGTTTAGAACTTGTGCCTTAAAGTTTCAAACTATTGCAGTTTCTAACTTGCGCGAGCCAAATGCCACCTACCAACTTAAATTGGGCCATGAAATCTGATAGCACCCTCTTTTGGCTCAATTTCGTCAGGCGAATTTCTTCACCATGTTTATTACGCATATTTTAACATGGCCACGTGATCTCCTCTCGACCAATCAGAATGGATTAACTGTTCCAGGTGTTATGAATGTGTTACAAAAAAAGAAAGAAAAGTGCAGAATTCCAAGGAAGTGGCTTTTTTACTTTCTGATTAGCGTGCAGTAGTTTCATCTGAAATATGGAGAGGAATTAAACCACAGGTGTACAGGCCTGGAATTTTATCTTTGAGAGGGCAAGGCCATTTTCATTTTGCAAAGGGCACTTCCATTGGAAAATCTCAAAGTCTAAGGGGAACTTTTAACGGGACACCAAGGCCAAGACCAGGGCAACAGAGGCCTTGATCTCCATCTAATTGTAGACGTCTATAAAGGCCGAATCCTCTAGTATGAGTGGAATAAACAGGACATCATTGAGGGCGCTACAGTTGGTAAACTATTATTACACACAAAGTGATCATGTTACTAAACGTGGTTAGCATATAGATAGAAATGAATTTCATATAAGCATAAAGGGAGCTTGTATAATATCTGGCTACAGAAGATTAAAACAGAGGGGAGGGTGTTCTGACCTGTCACACTTATAAGAGCCAAATATCACTACTAAACTGGGAGCGACAATACCCAATGGCTGCAAATCTAGACAAAATTTGTTCATATTTTTTCATCCCATGCTTTTTCTATGTGCTTTCATCTCTTTCCACTTGAGTGCTTCTGTTACACCAGTATACCTGTTTATGTGTTGTCATTTAGCCTTCAAGAAAGACTCTGCTAGGGTCGAAAAGTCAGGCCACTAACTAATTTTTGCATTTTTACTATCTAGGTCCTTTTTGGTTGGTAAGCAGTTTGCAACAGCTAGTTCTATTTTCTCAGATGAAACAAATACATTGCTTTAATACAGCTGGCATTCTCCTAGTCTCTTCATCTTCACTGAAAGCACGCAGCATCGGTATCATCAATCTTGTGTTATTGTATTTATATATTCTTCTCGGAGGTCCTTTGCTCATCATTAAACATTTGCGTCTCACACCCTTGAGAACTCAACCATAATCTCGCATATCACGCAATATCTTACACTGTATCATCATAATAACAGACTATAGGCATTGCAAAATCTTTCGTCTTTCAATCATAGCACGCCCCCTTAAAGGGTGCGCACAACATTGGTAAAATTGAAAGTATATAATGCTCACAGATTCTCACATAATACATGTATGGTCATGGTGCAAACTTTCCCTGAAATGTTTTTGCTTGAAATGCTCTACAGCTACTTTTTGTACTTGAGCAGCTCTCTTTGATAGCTCTGCTAAGTAGAAAATAGTGCTCAACAGCTTGCTGCTGAGAGCAAATGAGCAGGATACCAAGTGGCATTGTGTTTCAGCACAAGACAAACATAGGCCTGATACTTCATTTTAGATAAGGGAAAGACACCATTTTTCTTCTCTGTAAAGGGCACCTCTATCAGGAAACTATAAATTTTCCATTAAGACATTTCAAGGGGCACCAAGGAAATGACCAGTGGCGACAGAGGCCAGTGGCGACTAAGGCCATTGCCTCTTTTGCCTCCGTGAATGATTAAGCCTGCATAATGCACAGACATTACTCCATGCTACAAGTACAAGACAGCTAGTTAGGAGCTCCATTTTCAATTTGAGAAAATTTCAGACACCCTTTTAAAAAATTCTGATCAAAGCATTAGATAGAGACTAGAGACACATTAACATAGAAGAAAACAACTCCACGATCGGGCCGTAACACGTGCACGTCATGCGCAGCCACATAAATTATCCACAGATACAGTAGCATGTCCTCGGGGCAAGTATATTTGGTCTGGTTCAAGACCAATAGAATAGGGTACAACGCTACAGCTGGAACACGGACATGCAGGGTCTGTTGTCGACATGCACTCCTCATATTTGAGTAGTGAATATAATCCATCGGCCTGTGTCAGCGTAGACAAGGCGCTATAAAAATGGATAAGAAAACAAGTCACAGCAGCAGCTAGATGGATAATGAAAATTAGTCCGAATTATGCGATGAAGAACTTCTTTTATTTTGTAATAAATATTATTTAGATAATGTGTACACGTATCAGACTCCATATCAAGTTTTTAATTTGAACATCTATGTATGTAACAGAAGGGAAGAACACAGAAATGAGAGACTAATAATTTTAGATCCATATGAAACCTTCTCCGCCCTCGACAAGGGGCCTTGTTTCACAGTGCCGCAGGAAACACTTTTTAATGGAGCATTCCTTTTGTTTTAGGACGTCATTAGTCTTGGTTCCAAGACCCTCCAGTTGTTTAGTCAAGAATACATTTTATCACGAAAAAAAATTGATCCTCTTTTTTGGGGGGGGGGGGGTTCAGATAAAATTCACAAGAATTGTACAGACGAAACCATTTAGAATGCCCAAGATTGAACAGGACGGCTTTTAAAACCAAAGATAAACGCCGAGTAAAAAATATTCTGAGAACTTAGCTTCAGTTCTGCATGCTCAGTCCAAACTTTTGGCAAAACTTTGGTCCAGAGTGCCCCCGTTTTGAAAAATCCTGGAGAGAACCCTGCTTCCATTGGAAAGTCTTAAAGGCATGGGAAACTTTTGAAGGGGCACCAAGGCCAAAACCAGGGCAACAGAGGCCATGACCTCCATAGCCTCTTTGTACCAAGCCTGAAATGGAGAACTTATTAAATAAAAGGTAAATTATGAAATCAAACCATGGGCATATCCGAGTTCATTTTGTGTTCGTCAGTAACAATAGCAGTAGTGAAATTATGGCGATTAAAGAAATCTCCTTTAATAAAAAAAAACTGTGAAAAGGTCATATTGATTGAAACAAAACACTCTCGAGAACTATTCCTACTTGGAGCAATTTGCCAATTTCTGGCTTGCAAAATGCATGCAACACAATCGAGTACAGAAATTTGTTGGTGAGAATACTAATTAGCAGTCTGTAAGACCCAGTGAAGACTCAAGAAAAAAATGCTGAGATGCAAAATCAACGCTTGCAATCAATGTGTACACGGTCGATAGATGGTTAAGAGATATAAAGGCAGGATCAATAATATAGTCTGCATCTGAGCATCGCCAGCACAACGATGACGACAGTGGCCTTTTGTGCCGGGGTCAAGCTAGTTTCCAATTTGTGTATTTCTTCGGGTAATTTCAGTAACACCCCGTAAGATTGTACCTTCTCATCTTAGAAGTGAAAATCACCAAATCCACAGAGCCCTCTTTGGCCGAGTGGCAGTATTTTCACTGAAAGTTAAGAGCTGCATTGAATGAAGAAGATTAAAGAGAGGCTCCGACATAATGAAATTAGAACCACTTTGGTTTGCTCTTCCTCTAGACACAAAGTTTCATTTTTTTTTTCACAGTGCCTACAATTTGGCGTAAGTGCCTCTATGAGAGGACCTCTAAATCGCGGCATTGATTGATAATAAAAAACACTTTATTGTGAGAACCTGTTTCAGAAAAATCTTCACAGGTTAAGAGTTTGTTTTTTTAAACAAGTTTAAAAGCGTTTCAATAGACGATAAAATGCATTGACGTCATCATACCGCCAACTAAGAGGTAAAATGGTGAAAAACGCACATCTATGTTTCCGCGGCGCACAGAGTGGGCCATTGGGCAACCTTTGTTTAACCTCTCTCCAGCCGAGGGCACCCTACTCAAATGACGCCATGTGCATACGGTCCATAGCCCTGGATGTAAATGTCTCAGCTTATTTGTTATAATTTTGGTAATTTGATATTTATTATTTCTACTGCAACAAATGAGTATAACTTATTAACAAGACCTACAGACCAAGTACAAGCTTTCTGCACGAACAATATCAGTGTTTTCCCACCACAAACTATTGTATTGGGCTGAAACATGCAAATGTCATGCAAATACAAGCGAATTGTGGCCCAAACACCAACAAATATATATCTATACATATATTTGTTTTTTAATTTGTTTATTTTTTATTTTTTTGGTGGGGGAGGAACACTTTAGATCAAATTCACAAAAATCATAAATAAACCATTTAGAATGCTCCAGATTACACAGTGGGGCTTTTAAAACCAAAGATAAACACAGGGTAGAAAGTATTCTGAGAACATAGTTTCAATTCAGCATTCTTTGGCTAAACTTCAAAAGTTTGGTTCAAGAATGCCCCCCCCCCCCCAGTTTTGTAAAATCCTGACGAGAATCCTACATTTATATGCAGCTCAATGGAAGAAAATCTTCTATTTCATGAACACATCTTTTCTCACACATACTCCGACAGTGTGCCAAACTCCATGCTTGTATTAAACATCAAAGGTACCATTCCATCACCTACCCGCTGCACTAAAATGTTCATAAGTTTATAGTGAAAGCTATTAGGATCGGAACAAGTGTCTTCCTCTGCTGAAAACCAAAGTTTCGTCAACCTTTAAAGGTATTATACAAACATCATTGTTTAATTTGAGTCTGAAAGCTTAATGATTATGAAGCTCATACTAGAACAATTTTTTCTGTTAAAATATTTCCCTCTGATATGAAGTCATATTCATAAAAACTGTACATGAAAACCTAAAAGTAACAAAACAGCTGATTTCGGTTGTTAATCCCAAATTAAGGACATTTTGTTTACATGCTAAAAATGATGCATACTTTTTTCTCCTGGCTCACACAACGGATTAAGCCCACATTTTCACAGGTTTGTTATTTCATGTGTACGGTTGATTACACAAAACATGAATAACTGTCCGCGACTATTTTGTCAGCTCTACAATCCTGTATAACACCTTTAAGAAGATGAGTATCCATGGCTACAGACTGCACTCGTCTTCTTCGATGGTTTACTCTTACTTACTCGGGGTAATGAGGTAGAGACACCAGACAGATTGACTCTGTCATGAAACTCCGTCGTGCATCGCTTGCACTATAGTCAATTAAGCCCGGTTCATACTTCCTGCGAATGCGATACAAATTTTGACGACACAAATTCGCAATGAATAATTCGAAAGAGTTGACTTGTGCTCAACTCCTGCAAAACATTCGCAGCAAAAACAGCCCTGTGAGGTCCAAATTCGCTTCGCATTCGCAGGAAGTATGAACCGGGCTTTAGGGTTGACAACTCCTTAGAATATAGCAGAGGAGACTCCGTAGCAAGTTTATCATTGAAAAGTTGAGGTTTGAGAAGCTGAAGTGTACTTTTAAGAACTTTGAAAAGGCAGCTAATAAAGGAGTTCACAGAAACCACAGTCCAGGATTAAACACAAATCAACGTTTTTAGTAGAGACTTTCTCAAAGGCTAAATGACAGAACAACACACATAAATAGGTACACAAGTGTAACAGAAGCAGTCAAGTGGAAATACATGAATAGACAGAGAGAGAGAGGCAGAAAGCACATGGAAAAAGCAAGGGGTAAATAAAGATTTTACTTCCATACTTAAAGTAATGCTTGAAATGTTTACTGATCCGAGGCCAGTGATTTTATAGTCTTCTCTCGTATGCAACAACGAATCATATGTCAAATGTCGAGGTCCAAGTCCAGCAGCCATCGTGTAGCAGTTGGATCACAGCTGGCCAGACGAACGATGCCACCATCCAGTTATCTAATGGGGCACTCGTTGACAATGTGACTTGCGGTCTGGTCAGCAGCCCCACAGTCACACCCAGGTGTTGGCTTCATATGCCACTTCATATGCCACTTGTGTAGCATTTTATAGTTGAGCCAGTAAACTCACAGAAGTCCATCAGTCTTCTGTTTTTCAATTGAATAATAAGTTTGTTTACCAAGGGATTCATCATTGCACATTTTTTAACTTGATGTCATTTGCAGTAAAACTCAAACTATGACTTACTCATCAGACACAGGAGATAAATCTTCTCTAATTAGTTCTTGTACAAGAGAGAGGTTTTTTTTTGGTCATCTTCATTTTGGTCTCGTAAATAAAACTTCTGGTCCAGTAAACATTTTGAGCTACAAACCTCGGGGTCTTGTGTACTTTTCACCCAAATTCAAGCCCTTGAATAAATATTATGCATTAACCAAACACTTTGATTAATCACTTGAAATCTGTAAATTGCAAATCTTTGAAATCACTAAGCATTTTTAACGTTAAACATGATGAGAAACTACTAAGAAATGATCTTAATCAATCAAGGAACGACATTTGTTAATAAATGAGTCAGATCGCAAAGTCGTAATTCTTTGGAAGATGGACACACGTGTCGCAAATTCTGAAAGTCTACCCGGCCAGTGATGTTCTTTGTTGCATGAATTTCAACACCATGTGAATCAACATTGTGACTCATTTGCACATGGCCTGCACATTAATGTTAAATCCCCCCCCCAAGGCCTGAGGCACCAGCTTCCCATGCATGTATGACATCTCATCATTATTAGTCAAGCACAAAGGGAGCCGACTTGAACAGTGGCCTGGATTTCTCTCAAATTATTATTGATTAACAAGAAAGTGAGTTCTGCTGCAGCTATGGTTCGCAGACATCAGGAAATGTATTTATGCGCAAGGAAGCCATATACTTATTAATACCAGTAGTGCGCCAATTACTTGTGCGAAAGAAAATGCAACAAACTCTAAAGGTAGGCCTACAGTCCAATTACATTTTCAAGCAGCTACCATTGTTTGTTTGTTTGTTTGTTTGTTTGTTTGTCGGAGAGTTGGGGTGTTTGTTTATTTGTTTGTTGGAGTGTTCGTTTGTTTGTTAGGTTTGGTTTTAGTTTTTTGTTTTTGATTTTTTGGGGGGTGGGGGATATTGAGGGATGGGATTAAAGGCATGGATCAAATCAGACAAAAGGTTTGGTATTCCAAACAAGTTCACAAACTTGTATATTGTGTCTTAATGGTGCACATCAGGTACTGTTTAACTACACAAGTTTGTTTCATTGGTTTTTAAGTAAACAAGTTTGAACCAAAGGTATCAACAAATTTGTTTGTTTGTGTAGATGATCTTCCTGAGAATCCTGACAAAGGAACTCAACAAAGCTCCCACAAGGGGATATAATCGCCAAGCTGGCAACAGCCAATCTCTCTCATACAAACATTGGTTGACTTCAAACACAGTCTATTGTAAACAAAATGTGTACCCTTGCCAGCAGAGTGTTTCAAATGCCGATTTCTCCATGTGTAACTTCAACCCAAACACAACCCTGACTCCCTCAAGTGATTTACTAGGATCCTTAGATCCATGCTCATCACAAAATTGAGCACCATACGGTAACTCAGCAGCCAAACTGTAGGGCTCTGACTATGCGTGTGTGCCTGCTCCCACGTAAAGCATGAACAGTTTTTTTGTGCAGTCCTCAGCCAAAAGAATTAACTGAAACATGCTGTGAGGCTTTGAATAGTTGATGGGTACATTTAATCATAGAGCAAGGACAGAGAACTTGCTCTGTGATGCAATGTTCCCTGTGCGAAAAAGTTCTGGGTCAAAAAGCATTCAGTGTAATAGCTGGACCAATGATTTGGAACAATCTTCCTCCTGTCATTCATATATTTTAATTTTTATTTTATATCACAACATCCTTAACATGTACCCTTTATAACAATTATAAATTCTCTTCTTTTATTCCAAATTGGATCCAAATAACCCCACTGTTGGTTTTCTTTAGGCCTTCCTTTGTCCATAGTGATCAGACCAGCTGGCCTGGTTGCTGTCAATTATTTCTTTCAATATTAGACCATTCCGGCTAATTGTCTTTGTTCGGTGTGTGCGTGAGGAGGTGACTTCACTTCCACAACATAAACGTTAATTTTAATGGTGTCAATCAGTCATGACCGAGGGATTAGTGACTGCCTTTGAGTGCTTTAAAGAAGCTTGCAGATAACGTGGCTCATAATTAATACCGTGGTTGAGTTTAACGACTGATGCTTCAATGCAAGAGGGTGTGCCCTTTAAATAACAACGATTGGTGCAGACAGACATTTTAATAAATTGGTGCTCAAATTCTACAAAGACTTTAAATGGCAAATCCATCATGAGTGAGCTGATTTTTTGAGCTGATTTTTTCAGCCATCAGTGAATTTCTAGATTTTATTTTATTTTATTTTATTTGTTTAATACTTTTGTATCATTACCAATCATATATTTTACCTTAAATGACTTGATACACAAATTATTTTTAAAAAATTGAAGAAAATTAGCAATTTAACAGGGTACACAATAGTAGACAATAAATCTGTTGGTTTCAATTATATACATCCAATGAAATACAATCCCACGGACACTAATTCCAGCTTCCGGGTGCTTTGGTTAAAATTGTGATCCTCCACGCTTCTAACATGTCTAAAAATGTCTTTCTTAAAGGCACTGTACACGTTTGGTAATTACTCAAAATATATATTAGCATAAAAACTTACTTGGTAACGAGCAACGGAGAGCTGTTGATAGTATAAAACATTGTGAGAAACCACTCCCTCTGAAGTAACGTAGTTTTTGAGAAAGAGGTAATTTCTCACTAAAATAATAAAAGACTTCTGGCCAGAAGCCTTTTATTCCTATCTGAAAGCACACTAATTTGTACAACAAGGGTGTTTTTTCTTTCATCATTTTCTTGCAACTTCAATGACCAATTGAGCCCAAATTTTCACAGGCTTGTTATTTTATGCATATGTTGGGATACACCAAGTGAGAATACTGGTCTTTGACAATTACAAAACGTGTTCAGTGCCTTTAAATGAAATGTTTTGTGACAAAAATATTTTTAAAAAATGTAATGTAACTTAAGGTTTGTGAATCATTTCAATTTAACTGCAGTTGTGTTTGGACAATTTTTTTTTTTTTAATAGACACACCATTTTAAAAAAAAACGCCACAGACACTATTTCCAGCTTTCAAGTGCTTTGAATAAAATCCTCTGAGTCCACACTTCTAAAAATGTTTTTCTTAAATGAAATATTTGTGACAAAAATACAACCCACAAACAAATGATTGACATTTGTGTTTGTAAAAATAAATTTTAAAAAAATATACAAAACCACACCAGATGCCACCCACACTATGAATTGCATGAATTAAAACCTTTTTTTTAAAGAATTAGTCATCAGCAAGTCAAAGTTTAATAAATCACCATGCTCCACCAAGAGTGCATAAACCTCCTCTTTGATTTCCACTGTCTTGAAAATGTTTACATTTCCACCCACTCTACCCTTGGAATAACACCTAGCAGGTTTAATCGGAAGTTAGCCACAATCAACAGACACGCGTTTAAGGGACAGTAGTTCTTCTGAGATCAAGCTTTTTTTTATTTTTTATAAACCATAACTCCCCAGAGTGATGGGTCTACTAGGATCTCAATCACTCTTTCTCGCAAAATCAAAGGAGGATTTCAAGCAAAATGCTACTCACAATTTATTAGTTGCTTATCAAAAATTATTATTTGCTGACCAACATCAGCATTCTGTGTGCGCAAAACCTGTTCAGGCAAAATAATTTGCAAAGCAAATTTACTGGACAAAACTATTCCCTGCAAAATCCAACACCAAATGGTAACTCAACACTCAAATCTGAACTGAAGAAGAAGAAATGTTGGCCATTGAGAAAATGGTGCTGACCCATTGTACAACACAGGTCACGCACCAATTTACACAACCAACATTTTGTAAGTGGACATCTGTATACATGAAATTTACCCAAGGGATTCGTGCCCACGGTTGGCAGCACAATTTCATGCGTGTAATAACAAGTGTGTCCTCTTAAAACTTGTTCAGCTGGTTTTGGGTGTTTTTTTACTCTTAAATTTGTGTGGAAATTATGACACAGTGTAGTATCTTGCCTGCCACAAAATGCCCTGGACTGTGCACAGTCACTATTTTTGTAAACGCAGGTTACATGGTCTATTGCAATAGAAAAATTATGTCACATCGTATGATGTTTTACTTCTCTTGCCAGCCAAGGATAGATAAGATTATCCTCAAATAAAAAAAAGGTTAAATGGTATTTTATTTAATTCCCTTACAAGTGAAGGCCTGATATTTTATTATCTATTTCATTAATCCTCACAGATCCTCCAGAATCCTATTTATGAACTGGAGGATTGTAGAGGATTAAGGACTGCAGGCCCAAATAAAAATCGCTTAACGCTGGGCCAGGCATACTAATCTTATTTACTGTAAGTACAAACATTTCGGTGTCAAGTGACAGGAGTGGGGGAATTGGAGGGTTGAGGCCTTTGGAGTCAGGGTTTGTCAAAAATACTTACTTAGAAGGGCTCCAGTTAAAAATTTAGTTTTGTGATCCGCTCATTTTCCAATGGATAGAATCCTTATGAAGATGAAAACAAGTGGTGGGTAGCCATGTTAGTGTAGGTAATTGCAAACAAATAAAATATAGCACTTTAATGATGAAAACAAAATTTACAAGTCTCTAGCCTTATGTTTGGTGATGTCACATTCAAGTGTATGATCTCTAAAGAAAATGTTGATGCTATTCAATTTAAAACAGCATTGTATTTGACCTTTGAGTTGCACACAAAAAACTCCTCTTGGGAATGTACAGACGCTGTTCTATGACGACCGGTTGCATGCAGCTTTTTGTCCGTCTCGTTATGTTGAATTTTGTCGTCTAAACTTGTCTTAGTTATACGTTTTTGAGTGTTATACTTATCATCATGTTTTATTAATCAGATATTTTTATTGTACTTAACATTGCCTATTTTTGTATGTATATATGGTTTATTGTATATTTTTATATCAATCTTTTATCTTGTTGCATGTAACGGAACAATTTTCCTTTTATGGACTAATAAAGCATAATAATAATAATAATAATAATAATGTTCGATGACGTCATGTTTTAAATTTTTCTCTAAAAGAGTATAAAGTAAAATAGCATTTTAAACCATTTTAACGGGAGGTTAGAGATCAGTTACTTACCCCCACTTTAATGAATACTTTATCTATCGGAAAACGAGTGCATCACAAAACTGAATTTGACCCTAGATCCCTCTTTAACAAACCGCTACCAATATGTTGCATCCCTTAGGATAGGAGTAGCTTTTCTATTCCAATGAGTGGGTGAACAATCAACTCATTAATCTTTTTATTTTGTTTGCACACCAGTACAAAAAAAATCTCAAAATTTGCACATCAACAGTGGACACCCTAAATTATGCGCGAACCTTGAGTGACACAGTTCAGAGCAGAGTAATCCACATTTAATTAAAAATACTGAAGAAGGAGCCCACTCTTGTCTGAGCATTTAATATCATCCATGTGCAGATGGGAGATGATTATCCTAAAGTGCAGCCTTAATGAGATTGCTTGATGCAGCCCCTAAATGTGAGACTTAATAATATGATGTCTTCCACTTTCAGTGCGGCTGCAACAGTGTTAATGCAGTGAGTACTGTACACGACTACACGGTCGTTGTCAACGAAGATGGATCGTCTTGAAAAACTACTTCACAACTACATGAAGATGTAGAAGGATACAATTTGGGTAATAAAATAGGCTGATGATCATCCCAAAACTTCCCTGATGATAATCCTACTGAGGATAAGAAACGAAACACTGACAGGTCCAGTTTACAAGACAGTTGTGACACAAAGGATCCAAAACTAGGATCAAAACTAATAATAATAAAACTTGGTTCTTATAGAGTGCTTTATCAAACCACTAGGGGGTGACAAAGTGCTCAATATTTTTTCTGGCAAGGTATGTTGAGCTACGTTTTGAAGTATGAGACCTTTTTCCTTTATAACACCATGTAATGGTTTACAAGGTGCTGTGGCACAATATGCTGCCGATCAAACCAGGAACACCGGGGCGAACCCCTTCTCTTTACGATAAGTGCACTGGGTTATTTTACATGCATCACACAACACGTCCCATTCGAAGGACACAGCAATAATGGACACAAGTGTCACGAACGGGACTCGAACCCATACCCTGCTGATCAGAAACACCAGAGCTTGAGTCCAGTGTTCTTATCCGCTTGGCCAGGATCTGCTGTAATTTTGGCATTTCTAAATTTTTTTTCAGACTTGGAATTAGCTTGCACAGAGGCCATAGAGGCATTGGTCTATGTTGCCCTGGTCATGGCCTTGGTGCCCCTTAAAAGCCTTCATTTATAATTTTCCAATGGAAGTGCCCTTTGCAAAATGAAAACAGCCTTGCCCTCTCCAAGATTTTAATGAGCTTCTGTATCCTCATCACTGGAGAAAATTAAAGAGCAGGATTTCACTATATCTGGAGAAAATTAACAGCTACTTTTTTTCACCAGACAGACAAAAAAAAGTCTGAATTCCGACAAAAGTCTGAAATTTATCATCCCAGGCTTGAATTAAAAAAACCTGACACTTCTATCGTGAATAAAAATGAAATTCCAATCTATTATTTCTACTGTATAAGTCAGCCCATGGAAGTTTACATTTCAGCATTCGGTTCCCAACTAGCCTGCTTCTGCCTGAGACTTGCAGCCAATAACTTAATAATAATTTCTTTAGTAGACAAGTGCTCGGTAACCCAACCATCTTCTCCATGGCAAGTCCATTCATCTCAATGAGGAAATTCAATTTGCCTTCCTATTTTTTCAGTGTAATTATATCTTTCAATTTCATAATGTTTTTATAGGGATGACAATGTAAGTTACCCTCTTAAATATACAGCACATTGAGCTTATTGAAAGTAGCCCTTTTACCTAGAAATATTCAACAACTTTCAAAAAACATCTTGCATGTTTTCCTCCATTCTACACGAATATCAATTTCTACCTTTAGCTTCCCTGAGTTTTGACGTCTTAAATTTTCATCTTTGTAGCCCCTTGTCAAGAGAAGCTTTTAGCTTTGTTCAGGGTAAACTTGCTTAAATGTGCTAATCAGTAATTGTATTTACATATGAGTGAGTAATTTGGTCACCCTTTTTAAAACTCATAAACCTTTTCGAGTCTTTTAAAAACATTCCAATTCTAGACTGTGACTGAAATTCTGTAATCAGGACATCTAAGGGCCTTGTCGTCACAAGAGGCAGATTTTACAGGCAGCTTGGAGGCAACAAACTCCGCCACATTAAAAATTAACACTTTAGCTCTACACAAGGCAATTTTTTTAACAGTGCCTCACCATCCAAGAGATGTAGCAAATGTTGAAATGTAAACAAGGTATTATTTCCTTCTTTGAGATTGCCTGAGATTCGGGTTGCCTGTAATTATAAACCGCCTTGTATGACATAGCCATGATGTAATCTGCAAAGACAGGCCTGGAATAAGACTGACTTCACAGAGGACATGGCCTCCATTGCCCTGGTCTTTGCTTGGTGCCCCTTAAACATTTCTCGTAAACTTTAAAGTTTTTCCAATAGACCCCTTGCATATGACGTCACAAGACCCAAAGCAGTGCACTCACTGAGTTCAATTTAAGACCAATCATTGGCTGAGAGTTGTGTGTGGCGCATGCACTTTCTATTATTTGACCTCAGCGATGGCGGCCAATGCAAGGGGTCTATGGAAGTGCCCTTTGCCAAATGAAAACAGCCTTGCCCTCTCTAAGATAAAATTCCAGGCGAGCAAAGAACACTCTCGTCTCATTAATTCTGTCTCCATGATTTCATGTTGAACATCCTTGCATACATAATCCCTTCAGATTTGCCAGACCCCCCCCCCAAGGTCATATATTGATTAAATACTTGTCACAGTCATGATGTTCCAGTCTGACGAACTGCTTGCGAGGTTGTTTTAAGTAGAACTGGTTACCGACCCAAACTAATACAGCACACAAATTTCATGCACTAAAAAAAATATAATGTGCCATTTATTACAACTCAAGTTAAGCGTGTCGTGGCTGAGCAATTAAGTGCATCGGACTCAAGTTCTGGTGGTTGAGTCATCAGGGTGTGGGTTCGAATCCCGGTCATGACACTTGTGTCCTTGAGCAAGACACTTTGCTATAATTTAGCTTAGTGCGCTTTGGCAGCACACTCCCAAGGGAGCTGAGAGGGTTTTAAGAAAGAAAGAAATCGCCCAGTGACCAGGGGTAATAATGTGCGAAGCGCAATGATCATTCATTGGAATTGCGCTATACATGTATAAGACCCGATATTATTATTAAAAAATTTGAACCAGCAGCACATTTAAAAAAATGATTTCAAATGTCAAACTCATAATGAAAAGTGTTGTTTAATTCAATATTGCAGCTGCTAACAGCAGAACGACAAGTCTCTTCATGTGCCAGTGACTACAGCACACGATTTTCATTTGAAAAGATACATTAGTGAAGCTTCTCAATGGAACCATTAATGGGTTTATTTTTTTAATGTCATCAGACAGTCAGACTACCCATGAGACTGTAATACTGTGACCAGAATTTGGTATACAACTGGTACACATCCTTATAACACCAGATGAAATAAATAGAGGACTGTTTCATGCGGGGATTTACCCAGATTTCCGTTGTTAATAATTAGTTTTGAAATGTTAATTAGAGCGTACAAACTCACCTGTCTGCCGTCCAGTGTGTAGAGTTTCCTAACAGCTCCGGAATCCAACTTGATCGCATCCGTGATGTCAGTCAGCACTTGATCAAACGAGTGCGCCGTCTTCTTATTCAGCAAGATACGCACCGCCTTGCGAGGCTTAGCCCCGCTCTTAATAATCGTGACAAGTTTAGGTTTGATGAAATCTCGGTGGTCTTCGATCAGTCCCTCGGTGGAGCGTGGCATGGGAGTACCGCTGTCCCTGCTTGCTGAAGTTTCCTTCTCTTTTTTGACTACGCCCACACGCCAGCTTGGGTCGCTGTTCTTCATGTAGTCGATTCTCTTGAAGACCTCAACGGAAGAACAAACATAGCTCTCTCCAGCTTCCAACATGTCCAGGCTGGAGATCTTTCGAGAGCCATCAATTGTGAGAATTTGTCTCACACCTTGCGGCAGGTGGGATTTATCCGAGAGTGTCCGTGTCAGATCGGCGAGCAGCGACTCAAACGTGCGGAATCTCTCCGTGGACACGGCGTATACAATCCCTTTGAAAAAGCGGTCCCCGTTGCGGTAGAAGCGGACTTTCTTGGCCTTCTTCTCCAGGGTGCGTTTCTGGAGAGAGGTACGGATGAGGAGGTTGTGGGCACTGTGGCTGGGGCTGGGCATACCGTTTCGAAAGTGGTGCTTGCGGTCTTGCTGCGGCCGGAAATGTTCAAATTCAGCCATTGATAATGATAAGTCCGCCATGGTGGTGGGCACTGCTGTGATGTTACTGCTGACCTCAATGGGGCAAAACAGAGCCAATCACCTGTGAAGATGTAAAAATACATTCAAATTAAAACAAACCCATTAATAACATTACATGTATGTCCTTCTTCACCAGCTTTTTCTGGATATTAGATTAATTTAGTTGAGTTCAATACATTTGATGTCTTCATTGCACAGAAACTTTACATTTTATCGCACAAAGCCACTTTAATTAATTACAGAAGTAATTTCCCGTAAAAAGATAACCATTGACTACACGCAAATTTTAACAAACATAACGACTCAACAACAAAAAAGCATGGAGAGACAATTCTGTTTACATACGGTAAATGCAGTTCGAACCAAAGTACACGCAAAAAGTCCACTGCTCAACGTCTGCCGCGTGGTGACCAACTGATTCAGAGAATTCTCGTCACAGTGTAATAAACACACTTAGGCTCTCCCTCCTCGTACAGTCTGAGTCACTGCCGACTAATATAAACCATTACGTAGTCCCAGCTTCATCAACGGCCTCCAGCCATCACAGAGACTCAGCACATGAGGCATTTAATATATTCACCTGTCAGTGTTTGTGCGAAGCGGCAGACTGCGCATGGTCTCCAGAGGGGTTGAGTGGGGGGGGGGGGGGGGGTGACATTGGTTTATGCAGAATCTTAATTGCATCCTTGCGTAATATTCATGACTCATGACTAACTCACACCGACTACTATGTGCGTGGTTTGTGTGAAGAATGAGATCAAGTGTTCCTACCATACACATGAAGGGATTGTTGATTGTCAAGAATTAGTAATTGCAGTTAAAACATCTATTAAGTTAAAAATGTTGTTTTCTGTATTCTTTCTCAGGGTCCCCTCCAACATCCCGAAACTGAATTTTTATTTTACGTTTCAAGTAGTTCATGTTTCCAATCACGATGCTTGGGGGGGGGGGGGGGGGGTGAGGCTGTGATCTAAGGTGTTTTACTCCTGACAATGTTCTCTTTTTGAGGTTTTCTATATTTATTTTTCATTTCTGTCTTAAACCCTTCATTTAATTCTTAGTGTTTAAAAATCCACTGTCCTGCTCTGGAGCTAAAATCAATCAATTTTGAACAAAATTGTTTAGTTTTTATCTTTTTTATTGGTGTAAAATAAAATTAATTAATTTAATTCATTTGAATTGAATTGTAAACTTGATTGTGCTTCACTGTCTGGATTGTCCATTTGTAATAAACTAAGTGCAATGAAAAAAAAAAAACATTACATTTTGTTTTAACTGCCCATGTTTCTACAAATCAACATGTTTGTGATGGTTGTAAGTGTTGAACAAAAATTCAGGCTGGATAATTTTATGAAATTTATACAAATAACCTACAAGTAACCTATTTAATTAGGTGGGAGGGTAATTAGCACTTTATTTGCTTTGTTTTATTCAACAACCATTTTTTTCTGTAAAGTATTTCCATATAAAATGAAGACATATTCAAGGAAACTGTTTAAAAAACCTTTAAAAACATGCAACAGCTGATTCCGGTTGTTACAACCAAAATTAAGGACAATGTGTTTAACTGCTAAAAATGGTGCATTGTTTTCACTATTTTCTCCGGACTTACACAACGAATTAAGCCCAAATTCTCACAGGATTGTCATTTCTTATAGCTGATCACACAAAACATGAACACTGTCTGCAACTATATTGTCTGCTCTATCAATCCTGATTTTTTGTTTTCTCAATTAAGCGGGACTATTTCTTCAGTGCTGCTAGGGATTTATTAAGTAAAGACAAAGTGGAGAATTGGTAATTAACAGGGGGAAAATTAATCAATTTTCATCTGCAATCTCACTGATTGTGAAGTCCATACCAATCTTCCACAAAAATGTTTCCGTCTGAAGTCCAGTCAAGGAAATGGAATTTGAAGACCTCTATAAAGTCCTTTTCTTTTTTCAAGGTTGTGGCTCCCAAGGATTTTGTTTTTTAAAGGGAAATAAAATTAAAAGTTGCAGTACAGAAAAATGGCGTTCTGGATGTTGCATTTTACATAGTAAGACAGTGCATGTCACTGCAACTGCATGATCAAGCGTGATTTATTGCATTCAGCTTTAAATTGACAAGGACATTGTACCCGAATACTTCATTGGATATGTTCCACATTCAGTCCGAGATCTTTGACAAAACAGACAGGTGGCCCCTTTCAAGAAATCTTTAAGACCCTTTTCTTCTCTTCCCACAGTGTCAGTGCTTTCCTCCAGCATCCTCCAGCACACTTCCTGTGAATTTGTTGAGCTTATGTCTGTTACAAATGAAGAGTTCATGAATATTTCTCACTGCTGCGAAATGGTGCACTTGCATCCATACATGAATGTTCACATGCTCTACAGGACAGGACCCCAGGGTCTAGCCAGCTATAAAAATATGTACGGCTAATTATGCCGTTTTTTCTTGGCAATAACAGGGGAAGGGGAAGAAAAACATGGAGTCGAATTATAGCAATATTTATGAGGCGAACACTTTTAACAGTACCTGGGATCCCATGGAATATCTTGTGATGATTATCAAACAAATAAATTAATGGTAAATTTGTCTTATGTGTGAAAAGCTGTCGTCTGCTGGAAAAAATCTTTGTAATTGGATCTTATCCTACTTGTTTTGTTATGGCAGATGAGATTTCTATAAATTAATAATAATAAATGCACCCATTTATACCCTGCATATGATACATTTAAAATACTGGGAAAAAACCCCAAAGGTATTGACAAAATAGAGAGACTGTCAATATAGGGCTGGACAGCTCAATTGGTAGAGTGCCGGCACGTTAATCTGGAGATTGCAGGAGATTTGGAGATTTTTCTTTGTTAAACCCAACATTATTTAACATTTACCGAGTCGAATGCCCTAGTGATTTATTACTTTATGAGAAAAAAAAAAACTTTTTTAAAAATATGCGAAATTGTAACCTACGTGTTACGTGTATACATGGTAAATGTCATTGTGCCTGCAACATTATTACCTCTGGTCACTGAGATTGGGCCATTTATTTCATTCCTTCCATGCAGCTACCTGGGGAGAATACAGCCTATGCTGCCAAGTATGTAGCGCCCCAAGCTAATTTAATCACACAAACCATCTCTGCCCTTCCACACAGAGGTTCCCATTCACCCCTTGCTCAAGGATACACGTGTCGTGACCAGGGCCCAATTTCTTAGCACTGCTTAACGGTAAGCAAATTTCCCTGCTAACTGTAGCAGAACAATTTGCTTAAGCATAAGCGTATTTCACAGGTTAGCAAGAAAATAAGGCGGCCACCTTGCGCATTCCCAATGGATTTGCATTGTTACGTCATTCATTTTCATGCAGTAAGCAACAGAAGGTTAGCATGCCTTTTCATATGCCATTTATTAGGGTGTCATGGCCGAGTGGTTAAGAGCATTGGATTCAAGTTCTGGTGGCTTAGTCATCGGGGTGTGGGTTCGAGTCCTGGTCATGACGCTTGTGTCCTTGAGCAAGACACTTTGCTATAATTGCTTCTCTTCACCCAGGGGTATAAATGGGTACCTGCAAGGGTAGAGGTTGATATTGTGTTTGAAAAAGCCTTCGGAGCGCCATGGCAGCCCAGGGCTGTATACTCCCCAGGGAGCTGAGAAAGATTAAAGGAATGTTATTGGCCCAATGACCAGGGCACTAATGTAAAGCGCATTGATACGTTATTGTAAAATGCGCTATATAAGAACTAGTTATTATTATTATTATTATTATTATTATTATGTGCTTACTGTTAGCAGCGCTGTGAAATAGAAACTTACACGTAAGCACAGAATCGGCCGTTAAGGAGCTCTATGAAATTGGGCCCAGGATTTGAACCTACATCCCGATGTCTTAACCACAAGAACTTGAGTCTAATCATGCCCTAAAACTGCCCGGCAACGACACGCTGTTGCAAATGTCTCTACGATGGACCTTTGCAGAATAAGTAAATTGAATGAACTAGCACCACATGTACAGCACGCAAATAGAGTAGACTCGTTCAAAATCAACTCAGCTAAAATTAACCTGGAATAGATCATTTGTGGAATGGGGGGGGGGGGGGGGGGGGGGGGCTCATTATAAAATTTAGTCTGCGCATCAAGCCAAGAGCGCCTGCATAGTACATCCTGCTCAAGGAGATTATGCAGCAGCGCTAAGAGCCCGACTTTACTTTTACAGCTTGAAGGAAGGAAAACGGTAAACCCCTCATGGAGTAACTGTGATAATCATCACTCACGGTGGTCGTCTATGTGTCTCATAAGACAATCTTATAATGTCTACTGTCTATGGACGTCTTGACTACCCCCTCCCCCCCCCCCCATGAGACGTCTACCTTGAGGTATGATTATCTTGCTCCTTTGAGCATAGAGTTGGAGTGGGAAGAAATGGAAGATGCATATTGTCTGGTCGTTGAGGTCAAGGGAACGTAGTATGAGATGATCTGAATGTAACTTGAGGGAATGAACTTAGGAGTAATCAGAAAAAAATTCTGTATCCAACTGCCACTTTTTCACTCACTATTTATACCAAGAGCAAATATCTCATTTGAGCAAATGTTTTAAAAATAAGATCATACTATTTTATTTCAAGATGGAGGATGGAGTAGAAATTAGGAAATAATGGAGCCACTTGTTGTACTCAAAGTCTCGTTGATTGTGCTAAAAAAAGGGGCTAACTAATGTTAAAATAAATCCCCCCAAAATGCAAAAATAGTTATGTAATGACCAGACATTTCAACCCTACTAGCAGAGTCTTTCTCAAAGGCTAAATGACATCACAACACACATAAACATAAAGGCTAAATGACATCACAACACACATAAACATAAAGAGAAGTGGAAATACATGAATAGAGAGAGAGAGAGAGAGAAGCAGAAAGCATAATAAATAAATTGATTGAAACATTTTTTAATGGAAACTATACACTACAGTAGTACATAAGATTAAGAATTTCCTGAAGTAAGACAAGGGAATGAGGTTAAGAAATTTATGGTAACCTCATACTATATAGTCATACCCAGGGACGGCGGTAGGCGAACAAGGACCCTTCTAAAATACCAATTAAGAGTAGACTCTGATGGGACACACACACACTAGTGTTCGTGCTAATTTTATGCCCATTCAATTTCCAGTGCAACTTTGACGGGACCATCGGACCATCTGACTTCGCTTCCCAGCAGACATGCTTGCAATAATAAATGACCTGTTCATTCCTCCGAGGTATGTAAGTCACTCCATGTTTCAACAAAGTAGTCTTCTAATGGAATACTTACCAATCTCCAAAGGTCAATATTGGCAAACACCGGTATTTTAAACTCCTCTCTACCTCCAAAGCCCACAGTGAACAAGACTTATTATAACTCCCCTCTGTAGGTGCACCTTCCCTATCTATACACACAGCTGAGTGAACTCAGTTTATACCTGTTTGCCTTAGTGATCAATTTTGCATGCCCGTCAAATACATAAACAGCACTATTAAACTGGTACCCCGACCTGGTACCATAGTTAACGATAGGCTACCTGCTGGGTGCCAGACTTATGAATCACCAGCCTGTAACAGTTATTCTGACTGGGGCGCGTGCCACTTATTAGCATAAACCCCCCCCCCCCCCCCCCCCCCCCCCAAACAGGTGTATTGCGGCTTATGATTGGATAGGAAAATGCTGCGCGCTTACGTTATGCAGATGACAGGTTGTTCAACTCGCGCGAAGTATAAATGCACGGAGCATTCTTGCATCGCGCTATAATCATTAGTATATTAATTATTATAATAGCATCGTCGGCTTGTTTGAATTAAATCATTTAATCTTTATGTCACTTTTCATAATAGAATAAAGTGAAAATAGATGTAATGCTTAAATAAATGTTCATGTCGCAGGCATTTAAATTTGAGCGATTCCAAAAAAAATCTTCAACAAAAAAATTACACACACAAAAACAAGTGAAGAGGGCGTCCTGCAAATTGTGCGGAACAGATGGTGTTTTTAGTTGCGTTATTATTTCCAATGTTTTTGTCTCATCTTTCTAATAACGTTACAACTGCAATAATCGTAACCTCGATCATCCCGATGGTCTCCCTTCAAGTTGAAAAGAGTAGTTAATTAAATGGAGTCAATTTCCGTGGTGAACTGTATGTTCTGATGTTGTCAGTTGACGAAAATCGGGGGATGGAGGACCGAGAGTTACGGTCATCGCGCAAAAAGTGTTGTTATTAGTCTATACGGTTACCGTTAGCTGTGAGTGACCTCGTTTGACCTCATATTATACAAGGTCAAACGAGGCTACCAGAGACCCTTGTACAGTTCAACCATTTATACCATCGATATGAATAAATAGGGCTCACCCGCTTTCGAAACCGGTATAGAATGTGCAAGTCTCGCGCGTATCCAAACGAGAAAACCCGTCAAACGAAGAACATTTTTATTTCGGATATCAAATCTTTGTTTTAAATTATATCTCATGACAAAATCTGAACAACAAAAATAAGTAATTACAATTTTATGAAATTAGTTTTAGCTTTTGAAAAAAATACACAAAAGTGTGTTAATTATTATTGGGGAAAAAATTTAAACTCTGGGACAAGGATGCTTTTTTATGTTAACTTTTTAGAAACCCCTTACGCGGATTCGTGAAGGTCAAACGGGTCTTAAATGGACCCGTATCGCAGTTTAAAGAGGATGCTGACGCCTCAACAACCATAGACTGCAATGAAAAGGGTTCGCTTTGCAATTACAGCATCTGGCGATTAAAATCGCGCATCCAAAACAAGCGTTTACATAAGTTTTATTATCGGAGGCGAGCACAAAATTCTTCATTGTTTGCAATAACCGGAAGCTGAGGTCAAGTTTAATTCTCGGGTTTTCTTCGTTATATTGTTGAATTGGTTTTACTTTCATATTTTGTTATCACTTAGTATTACATTCCCAACAACGTGATTAATTTTCTAGGTCATAAACTACGTTAAACAATGAATTGACGAAACAAAATCTCGCCCACGTAAAACTCCATAATGGTTGGGACCACTATGGTCCCGGAAGTTCGAATGCGCGCGAGACTTGCACAGTCTATTGGGCTCCCTCATCAGTAGCAGGGGCGGATCCAGGTTTTTTAGTAAGGGGGCGCAAACTTCGGGGTTAATTTCCAAGTTGAACGGGTTTATTTTCAATAATACCAAAGTATAATGCGAATACATGATTTATGACCAAATTCGGCTCGTATAAAATGCGAAGAGTGACTTGAACCTTCATGGCTTGGGATCAGGGGCCCGCTTAAGGGCTCCGGAGTTTGTTTACTCTAGATGCTCTCGTGCAATCTGAGGTGATCCCTTGCTGCTTCCCCCTCGATTTTGAGCGATTGTAGTAAAGAAAGAGCAATCCCATGTTATTGGTTTACAGTCTTGCGGTCTTTATAATTTTTTTTTTATTTTTTTTCTCAAAAATAGGAGATCTTTCTAAAATTTTACTGCAGGACTACTTCATTAATTTTTCAGGAAATGTGTGGACCCAAGCAAAAGTCAGAGATTCAGTTTGCGAAATGTCGGACTCGATTCATCGGTTTGGAAAAGCAGCAAGGCCCTGCAGGCAGCAAGGCCCTCTTGCAGCAAGGCCCTGTTGCATAGTAAAAAGTTACTAAGTTACTTATCAAACACTTAGTTATCAAACACCACTAAGAAAACACCACTTAGAAACTAAGAAACTAAGAAACTAAGAAACTAAGAAACTAAGTTACTGTTACTTAGTTTCTTAGTTTCTTAGTTTCTTAGTTTCTTAGTTTCTTAGTGGTGTTTGAGGGGTTCGATATGGAGGTCGAAAAGTGGACATCTGCTTTCCAGCTTTCTAATTATGAAAACACGGACTGAACGTTTTTTTTGAGCATTTTCTACTTTTCTGCTTTTTGTCTCCCTGAAAAGTAGATTGAACATTTTCGTAGTTTCCATTTTTCTACTTTTTCACTTTTCAGTTTCGATGAAAGCAGGTTTTACTTATTCGCCTACACTTACGGTCGAAAAGTGGACATTTGTCTTTTGGGTTTCCTAGAAGCAGAAAAGCAGGTTGAACGTTTCAGATAAATCTATTTTTCTACTTTTCTGCTAGCCAGAAAGCAGATTGGACGTTTGGTCACACAGTGGCACAAAAGCGGACATCTACTTTTACTGGTTTCCAACAACCTGAAAAGCCGATCGTACGCTCGGGACCATTTTACTTTTCTGCTTTCCTGCTTCCCAGAAAGTGGATCGAACGTTTTTTGAACAGAGGTTTGAAAGTGGACATCTGTTTTACGCACCAACAGATAAAATGTATTACTTATTAACAGTTAAATTTACCCCCCTGTTGTTTTGTACGAATGCACGACTCCACGGCCAATGCGTGTCACTGACTGACACGTGCGTGTCAAACAAGTTGTTGGCGCACAACTCGTTCCACTCAAAATTGTTGGCAAACGTTTGCAACGTAAACCGATGAGCCCAAAACGTTTGAGATGACTTTAGCTTTAAATAAGTCGGTGATTATCAAAAAGGAAAAATCTTTAAGAAATATTGTTGATCATGCTAGACTGTTTATTAATAGATTCTGAAAATTTGAAGAACTTTGATCCGTTGATGCATGGAGCAATAAACTAGAGTGTATTGTTCCATGGTTCTTGTAGTCAGCGTGTGTATTGACTGTACGTAGTGTGTACACAAAAACCGATGAGCCCCAAACGGTTTTTTATTTTATTTTTTATTTTTTTAAAATGAGATATCGCTTTACTCACAAGGCCACGGACGGCCACTTCCACGATAGGCCTATGACTTTAACTTTAAATAAATCGGTAATTATGAAGCAGAACATTCAAAAAAATAATATATAATTTATCAAGCTAGACTCTTCATTAAAAGAATTTAATAATTTCCGTTGATGTTTAGCTATCCGAGTACGGGTTTAGTGGAGTCTGTTCTTGCAGTGAGTCAGTTACGCGAAAACTGTATTTTGAGCCCCAAACATTGGAAGTTGGGGGGGGGGGGGGCTGTTGCTGCCAGTTTAATAAAGTGCAGGCAGTAACTATTATTTGAAAGTTATTGGTGTGTAGCAATGAAAACGTTGAGAACAAGCATCCACCGACTTTACCTGCCTGATTAAACTGAAACCGTTGTGATGAAATTTCGTCTGAAAGCGCCCTCTTTTGACTCAACTTCCTTCAGCCAGTTTCTATATTATTCGCCAAAGTTCTAAGCTTTTATTTATATTTAAAAAAAATTAATTAGTGGTTAAAACTATAACTGAATTATTATCGGTCGGGCTCACGAGTCACGTCGTACAAAAATGTGTGCATGTCACGTGTATTTTGTGAATTGTCCGTGGCATAATGCGAAGGTTTAGTTTTTTCGTCAAATTGGTTAAGAGAAAAACCATATAAAAAACAAAATAATTATTTAAAATCAGGTCATTCAATTACTTTAAGGTCATATTATGGAGTGTCCGTTTTTACTAAACAGCATGCATTAGAGGATTGTCCACCAAGTGTGTTCTCCATAATATATTATATATGGGCTGAAGAAGGTTGATTCAAAAGAGGGCGCCATCAGACGAAGTTTCCACACAATTCGCCGTGTGGGGTTGGGGGAGATGGAAACACCTGCCACACCGGCTCTGCTGATGTTTGTACATCTTATTGTAGTTTATATAGGTCATCGACCATGATTAATGACCTTACAAAAGCCAGAAATAAAGTCAATGATGAAAAAGTAATTTTCGTAATATATCACATGATTTTATTCCACACAGGTGAAATTCATGTGAGAAAGAACACTCAAATTTACAACTGTACAGTTAAGCCTTAGAGAAAGTTGTGAAGACAGAGGTACACAATAATAACACGGTGTGATAAAGGCAGGAATTATTTTCTCTTTAAGAAATATAATGGAAATCTCAGGAAATATCAGCATGGTCAAAAACAATTTTGGTTCTCTTTGGGTAAATGATATGATGGAGTGGGTGGGCACTTTGTTTGCTCTAAAAAATAAGTTTATACTTTTAAAATTCATCAAAGCTGGTTGTTACAGAATTAAAATGAGGGTATACACAAATTAACGACCATAAAAACTTACTTGGTAATGAGCACTGGAGAGCTGTTGATATTATAAAACATTGTTAGAAACGACACCCTTTGAAGTAACGTAGTTTTAGAGAAAGAGGTAATGTTTAACCTAAAAATTTGACTCTGAAAAAGGCTTCAGGCATGAAATCTTTCCCATGCATCTGAAAAGCACACACATCTATGCAATTAGGATGTTTGTTTCTTTTATTATATTCTTGCAACTTCGATGACAAATTGAGCAAATTTTTTCACAGGTTTGTTATTTTATGCACATGTTGGGATACACCAAGTGAGGGACTGGTCTTTGACAATTACCCAAAGTATACATGCCTTTAAGACAGCTTCAAAAATGATTGATGTCATTGTCAGTTGTTGTAAGTTACTGTTGTGTTACAAAAAATGCCCTTCCTTCTTAATATATTGTGAACCAAAAGTTTTGATCATTATACAATGTACACACATTTCACTTGATGATAAATTTAGGTCGAAAAATTTCAAATTAAACATTACCCTGACTTAATTATAGTTTTTCACTTTAACAAAACATTCAATCAAATTTGCATAGTTTTTATCGATAAACTTCCCTTTGAAGAAAATTAATACAGTTATAGTAACACTTATTAGGCCCTAGTATACCACTTTGAAGAAAATTAATAAAGTTATATTAACAATTATTAGTATACCACTATGAAGTAGTTTTATTAATGATTTGTATGTTATTAAACCTATTTGGGAACATCTTCCTGATTCACCAAGGCATTGAAATGTTCTTTTAAACCGTTGGTCATGCCTTAAATATCAAAAGAAGAAAATGAAGACAAAAAACCAACCCCAAAACCTAATCGGCCTTATCACAAACATTGAAAACTAACAACAGATTACAGATCTTTGTCGCCCGATAATTTGGCAAATAAAGACCTTAGACCAAGAAAATACTGATTTTACCCGAAATATTTATTTACAAGAAATTAAAATAATAATTGATACTAACTCTTAACTAAACGTGACCTTCTTAGTCTACTTTTTGGTACAAAAATAGTTGACATCTTATAAAAAGGGAAAGGGGCCGAGTCATAATTACAAAGACAACATTTACAACAAATTTCAGAATTTTAAATTTAAAGAATGGATAGAATGAAAAATTAAAACCATATTACTGTCTGACCATTCAGTATCAACCACTGTCTGGTTTTGAATGATAGGGAAACTATGCCAGTCTGTAATATGGTATCTTGTGGTGAATGCATTTACACAGTACACTGTCGTCAACCCTCCTACTGTTTGACCATTAAAAATCATCCATTGTGATCTTAATTGATATACTGTATAAACCATGTCAGCCTGTATAATATCATATCATGTGGTGAATGCATTTACACAGATATTAGTAAACCCTCCTACTGTTTAACCATTCAAAATCATCCATTGTGATATTAATTGATATACTGTAATTAACCATGCCAGCCTGTATAATATCATATGGTGAATGCATTTACACAGAAATTAGTCAACCCTCCTACTGTTTAACCATTCAAAATCATCCATTGTGATATTAATTGATATACTGTATAAACCATGTCAGCCTGTATAATATCATATCATGTGGTGAATGCATTTACACAGATATTAGTCAACCCTCCTACTGTTTAACCATTCAAAATCATCCATTGTGATATTAATTGATATACTGTAATTAACCATGCCAGCCTGTATAATATCATATGGTGAATGCATTTACACAGAAATTAGTCAACCCTCCTACTGTTTAACCATTCAAAATCATCCATTGTGATATTAATTGATATACTGTATAAACCATGTCAGCCTGTATAATATCATATCATGTGGTGAATGCATTTACACAGAAATTAGTCAACCCTCCAGTCCTACTGTTTAACCATTCAAAATCATCCATTGTGATATTAATTGATATACTGTAATTAACCATGTCAGCCTGTATAATATTTGTGTCTGGTGACCCGTTTCTGCTCAGCAAGATTTTCCTATGCTAAGCATGTTTTATGAAAGTGGGCACTTTTTCCCTAAACAGAGTTGGAAGAGAATCCTCTCACAAATAACACAAGAAAAAATTTGGCTTGTAAATCTCTGGCTGATGCTCAGCAGTGGTGTGAACAATGCTTTGCCATGTCACCGTAATGGCTTCAGTAGTGGCTATGGCTAGATCAATGAAAAGGCCCATTCTTCAAGATTGCTGTTGCAGCCAGAGCTGTAGTCGAAGTCAACTAATTCAGACACTGCCTAAGCCAGTAATGGTTCCTTGAGCTTGTTCCAGCCGTATTGATTTCTCCCATATAAATCAATGTAATCAAACTGAGATCAAAAGGGCAATATACATGTAGTTCAACCTCTTTTTGACCCCAGTATCCTCAATGCTAGTGCACCAGGGAATTTGGCGGCTAAGTTAAACCGGAAGAGTCGAAGCCAATTAACCATACATCAGACAAGAATTAGGTTTATGAAATATGATATGAAAATATGAATATAACTTTATGAATCAAGTTCCGACTCAAACTTACAGAAAAAAAAAGTACACTTCCGAAGAATGTTAAAAGCGCTAAGAGAATAAGGGGGAAACAGATCTGTGGCCAATTGGAATGCATTTAAGGGTTTTGTTGTCAAGTGGGGTAGCAAACTAATGTTAAAACAATTGAAAACGCTTGGCAGTTCGAAAGAAATTTCATTAATGGAATAACTCTCAAACATCCCAAATCCATCAAAATCCAACATGTTTCAAATAAATTGTTATGTTGATGGCCTTTCTGCATTCCATGTTTCCACGTTTACCTATCAGTGACAGACGTAAAACTTTGATATTATTGTTTGTTTGTTTAGATGATCTTCCCAACAACAAAGCTCCCACACGGGGATATAAATGCCAAGCTGGCAACAGCCAATCTCTCTCGTACACGCATTGAATTAACATCTATGATTACGAAATGTACAAATCAATAAAATAAGATTCAGTAATGACGCGATAATACTTAAATCTAGTCAATGCAAAATCAGCGGTTAGCTTGATTGCAAGTCTTGACAGTCTGTAACCACTTCACCAAGGTGACAAAAGCCGTCTTTCCAAGTTTTCTTACTATAAAAATACATCTTTCCATTTGCTGTATGCCTATCAGTTTTCAATGACATTATGGTCGTGGATCGGAGAAAACAGGAACGGCAAGTCGAAACCATCCAGGGATTTTGCCAAATTTGTTTCTTCTTCTAAATTCAGGACCACACTCTATAGAGCTGCTTGTGCACAATAAGTAGCTAAGCACATACAAAAATTGGTTTTCACCAGAATAAGGTTACCGGCCAAAATACAATGTCACATGCACCATCTGTGACTGGTATCCTGCTGATTTTTGCTAAGCAGAAAACGGTTAAGCACTATTTTCAGCTTAAGCAGCTCTATGAAATAAGGCCCACTGACTGCCCTACAAAAAGCACCCATGCATGGCAAGGTATAAAGAGGACTGACCATGAGAGTTAACTATGGTGATCATTTACCATTTTGATGGATTAGGGATTATTCCAAAGAAAACAATCTAAAGCTGTCTCACACAACTACATGTAACTATTGCACTAAATATTTAAAATTAGTTTTACTTACGGTGGGATTTCTTTGAGTATCATAGATATGCAGCATTTTCATTTTTACACCCCTACTGTCTGACCATTCAATATAATCCACTTCGGTTCTGAATGAAGATGTAGGCCATACTATGCCAGCCTGCATGCAATACAACATCAATGTGGTGAATACATCTACCATTGCTCTATGCATCTACACAGTAAACATTCAACCCTCCTACTGTCTGACCATTCAATACCATCCACATTGGTTTAGAATGATAAATAAACCATGCCTGCCTGCAATATAGTATCATGTGGTGATCCCACCCTTAGCGATTTGCCTGAGGATTTTTTCCCCCGCAAAACTCAGGTAAGTATCGAGTATACAATGCTTAACATACATCGGTGTAAGGTTAAAACCAAATTATATTCATTATCCCCGATGCAAAATTCAACATCTATTAACCCTCCTACTGTTCGCAACATTTTCAAGTGAGTTGACCAACCATTTGAAACCATTCAACTGCCAAAGTTGTGTATGGTGGCACAACTGTGCACAGAACTAACTGTGTACTGTGTACATGCATTCCCTCATGGTATCATATTGCAAGGCTGGCATAGCTTATCTATCATTCAAAACCACAGTGAATGGTATTGAATGGTCAGACAGCAAGAGGGTTAAAGTGATGATTCTTGTTATCAGTTTATGCATCTCCACAGTCTGTGGATAGTTCTGTGCATTGCTGAGCCACCACACAACCCATGTAGTTGAATGGTCTCAAATGATTGGTTAACTTGCTGTCAATATTAGCAACAGCTGGAAGGTTTGAAATTATTGTTTCATGAACTCCACTTTCTGTTATTTTGCAGTCGATTTGAAATACCTCAAAGTTCTGAAGCTTCAGTAGCACAAGATGTTTATTTGAGTTAAAGGTAGGGTCACAGATTGGTGAATACTGCGGAAATTAATGACCATAAAAACTTTACTTCACTAAACTATTTTGAGAGAGAATTCTCTTTGAAGTAATATAATTTGGATAACTTTTCACCAAAAATCACGATTCATGCACGAATCGGTTCTAAAAATATCCGAGGGTTGGTTTCTGTTTGCGAATGCTGTGCCTAGAGATGTGGTTGGAACTCGCTGTCACCTCGCTAAAAAGACTGACAGTTTTCGCAAATTTTTTCAGCAAGTAGACACTGTATTCAGCTGAAACTTTCCAATGTGATTTTTATTGTATATTTCTTAATAATTGTGCCTATAAATAAGCATTACGTTAACAAAAAACAATCTATGACCCTACCCTTAAACCTGACAACATGAGATTTCTGCACCAGAACAAAATGTAAATGTGTCAACAGTCTGAAACAAAATGAAAAAGAACCACACGTAGATTTTGTTGCCACATGGTTTGCTAACGAGGGTTACAACCAACTATTTTGTTAGAAAATACTCACAATTTGTTAGCAATTTGTTTTTTTTATCTGATTGTTTTGTGGCTTTCTAGTCATGTATCTAGAATCTCTTGTGAAACAAGTGATACCATATGTTAACTTATTTTTTACATTTTTCTTCTTGTCAGAAATCATAATTTATTCAACTTTTCACATGCTTGATCTGCAACTTTCTCAAGGCATTCCATGACCTCCGGCTTGGACAATAGTTCCTCTACCTTCTCAGATGAAATGTCTCCCTCGACGGCCACCTGCATCGTGCCGTCCAGGCTAGCCTTAACAACAGCCAAAGGAATGACCTCTCCCGTGTCGCACGTTACGCGGACGATCCCCGCTTTAATGTTGATGGCAAGTACGTTCAGTTTAACAGGAGGATCAGAGGGCCCTTCCGAGGGACGTTCTTTATTTGAGTCGGGTTCGGGAGTGTTTTGTTTCGATGGAGATGTTGGGGTCGTTTTCTTTGCAGGTTTGTTCCCACCTGGACAAGGCTCCTCGTTTACCATGATTACATCGTCAGAATCTTCCACATCGGAGGTTTGAATTGCAGGAATGCTGTCTACCATTTCAAAGCCGTCGTCCTCGGATTCCTCATCCACGTCAATGGAGATTGGATCCTTTGGTTCAAGATCTTTAACATTTTGGTCCAGAGGTTCTTTCAGTTCAGTGTACTCTTCACTCACATCTGCAGAACCAGTATATGGTTCCTCTGACTCGTCATCCCTTGGGCTAAATTCGGAAAGATCTCCAGGCAGCGCGGTGTCCTTTGCGCTTGTATCTGATGAGCCAACAGAAGGGCTAGGTGAGTCATCTTCATTGTTTTCTACAGGAGTACTTTCAGAGCTAGTTTGTGACGTAATCTCACTATCTCCCTCGACGCCTTCTGTCACATCATCAGAACGACTATTTGATGATTGCTGGAGAGGGTTGTTATTGCTTTGAACATCCATCGGTTGTTCTTTAAGGATTGTTCTCTCAGCATACGTTATGTTACAGTCTGGACTATCAGAGTCATTTGTTTCATGTTCCGGATCGATAGTGTCTTGCAATCTACTTTCCACTTCAGTGGCACTAGCTGGAGTGTCTTCCTCGTCATCATTGATGGCAACGGGGGATTTCGAGACAGCAGTCAGCTTCATAGGAAAGGCAAGGTTGGGGTCATCCTGGCTAAAAAGATCAGAATCCTTGTAGCTAATCCCATCCAAGTCAGGCTGCATTTCTACTGCGTCATTATCTTGACTTGATGCTGGAAGAGCGTCATTGGTTCCGTCAGACATAACCACGTCTCCGAGAGAATACTGTGAGCTAGGGTAAGGCTTCATTAATGTTTCATAGTCACCCTCGGAGGAGTGTGATTCCACGTCGACTATGTCAAACTCGTCATCTGCAGTTGTGTCCCGTTCTCCATGTTCAATCCTCAGCACACCTCTGTTTTCCAGTGTCGCGCCTCTCTCTTCAACGTCCTCTAATGAACTCAAGTCAGCACATTCCGAGTCCATATCCTGTGAGGTGGTCTCACTAGCTGTGGCAGACACAAATCCTTCACTGTTGACATCGCCGCTGTGGAGATCTTTGGAGTACTCGGCAAAGTCTTGCTCCTTTTGATCAAGGAGTGGCAACGGGAAATCCAGAACGCTGTGACCTGCAAATACACAAAATCCATTGGTTGAATTTTTTCAGATAAATAATCTCACAAGCAAATATTTCTGTCAAAGTCTTCGGAGATGAAGATCTTTTTTTCATCACAGTCAATGGTGCCCTTCTTTAAAATCATCTCATGGATGGAATGGAAAAGCTAATAACGCAAGAAAATGCAGCACATAGCGCATCTCCATCAAAAATAAGATTTTATGTTTTCTTCCATTGAGCTGTGTACAAATTGTGCCTGCAGAGAGTCCAGGCTATGCAGGTCTTTTGTAAACATGTGACGTCTCAGGTTACATGGTCTGTAGTATCGAAAAATGCAGCCCTTCGGCAAACTTATCAAATTATTGATAACAATTGTTTACAGTCAGCAGGTTTTTGAACGGTCATTCGGGCTACAGGAAACATAAATATTTTGTTGTTAGGCCTGAGAACATTGTTCATGAAATTAACAATACTTACCAAGAAGAGAGGCAAGTTTACTCCTTTTCAAGTGGTGTTCCTGCTTCAGCTTTGTACATTCAACTTCATTTGCGAAGGACTTGGACTCCTGAAGCTTTATTTCCTTCATAGCCTGAAAAAAAATGCAGACAGTAGAACATTAAATCAGTTAGAAGCCATAGCTGCCACAATTAGCTGGTACAAACATGTCTGTAGCAGGCCTGTAACTACATGGAGGCCCACGGCCTCTGTTGCCCTGGTCTTGGCCTGGTGCCCCTTCAAAAAGTTTACATAAGACTGTTACCCATACAACTGTTCTCACTTGGCACACTGAAGATCTGATCAAACAAAAACAAGAGTTTAAAAACTAAGGTTTGCAGTAACAGCGGGTAATTATCTCTCTTATAAGTTGTAACCAGAGACCTAACACATTTACAATCAATAATCTCTTATCAGCTTTCTTCCGGAAAGTTGTGACCAGAAACAAATTGTAGTTACAATCAATAATCTCTGATCAGCTTTCTTCAGGAGAAAGCTGAACTCATTGTCATGGTGTTACCGCAAGCCTTTGTTTCTAGACTTAATTACCCACCATGGAAAGTTTCAAACCCTACTTGAAAAGGGCCTTCAAGGGCAAATTCAGTTTTGCGTTACACCATTTTTCCAACAGATAGAGTTCTCACGAAAGCGGGGAAACAATAGACCCTTCCCATGAAATATTTAAATTGCACATCACGCGTGCACACTTACACCGCTGGTTGGCAAAATGATGGAGCATTGCCCCTTTTTGTGTGGGGCTGATGGTGGCGTGACGCAGACGCGCTTGTGCGTCTACTTAGTGCACAACTCTATGGCGTTTGCCAACCAGCAGGGTCTGTACGCATGCGTGAATGTAATTAGCATATTTCATGGGAAGGGTCTATTACAAGCCTCTAACCTCACATTCAAATAGAGTAAAATATCATTTTCTTTTAATACTCTTTTTGGAGTAAAATTTGAAACATGTTGTCATTGGACATAAAAAACAAATGGGTCTGCACATTTCAAAGAGTAATTTCTCCACTAACGTCAAATTCAATGTCGTTTTGATTTGAATATCATCAGAATTAATAAGTACACTGAAAATTCCCTGTACAAAAATGTACAGCCCATGAGTTTCAAATGTGATGTCATCACTGCTTATGGATTTTGAACTTGAAGGGGTATCAAACACAGGGACACTTTACACCATTTCAACACAAAGCTAGAGAATTGTAATATGTTTTCCAAATTTTCATAAGGCCTCTTTCTATTGGAAAGTGAGTGGATCACAAAACTGAATTTCACCATGGAGTCCCTCTTTAAACGCTGGACATGCTTACCAATCCTAAGATGGTGACCTTGGCCACCTTCTGGTCCTCATCATTCAGCATGAGCACCTTCAGTTCGCTGAAAAGATTACTCTGATTCTGCCGCCTCTGCCGCTCTTTGATCAGATGCAAGACCTTCGGAAACAAAAGAGTGGGGAACAAACTTGGGACATAATAATTCAATCTCTACAATCTGTGGTACAGCAACGGTTTAATAACTCCAAAAGCCTTACTATAAAAAAATAGATGTGTTAATACGTAGGGTGACTGTATAAGTCTGCTTTCTTGGTTTCAAACATTTGATAGCATAGTGTCCCGACTCCCCATCATGCACATTTGGTGCTCAATATGGGAAATGGTGGTAACAACCCCCCACCCCCACCCCCACCTCTATACAGCAATCCTTCACCGATCTTGAACTCTTGGTGGCAGCAGATACCGCCATTATTGCGGTGGTACCTGGGTGGTACTGCGCTGCCTAGCGACGAGTTTAAGCGATTTGCAAAGTAAAAGTCCAATAACCCGCGACTGATCAAATGATCGCCGTGTAGCCCAAACCTTATACCAGTCGCTAGGCAGCGCAGTACCACCCAGGTACACCGCAGTAATGGAGGCATATCTGCTGCCACCAAGAGTTCAAGATCGGTGAAGGATTGCTGTATATGTCCTCATTGTGTGCTTGGAATTTGAAGAATTCTTTATAAGATTTCAGGGTGGTGGTTAGTTCTGTACAAGAGAAAAATAGTGTGTTAATGTATGGGAAACACTGGAGGGGGGAGGGTACCCCTTACCTCCATATCGGGCATAGTACAATCATGCATTTACAGCCTAGTCCAATGAATCTTGAGACCCTGTGCAGAGAGATAACTTTCTACTGTATGGATGCTGTTTAATCCATTTGTTTTTGCTTGTGTTAAGACTTTCACAGCTTTTGCTTAACAGCCTCACTTGTTTGTATAGTTAAATTGTTAGTAAAAATCATACTTTCATCAGTCTTCAAAGATTTCATTCTGATTTTTGTAACAATTTGTGTCTTTTTTTGTCATGGCATTTAAAAAACAATAATTTGGAGGATAGATTGTCCGCCCAATTCTAAGATGACTGATAAAATCAAACTGAAATTCTTCAAACCTTGTTTGGTCTATCCCGTCTGTGCCTTGCCTCCTGGTCATCTTCATCTAACTCATCATCTGACGCCAGCTCAAAAAATGTCTCGGTGAACTCCGGCTCATCAAGCGCCAAAACAGACTGCTTTTGCATGACTGGCGATTTGCGTTTCCTCTTCCCTTTACTGCTACTTGGAGGCTGCCAAGAACCCACAGGTGAACCTGTCCTATCCTGCCGTCCAATCACATGAATCCCCCGACTCATAAGCTGAGTTTTATTTATGTATTTCACATCACGAACCCCTGCCTCTTCAACTTCTGGCACAGGTTGGCGCAACACGTGTGGCGCCTTCCGACGCGATTTTACCAGATTCGAGAATGAGGACAGAGTAGAAGAAGCACCGGGAGGCGGTGTTTGTGCAGTGACCATGTTGGTGGCAGAAGTGGGATTGGCAAAAGAATACTTCAGTGTGGGGTTTAGAAGACTGCTGCCTTCCTCTGTATCACTGAGACTCTCCACATCTACAAAACTGTCCTCATCATCACCAGCACGATCATCTTTTGAATGAACTATTTCGTTTTCAGATGTTTCATTTATTACAAGGTCGCCTTCTTCCCCCAGGTCTGGTAAGTCTGCCTTAAAAGCCTTATTTTCACCAAGTTTATTTTGGCCATTCACATATTTTCCATTTTCTGTTGGTGTCCCAGTGCTTTGAGACAAAAGATTGCCTGTTCCAGGATAGCCTTGGGAGGTTGTGCAAGATGCAACCATTGACGAACCATCAAAGGTACTAGCAGACACTCTGGGAAGACAATTAGCAGGTGAAGAAAGCTGCGAGTCAGAACTTGTCAAGATAGAAGGCACAATGTTGTAGGATGGTACTGAACTTTTCTGTGAAGCAGTCATACCAGTGGGTAATGAGGGGCTAGTGGATGCTGGAATAGCCGTGTTGGTTGGTTGCTCTTGTGGTACAGATTCAGCACCAGGGCTGACGATGTGTTCTTTAATTGCCGATAATGGCACCAGATACCCAGCCGCATTCTTTCCATCTGAGAGCAAGTAACTTCCTGGAGGAAGACTTGTCAACAAGGGCACAGTCCCATTGTGAGGGGCGGTAGTAACTGTGCCAGCACTAGCTAGTGTTACAACTTTCTGAATATCTAGATTATCTAACTGTTGTCTGACTGTTGGGGGTGGCGGTTTCTCCCTTGGAAAGACCGATAGGTCTGGCATTACTTGTACATAGGGCTGAGAGAAAGGACCATGTGGTCTTGTGTTCAGTTCAGGATATGGGGGAGGTTTTGGCATGGAGGAAGGAACCCGTAGTCTTGTGCTCAGTTCAGAATATTGGGGAAGTCTTGGCATAGAGAAAGGAATTCGTATTCTTCTGTTCAGTTCAGTATATTGGGGAACTCTTTGCATGGAGAAAGGAACATGTGGTCTTGTGTTCAGTTCAGGATATGGGGGAAGTCTTGGCATGGGAAAAGGACCCAATGGTCTTGTGTTTAGTTCAGGATATGGGGGAGGTTCTGGCATGGAGAAAGGAAACTGTGGTCTTGTGTTCAGTTCAGGATATGGCGGAGGTTTTGCCTTAGATCGTGTTTTCACGTTAGTACCAACAGCCTTCAGTTCAGGAACTGTAGTGCAAACGTTTGTTTGCGGTACAATACTTGCAGCAAATGGTTGAATCTTAGCTGGTTGACTCGACTGTTGGACTTTAGGTGCAGCCAACGGTTGGACCCTAACAGAGTTGACTGTTTTGGTTTCAGGCACTGTATTGCATGTGCTCATAGGTTGTACAGGATGCATCTGTGACTCTTTACTAAGTATCTCTACAACAAACTTGCCAACACGAACAACACCAGAACCACCTTCCTTTGAAGCTGTATGCTTAGCTATTGAAGATAGAATGTCATCTCTTTGATTGCCCCAGTTGCATTCTGACTGAATTTCAATCAAGAGAGGAGACCGAGTAGTTGCAGGGACATCCGATTTGTTATTAATAGCAGACACTGATGCACCTGGCAGGAAAACTTGTGTTTTAGTCAAACTCTTTTTCTTGCTTCCCTCCATTCTCGGTACATATGAGAAACCTGGAACTTTAATAGAACCCTTAGGATCAGAGGTCTCCTGTTTGCTTGTGGTAGCAGCGTGTGTTGTCCCTGACACCATTGTGGAGGTGAGAGCTTCAGATAGTTTTAAGCTGCTATCCGAAATGGGGTCATTTGGGGCGGCTTCAAGCACTTTACTCAGGTTTAGGATTGCATTACTTGGACTTAATGTTTGTGAAGTTGTCTTTTCAGCCATGCCTGTGGGAGATAATTCTGGTGAGGCTGAATCTGTCTTTTCCTGGCCAGATAAGATCTCAGGAGATGGCTGTAACTCTGTATCGTTCAACACATTTGTAGGTGATAATCCAGTAACTGTACCTGTTGTTTGCAAACTTAAAGGACTTTCAATCCTGGAGATAACTGCACTTACTGTTCCTGCACCTTCATTTGAAGAAGCATATTCAAGTAAATCAGAAGTGGCTTCCTTTGGTGACATCATTGGAGGTGTTTGCTCAGCAGCTATGCTCTCATTTGTTTTACCTGGCTCACCTGTGTCCATTGCCATTGGCACATCTGATGATACTTTGGAAGGTTCAGGTTGAGGTAATACTTCTACATTTTCAGAACAATGAGCACCTTCTTCTGCGATACCCTTTACAGATGAGGGAGACAGGGTTCCATTTACCTGGTTTCTAGTGTGAATGACCAGGTTTGTGGCAGTATCTTCCCTTCCAGAAGCAGACAAATCTCCCTCATTGGAAAATGGTGCAGCAGTATGTGACAAATCAGTCGAGAGATCGGGCATCTCTGGCGATATACACATGGTGCCCGCTGAGATAGAACTAGATTTCTGCGAATCTAACATTGTACCATCTAAACTTTTGAGTGTCTCACCTGAAGGGTTGAGAGAGAGTGCTGCATCCAATTTCCCATCAGAACTCTCCTGGTTTGACAACTTTGCTGAAGAAGGACTTACAACAGCAACTGGCTTTACCTTGCTGTCAATTACCCTTGAGTCACTGAGTAGGTTTTGAGAGAGTGCACTTTCAACTGGCGTGGTTTGGGACTGACCTATCTTTCCATATTCTTCCTTCTCAGACTGCTGTCGAAAAATCACTGTAGATTTTGGCACACGTGGCATGCCAGGGATACGATTGACAGGAGCATAGAGTACAACAGGGTTTGCCTGACCTGCAACTGGCAAATGGACTGGCGTATACAGGACTGTCTGAACAGGCTCCTTGTTTCTATTTACCGAGGTCTTCGCTGGAATAGAATAAATGGTCTGTGAATAACCATTGCTTGATTTAATGTTGTTCATGTCACTTTTGGGAAGAACTTGAGACTGTGACTTAATGGATTCTGAAGAGACCTGCACTTTAGGCTCTTCGCCTTGTCCGGGCAGGCAATGTGCAGTTCTGTTTCTAGCACCTGGTTTTCCTCTATAAACTTTTGCTCGTGCACAAGTATTTCCACCAGTCTTTGGTTTCAATGACTGCAGGATCCCTGTCTTTTTTTCACCAGGGTTCTTCAATGGAGGGTCTGCGTACGCATTATTACTGAACATTCCCAAGCCATCATAAAAAAGCATAGATGACTCCTTGAAGATGTTGGGCCTTTTGCGGGTGCGAAGAAGGCGAACACTTTCTGTGACACGCTGGCAGACGCATTCAAACATGCAAGAAGGTTTCCTACAATGCTTAGTTATCTGTTCCACTGGAAGGCTAAGATTAATGCTGTCACATATACAGCCTAATCGACAGAACTCCTTTGTGCATGTTATTTGTTGGTCAAGTCTCACAAATTCATTACTGGACTTGTTTTTTTCCTTGCCTTTGTCATGGGATCTGACTTTAACTCTCTTGCTTTTAGCAGCTGTGGTGTTAGCAATTGGTTCAGAGCTCTCCTCAATTTTGACTCCCCCTACATGTACCTGCAGTAGCTCTTCAGACTCCTCTGAAGGTGTCTGGTCACCCTTGTCCGAGTTGATAAGATGGGCATTCTGACCTGGAGAATTCAGCTGCTGCACGAGGCGGCTATTCACTATCTTAAATTTAGTGACCCAGTTTGTTTGAGATTTACTCTTGGTGGGACTCTTCTTTTGGAGAGCTGTCATTTTTCGTAATTTATTTTTGACTGTCTTCAATTTTTCCTCCAATGCGACGGATTCCTTTTTCTTTGAATCACTTCTGGAAGATTGTTGTTGTGTTTGAATATGCCTTGTCTTCTGCAGAGCAGACTTAAAGTTCTTCTTGACACTTTCCATTCTTTCTTTGATGGAGAGTTTTTCTTTCAGATTGATTTCCTCTGCATTTGCATCTGTAATTGCCTTGTCTTCCACAGCAAATGAAGTCTCTTTGCCTTCTTCAGTCTGCAGTGCATGCTGAGAATCAGTCTCTAAATAGGGAACAGTAGTTGACGGTGTCTCTGTACTTCCTTTTTCATTTCCACTTGAAACAGCTTGCTCACTTGTGATTTTGTTGACGCCAGAATAATGCTGCAGCTTCTTGGCCAGTTTCTCTGCTGTCTGTGCAACTGTTGGTACTTTGGACTTGATTCTTGCCATTTGCCGTTGATGGAGAGCCATGTCCAAAGTCTTGAAAGAGCTAGATTGCTTGGAGGGCATCTTGAAGGTAACTGAGGAAGCTTTATTTTGTAGCAATGGGTGCACGTAAGAGTTTAGTAAGGATGGCGTATGCTCTTTCTCATCTTCCAGGTACTTATCCAAGGCGTCGCTGATAAAAGCTGACTTGGCTGATGTAACTTCTTTCTCAAAAGGTTTGAAGGGAATGCTTTCTTCGATAGGTAGTTTGTTACTAGTCGTTTTAGGAGTAGACTGCTCTTCTGTTTGCTCTTGACTAGTACTGTTGGAGTTGCTCGAAAGATTAAGTTCTTGGTCTTGCTTAGACACAGTTTCAATCTTGTTTGCAAGGGAGTTGTTCTTTAAATCCAATCCTGAGACGGAAAACTTTATCTTTAACCCTGTCGTTCTGGTAGCTGTATGTTCCTTGCAGTTATTAGAGTTTTTGGACTCCGCTTTGTTTTTACATTTCTTTCTCAGTTCTGTTAAGCGACGTTTCCTACTTAAAGATCTCTTCAGCTTCTTTGAATACAAACGAATACCATGAGATCTCAAGTTGATGCTTCCTGCACCCTTGGAAATAATGTTTTTTCTGATTGAAACTCCATAATAATGAAGTACAGGGCTCAATATTTCTCTGTTACTGTTGCGTTGAATTTCCATCTTCAGTTGACGCTCAAACTGCTCAATCCGAGTTTTATAGTTTCCTTGCTGACGACTCTTTTGTTTACTGGTCGAGGGGGAAGGTACATTTGATGATAAGGCTCCAGATGGTCCATTAGCAGGCTTTTCAGGTGGGGTTCTGAGGTAGCTTTCGAGTCCAGATTGAGTTTTGAATGAAACAAACAGCCGTCCGTCAACCTCATCAAAATCACCAGATTCTTCGGTTCCAAACTTTAGAGGACTCAAACGAAACTCAAGTTGCTCAGTGGGAATAACTTTGACGGCAGAACAGCTGTTCTTATAGTTTACCCTGGTGTTGTCTTTGCTTCCAGCATCAACGTGACTGGAGCTCTTCTGCTGTGAATTACTCTGCAAGTTAGGACTCTTCTGGACATTTTTATGCAACAAATTGGTGGAAGGTTGTGCTGTGAGGGGTGGGACTGATTTTGGGGTGGAACTATTTCTTCTCCGCGACAAATTCTCAATACTCATCTGGGTCACATAATGAGGATCATGAAACCTACTAAAGTTAACATGATTGCGTGGTGCTCTTGCGGCGACATTTTGAGTCTTTTTACCAGTCTTTTCATGGCACAGATCGATGAATGTCTCGCTATTCACAGAAGGTGAAATGTTTTGTCTCATAAGAGCCCTTTTCATGGCAAATCTTTTTTTGGTAGCTTGTGAGGCCCCTTTGTGAGGCAATTTTCCAGTACTTTTGGTGCGAACATTTTTTTGTGGCCGGGAACTAGAAAACTGGGACCACTGCCTGCTAGTCTTGAAAACTGATCTCTCATTTCCAGGTAATCTCGATGAAACATCGGAAAGTTTACTGTTACTGGAAGACAATTTACCCCCAAATGCTGATGACCAATTGTTTTCTTCTAAAAAAGGTCTTGAACTGAATAAGTTGTCCCTGCAGAATCTGTGATTGATTTCAGAAGCGTACTGTGGTCTTCTGTTAGCCCCTGAGCGAGCTTTAGGCGAGAGGGCAGTGAATCGCCGAGTTTCTGAGGAATAATCTCTGTGCCTGTTTCTTTGTCTGTTCTGAACATGTCCCGATTGTGCTGCTGATGTACTTCTGGAAGAGGATGGTTGTGATGTTCTGGAGCTTGAACTGGAAGGATGCAGACGAGAAACTGGTGGAGGTGCCGTTGGCTTCTTAAAAACAAACTCACTGCCATAGTGCTTTGCGAGATTTCTGGAAGTTTTACTTGGGTGATGTAGAATTGCTGGAGTGTGTCTCGTGTTTGTAGGTCTAATGTTAAAACTCTGTTGGCTTTGATTGGCCGGTTTGTTTAGCAAAGAATTGTTGAAACTCCGTTGGCTTTGATTGGCCGGTTTGGTTATTCCAGAACTGTTAAAACTCTGTTGGCTTTGATTGGTCGGTTTGGTTAGCACAGAACTGTTAAAACTCTGTTGGCTCTGATTGGCTGGTTTGGTTAGTGCAGAAAAAATGTTTCTGTCTGGTTTTAGTTTGTTCTTGAGACTAGCAACACACCCTTTCACTACATTTCCAGGAATGGGTTTCAGCTTCACTGCTGGTTCTTCTGAGATGCAAATCACATCGCTGGAACTGTCATGCGATGTGGGTTCTGGTGCAGTAAACTCGGTATCCCAGATACTCCTGTCTTTTGGATACGGAGAAGATGATGCCAGGTTTGAAATGTGGTTCAGTGCGGAATGGCTGGACGTGGATTGGAATTCTTGGAATGTTGAACTGGTCTGTCGAACTTTACCACTGTGGGTAGACTTTCGAGCGTTCCTCTTCATATTTGAGCCATACATCTTACAAACTCAGCAACTGTTCTACTCAACTGATGGTTTTAATAATGCTGGAAACTGATGACTCTGCATTAAATAAAGAAGATATATGCAGAGTATTGGCAAAAAACAGCCAACCGAAATAAGCTTATATGAAAAGTGATGCAATTCTCCTGATTTCCAGAAATCATCCCCAAGCAAACAATCGGTTATCACTGTAAATTTTATTGTCAAGAACCAAAACAAAATCTGATATTTTTCATTTTTTGTTGTTGTAAAAACATATATTAAATGAGTTGATTGGAAATTCGTGGAAAAAATAAATAAAAAAATAAAACAAAATATACTTTGAATTAAAAAAATGTTAAACTTAAAAAAGTTGCACTGGACGTACAAGTTCCACCAGATAGAGCTGTTTCCCTAGATGGGTAGGATGGCTTATTCTAACTGAATGCACGTTGACAGAACCAAACCACTCTGGTATTTTAAGGGAAACTTTCAAAACTGGCGTAAAGCTGGATCTTTTTAAATCTAGATATGCAAACCAAGTTGGAAACTCCTTGGCTTATAGAGTTGTCCTTTAAAGACAAGACAAAAGGGAAATGAAATCAGATCATTTGATTGGGCACTTTGGGAAACTTGTAGAATAATATGTCACAAGCTCAAACAGCGCCCTCACCGAGTTAAGAAGCAGGAATGACTGTGCTGGCAAGGTGCGTTTATTATATGACCTCAAATACGGCTGCATGTGAGCAAGGTGTTTGTTCAAATTTCTCGTTTGAAATTTGCTTAAATAAGGAGATTCATGTTTTCGCTTGATCCAAGTAATTGTTGCCACCATCAGCTATGCAAAAGTAAAATTGAAAACAAAAATGTGTACAGTTCGTCAAATAACAACCAGTGCTGAAACATGACTTCTAACAATACATCTACTCTTGGTTTCTTTTGGTTACTGGAAAGATGCTCTACGCACAATTTTCAAAGAGCTTATCGAACAAGATATGCCGAGCAAAATAAATTTCTGCTTAGTAACAACGGAATAACAGCCAAAATTCCTTGCAAGACTTTCCCGATCATGAGTTAACTGGCCTGACGCTAAAACCAATGGCTTCAGGCATGTGGTCCAGTGTAAATTTTTAGCCCTGCACTGCGCACACTACTATTTTACAACAAACACCCAGCATGCACTAAGACAATGACACTTCTAATTCTCACTAGACTAAAAGGTACCAGACTAAGTATCCCTCCAACCTCAGTTTGGTCATGCTTATTTGAATAGATGGAGTACGGAAGTGGCATCAATGAGGTCAATTTCAAAGTGATATACCCACCTTTTGTTTCTCTTGCTTCATGATGTGATCATCTAGGAGAAAGCCACAGCCTTGTTGCATTAGCCTGGTAAACGACTTGCGCTTCTTGTCTTCAAAACGTTTTTCTACACAAAAGTAGGGGCAAAACAAAATTTTATATCATGCACAACAAGTCAATATGCCTACAGTGACATTTTAGGGCAAGACCGGCACTTTGGGCTACAAACAATTTTGATTTGAAATGACTATGGTTGGGAAATAATGATCAACACAAATATAAATGTCAGTGGTTTTCTTTTGACTTTGTGAACTAACACGGTCCACCATTTTGTTGAACCAATCTTTCAACTCCACAAAATGGCAGGTTAGTTTACGAAGTAAAAAGGAAAATGCACAATTTTGAGGGTATTTGTGTGTGAACTTTCCGACCATACTCTGAAGGCAATGTAGCCCTTTAAGCCAAAATATCATGTCATATGTGCCATCTGTGCCTGGTATCCTGCATATTTTTTCTTAGCAGAAAAATGTAAGGCGTCATTTTCTGCTTAAGCAGTTCTTTGAAATTGAGCCCAGGGTACAATTTCATAAAACTGTTTAGCAGAAAATAATGCTTAGCATATTTCTTTGCTAAGCAAAAAATGAGTGGGGCCACCAGTTCCAACATTGTAAACTTTATGGAATGTTGGCTGGTTACCCGTTTGTGCTGAGCAAGACTTTCCTGTGCTTAGCAAGTTTTTGTACTCACAGGCTTTATGAAATTGGGCCCTGGTCTACACTTCATGGCACAGCTTACCACCTCATTCAGCCCTTACAAGTTACAGTCACCATTATCCAGTGTGAGCGCCAAATTTTGCCACAAGCTGCGTATGTGAAGAATGCTTAGAAATATGAAAAAAGTGATTTTCCTAGGTGTACAAAATAATTAATTATTACAAATTGCTATCTTTTTAAATCTTTTGGTAAAGCGCACAGAGGCCTTCGGGCATTGGGCGTTACATTAAGTGTTTTTTATTATTATTATTCTTTAATACAAGCACATAATTGTTCTGTAATGTAAGCACGACACTGGCAGGCCTGGAATTTCATCTTTGAGAGGGCAAGGCCATTCTCAATTTGCAAAAGGCACTTCCATGAAAAACTGGAAAAAAGTCTATGTAAAATTTGTGAAGTGGCGCGGCCACCAAGGCCAAGACCAGGGCAACAGAGACAAGAGCCTCAGTGGCCTTTGTGTAATTCCAAGCCTTTTGGGGGCTCAAGCTGGTGTCAATATTGACTCTATTTTGGGCAATGGCCTTGGTGTCATTCCAAAAAAATAGTGCACCAAAAATAAGAGCAAGTAAAAAGTAATAAATTGTTAAGTTAAGAGCAGCTCAGTTGCATGTGACAGTGTTTAAAGAAGGGAATGTACAAAAGCCTCAGCCGAATCTTACCTTTTCAAAAACAGTTACAAGCAGCAATCATCTTTTTTTCAGGAAGAGTCCGAGTCAATCTGAGAAAGAAAAAACAAATAATAATATTATATGATTTCATGTACTTGTAAACCTCACATCTTTTTGTCAAAGAAACAAATTAAGCGTATCAATTAGAATCAGCAACTCAAGAGCTGAAAACTAAAAATGAAAACTTCAGACTCAAATTACACACTGATGGGAAGGATTAGCACCCCCTAAACACACAAATTTTCCAATCCTCGCGTCGTTTGATCTCGTTCCTTTGGGTGCAACAATAAAGGGAGGAAACATTGAATGCTAGAGGTAAATGCGATACCATGAGAGTAAAAGCCCTCTATTGGTGAAATATCCCAATGCATTACGCGATCACAACACCTTGACCGAAGAATTTACGTGTCTGCACATGCTCGGGGAAAAAAGAATTGCAATAATCACCATCGCTGGTGCGCGATCTAAAATTGTGCACGAAATAATGAGCCACTGGTAAGCACGCAAAAGCCATCGACAGCATGGTCTTCAAAGCACAGTTCCTCGGAAATGTTTGCTTGTTTACGAAAAACTGCACAAAAAATGACACCATTTAGGACATTTTGGATCAACACAAAGATTATTTCACTGTAAAACGTAAAATTTGTTTCTTCTTTAATTTAATTTGTTCTGTTGTTTTGGTGAATTTTTTGCAGGGTGTTTGTGCAAAGTCAAAATGCTGTGGTGTAGACATGGTGTTTTTGATCACATCCGCGGTTGTATAATCGTTTTTTGCAGCCTTAAATTTTTCACCCGTCTTGTTAAATTTAGTTTTTGCCATGATGCCCCCCAAATTTGACAAAAATGCCATGGTGCCCTTTTTAAACACTTACGAAATTGCTGCGTTGCCTTTCAAATTCTAGAAAAAGCACAGCAATTATTGACGTGCCCTTTTGAACATGAAGTTCGAGGCCTGAGATACAATGTTGTGTCCACTATCCCAGCCCCCGCCCTGGAAAGCAATTGCCATTAAGAACTTTAAATTGGCAAAAGAATCGCTCTATTTGAAAAATGTAAATACATTGGGGTATTTCTTATGCAGGCATGACATATTTAGCCATTGGGAAAGGATTATCGATTACAAGGGCTCTATGCATATGAGTACAGCATAGCAGATTTCATCTTGTGATTATATTCTGGCAGAAATCTGGACTGTTCCCCAGTCGAAGCCTCGTGAAATGGAACACCAAGATTTCAACGAGTTATTATATTCTGCTATTGTATGAATAAAATGATGTATCCCATGTTTTATAATCAAACCTGTATAACTCATAATTTATTTCTACAAAAAATAATACAAAATTTTGAAAATTATTTTGAATTATTTCAACGATAAGGTATTAACTACTTCACTTAATTTTTTTTGGGGACAGCCTTTGTGGGGGACCTTTTTTTAATCGCAGCGAGTGCCCACTAAATGTTCTCACACGACAACATCTAATCCTCGAACTTATTATGAGAAACTTTTGTCTTTCCTTTCTTAAGCCAGGGTTTCATTGTAGCAATAGATAGGTTGCAGTATGACGTAAGTCGGCCATCTTTACGGGCAATTTGGAACACACAGTCATGCGTTACGCGTGAGAACGGCGTGCAGCACGCGCAAATTTCACCAAACTCATTGCATGATTGGTTAGTGAACGACGCGGCTGCGTTAATAATTTGAGCGCTTGACGCGCCTGCAAGCCAAAATGCAATTTGCCCGTAAAGATGGCATCTACTGGGAACTATCTATAGAAAAAGAGTACTTGTGATGCTCCAGAATGTTCAGAACTTGGTGGGCACGGAATTTTGTTTGGTAAAACTACCAATGAAATGGTTTAACGGCTGAAAAAGACATAGCTGGAGCTGTTTAAGATTGGCTAAAGCGCGTTTGGCTTTCATAGCGGTACGTGTATTGGTGCACAAGCTTATGTGAGCGTTCATAGCTATACGTGGCTTGGTGCGCAAGCTTATGCGGGTATTTATAGTCATACATGTGTTGGTGCGAGCTTACGCAAGCGTTTATAGCCATACGTGTGTTGGTGCACAAGCTTATGGGAGCAATAATAGCCATCTATGTGTTTTTGTGCACAAGCTTACGCGGGCGTTCATAGCCATACGTGTGTTGGTGCGCAAGCTTACGGATGCACTAATAACGCATAATGCAATCAATACGAACAAGTACAGGACTCCTACAAAGGACACAAATCTTTTACTCTGATACTAAATTTTTGAGTGTTGGAACAGTATAAATGGCAAAATAATTATACATGACACATGCTCCACCAGTCAATGAGAAAGATATACATGAGTGTAGAATATAATAACAAAATTGTACTTATTTTTCCCTAGGGTAAACAAAATCTGAAACAATATAAAAGTATGAATAATATAACATGGATAGAAAACTTGTCTCATTGCTGTGAACTTGTCATGTAGCCGTTGCGAAAGACTCTGCTGAGGTTGAAAAAGTTAGGCCATAAACATTTATTTTTAGCATCATACAAATTATGAAAATGTCAAGATTTTCAGTGGCTGAATGATCACAAAATGTTTGCTTTGTCAAGTTTTCCTTTCTCACCACAAACAATAGACCCTGCTAGGGACCTAAATCAACCATTTTTGACAGCACTTTACTTTAATGTGCGAGGGGAAAAAGTGCTATTTGAATACTCACATGACTTGCACAATCAAGTACAGTTTAATAGACACCAAAATAATGTTTTTTGTTTAAATTCTGTAAGTCATCATAAGGGATAATAAAATAATTTACTGGAAATGACTGCAGTGATAACTATCCCGGCAGGTAAGAAAAAGATGCCTAAACACTTCACTTTTTGTAGGCAAAAACTCATAAATTGGCAGTCGGATTTTACACATGTTACCTGCATCTTTCCCTTACTAGGCCTATATTATGATTTTTGTGTTTCAGTTTTCCCCTACGTGAAACGGCAGAGACCAAATTGGTTGTGATTTTAAAATCAGATTGTACCATTTCACCATTCCACTTTTGAATCATAAATTCAGATCAGCCAATCAGTCCATAAATTATTTGTTACTTCATTCAAATTCAAGAATACAAATAATCTAGCATTGCCTATAAATCTACCCCTTTCTCACAGCACAGTAGAAATTAGCAGTGATTTGTGTTAAATGCAATGATATGAAGAACAAATCATGACATTTTATGACCGGGTGGGGGAAAACTTAAATGTGTAAACAACACGAGCAACATATGTTGGTGAAGTGCCCAGTCGGGATCTCACACACACTAAGATAACTACGCGAACGGAACTACATCATGTATGTTGTTTTCACACCACTCAGTTGTACGTACATACATACCTACACAAATACATGCATGTACTGCGTGTAGTATGAATAGCCAGCTGGTAATGTACAACACCACGCGGTCGGTTATTTCACTCAAAATATAAAAAAACAATTTACAAGACTACATTTCACCTACAAAATACAACAAAATAGAATTTAACCCTGCCATGAAAATGAAAACATTTCAAGTCAACATGTAGGTTTGCACAGTACGTGTTGGTTTCGTGTGATGTATCAGCGCGAGTTAGTCCGGACCTCGTGGAGTCAGCGTCTACACCTCTTTTTAAAGTATGTCCACAAAAAATATAACCGAAACTTTCTACAACGTCACCTGAAAAGTCTCGAGAATGCAAGCCAAAACGTCACGATGTGTACGCTACGAATACATTTTCAAGCTCAGTGTGTATTACTGTATCACACACCAGACTGTCACATTGTTCCCAGCGGTCAGTACGGAGGAAATTGCAAGGAATGTGTAGTACACTTACCGTGCGAAGCCTGTTACTGTCGTCCGCCATTTATGTTTCTACGCACTGTGTGTTGTATGATGCTTGCTGCATGTACATTGTACATGTACATGTGTACATACGTGGGCTGGGTACTATTTAGTGACGTGACGCGTTCATACGAATTCATGCGCTGTGGCTCTGTGTACACGCAGTCAATGCACACACACAGGCAGCGCGAAAAGGCCTGCACGTGGTGATGTCACGTGAAATGGGTGCCACAACCGCTAAATTTTAACGCTGCCTACGAGGCGATTCGAGAAGAGGGACTGTGGTGTGGTTTTGTCTCACATGAAAATTGCCGTGTTGATTGTATTTCTGGAAATAATGATACGTAAAAACCATGCAGCTATGGGCTTTTGTTGAAGATGATACTAGTTGCATCAAACAATGTCTTTGTGTTTGAGAGCATGTACCACAGTCGTATAGGTTTATGGTGTGGCAGCGTAGGGGCATGTTGGCTCTTGACCGTTTGACCTCTATGGAAATGTACCATTATTCTGTTGAATAGCCTAAGCAATAAAATTATGCTAGAAGACGATTATATTAAATTTAGGTCTTGCCTTACGTGAAGGCTATCCATAGGCCTTTTATGGTTTGTGTATCACAATGATCATGCTCAAACCATAGAGCAAGGTCCTTGCTCTATGCTCAAACGATGAGTTGTCACTCCATGGCTGCCTACGGGCATAGTGGCGTGTACACATTTTTAATGTTAAGCAGAAAACAAATATCGCGAAACCTTATTTTCTGGCTTCAAACAGCATTTGTTGCAAACAGTATAGGGACTCCTTATGGTTAAGCAAGAACAGTCGGAAACTAGAGTTTGATTGGTACTCTCTCCATAAAAGATGGAGGCTTTAGTAACTCACTGGTCAAATCACATTCCTACCGAAAAAATAAAGTGAAATGAGTAATTATGTTGCCTACTATTCGTGTAGCTATAAGCAACTTCAATATAACGAGTGAACTTATTGTGCCAGCGCAGACCAAAGAAATTAACTATTCTAAGCCCTGGGTGATTGACCCGGATTCCAGGTCCAAGGGGACGACTCATTTTTATAGTTCAAGGAAACCTGTGTCGAACCGAAACTGTGTCAAACTGATTCTTCTTTCTAGTAGGCCTATAGTTCATCATTATATCTACTCTTCAAAGAAAATTATGTTTGGCCAGGATTGGCGACAGCCTCACAGCCTTCTCGTTTGCTGCCATCGGATCTTCAAGGCAGCACTGATGCTCAAGGGCTGCATCGTAGAAGGTGTGACAAACTGATGAAGAACCTGGGTCAAAACCCAATAAAACCAGACTTCCGTGTCACCCTGACCCGGAAATTGGTCAGGTTCCTTTGGAACCGGAATCTGAGCTTATTGTGACCCGGGAGTGGAGGAATGACTATAAGTAACGCAAGACAAACTTTCCTTGGTCAAGGGTGCCTCTATATATAATATCCCATAAAAGTATTGCGCCCGTATAAGAAAGTCCCTTGAATATGCAAGGTCACTCTATTTGTAAACAAAGGTACAATGTATAGGTCAATCAATGATCCTCCAACATTCAACCACCTGAAGCTCAACATTCAGGGCAGTTTCCCGCGGCTATTAATCATGTTTACGGTCGTCTTCCCCCTGTTGAAAAGAGCATAATAACGCAATAACCAGACCAAGTTCGCCCAAAACAATGCTAAATACCACTCTTGACATTGACAAGGAGCTACAAGAGATGACAACCCCAGAGACGAAAAGACTCATGAAAAATGATGGGGGACGGTAAGAATTGATATTCATCTTAAAACTTTCTAAAAATTCACGGACAAGAATCCAGGTCGCAGGGGGCCAGACACGCATTTCTGGGTCAGTATATCGGGATCTGCTTCAAACCGACCCGAAACTGTGTCAAACTGACGCAGACACCGAGGATGATTCCCATTTTTAACCAGTTTCCAGTTCACCCTGTCCCAGAAATGGATCACGGCCTCCTGGGACCCGGAACCCGCGTTGTTCTTCTCGGAAAATTGTTAGAGTGAAGCAAGATCGTAGGATGGAGAGAACTACCGTGTGATTAACTCGTGGTGAAATGCCATCAGAACTTAAACGGGTGTTTGTTCATCAAGGCATCGCTAAATAAAGCGCAGGCCTAGGCCTAGGCTATATAATGGTTGAGAACATTAGGCATGACGCTCAAACATCCACACCCAATAGGGGGAACCATGGTTTGGTTAGGTTATATAACTTATAAGGAATAACAATACTATGGATCTGTGTAGGATATTTACAGAGGAGTGTGGCTACAGACCTACGATTAGAAAGAGGCTGTAATGACGAGCCTAACTCTTCACTTCTAAACCAGATTTACGGCTTAAATATTGTGACGACAGTCCATTAGAGGCCGGTAGAACAGAGCTAGCTCCGGCTTAATTGACAACAGTCCGTTAGGGGTCGTATACTGTGTAGGTAGGGAACAGGTCCAATATGTGTATTACTGAATCTTGTGCCAGTTTTTTTTAACACTAAGAGTATTCTCGAGATGGGTAAATGTATTGAATTGTTCTTGATCTTAAAAGGTCACTTGACGCAAGCAAATCATAAATGATAAAGACGCTTCACATCAAAATGAATCTTAGTTCTTAGTTGAACAAATTATCCCGATAATGACCACAAATAGGCCTACTCTTGACATCCACACCAATGGCGTTGCCGGAGGGGGGAGGGGGAAGGCTGGAGCCCACCTCAGAACCCTTGACCTCTTTTGCCCCAAATGAGATCGACAAAATGCACGAAATATGAATGGTTCGATACATTCTATTGCCAACACTAAAAAATATCGTTGCAGTCGGCTATAGTCGTTGTCCCCCATCACCCACTAATTGAAATTGGCTGGTTACGCCACTGTTCCTTGTCCTAAAGGATTTTTTAAAGTTTCTTTCAGCTAAAAATTAAATTCATCTTATTATCGATATCGGCACAATACAAAATCTCATTGTCCTTGATTAATGTCCTCATCAACCGACCCTTCATCATCACGCGGCTATATACTGTCTGCCACGTTGCCATTTTGGGAGTCAAACTGCACTTTACAGTAACATAAAAACGCCACGTTGCCCAAAATGGGCGCGACGTGTTCACACGGGGAAGATGGCGCATCCAAGATTAGGCAAGATGATGACGCCACTGCATTGAGTCGCTACAAATGATCATTTCAGATTCCAAGTTTAAAGGGACACGTTGCCTTGGATCGGGCGAGTTGGTCTATGAAAAGCGTTTGAAACCGTTTTTATGGTTATAGAAAGATGTTTTAAAAGTAGAATACAATGATCCACCACACAAATATGCCTCGAAATTGCGTGGTTTTCCTTTTACTTTGCGAACTAACCATAGCAATAGAACCCGGAGAACGCTGAGCTCGACCGCCCTCTGTGTCGTCTGTGTATGGCAAAATGATCATCACGTGACACGCGTGTATGGCAAAATGGCAACGCACATTTTTATAGACCGTTTCTACGTGTTTTCATTGGTCAATGTTCATGACGTCTACTGTATGGCAAAATATTATCACTGGCTTATCACTGACCAGCCTCGCTACCATGGGCAGCGCGCCGTAACACCCGGCGTACGTCTCTAGTCATACACGCGTTTAAAAAAATGGCGTACACGCGTTTAAAAAAATGGCGTACGCGCGTCCATAAAAATGGTCTCACAACGAAATCGCACGCACAATGACATGACACACTCAGCGTTCTCCGGGTTCTAACCACTGATCTCTATATACAGTATATAGAGATCAGTGGTTCTAACACGCTCCGCCATTGGAGTCAATTAGCTCTACAAAATGGCGGGCCGTGATAGTTCACGATGTAAAAGGAAAACCACGCAATTTTGAGGCATATTTGTGTGGATCATTGTATTCTACTTTTAAAACATCATTCTAACCATATGCATTTTATAACAAACGGTTACAAACGCTTTTCATAGCCCAACTCGCCCGATCCAAGGCAACGTGTCCCTTTAACGTAGGCAGGCCTACACGCAACTGTAGTGTTCACATTAGGGTGTGCATAACTTGACATTGGTAAAAGTTAAATTGTAAATTCTCACTCACTTGCGCACATTTTATTTACCGATTTTGTTTAATTAGATGATGTTTGCTAATTGGACGTAACTATAACAACCTTGCAGGTACAACCATGTATAAATCTTGTTTGGGAGGAGTGTTGGGAGACCACATCAGCTCTTTTCAGAGCCAACACTCCTCCCAAAAGAGGTTTATAGGCCTACGTGGTTGTTTTCGCAAGTTTACTAATAATAGTTACTTCCTATTATTTCGTTTTACTTTACCAGGGTAGTTTTTGCTAAACTGTTCTACCTGGTTACATTGCAAGGCCAAATACACAAGACTACAAATACAGCTAAAAACACTACCTAAATGAATACATGCAATCTAAGACCATGGAGGCCTTCCTCCATGCTAAGACGTAGTTTTTAGAAATGAGTGTACAGTTATCGTCTATCTCACGAGACCAAAACCCGATGTTTGAAAACGGTAAAGCTTTTTTCACTATTTTTTCGTGGCTCCAAGGACCGATTTTCATAGGATTTTATGTATTATGTAAGGTCACATTATATGGAGACTAGTCTTTGACAATGCTACCTCCATAGACCAATGTTGTCCATGTCCTTTAAAACCGTATATTATGTTCACGAGGACGACTCAAGAAATAACACCAGGGACTAAAAAGCAAGTACAGCGATTCCGTAAGTCTCCCGTTGCACTAGCTGCTCTAACTCTAACTACGTGGATGGCTATCGTTTCAAATATGCCTTCACTATGCGCGAATTCACGGTCTGTATTGATTTTTTACCTTGTATGTACAATAACAGTGGGTACGCTTGATCGAACAATACACAAAATGGAGGCTACACACATGTATTATACTGTGCAGGCAAAGGTTTACAAAAACGTGCTAGGGAGCACAAGGAAGTGTAACATTGTCTGGGTGTCTGGTAGTTTAACCAAGGGTTGGTACGCGTGCTTCCTATGGGTAGCATTTCCGTGAAGCTGCACTACGAAAAACACCACAAGTAGGCCTATGTTACCCCCTGAAAAGCACTCTCGTCGTGTAGGTAACATAAACATTATTGAAAGAAAGCTCGACAAATAAAAACCCCATTTAAATATATAATTTTTCAGATTGTTTAAAAGTAACAAGCTTTTGCTTGGCAGAAGATAGTATTAGTAGGCCGCCTCTGGACTTTAAAAAAAGTAAGGTCGCCCCAATCAAGGCTACAAGTAAAAGCCACCCTTGATAAGCGAAAACATTTAATAGGAAAATTACTCAGGGGAGCTGAGTCTAGATTGTAGGATGGAGAGAAACATGCGTAAGGCAAAGAGTTCCAAAGAGATAATCAGTATACGTGAAAGCATAGAACAAAACAAGGTGTCGGGGATTACTTTGTTGATCTCAATCTCAGCAAAGCAAGAGCTTACGGGAGGAGTATACGCCAGGTTTCACGCTCAAACACCCTGATAAGAGGAACCAGGTCGGACACACTTGGTGGCACATTTATCATGAAAATACCCGTAGAAAATACCTGTAGAAAAGACAGAGGCTGGCTACAGGCCTACGGTGGGAAAGAGGTTTTAATGTTGAACAAAACTCTTCACAAACAGTTCCTTTAAGGGTGTGTACAACATTGGTAAGATTGAAAAAGGAAATGTTCACATAGGCCTATAGACCTTATGCATTGACGTCACCAAGCCGCCATCTTAGAGGTAAACTGATGATGAAACAATGGAAACGCGCTGATTTGTACGCGCGGCGCACAAGACTGGCCAATGAGCATCTTCCTTTTGACCTCTAGGTGAGGGCGCCCTACTCAAATGACGTCATATGCATAAGGTCTATATTTTGCACATAACTTACATTGTAAAAAGATGGTTATGGTGGAAAACTTCCCTGGAAGTTTTGCTTGAAATGCTATAGTTTTTAGGAAATGAGTACAACAATTAGTCTTTATCCTGTCATGGTGATGAAATCCGATGTTTGAAAACAATGAAAACATATAATGGTTTTTGTTCAGTTTTCTCATGACTCCGAAGACCGATAGCTGAAACTTTCACAGGTTTGTTTTTTCGTGTATATGTTGGGACACATCAACTGGTCTTTGACAGAGTTACCAATGTTGTACACACCCTTTAATGGGGACAACATCCATAATGACCAACGATCACAAGAAATAATATTAAATAATGCCTCATAAACAAACATTTTCAAGACCCGTTCTTTATTGAAGGTGCTAAATCTCAAATGAATAAGAAACTTTAATATGCATCGCCTGTATGGCGTGCGAAGCTTTGGCAACAAAAGAACGTGACAGAAAAAACAATTATAGGCCTACCTGTGTTCAGAAACTTTGGGCAATAACTGATGAGAATGTAGTCCAACAACATTTGCAAACACATCAAAGTGAGTCTTAAAATGTTGTTTATCTGAATTCGAAACTTCACAGTAAGACTTACAGTATATAATACAGAGGTTTATCCACTCACAATGTTGCCCAACACTATGTAACTTCACCAGCATAATGAAAATAAGAATAATGATAAAAATTTACTCCGTTTAGGGTCATAGCAAGATTATGTAAAAGTATTTCTAACATTCATTGGGGAGAAAATGTAAATTAAAAACAAATTACAATAAAATATTGAAGTTTCTCACACATGAAAATAATACAACAAACAACCCAGTCGAAAACAGACTCTTGGTATAAAAACAAAAAGAACAAGTGACTTTAATATCCTCATTGATTATCATTATTGAAGACAATTACCAGAAATAATAATACATAGGCCTATAATATATAGTTTATAATAATAAAAAAATACTAAAACTATTTTAAAATGAAAGGAAACATATTTGAGTTGAAGGTTGAAAATTGATATCTTTTGAGAGAACTTACAGAGAGTTATGCATGGAAATGATCCTGACATTCCACAAAATATTGCTCCAAAAAAGCACACCTTATTTCGTCTAAAAGCAGTGTCATGCCTGTCTTTAAGATCGTTCAAAATCATTAGTTCTCCAACAAGAATTGGCTGTCACTTTGAACGGGAGAATGATTGTTCTTTCTTTTATTTTTGTTCTCTCTTTTTGCAGTTAAAAAAGAAAACAAAAGAAAGTCACCTAAAGCCAGAAATAAACAGCCATTTGCATTAATAGGGCCCAGTTTCATCGAGCTGCTTAAGCAGACAACAGTGTTGAACAACTCGTCTGCTAAGCAAAAATAAGCTAGAAACCAGCTGCAAACGGTACATATGACATTGTAGTTTGGCTGGTAATCCTGTTCAGTGCTATGCAGGTTCTTGCGCTTAAGTAGCTCTTTAACATTGGGCCCTGTGCCACATACACACAGATTGGACCAGGCTTTAGACAGCTTGCATTGGCCGCCAGCGCCAAGATCAAACAGTGGAATCGTAAATGTAGCCACGCGCCACACACACACACCTCTCAGCCAATGATAGATCTTCATCAACCTCAGTGAGGGCGCTGTTGGGGTCTTGTGACGTCATAATGAAAGGGGTCTATTTGTCATTCCTGTAACATTTTTTGCTGCATATTATACAGTGAATGGAGGGAAATAAAAAAAATGATTCACAATGATAAAGATTTACAGTTAATATACGCCTATAACGTCATCCCTCCAAAATCATCCCAGGAAGGTTTCAAAGTAGGCTATGAATACAGTATAGGGTCCCAAAACATAAAAAGGAAACCCTAAAATTGCTAGTATACATGATAACATGGAAATCTAACAAAATTAATTCGTATGGACAGATGTCCTGACAGTAACTGTCTGGACTGTAAAACCTAACCTACAGAATGTTTTCTTATATGTTCATACCATAAAAACAAAACAATCGGTGGTAATAAAAGTTAAAACATACTGGTGTCCGGTTAATATAATAATCTATTACTGGTTGCCATTAGAAATAATCAGGGTACACAAATGGGTATGAGACTTTGCTTCAAATAGAGGCCACATTGAAGGGGAGATATCTAAATTGAGATGTTGGGTTGTTTTTTTCTACAAAAAGTTACACTGAATCTTGATTTGTTTGCCCCTGTATTAACAACCATTAGAGTTAATCACTTTGTACATCAATAAATTACTTAAAGCACTAAGCATCATGCTAGACTATCCGATTTCAGTATTATAAATAATTAGTATAACTCTTTCAGTATAGGGGATTACTATCATGTACCATCCCAAAACTGAAACCCAATCCCAGTCAATTGAAGGTGTACAATTTCTTGCAGAGGACAGTGCAGATTTGGCTATGGGATGCAATCTCTTCGAAATTGGAGCTTTGGATAAAAGACTAGGTTTTTAAAATGCAACAAAAGCCAACAATGTTGTTTTGAAAAGGTTATAGCTTCAGATTAGTAGTCATCATTGTCTGGTTCCCAGCTCTTGTTATGGATCTTGGAGTGACATCCGTCAAAGGTGTCAGTCTATTTACCATTAAACCTTTTTCTAGTACGATCACAAGATTTGTTTGGGTAAAAACAATAGTTTGTGAGTATTGAATTATTCAGTGGCCAGACAATAAGGTAGGCCTGGCTTATATCTCAGCTGTAATTTATGACTTGGTAATAAGCAGTTCATTAGTGTGGGTCGCCTTACAATCAAGGCAAAAGGGCTATTCAATATATATTGATTTAGTGTTTACGCTCCAGCTATCATTATTAATCAGTCACCTGTGTTGTAATTTGTCCTTTTAATAACATTGACCGTTATTCCATCATGCATCAACATGGTCAATGAACATCTAAAGATAAGTCTTGTGCATGGAAATAAAAACGAAGCAAATTTCCCAGTTTGCATAGACTGACTTAAACAGTCATCTGTGAGTTCCTTGCACATTAAAGAACAGAAGGGCAAATTTTCATTGGGCCTTCGCCAAAACATGGAGATGGCCAAACCTATAAATAGGCTCCTGCTCTGGCTTGGGATCCGCCATCAATTTTGGAGCAGTGTGCATTTTGCACGGTGCTTCGACATGGAGCCCGCAACTGGAACTGGAACCTATGGCCAGGGTTTGGTAAACGCCCATCAAGTTAGTTAAAACAAACATTCCTAAGCCCAGCAAATGAATATTGAGGTTACCGGCCATGATGACATGTGATGTACAATGCTTTTGACTGGTTACCTGTTAATTAATTTGCTAGATAAAGACAAATTTTGCTTACAGGAGAAATAAGGCCCAGTTTCATAGAGCTGCTTAACAACTTTCTGCGAAAAGATGATCAGGATACCAATCACTGGTACATAGGGAAATGGTAGTTTGGCTGGTAACCTTTTTCTGGTACGCATATTGTGCTTAGTTACTCCATTATACTTAAGCAGCTCAACGAAGTTAAGCCCAGGTAAGCACACAAAATTGCTAAGCACAGAAAATGTGGCCCAGCAGGAACATGCTACCAACCAAATTTGCCATTAAGTTGCCACTGGTGCTCTGCTATTTTCACTTGGCCTTTTTAAATTGGGCCCTGGTGACCAGTCAATATTGTACATCATTATGGCTGGATGGTTCCCAACATTTTCTTGCTTAATTAAGAATAAAAAACGAAAGAAATTGAAGCACTAGTTTAAAAAGGTAAAAATTACCGCACACATTAAATGGGGAACATGTCCAGTGATAAAAATTATTCTTACACACAGAACATTGCAACATGAAATTACACACATTTGTCTAAATGCCTAGGTATGGTACAAAATGTAGAAGTTAGGTACACTGGTTCCCAGTCGGTCTATATACAGCTAGACATACAAAGTCTACATCAAGGAATGTAGTATAAATACAGGGTACCAGTTCAGTAAGATATAGCTCTAATTTAAAAGAACGGTAATCATATACAATTTTAGGTCTTCACGATTCGGATTTTCCAAGTAAAAATTCAGCTCAAGCAAAACAAACAAAAAATCACGTAATATTTGGAGTCATATTATTACACATTTTCAAGGACACAATAGTGAAAATGATATTCCTAAGCCTAAGACGATTTCATGGCTTGAATAGGCCAGCTATGTATAATCTATACATTCTTCATGCTGTCACTGCAGCATTGATTTACCAGTAGATGCACATAATTATTAACATAGTATATACATGAATTTGTTTAGTATTAGTGTTAACAAGACAACGTAGTAGTACAAACTTTTCCCCCCTTTTCCAAATCAGCAAGGCTCCGAGATCCAACACAAAATGGATTGGTTTTTCTACTTGATTAAATACATACCAAAATCCTACTGTTGGTTCTCAAAATCTCCCTTATTATGATATAAATTATACAATGTTTTTTTCTTCATTTTGAGCTTTCACTTTTTTTAAATATAATTTTACAACTATCTATTTTCTATTAAGTACATTTTTCCACATGATATTCCCTTTGCCAACCACCTTGCTAACTTTAATAGCGTAAGTCAATTTTCAAAGATCTTTTTTCAAAATCTATTTCTTTTCACCGTTATACAACCTACTACAGGAGCTGTTGTCGATTGAGGGTCTGGGAGACAAACATTCCAATGGGGGAAAAAACTCGTTCCAATTGGGGATAGTTTGGTTGTTATTGTCACCTGAAGGTATCCCGATTGAGGTAACTGATATCCTCCTTGGGTGAAAAGAGTTCCACTGGGAAAATTAGCTCCCATTCGAAATAGCTTGGTCGCTATTGTCACCTAAAGTTTTCCTGATTGGAAAAAATAATATCCTACTTGGGAGAAAGCAGTTCTAATTGGGACAGCAGCTCCCAATTGGGATAGCTTGATTGATATTGTCACCGGAAGGTCTCTTGAGTGGAACCAATCCTAATTGGGAGAAAAGAGTTGTAATTGGGATGGCAGCTCCCAATTGGGATAGCTTAGTTAAAGACTTGACCAATGATATCCTCCATGGGAGCAAGAAAAGCCAATCGGGGTAGATAAACTGTATTCCCAATTGGTAATAACCATCCTGCATACAGTACTAACTTTTGTATATTTCTGGAGAAACAACTTGAGAATTGTGAAATAGGACAACAATTTCCTGTTGTTTTGTTAAACAGTTAATTGAGAACAAAGATGAATGTATTAACACTCCAAAGTTCTCAAATGAATGTCATTTTAAAACTGATATGGCTGGAGTGTGGTTAAGGCAAGTGTCTGATATCATAACTCCACAGAAGTTCATCTTCCAATAGTCCAAAGAGGTGCAAATTATGAGTCATAACTATTCCTTAAAATATGAAAATAAATTGTTGCAAATTTGCCTTTCTTTCTGTTCAAGATTCAGTATCAGTGAGATTGCTACACCTGGGACCAGTTTCTGAACAGCAGATTTATTTCAGCTTAAGGAACACCCATTAGCAGAATCTATATTTCATAAACACTGCTAACCAGAAAGCGAAGCTAGCTTGCCGGTGGTTGTTGTAAGCAGAAGAGTAACGCAACAATGCAAATGCATTGTGAACGCACATACGCACATATGCACTGGACGCACAGGCACTGTCAAATCTTCATGATCGTTTATGAAACACACTTTTGCTTATGTATGTTTTTCTGCCACGGTAAGCACAACAACCAAAAATTGCTAACCGGTAAACAGCTTTATGAAATTTGGGCCCAGGACTTCACTTCAATCTAATCCCACAATATTGCTTGACTAATGAAGTTGCTTAGCTGGGAACCAGTCACTGGTAGAGAACATTCTATAGAGAGTGTGACAGGTTTCCCATTTCTGCAAAGCAATACATTTCTGCTGGTCTCCGATATGAGGCTGATGACCCAACATTCATTTTGCAACAAATAAAGGAAGGGTCGCTGTCTACTTGAGGGACTGATTGTCAGAAAACATCATTTGAAAGTTTCCTTCCGAGGTAAGAGCAAAAGAACATCAACAGCAGTGACTTATAATCATCATTGCATAATATGCATTATGCCCCTACACTCTTTACCATTACAGGGTCAATTCACTCAGCAATCACAAAGCACACTTCCATGTTCACTCCTAAAATGGAGCAATATGGTACATTAATATCTCGACAAGTCTCAGGAAAAGTCTACCTCTGTTCTACAAGAATTATCCGTAACAAAACCCAACCCTTAAAAAAACAGAGCCCTAACCAAACTCGCAAAACGTTCCTCTTACTTCTTAAAAAAGGGAATATCTCGACAGGGTGTACCAGACTATATTTCACTTTGACACTATGGAGATCCGTCTTACAAAAGTGTATGAATTACAATAGTTAAAATGTGGGGGGAATTATTTATACTGGTAACGTCTCCTGGGAGGGAGCTGACGCTAGGTGCTTGGTCCTGGTAGCATTTCTACATAGTTTTCGGGAACTAGACCTGTTTTGCCGTTCAGTGTACCTAGGAGCCAACCTTTCTCTTTCGATGCCCTAACTGTGAATACAAAATGGAGGGAAGAATTCGTGGAAAGTGTTATATAGTTATCTAGAATAGGTAGGATACAAACTCGTCAGCTCAGAGCAGAAAGGACTTATAATAAGACCTAGAAAGAACCAGTCGGCTGAGACCAGACAGACTTATAAGACCTAGAAAGAACCAGTTGGCTTAGAGCAGAAAGGATTTGTAAGACCTAGAAAGACCCCGTCAGCTAAGAGCAGAAAGGACCTATAAGACACACAAGCATAAACTCGGTGTTGGTCCTTTATGCTCCGAGGCGACTTGGTCTTTTGTAGGTCTTATGAGTCCTTTCTGCTCTGAGCCAACAAACGCATCAACTGTGGCAATCATCACTTAGGACAAAGCGTATACAAACTTTCCCTTTGGTTGTTAATGTTCTGCACGGATGGCCTTTAGCTGACAGAAATATCAGAAGTTCTGACAGCATATTTTGCCAAACAATAAAAATGTACACACTTTTAATTTAATTGAGAGGGGTCCACCCATAGCAGAGTGATTTAATGCACTTTTTAAACGCTTGGAAAAAAATAAATAATAAAATCTTCTTTAGCACTGATGCTTGCCCTCGATTGTGGTTGGCAAAAACTTCAGCTGTGAATCTAAAATACAGAAGGCATATAGACCCCTTGCAATGGATGTGACAGGCGACTACAGTCTGCACATGGTCTGGCATTCTGACAGTCAAATTGCAATATATGGTACGCTTCCATCCGTACTTAGAATTGCCTAATATGCACCCTGCATGGTAACACATGGGAATCTGACTCCTGAACTGACATGTATTATGTGGCCATCATATAAGCCATGCCCTGTATGCAACGCAATCATGGGCACAGACTGCCATTTTAAAAGAACAGGGGCCCGGAACAAGGTCCCATCAAATTTCCTTTTTATAACATAGTTTTAAAATTGATGGTTTTTGGTGTTTTTTTTTAATGGCTGTACCGTAATGAGATTATTATAATGAGAAAGCAACCTAACCATCTTTGCAAAAATGTGCTCTATCATTAAAACATGTCAGAAACAAACAGGAGATAAAGGTTAATCAATTGTCAAATATTTGCTCAAAATTTGCAAAAGTTCATGCCGGTATAAAATTTCAAACTGAATTATTATTCTGAGTAGGTTGATGGAGGTTGCACTGTTAGAAAAGGCAAGCACTAGAAATATCAATTTTACTCTTAAAAATAGAGTATAAATACAGCCTTGAGGTTAGATCAGGCATTAACAAAACAAGGTGTTATGACTGGGTTTTTTTTCTTTCAGTTTTTTTTTTCAAGCAGGAGGGATGACTCACCATTAATTATGATCTCATTTGGAACAAACGAGAGCTCTGATTCGTTGTCAGCGTCGCATGCATATAACGTCCTCACACAAATATCCCTGTTACAATAAGGATACCAGAGAGTGGTTTTTAGAGCAAACAACAAAGATTAAGCAAACCGGGGGGAGAGGCATTCAAAGGCAGGATGGTTCAAACATGCACAGAAAAAGTCTGAAAGTCCCCAAAAAGGTTCCTGTATAAATTTACCCTGGAAACCCTTGGAACGTTGCTTCCCCAGGACATTCATGATGACCAGTATCTGGGAGGCAAGTTTTATAGACCGTGCAAGTCCTTTTTGGGCCCACTTTGGTCTCACTTTGCTTTACCCGCGTGTACATTGTAGGAGACAAAATATGACACTAGGCAAAGTATACCTTTTTAGTACAGTTCCATCGACATGCCAACCTCTGGGATCACAAAACTGTGTATTCTGAAACCCCCAAACCTGCATTTTTCATTAAAAACCTGTATTTTTGAAAAAACATGCACAAAAGAGTTTAGGCCCCCCAAAAAGGTGTTGTTTCCGGTTTCCCGACCGACCCTAACTTTATGCCGTGCCAGCGTGCACGTGTGTACAAGACAATGCGCATCTTTTGCTCAATAGGCAATGGGAGCAAACTACAAATTGCGCAAGAGTTTGTCCAATTCGTTGTGCGAATCTGTTGATTGCGCTCCACAGATGAAGGAGAGTGGACTTAACAGAAGTCGCAAGCGGAACGATTGGAAAAAATATCTGGCACAATATCATACCTACATATTAACCAAAAACATCTCCAGCGTACCTCATGCGAGTTTAATTTATGCTTACATTTCTCCCTTTTTTGACGCTTTTCTTAGTTTTATGAAGTCCCACTTCGCTGAATATTCTCCTTTTTTTCTTCTTCTCCTGCTTCCTTTTTTTCGACGAGGTCGAAGCCATAATCAGATATTTATATTACAATTTCATGCAGGAGTGCTAAAAAGTGTCCGCAAAACCGCGTGAACCGACACTGACACTGACAGCTCGAAAGGAGAACAATCGTAACCTAAAGCTTTGCATGCAGTGTTCCGATTGGTTAATATAGGTTTGCTTACATACCATGCACCAATTACGGACGCGCTTACGAACTGCCTCGTGCCCACAGACAACCTTGCTAACTTGGGTATTGCGCGCGCCGTATCGATCATCCTGCTGGGAAAGAAACAAATTGCGGTGGCGGTGGACAAAACCGTATTAACGTATTGTTTTGGCAAAACCTGTACACACGTATTTTTTACGAAAACCCGTACGAAATACGGGAAAAACGTACTAGTTGGCATATCATGATGATATGTCAGATATTTTGATCCAGCTGGATTTTTGTGCAAAAATGGATTTTATTGGCTAACTTTGTCAATTTTGGGGTGCTGATTTCAAAAAAGTTAGGTACCATTTTTTTCAATGGCGTCTTCAGCCGCCATTTTGAATTTCAAAATGGCCGCCATTTTAATTATATTTGGCCCATATCTCAACTTATGAGCAATGTAGAAGAGTTAAAATAATGGCAATACCCATGTTTATGATACCAGGGATTCCATTAAAACCATTGCCTTAAATGTAACTAATATGGTTTGGCCGCCATCTTGAACTTCAAAATGGCCGCCATATTTAATACATTTTTGCGTATATCTCAACTTGTGAGCAACGTGGAAGAGTAAAAATTGTGGCAATACCCATGTTGGTGACACCATGGATTCCATTAAAACCATTTGTTTGCTTGTTGCTAATTTGGTTTAGCCGCCATTAAGAATTTAAAAAATGGCCGCCATGTTCTGTTCAATACACTTGTGTACATTTGTGGGTAACATAGAAGCCTAAAAATTATGGTAAGGCCTGTGTTTACATTTATAAGTTGTAGCCTATCCATAAAAAAACTCATTGTTATCTTTGATTATCAGTTCAGATTATCAGTTCACGAAAATCCAGCTGGAATACATATGGACCTGTACTATTAAGATTTTGGAACCGTTCGATTTTTTTAACCCTATATAAATATAGATATATACAATAACAATTATCTGTGAAAAATTTATTTCAAAAGAAGGTAGCGTTTTTGAGATATGGCCAAAAATACGGAGCGGTTATGTAGAAAGTATAATCCGTAATTGGAACACACAATCTGAGAAACGTTTCATGCAGAAACGTTTCTGAGATTAAAATGTTTTTGAATTCCTCTCTGTAATTTGAACCGAATTGTTTCTAAAAATGTTATACACTATCAATGGCTGCAGTGCTTCTTACCAAGTAAGTTTTTATGGTCATTAATTTTCGGAGTAATTACCAAAGGTATACCCCCCCCTTTAACAGGCCTCAATGTTCGAATACCCGCAAGACTTGCACAATCTGGTTGTAGACATGCATGCCCAGTGATGCCCAAAAGCGCTTCAAATTACCTCAAGCCTTGGAGCATGGGGCAACAACAAAAAGTACACTACTGCTCAGCAAAAGAACAAAGTTGCTGAACAGTGTGAGGCGGGCAACCAGCCGACAGCATAGTGGTCTACATCAGACTTTTTAACCGGTATCCACTTGACTTGGTTAAAAGTTGTATAACAGTGGCTGAAGGCTCTCTTTATAATGGGGCCAGCAAACTAAATGATCTCTTTTCCAAAGATCTCCCATCAGAAATTATGAATTCTCGCTTATGAGTTCTCTTGCTTGAACCACCCTTTATAACAACCTCAAAAAGGTGACAATTCATTCAGATAAACAAAAAGACAATTGGTGATATCTCACGCCAAAATCAGGCACTTCTTGTAAATAGTGGAGACAACTGAAATAACAACCTTATATTATCAGTGTGACATGCTGAGAAATATTTACACTATGGGTCCCAGGAATGAGACTGAATGAAAATGAACAATTCCTGAAAATTGGGAACCAATTTCTTCTTGGTGTGGAGATGAAGCTCCCTAAATGTACAGAGTGTTCAGTGAACAATTTCTCTTGCACAGCAGTGCAAAATGCTACACAAAATGTATCAGAACTACTCAAAACCATTAGTTGCTACTCAATATTGACATCCGGTGTGCACAAAATAAGTTCAGTCTAAATTGTTCAATACATTTGCTTGACAAAATCGTTCCTTTATGTTACATTGGAGGTTTACAGACTTGCCAGCATCATTTCAAAAAGATCTGAAGGTCTGGTCATAACAAGGGCCATGCTCCTACTTTCCAGTAGAGAAGCTGGTTCTCTGAATGTTTTCAAGAGACTATTAATAAAAACATTTCTGTTTTCGTCCGACGTCAAATTTTGTCTTCATGTTCTGAAGTTAATTTGGTATATTTTGTCCCTGCCCTTTGGCAGCAGTCTTTTCATCTCTGAGATGGCAAGTTCACCTCTTTCAAGAAAATCTGAAGGCACATGAAAAAAACCTGAAATCGGGAAAAATCCTGACGAGCCTGAGACCTAATTGGATGTTATTTGAAAGCTCTTCTTCTCATTTATTTGATGAGCAAATAAAATCCAGTATTGGAATTCGGAAGGAAGTGCCTGGTTTTTAGCATGGAGTGTTACATTTACACAAAGGTATTAGTTAACACGTTTGAGTCTTACAATAGTTAGCATCATTAGTCTTAAATATCAATGACAGAAAGACATGTATAACAGTGAACAGCACATGGCATCTCTCTTTTTTATTTTATTTTATTTTTTTAGTTGATTTGTTCACAGGTAGGACTCAGGGGGTTTAAACTCTTTTCATGCATTGCACTGTCTTCATGCACACTTACTTTTTACTAGGATCTGATTCAATTAAACGTCTAATATCACTAATAGCAGGTTGGAATCCAGAAGTATCTGAACTGCTGGACCTGAAAAAATCGGAGGGTGGAATAACAACAAATACGATCAAAATTTGGAACTTTGATACGTAACTAATTCCTTCTTTCTCTTTAAAGTGCGCTTTGGATTTTATTTTTTTATTTTTTTGGTGCATGGATGGTGCGAAACCTTCAGCTTTGAACTGACAAAAATGATACGATGTGCAGTGCAGACACAATGTCGGTGATACTCATTAGTTTATTGTCACCCTAAATATCCCAATCTGGGTACATTGATACCTTGATTGGGGCTTTCTCATCCCAAAATAAGAATATCAATTGTCCCAAATCAGGGAACCCATTGGGACAATAACAGCCTTGCTATTATTCCATTGGGGGTAGATTAGATTAACCCTAATTGGAACTTTCTCCCAATGAGAAAATGAATGGTCGTCATTTGGGTGACAACACCTTTTTTGAGTGGGTGACAATTAATGTTTATAAAAAAAGAACTTTCAATGGGCATTTAAAGAAAAAACGAAACATTTAAACTCAAAACCTACTCATGCGGAATGTGATGGAGAACATGATATCTCACATGAAACACAAAAGTATGAATGGTCAACTTGTGCACGACCTAATTTCATAGAGCTGCTTAAGCAGAAAATTTTGCTTAACAAGTTTCTGCTTAGCAAATACAAGCAGGAAACCAGTCACATGCGATACATGTGATGTGGCATTTTGGCTGGTAACCTTATCCTGGTAAGCAAAGTATTTTTGTGCTTACGCTATTTTCTGCGCTTAATAATCATCATCATCCATCAACCATGGTTGACGGTCAAGATCAATGAGACGCTCTGATACACCAACCTGGTTGATCCGCCATAGCTTAAGCAGCTCAATGAAATCGGGGCGTGCAGCTGGACAAGACAATGGTCTGACAGAATAAATTCTTAGCCTACACTCTTGGATGACCCATCACGCAGCTACCTACCAGTTCCCCATTGTTTTTATATTATTAAAAACCTGTGGCATGCCCACTAGTTTATGCTTTGAATGTACAGTGTTCATATCTTGAAATTTAATTACTAATAGGGCAATTTGGAGCCCACCCCCCAAAGATGGCACGAACGATTATCATTCACGACAACGATTTTGTTTACAATTATTGGTACCGTGACAAAATTTTACAATCACAATTTCATGTGATACTCACAATCACATTTTATTAAATAAAACTGCACCAAATCACCATAGCAACACTCCAGGCCCCCCCACCCCCCGTCTTTGCTCTATGCCCCCCAAATTACGTACAAATGGTGCAACATTGCTTATAGCTAGTGAAAAAGAAAATGTCATCTGCTTTTGCTGAAAATTATTAACCACTTAAAAAACAACAAGTTTTTTTGAAATAAAAATTTACAATGCATACTGATTTTTTTCAAAAGCATAAAACATACAAGTAAGTTTTTCCCTGAAGTGCATTTGAGAAACTGAATTATGGCTTTAGCTTAAGGTAGCAAACATTTTAGAGAGAGAAGACAAGAAAGAAAACAAAAATGAGGAAAATTGAATGCACAGTACTGAAAGGATAACAAAGGAGGACATTGAACACTTTGACCCACGTTAAAATGGAATATCAAGTTCGTGCTAGTAAATTTCTGTTTGTTCTAATAGCCATCTCTATGAAATTGGGCCCAGGCAGGAGGACATGTTGTGTGGAAGTGAGCTTTAACAAAAACCCTAATGAATTCTGATGCAAAACAAAGAATGGATATGAATGACCGGGGGGGGGGGGAAATCTACAAATGCAAAATTGAAGACAAACAGTTGTTCATGATCTCAGAAAAGTCACAATATGCTTCGACAAGAAAGTGGGGAACAAGGAGAGGATTGGTGGCAATTACACTGGTACTTTTAAAACAGTGTTTGCTTGAGTTGATAGCGGGTGTCCCACTCTCCGGTCCTTTCCCATTGTTCTCAGTGATGAGAACAATAGAAAATGACTGGCGAGTGGGATGCCTGCTATCATCTCAAAAGCCTCCCATTGACTGACCACAGTTGCCACGGCTGGCTTGCTGCGTATTTGGCTGCCTGGCAGAATTCAAACTCTACGGCCAACATCCTAAACCCAAACACAGCTTTGACCTTTGTCTTATTCTTACTGGGTGATTTGGAATTTCTACAAGTTCTTTTTTCCTTTATAATTTTTGGTTTCTTGTTTTTGTTTTCATTAAGAAAAATTTGCTGTATTGGTTCCAGGTGCCCTTTGCTTAAAAGAATCTGATGTCATTTTATTTGATTGTTTCATTTTAAAAAACAGCTGTTTATTTGAGTTCCATTCACACAGAATTACCGCTAAAACACTGGTGCTAATATAAATGTTTATATTTAATTTGGGGTTGTCCACTTTTGATGCTGCAAACAACAACCGAAGAGGGTTTTTCACTTCAAAGAAAAAATACCCCACTGTCTCCTTTTTAAAAAACCTGTCTGGTTATTACTGCAACTTCATTTTAAAAAACAATACTTAGATCAGAATGGTAAGCTTTTAAAAGTTAATTTGACTATATTCGGTCTAGAAGGTAGGTAGCAAGGATGGGGTGATCCATCGAAAAGGAAAATAAAGACACTTACTGAGAGGCAGAGGATGAGCTTGTATTAGAGCTAGCGGAAGCACTCTTGTTTCGTGTCTGTACGTCACGACAATCTCTATCAAATCTGTCAATTTGAGGCAAAAATGCTGAATTTTGATGGCGGATGTAAACGATAAACTATCTATCCCATTCTTATTTTTCAGAATCAAATCATCCTGCTTCCTCCGTAATATGTCAAAAGATGAAATTACTGCCTAACTTGAGCAAGAGTTTGGACCAAAATGGACTTGTCCATAAAGAGGGGCTCCAAGGCCAAATTAAGTTTTGTAATGCACTCACTTTCCAATATAGAGAGTCCTGATGAAAGTGGGGAAAGCTGACCTCCTGTTAAAATGGCGTAAAATGCCATTGTATTTGATACTCCTTCAGAGTGAAATCTATAACATGACGTCAATTGATATCAACAACAAATGGGTCTGTACATTCCAAAAAATGTTTGCCTCAGTCAAAAGATTGAATATCATCACAATTCAGGAATGAACAAAACAAATTCTTGTACGAAAATGTACAGACCCATATATTTGAAATGTGACGCCATTGGATGTTTCTGGATGCTGACAACATTAACAAGGGAAGGTTATCGATGGGAATGGCAGTGCATCATTGCATTGCATGACGATCACAGCATGCAGTGAATAGGATCTTCGGAATAGATGCCGCATGAACAGCTTCACAAGCCATGCTATCAGCCAATTTTTTTATTTTTTTTTGAAACTAAAACACCAACTCAAAAATACAGAATAACTCACATTTCATCTGCTCTTGCCAGGGGTGGTCTTATAATAGTGCTTGGTGCGCCTAGAAAGAAAACAGACAAAAACACATTCAGTGCTTGAAGACACACGATAGCGAGTCTCACATTTTCAATCATCATCGATTCTTGGATAGTAATTTGACAAACTTGCATATCAAGAGAAAACAGACATAAGTATGCATTCAAGCCTTCCATCATTGAAGTCAGTGTCATCGAACGTCAGTGCAACCGAGGAGATTTCTGTCATAAGCTAGTGAACATGCATCAATGTAAGCAAGATGGGGTTAGCGAATTATGAAATGCAAAACCCCCTCACCAATTCTACATCTCAATATCAATCACTAAATCCATGGTAGTTAATTAAATGTATTGAAATAAAAAAAGTTGCATCCACTTAAGGTGATCCCTCTGCTGCCGCTTCCCAGAATATATTGTTAACTTAGGCGTGATCCCTGGCTATCCTTCAGTTACAGGTTGAATGGCCATTGACTGGCACCCCCCAAACAAAGATACTGACAAAATCAAGTCCCGCTCTAGTCAATTTAACTTTGATCAACCCAAACATATTTCAAATATGAAAAGTTTCCCTTGTGAAATCCATGGTACATACAAAATGTAACTCAACGACAAAATTTACACACAACATAGAACTTTCAGTTTCAAAGAAGAAAAAAATAAAATTGCGCAGGGCTCAGCTTAAGACTCGAGTTAGTCCCTTCCTGTACACAATTACAGACAACTCTGAACCACACATTTTGCTTAATAATGGCAACTGACCACCATACAGCAACAGCGACCACTTATTCCACTGAATGCTCTATTTCTACAGGCTAATTTATTTTTAGCAGTGAACAAGCTTAACTTTACATAGCTTGGCTTGCAGAAACCAAACTGGACGCAACTATAAGATATGTTTAGGTTGTGTTCGAATTACCGGCTGCAGCTTGATCGACACATGAACAAGTGTTGAAGCATAGGAGGCCCATAGCAACAGCCGCAGCCAGTAATTCGGTAACGGTCTAACCTAAGTTGGTTAAGCAACCTGGAAAAACCCAAATCTTAGATTGTACTGATACTCCGACAAATGCTGCATGTCGATATAAAGCATAGTACATGAGACAGTTGTTAACCGAATCATGTCTTACAACACACTTGTTACCGCAAACTCTATTGTATAACTAAGGTGGCAGTCAGATGAGTAAATGTTTCAACAATTTTGATCTTTTTTCGAGACTGTGGTTGGGTGGGTCAAAAGAAATAATTGAAAAATCAAGTTTTCAATTAAATTAGTGGAAAGAACAAATCTTAAAATGCTGCAAATGCATACTTGAAGCCAGGAAAGGGCTTACAAATCTCCTTGGCTGGGAGAACATTGATCTAAAATATCTGCTTCATTTGAAGTGTTATTTGTTTTTTCACTGTATACGGTATATTATTTTAAATAGTCTGTCAATATTTAACAATTGAAATTTGGAGTAAGTATGTGGGTCAAAAACATTTTGAAAAAGATACAGATTTTTAAATTCTGAAAGGACCTTGAAGCTATTAAATTTCTACAAAAGTCTGTTCCTACTCTTAGAAAGACAAAGAATCTCTGGAGATTACGGTGAGGCGGTGATAACTGGACGTCGACTGCAACTTCTTGGATCACAATAATATCCCACATCAAAATAAAAAGCAAAGAGCGTGAGCGTGACGACAACGTAGTGGTGTACAAGACTCACAAGGCAACATACAGTACATAATGTAATTTATAGGTTATTTACGCTAACTTGATTCTAAATATATACTTAGCGTCTTTGAGTCAAAACACACAACATCAACCTCTTTAATTTTTGTAGAGTTGCTTAGCATACAAATCTGCTTACCGTAGAATATTCAATTAGCAGGTTACCAAAATACAGTTAAAACTAAGTTATGATCTGCATCCAAACAGGTTTAGAACAACACTGTGTTAAAAAAGAAGAAGCAAAAAGCAACCATTTGAACATTTTAACTACAGTTAGTGGCAGGGTCGGGATTGTTAATGTTAAAGTTACATCTACCAGCAGGCAATCTTACAAAGACGGAGGTACCAAATTTACCTTTAAGAGGCTGTACTAAGTCATGAGGTGGCCTCGATGATAGAGGCATTACCGATAATTGTCTAGTATCCTCTAGACTTCCTGGTAAACAAAGCGGTGGTGTTTTACCTGATGAATAATAAATGTTACAAGAAGAGGGGAACAAAGGAGACGAGATTAAGAAGGTTGGCATGCTGTACAAACACTTTGTGATTTGCGGGTCTTTGTAAATCAAACTTTGCAACTGATCCAGAGAAACATTCCTCAGAAGTGATCCTTAGACGCACTCCTTGAAAGCATTCCATCAAAAAAAATTCCTCGGAAACATTCCTTAGAAGCGATCCTTGGGAACTGATTCTTGGAACCAATCCGTGGAAAGAATCCTTGGAAACATTCATTAGAACTGATTCTTTGAACTAATTCTTGGAACCAATCCATGGAAAAATTCCTTGGAAACAATTTTTGGAAGTAATCTCTTTGATTCCAATCTTTAAAAAGGTTTTTTTGGAACCTGTCTTTGGAACCAATCCTTGGAACCGATCTTCTGAAAATATCCTAACAACAGATCCTTGAACAACCCTACATTCTTTGGAAGTGAAGCTTGGATCAGAACCTTAAAAGTACGGTTCAATCCATGGAAGTGTTCCAAAGAAAGGATCCTTGGAAAAAGTCCATGAAAGGGCCTTGACTCAAACCCTTGGAACTGATCCTTAGGTACTGTCCAAAATGTTTTGGAAGGTGCTTAAAGTGCAATACAAAAATATCACTATCTATGTTCATGTTAGATGAATAAAATAAAGAAATCAAACAGATGTTGAAAATGAGTATAACAAATAAAAGATGAATTTCAATATAAAAAATATATATATGAAATTCATAACTAAAACTAACAAAAACAACTTTCACAAGATGAATATTTTGAGAAGTTTCTTCCTAAAATTTTAGTTAAAAATGCTAGGTCCGTCTTTTGGCCGATTTGACCCAAACATTTTTATTAAAATTTGTATTAGCTGTTTTTTAAGGTTAAAGAAGCTAAAGGTATTGCACTAAAAATATCTGCCGATGATAATTGGTAGTTAATTAAAAAAATAAAAATGAAAAAATTGTCGAAATCCCAACATTATCTCAAGTGCATCAGCATAGTACAATTTTGCATGTTTACATGTATTTTGTTTATTGTCCGTTGCATATGGGAAAGTTTGTGTACGTTTTTCGTTTAAATACATCGGTCAAAACTTGTTCAGAGAAAAAAAATCTTTCGGCAGACATGGGGCCATGTTACTTGAACATCTTTGACAATAAAACAAACGTGGCTGATGAGCTTTAACTGTAGTGGACAACTCTGTTTACAAATGCGAGACACAACTTCTCAATGGGGGACTTTGGGATGCTAACATTTTTGGCTGCAGACATACAAGGCAATTTTTCATTGTTGACATAATTCTGAGCATGAGCACATTCCCAAGTCTGCTGCCACCAAGTGTCTCTGACACTCTCACATTGTTCAAGGGCTATGCTCTTAAATTTGGCTGCTATAGACCTTTATATTGCAACGTCACAGCCCAAGTGTTTCACCAACGGAGGTTGGAAACCTATGGAAAGCCATAAATGCAAATCAAAAACAGATAGCCATAGTTTGTAGCAAAGTTACACAAATATTCAAAAATAGTGTTGAATTTGTTGGAAACAAATCAACCAATCGTGGAAGGTATTTCAGTTCATGAATCTTTGAAGAAAATGTTGAATTTGGTCACAACATTTTTTAACACGATTGAATGTTTTGCTAACATTCGGCCGTCCATGCCAACCGGCGCACTTTGTTTATCAACAATGGAAAGGTCTATAGACCTTTCTTCTGCAACATCACAGCCGGCCGGCCTTTGATGGCAAAAGTATGGGCTGCCTTCATGGCAAAAAAATTGCAACTTACAACAGCTATTAAAGTATGCTCTTGTTATCAAGATGGCTATTTTAGTGAGATCCATACTAAGTATTGCTGATTGCAGGGCCCAATTTCGTAAAACCTATAAGCAGAAGTTTTCTGCAAAATGTCTATTTCATAATAAACACTGATAACAGTGAGCAAAGAAAGGCACACTAGCTTGCCGGCAGTTCTTGTACACAGATGAGTGTCGCAACAATGCAAATCCATTGTGGGCATGGACACCGCTGTCAAATCATCTAGATTGTTATGAAATAAACTTTTGCTCACGCATGTTTTTCTGCTGTAGTTACCACACAAATTTGCTTACCCGTAAACAGCTTTTTAAAATTGGGCGCAGAGTGGTATTCAAAAAACTATGCACCTGAAATCTCAACCTTAACACATAATACTCACTGCTAACCAGACACATTGCTTAAGCACAAGGAAAACCTTGCTCATTTGATGTCAGCTTAAAGTGTTTGCCCGCTATAGACCTTTCTTCTGCAACATCACAGCTAGCCAGCCTTTGATGGCAAAAGTATGGGCTGCCTTCATGGCAAAAAAATTGCAACTTACAACTGCTATAAAGTAGCCATATCACTGATAAATCAATTGTGCTACCCAAAGCAAAGAGTGCACATTGTTCAAGGGTTTCAATGTTTTACTTAAAAGGGCCAACCCAGTTATCCATTTTGTGATACTCGGGGCCACTCATACATAATAGTAGCTAATTTTTGTAAGCAAAAGAAAGGTCTTTTAATACCAAATATGTTTTTAATCGCAACGGGCTCATTTGTGATTGTATTGAGTAGGAGATTATGTTTATTTGACTTTGATTAGCTTTGAGATGGCAAATATCAGCATCGGAGCTTAGTCTTTACCGCCATGCGAGTACAGTCAAGTTTCAACCAGAACAGAAATAATCCTCTCCTTGCACAAGCTACAGAGGGCAGTATTTTGTAACTGTCACCAGAGCCGTATATTGAGAGAGTTGCGACAACTTGCGATTAGAAGCCATTTTGTGTCAAAAAAAACGCATTGGCCAATACAGGGTGCCAGACTAGTCTGCCCATTGGGTTGTGCTGCATTTGGACCAAAAATGGAGTCCAGCAACCACAGGACTGAAGAATACTGGTCCCTCTATATTGAAACTCTCAATACCAAGCTCTGACTGTCACTATAACAATGCAATGTTATGGTACAGCTGTGGGTTTTTGACAGAGTACACTTATTTGCGTTATCAAGTTTTTAACATTAAATTTTAAGGTTTAAAAAAAGTATATAATGGTAATGTGTCCTATGGGATGAATGAAGTGTTGATTTTCTTTGTCTCAACTTTTCTTCCAACTAGTTATAGACAAGAGAAAAAAATTAAATATCACAGATAAATATGAGCGTTATCCTTTTTAGTTTAGAGCTAAGATGAAGAATGCCTTGTGAATGGATGAGACTGTCACACTACACAAAACATTCTGCACCAAGGGAGATGAGAAAAACTCTGTGCAAGGAGTGATTAGATCATTCTGTACACCACCATTCTGCAGAATACGTCACATACAAGATTAGTCAATTGCAGCAGAACCCATACAGAGCAACATTAGTGTCAGACACAGTTAAAGCAACATCAACATGCAGGCAGTATCATAGTTTAAACCAGCTGTTATTAAACTTCATGTGAAATGCACCTTTGGGGAGTTTTTGTTTCCATTATTTAAAAATAATTTCGGAAATGAACCCTGGTTGCATGAAGTGTTGCCATCCATGGGATTCAGCGTCAGGGAACACTGACATCATCATTGGGATATGTTAATATCTAAACTTAGGATATGTTTGCTAAGTATTGTTCTTTGGGGATTCATAATTAGGAACTATATACATCCTCAATGGCAAAAAAGGCTCCAATCGGGGTATGTTGTATCCAAAATAGGATAATTTTGCTCTTATTGTTCCTTTGGGATTCATAATTAGGAACTACATATATCCTCATTGGTAGAAAAGGGTTGCAATCGGGGTATGTTGTTTCCAAAATAGAATAACTTTGCTAGTATTGATATTTGGGGAATCCTGATTAGGAACTACATATATATCCTCAACGGTAGAAAAGGGTTCCAATCGGGGTATGTTGTATCCAAAATAGGATAACTTTGCTAGTATTGATCTTTGGGGAATCCTGATTAGGAACTACATATATCCTCAACGGTAGAAAAGGGTTCCAATCAGGGTATGTTGTATCCAAAATAGGATAACTTTGCTAGTATTGATCTTTGGGGAATCCTGATTAGGAACTACATATATCCTCAATGGTAGAAAAGGGTTCCAATCGGGGTATGTTGAACCCAGACTAGGATATGCTCTTCTTCATGTGTCACGTGATATCGTTCTGCCATACATGCGTACAAACACAGTGTCATGAAATAGTGTCACTTAGTGTTCTCCAGGTTCTCCCTCTATGGTTTATAACTAATTGAATTAAAATTCTGATCAAACAATGTGCCTTTCAAATCTGGCAGAAGTCTGGCACTTATGAATATGCACGTCAAAATGAAGTAAAGAAAAATACAAGCAATAGTACAAAATAGCCGATACAACAAAATATAAGGTGCCATGCCATGCAAAAAGACCATTAAAACTGGTACAGTAGAGCCAAATAACAAAGTATAAAAACACCAGCATTTACTAACGCAGATGATACCCGACCTTTAGCAAACTATAAACAACATCTTTCAAACAAAGTACGGAAGGCAAAGTAAAAAAGAAAGAAAAGCAATGGACAAAACAATCCTTGACATACTAGTGTGGCACACAGTGTCGTCGTCTTCATTTTTACCGTGGTATGTGTGGTACTTTGGGTATTTCCGCATTTGTATGGACCTCCAGAAGACTGATGTCAATAGCAGCATTAATGGAGAAGGTATGAGTGGATGGGGGGTAGGGAAGGGGGGTAGGGAAGGGGGGTATAGGGAAGAGATGATTAGTGAGGAAAGTTGATAATGAAAGGGGCGGAGAAGTGGTGGGGAGGGGTTGGTGAGATGAGTGGTGGGGAGGGGTTGGTGAGATGGGTGGTGGGGAGGGGTTGGTGAGATGGGTGGAGAGGGGTTGGTGAGATGGGTGGAGAGGGGTTGGTGAGATGGGTGGAGAGGGGTTGGGGTTGGTGAGATGGGTGGGGAGGGGGTTGGTGAGATGGGTGGTGAGATGGGTGGGGAGGGGGTTGGTGAGATGGGTGGTGAGATGGGTGGGGAGGGGGTTGGTGAGATGGGTGGGGAGGGGGTTGGTGAGATGGGTGGGGAGGGGTTGGTGAGATGGGTGGGGAGGGGTTGGTGAGATTGGGGTCATAGGTAGAGGATAGGTGAATGGATTATATTATTAGTAAGGGAAGGTGAAAATGAAACAATTGACAAATGAGAGATTAATTAGATTGCAAAAGATCAGGGCGAGGGACAGGTTGAAAGGAAACAGGAGAGCAGGAGAGGAAGAGATGAAAAGTTGATGCACAAGGAAGATGACACCCAAGATGTTTAAGGAGAGATACATGAAGAAAGAAGGATGATACGAGATGAGACGAAGGAGGAGAGGAATGAAGTATGCAGTGAAGAAATAAAGAAACGGACATGAGGTCAATAAGAACGATTAGAATTCAATCAGTAGGACACAAAGATTCATATAACAGTGAAACAAACATGAAACAAATCACCCCAAAGTAGAGGAATAGGAAAGGACGTTACAAATGAAATGGCCAACAGTCAGATGATGGATGACAAAACGGAAGAAAGATCAGTGACGGAGAGCAAACAGTGAAACACAAGCACCAGAACAACGTGAGACACAGATAGCAACAACAGTGGTTTTATGATGTAGAAGTGAAGATCAAAGGTCAAGGTCCCCGAGGTCAAAGTTTATGTTTTAGGAAAGAGTAGAGGTCATATTTGATTAGGAAAGGAATTGGGCCGTTCAGATGGGCAAAGAATGGTGGGATGAAAGAAAAGAGATGACAAATGTTAGTATATGATAAGTCACCAATGCACACTGATCAATAATAAGCTCAATTGAAATGTTTTGCCTTGTGAAATTGCGAAAAAGACCCTTTTAACTTTCGGCTAATATCTTACTTACACCGCTCCGTGCAAAACAAGTATTTCAAAAAAACAAACCACCCCCGCTTTAACCATTCTATGTAAGATGTTCAAAGTTGTGAAACAAATATCTGATTTCCACTCCATGTGCTGGATATTCAAAAGCAAACAAATTTAAGCATGGAACCAGGTTGAGTGGGAACAAGTTGAAATGGTTTTAATGGACGACGTCACATGTTTTTGGCCAATTCATGCACGGAGCGGGAGAGCTACATGCTGGAAATTTTATTTTTTGCAGAGCTAATCTTTGAAAAACACATGCAGCAATATAGTATCAAGAAAACAAATTAGCCTTTTTTTTCTCTCTCAATTTGTCACGAGTGCTTTCAAACAAACTACCGATGTAAAAGAATTTATTTTTTAAATAAGGAGAAACAGGTACTATTATCAATAACTGTAACAGCCTGGGCAATAAAAACCTAATAATTTGAGGAATAAATATCTCGTTAATGTTGGAGGGTGTTTCAACAAGGAGGGAATAACGTCATAAATTATCACTAAACAAGCAGAGAAAAAGCACATTGAGCCATGACTGCCTGATGTAACAAATTCGATTCGTTATGAAGTTCACTCCCATCTAGGTCTTTTGTTGACGACAATTTCTTTTGAACTTTAAAGGTAGAGTCATAGATTGGTTTTTGTCGCTGTAATGCTTATTTATCAGCAAAATTATAAGGTAAGATACAATAAAAGACACATGTGAAAATTTCAGCTGAAAAAACAGTGTCTACTTGCTGAGAAAACAGCAAAAACAAAACACAGTAATTTTCACAAGAACGTTGAATCCATCCACGTTTAGCGAGGTGACAGCGGGTACCAGCCGCATCTCTGGCAGCAGCATTCGCGAACGGACACCAACCCTCAGAAATCTAAGAAAAGATTCATGCATGAATGGTTTCTCAGATTCTAATGATTTCGAGTGAATATTTTTCCAAACCATATTACCTCGAAAGGAATCATTTCTCAAAATAGTTTATACTTTCAGCAGGTACGGTGTCCCTCACAGAGTAAGTTTTGATGGTAATTAATTGTTGTTGTATTTACCAATCTATAATCCTACCTTAAAATTCTGACCGTAAAAACTTAAAAAACGAAAATAAAATACACACAAAATTATTATCCAAGACCAAACATGCTCATTCATCATTATCATTCCATTCGGACTTATTCCTTCTGTTGATTGTTTTTGTTTACCAAGGGGGGAAGGCTGTCTCTCCTGCAGACGGTTCCCAAAGAAAAAAGTGTAAATTTTCCTGATGGAGGGAGGTGTTCCAGTTGGCAAAGTGTCTATCCCTGGGTGGAGGTCAAAACAAATCAGACGAACATTTCATGTCTGTATACTGCAACATCAACAACTGTTTCATGTTTCTTCTATTTTAAAAATAAAGGGAAATTGTTTTTTTCTTGCGCCTGATACCCCCCACACCACTGAAAAAACAGGAATTTGTTTATTTTTTTCTTATTTCTGAAATCAGAGTGACTAATTCTCATTACTACAGCATACCATGAATGAAATTGCTCAACACAGTCTTGAGAGAAATTTTGAGAAATCTTTGCGGAATTTTGTCTACTTTTTCTGATCTAAGGTAGTAATTTGAGTTCCCTTCTTAGATCTAAGCATACTTGGACACACAAAGTCTGCCAGCCAACACATCTCTATGATGACTATAATCTTCACAATAAGAATCTCTCTGTTCTGTTAAACAATGTGCCCACTCGAAAAGGGCTTCAACCCGACCAAGAGCCGTTTATCTATAAAGACTAACAGTCTCACTCCAGACAGACATTTTCTTAGGGGAAAATCTTCAAGGCTGTTGAACTTCCCTCAACCAATTCGTTTTGGGATTTAAATTCCTTTTCTTGGTACCTGTGCGGGATTATTTTCAGTAAAACGGTAATTTATTTTTTCTAGCAATTAATACCTTCTTTTTCCCATGAAACTCAGTTTGGACACCCGTATCAAAGACATTTTAAATATCTATGAAAAAACGTCTGTTACTGCAACCTCCAAAGCGAGCTGATTAAGAAAACCTTTGTGAAATAAAAATCTTTCTCTCTCAGCAAGCAGCAACACTGACATCCATAAATTGTAACCTTCCTCCACAAACAGAGAGCCAAAGTCAGCATTTCTCAAAATAAAGTTTTTGCTATTTCTGATTTGATTCCGAAAAATTGTAAAACAAATGTCACTAAAAATTTACGTCAACCGAGAGGATAATCTTTGGAAAAGAAGCCTTTTTCAAAATGGATTCTTCCATTTCTGAATTGTGCTCAACAATGGACTGATCCGTTAAGCCCTACCTACCAAAGCAACTGTCTACCGATTGCCTCCCTTTGGGTACTGCCCCCCCGACTCATCCTGCATGTTCTGCCCCGCACCACACACACAAGACTGGACCTTGCCGACTTGTGTTGGATTATTGGGCTCGTTTACTTGGTTGTGATTGGTCAATGCAAAATGGGCGGACCTTAACGTTTACCGAGAACACAAATCACAACAACTGTTGAACCCAAATTAACCTTTGACTTTGTTAGGATGAATGTTTCGCAAACGCTCACATACATGTACAAGCGGTTACATAAAGTGAAAGTGTCTCTTCCAAAGTGACGTTATCGTTATTATAAACTGGTTTGTTACAGAGTAGCAAAAAAACTTGTTTGTAACCAACCCCTTACCTGTAGAAAGTGAGTTTGCTTTTTTATTGGAGGGCGGTGAGGAGCTGGATGAGTGAGTTGATATGGAGGACTGGGAGCTGATGGACTCTCGACTGCTGCTAGAACTGTACTGGGGCTCCACAACTATCAAGAAGGGACAAAGAACACAACAAAAAGATCCTGACATTCAGAGACTGTGTGTTTTTTTCTGGGGAAACATTGCATCAAACATTTTGGAAAAGAATTTTGGAGTTTCGGGTTTTGCGATATGTGTTAATCGGGATATTAAGAATTTTTGTTTCAACAATAAACTTGCCTAAAGTTGCCAAAGAACACTTTCTTCATCTGGCACTTAATTTTTGTTTGTGTGAGCGTAAAAAGTAAATCACAGCACAAAACAGAACTGAAGAAACAAAAAACATTTCTTATTGATATATAAACAAATAAAAATTGCACTTCTCAACAAAACAACAAAATGGCAAATGCCCGTAATTCTGAACCACTTTGACTTCTGATACGAAACTGGCATATGACTATGGACATTTGAATATTAAGATGTCAATGAGAATGAAAAAAACCAAAACAAACAACAAATAACACTACAGAAATAAAACAAAATGGGAACAGAAACACAAATAAAACAAACAATAAAGTTATTCCTGCAAAAATAAATCAAATTAATTGTGAGCAAACTCAGCAAGATGCTGTGAAGTAAGCTTGAAAAGAAAAACCTCCCGAGTTTGACAAATACTACAACTGAACATAGTTGTATTCAGCTCAGCAGCAGTTCCACTGAGTCTCTTCTTGAGTCGACCATTAGTATTCCATCTCATCTGAAGTACCTCCTGAAAAAAACAACACCTCCTTGGAGAATTCTCCAGACAGTGTGAATGCATTGCAAACGAATTGAACAAAAGTGAAGTCCAGGGCAACGTCCGACAGTTTCATGTCCTTTGCCGAGAACACTTGGAAAACAAGCCTCAATGACCTTGAACGACTTCTTCAGAAATCACATCCGGAAAAAAACCCCCATATATATATTTCCAACTTGCAAATGGCTATCAATTTACCACCCTCTTCACTCTATAAAATTGTGAAATAATTTATGACAAATTGTACCCGTTTTTTATTGATTAATTTCGATATAAATCCCTTTCGTCTTGTCTTATATTCGTAGTTTATTGCTGTTGATCTTTCATCCTGTAGACAAGAAATTAATAAGTTGATTTATACAGTCTGGGCCAAATTTCAAAGAGCTGTTGATGCATAAAAAGTTGCTAAACACAGCAAAATTATGCTTGCCAGAATAAGGTTACCAGCTAAAATACCATTTTACATGTTCAAAATGTAGCTGGAGTCCCACTTGGTTTTGCTTAGCAGAACAGTGTTAAGCAATATTTTATGCTTAAGCAGCTCTATGAAATTGGGTCAGGGTTAACCTGGGGGGGGAGGGGGCAGTGGGATGTTCGGGGATAAAAATTCTCATAAAATGATATAAATGATTCTCAAATGATCTCAACACAAAATACTTCAAGACACAACACATCACAAAACAAACACCTGCTTGTTGCTTTACCTAAAAAACTCTTTATTGCATTCACAAACAAGATACAGGCAAGACATACAGCTCCCTGCATGCATAAAAACAACTCATGCTGGCCACCAAATGCAAAGACATGCACAAATACCCACACCACATGCTCACTATCAGACAATTTACACCATCGGAAGATGCAGAGTGGTGCATGACAAAGCTCCTCTATCAAAAAAATACTTGTTTCAATATAAAACTGTTTGGATACATTTCATCTACCCATTAGACTGACCCCTTGCAGGACGCGCAGCGCACTTTACACGTACCTAATCCTGTTTGCCATTATCGGAAGCAAAATGTACACAAAGGAATTGGCTCTCAAAATGGTGAAATGGTAGGCGCGCATTTTGTAAAGTTGCATTCTGCATCTGCAAGGGGTCAGTATTTGTGATTTATCAAAAATAAATGATAATATTATCGTGAAGCTTCTCATTTATTGTAGAGAAAGGATTGGTTTGTAATAGCCAAGGGTGGACTCCCCCCGTATTCATTATTTTACAAATTATATACATTTGATCTGTTTTAATAATTATGGCCTTTTTAAAAATTCATTGAAGGATATTATTGTCTGGAAAGTTTGGCACTTAATCTGAACAATTGTTACTACACAAAGGAATGTTAGTCATAGAAACTGATCCTTCAAATATGGAACAGTTTTCTGGCCTTTTTCTCTTAGTTGAAGAGAATATTTATGGTACATGTACATCAAACTTTCCTAACTTTACATTACACAACCCGATTTTAGATATCTTTACAGCTATGCTAAAATTTGTGCTTACCTTGGTAATAAAACTACAAAGGCTTAATAACAGTTCATAATACATCATTTTTGGTGGTGCTCAAGCAATGTGGCTGGGCATTGTTGCATAAAAAGTTAGTCTTTTACCTTGTTCATGGAAAGAAGATATATGAAAAGCCTGCTTAATTTAAGCAGACTAAAGGGTGGCTTTGTTCACCTGGACACCTTGAGAACTTGAGCCCCAAGGTCATTAAACTTTGGCAACTGCTGTCTAAGTAGTTATTTGCCTATATGCATTCCCACATGTCAGTTACACAACACAGATTACTGTCAACTTTGTATTTATAAAATCGTTTTAAAACCAGAACTACATTTTGTCTTTCAATAAAAGAGTCACCTTCAACAAAAATAGGTTTTCGGCATCACCATCAGTCCGATGTCTCTGTCACACATAGTCAATTTTGTATTTGTGCGGAGGCTGCACAAAGGGTTTTAATTTCTTCACACTAGTATTAAAGATTGAAAAGTTACAGAGCCCAATGATTCGAATCCCTGAAGGACTTCCATCTGGGGGGGGGGGGGGGGGGGGAAACAGCGTCCTAGAATTTGGGAAACATCGCTGAGGTACATCTCTCTTTTTGCGGGTAATATTGCACTAAGTATTCCATCATGTAAAAGTTTTTTTCCTTAAAACATGGGACGCTTGTGGATGGGATAGTTTCAAACATTCTAATAACCATGTGACGGAAAGAAATCCTGACTTTTGTTCTCACTTTAGACATTACTTGAGAACCTTTATAAAATATTCCACTGCTTTAGGTTTTGAAAATTGTTGAATGTTCTAAAGCTTTAGATTTAAAAACATTAGCTCTTGAGAATAGTTTAAAATTTTTTCATGAAATATTTCGACAACAGAAATAGAAAAAGGAGAGAATACAATTTGGGCAAGATGGACATGTGGGTGGCAAGAACATGACAACTGTGATAAAGCTGGAGTGACTAAGGAGACAACGTATCAACAATAAACAACACTTGACGAACAAGAACAGGCAAGAAAGCTGACTGAACCCGACAGTTGGAATGAGTGATTTGTACATTCTGATTTTTTTAAGGCAAAGTGATTCTGTGAGAATGACACCGAAGTGCGGTAGAAACAATGGAGTGATGGTGATGCAAAACTTTCAGAAGTCAAGTGCAATAAAACTATTAATCTAAACTCTGTCTCAACCATTTTAAGATAATGCATTTTTGTATAATCATCAACGTACAGGTATGCGCTCAGACATGGCTCTTTTCTCTAACTAATCACTTATTTTTTTTTTAAATGTCTTTGGCTCAGATAGCTCAGTTGGTAGAGCGCCGGCACGTTAATCTGAAGACCGCAAGTTCAAGTCCTGCTCTCATCAATTTTTCTTTGTTCAAACCCAAATTAGGGATTTTAACATGACAGACTTTTAGGCCTGTGTTCTCAGTAGTGATTGGTCAATAAATGAAGGACGAGTGCTTAATGAATCGGTCCTTTTTCCAATCACAAACCTTACTAGACTGTATCTCCTACATGCAATGTGTCAAATCCTACCTAATTTTGAAAAAGACCGGTCATTTTTGCTATTCCTTTTTTTCTGAGAGTAGATTGCATACAGTTACTATAAATACTTGTGTGTTTTTTGGCAAGGAATTTTCAGCAAGAACTAAATAGTTGCTATAAAACAGATCTTAAGAAAACATGTAAACAAGGTTTCTGTAATAGTTTGTTTTTTGTTAAAGTAAACAATACTTTGTAAATATATTTTCTTGTTTAAATGCTTCTAAATATACTTAGCTAAAGAAACATAAATAATATACCAAAATGCATGTCGCAGGCAAGAACTGAAGTTTAACTGTGGGTTATTTGTAAAAGTAACTTAAATAATACAAAGCCTATACGTGGCGGTAAAATATTATCTTTTCAAATGGTATAATTTGATAACATATAATGGGATATCACAGAAAATGAACAGTGTATGTCTTTATAATCTTGGTTATGTCCTTCTCAATCTTGAGGACTATTTTAAAAGAGGATTCTACAAACCATGCAGGTTCCAATAGCATACAACATCACTCCAACAAGAAATGCACAGTAAACATACCACGTTACTTAGAACAGGAAAGAATACAAAATAAACGTGTTCACGGCACAGCAAGGCACACACTAGCAACTCCATGATTATGCACTACATGATTACAAACAGTGACGAAACTATAAGGCTGTAAGCTTGCCCAAGGGAACCATCCCGTTACTAAATATTTCACAAGTTCTTTCAGACATTCTTAGAGCGTGACAAGTTTAAAATCTTTTAGTAAGACGTAAGATTATGTAACTTGAGCTAGATTTGTTAGTCATAAAAATGGAACTTGTGGTAAGAGGCAAGAGCGAGAAAGACATTGGGCATACATGTACAACACACATATCCAAGGATGCAGAAAATCCCCCCCCCCCCAACAAAATTCAAAACATGGGGAGTGAACACATCAGGAACAGATCATTAAAGATACAGGAATGAGTCAATAGTTGGGATGAAATAGGTTTTTTTAAAGTGGGTTGGAGAAATTGGAATGAACCCTTTCAGAAAAAGAAAAAAAAAAAAAAAAAAAAAGAGTTGACTAATCCAAATTTTAAAGAGATTTTTTAAGGTTAAACAGAATTTCCGACTTGTTATGAAAATGTTACGAAACAACCCATGACTGTTCAAATATGGACCATGTTCTTCAGTAAAAAATTGGTTGATTTTGAAGAAAGGAAAAACAAATAATAATAATGTATTTAAACATCTGTCTTATCTGTGAAAAATGCACCAGGGACCTTCGATAGGACAGGAGATATCATCTTCCTGCCGTCCCTCCGCTTCAGGAGAATAAGCTCAGAGGGGGAGGACTTTTCATTTCCTTTTGAAGCCCCCTGGTCCTGCACTCCCGACGCCTTAGCTCGACTCAAACCTTCCCCATCTCCTTTCTCTACCCGTGTTCCCTGATCCTGTGGGCTAGACCTTCCAGATTTCCCATCTCCGTTTTCTTTCCGAGTGGATATGTTTTGTCTGTTCTCGACCTGAGGGACCCCCGTCCCTATTCCAATTACCGCATGAGTACCCATTTGAAGTGCTTTTGCAATGCCACCCCCGCCCTTACTGGGCGTGTCTGAACTTTTCAAAGAGCATTCCTCTAGTCCTTCAATATCTTTCATGTTCATGACAACATAATCTTCATCATCATCTGGCGATGAAACCCTTGACACCTCCCTCCCTGGAGACCCCTTACCCATGACAAGAAAGTTAGGTTTCTTATTTGGCGGTGGCTTGTTCCCATTTCCAGTCATCTCAGGTGGACAGCTTACTGTCCTACTCTTGGTTGACCTACCAGGCCGTTTGATCACTGAACGCGTCATGTCAACGTAATCCAGGGATTCATCATCTACGCCCTTTTTGTCGAATTCAAACTTTCCTCTCAGCTCACTTACCGTTGGTGAGGTGGGCGGGAGCGTGAGCGAAGCCTTTCGGCCTCCTGAGTCATTACCTGTGGTGAATTTCTTGGGGGAGGGGGGAAGAAGGGGTCGTGGAGGAGGGACGACTTTCTCACCTGTTCGTCTCGGCGACTGGTCCCTTCCTGTGGACGACCCCTGGGAGTGCGGGATGTAGCGCTGGGTGGACATCGGGTCGCTCTTTGGTGTCTGTGGCACCTGCTTTCCGTTTCTTGGTGACATCTGGGTGGATGACACACTGGACACTGATGAGGCAGATGAATTGGAGAGCATGGAGGCTGAGGACGGGGCAACGTTACGGAACTGAGAACCTCCACCGCTGTCTGGGTTGGATTTGAATATCTACAAGGCATTTAAATAAAGAATGATGAGTACACAATCTCGGAGGGATATACATGGTCTGGGCCCACTTTCATAGAGCTGCTTAAACACAAAAAGTAGCTAAGCACAATAAGAAGTTTGCTTACCAGAATAAGGTTACACAGGCCAAAGTACTGTGTCACATGTACAATCTGTGACTGGTATCCTGCTCATTTTTGCTTAGCAAAACGTTTGTAAGCAATATATTTGGCTGAAGCAGTTCTATGAAGTCGGGCAGGAGAACTGCGAGTGACTTTGGTGCAAGGGTCAACAGCAGAAAACATTTGCTTACATGCTTCATTATTATTATTACATTTTTATATAAATGTATTTCTGGTACTGAAACCAAGGATGCCTCATAAGTGAACTTAATCACTGTAGCTGGCAAGCCTGAGGAAACCTGTAAACAAGGATGCTTGCTATGTGAACCAGAAACACAGGGGTTAACCCTTACTTTTCCATGATAAGTGTTCTAGGTACTTTTACATGCACTACCAATCCTAGTACATGGAACTTGCAGCTTTAATGTCCCATCCGAAAGACAACGTGGCACAACCGGGACTCGAACCCACACTCTGCTGATCAAAAACACCAGAGATTGAGTCCAGTGCTCTTAACTGCTCAGCTACAACACGTCACGATGGCTTTATGAAACTTGACCCAAATCTCAAAGTGTCCTGTCCCACTTACCTTCTGATAGTGCCTGATAAGAATCTCAATCACGATATTAGAGAACTTGATGTCCATGATGGCTTTCATCGTCTCCTCCTCTGGACGCATCAGTGTCGGCCCGAAGCACACCCCGAGGTTGGTCACCGTCATCAGGTTCTTCTCTGCCTGATCAGCGACCCTGGTTTGGGGGATGGAGGGAGGGGGAAATAAACACCAGTGTTGGAACATATGAGAGATGAAAAGGTATACATAGAGAAGGGATGGTTGGAGAGGAGCGGGGAATGGCAAGAAAAAACAGAAAGTATAATTAAGTGTAACAAATGTCACAGAATTGAACGATACAGCCGATCATGAGACAGGATTATTGAGTGTAACAAGTGTCACAGATTTGAATGACGCAGCGGATCAAGGGACAGGATTATTGAGTGTAACAAATATCACAGATTTGAATGACGCATTGGATCAAGGGACAGGATTATTGAGTGTCACAGATTTGAATGATACAGCCAATCAAGAGACAGGATTATTAAGTGTCGCAAGTATCACAGTTTTGAACGGTACAGCCGAACAAGGGAATCATTATTATTGGTGGTTTGAATGGATGAGAATGTAGGCAAGGATTGGGGGAAATTGGGGTAGGTTGAGAAGGGAGGGAGGAACAAAACAGAAGGGATAATGAGGATTAATAAGTGCACCGAGTTTGAACAACGCGATAGATGATAACAGAAGTGGTTTGGAGAATATGTGGATTATTAAATAAGTTAGTGTGAGTGAAATGATAAAATAAGGGACTATAAAAATGAACCACTATGGTTTCAGTTACAGAGAGAGCAACTGAAAGACGGACCAAGTCATTAATTTTGAAACCAAAAAGAAGATGCAGCCACTTTTGAATAGTGTTCACTCTGAGACCAGCCAGCTCTTTTACTCAACATTACGACCAGTGTGCTCTGATCGTCTTGAGAATGCCTGAATAGTTAATGGTTAAAAAGTGATGATGATTTATTTTTGTTTTTTTAAAAAGTTAATGCTATTGGCCCATATGCATGTCCCTATGCGCATGATTGGCCCGCAAAGGATTCTGGGAGAAATCAGAGTCCAAGCAACACTGGCAACCATCAAAGTACACAACTATAAAACCTGGCATAGTTTCATGTAAACTACAGCATGCAGAGCTGCCAACATTGGTTTTTGAAAATCAGGAAGATTTTTTTTTAAAGTCAGAAAGACTCGATCTCAGCGCGCGTCACGACGATTTTTGCTGAAATAAAAACCAATATTCATGTACAGACAGATATACTTTTGAAATATTACCAACAAATATTGCTGTTTATGTTTTAAATGCTTTGCACATGTTTCTAGTTTTGAAGCACTGGCCTATCTTCCTAATCCTATCCTATTGTTGCCTAAATAGAGGACCAGCATGGTCAGACGATGCTAAGTTTAAGTTATGTTCGATAAGAAAACATGTGAACAAAGTTTCCGCCTTTATTATGTTGTCATCTGTGCCCGATTTTCAAAAAAATCTGTAATTCCTGGCGTGCTGGATCGTGCTGTTGTACTGTTCACGCAATGTTTGTCGGATCGGAATCTATGTGTCGCAAGATGTCATTTCGTCCGCCATATTTCACTGAAACATCTGAAATACACGTGGTACAGAACGCTTGATTTTCATCCTAAGTTGATTTTTTAATACATGGCCATTCTTTGTGGTCATCGTCTCTGTATTTTTGCGCATATTTGATTTTTTCCAGCGACTTACCGGTTGCTCTGCAGGGCGGCGCCATTTTGCTTTATATTTCCAACCTCGTTCCCAGTAGTGTACGATCTTGCAGCGTCATTTGCTCGATCGTGGGCAGCGCGTCATAGCGATACCACTAGTAAGCACTGTAAGCATCTCTTCCAGGGGTTAGTGAAGAGAGGTATCGATATAGCGTGCTGCCCATGGTAGCGAGGCTGATCAGTGCGACACATAGCACATGTATGGATGCGCAGAAGACGAAACTGCGGTTAGAACAACTTTTTCTGCGCATCTATGGATGTATTGGCAATTAAATATGCACATGCGCAACCATTATAAACACACACGGGACGGAGGGCTAGGAAATTCGTAAATTTTATTATTTTTTCCATCAGTAGGTTGGGGATCCGGGAGATTTTGACTGCTTGCGGGATGTCGGAAGATTGCCCTCAAATACGGGAGTCTTCCGCAAAATCCGGAAGAGTTGGCAGCTCTGCAGCATGGCGTCCATCTTGGCAGCTTGACTTATTCTTTAACTGTACTCGGTTTCCCCGAGATGCATTGCGGTATGTTTTTAAGATGGCCCTCCTGCATATGGCCTATTAATAATTCTGCAGAGATCAAAACTAAGCGTGAAACAAAATCAAACAGCGACCGAAGTGAGTTGAGTACCTTCTTAAATGTGCTATAAGGAAATCCAACATCTCAAAGTTGGGCTCCTCCAGTTGATGGACCAATGCGTGGATGTCGTTCACTCTTAATGTTTTTGTTTCTTGTTCTGCAATGAATAACAAACAGTTAATTTCAGAGCACAATCCACAACAATGATCAATCCTTATTCCTTGAAGACAATAGCATAGAGTTGATTTAAATTCACTTGAAGTAATTGTCATAATTATCGTTACGTAAATGTGTATTGAACATTTCTCACCACGTACCTAGAAAAAACAAAACAATCAACACCGCACAGTTTATTAGCCAAAAAGTTTTGTCCCACCCCCTTAAATTTCCGAGTTTCCGTTCACTACTCATGTACAGGGGTAAGAGACATCGCTTACTAAAATGTCTGAAACCGTGCTCCAAATTATAGGAAGGTACTTTGGATTGATGACATTTCAACCTTTTGAAAGACCCTGAAGTTACAGATTTCAATGAGCTTTTGGGAACAGTATCTTCACCCAAAAAGAAGCAGATAAAGAAGCGGGATTTTTTTTAAACACAAAGAAAAATAACAGCTGCATTTTTCGCAAGGCAGGACATAACTAAACAAATCTGAATTCAGGTATTAAGAGTCTGAAATTCCTAATCGCTGTCATGTATCATGTATGAAAGCCAAAAGAGACTGCACTCTAATAAATGCCTGCTGCTGTTGCTGCTGTTTTTGTGGTTGTTGTTGTTGTTCTTGTTGTTGCAGTTGTACTTACTAGCTGCAGTAATGAATTGATCATGAAGCCTGAAGGACATCAATGGCTCAGGTAGGTTCCTGATAACAAAGAAACACACACAAAAAACAAAATCACCATTTAGTATGAGTGATCAGTTTGAATCCCGATAGACTCCATCATTACAGACACCCTGGGTTTTGGTTTTGGGTCGTGTCAAGCGTTCTGATTTTTCTACGCAGCCAACGGGTTCACCAACCAATCTTGCAGGAAATTTCATAACCTCCTGCATGCCAATCCCGATATTATACGCATCACACATAAAACTACAGGTTTGGACTAAATGTGGACTATTTCTTTCTCCTTTTGGTGACTGCTTTACTTCTTTAACCCTTCCAGTCCCGCTCCCGGGATATCCCGGGTTTTCGCAACGCGCACTCAGATCCCGCTCCCGGGATATCCCGGGTTGCGAGGTCGCCGCACTTTTGCCGCTATCACGCTCGCACCAAATACACTATGAACACAAAAATACAGCACCATCTACAGGATGAAATGCGCCCTCTTTTGGTATAGTTTTGAGAGGGTATACAGACTAGCATCCGGGAGTTTTTACGCTGTACATTACATGGTTGAGTCAACGCGAAGTCTGAATCGGAAAAAAAAATACGTCAAGAATTTCTTCAAAATGTAGCTAGTTTTCCTTCTGTGATTTCCTTTCTGGATTGCTGGTGACTTGGTAAATACTATAATAGTTATTCAGGTGTATATATAGAGCATTACAGTACGATAAATTCGTTATTTTGATCAGATTTTGTTGTAGTATTTTGTACCATTTGCGGAACTGTGCACAAGTAACTTGTATGCATTCCACACATGTAAACAACGATTCAAGATGGCGGCCGCCATGATCATGAACAACGATGCAAAATAAAATCGTTCTTTCTATGGAATTTACTGACACACCAAGCTACAATGATGTCGTAAACCCTCTATTACATCTGTAAACTATTATTGTTTATTATATCGCAACTTATAGTACTGAAAAACAACAGCCACAACAATTTACAATGATCATTGAAAAAAAAAAAATCTTCTTTATTTATTTTGTTTACAACTTCCGTTTTCACAGGAAGACAAAGGTCATTGAGGTCACAGAGGTCACAAAATTTATCCAGAAAGAAGGACAATATCATAATGAACATTACCTCCAAACATTTTTTAAAAATACTTCATGATAATTTTTTAATGATTTTTCCAATGAAAACACACAATAAATTGTTGCGTTTGAAAAAGTATGCGGGATGTGGGGGGTAGCTGTGTACAAAGTATACGGGACTGAAAGGGTTAAAGAAAATTTGAATGGTCCGGGGCATTTTAAGAAAATCCTGAGAGACCACATGCCTTTTGAATTTGTATTTTTGTCCTACAACTTGGTGAGACCATGCACCTATGTAAGACAAATGTATAATGTTTAAGGACATGTTTCCACTGAGGTTTAATAAAATGTAGTGAGCAGGCTTTGTTTATTGTCCTACCTGAAGTAGTTCTTGAGGGCGCTGGTGATAGTCTTAATCTCCCATTCACCAGAGTCTGACAGGTTGACGTTCTGTGGTTTCCTCTTGTCTGCTTCACATAAGGGCAAGAATCAATCATAAAGAAGTTAATAACCTGTAATTAGTATAGACCCCTGGGGAATCCAATCATGTTGCCCATACATAGAGCCCAGGGGAACTTAACCATTTTGCACCAACATAGAGCCCTCGGGAATCCAACCATCTTACCCAAACGCAGAACCCTAGGGAATCCAACCATCTCGCCCAAATATAGAGCCCTGGGGAACCCCACCGTTTTGCCCCAACATAGAGCCCAGGGAATCCAATCATGCTGCCCCCTAAATAGCCCTGTGGAATCCAACCATCTTGTTCGAACCTTGAGGTATCCAACTGTTGCTAAACATAAACCCCTGGGAATCCAATCATTATACCCAGAAATAGAGCCCTGGGGAATCCAATCATGCTGCCCAAACACAGAACCCAGGGGAATCCAATCATGCTGCCCAAACACAGAACCCTGGGGAATCCAATCATGCTGCCCAAACACAGAGCCCTGGGGAATCCAATCATGTTGCCCAAACACAGAGCCCTGGGGAATCCAAACATGTTTCCCAAACAGAGCCCTGGGGAATCCAATCATGTTGCCCAAACACAGAACCCTGGGGAATCCAAACATGTTTCCTAAACACAGAGCCCTGGGGAATCCAATCATGTTTCCCAAACACAGAGCCCTGGGGAATCCAATCATGTTGCCCAAACACAGAGCCCTGGGGAATCCAACCATGTTTCCCAAACACAGAGCCCTGGGGAATCCAATCATGTTGCCCAAACACAGAGCCCTGGGGAATCCAACCATGTTTCCCAAACACAGAGCCCTGGGGAATCCAACCATGTTTCCTAAACACAGAGCCCTGGGGAATCCAATCATGTTGCCCAAACACAGAACCCTGGGGAATCCAAACATGTTTCCCAAACACAGAGCCCTGGGGAATCCAATCATGTTTCCCAAACACAGAGCCCTGGGGAATCCAAACATGTTTCCCAAACACAGAGCCCTGGGGAATCCAATCATGTTTCCCAAACACAGAGCCCTGGGGAATCCAATCATGTTGCCCCAAAACAAAGCCCAGTGGAATCCAACCATGTTGCCCAAACACAGAGCCCCGGGGACTCCAAACATGTTGCCCAAAGATGGAGCTATGTGATTAAATTCTAATTAATGATAATTTTGAATTGCCCTCTTAATGACAAATTTTATTCAAATATAACAACAGCAATTTCTATTTTCAAGCCGAGCTTTGACCCATTTTCCCTAACATTTTCCACTTTTTTCCTGTAAAGTAGAGAATGTTTTCTCGATTCTGACGTAAAAGTCATGATTAACAGATCTGGTATTGTCAGAAGTACACGATGGTACAATTCATGAGTAGAAACTTACCAAGGCATAGAGAAGTCAGTCTCATGACTTTGGAGTTGACACCAACTACTCTGTACAAGCCTTGATCTTCCAATCCTAAAAAGGGAGGAAAACAAGTAGTTTGTGTCAAAACAGTCAAATAAATAGAAAGACCTACAATGGAAAGGCATGAATATATGAGATCCAAACACATGACTTGAAACCAAAGAATCTGCGCAGTAAGTTTATGATCTAGTAACAAAGACAGTAATTGACATAGAAATAAATCTAAACGACTTACCTCGACTTTCAATAGCCTCTATACACTTCTTGATGAAATGGAAACCAATGTCGTTGAGCAAATCTGCAAGATTGATAAATTATTACACACAAAAAGGGGGTTCACAAGTAAACTCAGAGTCAAGATGATGGTCCTCTTTTGTAAGACTTTGGGCCCAATTTCATGGCACGGCCACAGAATTCTTTGCTTTAAGGTGCCCTGTAAATCATGTGATTCTAAGGGCCATAAGCATAGAATTCAAAGGTAATTCTAATTGGTCCCTGTTTCAACTCAAAACGAATGCAAATGTGAATTTACCAGCCAAGTTTCCACTCTTGCGATTCCAATATATATGACAGCTTAGTCTGTGTGAAATACCCAACTTTAACATATACTGACCTCCAGATTGACCTCTAAGGCATTTCAAAAACGTCTGAACCAGTAAATGAGTTTCAACTTTTCACAGATAGTAAAAAAGTGGCTGGCTGACAAAGACTCAAGTGTCAAGTCAGAAATTTAAAGTAAAAAGCCATGTTTGTGGGTAAAGATTGAAGTTTCAAATGAACTTTACATGAAATGAAAGAACGGAGAGAGAGTTTAAACTTACTGTCGTCTTTCTTAGAGATGTGCGCAGGATTAATGTATATCTGTAAAAAGAACAAACAAAAATGAATGAAAATAGTGGCTTTTGACTGGCGCCCCCCCCCCCCCCAAACCCAACAAACAAAGATATTTACATTTAATCAGTCAACTTCCTTTGTGGTTTATTACTTGATATTTAAAAGGAAAAAGTTGCATCTCCGTATGGTGATCCCCTTATTGCCGCTGTCAAGGTTGTATCATAAAACTGGGCATGATCCCTGGCTGTACGGCAGTATAAGGTTGTATGACTTCTGAATGGTGCCCTCTAAATTAAGATACTGAGAAAATAGGGAAACCGCCAACATAGGGCTAGACAGCTCAATCAGTAGAGCATGGGCACATCAATCTGAAAGTCGCAGGTTCAATTTTGTTTATTCACCCCAAATTGAAGATATTTTGAATACAAAAATTAGTCTTGAACAAACGATCTGAATCTTATCCCCATCCCTTCCAGTATTTCATTTAAGACCTACCGGTTCCTTTCCACCCATGGCCGACATCCACTGTGTCCTCTCCTTCTCTGAAATTGCTTGTAATGTGAGAATGTGAGGCCTACAAGAAAAACATAATTATATTAACAACATGTGAAATTCTCTGAGGGTACCAGTTATAGAATGAAATCTTTTTGAAATCACGAGTCCTTTCTTTAAGTATTACCGCTGAAATAATTTTGTGGCATGGATACGACTGTTTGACCTCACCTGTTTGACCTCACCCATTTGATAACTGTAACTCTCATAGGTCAATCCATGCATGGGCCCCTCCGTCGTTAGCCAATGAAATAAAGTGGATTTAGCCACATTGTTTTTAACTGACACCTGGACAGACCCCCCCCCCCCTTAAAGGCAAAGTACACCTTTGGTTTTTGGAACTGTTTGATTGTTTTAATCCTATAAAAATGTAAATATATACCAAAAAAACTAACCTGTGAAAATTTCATTTCAAAAGGTGGTAGCGTTTTTTAAGATGTTGCAGAAAATCTGGAGTGGTTATGTCCACGCAGGAAGAACAATCCGTAATTGAAATACACAATCTGAGAAACGTTTCATGCAGAAATCTTTCTCAGATTGAAATGTTTTTGAATCCCGAACTCTAAAACCACATTCCTTTAAAGGGAATCGTTTTTTTGTTAAATGTTGAACATTATCAACAGCTGCAGTGCTTCTTACCAAGTAAGTTTTTATGGTCATTAATTTTTGGAGTAAGTACCAAAGGTATACTCTCCCTTTAAGGATTGCAGTTTTCCTCTTGTTAATCTTTCTGTTAATCTTTCCTGTTCAGGCCAAAATCCCAAAGAGTTGGGGCTTCTCACTGGTTCGTTCGGTATTTTCCTAGGACATAATAAAGCAACGCTTCAGAATTTCTCTTACTTTTCCATTGTTGTGATGTCAAAGCAGAAACGTTTCTCTATGGAGTCTGTCATTCTCCTTGTGCAGGATGTTACCGTTACTTGATCTTCCGTTGTCTGAGAAAAGGAACACAAAACAGACATGAGCAAATTATTTATCAACGCTGACTGATTCAGTCAATGTGTTAAACAACCACAAAGTGTTTCAACTGTTCCATCTAGTTACATGCTCCAACTAGAAGGATTTGTACAACCAACCTTCAGTACATGAACTAATTTTTGGTTAGTTATCCTTTCTAAGATGGGAATGACATTTTGAATAGAGCCAAAATGGCTGGGCATAGGATTTGCATGATACCCCAACCCACAGATCATCTTCATCATCATGTTTATCTCTATCTAGCATTGCCAGATGTTGAGTGGCTAGAACTCTGAAGAATTGACCGTAGTTCAATGTCCTCTTTTCAATGCTTTCTTGTCAAATTCATCAGCAGTGCATAGTTCATTGATCAGTACATTGCTTTCCAATGTGGATTTCCTTCTGGGGTTTTTGTTGCTTTATTGTTGTTATTACAATGCTTTCACTAACACAGCTCCCAGACATTGGAATGAACTGCCACCTCCAGTCAATTTTTTAAGACACTATTCAATCATCAAGGAAGCACTTAAAGATTTATTTTCAACTTTGTAGTATTCTTAATTTTTGATGTTAGACCACCTTTTTTGAAATGTTCTATCTATCTGATCAGGTTTTATGCTTGTCACAGCGCTGTGATCTATATGAAATAGCACTTCAGTGAACGATTTCCCTTGTATAGCAGAGCAAATTGCTACACAAAATGCATCAGTTGCTACTCAAAAATCAGGAGTTGCTACTCAATGTTAGCATTCAGTGTGCACAAAACAAGTTCAGTCTAAATATTTTGCTATGCTTGCTATGCAAAATTGCTGGATGAAATCGTTCCCTGCACTTTATAAGAGCTTATAATTACTAAAATGTGTATTATTTAAATAGGAGATGTTTTGTCAATATTGTATTTGGTTGACGTGTGTGAGCAAGATACTTCTGTTGTTGGCATTTCGTCAACTCGCTTATGTTGCTTAAACAACATATAAGCGCACCAAAAATAGACAAATGAAAACCTTGTACAGACACACCAAAAAACAAACAAAAGTATCACAAACAAAACTATCCCTACAAACAGACCATTTAGCAACACACGGTGTTTTTTTTCCCTCATCCTCGCAAAATTTACTTTACTTGTCAGAAAATGGGATCTCCTCGAGCCCCTAAACCCCAATGGATCTCCTCGAGCCCCTAAACCCCAATGGATCTCCTCGAGCCCCTATACCCCCAAATGGATCTCCTCGAGCCCCTATACCCCCAAATGGATCTCCTCGAGCCCCTAAACCCCAATTGGATCTCCTCGAGCCCCTAAACCCCAATGGATCTCCTCGAGCCCCTAAACCCCAATGGATCTCCTCGAGCCCCTAAACCCCAATGGATCTCCTCGAGCCCCTAAACCCCAATGGATCTCCTCGAGCCCCTAAACCCCAATGGATCTCCTCGAGCCCCTAAACCCCAATGGATCTCCTCGAGCCCCTAAACCCCAATGGATCTCCTCGAGCCCCTAAACCCCAATGGATCTCCTCGAGCCCCTAAACCCCAATGGATCTCCTCGAGCCCCTAAACCCCAATGGATCTCCTCGAGCCCCTAAACCCCAATGGATCTCCTCGAGCCCCTAAACCCCAATGGATCTCCTCGAGCCCCTAAACCCCAATGGATCTCCTCGAGCCCCTAAACCCCAATGGATCTCCTCGAGCCCCTAAACCCCAATGGATCTCCTCGAGCCCCTAAACCCCAATGGATCTCCTCGAGCCCCTAAACCCCAATGGATCTCTTCGAGCCCCTAAACCCCAATGGATCTCCTCGAGCCCCTAAACCCCAATGGATCTCCTCGAGCCCCTAAACCCCAATGGATCTCCTCGAGCCCCTAAACCCCAATGGATCTCCTCGAGCCCCTAAACCCCAATGGATCTCCTCGAGCCCCTAAACCCCAATGGATCTCCTCGAGCCCCTAAACCCCAATGGATCTCTTCGAGCCCCTAAACCCCAATGGATCTCCTCGAGCCCCTAAACCCCAATGGATCTCCTCGAGCCCCTAAACCCCAATGGATCTCCTCGAGCCCCTAAACCCCAATGGATCTCCTCGAGCCCCTAAACCCCAATGGATCTCTTCGAGCCCCTAAACCCCAATGGATCTCCTCGAGCCCCTAAACCCCAATGGATCTCCTCGAGCCCCTAAACCCCAATGGATCTCTTTCAGGCCATGACAAAAGCAGAACCAACTTCAAACACACAATAAAAATTAAAATCTAGCAATGAACGAATACAAAAGAGTCAATGTGCTCCTAATTTAGAGAATGTTGGTTAATATTACAAACCCAACTTACAAGGACGAGATCGGACAAAAGTGAAAATTCCTGAAAAATGGTTCTCAAGTCTGGGTCCCCCTTATAATAGACACACAAGTTGAAGATATTACAATTAAGGAGGCTTACAGCTTCTGTGCATCATCAAAACCTACAGGTTTGGACACATTGTGGATTATTCACTCTTTTTCCTCTTTGGTGACTGCTTTACTTCTTTCAAGACAATGGGAGACTTTTGGAAACCTCTGCCACTAGAGGGCAGCAGACCCACCAGGTAAAGTTGTTTGGGGGTGCACTACTCTAAATCGACCAAAAATTCATGCGCCAAGCTACTTATCATAATTTGTAAACCCACAACTTATTTTTAATTATAACGTTTTGGGGGTCATGCAACTAATAGAGTGTGTAATTATAAGAACTTATCACAACCTGGGGGTTCTGGGTTTCAAGTTTTGAGGAGATTTGATAAATTTGGGCTTTAAAGTTGGTCCTATTTAGCTTGGGAATTGGAGGAGTGCCTCATGAAAACTGGCGGCAAGTCGGTTTGGGAAAAAACACATTTTCGGGGGTGTTTTTTTCTGGGGTAATTAGCAAAAATTCCAAACGGCTGACCTGCCAAAAATTGAAAAGAAATCTGAAGTTTAGTGGTCTGAAAATATATTTGTTTGGTTTTCAAAAGGCTGAGAGACTTTTAACAATTTGTTGAGAATTTTTGAATATTTAGCATTTATCATTGTTTGCTATGGGAGTCTATTTAGAGGGGTGAAACCTAGGCTATTTTACAAGTACTACACAGTGTTTAGGCTTTCGGATGGCGGGAGAAAAGGAAATAAACAACTATGTCGTCTGTCTGTGATCCCACTGTCTGGCAGTGTTGTCAGTGTATGTTCCGTCTCTAAAAATGCTTAGAGTAAATCATGTCACATGCAGATTGGCCTCCTAGATCGGCCCTTGTCATTTGTGACTGTACGGATTGCAATGCTAGTCATGCTAGTGCTACTCGCCACACTCAGCACACCACTTTTTGTTCCAGAACAGTTTGGTACTGCACACGACGTGTTTGGTATTGTGTTATTAAAGGCACTGAACACGTTTTGTAATTGTCAAAGACCAGTATTATCACTTGGTGTATCCCAACATATGCATAAAATAACAAGCCTGTGAAAATTTGGGCTCAATTGGTCATTGAAGTTGCAAGAAAATGATGAAAGAAAAACACCCTTGTTGTACAAATTACTGTGCTTTCAGATAGGAATAAAAGGCTTCTGGCCAGAAGTCTATTATTTTAGTGAGAAATTACCTCTTTCTCAAAAACTACGTTACTTCAGAGGGAGTCGTTTCTCACAATGTTTTATACTATCAACAGCTCTCCGTTGCTCGTTACCAAGTAAGTTTTTATGCTAATATATATTTTGAGTAATTACCAAACGTGTACAGTGCCTTTAAATCAAAAATACAGTAGGGTTGAATCTAAAATAACTAAAAAGAAAAAAACAACATGCAAAATGCGAAATATTTGTTGATGAGTGCTGTCGGTGACTGTCACTCCAATGCTTTTCCTATTCCTAAAATTTTGACTTTACCTGGTGACGAGCGCCCTCTCTTGGTGATTAGCTGAAAGTCTAAAGTCTCCCATTTTAATGCTTAAGGGGGTTTCGAGGGAATCCTGAAATCAGGAAAAATCCTGAGAAATCACACGCCTAAACATAGCAAGGAATAAGAGGGCTACAGTACTCACCGGTTTGGGCAGTGTTTGTACAAATGGGATGAGCTTCAGTATCTTGGTGTCCTTGCTGTAACGGCAGTAATGCTTCATCCAGTTAGAACCAAGAGCCCCTGATAAATTCGATCAAATGAAACAAAATTGTTATAATTCAGCTTCCGTTAAAAAGAAATTGTCATGTTCACATTTTGGGGATCATGTTGGCTTAGTGGTATCTTTCCACAACCAGAAACAGGTTTGCACCCCTTTAAGGAGAGATCCCTCTCCTGCCGCTTCTCAGGTTGTATCAAAAACTTTTGGTGTGATCCCTGGCTATCTTGCAGTTACAGGTTGAATGGCCTCTGACTGGCACACCCCTCGAACAAAGATACTGACAAAATAAGGAGACCACCAATATTAGGGCTAGATAGCTCAGTTGGTTGAGCGCTGAAACATTAATCCGTAGGTTGCAGATCAACGTCCCGCTCTAGTCGATTTTTCAACCCCAAACAACTAAAAATTTACCAATTCAGTTTCCCTTGTGGTTTTTTACTAAATAGTGCAGGTGTAGACAAACCAAATAGTGCTCCAGTAATGTGTTCACCATATCTGACAATGTGTTATTGGGATCATAAAATTTATATATATAAAAAAAGAGAAGAAAGAAAAGGAAACAATTATCATACTTACTTTTTTCATAAATATACAAGTATCCCTCGCTACCTTTACTAGACGTAACCTGTTCGTGCGGTTTCTGAAAAGAAACAGGGAGAGAAAAACTTGAAAACATTTTAATAACATTTGTTCCTGCAATGTTTGTTTCGGGAGTACAGAGAGTTAAGAAGACTATCTGTGCTTTAGGAATTGAGACGGTACGGAAGACCTCTTCTTTATTAATCCTTCTTCACCAGACTGTAAAAGCACAACAATGTTTGTGACACAGTCACTCCAGCGTATTCAGAAAGTGCGTGATTTTTGTTTCCTTCACACGTTGAGACAATGTACGTGGGAACCTGAGGTTGAATAGGCACAAGACTTGGACAGTCTATCCGACGCAGCAAAATGCATTTTTCGTTAAAAATACATGTAAATTATGAACTGGGCTCTTATCAATGTATATTTGGTTTGCGGTAACACCATGTGTTTATCTACCTGCTAGGTAGATTGTGTTCTTTGAGAATTTGTCTTGCTATTTATTCTACTGCCGCAGAGTAGATTATTCGGAATTCGGGAGACTTCTGGAGACTTCTCAGTTCTGAAAAGAACTGTCCTGCTTATTAACTGCTTACTACCTGGGCGGGAGGTAGGACATCGGCCGGGACAACTACTTTCGCTTGTGGATCGAGGGGACTTCTCGTTATTAACTACACTGCCGCGGAGCAAGTTCTTAATTGGTCTCAACGTTTCGACTAGTTTGCTCTAGTCATCGTCAGGAGACCTGCAGCAGTGTAGTTATTAACGAGAAGTCCCCTCGAACCACAAGCGAAAGTAGTAGTCCTGGCCGATTTCCTACCTCCCGCCCAGGTAGTAGTTAATAAGCAGAACTGAGAAGTCTCCCGAATTCCGAATAATCTGCTCCGCGGCAGTAGAATAATAGCAAGACAAGTTCTCAAAGAACAAAATCTACCTAGCAAGTAGATAAATACATGGTGTTACCGCAAACCAAATATACATTGATACCTCACCATGCAATGCCTCAAATCCCATTGGGCTTTTATCATTACAAGACACTCAAAACAAGGTTGTTTGCAGTATGAGCTTTTCGACAACAATTGTTCTTTAGTACTTTTATCGCATTGAAAACAATTATTAATAATAACAGTGCAGACAACAACAAAAAATTGGGGGAAAAATTAAAAAATCTCAGAACCTTTGAGGAATAGCCTGGTAACAACTGTTATGCCCAGTACTTTTATCGCATTGAAAAAGTTTTTAGTAATAATAACGTCAAAATAAAAAGGGGGGGGGGGGGGAAATATTGAATTTAAAATATTAAAGAAAACTTATAAGAGCCTTACAGCATCAGCCCGTTAATAGCAGGTGTGCCCAGTACTTTTATCGCATGGAAAAAGTTCTTGTTAACAACAGAACAGAAAATTTGAAGAACAACAAAACCCTTGTCAAACCTTGGAGTACCAGAGCATTGAATTGAACATATTCTTAAGAAAACCATAACAAACACATAGAACCAGTATACATCAACACCATACAATAACTACACATGTATGAGTCATGTCACACAGGGCAATTTACAGGCAACCAGTTCCAGGAAATCTCTAAGAAGGCATAGTATCAATTTCTCGGGAATAGTAAGACACTTTTAGTGTAAAAGCGCTCCTTTTAATCGTGGTGAAGTTGGTTGCCTCCAAGTCGCCTGTAAATATTTGCTCTGTGTGACAAGCCCCAAAGGATCACACCATTCCCTCCTAGTCTTAATGCATGCATTGTGCCAACTATCAGTCCTACTACCGGTATTACCCAGTGAACAGAATCGATGGGATTGGTTGCAGGACTGGAATTTCATCTAAACCAAGGACAAGGCCATTTTCATATAGCAAAGGGCGCTTCCAATGACAAATCTAAGAGTCTATAGGAAACTTCTGAAGGGGCACCAAGGCCACAACCAAGATCAGGGCAACAGAGGCCATGGCTTCAGTGTAAATCCAGGCCTGGGTTTGAGGAAATCAAAGATGGACTCGTTTTGTCCTGTATTTCTTTCCTTGAATTTGTGATTTTAGCTTTAATAAAACTGCTGCATACATTTCTACAAGAATCTAGAGTGCCATTTTAATTTGGGCTTTTTCCCTTTCTTCCCCGGTTTGTCTTTTTTATATTCTGTTTGTGGCGAAAGGAGTAGGCAATCACTTAAAACAAACTTTCGTTTAAAAACTCACAACCAGCATTAACAAATTATGAGGTAACTACAAGTGAAAACAAATTGTGCAATGAGCATAAAACAACATGATTTCTAAAAAATAAGAAAATTAAAAAATGTCATACCAATTTCTCCAGAAGTCATCTGTGACTGTTTGATTATTTTAAACCCAATGGTGCAAAAAATCCTCCACCACAAAAATTGAATGTTTTGTACCAACCACCTCTAAGTAACCATTCCTATACAACCTTGTCAAAATATAGCGATGTATTTTTAAAAGGAAGCACCCAACGAGGAAAGAAGAGTATTTTGGTGTGGCATGCAGCATGCAGAAGACAAAGGGGAACGATCATACACACCCTCACCTCCATCATCTTATTCATCAGGGTTTCCGCCTCTTGCTTTGTGATGTCAAAACCATCTCGGATCTATCGGAAGAAAGAACGTAATAAATTAAGCAGAATACGATTTAGTTTTGCTCTATGTACGAGGGTTTCTGCCTCTTGCTTTGTGATGTCAAAACCATCTCGGATCTATTGGAAGAAAGAACGTAATAAATTAAGCAGAATACAATTTAGTTTTGCTCTATGTACGAGGGTTTCTGCCTCTTGCTTTGTGATGTCAAACCCATCTCGGATCTATTGGAAGAAAGAACGTAATAAATTAAGCAGAATACAATTTAGTTTTGCTCTATGTACGAGGGTTTCTGCCTCTTGCTTTGTGATGTCAAACCCATCTCGGATCTATTGGAAGAAAGAACGTAATAAATTAAGCAGAATACAATTTAGTTTTGCTCTATGTACGAGGGTTTCTGCCTCTTGCTTTGTGATGTCAAACCCGTCTTGGATCTATTGGAAGAAAGATCGCATTAAATAAAGCAGAATACGATTTAGTTTTGCTTTATGTACGAGGGTTTCTGCCTCTTGCTTTTTGATGTCAAACCTGTCTTGGATCTATTGAAAGAAAGATCGCATTAAATAAAGCAGAATACGATTTAGTTTTGCTCTATGTACGAGGGTTTCTGCCTCTTGCTTTGTGATGTCAAACCCGCCTTGGATCTATCGAAAGAAAGATCGCATTAAATAAAGCAGAATACGATTTAGTTTTGCTCTATGTACGAGGGTTTCTGCCTCTTGCTTTGTGATGTCAAACCCGTCTTGGATCTATTGAAAGAAAGATCGCATTAAATTAAGCAGAATACGATTTAGTTTTGCTCTATATACGAGGGTTTCTGCCTCTTGCTTTGTGGTGTCGAACCCGTGTCGAATCTATCAGAAAAAAAGATTGCTTTAAATAAAGCGAAATACGGTTTGGTTATTGGTTTGGCTCTAAAAAAACTAGGGTTTCTTTGTCTTACTTTGTAATCAGAAGAAAGATCGCATTAAATAAAGCAGAATACGATTTGGTTTTGCTCTTTGCAGGATGATGTACAATGACCACAGCACACTTGATGCTTTTCAAGCCCTATTGAAACAAAATTCACAATCATCTTGGGTGGGATTTGAACCCACAACCTCTCACATTTTAGAGCAGATGTCTCAATCGATAGGCTGCAATCGTAAGAAAAATCACAAGGGCCTGGTTTCATGGTGTTGATAACTACCTAACTCTGAACTTAAAAACCCCAAATTTTATTCAGGCCTTAAGCATGTACCAGTCCTAAAAAAATACAATCAATAACATACAGAAGCCAGGAGATTGCACAAAAGCGAAACAATTGTATGAAGAAAAAAAAATTTAATAAAGCAATCCCCTTACAACAATTCTTGGTTATGCAAAGTTGTGGGACGTTTAAAAAAAATGAATTTCAAGATGTTTCAAAATGTTTGAACTCACATTCTGTAGCTTTAGCTGCAACTCTGTTGTGTATGGTTTGAACTCTGTGGCAACTTCATGGCCTGTGAGGAAGAATTACAAATATGTTACTGTTACAATAGCACAGCCTTAACGAAAATTGGGAAAATACAACTAGACATTAATTTCACATTATAATTAACAACGTAACCTTAGCTTTATAATGAAGATTGGTTCATAAACAAAACACAACCCCCCTAGTAGCAAAAAACCCCAAAACAACTAACAAGGCAAACCATTACAAGGATGTACCTTTCTGGTAGTGAAAACAAGGGTGCACCCATGCCTCCTCAAAAATGTGGAATGTGAAATCATTTGATGTAAGAGTTTCAAAGTGGCATTGAATTGAAATGTTTGGATGTAATCGATTGCAGAGCTCACTACTCAAGCAGCTCACTCTTAACCAGGTCAAAGGTTAGTCTTGATTGGCAAAACTAGTTCTGATCCAGACTCATAGACTTGCCAAGTCCGTCTGCCAGTCAATGTTGCGCCCTCTACCAGTGACCGATACAAAAAACTCGCATCGCCAATCAAGACTTTTTAAAAGTAAAGGTGAGAAATCAAATCAGCGAGTTGTTCATAGTAAATCCAAATGTGCTAGCACCTTTAAGACTAAACACAATTATGACACACTTACCTTGATGATAGAATGTCAGCCAGCTGTACATGAATCCAAGTAACTACAGGTGAAAAAGGGTAAATATAAATCTGATTTAATCATTCACTCAGTGGGAAACACCCGTTTACGTCTTTGAATGATGTGCAACATGAAGGTAGAAGATTTGTCATGACCATGTACATTGATGTACGCAATGCACTGGGGTTAAAATTCATTTGCATTCCAAGGAACTCTGCGCTTACGGTGCTCCCTATGGCGCATAAATCCGTGGACCGTAAACGCAGAACTCTGCGCAAAGAAGGGTCATGAAAATGCACGCAATTCTGATTCAAACTAAAGTGCAGAGCTTACTATAAGTTTAACGTCAAGGTACAGGGTTTTCAATGACAATACACACTTTGTATTTTTCCACTGCATACCAAAGTCACACTATTATTTCCTCATTTAATACTTAATCACATGATGACTTCATGAAGCTGATAAGCACAACAAAAATTACATAAGCAAATTACTAAGCAAACCGATTTTTAAAACCAATGTTTGTTTCTCAGCGGTTTTCTGTGAAGCTAACTTAGCAGAGAAGTTTGTGCTTAGCAAAAAAAGGCGACATTAAGTGGCAATTCCTGATCGGTCACCGAGCAATTGTATTTCCTGCTTAAGAACTTTTTGAAACAGTGCCCAACTTGCAATAGTAATTATGAATACCGAGTTATGTTATTTGAATTTGGGCTCAGACTACTACCCCCTCCCAGCCTTGGTTTGGTTACAATGAAAATGTAGGGAGGAAACAAGAAGGCGGCTAAACCATGAAACAGAATTGATAGCTGTCCAACTGACATCTTAATATGGATGATTTGCAATATAGTGAGCCCTCTACAGTTTGCCTAGGAAAGGCCATCATGGAAGTTGGTCGACACATTTTTTGAGTCCCACTGCAACCAAACAGCTGCCCCCCCCTTCCATATGACCCCAAATTGTGTAATTCCCTTTATGGTTTGCAAAGTGGCATTCATTCATTTTCATGATGACTTGATGAGTTGTGCCCATCTGTCCCTATCAAACATAGTGTCAGACAGTTAGAGAGAGAGATTGACTTCTTAAACCAATGTCACACTCCATGGATGATTTTAAGGTCAAGCAGCAAAATTGTATATTGTCTGCATTTATTGAATAAGATGGTATTTTTGTGAGGCTGGTGAATGTTTTATGTTGCCATTTGAAGGTCCCAAAGTGCCCCAGTTGAGAATGTAATTGTTTTTAGTCCACCCCTTTTGGGGAGAAAGGCCTCTCCGGGGTAAACTGTAGAAGTCGCGCTGTATTGTGAAATACTGCTTCAAACTTCACATGAAAGCGAAGCGAATTACGTGACGAAAACAATTAGGTACGCGCTGTTTTCCCAATTGTGACACAAGGAAATTCGCTTCGCTTTCCAAATTCACAAGAAGTATAAACCGGGCTTTAAAAAAAACAATATCAAAAACACCTACCGTCTCTACAAACTCAAATTTCTTCTTCTCTTGGACTTCTTGAAGGATGCGAGCGTACATCAAAGACTCTCTATGGAAGTCTCGTCTCTCCAGCTCTAGTGCAGCATCAGCCTGATTGCAAGGAGACAACGAGATCTTAACTTACAACTTTGATGTTTTATTTACTTCTACTTCTCCACAAACGAGACGTCAATTTCACGAAATGTTGTGCAACTGTGTAAGTCCGCTTTTGCTCAACATTTATTACGTAAGTTGTGCACCTCTTACACAAGAAATCTTGCACAAGTGGACTTACAATGTTACATAAAGTTTCACTAGAAACCATCTGCAGGGCCTGATCTCATAACGCTGTTGATCACAGAAATTTGAAGTAACAAACCACACGGGAAACTGACTGGTTCTAGTAAATTTTGCTTTGTTCACCCCAAGATTGAATTAAAATTTACCCCGTCAGTTTCTTTGTGGTTTATTACTTGATATTTGAAACAAAAATTTGCACCCCCATTAAGGTGATCCCTGTACTCCCGCTTCCCAGGTTTATATTGTATTTGTGTGTGATCCCTGGCTATACATGTAGAAGGCAGTTTTAAGGTTGAATGGAAACAAGCGCAAACATGTTAATTAACAGGTTCAAATCCTCATTAACTTTTCTTTGTTCGGCCCCAAATTACACAGAAATTTGCTTATCACAGCCAAACTACCATGTAATGTAGAATGTTTGTGACTTTTTTTTTGCTTAGCATATCTTTTTGTCGCTTAACAGGTTTATGGAATCGTTGATGCCGGCTCTTACCTCCAGTAATGAGGTCTCCTTCTTCTTCGTTGTCAAACCGACGTGGTTGTCCAGCGACTTGCAGAACTTCTCTGTCTGCTTCTCAAATTGCTTCTTGGCTTCCTAAAATGGTAACCAGAAAAAAATGCCTCTGACTTTATACAACTTTTTGCCTTCTCCTTTTCCCACACAGTCATCCACTTTATTAGTCTGCCCTTCATTGTATTAACTAATTATTTACCTCTCTTCTAACCTTCCATTTTGTCCTTTGTGTTCCCAACTTCTTGTGGTCAAGCTATCCCCTTCCCTTCATAACCCCCACCCCCCCCCCCTTTGTCTTCATAATCCCTGCTTACCCCCTGCCTTCTCTGAATGCTTTCTGCTTTTCTCCCTCCACTCTCTCTATTCATGTATTTCCACTTGACTACTCTTGCAACTCTTGTCTGCTTGTATGTGTGTTGTGTGTTGTCATTTAGCCTTCTAGAAAGACTCTGCTAGGGTCGAAACGTCAGGCCACTAACTTATTTTTTTTTTTTTTTTTTACTTTATAGAACTTTGAAAAACCACAAAGAACACCTTAAAATATCTATTACCAAATTTACTATCATAATCATTTCCTTTTTAGTTGAAGTTCACCCTCTTGACCTAAAAAAAAACAACTCAGAAAAAACAACTAGGATGCACATGTGACCATAGTTTGACACAGCGGAAAATGTTCTTGTTTCCTTCCATACTTGTGCAATCCCACTGATAGCACATTCTGACCAAATGTCACGAACCAATCAGTTTGGAGTCACTGAGGTTAAGTTTCAAGTTAAAAAAAATGATGACTTGCAGTTCAAAAAACAAATTGTCATTTTACTTCCAGTTTGCATAATCAAGTTTCACAATCAATTTGCATCCTCTGATAAAAGGCTTTTTTAAATGTCCTGTTTATTATTATTATTATGCCACTGTAAGTTGATGAAAATTATATGGGAACTTGTCGCTCAGGGTTCTCTTCTCACCCCGGGTTTTTCAAAACTGTAGGTCATTCTGGACTCAAATTTTTGAAGTTTGTCCAAAGCACACTGAAATGAAATGAGCTAATCGTACTAATTGGCAATTTTTTGACTAGGTGTTTATGTTTGGTTTTATAAGCGGAACTTTGCAATTTGGGTGTGTTTTTCGCGGCTGTAACCAAGTCATGGGCCAGTCATTAACCAATGGCCATTTCAACCGAAAGAATTATTGGCTATGCATCCGAAAAAGGCCCCCATGGAAAAGTTATTATGTATTTCATGATTTTTGCATATCGACCTGCGTTTGCGCTTTTGGCCCTACACACATTAGTTTGTGCATGGGGAGAATCCAGATGCTGTATGTGTTAGTCACATTTACATGTATGTCTGGCATCTCTGACAGCCTCCAACCATTACCATGAATGATAATCATTTGCTGTTAACTCCACCATGACCAGACCAACCAGGCACCTGACTTTACTTTCAGCCAAGCTCATTATCATCAGCCACATCGTTCCTGGAATCGTCCGGACCTCTCTTGGAGGCGTAAACAGTCCAGGCTGCTAAATATGCATTGCTTTAGTGACTAAGCAAACACATAAACTGTCTCCATCAACACAGGTCTTCATGTCCCCCCCCCCCCCCCCCCCCCCCCCGGATACAATTTTGAGATATAATTGATGTCATGTTTCGCTTCAGGGTACAACACAAACTTTGGCAGAATCTAGACCAATTGATCTACTTTTTAATAAGGGAATAAAAGAGTGGTGACGAGTTCTTAAACGGCCGTTTAAAACCGGCAGGGTAGTAGCCGTGCGATAAAGGCCCGAGCCGAAGGCGAGGGCCTTTATCGCACGGCCACGACCCTGCAAGGTTTTAAAAGACCGTTTAAGAACGAGTCACTACTCTTTTATTCCCATTCATAAATGCCAATTTGTAAAAAAGTGAAAGAATAAGGAAAATCGGTGGTAAAAAGACAATCTGTTTGTTTAGCGAATTTTCGAAGTTTGTACATTTTCAAAAACCTTTGTAAAATTATGTTTTGAGCGCGTTGGGTTGTGTGCACGCGCGTATCGACAAGATTACGCGCGGGTATACTAATAGCTGTATATTGCGTTCCGCGTAAGTAAATTAGCGTAAACAAGCTTGCGCGCCCAACACGCGAAGCCAGCCGTGTTTAAACACTTCTAGCCGTGTTTATATCACACGTTTAAACACCCCCCACGTGACGTGCTCTCCACCAATCAGAATGGATAAACTGTCCAAGGTATTTATGAATCACCGATAAAAATTCAACCACAATAAATTAATCATTTCCTACATTGTTCATATTGTAAAGAAAAAGAAAGCAATTTGAAGAAGGGCTCCAATGTCAAATAGATCGATCCATTAAGCCCCCCCCCCGCCTCCTTACGAGTTGACCAATCACAGCCGCGAAACCCGATCACCATTAGTGCAAAGATCACCAAACGGCTCAAATGGTGATCAGATTTCGCAGTTGTGATTGGTCAATGAGAAAGGGGCGTGGTTTAATGGATCGGTGTATTGAGTCTTGTGATGCACCATCATACCCTTCATATGACTGTGAAAATAATATTGTAACCCTTGGGCCACCACTAAAGAACTAAACTTTGGTGTCCAATTGAACAACAGAGCCTCAAGAAGGGGAAGGGACATCCCTCTAGCCGAAATGATGTCTCAGTACCCTGATAATATACGACGTTGGTAGTTTGCAAGGTTTTCATACCTTTGCGGAGCCGATCTGGTCCTTCCTGAAGGCCTCCAGAGGGATAATAAGCTGATCCTTGGCATGTTCCAGCTGGATAAACAATAATCAAACATGAGAAAAGAGAAGTTAATCTGACGATGAGCCTAACTTAATGAACGATTGTCAATGTACACATTCTGAACTGGGCGTGATCCCCGGAAATATATAATTGTATGACTTCTGACTGGTGCCCCCCGAATAACAATATTGACAAAGAAGGGAGACTGCCAACATAGGGCTAGTAAACTCAAATGGTAGAACACCTCCACAAAACCCAGACGGCCAGAGGTCTCAGGTTCAAATCCAGTTCTACTCAAATTTTCTCGGTCAGTTTCCCATATGGTGAATTACTTGACTAAAAGGACTTTGTCACACTACCACCATCTTCAAGTCATGTTCCCTTGTACATGTATGTGTATACAACCCATTATACCAAACAGGGGCCTGACTTTTTTCCCCCTTCCAGTCTCAGTTAGGCTACAATTCTTTAATGGGATGAAAAGAAAATGGTTGCATTACATTTTTGGGGTTCATAGAATAACTGCAGGCAGATCTTGACTTTGACAAACCAAAGCACTTAGTCTTGTTAATAAGACCTAAATGATTTACATTGAACACAAAATATCTTAATAAATGTAATAACTGCATCAGGGATACAGAATATTACTTGTAGTTAACAGGGCTCAAATTTTACACTGGACCACAGGCCCGAGGCCAGTAATTTTGGTGTTGGGCCAGTAAACTTATGACCTAACAAGTCCGATGGTCTTGTGTTTTTCAATTGAATAACAGAAACACATTATGTTCAAGTGTTGACTTTGGGTCTAATAAATTATCTTTCAATTCTATGAGTAATCAAGTATACTCTTCTCTTACTTGTCTCAGTTCTGGTTCATATAAAAGCAGTCAAGTGTATGTTAAACTGTGGCAGCAAGTTTTTTTCTTTTCACATTTTGAATCAGGTCTTGTAAAAAAATGTCTGGTCCAGTAAAGATTTTGAGCTACAAGCCCTGTAGTCTTGTGGATTTTCTCCCCAAATTCGAGCCCTGGTTAATACTCTACTGCCCACAGAGCTGCCAACATTTGCATCTTGCAATCAGGGAGATCTTATACAGCAATCGGTGAGATATTTAGAATTACATTCAACATAACAGGGACAGAGTTTCCATAATCGGGAAGATTTTAAAAATTCGTCTACGGAAAGATTGGTTTATTTTCAGGGAACTTTCTGCGAGCCCTGCATCCTTAATATAACACACCTAATAAATTTGTATGACGAAGATATTCAGAGTCCACAAAAAAGAAACCACCCCACCCTTTCAAAGTTCATCTCAAGCCCTACTTCCAAGAACCACCGCCTGTTCAAATCTTGCTTTAGAGTTTTCCTCATCTAAACCCTTCCTTAATTTGACCTTCCGGTAAGATAACAGCATAATTGTACCACGGAATAGAACGCACCAGATAATGTGACTCAGTTAAAATGTCAACAGCTAAACAGGGTATGTCACGTCGACGACGACGACGGCACGGCCAGGAATATCTTCATGTTCCCTCTGCAGTTGGCTAACGAGATTGTTTGACAGTGGGTCTTTATTGACTGGATGAATCATTTTATGCACTTGACATCTGTGTTTCCCATGCTCGATGAATTAAAGGGACAAACTGCCTTCGGATCGGGCGCTTTGCCCTATAAAAGCGTTTTGTCTTGAAATGAATATGGTTGGAAAGATGTTTTCAAAGTAGAATATTGGCTCACACAAATATCCCTCAGAAGTGTGTAGTTTTACTTTTTTTTGGTAAACTAATAGGATCTGTAATTTTGTGGAGTAAAACATTTGGTTTGCTACAAGAGGCACTTTTTTGTGTGAAAACGAATGAGGCAGAGACTCAAAAGTTCATCAACTAGTTTTGAAGATTCTGTCTTGAAAATTAGAAAGTTTAAAATGAATTCCTTAAACACATAAACAATGCAACTTGTTCCCTTGAAAATGAATTTTTCTGGAGGTTCCAAGAAAAGAAACTACAGTGTTTATGGTTTAATCACTCCTTGGCCCAATACCTTGTAAACATTTTCTGCTAAGCAAAAATAAGCAGGATACCAGTAACATATGGTACATATGTGACATAGTGTTTTGGCTGGTAACTTTATTCCGGTAAGCACAATTGCTTTGTGCTTAGCTACTTTTGAAATTGGGCCCTGATTTTTATTAATAGATTCCAGTTGACAGCTTTAAATGGTTATAATAAATCTACAATGCAGTTTTTTAGTTACTCTGAAACAGAAGTTGGGGTCAGAGGTTCAGTTCCAGAGGTTCATAGATTCCAGTTGACAGCTTTAAATGGTTATAATAAATCTACAATGCAGTTTTTTAGTTACTCTGAAACAGAAGTTGGGGTCAGAGGTTCAAAGATCCACCAGAGGTCAGACTGTGGTAATCAAGGTCACTGGTATTCTCCTCCACACTTGTTTCCACAAATAAATACCAGAGTCATTCCCACAGGTGCTTTATGTATCTCAAATATTCAGGAGTGGGCAGGGGAACAATTTCTTCCATGATTTGTGCATTGCAAAATATTTAGACTGAGTACATTTTGTGCACAATGAATGTTATTAAACACCGAGTATCAAGTTATGATTTGTGAGTAGCAACTGGTACCTTGTGGGTAGCATTTTGCCATGCTGTACATGTACAAGGGAGATTGTTCACTGGTGGAAGCCTAAACATTTCGTTGATGTACTTTATTTCTCCAGAAACAATTTTGTTGTTCCCAGTAATAAAACTTAAAAGCTTTGTAAATCATGACAAACATTTGTACAATTTCAGAAAGAGAAATTGCATACAAATTGAATAAACTTTTAGGAATCATAATTACAATTGACAGTATTTTTTACCCTATGAAGGCGCTTTCATTGGCGTCACAGTTACAGTTTAACATTATTTTGACCACCTGTATGTTTTTTTTTCCTGTATCAATGGCCATATAAAAAATACTAGTAACAACAACGAAAAAAGGACTTTGTTTTACTTGTTTTGCATCACGTAAATTTGGTTCACACACGCCCTCACAGTAAAAAAAATACAGCGAATTGAGTTTGTTAATTCAAAGATACTTCCAGCTGACATAAGAATCTGTCATGGGAGAATGTGTTATGGTATGATCAGTCTATATTTGGGCTTTTGTGGGCACAACTTCCACAAACTGTTACTGATACCTTTTATCAAAAAAAAACAAACATCAAAATGGTTTTAAATGTTAAAAGCAAAATGCATATTGCATTGCAATATTAGGTGGTGAATGCACTACACCCAACCCATTCACCGAGTTCAACAGTTATATCACTCCGAAAAACTTAGTGTATCATGTGTACTGGCACACGGTATGGAAAGTACATGTAAGAGGGTTGGGTCCAAACCCAACCCTCTTACTTTCCACCATAACATGAGTAGCAAATTATGATGTGAGTGGCAACTGATACATGTACCTTGTGGGTAGCATTTTGCCATGATATACAAGGGAAATTGTTCACTGGTGGAAGCCTAAAAATTACTAGATGTACGTTTAAAAAAAATAAAAAATTTGGACTGAAGAAAGAAAAATTGAGTTGAGTGGAATTTGAACCAGTGATCTCCGGTTAAACGTGCCTGCACTCTAGCAAGTGGGCCATCATGATGTTGGCAATCTCCTTATTTTGTCAATATCCTTTTGCTCGGAGGTGCCAGTCATAAGTAAAAGCACTGTGTTTTGTTTTTAAAATAAACAATTGGGAAATGATGATTTTGTTTACAGAAACAGACATTTCAAATCATTAGCCACCCCGAGACGATTCATTCATACACAGGAAAGTAGATAAATAAGGCATCTGATGCATATCCTATTAATTAATCATCCGTGTGCATTTAGTTTCTACGAATCACCCAACCGAAGCCTCGCTGGGGGTCATTGGCAGGTCAGGGGTAACCTACGCAAATTTATGAGCACACCTTCCTTATTAAGGATATACAAGCAGTGAACCTAAAAGGTCTTTTGCTGTGGTGACAATCTTGACATAGTGTACTACATGTGTACATGAATTGACACATTTGGTGGAACGTGGGTGTTTGGTAACACGAAGTGAGTAAAACTACCACTAAACACTGTCAGCAATATAATTTGAGTTGGCAAGATTCAAAAGCTGTCACACACGGTGCAGTCGTCAGGCAACCAGGTCCAGGATCTGGGTAGAAGTGTACCCCAATTGTGATAGCTTATGAGCCACTTCCAACACAAACCATTTCAACAACCTCGGAAGCTACATTGTGTTACATTCACAATGTGCATACTTGTGTAGTACTTATTACATTGCAGGTTTACACAAATGTACATAATGCCTCATTCTTACAAACCACATAAATGATATGAAACTAAACTCTGGCTTCAAAAAGGGGGAAAACTCAATTTTAGAAAAATACCCAAGAGAATATTTATTGCAGGGGATGTTTGCATTCATCATTCTCTCGGTTACCAGGAAAGTTAACAGCGCAATCAGCTACAAATCATGTTAGAACTCCAGGATGATTTAATGCTTCTATATGGATCATAGAATTAAATAACACTTGACTGCTTCGGTTACACCAGGGCCCAATTTCATAGAGCTGCTTAAGCACAAAAAGTAGCTAAGCACGACAAATATATGCTTGCCAGAATAAGGTTACCAGCCAAAGTACCATGTCAAAGGCACCATTTTTGAGTGGTATCCTGCTTAATCTCTTCATACTCTCTTAAGATTACAGAGTGGGCTGATAAATCAGAAACAAGTTGTTTTAACTTGAAGTCTGAGCGCAGGATACTCCCTTCTTTGACCAAGCACACAGGAAACACTTAGAAATAACTACCAAACACTTTTCATACGTTAAGACACAGGGCAGGCAGATAAATAAGACCAAATGTCTTTAACTTGATATCTGAAAACAGGAAAAGGGTGCGGTTGCGGGACAGTAGATTATTGCTTGCTCCAGGCACTGAAGAGAACCGACCACAAACTTTGGTTATCTTTGTTTCAGAAGGGCCGGGCCTGTCAGTGACTGTTGCCCTCTGTCCTTCAGGCGTTATTTTAGCCCTTGATTTCTATCAATCTATAATCATGAGTAATGAACCTCACACAGACTGAACTCTTTAAGTTATGAACAGCGATTAATCCCGAAAGACCTCAAACATTCACGTTAATCTGTCAAAATCCAGGTTTTTTTCCCCTTGGATCTTGATGAACTCAATTTAGTTGTATCTGAGTTTGAAGGTTTAGGTGTTTTGTTACAATTGATTACTAGTCAAGAGCAGCAGAGGCACCTGGGCCAAATTTCATGGCTCTGCTTACCGTAAGCAAAGAATTGGCGCTTACGGAACCAGGATATTCCCCACATACATGTACGTTAAGTGTATTTTACGGGTAAGCAGGGAAGTTTTGCTTGTGATCGCAAGCGCAGAATTGGGCGGTAAGCAGAGCAATGAAATTGGGCCCAGACCTGCTAATCGAGGGGGGCAAGGTGGGCAAGAGGGGAGGGGAAGCTTAATCTACACATGAATAGGGGAGGACAAAGATTAATCTTTTGAATGTATTGGGCCTTTGAAGATACTGATTTAAATAAATGATAAGAATGAAATTGAGTTTATTATATCAAAATATAATTGCATTAATTAATGTTGTTGCAATGGTTTGGGTTTAAACTCAATTTCAGCCATAAGGGGACAAATTGAGACTGAAACAATGAGTGATCAAAGTTTTCTTCTTGTCTTGACATTCTTACCATGCGATCTCTCTCATCTTCTATTGATGCAATAAGTCTGCCAAACTCCTTCAGCGATTGAGCTGCAATTAGAATAATCAGAGGAAAAAGAAAATGCAGTTATTTTATGTTGAATATGTGGGATGAAGTACATAGGCTTTTTTGTTCTTATTTATGCATGAAAATCACACTAACAGAAGGCCAGAGGGCAACTTGAGGTAGGAAGGACTACAAAAAAAAGGAAGACAATTTAAATGGAGAGAAGTGGCCTGAGTTTACGCTAGGGCTACGGAAACTATGGCCTCTGTTGCCCTGGTCTTGGCCTTGGTACTCCTTCAAAAGCTTCACTTTCAAATGGAAGTGCCCTTTGCAAAATTAAAATGGCATTGCCCCTCTCAAAGATGAAATTACAGGCCTGAGAAGATATCATATTTCTCATGAACTGGAATAGACTCTAAGATGGTGGAAACAAGATACAAGTAGGGAGTTCCAAAGTGTGGCAGTTATATAGTATAGTAAGTGGCTAGTATACATGTATACAGTGTACTAGGTTGCAGACATGAGGAAATACATTCCAAATATCCTCTGCAATAAATGTTCTGGATACATGTATGTTTGTTTGGAAATAGATCTTGGCCCAGTTTCAGAACTGCTGCATGTAAGCAGAAAAGCCTTTAAAAGCAAAGTATACTTTTGGTTTTTGGAAGCGTTCGATTGTTTTAATCCTATATAAAACAACAAAATTAACCTTTGAAAATTTTGATTCAAAAGGTGATCGCGTTTTTGATATAATGCCGAAAAATCCGGAGGGAATATGTCCACGCAGGAAGAATAATCCCAAATAGGAATACACAATCTGAGAAGCGTTTCTGACAGAAAGGTTTCTCAGTATCAAATTTTGGGGCATAAAATCTGCTATCTTTTTACTAAACACATTACTCTGAAGTGAAATGTTTCTCAAAATGCTTTATACTATCAAAAGCTGCTGTAGGCTTCTAACCATTAATTTTTCATTGCCATTAATTTTAAGAGTGATTACCAAACATATTCATTCCCTTTAACAACTTATTCTGTATCACAAATATTAACAGGGAACCAGTCACAGGCAATATAAATTGTGCAGTGGACATTTGGTTGGTAACTTTTTTCTGCTTAGCAAAATTTGTACACTTTAGGTACATGTACATCATGTTTTTAATCAAATATACATAATGTGGTGTGCGTATTCAAAGTAATTTTTTCAAAAATCGACTGAGACTGCAAAAGCAATTCAGACTGCTTACCTGTTAATTTTTGCTTAGCAGATATCTGTTTCCCCTGCTTAACATTTTTACGGAATCAAGCCTATTCCCTCCCTACTATGATTAGTTGATAATGACAGACATGACAGACATGACTGACAGCAACCAAACATATTTCTTGTTTCCTTTTTTTTCTCATTTTGTAAACCTCAACTTTCCGTTATTGATTTATTTTTGACACACTACAACCACATAACGGGAAAATAATACAAGGCAGATACTGCACACAGTGTACAGTGCATAACGAACGATGAATAGTAATTAGGTGAAAAACCTTGCACGTACAGTACATGGAGTGTTCCAAACACATACAGATTACAGTGGAACAAAAATGCACAGTTGTTCAAATTACGAAGACACGTACAGTCAGGGAGTGATTTCGTCCAGCAGATTTACTATTTAGACTGAACATGTTTTGTGCAAACTGAGTGACCTAGAGTGATTCACTAGGAACCTTCCTCACTCTAACCAAATCTAACATCATATAGATGGTACTAAACAAAACACTTTTGTACTCTGATTATGGTGGTATGCTTGATCCCATGTAAAGCATAATCTTTTTTACTGGAGAAGTCCTCAGTCCGACACAATCAAACAAAACATGCAGATGGATTTTGAAGGGAAGGGAAAATTTATCAGTGTTTTTTGACAGTTTACCTTTATTTTCATCCCCAGTGTTCTCCACAGACTTTTTTTCTTGGGAGGGCGGCATGACGTAATCAAAATGGCGCCCGTCGGTATGACGTCATCAAAATGGCGCCCATTGGTATATGAAATCATCGGACGTGATGAAAGCAAAAAACGCTTGAGATAATCCTTTTCTTAAAAACAATGTTATTTCCCCGGGCCCGACACTATCTAAGGAGAATGATGTTCATCCAGAACAACCTTATTTGTAAAACCAATTCAAAGCCTACAATTTGTTATACATTTTGCTTTGTGCGCCGCGCCAAAAACATCACAGGGATATGCCGCACAGTGTTGGGTTTTAGAAAGCTGGATATGCGTTGGTGGTGATCGGATAGCCTACACGTGCTATTTTCAAAACGAAAAAAAAATATATATATATAATAATATATATCATTTATGGACGATCCTATACCCTAATTTCTGTCCTTAATAATACTTTTTCCATCAACAACCATTTTCATGGATTTGTGATTAGAGGTTCCGTTGTTTAGAACTTGGATTGCAATAAAATCGTCGGGAGATTCAACGATCGGTTAACAACGCACGGTACATTGAGAACAAATTCAATGAACTTTGCCCCGCAACGCCCTCTATCGGCAAAAGTTATCAATGTTTGAATATCCTTCAAGGCTGTACATTGTACCAATGTGCAGGCGTGCGGCACACTGTGTTGCAATTCTTTCTCGGCTCGTGAACGTGTACTGCGTTGGAGACTAGCAAGCTCTCTTATGAATATGGTAATCAACGGCCAATCACAGCGTGCGGAATGTTGGTTAGCTTGGACTTTGGACCGTGGTGTTGTGCTATGCATAGACTAGACTACCGACCGTGGGCGACCGAACGTTGTTGGGGCCCGGGCCAGGGCCGATGCACATGCGGTGGTGAATACACTGCACTCAGCAGTCAGAACCAGGTGATTGTGCGTGCATCGTGTTTAACGTTTGTATACTGAAACAAACGATCGCAATTCCAATGCTGCGGTTTTGAAGTCGGGCATGGATCGTCGGCTACTCGTTTGATCGAACTAAGTGCAGGCTAAAAATAGTTTATTTGTCATTTTTTTGGCAGGGCGGCCAATTATTTTAGCAGGGCGGCCAATTCTTTAGCAGGGCGGCCTAAAACTTTGGGAGGGCGGCCCGCCCTCCCAAAATACGTGTGTGGAGAACACTGCATCCCCTAGATGAAGTTTTCAATTCACACCTTAAACACTACCAAATCTAGTGGTCACGTTTAAGTGAACAAAATGCAAAACACTTAGCCTTTTGACTTGAGAGATTCTGCGCTAATCCAAATAGGCAATGGACAAATTTGTGGGGGTTTTCAAATTCTATTTCTCCGACTTTGACGGTATCTCAGCGGGAAATAGTTCACCTGAAGATTGGAACTGGTATGAACTTCATAAATCACTGAGCTATTAGATTCAATAATTACCAACTGTGAAGTTTTACTTTAAGCATGCACGTATACAGGCACTGTAGCCCAGTTCATTCTTGTTCCAGTTGACAGGAAATACAATTAAACACATCATCTGTCTTCCACATGTCACACATGTTTTAAAAAAAAATTACATTATTTTAATGGTGGCCTGCTCCAACCCTATAAGTACAATCAAAAACATTTCAATCCAGAAAACGATCTTTCTTCTCCAATTCTAAAAAATACGTTTAAAACAAATTTCAAATAGTGAAATAGAAAACTGAAAAGGGGTTTAAATCAGGTACTATTCCAAACCGATCTGTGACGTAGGCGTAACCGGTAGGACCTTGAGAATTCAGGTCAACAAGATGGCCAATACAGGATCTGATATCACAATATGAATCATGACCATAATTTACACGAATGATACTCCTGAGGTGGTTTTGAACATGGGAGATTGAGCATCCACAAGTAGGGTATTAACACAAATACTGTATGCATAAAGCACAGGCACGAAATGTTTACTTTCATTGATTAGACATTGTAATTTGCAGATAATGCACAGTAATAATGTACAACTGTAGGGCTCTACACAGTGCATGGTGACTGCACAGTTAGGGCGACGATTCTGAAAACCATGACTTAGGCTTCTAGGCTTAAGCTTCACTCTGGCTTAGGCTTCGACTGCCTGTTTTAAGTCCTGCACCAAATGCACACATTTTCAAAATTTTTGACGGCCTAAGTTAGAGCAGTGGTTTTGGGAAAAGCCCGTACATGTACCTGTATACACTGAGGCCTTCCTTCAATTTTTGTTAAAGCAGTTTTAAAATTTGTATCCCTTCCTTACTGATTGTGTGTTTTGTATTTGTTAGTTTTTTTGTCAAGGCCATTTTAATTTCCCCAGTGAAGGATAATAACGTTTAAATCCATCTATCTATAGACCATGTGACCTGCGACATCACATGTGACCTGTTACATCACATGTTTACAAAAGAGCCACAGGGCCTGGACTTCCTGCAGGCACATTTGTACACAGCTCAATGGAAGAATACAACAAATCTTATGTTTTATGGAGATTGCACTGTCTGATTTGTCTCAACTTTTGATATGAAGAAAGGGGGACATCTCAAAAGCTGCACAGCTGTTCCTTTTGTAAATTTTGAATTTATGTGAAAATTATGACACAAAATGTAAATTTTCCCATATAGCCTGTGTAGTATCTTGCCCATCAGGAAATGCATTATAATGTACAAGGTCACCACTCTGTAAACAAAGGTAACATGGTCTATAGATCTAGATACAAAATGTAACATGGAATATTTTTTCCTTTCCCACCCAGGCACAACACCACGATTCTTTTTTTCTAAATACTTCAATTGTTATAAACTTTGATCTAATAATACTGTAATTTATAATTATGTGGACTGATGTAATTTTGTTATGTATTTTTTTAAACCTCAGGGAAATACACAACATCTCACTCTTTCAGCAGCAACTGAAGACACACCTGTTCACACTTGCTTTTCCTACCACTTGAGATTTCCCTCCTTTCCATCTTGACCGGCGCCTTTGATCCATAATCATATCAATTTAATATACATGTAAGTCATCACAGTCGAGGCTTAACAGTATGAAGTGCTTTGCTTCCCACAAGTAAAAGTAAAAGTGTACCAAGGTAAACACTGTTCCTTCCTGCGTTTGTTTAGAGTGATTTTTCACTTTGAGTAAAACAAGTCAGGCTTTATTGTCATGTGTTTTTGTAAAACCAAATTTTCGTTTCTTGTTTTTTCAGTGAGAAATCGCCTAACATCACACGGCCAAACGGCCACTTCAAGATGAGGGCTACACTTAACTGATTTGAGCTGTCGACCCAAATCAACTGTCACCAGGGGCATGTTGCCACCTACTCCTGGTGCAGAAACATGGTTACCCCCAACACAGTCCAAAAGGATGTAGGCGTGGGTATCATCCACTAGGATGCCTGGCTGGTTGAGCAGAATGCACTACCTTCCCAACCAATACACACCCCAACTACATGTAATTATGTAGGCCTATGTGTTGAAGAGGTGTGTGCAAAAGTCCATGGAGAAGTCTGAGAATGTGACTCTAGTCTAGAAGCACATTATGATAATTTGTGGCAGGTCTGGAATTTGATTCTCCTTGGGGGAAAGGGATTTATTTATTTTTCCTAGAGGAGAATAATTCCAGTAGAAATCAGAATGTCTTGCAAGAAATCAAGGCCAAGATCATGAACGTGGCAGACAAGAAGCCACTTTGGTGCTACGTTATCCCATGCAGCTACAGGGCCCTAACCAACACTTGGGACTAGGGTGTTGGAATTGTATGTCAACTGAAAACATTGGGTGTCCAACTTCCTCACTAACTTTGAAATCTAAGTGATATAATATAAAAAATATTTATGCATCTTTTTAAAAACGAGCTGTCTGGTTCATTATCTAGTGTTTGTTTGTTTTTCATTTGTCATGATTAAAAGTCTTTGCCCGTCCAATCATATCAGTTTATATGTAGGCCCTATGTATTTGTATAGATTTGTGGATTTGGGAATTCGGGAGACTACTCAGTTCTGGTAGGGCAGGAGAATTCTTTTCAGAACTAAGTAGTCTCCCAAATTCTGAAAACTACTCTGCAGCAGTAGAATAAATAGCAAGACAAGTTCTCAAAGAACAAATATACAAAGCTAAGTAGATATATACACACTGTATTACTGCAAACTAAATACAACTTTGTAATCATGGCAATCAGCAAGCTTTCAGATTGAACCTAACCTAATTGTTCATCGAAGATTCAATCCCACGTTTTTACTTGTAGATTCTACTTTCCAGCTGTTGTACAGCAGATGCCGACCTCAACTTGACAGACCTACATGTACATGTACTATCCCTGTTGCAAACTGTGCCCCTTGTCCATCTTAATGTCAGCCTTGTGATATGAAGCACAGGTACAAGACATGTGTGTGGGGGCAGTCATTTACTTTGGCTTGTTTTTGTTTTTAAGTCTACAATCCAAATTCCAAACATATCATTTTTGGCACATGCATGCTCGCATACACATGATGGAGGTAAACAAGCACCTGAATTTTATCTGTGTATTTTTCATGGAACAAAACTCACTGACGCATGAGGTATGTGCTACATGTAACACACATGTTAGGCAGGTACAGAACATGAATATATTGTAAATTCTGTGTATCTGTGTTAAAAGAAACTCTGAATGTCTTACATGTTTGTGTGAAGTATGCAATATCCATCTATCATCACTCAGAAAGCAAACAAAGTTTGAATTTTGATCAATCTACTTTTGATGGTGAAAGCCATACCTGGGGCCCAAATGTCATGGCTCTGCTTGAAAGCAGAAAATATTGCTAAATAATTTTCTGCTAAGCAAAAATGAGCAGGGTACCAGTCACAGATTGTAAATGGGACAAATGGTGATTTGTCTGGCAACCTTTTTTTCTGGTGAGAATAATTTTGTTGAGCTTAATATGTAGCTACTTTCCATGGACAAACAGCTCCAAATTTGGCTCTGTATGCTAACCATAAATTTAAAAAATTAAACTTTTTTAAAGCAATACTTTGAACAAACAACCATTTAGATGCTGTCACTTAATACTGTTTTTATTTTACCCAAATATAAAATGATAATACCCTGCCATATAAAATGCCTGATTATTTCACAGCTTTTAAAACATACATGTAAACTTAGAAGAAGACAAAGCCACACTACACTGTGTACATGTAAATTTAGTCTGACCCTTAGTTATGTTGAAAATCAGAATTAATTTCCACTAATAAAGTCAGGGAACCTAACAATGATGGCCCGACAGAATGGCCTTCTACATGTATTTCATGTATTTCTTGTGCAGGTACATGTATCCCTTTAGTGACAGGTTGATTTACACCTGTCCAGCCCCAGCACAACAAACCCTGACACAACTCAGGGATGAGCCATCCATGTACAGTACCCAGCCTCCACGAATTATTTCTCAGCCATATAAGCCTGCAACTTGTCCGCCAAGCATTTCCTGTGGTGCACCTATGGGGCTTTCATGCCAAACATTTGTCAACCGCATGCATACCCTACCAGACTGGACGCATTTAATTTCTGGCAATTTCAGGGCCAGAGTTTTTTTTCACCGCAGGGGACTAAATAGTCTGCTTGCCAGTGGCCAAATGCAAGGTATAAATATGTTAATTAGGCTGCCCTCTTACACAATTTTTTTAATACCATTTCTGAGAAAAAGTATGTTAAAAACTAATAAATACAAATTATGACACTGCCCTTCTTTGTGAAATTGAACAAGTTAAAAGAGTGACTAAAAGTGTGTAAGAATTTACATGTATTTTAGGCCTATGTAAAATATACACTTTTTTTATTTATAGTTTGCACGAAAGACAATATAACTTTAACATTTTATTAGTCATTGCATGACTTTCTCAATTCTACAATGTACATGTAATTAAAACCTAATTTTTCAGGTCAAATTGGCAAGAAGGAAAGCTAGAATCTTTAAAAAAAAATTTTACTTGTATTGCAAAATGTTATCCAAAATTTGCAAAAATCTTGTTCTTTTCAATTTAAACAGATACTTACATGTGTAATAATTGACAATATCCCCCCCCCCCCCCCAACTCATCCAACCCCACCCCACCCCACACCAAGAAAATCACTCGGAAGTCATAGTTATATTTAAGACACTCAAAATAGACACTAACATAAAAGACCTTTCAAAAGGACAGGAACTTACAAATGTCAATTTCGTCATCAGTCTGGGACATTCCAATGCACTCAAAGTTGAACGTGACCAGTGTGTCTGAGAATGCTCTCTGTGCCTTGGATAGATCTGTATAGGTTAAAAAGAAATAGAAATTCAAATTTAGCCTTAAATATTATCTAACACTAGAACAGTTGCACAACCAGAAAATCCTTCCCCCCTTACTTACTCGGTAAACTTACTCGGTAAAGAGCACTGGAGAGCTGTTGATATTATAAAACACTTTTAGAAACGACCCCCTTCAAAGTAATGTAGTTTTTTGAGAATGAGGTAATTTTTCACCCAAAAAGGCTTCAGGCATGAAGCCTTTCTCAGGAATCAATAAGGGTGGGTTTTTTTCTTTCATTGTTTTCTTGCAACTTAAATGACCAATTGAGCCAAATTTTTTACATGTTTATTATTTCATGCATATGTTGGATAAATGAGGATACTGGTCTTTGACAAATCCAAAAGTACACCCTTCCCTACAGTTCAAGAACAAGTCAGGCATGCAACTGTAACTTCACCAAAAAAGAGGAAATTACAAAATGTCAATGATTTTGTACAGTATTTTTCAATTTTGAATGGTAAAACTGAAAATAAAAAAGAGAAAATCATCTGATCCGAGGAAAAGTTGCATGCCTGACAAGTACAAGTACATGTACATGTACATATGCCAATAATGTATTAGCATCAAAATTATATATTTAACGCTTTACTTGTACACGTTAGGTACAAAGTGGTTAAAACTGGGCTTGTTCATAGAAAATATAAAGGAACAAGATTTACACAACATACATATTCCACATCCACAAATTATTACATGTCCCTTCGTCTGTTTACTCAAATGATATGTACTGAATTGTTTATGGTAAAATATGTAAAAAAGTCATGTGTTAATTTGGCTAGCGGCCTACGGGTTCCTACGGAATCATTGTGGGAGATCCAACCAGTGTACGCAAACAATCTTATCCTGTATTTTAATATTGATTCAGCCCTCTATCTATGGAGGCCTCCCCATTCAGATACCAGACGCCTTTTGCCGACGCTGCAGCCGAGGGGGCCGTGGGTCACGACGGTGCGGACATTGTGCTCTTTAGTGTGTAGTGTGAAATATTAATCAGTTATGGTGAATGTGATATACTATTAAATGGGTCGTGGTTTGTTTGATTGTTGTGAAATGGGTGGTTAGAAAATTGAGTGATAACAATATACATGGTACATTTATATACTCGTGGTACATTTATATACGATATACATTACGATGGTAAATTGCAAGCACCACAGATGAACCCTCTTGCTGTCTGACCATTCAATACCATTCACTGTGGTTTTGAATGATAGATAAGCTATGCCATTCTGCAATATGATACCATGAGGGAATGCATGTACACAGTACACAGTTCTGTGCACAGTTGTGCCACCATACACAACTTTGGCAGTTGAATGGTTTCAAATGGTTGGTCAACTCACTTGAAAATGTTGCGAACAGTAGGAGGGTTAATATAATTCTTTAGCAAATATATAACAATTTTCTGAAAAATGCACCTAATAAATTGGGGTTTTTTGTCATCATGTTTCATTTACATGTAGCACTAACCAAAGCTTTAAAGATTAAATTATTTACTTCATTTTAAATTAAAAATTCTTTTTAAATGTGGGACAATTTAATTGAGTGACAGCAGTGCTTTAAACTAAGAATGCATGTAACAAATTGTGTTTTTGATATCGTGTTTCATTCAGCATCAACCCAAGCTTGAAAGAGTAAAGTCTGATTTACTTCATTTTAAATTAAAGATTGATTTCTAATGTGGGAAACTGTTCTGTTGAGTGACAACAGTGCATACGTAGATGTACCATGTAGAGGATGCTTTGCACCATCTATTATTATACATCATGTGCATGTAGACTTATTTGATTTGTCTCACAAAGACACCACTTTTTAAAACTGGAAATTTATGTAACAATTTGTATTTTTTCACATGAATTTTTCTATCTGCATCAACACAAGCTTTAGAGAGTAATGTCATTTCATTTTAATTTAATGATTGTTTTTACTGTAAACAGTCGAGTTATATCTACACATACATTTCATGAGTACAAACTGTAAGTTCATGCTAAATTATTGCTTTAAAAAATTCAAAATATTGTATTTACCGGTACATGTAGACTATGAATTTACACACATGAACACTATTATATCAGTAAACTGCTACACAGCTGTCCTAATGTATAATGCACTGATTGAATTTCAACAAATTAATAATTTAGCTGTTACTTTAAAATAAGGCATGTCAAACCTTGTTTCCAATTTCCCCCTCCAAGGCATTCAAATATGAGGCAGTGTGAAAAAGGTACGGTGACCTTGTGATTATGACTGGCTATGTACACAGCACACTGTCAAATTTTTTTTATGAAACACTACATGGTCCCTGAACTCAATATGGTTCAATACTGAACAGTGTTATTAGTGCAGAAAGAATTAACCTCCATCGGAACTCAACCACAGTTCATGGTTCCCAGACCCTTTATACATGATAGAGCCACCGACATCATGGTCATGTTCCCTGTCTCCAGTAGCAATAATGCATACCAATTTCCTTTATCCGAAAAGGCGTCAGACTATTTTTTCCATTTGTGCCCCACGGGTGAATACAAAATGGCTGAATCATGTTATAATGTTAGTCTATATTAAAGATACGTACTATTAAGCATCATGCAGGACCCAATTCATGGCTTTAGTTACTGTGCTTACAGGTAGACCCTTTGCATCGGCCACCATGGCCGGGGTCAAACAATAGAAACAAGCATGCATGCGCGCGTCACGCCAACTCTCAGCCGTACGTCTTTATTGCCTTCAGTGAGGGTGCTGTCGGCTTGTAACATCATTTGATGGGGTCTATACAGATCCACCAAGTCATAGAGAGATTTTAATGCATCTCTGCAAACCTCACAAGAAAAAAAAATCCTCAAATCAGGGGAAAAATCCTGACATTTTACTGGTCTTATACATTGTCTCAAGGATACTCATTTAATATTTGTTCTCAAAACATTACCTCACTGTACCATCCCTGATTTTTTTTCTTTTCTTTTTTCCCCCTTTTAAAATGAAGCTAGGGCAAGAAGCAGGCTTCAGCGACAAATGATTTATGTCACTCAGCATCAGGATTCACTGGCAACAGAAGTACACTGGTCACATGAACAATTTATAATTTCGGCTCATCCTTTTGCTAGCTCAGAACCACTGCAGTGACATGTAGAGACACGTCTTTCCCATTTGGTTATGCACATGTAACGTAGAGCCAAACATGGATTGTGCAGGGTTGCCCCTCAAAATGGCGAGTTAAAATTCACTGTTCAATCTCTGCTTGGCAACATAATGGCGAGAATTAGGAAGTGAACTGGGTCAAAATAAAAAGTATGAATACCATGTAAAGAAAAGGGAGTGAAATATGAAATAGGGCACAATTTCAATGCAATAAATTCTATACATAAAAAAGATCCTCATAATCAGCATGCTCACTCTATGATGGACATGCCTCTTCAATCATCTCCAAAATGAAGGAAGACTGATAGAAGAACAAAATCAGAGATGGTGCACGTAAGAGCAGACCCGTAAGAACATGAAATAAACAGACCTTTGAGTTTCGAATTCTTAATGGGAAATTTCACATCTCAAACCATTTACTCTTATAAAAACAAATTCACAGAGATATTCTTATTCAGCATTACATGGGGGTACATTGAATCAGGTGTGATACTTCATTGTTGTAATCTGGGTAAAGCAATATTTAAAACTAACAGCGTTCAATGGGAATAGAAATGGAAAATGTGAAATGAAAATCGCCCTGGAGTAAATTATATAACAAAAATATAAATTATACAATATCTAATAATTGCTAAATGGACCAAGAAAGAAAGAAATCTTTGACTTACACTGTTAAATAATCATTTTGTTCTTCCTACATGTACTATGTACATGCTATCATTTTATTAAAATAATACCTTTCATTATGTAGTTTTAGTAAACAAGCTAAAGTTTCCGAGGATGTCTAAAGCTTCTGTGTGTGAACACCAGCGACAACGCATGCTATACAGGGCTTCAGCATGCACACCAAAGATTGACATACTGAGCATGTGCAGATGTATGGTTTTTCAGCAGCCATTTCCTACCATCATGACCATGTCCTAATGTTATCGTGTAATGCACTATTAAGTTTCGCAGTTCACTGGTTCTTGCCCGTATTGTAGCATGCAACGTAGCAAGATAACGAAGACTAGATCATCCCATTTATGCATTCACAGTTTGCGCCACATAAAACACAATATTAAAAAACAGACACACATTTTTTTAAGAGAAAGTCGGCAATACAAATTTGCCTCACTCAATGAAAAAAGTAGATTTCCGCTTAAAATCAAAGATTTTGCGGACCTGTAGTTTTGAGTATTTGATATTCCAAGACACCTGGATCACTTCTTTCTCTTTACTATTAAATGTGCATTTAGCGTAATCCATGTGCAGTGTACATGTATGTATCTAGATGTGCAAGTAATTCCCTTGCGCATGACGCACACATGCGTAATTGCACACTTAGCAGCCTCGATTCATGTAGTGTGAATGTAGCTGGCCATTAATTATTAACCAAACTATTACTACACAGCAGTTTCAAGGGAACTATTGAATTATTCACAACTAAATCAGGGCGTTTGTCCACTGGCTCACCCTCCGAGGAATTCCTATTTTAACAAATCGTGGCAGTGTATGGCATTGGCAATGTCAGGCCTAGTAGTAGTGGTATGTTGCAGAAAGAAAAAAATTGTTTTAAAAATTATTTTCAAACACAGTTTTGCAATACTTGTCGTGCTTCTTTTAAAATGGTCAAATACACAGTGTCTTGACAATTTCAACCAATCAACCTTTTAAAGTAGTTTTATCTGATTGTCTTGTTCCTGGAATATTAGCAGAAAGCATACATTTATTTCAAATCAGGTCATCCCGTCTTACCAAAAACACTAAAATTGGTTTTGGTTTTGGTTTTGTCACATTGTTTTTGTACATATTGTGCTTATTTTGATTGTGGCAATAAAAATAAAAACAAGAAATGATTGTTTAAAATTCTTCAAAAAGATATTTTCTTCACTTTGAAAGTATTTCAGACTGAAAGATTTGTTTTCAGGACTTGTACAGTTGTACTGTAGTACTACTGTGTTATAATCAATGAGCTTAAAGGCACTGGACACTATTGGTAATTACTCAAAATAATTGTTAGCATAAAAACTTACTTGGTAACGAGCAATGAGCTGTTGATAGTATAAAACATTGTGAGAAACGACTCCCTCTGAAGTAACGTAGTTTTTGAGAAAAAGGTAATTTCTCACTCAAATAATAAAAGACTTCAGTGAAGCCTTTTATTATAGGCATCTGAAAGCACACAAATTTGTGCAACAAGGGTGTTTTTTCTTTAATTATTCTCTTGCAACTTGGATGACCAATTGAGTCCGAATTTTCACAGATTTGTTATTTTATGCATATATGTTGGGATACACCAAGTGAGAATACTGGTCTTTGACAATTACCAAAGGTGTCCAGTGCCTTTAAAGCATGTGGCCAACATTTGTACAGAACTCTCACAGACCAGTATCCACACTTCGTGTGACCCAACTGCATTAACAAACCTGTGAATCTATTAAACTATAAGCTCAATCGGTCATTGGAGTCGCAAGAAAATAGTGAAAAAACCCAATCCTTGTTTTCAAAATTTTCAAACACCAGATTTCAGACTCACAAGATCCAAACTAGTTGTTTCACTCATTTACTCAAAAAGTGTAGCATTTCCAACAAAAATATTTCAAGGGAGGTTTTCCACAGTGATCATCTTTATACCATGCTCAGAAAGTTGCATAAATCTGAGAACAATTAATATATTAAACAATTAAATATTTTAAAAACTTATTTAACCCATAACGAGGGTGGCCAATCCAGCACAGCTGATCATTTGGGCCCTCACATTATCAGGCCTGATGCTTCGTTTTTGAAAGGGCAGTGGCACCAAGGCATTTTCTCCTTGGCAAAAGGCACCCTTATGAACAAATCGTAAACAAAAATTGGAACATTTCAAGGAGCAACAAGGCAATGACCAGGGGCAACAGAGACTTTTCAGTATTTTGTATGTGAGTGCTTGGTTCACACAACCACTTTTGATGTACATGTGCACATGTACATGTACTATGTCAGGCATGATACTTGGCCTACACAAAACTGACCTACACAAACATGTATAATAGTTTTTTCAGGCTATTAATAACAATTTTGCACATTTTTCTGAGGGCACCAAAAGTCAGAAATCAGACTTTATGGACTTAATCATGTCTGACATGCACATAAGTCTCTCCCTCTCTCTCTCAAGCATGTCTAGTTGAACAAGATCGGAATCATGTTGAGATTTCCCATTCTTGTCTATCCCTCATTAAGTTGGGGAGATCAGATCAAAGCACCCCAATGTCCCTGGCAACTACATCTGTATAGCTGAGCTTTTGTCTTCCCCCATTTTGCCTTCCGTGTTTCAGACACGTTAGACAACGCTAACATTGTATTTTAATTAGTGGATAGTTTTGCACATGACCACATTGTACAAAGTTACATTAAATTACAGGTCTGATTGCCTTGCTGCCCTTTGACATGATAGAGTTGTCCTTTACCGAGGAAAACCTGCCTTGCCCTTAATACAAGAAAGAAGGCGTGAGATTATCAAACTGATGTACAAGCACATTGTAATGTGTTTAATGTTATAAATTATATTTTTTACTTTACATGTGCATTGTATTGTGAAATCACCTTCAAATAAGCCTTATCCAGAACTGGCTATGATTTGTGGTTTGTTTCAATAAAAAAAAGTAATTAACAAAACATAAAATAACATGTAATGTACATTGGAAGTAATTACCTACATGTACATTTACATGGATGCATTAGTAACACAGATGTACATGGTACTACATGTACACTCACATTGTGCTATATAAATGCACATACTTTTTAATGAACATGTATGTGGCTTAATGCAATTGCTTCAAATATCACAGGAGGTCACGACAGGAACAATGTTATGCGCTGATGAACATTGTGACAGTTAATAAATAATTGGTCATTATAATGAATTGGCATGGGACTTGGCACATATATTTACCAGATGTCCATCTACATGGAACAGTTGTGTGTGCCAAAGACAAATAAAAGAGCAAGTGTGTTGGAAATTGGTATTTAAAAAAATCTTGTGGCATTGGCATCAGGGGAGTAAGGGAGCACCTTGACTGGTGGTGGATTCGGTGTATATAAATATTCTGGTCACTACCGAGTTACCCCGAGATTACTGAGCCAGGGAAATTTAGTGCGATTAAGTAATGAGGAATAGAGATTTTTAGAGATAGACTTGTTTTGGCGAACCGTTTTCTCTTTGTAATGCTGCCTATTTGGTTTCAACCACATATATTGATTTTGAAAACGTTACATGTATTTGATCTGTGTCATATGTCAATTTACAAAAGTAGAATTTTCGTATCATGTCTTTCCTTTTGCACACCCAAATCCCGATTAATAGATAGTTCCCAGTAGACGCCATCTTTACGGGCAAATCGCATTTTGGCTTGCAGGCGCGTCAAGCGCTCAAATTATTAACGCAGCCGCGTCATTCACTAACCAATCACGCAATGAGTTTGGTGAAATGTGCGCGTGCTGCACGCCGTTCTCACGCGTAACGCATGACTGTGTGTTCCAAATTGCCCGTAAAGATGGCCGATTTACGTCATACTGCAGGGCTAGAATTTGAGGAGAAAAACCACAAGACTACAGGGCTTGTAGCTCAAAATCTTTACTGGACCAGACATTTTTTTACAAGACCAGATTCAAAATATGAAAATAAAAAATTGCTGACACAGTTTAACATGCATTTGACTGCTTTTATATGAACCCGAACTGAGACAAGTAAGAGAAGAGTATCCTTGATTACTCATAGAATTTAAAGATAATTTATCAGACCCAAAGTCAACACTTGAACATAATTTGTTTCTGTTATTCAATTACAAGACCATCGGACTTGTTAGGTCATAAGTTTACTGGCCCAACACTAAAATTACTGGCCTCGGGCCTGTGGTCCAGTGTAAAATTCGAGCCCTGTACTGCAACCTATCTATACATTAACAGGCAACCATGACAGGCAGAAATTAAACAAATACGAAACAAACATGCAATATCATTTATTAATACAACATTTGCATACTGCGCTTTACAGTTTTCCCTTGCAGAGTAAAGTACAATTTCACTTCAAATGTTGTGATGCCAGAAAACATTTACTTTAATTTAACAGTGACTACTAGCCCATACTCTGGTTAGCTTGCTGTTTCACAAGTCCACCATGTCCACTAGCTTTTTCACATGTCTATATATTTTATGGTATCTTTGGAGCATTGACATTTGTACTAACCCTCCTACTCTTGGTAACATTTTCCAGTGAGTTGACCAACCATTTGAAACCATTCAACTGCACTGGTTGTGTATGGTGGCACAACTGTGCACATAACATGTGTGTACTGTGTAGGCATTTACCACATGATATTACATTGCAGGCTGGCATAGTTTATCTACCATTCAAAACCACAGTGGATGATATTGAATGGTCAGACAGTAGAAGGGTTAATAGACATGATGGAATTACTTGTAACTTATGAGTTATGGATTTAATCTGTGCAGGTAGTGCTTTACATACATCGTCGCCGCTATTACGAACAGCAAATTCATTAAAAAATGACACATTTTGGATGGTATCATTGACATCAGTATTCCCAAAGTTTCAAGTCATAAAACGTCAATGTAATTATTACACAAGCACAATGGTAATTATCACCACATTTTGAGTTTTCTTGAACAGCCAATCTTCGACATTGAAGCACATCTTACTGGCACAAGGCAAAAAGTGAGAGCATGGCTATTTTGCGTTTTTAGACAATACACCGATCCATTAAGCCACGCCCATTTCTCATTGACCAATCACAGCCGCGAAATCTGATCACCATTTGAGCCGTTTGGCGATCTTTGCTCTAATGGTGATCAGGTTTCGTGGCTGTGATTGGTCGACTCGTAAGGAGGCAGGGCTTAATGGATTGGTCTATTGTATGACACAGAAAAGTTTAAGTTTTCATGAACAGCCAATTGCATTGGTTTGTCCACAACGGGTTGCATCAGACCTCGTTTGTGCAGTTTTCGCAAAAGAGACAATTGTACCCAACAGTAAATTACTCATTAACTGAACTTACCATGATAAAAATAACAACATATTTCCACTTTCATGGTTGAAAAAAGGTCATAGATTCATTGGTGAACAGTCTGCGAAACAATGATGTCAAAAACGGTTAACCCTAAAAAGTGGTTTTCCCCAAACATGAAAAGTTCGACTTCGTGGAAACGGTGACAACATACAGTACATGTACACAGCAACACATCTAGCCAGCTTGAACATTTGATCAGAGCTTTGACTGGTCCTTAGAAGGTGTGTTAACTAGCATTTGGCCAGCACACCATTGTTTAGTGTGAACACTGATTCCACTCATTTTCTTTGTCGTTAAGATGGGGCTGTCTGCTTCAGAACCTATTCTATGGCTCAATTTCATAGAACTGCTTACACACAAAAAGTAGCTTCAAAAATATGCTTACACCAGAATAAGGTCACCAGCCAAAACAATGTACCATGTCAAATGCACCATCTGTGCCTGGTATCCTGAAGCAATGTTTTTCTGCTTAAGCATCTCTATGAAATTTGGCCCAGTACACATGTATAATAATATTCACGGAATGTGTACTTAATAAATGGTACTGGTTCCCCTCAGTTTTCCTGTATATAATCCATTACCAATCCACGGTACCCTAATACAGGGAATTAAGGCATGCATAAACATTATAGTCTGATTGACGTCACATGACCGAGGGGACGCTCTCGGCACTCCACGATCCCTTAACTACAAATAGCAAAAAACATGTCGCAAACACAAGCGTCTTCGGAAAATATTAAAAATGGTCTTTTACCTCGGGGGGTCATAGCCACAACCAGGGAGGGTTAATTAAATGAAAGGTTGTTTTTCCTCCGATTGCACGTAACGAGTTGTTCTGCTTATGAATTTGTTTATTTAAGTATATTCTTGATTTGTCTACTTTTCAAAAATTTAATATCACCGATGTCATCCCAAAGTAGGTTTTCCTTTTTGCAGGGAATGATTTCATCCAGTAATTTTGCGAAGCAAGATATTTTAGACTGAACATTTAATTGAGTAGCAAATGAATTTGTTTTTAGTAGCAACTGATATTTTGTGCCACATTTTGCTGTGTACTGCCGGCCATAAAACAAAGCCAATTCACTGTCACTGTAATTAAGTTAATTGTAATACATAGTTAATTTGTCTCAGCCCTGGGCCCAATTTCATGGCTTTGCTTACCGCGGAATGTTGCGCTTACAGCCCATAGAATTGTGTGCTTTACAGGGCACAGTAAGCGCAGAATTTCACGATAAGCAGAGCCATGAAATTGGACCCTGGTTCTTTTCAGAACAAACGGTTCTTTCTTGAAAAGATTACTTTTTACATGGTTGTCACCTGCAATCTGATTACTTCCTAATTAACTTGTCAAAAATTAGCAAGACATTTGATACTTGTGTCCTTTCGTCATTCAGTTATCATTATGATATTACAAGATGGCTTGCTACATGTATAATTTCTTATTTTATGACATGAATCTATAGACATTTCATTTTAACACTACAAAAACTGACGGTCCAATACAGAATGTAAATGAGGTATCATCATGCCTAGACTTCCAGTCCCACACACGACGCTAATGAATTTTCAACACACATACATTCTAATGAGTTTGACAGGGGGCACTATTGTATGGTACTGTTGTATCGAAATTCATCATGAGACTATTTGAAAGTACATCAATCACAAAGAATTTAAAAATAACTTTTGGGCAGAAACAGTTATCCTCCCTGAAACAAAAATGCTTTCTAATTCCCTGAAAACACATAAATATGCTTAGCAGGGTAAAGCACTGCTTAAAGTAGCCGGAATAGTTTATCAGCCCTAACGCCCCAACTGTGACTGACTATTCCCAAGCTAAATTTTTCTGAGCTAAGCAGATCCTCAGTCCTTTGAAAGTTTTTGCTAAGCAAATACAAGCAAGGGTCTGTTCCAACCCAAGCAAAATGTATCTGTGCTTTGCAAATTTGTGCCCGACAGACTCTTTATGAAAACAGCCCTTGAAGCATTGAGGAAGGAGAAGAGATTTGACAGCCCCCCCCCCCCCCCACTTCCCCCCTTCTTAAGGAATGCAGAGCAAAATTGCTTAAGGGGTGTTCTTTTTTAAGGACATACTGCACAGTGCTGAGCTGTGCTGTAATCAAATACACAACACTAAAAGGAGGTTGTCTCACTACTACACTAGTCTGGCCGGCCTGGCAAACTGCAGGAATCATTGCTTGTGTTTACTGCCAGGGTCGTGGAAATACATGTTAAAAGATCTGAGGGCTATGATCTGCTTCCCAAAATAGACGAATAAAGCTGGCGCCTTCATCAATGGGGGACTCATCAAAGGATAGCAGATTATCTTTTTAAATATTGGAGTAATTCATGCACATGGGATTAAAGTATACTTTACAGCGTTGAGAAAGGATGGCTCTCGGTTTACAGTGAAGTGACTGGTTTGGTTATTTTAAGGCTGAGCTTCTCAAAGTTTTATGAGGACATTTTAAGATCAGAAAAACAAGTTATAAATCTTCATGGCTGTTTGTATGTATAATGCTGACTGTTACACTGCGGGGCTAGAACAAATACATGTACAGTGCATATTTGGTAACACTTTTTTATTTCAAAGCTAAAGTTTTTCATGAAATGTTCAAATATAATAGTTTTAGAAGTTGTCTGCTTCACATGTTCTTCAACATTTTCAGGAAAATTAATTTGAATTAAATTAATTTCTAGTGACACTTTTGAGAAATGAACACTGTAAGTATGAACTTTTGCAGTTAATGTAAGTTCTTGAGTGAATTAAAAATGTACATGAAATGAACTTTTTAAGGTACTATAACAACATCATCATGTCAAACGACTCAATCTCAAGTTCTTTACATTTGAACAAACAATTAAAAAAAAACTAAAATTTAAAATTTGCCAAATGAAACAGTCTTAGAAGTTGTCTGCTTTAGATTGTTTTTCCTAATTTTGAGGAAAAGTGATTTGAATTAAACTATTTTTAAAATGAGGTAAGACTTTTATTCACCTTTCACAGTCTCAGTTTGAGAGACTGAAAAACAAGATGTCTGCACCATCATACAGATTCTTAACAGACAAAACTACAAGTTTTTATGTGATGAGTGTTAGGAACCATTCAGAATTATACATTTTCTTTTCAAATTTAAAATTAATTATAAATTTCATTTATTTAATCATTAAAGGGGCTGTGTTGTCATGATCAAAGCAGGCCTGTGGCTGTACATGGAATTATGAAATCTCACCCGGTAATTTGTGTTGAACATGGAGGTTTGAGTTAATTCTTCTATTGTTATAGGTCATGCGCGGGGCAGCATGCTTCCGAACAACAGTAATTGAGTTTACTTTTGTTGTCCCCGACCCGCATGACTTGTCGTTGTTTTGCTCGTGTTTTCTGTCCTAGTTTTTTGGTTTTGTTCCCCTGCTGCATGCTCCACCCTCACTCGCTCATTCCGTTTTATTATTTATTTGTTTATTTGTTTACTTATGTATATGTTTATTTATTTTTGATTCTAAAGTGTTATCTGTTTGCTTATTTATTTAGTTAATTATTGATTATTTTTTCACACTATTTATAAATTCCTTTTCTAGGGCCAGCTTACCTATTTGTTTGTTTTCCTTTTTTTTTTTTTTATTACTTCTTCAATCATCTTCTTGTATTTTCTTTGTTTTGTTTGTCTTGGTCAAATAAATAATAGTAATAATAATTGCACGCACGTGCGAACTCCCTCAGTACCAAGTCTATAGAGAGTGCGCGTGTGCTGTAACTGGGTGAAAGTTCATAATTCCATGTACAGTCGTCACAGGGCTGTTTTGATCATGGCGGTACAATGTATATCCTCTTTAATTCCACAATTATATATTTTTTTTTTCTATTTTTTTTAAAATTAAAATTGAAAATAAACTTTTTGTTTTTCAATTAGTTGAAACCACCAACCAACCCACATTTGTGGGAGGAAGAAAGACAAATCAAAACAATAGAAACATAACATTTATTTTTCTGAATGGCCCCTTACTGGCCATGCTTTTTACACGAGAAGTAAATTTAAATTTGTCTACGCACTAAAAAATAGCTTTTCTTTCTCCACATGAAACCAACACTGTCTGACATGATTACTTGTATCAAAGTGAACATTGGCTCAGTGTTAGTTTGACTCCCAAAGAATGTGCGCCATGTACAAGATGGAATTTGTCACAGTTCTCTCAAGCAGGGCATAGGATATTAATTGCTTGAACCATGGAGGAAGGCTTGAACTATGGAACGTGCCCAGAGTGTTTCGGTGTGTCAACCTTTGTAGTTGTAATACATGCGACGGCGATTGTTAATAGCTGCGTTGAGATGATGAATTGTGGCAAAGAATTTTAGTTGTTAGTTTGTTCGAAGCAGTCTAAAATAATATAATTTGCAATTTGTAAACTGTACACACAAGTATTGAAGACATATATTTACATGACGCTTTGTTTATTTATCAACAGTGTAAACTCTGCCAGATTTAATAAAAATTATGCAAACGCATACTTTCAAAGTGTTAGCCAGAGGGCTGGGTGTCTTTTTGACACATTCTTTTAAATTTGGACACCCTGTTTTATCTGTCATTTACATGTAAGTTCGTATTGTAAGTGAACAATTTGGACACCCAGTTTTTTAATTTCCAGCAAATTTGGACACCCTTTTACCAAATCCTGGCTAAAAGTAAAACCTTGCATACTTAAATGAGACATTGTGTAGCATATACAAAATACTTGAAGTTTTAAAAGGTTACTTTTGATGGAGATTCATCTATTTAGACATTCAAGGTGATAAGAATGCATGCAAATTAATATGCAATGCTTGAAACTTAATAAGACAGAAACTAGAATGGCAATTTTGATCTGCAGGCAGACAGAAGTTCAAGGTGAAAGAACGCATGAGAAAGCAAATGTACCTGTACATGTACCTACAGGAAGGAAATGGGTCCGGTCTACAATATATGTGTGTCCTGTGTCAGAGCTGTCAACATTTGCAATCAGAAAAAACCAGGGGAAGAGTTTCCATAACAAGGGAGATTTTAAAATTTGTTCATCAGAACATGAAAATATTGGTTTATTTTCAGGGAACTTTCTGCAGAATCAGGGAGAGTTGGAAGCTCTGATGTGTGCAAGCCAGCCCATTTGAATCAAAAGGTTTAATCAAGTACTCCAAATTAACCTGAATTTTTTATGAAACATTTTGGCTCAAAAGGGTTCCACATTATCCAACATAAAGAGTTGAATAATGTACATGTAGGCCTACATCTATGAAAACCGTTATCATTGCACAGCGACCTCCCTCCCCCTCCTTAATTTAAATCAATACAATAAAACCATGATACATGTAAAACCAAGGCAGTACTGTATCTTGGAAGGGACAAAGTCAGTCTAGCCATTTGTTAGAACCGTAGGAATCAAAGTTCAAGATGCAGAAATCTACATCGTGTACATGTGTGGTGGAAACATTATACACTCCAAATATAACCTTTTGGCTTGATTACAATCGATTCAAAAAGCACGTTTTGAAACAAAGATTATACTATCTACACAGTCTACAGGTTTAGTATGTCATGTACATGTACATGTATGTAACTCAATTTTTACACAGCTGTTGGATTCTGACGGATCCAGGATGGTTCCTTGTAAATTTACCTCAATCTACATTCGTACTACTAATTCGTACGTAGTCGTAAGGGTTACGGCAGGGCACCCGTCTAATATTTTAGACAGGTGCCCTGCCTCGACCGTGACGATTTCGCGGGGCGCTAGTAGTACGACCGATGATGTCAAAATTTTGTAAAAGGAGTACAGCGCCCCAGTTACTGGGTCTAGTTTTGGACTGAATTTGTCAGCATTATGATTGGTCACCAGTTGTAAAACAGTCAATTCTCTGAACTTTGCATTTCAAAAATATTTTGCATAACACATTTCACCTACTTTTTAAATAAAGTGTTTTTGAACTTATGATCTACAAACAAACTATATATTATTGTTTCTGATTTTTATTATGCGATTGTCACCTTCCTTTTTGAATATAAAATGTTCTTGCCTTTAGATTCATTACATTTAAAGCTTATTTATGTGTAAATAGAATTGAAAGGTTGCAGCTCTTATTTCTGATTTTAGAGTTCCAGTTGGCCCTGCTGCTGCGGGACTTAAACATATTTTTTAAAGTGGGAATTTTTGTTTAGACCTGTTCAAAACAACTGTTGAGAGGTACAGTACAGGTCACACCTAGCCATTCCTTTTCAAAATATAAACTTTTTTCATGTTTGTTTTTTATATATAGTGGAATTTTTGCAAAGAAATTAGTACATAGCACAGAGAATTCTAATGCCGTACCTACCGTATACCAATTTTAGCTGCCTTGTTTGGGGGAAAAATACATGTAAATGGCAAACAGTTGAAAGGTTGCAGCAAGCTCTTCATTCACTTGATACATGTATAATATTTTTGCTTCTGAAGTTAGTGCCAGCTAGTCTAACACTTGGTGGCACTAAGAATAAATTCTCCTTGTGAAACCTGTGAAGTAGACCACTTTGTTACTTTTTATAGGTTATTTTTTAAAGGATAGTTTTAAAAATGATTAGAAAATATTTACTTTTTCCAAAAACAATGATGTTACGTGAGATTATTGAGAAACGCTTAATAAATACTTTAAGTTCCAGTACACACATTGAATTTGTCATTAATGCCATTGAATTTGTTTCTCCCCCCCCCCCCCTCTCTTTGCAGGAGGTTGCGGCAACACTTTGGATACACCAACATTTTCTTCTGCAATCTTTTTAACCCTCTTGCTGTCTGACCATTCAATACCATTCACTGTGGTTTTGAATGATAGATAAGCTATGCCAGCCTTGCAATATGATACCATGAGGGAATGCATGTACACAGTACACAGTTAGTTCTGTGCACAGTTGTGCCACCATACACAACTTTGGCTGTTGAATGGTTTCAAATGGTTGGTCAACTCACTTGAAAATGTTGCGAACAGTAGGAGGGTTAATATGGGGGTTTTTCTGACGTTGTTTAATTATCATTACGGAAGCCTCTCTGCGGACCTTCTCACACATTTTTGAAAATAAGTATTCTGTATAATGAAAAGAAACTTTTATTGAAATTCTGAAAGTTTTATATCTTGGTATGTTTGTAGAAAACATCACGGTTAAACATAATTGCAGTACAACTATTCATGATTGCAGGTGGTAATTTGGTTAAAATAATAATTTGAAAAAGTAAATTGTCGCTTTAATAATACCATGTAGAGTGGCATGCAAAACATGGAGTGATTTTTTATTTTTATTTTTTAAAATTGATATATAGTACCAAGAGCTTACACAAAAAACATGTTGGGGGGCATGTGCATTGTAAGTTCCTAAGCTGCTTTTCTTTCCTTTCTTTTGTCCTTTTTTGTACACAACATTTTTGGAATGTAATTATCTACAAATAAAGCATCATGTTACAAAGTGTTGTTTTATTTAAACACAACGTTTCTTATTTTCTTACTCAGTTTGATCTGCTGAGATGCCAAAATGTGTTTTTATAAACACAATGTTTTTTATTTTTTAATTCAGTTTGATCTATAAACATGACCCTTGCATTTTAAAAAAATCTGGGGTGTATACAGTACCTCTAGCTCTGAAATGCCAAATTTGGGTTTTATTTTGGTACATATTAAACAGGATGTTTGCTATTTTTAAACTCGGTGTGGTCTGCTGAGATACCAAAATGTGTGTGTGTTTTGTTTTTTTATATAATAGTAATATATTTTTTTCCATTGTAACTGTAAATAATAATTTATTTTTAACATTTTAAGCCAATACTCAAATAAGTCTTTACATTTTTGGTATTGACCTCACATACTACATGTTTCTTTCACATGTATTTTAACTTGTGTGTTTAAATTAAAGTCTTAAAATGCTTAAGCAAATTTTTCTTATTTTGTATTTGTTATTTCACACTATAGTATTGGTCTCCGAAAATGCCAAAGTGCCATTACACTTATAATGCATACATGACATGGTTTTTTTTCACACATAAAATTTAAACTCTGTGTTTATTGGTCTGAGATTGGTTTTGTGTACTGTGTTATTTCATAATTATCGGATCGTGTACGTAAATTGTAAAGAGTAGTTGGTTGTTTATAATTATGCATTCTTTCTAAAAACCAGAGAGTCAAAAGTTTTTCGTTTTCAAAACGGTTATACATCATAATGTTATTCATTTCTATGTCATATTATTATTACTTGTGCAATGTGTTAAATCACATCCACAAATAAAGTGGGCCAGCTTTTAATGTATTCAGGTTTGTTGTATTTTTGTTGTATACTTCAGTTTTAGGTTATGAATTAACCCTCTTGCTGTCTGACCATTCAATACCATTCACTGTGGTTTTGAATGATAAGCTATGCCATTCTGCAATATGATACCATGAGGGAATGCATGTACATAGTACACAGTTAGTTTTGTGCACAGTTGTGCCACCATACACAACCTTGGCAGTTGAATGGTTTCAAATGGTTGGTCAACTCACTTGAAAATGTTGCCAAAAGTAGGAGGGTTAAAATAAAACATGTCCAAGAAACATGGGAAATTCAATTTATGGAAATACACTTGTCTTGGAAGTCCATTATTCTTGTGTAAATAATTAATTTGTCAGGCAAATTATTGACTTTAAGTTACAATAGAAAGTTAATTCAAGGAATTGCCAACACAATCTGTCTGATGCTTTTAAACATAATAAACAAGTATCCTGTTCAGAGAAAGAGAACACCACATTTACAATATAGGTATTATCCACACTTTTATTTGATCAGATCTTGTTCAGAAGAAAAGTTGAATGCATCAAGCTAGCTCAAAATACTGGGTGGGAAAAGATAAAAGATACACTTCATGAATGAATAAATTCACAATGGACTTGATAATAAAAGTAATACATATTGGGATTGGCCACATTAAAGCAATCTGGGAGTCTTGGCACATTTTCAATTTAGGTTTATAAAATCATCAAGGTAAAAAGCCAAGAAGCCTTGTGGAAGTGGTTTTTGTACACACACAGTGCACACAGGTTAGGTTGTAATCCCTCCATAAATGACCTTGCTGCAGAGACACTGGGTGTTATGTAATACTTGCCACTAAATAAACATCTTGGTGGCTTTATGGTAATTCTAGACTGCTGGTGTGGAGATTTTAAATTTGTATGGTTTGCTCTGATTGGTTTACCAATTGGACTGGCTTAGCAAAACTCTTGGTGGCAGTAAGAAAAATTTTCTCCTTGTAAAACCTGCGACATGTATTCAAGTTTCTTTTCTGTGTAATGTAAAATCAAACAAATACATAAATCTTGTTTTCTTATAAGTTGGCATTTTTTAAATTTGCGTTCGGGTGTAGATTTTTTACAATAAGTAGGGGAGGAGTTGGGAATACAAGGATCATTTATTATGTGTACATACTGTATGTACATTACATAAACGTAGTGTGTTTCTGTCAACCATGTAAACTGAAGTGGGTTTTTAGAAAGTAATTTCCATTCTAATTGCACACTGGGTCAAATTTCACAGAACTGCTTTAGCACAAACACAATAAAATGATGCTGACCAAAATTAGTTTACCAGTCAAAATACCATGTCACGTGTACCATTTGTGACTGGTATCCTTCTCATTGTTGGTTACCAGAAAGTTAACTCTATGAAAGTGGACCCAGATGTGTGCCAAAAGCCTTTTTATTTAACAAAACTGATGGGACATCATGACAATAAAACAACACACATACATTAAAAAACCCTAACAATCCCTAACCCTACAAATTCAAACAGGGCAAAGTGTTTAATTTTGTTATGTTAAGTACAGTGAAGTTAGGATTGGGTGTTTGATTCTGTGGGATTGTGTATAATAATAATAATAATAATAATAAATAATAATAATAATAATCCTTGCTGCCAAGTAATGGTGTTGGAATGTGATTGAGTGGGTATGGTGGATGTGTGAAATGTACATGTACACTGTGGTAGTACAAGATTTATGTGCTTGTCCTTTTTTCTTGCCATAGGTCTTACATAATGTTTACTTTGTAACAAACAATGCATAAGGCAGGTGGATGGACTCTACCATTGAAATTTAGGTATTTTCAAAAAGTAATTGTACACTTTATTTGTTATTGTTATTTCATTAAAAAAATAGTGTAAAGATAGTTGTTTGATTATGTTACGTTAGGTACTGTGTGATTTCACTGATCAAATTTTGCACACATGCCAAGTGTACACACTCCAACAAAATCAAACAAAAAAGGCCTGTTGGAGTTTGTTAGGTTGTGTATCGTCCCCCTAAGATTGGGTACAGTTCCCATCCCGTGGTAGTATAAGCTGTTGGAATTTGTTGGGTTAGGGATGGATTCTAGTAAAAACGCTTTGGGAGATAGGGTTAAATGTACCATGTTTACATTGTGTACGTTTTATTACTATTAGCACTCATAACGTCACTAACATGCGGGTTGAAACAATAAATGCTTTTCATAGAGTGAGTTAAATCAATTAACTCTTGTATTAACTGAAATATTTATTTCTGTGGCATCATGTCAATTAATGGTTACAAAGTGGACAGAAATACAGTAGAGTGGCAGGCTCTGGTGACTCACTCACAACAGACTTTTAGCAGCTGAAAGTAACTGACTGTGAAGAACAGGGGCGAATTTCATAGCACTGCTTCAAGGTAAGCAAGTTTTTGGGCTAACTACATGTATAGCAGATAAATTTGCTTTAAAGCGTAAGCGTGTTTCACAGGTTAGCAAGAAATATAGAATGCCAGCTTGCACGTTCACCATGCGTAGATGCATCGTTCATTTACATACAGTAAGTACTTACACACGTTAAGCAGCACTATAAAATGGAAACTGGCGCAGTAAGCACAAAATCGGCCGTTAAGCAGCTCTATGAAATCGGGCCCAGGCTAAATGTACATGTACATGTATGTGAATTCAAATATTTTGAAGGGTTGTTAAATATGCCACTGGCAATTGACGCAAAGTGTGACAGTGACAATGAGTCAGTCGGAAGAAATTTCTTCCAGATAATGTTGTCACTGTACATTTTTACATTATTGGCAAGGAATTTCATTTTTGAATAGGGCAAGGCATTTTTTGTTTTGTTAGAGGCTCTTGCTCTGACTTCCATAAAAAAATCTCAAAGTCTTAGGGAACCTTTTGAAGGGCATCAAGGCAATGACTGGGCAACTTACAATGTAGGCCATGTCCACACTGATATTCAAAGCCTTCAGTCAGTTGTCAGTCTGTGTTTAAGGTTATTACAAAATCTCACCATCAACCTCTAGGCATGCATAACCCCAAATAAAGAAAACCCACGCAATCAGGTAGGGACTGAAAACCCTACCCACATGCAAGGCTCTGGTCCAGTGCATGGGTTTGAACCAGGATCACAGAGGTGAAAGGCAGGGAAAGCACCATAATTTACCAATATAACAGTCGATAATTTGGTTTTTACCCTTACACCAATGTGTGTTTTAAAGCACTGTATACTCAGTACTTTCCCTGAGTTCTTGTTTTAATTTTTAATTTTTTTATTTCACAGATATCGGGAAAGTACTGAGTATACAGTGCTTAAAGGCACTGTACACGTTTGGTAATTACTCAAAATATATATTAGCATAAAAACTTACTTGGTAACGAGCAACGGAGAGCTGTTGATAGTATAAAACATTGTGAGAAACGACTCCCTCTGAAGTAACATAGTTTTTGAGAAAGAGGTAATTTCTCACTAAAATAATAAAAGACTTCTGGCCAGAAGCCTTTTATTCCTATCTGAAAGCACACTAATTTGTACAACAAGGGTGTTTTTTCTTTCATCATTTTCTTGCAACTTCAATGACCAATTGAGTCCAAATTTTCACAGGCTTGTTATTTTGTGCATATGTTGGGATACACCAAGTGAGAACACTGGTCAAACGTGTTCAGTGCCTTTAACACACATCGTTGTAAGGGTAAAAACCAAATTATATTCATTATCCCTGATGCAAAATTAATATCTATTAAATACAACATTCTATTGATACAAAATGCCCATACCATGTGTCACTGACCAGATTGCCCACACCATAGAGAAAGGACCCCTACACATTGTCCTTGGGATTAAGGAGTCACCTTGATTTGCACAAAATAAGATTGAAGTGTCCTTTTGAAGGGACCTATGACCTATGACTATGAGGACCATTGTGGTAAATGATAGGTATAAATTCTTGTCATCCAAGACTTGTTTTCTAAACTTAGAATTTAATACTCAACCAGTGTCTAATTTCATGGCTCTGCTTACTGCGGAAATCTGCACTTACTGTACACTTACAGCCAATAGATTCACATGCTCTTTACAGGGCTCCATAAGCACAGAATTATGTGGTAAGCAGGGCCATGAAATTGAGCACATGACACTTACATACATATGTACTGTACAATCACTGTTTCCAAAACACTGTACATACAGTGTGTGCTTTTATTGTTGCAATTCACTGTAATTGAATAACTCATAATTTTAAAACAAAACACAAACATTATTTTGTTCTCTTATAGAATCATTGTCATGATTGCCATCAAAGATTGGACCACAATTTCATATTTCTGTCATTCTTTACCGTCATGTACTATGAAAATTGAGAAATTACCTGTATGAAGCATTTAATAATGTTAGACAGTTTGTAATGTCTACAAATTACTAAACAGTACAGCCTACAATTTCTGATTGGGGCTGACTGAATAGATGTATTTTCCTACAAATTTTGTACATATATAGCTAAAAGTAAAACTAAAGCATAAAGTGTCATGAACCACAAACAATAAAATATTTAGCTCTTCAAGTACATGTTATATCCATACTAAGACTAATGCATAGGCTTACATGTAGATCAAATGCAATACATATTCAGGCACAACCATGCGACAAAAATTATAAATTTAGAACGGTGAATTTTTCATTCCAGAATTGCACAAATTCAATAGTTCGCTTCCCAACCAAAAAGAAATTCCCTCCATTTGTGCCTTGAGGGGGAGGCTTACACCATCCAAGTCAACACAAGCCCCTAGTGTTTACATGCATTTATCAGGAGGTGATCTCCCTACACTCCTTCTCATCACCAATGAGAATGCACACGGCCATCTTGAGAGGAGGGCAAGATGTATGATGAGTCACTCGGCTAACGGGTTGGTCATCATCATCATCATCCTGACCCATTGCCACAGGTGGAATATGGTGAGTGACACTCCTTGCATAATGGCAGGAAGGGTGTCCCCAATGTTTAAAACATTGGCTATATTTAAGACAATGAGATTATTGAAACAAGTACAGATGTTTGTACATGAATGTGTGTATAGGTCTATAGGATAGCATTGGAAGGAAACTTGACTTGTGAACACAACTAAATTATTCCAATGTATTTGTGAATTAACTGATGACAGATCGTTAGTGTACAAGTCAGACAGTGTAGAGAACAAATACTTGTGAAAAGAAAATGAAAGAACTTGAAGAAAATACTTCACAAATCCTATCAAATCTTTCAACCCTACACACATGTGTACAAGTATCTGTGTGGTATAGTCACTTTTACTATTTCTTTCATGCATGTATGTCACTTTATTAAAAAAACCTCTGAACACTTACAAGAATAGACCTAAATGCGATGAAGTAATCAAGCAGCCATCTTAGAGGCAGAACTATGATGAAACTATGGAAATTGTACAGCTATGTAAGTCATGTAAGTGCGGCGCAAAGGGTCAGCCAATGATATACCTTCTTTTGACCTCTAACTGAGGGCGTCCTACTCAAATGACGTCATGTACAAACTGTACATTTGGTCTATAGTTGTACAAGTTTTGAGTCATCGGATTAATGACCCTCAACTTAGATGCATCCTTCATTAGTTAACATGATTAAAGGGTGTGCATTTTTTACATTGGTAAGATTTTAAATACTAATTTACACAGATTTGCATAGTTTAAAGATGAGCCCTTTTCACACGAGAATCGGAAACTTACGTCCATCGTTTTGGGCGCCAGTTGTCTGTCCCAAAGGTTGCGTGCGATATCATGACAAACATTCAGACGATGACACTTCGCGTTCCCAACGTCCCTCGTTTTCGTGAGTTCGCTACGCATTGGGTCAAAGGTCATCATTGGTTATTTATTAGTTCGCTGGTTCTCTGTCGGTGTCCCGTTTAATGTTACGTAAATGCGTGTAGGGTACCATCGATCGTTTTCTCGGCGCGACATTTCTGCTTTTTCGTGCGAATTCTCAGTTTCCTGACGAACTCCGAAGATGAATGTAGCGGAAAGTGTTTTGTCAGAGATGGAAAGTGGAAATGCCAAATCCAAAAACAAAGGTAACTTAACATAATTTGCGACACGAACATTTCTTCCACCGACGCCATTTTAACGGAGGAAGGAATACTCGAACAAACAAACGACATTTCTCCCGCTGCGCATGCGTGATCGTTGTGTGATCGCATGGGACCTTGGTATCATAAACGTGCGTCGTTTCACACGACCTATCTTGGCGATTCTAAACAGGGATGCGTTTTTTGGAGGAGGTCGGTTGTTTATAACACGACGCAAATTTGCGATTTCATGACACCGATGCGATTTTGTTCCCAACGACCATCGTTTAGAAAGCTCGTGTGAAACGGGCTAAGGTCACAGTGGAAAACCTGCCTCAAGATATATTTTTACTTGAAATAATTCAACTAGTTTTAAAGAGAAAATAAAAGTAGCTGTTGCAAACTGCTTACCAACCAAAAGGACCTCTAAATGCAAAAAATAGTTAATGGCCGGATGTTTCGACCTATAGAATCAGAGTAAAAAATAGTTCTGATCGCGATTTTTGAAAACAGTGAAAACATAAATTATAAGGTTTTTTGAAAACAGTGAAAACATAAATTATAAGGTTTTTAAAAAACTATTTTCTTGTAACACTGATTAAAGACTGCTTTAAAATCTTTCACAGGTTTGTTGTTGTATTTCAGGTTAGTATGTTTTGTCAAATGGAGGGTGAAAATAAAAGTAATGTATCATGTTTTAAAAAGTAATAGCAAGTGTCATGAGTAATCAACATGTAGTTTTGGTATCTGAGGGGAATTTAATTTTTTAGGCCTACACATACTATGGCATGCTTCACACATCTGAAACTTAATTCTTGGTACGTGGCAAGACTAATATTCACTGTCCACTGTACTAAAAACTATACCAAAACAATAGACTGTGCAAGTCTCGTGCGTATCCGAACGAGAAAACACGTTGTTATGCAATTGCCCAATCGTTGATGCCAGACATCTTTAGACTTTGACTAATCGATTACAAATGTAAGGGACACCACGAGCTACATGTACCATACATGTAGGCATTTATTACAATACAATACAAGATACTAAATTAGTAAGCACACAAGCACTCGGCGAATATGGACAAAATAAAGTGCTTCTGCATCTCGTATCCAACGAGGCTGAAGGCGCAGTTGGACATAGGATGCAGACGTGCTACATTTTTCCGTATTCCACGTGCGCATGATAACCGACTAATCTTCAAGCAAACTTGACGCATAGCTTTAAAAAATACATGTAAGTGCGTTATTGAAAAAGGCTTGATTTACATGTAGACTGTGGAATATAATTTCATATCAAATGCTTGTTGCTATGGATCGACTGATCAGAATCCAGGATTTAAGTTTGCTTGAAGAAAAATACTTGCACTCTTACTCATCAAAGACGGTTACAAAGGGCTGCAAAGAATGTCAGAAAACTTAAATTTATGTTGGTCATTGTTCAAATAGATGAGTTTTCAGAGCCTTCTTAAAAGCATCCAAGGAAGGGGAGAAGAGGATACACTGTGAAACCTCATTTCAGAGTCCTGGAATTCCAGCATGTGCCTGGAATGCATGGTCGGTATGTTATGCAGGCCTGGAATTACACAGAGGCCACAAAGGCCTTGGCCTTCATTGCCCTGGTCTTGGCCTTGGTGCCCCTTCAAATGTTTTCCAATATTAACTTTAAGATTTTCCAATGGAAGTGCCCTTTGCAAATTACGGCCTTGTCTTGTCAAAGATGAAACTCAAAGCATGGTTCTGGGCACATGGAGGAGGGTACAATGTCTGAACTTGAACGGACATTGGATGTCATAGTGATGCTTTACTGACAATCTTTTCAGTGACCTGCCTGAGCAGTCTAATTATCTGTCGTTACTTGTGAATTAAACTCTCATTAGCAAAATTATTGAAAATCGTCCACAGAGTTTGAACTTAGCGCCAATAGCGAGCAAACACTCGCCGGCCAAATGCAAGTGAAAACAGTGAACAGTCAAAATACTTCAATTTGTTGTCCGACGGCCCAGTTCACATTTTGATTAAGTCAAAATAATTGTGTGAAGTATTGTGGAACTATGTTGAACTTCAATATCAATTCAAAAGCCTATAAATCAGGAGCCAACAAGTTCAAAATGAGGTACTACTGCTTAAATTTTTTTATACAATTATTTTGCAAATAAACATGCAGACTGGAGAGAAATCTTGCCGACTACTAAAACGCCAGGTTCACTAGTCCCGCTTAGAAGTGAAACAAAAGTTGAGGCATTGCAAGTACTTTAGAATGACTATCCCTGCAAAAATGCTCTATATGTGTTAATACTTCTTAACAAAAAGTTCATCAAAAATCTTTGTATTAACACATTTCAGATAGATAGTATTACTATTATACATGGGCAAACTTCACGGTTGCTGCGATATCCAAGCTCATGTCATGTCACTATAGACCTAAAACTAAAAGCTCAATGACAGACCAAGTATCCTCCTGTACCCCAATTTCGCGCGTCACAAATATTCGCGCAGGTACCTTTCCCGACGCATATCATTTTGTTTACAATACGCAGTGACTCAATTTTTAATTTCATGAAAGTATAAAGCCTAATAAACAATTTCCTGCAAAGATGTGGAAAATCAAAGCCTTTCCGGTAAGATTTTAGATAAACTACAAATGTAGTATACAATCTTACCAAAAGAGGGCGTACAAAATACTACGGAAGGTTGAAGTGGACGTGCGCCTTGTAATCCTTTTTTCAGAAATTACGAATTGTTTGCATTTAACTGGACGCGGGGCTTACCAACTTTGTGATAACAGCGCAGAGTCCATTTCCCACCTCGCCAACCCCACCACCCCTTCCCGTAAATAATTATCACTGCCGATTTCAACCAGCAGCTTCCCTGCCGCACGGACTAAAGCATTTAGAAGAAAGGCGGGACAATAGGGACTCCGTAGTGACGTTCCAGCCCAAGTGCGCGAATTTATGTGACGGAAAACGAAACTTGACAAATCGGGGTCGATTGCAGACGACGAGTTTCGTTGTGCTTTGACGATGTTCTGCGGGCTTCAAATTCTCCTCTCAGGTGGGCTTTGACATCAGACAATTAAAATTAAAGCTAAAAGTTGTTCTTGATTCTGTTAATCAATTCAAAATTCAATTTCAATTCTTACGTGCGTGAATGGATGGGGATACGAGGATATGTGTAAAAGTAGGTCATTTACCATGTTTACCCCCCCCCCCCCCCAAAAAAAAACCCAACACAAAACATGATGCAGGTCAAAAAAGCTTTGCAACTAGGGCCGGCCAAAGGAAGGTGTCCAATTTTGCTGAATCTTTACTTTCCCTTGTGGTTTATTATTTGATATCTTTAATGTTAATGTACATTTTTAACAAATTATATGTTTAAAATCAGGGTGTACATGTAAAATCTGAGTATAGCCTACATTTAATCATCAGTTGCTAATGAAACCACCAAGGTCCATAGTCATGATAGTAGTAATTAAATTTGTATAGTTTGGTTTAATTAAATTAGGGGGGCTAGTTTGATTTGTTTTTAAAATTTGTTGCAGAGAAATCAAAACCGGTTTCACAAGTTAAATTTCACAAGTAATCTTCACTATATTCTTATTGTAAAAATCTATTGTCTATTGTACAAAATTATGTATTGTTTAGCGGCATTCAGCAGCACCATGCTCACACCATGCTCACACAGTCACTCACAGTCACACTGCGTATACATTTTTAGATGAATGTCACTTTGAATATGAGTTTGATATGACAAATATTCAAAAACAAGAGACTACTCTGTCAAGAATATTACAAACGTTTAAATCCAAGGGAAAATACTCACTTCTTGCGGCGGCTAATAATGCTTTGCCATCCCGTATCAACTCTTTAATCGCCTTATTCGTGTGTTCAAGTTCACTTTCGTGCGAGTGTAAACTATCGCGAAATTCGGGGCTGTCCAGGTAGCACTCGCTAAATTCCAACGGTTGTAGCACCATCTTGGCGATTGATAATATCACTTTCTTCTGCTGACAGGAATCACACTGCTTCGAGCATGATGTTTACAGTAATTCTGCGTATATCCTCTGCCGGTTTAACCGAAAAATTACACCGGAATTAGGCAACACACGTTGACTCTACTTCTCCATTGATGACAGCAAATTCGCACTCCCTGCCCATTTTTCCCAATATGGCGAGTCGGTGGAGTACGCATGCGTGCTTCAATCAGTGTGTCGTCATCACACGGCGGCTAGTCTCTACTTTTTTTTCTTTTTTTTAAAGACGTGACACAGACCTTGGCCGGCCGGTTTATTTGAAAGGAGACTACTTATTAAAGGGAGTCCTCCTGAACTAGAAGGTCGTTCCGCGATATGTAGAAGTCAATGTTCTTGGAGATGGGAAAATAGCGGAAACTGTAATCCCCGGTCTGATCTGGGGAGACCTTTGACCATCAGATGCATCCTTTTTATTGATGGGCCGAAGATTGTCTTCAGTTGTCTTTTTTTAATCTCATGCCAAAAAGGATCAATATAAACATCAGTTTACCGAGAAGTGAAAACTATTGGAGAACAAACTAATATTAAAATTCACCCAAAAGGCTAATATTTGAAGGAAATGACAAAAGGCAATCGATTCCCCTCCCTTTCCTATTTGTGTTAAACTCAAAACAGAAAAAAAACACGCACATCAGTCATCACACACACAGAAATAAAATCAAGAAGTATACTAACAATGGATGACACTACTAAAGCATCACAGGCCATTTAATGTGTTGCTGTTATTGTTGTTGTTGTTATTGATGTTGTTGTAGGTGGTGTTGTATGTGCTGTTGTTGTTGTTGTTGTTGTTGTTGTTGTTGTTTTTGTTTTTTTTGTGCTGGTGCTGCTGTGTAAGTGTGGATTTATTTGTGTGAATCATTTTGTATCAAAGACTCAAAACTAAAGCTTGACTTTGCCTCCCCAATTCCCCTTTTGACACAATCCCACCATACCCCATCCCCCATCACTCGTTTTACATTTAGAAAAAGTTAAATCTTTAGATAACGGCCCGGACATTTAGACAGGCGCAGGGCGGACCCATGTTGTTGTTTTTATGTTTTAACCCCATTGTTTACATCGATCTGGGCGTTAATTGACAAGATTCCTTGATAGTTGGCTAAAGGGGCAGTTGAGTATAATAACATTTGGGAAACTTATGGAAACAAACGGGATATTGTAGGCAGTGTATGAGAGCATGGAAGTATGCCTGGCTGGCAAGTGATGTCACGCCCCCATTTTCATTTTCAAAAGCTAGAGGGCGCCATCGGACTACTTTGTGAGAGAGAGAGTCGTTGAAGTGAGGCTAAATTGGGCACCAACTTTAGTGCTGCCACCGAACCTCAATAGCTAGTCAAAAGCCATCAAACGACCGTTATTTAGTGGAAGGGGCGGGGTACTCTGGCGATAATTATTTTACCCTATCAGTTCACATTCAACTCAGCCCTTGCTCTATGCTCACACAGTCATGCCTAGCTGATGGGGTGGGGGGGGGGGGGGGGGGTAGGCAGTTTACAAATGTTGTTAATTTTGGTTATGGCAATCATGCATCGGCTGTGTTTCGAGATTATAAACATTTATGAAATTACAATTGCTCTATGGTAAAAGCAACGAGGAAGAAAATCAGTATCTACTCTGAGAAAACTATAAATTTGACTGAATAACAATTAGTTATTAATTTTGGCGCTCATGTAACCGTCCATGGCAGCAACACAAAATGTCAAGGCCTACCCCAAAATGTAAAAAGTGCCCAAAATGTATAAAATCATTTTAAAATCAGAAAATGTGTTAAAAATCATCCAAAAGAGAGTTAAACATGAGCAGAAAATGACTACTGCATGTACTTTTGTCAGGTCACGTTTATTTCTTTGAGATGGTGAGTCACGTGATTGACGGTCGTTGATGGTATCTGACAAACTAGTGGCTGTGTTCCGTCCCAACTTGACAATCGTCCCAACTATAGTTGGGACCGGTCCCAACTTGAGTGTTACAGTTGGGGCGTCCCAAACTGTAGTTGGGATCGACCATAGAATCCTACACTAGGCTACTGCTGTACGTCGATAGCCTCCACCTTATTCACTCTGAAAAAGGGTATAATTTTAATTTTTAAGAAGAAAGACTCTTGTAACACATTAAAAAAAACAAAAAAAACTATTGATTCATATTAATTTTTTATAAAAACTTAATTTTTCTGGGATTAAAATTCCTATACCACCTTCCTACCTCTCCCTATCCTTTTGTCAATGCCATCGTGGATAGGACAGCTTTGTAAACAGCGGAGCGACTGGAATGGGAGACCACGCGCGCTTCGCCACTTCGCGTGCGTGGTCTCCCATTTCAGTCGCTCGGGATCGCGGCTCTACAAAGCTGTTCAAGCAACGAAGGCCTTGACAAAAGGCTAGGGAGAGGTAGGAAGGCGAGAGAGCTCCCCGCTTGCTCCGCTGGTACCCTGTACAGTTACCACTGTCCCAACTATAGTTGGAACGCCCAACTTGAACACTCAAGTTGGGACCAGTCCCAACTATAGTTGGTGCGATTGTCAATTTGGGGCGGAACAGCTTGCATAACAAAACAAACAAGCAAAACATCATCAGAGTTATTTTAGTATTAAAATCTAGGCCTACATTACATACAAATCATGTGATTCCATCATCGGTAGTGCCGATGACCAAGCAGACCAAGCAGACCGAGGTGCAAACTCTGATTCGCTGTGCAAATTTGAAAATAATTAGTTTCGATATAGTAATACAGTAGATATTGGCCCGAGCCGAGTGAAGTTTGATTTACAAAATAACAATAAATGCAGATTCAAATCAAAGATGGAGCTTCCGATGGAAGTAAGTAAAGTAATGTTAAAGTAGTTTAGTTGTATCAAGTTGTAATCATGGTAATTGTATGTAACCTACTTGATGTAGCAATATGGGGCATGTCACGTGTGTAGTGTATCCTCCCCTGTCCGGTTTTCGATGTAGTATGCCTTTTTCTTTGAATTGAAAAAAAATAAAAATATTCCATAATCAACTGATGCCCTAATTACCTTCCTTTGTTTATAAGAAATATGCAAACATATATTAAAACGTGATGGACATTGAAACTTTCACACCACGCACCTATCTTCGATGACTTCAATAGCTAGCGTCCCATTTGTTTTGAGTTTGACCTGTTTTCGATGCAAACAAGAAAGTATGGTGTCCGGGTGAAGCCATACGTGGAAGAAACATCTGCAGTGACTACAAGTGTTCTGTGAGACTTAGTGTATGACTCTATAGCCAGCAGTTTTCTTCATTTTATTCAACATATTTTGTATTTAGTTTTAAAAATAACCATGGTATTTTTCAAAAAAAAAAAAAAAAAAAAATGTAAATAATTCTTGGCTTTCAAATCTTATTTTTATTTAGTTTTGTGTCTTTTTATGTTTCTTAACATTGATAATAAAACATATAAATAAACAGTGATAATCGAATCACAAAGCTGATGTTTAAATTTTAATATTAATAACAAAAATGATAGAGTGTTACTATAAAAAAATTATCCAGACTATTAGAAAATGATATAAGGCACGTGGCTTCTTTAAGCCTCTGTATTTTTTTCCCCAGAATGCTCAGCAGAATGTTCAGTCACATGATTTGATCATCGTGAATTGTGAATTGAAAAAGTGTTTGATGAAACTTTTTCGATGGGAATTTTTTTTTTATGGCCCCGGCAGTATGACATATTTTTGTACCTTGCAGAAATGCCTAAAATACCACAACTTTTTGCATTTACAAGTGCAACTAACCAGTGGAGCCTTACATGTTTCTAAGTTTTGGTCAAATGAGAGGAGACTCTTTGCTTGGCAAGTCAAACCACAAAAATTGTATCTAGGGACTGTTTACATCGCGCGCAGAGAGGTAAAAGATTTGCCTCGATTTCAGGGACGCCCTGAATACTGGGCGTCCTACGATACTATGACTATGAGGTTCGATCTGCTAACGTCTCCACGTATCGTTCGTGGAGACGATAGCGGATCGAACCTCATAGTTCTAGGAGTACCTATTGCCTATGTCTAATCTACTCCGCGTTATTCATGTAATTTTGTAAATAGCCAGACAGTTCTTTTCTTTAGTTATTAGAAAAATCTTCACATCATATTCTTTATAATGCAGTTACTTTATTAAAAACAAAAATTATAACAAGTTTGATTCTGTTTATTTTGTTGCAAGGCAGTGTAAACATATATAAATTCATTAAAATGCAAGGGAAAAAATCAAAGGGTTTTATTATTGAATAGTTAGGGCCTATGCTCACTGTAGTGTTATTCCTAACAAGTTTGAATCCTTTTTTTTCCTCAGTTGATCTCATACATTTTGAGGTTCTTGACCTCATCAGAACGTCATGAAGCCTCCCTCGTCTGCAAGAAATGGTACTATGCATCTCTGGACCCACACCTTCATCAGAACTCCACCATCACACTCCGAGCAAGCAGCACCACCGGAGAGAAATTCCATAACCTCGGGCAACGCAAGAGCCCAAGTCTGGTCATCAGTCACATTGATGGCTCGAGCAACTGCAGTAAAGTCCTTCAGGACATCGGTCACCATCTTGGACCGCATTTGACCCATCTCAGCCTGCGTGGGTCCGATGTCACGGAGAATGTCTTCACCGGGATCATCGGCCACTGCACAGGGCTCCAGAGTCTAGATCTCAGCTGTTGCAACAGCCTCTTCATGTCTGGAAATCTCTTGCAGAAGGAACAAGATTGTCAGAATATAGCAAAGTATCTTAATAAGTTAACGTCGATTAACCTTGGTAGTAACCGCTACCTGTCTGACGTCCTGTTTAATCAGCTGATGAGCGCAATGCCCAATCTCACCTCTCTGTCCCTAGCATCATGTAACATTGTTTCTCAGATCGATTCGTACATCAGTAGGGACGGAAAATCCACTTCTTTCATATCTCTGCTGAATCTCCTGATGTATCTACAGCATCAGTCCAAGAAACTTACCTCCCTCAATCTCAGCTTCACGGGAATCGGTAATGCCGCTCTTCTACAGATCGGTCACGTCATGGACTTGGTTCTCGAAGAACTGATACTCAAGAAATGTACTGGTATCAGCAACGAGGGGGTAATGACGCTCGTCAAGAAGCAGACGTCGCTCAAATCGCTTGATCTGAGCGGAATAGCATCGCTGACTGGCCCCGCCCTGATAGCAATCTGTAATCATCTTCCTCTTCTTGAGCGTCTGAATGCAAGTGAGTGGTCTCAGCTAGACCCTAACGCTGTGGAATTCATGTCCTCATTGAAGCGCCTCAAGTCACTCGACTTGTCCAATTGCTACCATGTGGGCCTTCACTTCTTGATCAAGGGACTTTGCAGTGGCAGCTCATCTCGTCTGACGGCACTTAGCCTGGGAGGATGCGGGTCCGTCCGTGATGAGACAGTCTTGAGTCTCGTGAAGAGTCTACCACAGTTGGAGCAGCTTGATCTTAGCTCTTGCTTTGGAGTTGGAGATCCCAGTGTGCATGCAATCTCAAGGTAGTCAGATCATCTCCTCAGTTCAATAATTAAATAAATTCTGATTTAAATTTAACCCTAAGTACATGCACCTGATTCAACACTTGAGCTGTTTGCTTTTGGGGGTACAACTTTATAATTATAGCAATCATTTAGAAAGATAAACTTTTATCTTGAATGAAAAAAATATTTTAAGGGTTCTCCCCAAGCACAAACTAGCGTATCGGGCCGATACACGCGAATTGCGAGTCGATACACATAAGTTACGGCCGATACGCAAACACTTTTAAAAAAATTGTTTTTTTCTTCAGATCAAAATCACAAAGATAGCCCATTTTAAATGCCCCAGATTGGACAATAGGGCTTCTAAAACCTAGATAAACACCAAGTAGAAAACATTCTGAGGACCTCAATTCAATTCACTGTGCTTTGGCCAAACTTCCGTTTCAGAATGCCCACAGTTTTGAAAAAACCTGGGAAGAGCCCTGATTTGGATTTCAAGTTAGTTAACAATTTGGGTAATAATGCTTTCCATTCTCAATTAACGTGCTGGACAAATATTTGTGAGTGCATCAAGGATAGTTGTAGAGAGATGAGGTTATTACAGTTACCAAAACCCATGTTTTTAAGAACTAAGTTGCGTGGTTTGCACTGAAACTATGACTATATAAAAGTATTGCAAGTGCTGCCTTGATAGTGATGTATCGGTGTCTTTAACGATTATCTTTGTTTCTTGATTTCAGGTTTTCGCCAAACTTAAGGAAACTTCGTTTAGCATGGTGCAAGAAGATCACCGACTTTGGTCTCCTCGGCCTCGACAAAGATGCTCCAGTCTTCGTCACTGATGATGGTGAGAAGCATTACAGCGACCGCTTCACCAAGAGTCACAGCAACATGGGATTCTTCAAGTTACCATCGTTCAATGAGAAGATCCTGGCTGTCCCTGAGAACGAGATCTTGAAGCAGATGGAGGAATCCGATCAGATCAACCTGACCGCCTTGACAAAGCTGGAGTCCCTTGATCTCATGGCCTGCAACCACCTGACTGACATCTGCATCGCTCATACTGTCCGATTCCCAAAGCTTCGCTCTCTGAATTTCAGCCTCTGCTCCAATATCACCGATCATAGTCTCGCTGCCATGGCGACCAATAATCCCAACCTGACAGAGCTTCTGATTGGTCAATGCCATCAAATCACCGACGTAGGCATGGCGTCGCTGGCCACGCAGTGCAAAGGCCTGCGATCGCTGGATGTTTGTGGATGTGATAAAATTACAGACGCGACCCTCTCGCAGCTCGGGGCCAACACCAAACATCTGCAGCACCTCAACGTTTGTCAGTGTACACTGGTCACTATGGAAGCAGGTGATAAACTGCAACAGCAAGTTCCAAGTTTGAGGTCACTGCAGATGGCGCATACGTCAAGCAACGGGTCTGCGTTCTATCATTATCAACCAATCAGATTCTAATAATTGTATCCATTCCTCAGTCACCCCCTTTTACTTCCACTGATCATCAACTGCCGCCTTTTTAACGGTTTTAATTAATTCTAAAAAGCAAAGTACTATGTATTGATGGAATTTAAATGAATTTAAATTAAGAAAATAATATCTGGATTGAAATACTAATAAAGGACTAAAATAGTTTATTGAATTTGTACAAATATTTATTGACATTTTGAAATTTTAATCTGTAAGCAATGTGAAAATGACTGTTACTCTCAGGAGAATGAAACCATCAATTAGTTGTTCTAAGAAAAAGATCTTGTTACTTTGTTTAATACAGACCTGGAACTTTATCTTTGAGAGGGCAAGGCCATTTTTGTTTTAAAAAGGGCACTTTTATTGAAAAAACTTAAAGTCTATGGGATTCCAAGACCGGGGGTAACAGAAGCCATGGCCTTTGTGTAATAAAACACAAGGGAAACTGATGGGTAAATTGTAAATCAATTTTGGGATGTCACCGGTGAACAAAGAAAATTTGACTGGAGAAGGATTTTAACCTACAACCTCCAGGTCGTGGGGGGATGTGTCTTTAGGTTGCATCCCCTGAACAGGCCTGTGAGATCTCTGCCTTTTTTTCGTGATTTAAAAAAAACCAAAACTTTTTGGCCTTATATATGCTTGGCAACAATAATGTACAACTACAATATTGGAAATAAGCCTAGTTACTGGATCAATGGGGTGCCCCAATTCGACCAGCGTAAATGCGTGACGCGCGCTCACTTGACGTTCCACGATCATTCTTACATCATGTAGTGTTTCAGCTCTTTTTTTAAGGGTCCACTCACAGGCCTGCCTGAAGGTGATCTCTGTGTGATGGTGCTTTCCAGGTTGTATCGTTGGTTGTGATCCCTGGCCATACGGTTTGCATGACTTCCGACTGGCACTCCCAGACAATATTGCAGACATATTGCAAAATATGGAGACGGCCAACATAGGGCTACATGTAGAAAGCTCAGTTGGTAGAGCACCAGCTCTAAAATCGTTCACCCCCAAAATTTTAAATAATAATACAATAACATTGAATTTGGTATAGTACCTTTACCCAGTGATACAAGAAAACATATGGGTGAAGTGGTGGTAAGTTTTTAAAAGTCTTTCTGAACTAAAAAACGCTGATGGGCATTCTGAGAGGTTATTGAAGATAACTCCAGAAGCCTGTGGTATTCTGTAAACACAGGCGCTGTCAATAAACACCCATGTATGTAGTCCACCACCACTTGATTATTTGTGTTGTTGAAAACGCTGTTTTAGAAGTATTTTGAACTGCTGTGCTATGGGCATTTTACTGGATGTTTTGCTGGACTAACCAACAAAGGAATTCTACCTCCATGATACTATATTGTGGCACTATAAAACCTACCTCAATAAATTCAATTGAAGTTGGTGCACATATTTTATGTCAAATGTTCAAGCAGGTTTCTGTAGACGTAGGGGTAGACCTCATTACAATCAATCGGGCCTGATACTTTATTGGGGGCAAACCGGGCAAGATCAGCAATTGCCTTGGTGCCCCGTTAAATGTTCCAGTAAAAATTTAAACTCCTTTTAGAGGTGCCCTTATCAAGGAAAAACTGCCTTGCCTAAAGGGTGTTTACAACATTGGTAATTGCCAAAGACCTGTATCCAAACTTGACGTGACCCAACATGTACATGAAATAACAAACCTGTGAAAGTTTAAGCTAAATCGGTCTTAGGAGTCATGAGAAAACAGTGAAAAAAAACCTTATGTGTTTTAACTTCTTTTCAAAAATCAGAATTTATCCTGCAGGATAAAGACTATTATTTTACTCATTTCCTAAAAACTATGGCATTTCAAGCAAAAAAGTTTTCCACCATGACCATCTTTATACCTTGTAAGTTATATTTTCATTCTTACCAATGTTGTACACACCCTTTAAAGGCCCTGTACACTATTGGTAAGATCGAAAACACAAATGTTCACAGATTCACACATAACTTACATGATTTAAAGTAAGTAATGGTAGAAAGGGTTCCTTAAAATATTTCTGCCTAAAATGCTATCGTTTCTGAGAAATGAGTAAAACAATAGTTTTTATCACGCGTGATAATAAACTCGATGTTTGAAAAACACATAAGGTCACTTTTCACGTGACCTCGATGACCAATTGAGCTCAAATTTTCACAGGTTTGTTATTTCATGTATGTGGTTGATTACACAAAACATGAACACTGTCTGTGATTATTTTGTCAGCTCTACCAATCCTGTATAATACCTTTAAATGTCACTAATTTTTCTTGTTCATAACTTTCTGGAAAATGACAACATTCCAAACAGGAGGTTTAGTACTTCATGCACCAGTACAAACTTTATATATACCAGGTATTAATCAGATTTGGAGACAAGGTGAAGTTGTAGACGTTGTTATACATGTAAACAGTGCAAGTCCCGGGTTAGATTATTACTCGCATTTAGATTAATAATAAAACTGCCCGTGCTTACTTTTTACCAGTTATCTAAATAGGGCCTTAATATTCCTTGTGAGCAGCTTTTTAATTTTTTCAATGATTTGTGGCAGACAAATCTGCTAGTATGTGCAATGTACCAATTTTTTTCTTCTTCTAGATTCGTAACCAACCCATATCGTGTTTTTAAAATTTGTTTTATACAAGTTTGCTGTGATTTTGATGTTTTTAATATTGTAAATTATCATGCAATTTGGCCTTCGGGTCACAATGTGAATAAAATATACCATACCATACTATATTCCAACATACTTGGGACCACTTTGGTTCTGCTTACATAGCTTTGAAGGTAGGGTATACATTTATGAAATTACTATTAAAAAAAATAGTGACCATAAAAACTGACTTGGTAAGAAGCACTGCAGCTGTTGTATAACATTTTGAGAAACGATTCCCTGCTAAGGAATGTGGTTTTAGAGAAAGGAAGTCAAAACAATTTCAATCTGAGAAATTCTCAGATTTTGTATTCCAATACGGATTATTTTTCCAGCGAGAACATTTATAACCGCTCCAGATTTTCGGAAATAGCTCAAAAGTGCTACCACCTTTTGAAATGAAATTTTCACATGTTAGTTTTATTGTATATAATGTATACTTTGCCTTCAACTCATGAAGGAAACAATCATTTAACGGGTCCCAATATTTGAATACATGCAGTCTATACAAAGTTGTTATTTTATATTGATAATAGTAAATATCATAATTGTGGGTGTCAGTCATGACCAAATTAATTTTGGAAATATGCAAAGATATGTTATTATTTCACATAAATATTTATTCTGAGCACAATTTCATGAAACTGAAAAACTTGCTGAACAAATCAATATGCTAAGCCAATTTAATCAGTGTAGCGACTTTTTGTGGTAAAAACATCTTTTTGAAATTGAGCCCAAATAACTTAAGTGTTTTATCAAGTTGTGGGAATTTTAATGCAAAGTGAAATTATTTATTATTATAACTTTGTAAATATGATGTCAATGTTTTTTCTAATATTCAGCCGTCGGAAAAAAGTAGAACAACTTTGTGGAGTACAAAGGCTGACCTATATGGTGTAGGCTTTTTAAAAACAATTTTGCCGATTTTTCTGAGGGCAAAATTAAAAGAGAATGAATCGGAATTCAGATTGAAGTAGCATGAAATTCAGAGTCTTTTTATTCAAAAAGTTGAATGATATTAAAATTGCATGGTAGAATTAAAAACTGGCCAGTTTCCTGCTAGCACTTTTACTATTGGACATACAAATTTTAGCGTTATTAAAAGTGAAAAACTTCGCACAAAGTTGCTCGCACGCGTATTTGAACATTTAATGTGTGAGAGAAACGCATTTTGACAGATCCTAATGCTCGAAAGGACAAGACTTACGTACAAAATAATTTTTTTGTATTTTATTGAAATATTTCAAGGTGTAATTTTATGACAATTTTGATTCATTTGTACATATATCGATATTTAAGAAAACATATAGAATATAGTACTTTATGTTTTCAGTAATCTTTAATAAAACACTGTTACGGAATCTTGAATAATCGTCATAGTTCTCATTTATTCCTGGTTATCTTTGCAATCTTGTATCAAGAAATGAAGAAAATAACTTCCATCATCTTGCATTGAAAACTGAGATCCCATGCCAGGCGTTTTTAAAGTTCAAAATAAAACTTAATTATTTCAACTTTTATAGGGCTCAAACTTGGGGGAGAATTCCACAAGACTGCACAAGCACTATGAGAAGATTGATCTTGTTTGTCTGATGGTTAAGTATTAATTATTCAAATAAAAAAAACACAAAAGAACGCTTGCTTTATCCGATCATGAGTTCACTGGCCCAAACGCTGTTTCATTTCTTTTAAAGAAAAATGCTCTTTCTCATCATGTTACTTTAGTTGAAGGGAAAACAAAAAACTTCCAATTCTATTTCAGAGTTAACACAGATTGAAAAAACAAAAACCCCAAACAAACAGAGGAATGAATCCTAGTAAATAACCACCATTTACGAAAATACAACTAAAGCGCTTGGAACATAATGGATAAGTGAGTTCAGATCTTAAAATGGATTTTTCAACACAATTTCCTTCATCTGTTCACCTCCACCTGGAACTGTTAGGTCCCGTCTTGAATGAGTTCATCAACATCTTATTCAGATCTTCAAGAATGAAGACTTGAATAAGCAGAGAAGCCTGCCTCCTTGTACATCTTAGCCACTTCAACGGGGTCGTCTGCCTGCAAACAAACAAAAAACACCCAAAACAACAATCCAAGTTATAGGTTGGACATGAAGTCACATGAAAAAAACAGACACAAAACAAGCCAGACCCCATGCTGCATACCACTATCTCAAAAGCCTTCCTTTCATTATTTATTCAAGTGGTGGTCTAGAGCATCGAACTCAAGTTCTGGGTGTATTTTCGCAGTCGTAACCAATAAGACAAGTGTTTTGTTTGAATTGGCCAATGGCCGAAACAGTTATTAGTTACAGCCGCAAAAATGCATCCCTGATGGCTGACTGAGTCATCAGAGTGCGGGTTCGAATCCCGGTCGTGACATTTGTGTCCTCTGGTAGGCATTGTACTGTTATTGCTTCTCATCACCCAGGAGTAAATGGGTACCTGCGAGGGTGGAGATTGTTGATGTGAATGGTTAGCAACCTGTGTGCCCATTGGCTGAGGCTGAGATGGTTTAAGAAATGCTTAAGGCACAAATGACCACTGGTAGTAATACTGTAAAGGTGTTTTGATTCAATCTTTAAAAGCGCCCAATAAATACTAAAATTATTACTATTTGCAATTCTCACACAATTTTTTACAATATCTCAGTCCAGGAATTTTATCTTTGAGAGGGTAAGGCCCTTTTCAATTTGCAAAGGGCACTTCAATTGGACAATCTTAAAGTTTTGAAGGGGCACCAAGGCCAAGACCAGGGCAACAGAGGCTGTGCCCTCCTCGTAATTCAAGGCCCGGTGTCTGATCTTGAAAGAGGCATTTCATTTAATTAATCAATTGCCCAATTTAATTTTTTGCTGAATGTGATTTTGTTTGTATGTAGCCTGTTCAACGGTACCTCTACAGTATTACAGGAAATTACTCCGTTTCCTTCAGGGTTGGTTCAACAGTTCCTGTTTAGTAATCACCGATTCAGAAATGAATCCGTGTTTAATGTCCTTATCAGGTGTTGCATGATTCTGCTAAATTTCAACTCACAACCAAGGCCCCAAATTCATACAGCACAAAAAAAAAGCTCAGGACCAAAAAACCTAGCTAAGCAGAAACAGATTACCAGCCAAAATACAATAAAGAGTATATTGTTCGTAACTGGTTCCCTGCAAATTTTTGCTTAGCAGAAAAACATTGCTAAGCATTTTCGGCTTTTCAGCTTTATAAAATTAGGCCTTGATCAAAATATATACTGAAACTGAATTGCCTTCACAAAGCTTGTGAATGAATAAATTATATTGACCCAATTTAACTGACGTCATCCCTACAATCATTTTAGTTGTGCCTTGATTGCATTTTAGATGTTCCGAAAAAATGCAACTGCGTCAAGCAGAGTGTAAATTAAATTACTTGGTCAGACCCTGTTTCAGTGGGTCATTACCGACCCATTGTGAACCATAGAATCTGGCGCCCACTATTTTACCTGATAGATTCCTCGTCCAACGATGATGATGTCACTTCCTTGCTGACCGATGACCTTCTCCGGGGTCAAGTATTGCTGGCCTAATGAATCAGTGCCCTCTGCCAATTTGACCCCTAAGATTGACAACAATGCAATCACCATCAAAATGATGCTATGATACAAACAAGATACATTGATGTGCCAACTATAACCCAGTCTTTCTTGGTTGCCCAACAATCACTCACCAAATAATAATGCATTGGATTAAAAGGGAGAAATACAGGTTTGCCGTAACTTTCTCAAGCACCACCGACACACCAAAAGAAGTTTGTCAAAGCTAGCTTTCAGGTACCCTTCCCAACCCCAAACCTAAAATTATTCTCCACATCTCTGACAAGACAAAACATATACTAGCTTCTGAATCTGTTGAAATACTCATTTGTTTGTGTTGCCACCTTTGAAATGTAAAAACTTGGGAGGCGAATTATCCTTACTCGCAGCTGAGAAGTTGAATTGTAAATGTGGGAGGGAAAACCCCAGAGATTTATTCCAGGGAAAACCCACGCAGTCAGGTACGGACTGAAAACCCAATCCACACAGTGCCCCGCAGGGATTCGAACAGGGATCCTAGAGGTGCAAGACGAGGAAAGATACCACTACCCCAACCTGACCACAAAACCTGGCCATATATGACCACGGAGCACAGTCAGAGATCAAAAGCGTTTGATTTTTCCGGAGGGCGGGAAACCAGAGGGCAAGGAGAAAAACCATTCTATTCAAAGAGAAACTTCATCATAGAAGAATTACCAACGTACCTGGTGTCATGTGAATAAATCTTGGATCAGACGACAATCCAGAGGTGCATATGAATCCTATCACAAAGTCTGCATGATCCTCCGCCATCTTTACAGTTGCTATGGAAACACATATCAACAAAACATTTCATATCAGTTGGACAAAAACACATTTTGAAAACCTTCTCAGGGAGTTCAGGGCTCAAAAACACAATCGGCGACCGGAGTCAAGTGACCCATAGAGGGAATACAATGTAAACAAACCAAGCAAGCAATACACAGTGTGAATGGAAAAGCATGGCTGCTTCCCACATTACAGCAGAAGCACTCAGAAGCAGCCATGAGTTTCCATGCACTGCGCCTTGCTTGCTTGCCTTGTTTACATTGTATACCCGCTTTGGGTCACGCGACTCCAATTGTGTCTATTTGGTTGGAAAATCCACAAGACCGCAGAGCTTGATACTTAAAACCTTTACTGGCCAAGACATTTTTTTATTTAGACAGAATAAAAATGAGAAAAAAAAATTCCACACAGTTTAACATGTAGACGAGTTATATTTGAACAAGAAGATTTAAGTATAATTTGTCATTTGGGTAAGTATACTTTGATACTCAACAGAATTTTGAAAAAACTTATTATAATCAAAGTCAACATTCGAACATGATTTTTTCATTTATTGGAAAACTATTTTAAACAGTGAAGTATTATTCTGAACTGAAAAACACAAGACCGCGGGACTACTGGCCCAGCGCTTAAATCACTGGTTTCGGGCCTGCAGTCCAGTGTACATTTCTGGCCCTGGAGTAGACTGAACACTGCACACTAAAAATACAAAAGACTCTAGAAAAGAGTTTTGCATACATTAGATCAAAAGTGATGGCATGAAAATTATGATGAAAATGTTTTTGGTTTTTTCAGGGTTGTAGCTAGAACTTTTTGAGTGCCGGCTAATTTACAATCAAAATAGAGCGAAGCTTTTAATTTTACTGCTTTAAAAATGGATTTGTATGGGTTTTCTGAGACATGATTTTTGTAATGCATTTTAAGGTATGTAAATCTGTTATTTAAAACTTCATTACAGTTTCAATAGGCTTCAACATTTTTAGGGCAAGGCCACTTTGGTCTTGGAGCAAACAAAATTTTGGAGGGCTCCAAAGCCAGTAGATAGAGCACAAAGGCCAAACATGTTATTTTAACAAAGGCCTGAAGGCTATAAATAAACTATTAGTTGTACTCTGAAAAAATCAATTTACAAAAAAATACTATTTTGAAAATTGGCCAGGGGTTTCCCCATGGGTGGTAAACCCGATGGAACAATTTGCATGAATAAAATGTTAATAAATCATATCTTATTCAAAAACAAACATTAAATCTAAAAGCCAGCAGATGTCAACACACTTTCCAGGTTTAAAAGAACACGAAACCCACTCCGAGGAGTCACAAAACCAGGTCACAACACCACACAGACACCGCGCACGCGGCTCGCTTTGGAGTAAAGCAAGAGTATTACAAAGTAAAACAATTGTATAACAACTGTAGAGGATTAGCTACAAAGACACCGCGCACGCGGCTTGTCTTTTGAGTGAAGCAAGAGTATTGCAAACTAAAACAATTGTGTAACAAACTGCAGAGGATTATAGATAAGAGTAATTGGGTCTCAATTGGAGGGTCAATCATTCTCCCTGACATGTCTGGATAGTGTCCAGCTGTCTGGGGCTAACATTAAAGAAAAGGACATCCAACTGTCGGCTTCCTTTGGGTTGAAAATGTGTTTTATTTAATCATTGACAACTGGGGAAAAACAAGTTTACCGTTCAAACTGAACAAGCGATCGACTGTGTAAAAGAGGTAGTTCATTTTATTGTAACTTTGTTGCATTTTGTGCCGGTCGGTAGGAGGTTCATCTAGTCTGTGTGGCGGTCGGCAATAGCAAATGCCGGTTACACCCGACCGGCGCCGACCGGCGTGGCTACAACGCTGGGTTTTTTTTGGAGAGAGACAGTGAACAGATGGCAAAAAAAGTTTTGAGCTAGCAAACTTTTGGCTATAACATCAATATTTAGTGAACTTTATGAATATTAAAATCATTTTTACCTTTAGTATATTCACCCGTCGCAAGGTTCCCAGATGAACTCATCTGCCCAAGGAGAAGACACGCCCTCCCTTTGGCCCCGCCCACTTCTTTCAACCCCTGTATGACTCCAGGTCCTGGTACCGCATGAGCGTTGGTAATATGTGCCCAGTCGGCAATCTTGTAGAGTCCAGAACCATACTGGTATTTGACAGTGTTGCCAATGTCTGCAAACTTCCTAGACGTTAAACACAACAACAGAGTAATTTTAGATAAGTTATATATGATACCTTCTGTTGTAAGGCACAGTTTCAAAACAATTTCAGGATAAGTTGCAGGAAAGTTAATTGACCCTCTTGCATGCACTTCAAATGCGGCGACTATGCCATGACCACCATTTTGGAAGTCAACAGGTATACATCAGGGTTCTGCCCAGGATTTGTTTAGTGCCGGAATTTTTTTTTCCCTAGTACAGTCAAGTCAATTTCCTTTCGATCGTGCACGGAGTGGTTACACACGTGCGCCCTGCAACTGTGTGTAGGCCCTCAGTGCGCGCACGCCTTTACCGCCATGGGAAAACAATTTACAGCATCTATAGCATGGTGCTTACTCTGCAGTTCATTTCCGTTGTATTAAACGCTGTAGAATAGGGTTCGCAACATGATGAAACTGGTATCATGTTATTCCAAGCGTAAAGCTATAATCAGCGTGACTGGAAACCATTGCAAAATCAATGCGGGTTTCGTGCGTTGGATATATACATCGTACAGGCGGGAGGAATGCTCGATCCTGGATCATTAAAATAGACTCAAACCAAAGAAGTAGGCTACTCGAAACTTTGGATAAAACTGTTTACTGGTAAATAATTTGTTTTACACGTTGTTCAAAATATTTTGAAGGAAATGGGCAAAAAAAAGGGAAAATGTGTGGTGGTCGGAAAAAGAAAAAATTCTGCGAGTGCCGGTCGGGGAATCATGAGTGCCGGTCGGGTTTTCCGGCACCGACCACCGTGGGCAGAACCCTGATACATGTAAATGCTGTGGCGCCTAAAATTTGCACTACACTGTTTACACACAGTGACACTAAAATGGCGCAACCAAAATTATTGTAATGATGACGTCAGGTTAATTGGGTTAATAGTAATTCAAAATTTATAGAAGCCAGAGCGGCGAAAGAACTAACCTGTCTTCAAATATAAGGAAGTTGTGTTTGTCGGCCAGCGCCGTTAACGATGAGGCAAACTCTGCCGAGAAATCCTCAAGGATGTCAACGTGCGTCTTCAGGAGGCAAATATGAGGACCAACCTTGTCTGCAAACTGAAAATGTTTGTGAATGGTGTAAGATCGACAAATCAAAAGGGTAGATCGCGTCATCGTCTAAACTTTATTCCACCTTTGCACGGATCTGCCATGTGCGTGTGGAGCCTCGATTTCATGCTTAAATTTGTATTGTATTGATGCATCTGTTTGGATGAAAGTGTCATTACATTACCGTGATAATACAGAGTTATATAATGCTTCTATTTAAGCTAAGAGGTATAAGTGTACGGACAAATTGAAATAAGTTAAGATAACTGAATTACAACGAGGTAACAAATTCAAATTTTCATTATTTCTGTAGTAATACCAGAATAAAATGAATTAATGAAGAGTAAAAACACAATTAAATTGATTAACCCTCCTACTTTTGGCAACATTTTCAAGTGAGTTGACCAACCATTTGAAACCATTCAACTGCCAAGGTTGTGTATGGTGGCACAGCTGTGCACAGAACTAACTGTGTACTATGACAGCAAGAGGGTTAAAGGACAAACTACAGTATGTTATAAAACACCAAATCATGTGTCCCCAAAAAATTGTGCAAGCACTCACACATCATCTGGTCAAAACATATTCACAACAAAACTTTATACAGTTACGACCCCCAAAAAGAACCTCTAAAATAAATCGTCATCCAGGACTAACCTCAAGAACTTTCTGGCAAGATGTGAGGTCAGCTGAGAAGGCAAGATTAGTCCTCTTGGCGACCATGATGGAGAAGAGTTGCTTAGCAACAGGATGTTGACAAAGCTCTGCGCGCATCTCATACGTCATTTGCTATCAACAAAAATTAACAGAGACAAGAATTGTGAATGGAACTTTGTTTGGGGCTTGAAGAATGAAGAGATGAAAAGAAAACCGTCAATGTCTTTAATTCAATGAATGCGCCAAAGATTGTGTTCAGTTCTTGCTAAACCGTTTTCAATAGCTAATGCAGTTTGCAACAGCTAATTATATTTTCTTCTTTTCAAGAAAAAAGTGGACCCAATTTAAATTATTATTATTGTTTTTATTACTGTGGGCTTTGGTTTTATTTATGTTTTATTTTATTTTTTTTATTTACTGTTGGGTAACCGCTAAGGTTATTTGGAAATTAATTTAAACGTTTTTTTTTACAGTTAAACAGTTAACCGGTTAAACGTCCCACACCAAGTAGAGAGTTAACATGATGAATATTATATATTCATGTCTGTGCAGTAAATGAAGAAATCCTACCATGCGAGGTTTCTTGGCTACTGCCGGCTGTTCTTGGGTCTTGGCGTTTACGCCATTAGAGAAACTGTTGTCTAGAATGAACTGCTCCACCTCGGCGACGACACTGGAGCTGATTTTCCCGTGTTGGTTTAGAACCTCAAGCACCTTAGGGAGGGTAATGACACTGAAGGAAAAACAGATGAAAAAGGTTCATAAAAGGTAAACATTTGCAATACAAGCAGGACTCAACATTGACAGTGGACTGCAGGCCTGAGGCCAGTGATTTTAGCCTAGGGCCAGTATATTTGCAACTTGACAAGTCCAACAGTCTTGTGTTTTTCAATTTATCAATGATACCTCACTGTCAATTCAATTAAATTCAATTCAAAACTCACATTTATTTCCATACTTCATGACATTTTCAAACAGTACATAGCCAAAACATTGATTTAACCCTAACTCCCAAAGCGTTTTTACTAGAATCCATCCCTAACCCAACACATTCCAACAGCTTATACTACCATGAGATGGGAACTGTACCCAATCTTAGGGGGACGATACACAACCTAACAAACTCCAACAGGCCTTTTTTGTTTGATTTTGTTGGAGTGTGTACACTTGGCATGTGCAAAATTTGATCAGTGAAATCACACAGTACTCAACGTAACATAATCCAACAACTATCTCATTAGACCATGGAGGAAAGAGCAATGCCAGACATGTACATTTCACACATCCACCATACCCACTCAATCAAATTCCAACACCATTACTTAGCAGCAAGGATACACAATCCCACAGAATCAAACACCCAATCCTAACTTCACTGTACTTAACCTAACAAAATTAAACACTTTGCCCTGTTTGAATTTGTAGGGTTAGGGATTGTTAGGGTTAAAGAAGTAATCAAAGAAGCATTAATTACAAGGCAAAAAAATAACATAAGTATGTATATAATAATATCTTCATAAATGAACAAATTATGTTTAAATCTGTTGACTTTGATTCTAATAAATATTTGTATGATTCTTTTGAGTATCAAAGTATACTTATCCAAATGACAAAATTTAATGACTTTTAAATCTTCTGTTAGTGCACAATCAAATCAAACTAGCTTCCATAAATATGCAAATTGGTTTTATTTGAACAGGCACTTACATTAAACTCAGTGGAAAGCATTTTCTCTTTTTGATTCTGGTCTCGTAAAAAAATGTCTGGTCCAGTAAAAGATTTGAGCTACAAGCCACGCGTCTTGTGGATTTTCCCATAAAAATTTGTGTCCTGTACAAGCCCTGTCAGTCATGCCCGTATAATATCTTAAACAATGTTGTTATTCGACACCCAAATATATGGACTATGATCAAACTGGCGGGCCTTACCCCATGCTCAGTGTGGTTGGTTTAGCTGTGACGTATAACAAAGTTAAATGAAATGTATTTACAGCAGCATGGCTTAACACAGCTCTGCATAGTCACCAGGAGGTGGTCCAAAAAAGATTCAAACTCATTTTTAAAAAGTTACCCACAAATTGCTTTTGGCTCCCATCTGCTCTTTTCTTCTTGATCAAGAACAATCATATAGAATTGCAGATATTGCGGAAGGTCAAAAAAAATCAAATATATCCAAACAAAGTTTTCAATTTGGCATGTTCATTGATACATATTAAAGGAGCACTAACCCTCCTACTCTTGGTAACATTTTCCAGTGAGTTGACCAACCATTTGAAACCATTCAACTGCACTGGTTGTGTATGATGATGGCACAACTGTGCACATAACATGTGTGTACTGTGTAGATGCATTTACCACATGATATTACATTGCAGGCTGGCATAGTTTATCTACCATTCAAAACCACAGTGGATGATATTGAATGGTCAGACAGTAGAAGGGTTAATGTCATGATCACAGCAGGCCAGTGGCTATACATGGAAGTATGAACTCTTACCCAGTTACTGCACGTGCTCACTCAACTTCCATCGATATGATGCGCACGTGCTGTAACTGGGTGAGAGTTCATAATTCCATACAGCCACAGGACTGCTCTGATCAAGATTATAGTGCTCCTGTAACACATTGTTCCCATTTTCAATTGGGTTTCAAATTTCCGGCAAACTTAAACACAAACTAAACCATTCAACACCATTGTTATATTGGCTTCTGACTGGCACCCACGAACAAAGATACTGACAAAATAGGGAGACAGCCAACATTAGTGCTAGATAGCTAAATTGGTAGAGTCAACAATTAATCCGGATGTCCTAGTTTCGAATCCCGCTCTGGTAAAGTTTTTTTTGTTCAAAAAGAAAAATTACATATATTTTTGATGAGACAAACCCTGGATTTTCCAATCGTACCTTTGCAAGTTGATTCCTTGTTGTTTAAGCCTGTCACTTCCACCTTGTCCTCGATCGAGTAACACCACTGCATCCCGCACTTTCATACCAACAGCTTCCAAGGACTAGAAAGCAAAAATATAGAAAATTACATTTTTCTTTCTTTATTTTATTATTTATTTCTTATTCAAGCAATAAATGTATTTACTATAATAATTACATCTCAAACAGCACAATTTGTGCCAATAACAGGATGAATAATAAAATGAGAAGAAATGTTCAGGTTTTGATGTCGGAGGAAAACCCCTAAATGGGGAACCCCCGAAACCCAATCCAAATGCAAGGCTTCGGTCTGAGGTGGGATTTGAACCAGGGTCCAGAGAGTTGAAACGCAAGGAAAGAAACCACTAAGTTGGCCCGATCCCCCAATTTCCCAATTCAACAATAGCATTGTGTGCCTGGCAAAAAGTTGTAATAAATGTACAAAATTATGTTTTAAGAACAATGGGGGGCGACACGAAAGTTTGATGATAAAGTTGACAAAACAACCATACCTGAGCTGTTTCATACACACTACCACCGGTTGTCACAACATCCTCAATAATCAGACAATAGTCTCCCGGCTGGAAAGCGCCTTCTATCATCTTCTTTGTCCCGTAATCCTTGGCCTCTTTGCGCCTGATCACCATTGGCTTCTTGTGATTGACAGCTATCAGCTTTGAGGAAGAAACATTTCAAAACGAGACACGGCTTTAAAGAGGAAAAATGAACTGGAGATTTTCAAACTCTAGGTGGCAGCAGAAAAATCAGGGAAGGTTTTTTTCAGGCCTGCAGTTTTAACTTAAAAGAAGGGTCATAGATGGCCCTGGCGGCCTTTCACTTTCGTATTGTACTACAGTGACGTCCTGGATACCAGGTACCATTTCTGGGGCGGAAAAATTTCAAAGCTTCATAAGTCAAATCTTACCTGCAAGAAGCCACTAATTTCACCGGATTCACATTCCATGGCGGCATAAATTTTTTTGCGGTGGGTTTTGGACGTCATATATTCCTCATTAGTCCGTAATTTTCGTGAAATAATGCAGCTCCCAACGTAAAAAAAATACCCATTTTGTTCGTCTTCTCACAGTGTCTGCCGTGCGTATGCGCACATTCCCGTGTAAGACGCAGGATGCATGATGCGCACATCGTGCGTTGCGTTCGCATGTTAACTCTGTGCAGTCAAGATACTGTGACCAAAATGTGCGATACAAATTTGGTGCGATTGCGCGGTATGTGTAATCAGCACCCGCACAGATATACGCGAACACACGCAATCGCCCGCGTCTTGGTTTTTCTTAATAAACTGTGTTTAAAGTTTGTAGAATTTGTTAACGTTGAGAGCTGCATTATTTCATGAAAATGACGGATTTATGAGGAATGTATGAGGAATGTATGTGAATCCGGTGAAATTAGTGGCTTCTTGCAGGTAAGATTTGAGTTATGAAGCTTTGAAAATTTTCCGCTGTAGAAACAGGCCCTAATATTTAGGTCTCTGTATCTGTGTACAGCACAGAGGAAGAGTCCTAATAGGGCTAGGTCATAGATTGGTTTTTGTCAATGTGATGCTGTTAATAGGCAAATTATAAAGACAAAATAAAAGTCAAATATGAAAGTTTCAGCAGAAATACACTGTCTACTTGCTGAGAAAACAGCTAAAAACTGTCACTGTATTTTCACAAGAACGTTGAATCCATCCACGTTTACCGAGGTGACAGCGGGTACCAACCGCTCTCTGACCGCAGCATTCACGAACACAGACACTGGCAACTAAGAAAAGATTCTTGCATGGATCGTTTCTCAGATTCAAATGTTTGTCGGTGGAAAAATATTTCCAACCCATAGTGCCCATATTACTTCAAAGGAAATCCTTTCTTTTGAAAAAAAAGTAGAGGTGCTCACCCGAAAAATATTAGTATTTTACAAATTTGACAAATAATAGTTAAAACGTTATGTATTTTTGTTAGTTTCATTGTTTGCTTCAGATAACAACAAAAAGTGAGCCCCCACCCCAAAAAAAAATCTATGGTGAACCACTGTATAAGAGCAAGACCAGAGAAACTAGGGCATTGCTTCTGGTTGCCTCGGTGAGGTTTCAATCCTTGTAAAAATTATGTGACTGAACTCACCGTTGCCAACGGAAGTGCTGTGTACGGCACGCCACAAACCACTTTGAAATCTGCACCACTCTTTACTGATGCCTCCCATAGCAGCTCAGCAACCTCTGCCTGCAATTATTAATGAAAACAATATTTATCTCAGCACAAAAGTGGGAAAGAAATTTATTACCTAAAGTTGGGCTCAAAGGTCAAATAGTGCCGCGTAGCAATAGCCAACATTTTGAGGCAGTTAAAACCTTATAATGTGGCTACTCACGTACACGTACATGTATGCATCAAAGAGGGCGCTATACTGTAAAACAGGCTAACAGTATTCACCAAAAGTTTACAGGTACCGGCAATATATTCACTACCTTTTATATAAGAGAAATGAGGTCCAACATTTATAAATGGTCTGATTCCCATCCTTGCCCTTTCAAAACATTCCCATTGACTTTAAGAATTTCCAATGGAAGTCCCCTTTGACAAAATGAAAATGGCCTTGCCCTCTCGAATGGCCTGAATGTTGGTGCGGAACTAGACTAACATTTGTCACAGTAAAACTTCCAAGAATAGTTCCCTGTGTTGTTTTTTGTGTGTATCAAATTTTACTGGGGCCACGTTCCGCCATGCCTCCCCCCCTTTCTCGGATCTGCGCATAGGGATGAGACTATTCACTGCCCATGTTCAGTGCTGATTTGGCTTAAAACATTTACTGTAACTTACATGTACAGTGTATTAAGTGTAATGAAAAGAAAAAGGAGGTTAGCAAAGTATCACCATCTTTAATCCGCGATACGTGTTGACAACTTAAAATAACTGGTTTAAACTAGACCTAGTACTAGTATACAAGTCTACTAGTATTACTACGTACAACTAACTAGTGGGTGCGTTCGATTAGCTTTCCCGGGTCGTCCCTGGTGTGCTCATCCGGGTGAGCCCCTGACATGAGCTAATCGAGCGCCAACTTCCCCAAGCACCAAGCATTCGCACCAATCAATGCATCTTGGGACAGCCGACCAGAACTACTTTCTTTGTGTACATTACGTCCAAAACTTTTCGTGGATTCACGAAAAGATCGTAAAATAATTATTCTCAAGGTAAAACTGCAATGTTAACTAATTTTACAAGCCGACAGTGATACAAAGGTATCTGGCTTTGAATAAAAAAATACTTATTGCTCACAAAAACGCTGTTTTAACCCTCTTGCTGTCTGACCATTCAATACCATTCACTGTGGTTTTGAATGATAGATAAGCTATGCCAGCCTTGCAATATGATACCATGAGGGAATGCATGTACACAGTACACAGTTAGTTCTGTGCACAGTTGTGCCACCATACACAACTTTGGCAGTTGAATGGTTTCAAATGGTTGGTCAACTCACTTGAAAATGTTGCGAACAGTAGGAGGGTTAATAGTAGGAGGGTTAATGGTGAAAATGTGTGTCAAGCTTCCTGAAAATGTCCCGCTGAATTACAAACAAAATGTTGGTAATTTTTTAAGAAAGTTTTTCGCCGTGACGTCATGAACCAGGGTCAGCCCACAAGCCGGGTTGGGTCTCACCAGGGTGAACCACAACAATGACGTCAAAGCTAATCGAACGCACTTGGGTCAGACCTGGGTTGACCCGGGGAAGCTAATCGAACACCCAGTGTAAACTGGGGCGCTGTTCTTCTTTTCTAAATTTGGACATGCGGTCGATGCGACTAGACTAGCCTACGGCCTGTGTGCAGATGTCAACATTTTTAAAGAAACAAAGTACATTGCCCCAGTTACTGTGTGTTTTAACCTATAACCTATACATTTTACCCATCGTTCCTTAATAAGTAAGTAAGTTTTAACGAAAAGGTGCTGCTGCTTCTTCTTCTTCCATTAGAGTACAGTCCACCATCTGGTGTATTACGTACTGTGGTTGTTGTGTGCATGCGAGGGTGTGGATATATACAGTGCAGGTGGGTGAACAGTGAACATAGAGTGCGGCTAAAAACAACTCGGGCTGGCCTAGCGGAGCTGGACTGACTGTACACCCTGCTTATAACTAGCAAGAGATGCGCAGTTGATTAGGCCTTCAGGGAGATTGTTCCAGATCCTAATGCTATTGGGAAAGAATGACTGTTGGTAGACCCCTGTCCTGGTGAAAGGTATTATGTATATAGTGTCAATCAATACCGAGTGAGGGCGCTGTTCACCGCGCAGCCACTTTTTGTTAATGGGAAACTGTGACCACCTCAACGTGTACAATGCTATAGAGAGATCGGTGGTGCGGAGGGATATAGATTTAACCCATGTTAATCGTTTCATTCATAAAAATAAACGGAACTACTTTCAAGATGGAGTTTTTCTCTCGCGATTGATATGCAATTTGACGTCCGTTTTGTTGGAGTATTTGTGAAAAACTTTCTGTAAAATCACAAGAAATCTTGTTTTCTGCGCTCAAATTCATTGTGAACTGTAAGTAGTTATCCTCTTAGGGCCCCATAATGAACCAAAAATGACAGTTAGTTGAGTATTTAATTATGTAATTACTTTTTGAATTAAAACTATTAGTTGTCGCGCTTTTTCGCGCTTGATTGTCAAACACGTTGATACGGCCCTTGGGAAATGTTCAATTACGCAAGGGGAATTGGCTGTTGTGCGCAACCGCGAAAACGTTGCGCTGGTACAAGGTCACAAAAAATTGTAATGTAAACAAGGTCAAATATTTTTTACTTTGACCTTCCATAAGTCCGGTTTTCATGAACCGATCCCCACAAGTAAAGTATCAAAATGAATGTCTCAAAGAGCTCTATCCAACTAGACTACTTACAACTCAATCAGATCAAATCTCAAATTTTGTGATTTCCACTAATGTATACGTTTTTGTAAGAATGACCCCTCAGAGCAACGGTTGGTGTCAGAAATGTGTGTGGGATGTCAACCAGGTTGTTCACAATCTTGTACATCATAACTGCCTTGGCCTGTGCACGCCGTTCTTGAAGTACGTGTGGTCCACTGCTATATGAATGATTAATAATATTATTCGCCCCCACAAAATCATATTTAGGATAGAAATAATGCTGCACATAGCCCAAAACTTACCATTATTTCTGGGTAGGAAACCATGACTCTCAAATCAAAATACACGGGAGATTGTATGCCACTTTTCAACGTGAACGACCCAAACTTCACAGCTTCGACATCGGACAACCTCAGTATCAACGAATCAAGACGTGTGTCTGCCATTTTTCGCAAATTTTAGGCTCAGAAGTTCTACATACGAAATCAAAGAAAGTAAGTAAACTTTTCCGTACTGACCAACACCAGCAGTCCGAACAAGTGAACAAAAACATGTGGGGAGCTACTGCGTGGCTCCCCACCTTATCGTAATGTGTAATCAGGCAATGGCGCCAAACTGTAACGGGGTCTGCCTACTAAACTCGTTTGTCAGTCAGCAGGTTGAACCAAAAATGGCTCTTTTCGAAACCAATTAGGCTTAGGCCTGGGCTTGGGCTTGGGCATAGGCTCTGATTTAGAAGACGTGCGCTTTCCTTGCGGGGTTTAATCGTGAAGCAAACAGATCCAAAGCTGAGCGGCTTGTTTACGACTACGATCACTACCCAGCGGTAGCGACTGCACAATGGATCACCCCGTGTGATGAAGGATATACGGGCAGCCGTAGCGATGAGCTGCAGTCGCAGCCGCTACTGCCAATTCAGACCTGCTTAGTTTCGACTAAATGGCGGCCTTTTTCGGAAAATGACCGCCAATGTTATTTCAGAGATGGCCCTGTATAATTGTTTCACTTTCACGCATACAAAGTTTGATGCTTTTATGATCATAATAAGCCTACCGAGCACAATTATGAGCTGGCGCACTGCTTGCTACAAAAACTTGGGTCGGTAAAAGGCTTAGGGCCTACCTGACCCGTCCCATCAAATGCATAAATAAATATTGATACTAAAGAGGGTGGTAGCTGCAGACAAAATAGTAATTTAAAGCGAAGGGCAGGCCTACTTAATAAAGATATAACAATAGGGCCCCTTTTTATAATAGTTTTTTTCAGAATTTGTTTAAGCCTAAGAATTTGTTTTGAATCGGTTAATAAAGGACAGAGCTAAGACAAGTTCATCCGGCAAGTTGTTCCAATCGTCACCAACTTGATTTGAGAAGCTGTGCTTTCTAACATGAAGTCTGCAAAACTGTTTGTAAAGCTTTTTGCAATGCTCCTTTGTGGCATGTGGAACGAGTTAAAGACGGTGAAGTCAGGTATCTCCACATGGTCGATGCCTTCAGTTATGATTTTGTATCCGTGGGGCCTCTTCCAAACCTCAGTTTGGGCTCCTGCTCAGGCTTGGGCTGGCTCCGTCATCATCAATCATTGTGGAGCGTAGTGTAAATTGTTTTGTACGGTGTTTCCAACATCAAACGAAGCCCGAAGCCGGAGACATCATAATAGCAGCCTTCTATTAGTTCAGTGGAGGCAGACCAACGGCCAATCAGCCTTTCTCGATAAGAGTTATTCTTTAATAGTGTGTGGACTATTTTACTTGATGCTCTGCGCTGCACTGTCTCATTATGAATTCGATATTTTGTATACAAGACGGTGACCACTGACCAAACATAACTATTAAATTCCACTTAGGTTCAATCTAGCGCTGAATCAAGGATAACTCCTTATGGGGCATAGCACCATTTTTTCTATTGGCCCAATACGGCAGCCAGCATTGGGTCATATCGGTCAAACATCATGGGCCAATCCAGTAATGTTTGCCGGGGGGGGGGGTACTTCTGGTCTTATACAAGAAGAGCCTGTGAGCAAGATTTACAGCCCACCAAAATCCACCTTCTACAAGGATCAGTGTTCATAGGAAACAGAGGGATTTTGAACACAAGATAAATCAAATTTATTAGTGGTTTCTTCAACACCATCGGTAGTTAGTAATTCATTCACAGACTAGTGTGCAGTACGAGTGTCGAAGTAAAATAAATCTATAGAATATAATTTGGAACTTGATTCATGTTGGTATAGCTGCAGTGCACTCCAAACGAGATTAACTTGTGGACCAAGACATGCTGCTGAATGGGGGCCACTTTTTATGCACCATTTAATAATGGACGAAGGTTATATTAAACAAACAAACGATTGGTCCTAAAAAGGGTGCAGTGTTGTGCAATGTTCAATGGGCAGATTATTTGCCTCTGTTTCCGTGAAAACTTGCACTTGCCAAAATAAATGCGAGTTTGGAGCTTTTGCGTTTTGATCGGGGCATGGTGGCATACCACCACCCCCGTCTCTCCTGTGTGCTTGGAACCTTCATTCTTTAAATGATTTTGGGGGTATACTTTTGCACAAGATGAAAATATTGTCTTCATGTGTGGGAGTATTGTGGGCGGATACCCTCTTCCCCCATTAGGTATAAATCAAAATTAGTGCCGGAGGCGCAAGTTGGGCAACTCCGGTTGAAATGTAGGGCGCCATTTCGCAAGCAATTCTTTTGATGCAATTAACAATTATCAGTGCAGATAACAACCACTGCTGTCAATTACATAACAAAACATTTGCTTGGCTGAAAATGGTGCCCACTTTCCAACAATAGATAGATCTTTGGACTTACGGCGCTCCATATAAGGCTAATCTAATTGGTATAACAGGCAAACCGACCGACATGGTTCAGTGGTTGGAACTGAATAGCGTAAAACGTGTACACAAATTCTATTAGCCTTTTTGAGATATGGTGGACACTATATGAAATTTGGTGTACACAGACAAATTTACCCAAACCTTTATAGTGTCATAGTATAGTGTCTCAAAATGGCTTATGAATTATTTTTATACCCTGGGTAAAAGAGACTCTACCCGAAATACTTCGAAATTAATACCATCATGTCTTCGTCTCAAGTTACCAACCTCCGAGATCTGTCGACTGACGAAGGGTATTACCAACGAGTCTACGATGTTTTTGAGAACATTTGTGACAGACGGGAGAAGATGTATCAGTGGATTTGCAACGAACTACCGGCGGTGGTGGACTCAATCGAGACCGGCCCCGGACAGGCGTTAACAGTACTGAGTGTTGGGCCGGGCAACGGTAGGCAATGTGTTCACCGTCACTTTTCTGTTTTCTTGAATTGTGACTTTGTATAGTATCCTTCGAGTAGCCAAAATAAAAGAAATGCTCGCATCTGCTGAGCAGTATACAAAGGGATCGCCTGTAACTGCCGAGGCTTAAGGCTTAGTTAACTATATTTATTTTATGTACCTATACAACACAAATCCCGTAGACTTCCGGGATTTATTTATAATCAAACTACCTCCATGATTAAACTAACATAAACCATGGTTACCTGGATCCCTCTGCTGTGAGCGGCAAGCACCAACGAACCACTCTTGGCGTACAAATATAATAATTATAGAAGAATAAGGTCGTAAAAAGTGTTGTAAACGAACCCCACAAGTTGATATTGGAGGACGGAGAGTGGGTTTGGTGGAGGAGCCCGCACAGTATATTTTTGTTAAAACGCCTTCTGCATCAAGAGTTCATATATTAGGGGAGCTTTCTAAAAGGATCTTTATTAATGTACACCTGGGGAAGATTTCACAAGGAACTAAGATAGATCTTAAGTTCGAATCACTCCCGATTGCTAAGCAAAGTGCGATGTAACAATACATTTTAGCATGGGATCTTAGTGCGTCTTTGGGCCGTTCATCAACAGAAAAGAAAGCACTCATCACTTAACTATCAACACTGTGTTGTTACAGTGATTAAAATGTATGTGACGTGAAACGTGACCACCTTGCAACTTGGCGGTATCACAAAATAATGATTGAAACCTGTAATGTTTAATTTGATAATAAAATGCACTACCACTTATAAGTTATATTGTGAGAGACTTATACTTTATTTTGATACCAAGGGTCGATTTCTTTGAGTTTTATAAAGGCAATACATTGCTCCGGGAGAATAGTTTCCGAAAGAAGTCTTCACTCCCCAGATAGGGCCTAGTCCCTATAGGTAGTTAACACAAAACCACAAATGAATCATAATTGTCGGGATACCGACACCTACTCACGTTCATCAGCCATGTATAATTTTGCACGTTGTTAATGGTGTTTTGTGTCTCGCCATGGCATAGGGGGTCAAGACACATTTTTGATGTATTATATTTTCGTCTTGAAACAGCACCTTTCAAAATTTATTCCGAGAAAAAATAAAAAAATCTTTCGGCAAAAATTTGGCCCTGCAATTATAATCAAGGTTTTGACTACAGGCTTGATTGGCGACGTTCGTTTTATGAATTACTGAATAATACTAATACTGTAATAGATATACCTATCAAATCAGATGTGTGGACTTGCCCAGACATTCCGCGCCAGTCGATGCATGCTGCACCCTGACTAATACAAAATAGCGTCGCAAATTTGAAAGGATAGCTTCGTGAAACCTAGTCTTGGCCCAAGACGTCAGTGATCGATAGTGGATAGTGTAATGCGCTCGTTGTAACGAGTTGTAACCGAGCGCATTACACTATCCACTATCGATCACTGACGTCTTGGGCCAAGACTACGTGAAACCATGTTTCAGTTTAAGTACCAGGGGTCGATTTCACCAAACTCTTCCTAACTTAGGACTAGTCCTAGGCAATGCTAAGAGATAGGACTAGTCTTAAGTTAATCGTCCTAACTTAGGACTAGTCCTATCTCTTAGCATTGCCTAGGACTAGTCCTAAGTTAGGAAGAGTTTGGTGAAATCGACCGCTGTTAACTTAAATACAGTGTGAATGACAGATGAGAACACACTTTCCCCCACAGGTGTCATCGATTTAAAGATGATGTCAACCCTCCTGGTTAACCATCCTCTTATCCACGCCACTATCCTCGAGCCCAATCCAGCTTTTTTACAGCAGTACCAAGCATTTGCGTCCGAGGAGTCGGCACAGCTCCAAGGTGTTAGCTTTGAGTGGAGGTCGAAGACGTTCGATGAGTATCAAAAGAGTACCAACAAGACGGGGAAGTTTCATTTTATCAGCAGCATGAGTTCTATTTACTACATGGGTGATATAGAGCAGGCTTTGCAGTGTCTTCATGATGAGCTGGATGAAAGAGGTATCCTGATGGTATCGCTTATGTCAGGTAAATAACAACTTGCGAATCATCTCAATAATGGACTTACTGCATTGGCAGTCATCGCTCAGGTCAAACGCACAACTCTCAGCCGATAAACCAACCTCGTTCCCAGTGGTGTACAATCTCGCCGCGCTATTTTTATTTCTTTCCCAGAAATTGCCTTGGACCAAACCGTAAACGACTCGTTTGGGTCGTTTAGGCTTGGTTTCAAGATGGCGGATTCTAAAGACTGCCGGCAAATGTAAATGCACGGAATTGTTTTACAAAATGATATATCCTGAAGCATAACAATAAATTGATACAATTACAAAGTCTAAGTTCCATCACTTCAAAATAAAATGAAGGTTGTAGGTTATTTTAAGGACATGAATTGTCAAGAGTGTACCTACGTCATGAACTGTTCCTGGTTATCGACTCGTTTTCGCGTAGCTCTTGGAAATACATCGATCCATTAAGCCCCGCCTCCTTACGAGTTGACCAATCACAGCCGCGAAACCCGATCACCATTAGTGCAAAGATCACCGAACGGCTCAAATGGTGATCAGATTTCGCGGTTGTGATTGGTCAATGAGAAATGGGCGTGGCTTAATGGATCAGTGTATTGTGTTTCGGTCAGTGAATTTAACGTCAGAATTTTGCTTCCGATCATGCTCGCCGAAACACGCCCCTTGCATAGTTAGGGTTTTAATTGAAGTTCCAGCTGAGACGAACCGTTTATTACAAGATCGACAACCAGATTTGACCAGACTTTTCTGTCTCTTTTATTTTGTTGGTTTTTATATAAATTAGGAGAAGGAGGATTCGGGAGTCTGTGGCAGTTTCTTCATAAGAAGTTTGGCAGAAGAGGAGATCTATTCACATCTTCAGACGTTATCGAGGTGTCACGAAAGCTCAATCTCAACATTTCTGAAATTCAAAACTTTATTTACCATTGTGATATATCAGCTTGTTTCGGTTCCCTCGAAGAGCTATCCGAAGAGGCGAATATTCTCCTCGACTTCTTGACTCATACAATCGGCTTTGCTCGGAACGCTTCGGCTCCGTGTCGAGATGACGTCATGAATTTCTTAAGGAGTGACGCATGCTCAGACCGAGGTCCTTTGGGTCAGGTAGTTCTCAAAGGAAACAACGTTGCTGTATTCATTCGTCACGAATGAAGTCAAAACTTGATGATAATGTTGGGAGCCAGAAGTATACAACCGACTGTTCCTTTAATACATACAGTTTAATCACATATCCATTCGATGATATCCTTCCAACCTAAAGTAGTGCCATATAGATTTTGTAATCATAAAATGTAATAAATTCCTTTTTTGAACTTTTTGTTATCTTACAATATCTCACAATATCCCTGGGCCAACCACAGTTCTCATTTCAGAAGAACCAATCAGAGCAGTGACTGACTCTACACTGAAACCTCTGAACCCCTATAAATGGACCAACATGTCTTACACTCTTCAGTCTCCTGACGATGACTAAAGCAAAGCTAGTCGAAACGTTGAGACCTATTAAGAACCCACTCCGCCGCGACAGTGAAGTTAATAACGAGAAGTCCCCTCGACCCACAAAGCGAGTCCCAGCCGATTTTCTACCTCCCGCCCAGGTAGATTAAGCAGGACAGTTCTTTTCAGAACTGAGAAGTCTCCCGAGTTCCGAATTATCTACTCCGCGGCAGTAGAATAAATAGCAAGACAAGTTCTCAAAGAACAAAATCTACCTAGCAAGTATGTGCATTACCCGGCTTCCTATATACAAACGTTTTTGAATGTTTTTCATATTGAGGCGGCTCAAACACATTTTCTGTCAAAATTCGTTCAGAGAGGGGAAAAACCTCCTTCTGCGGAAATTGGGCCATGTCAGAGAAAAGGTAAGGAAAGAATTGTATTCGGGGATTGTAATTTATTTTTTATGTATACCTGTTTTGGTATTATGATGACCATTGGTATATTATGCCAACGGTATTTATTTGGGGTCTGTGGTAGATTTTTCCATTCAGTAACATTTATTTCTCATCATGGCATGGTTCAATATAATAGATAAAGCTACACTTGTATTGAGGCCATAGACGAGAGGCAAGACCTAAAAAGCAAAAGCTTGAGTAAGGTATGCCTTTACAAAAGGACAAGACAACCATAAGGGTAACAGACACAAACAAATCCGAGGTTACATTTAAAGTAATTTAAGCAGAGGAAAACGTAAAGCGTCTAGATTAAGTAGGTTTTCAGTTTACGTTTGAATATGTTTAGAGAAGTAGAGTTTCTAAGTGACAATGGTAAGGTATTCCAGATACTTGGGCCAGAAAATTTAATGGTATGCTGGAATGCAGAAGTTCTATGGTGAGGTAAATGAACATGTAAATTAACAGACACACGTGTGTTGTAGGTATGTAAGTTACAACCAAGTATAAACATGCCTTGCATAGAAGGTGGAAACAAGCCATTCAAGTACTTATACATAAATATACATTGTTGATACTTATTAAGGTTCAAAATATTTAGAAACTTCAGGTCACGAAAAATAGAATAAGTGTGAAACCTATAAGGATGATTTGTAATAATACGAACAACCTTTTTTTGAAGAACAACAAGTTTATCTAAATTAGTACGAAAGGTATTCCCCCAAATAATATTACAATAAGACAAATATGGAAGAACCAGAGAGCAATAAAGTGTTTTAAGTATTTCCAAAGGAACAACATGTTTAAGTCTATTTATAATCCCGATGCTTTTGGAAACTTTATTTGCAATACCAGTGATGTGATGCTTCCAGGTTAACTTTTCGTCAATAAAGACCCCTAGAAATGTATACTTGTTGACTCTGTGTATTACTGTGTCATCAATAGCAATATTAAGGTTAGAACAGTCACATGGCTTATTCCTGTTGCAAAAAATAATATAGTTACATTTTTTTAAATTCAGGGACAAACGATTAGCTTTAAACCAGTCACAGATACTAATCAGTTCCCTATTAACTACGTCAAAGAGGGAATTAAGATGTTTATTAGTATATATAATATTAGTGTCATCTGCATAAAGTATGAAAGACAAAAGGTCAGAAGTATTGCATATGTCATTAACATAAATAATAAAAAGTAGCGGTCCGAGTAGGGAACCCTGTGGGACGCCACAGGAGATATATTTAAAATCTGACAGACAGGAATCAAACTTGGTACATTGAGGACGGTTATTCAAATAACTTGCAAACCAGTCAAAAGCAATACCACGAAAGCCATAATAACTTATTTTGTCTAAAAGAATGTCATGGTTAATGGTATCAAAGGCTTTCGATAGATCCAGAAAAATACCAACAGCATAATCATTGTCCTCAAAAGCTTTAACTACTTTGTTAGTCAAATCTATAAGTGCCATAGATGTTGAACAACCTGGTCGAAAGCCGTACTGGTTATTGCAAAGCAAATTATACTTGCTTAAAAAAGTAACAGTTCTATTGTACACAATTTTTTCGAGCATTTTTGAAAAACAGGACAGCACGGAAATCGGCCTATAATTACCCAGCTCACCGGGATCTCCAGATTAAAAAATAGGAGTAACCTTAGCATACTTCAGTTTATCTGGAAAAGTACCTTTCGACAATGACAAGTTGAAGATATGACATAATGGGTCACTTATATGTAAAATGACAGATTTAACCAACCCTGGATTAATGCCATCAACTCCTGGAGACTTATTATTTTTAAAAGAGGAAGCTACATCAAGAATCTCGCTCTTAATAACAGGATTAAAGAAAAAAGAATGAATGTTAGGATCCTTAAGATAATCACTAAAAGCAGTATTAGCCCTAGGAATATTTTTATTCAGGGAGGGGCCAACTTGGGTAAAGTAATTATTAAAAGCATTTGCAATCATAGTTGGGTCACTAGTTAGTTGCCCTCCAAAGTTGAATTTAGGGGGAACTTTAGTATGAGACTTTTTATTCAGTAAAGAATTGATGATGCACCAAGTGCCTTCAATATTAGTTTTAGCTGCATTAAATTTGTCCCTATAGTAGTTGGCTTTAGTAAGCTTGATTATGTAATTAAGCTTATTACGGAATTGTTTATATTTAAATGAGTTACTAGTGGTGGGATTGCTGAGGAATTTTTTATATAATTTATTTTTATATTTAATAGAATTAATAACTCCATTGGTCATCCATGTTTTGAGCTTCCTACTGGGGATGGATTTCTTGACTGGAAAATGTTTATCATACAGATCCACAAAGTGAGAATGAAAGGTATTGAGAGCAAAGTTTGGCTCATCGATGGATAACACAGCATTCCAATTGACATTACTAAGATCCACCTTAAACCTATCAACACGTTCACATGTAATAAGTCTATAGGATCGACTCGTATTAATTGTTCTTGCACTACTAGGAGACTTATTAAAAAAAGTAATTTGGTACACTGGCAAATGGTCTGAAACATCATTAATTAATATACCACTTCTGGTAAGTAGGTCATTACCATTAGATAAAATATTGTCAATCAAGGTAGCAGTGGATGAAGTAATACGAGTCGGTCTGTTTATAAGAGGCAGGAAGGAATTGCTAAAAATGGAATTAACAAAATTAAGAGTTGGATTATGACTGTTATGCTTAAGGAGATCTATGTTAAAGTCACCCATAATAAAAGAAGTTTTATTCTCACTGTTTATATTGGCCATGATTTTGTCAAAAGCATCAACAAAATTATTGATGTTACTATCAGGTGGTTTATAAATGATACCGATAACAATGTTTTTCTCACGTGTGCGAGGAATTTCCAAAAACAGGGAATCGCATGTATCACTATCCATTGATAGATCACTACGCAAAACAAAGGGCAGGGAATTGTGCACATAAAGAGCAACACCACCACCTAACCTGCCTTGTCTGTTCTTATTTACACAAGAGTAATTGTTTATGTTTAAGACAGGACTATCATCGTTTAGCCAAGTTTCGCTAAAACCAATCACATGAAACTGAAAGTGTAGAAGACCAATGTAGTCAAGAAAATGATCAAATTTGTTAAGAAGACTTCTAGCATTAAAGTGTAAAGAGGAGAACATATTTTGATCTTTATCCCCAATAACTTGTTCACAGAGCTGGTCAGACAATAAATATTCAGAATTACAATGATTTCTTGAATAAAAATTCTGATCAGGATCCAAATCAGCATTACCAACAAACCTCTCATTACAAGCAAAGGGGTCAAAAAACATATGTTTGAAGTGATCACTATTGATGACCACATCAGTCTTAAGCTGATGAACAGCAATATTAAAGTCATCATATTGAAGATGATTAAAAGGCAGCGCATCCACAAAGCAATCTAGGCATACACCAGCAAAACTACTCCATTCAGTCTCACTAGTTGGCTGAGTACACAAAGAACATATCTTAACAGACATTAAACTTATTTAAAATAATGACATCTCTGCGTATACATTTGAAAATGAGGATGAAAATTACAAATGGTAACCTGGAAAACAAATGAACAAAAAAAAAACAATTCACAATCAATTCACAAACATAAAAGCAAGTTAATGCACAAGATGAGAACCATTTGAAAATGGGCAAAATCATCATAATAATCAAGTGTCAAACTGACCAGAATATATACAATAGTACAACGAAATGGCGAAATGGCTAGCAGGCAAATCAAGAACCATAACAATGACCAAAAGGTAAGTATACAAAAAGCATCTTGATGTAATGACATTGTTCAGTCAAAGAGGGAATGTTAATGTTAATGAGGTCCGAGGCTGGAACCTGTAGAGGCAGCAGTCGATGGGGCATGAAACGCTTTTCCATTAATGAACAGATTACCGTTACGAAACATAACTTTCTGGCCTTTGTCGTATGCTTGTTTCATTGTATCACGAAGTGATCTCTTCTTCATGGCATCAGTTGGAGGCAAGTCCTGCATTACGAACAATTTGGTTCCGTGTAGAACTTTCTTGGACTGGCGTAAAATAGAAAGTCTCTCCGGTCTATAGATAAATTTCGCAATGATATGGCGAGGATTACCTGCTGAAGATTGCGAAGCTTTACCAGAACGATGAGCATGCTCAACAGTGACATCAGGGAGGTGGAATTTTTCTGCAAGGATTTCCTTAACGGCTTGAATGGCATGTGAGGGAAGCTCAGATGGCTGTTCAGGAATTCCCCCAAATCTCAAATTAAAGCCGCGTGAATATCTCTCAAGTTGTAAAGAGGTAAGTTCCACCCTCTCTAGTCTGTTGACCAGTTCTTTAAGTTGAAGTTGAATCTTGGAGATAGAGCTGGTAGATTTAGTGACTTGTTGTTGCAATTCATCAACTGAGTCGTTGGTAAAACTCAGAGTATTTTCCATCTCAGTCTGTTTCGTCTCAATAGTGTTGACTCTTAGGAGGATACTTTCTTGGTTAAAAATCACCTTATCAAGTTTGGAGTGGATGTCACTAACCATAGATTTCAGATCACTCCGCAGAATATCAAATTGATCAGTGGTTGCAGAAAATGAGCCGTCAGGACTTTTTGGACTTACGGAAGAATTAACACGAGCGCGTGTGGACATGGCCGTAGTCGGAGATTTCGACGCCATCTTGGACTCACTTGTCAATGTCGATTTTTTCTCTCGTCGTGGTGGCATTCCAAGGGCTCAAGACGGATGAAAACACGGTGATATGGTACTACGGATGTAGTTGTAATAAAAGGTGACTAGTTATTATTCAAAAACGAACAGAGATGGTAGAAAATGATGCAATATTCCGGTCAGTTGACAGAGCGAAAATGAGTCACGTCAAGTCATGACGAGCGCCCTCTGCATTAACATATTAACTTCTATTGTCAATCGTTTGATTTTTGTCAATGTAATTCTGATTTAAAGGCAAAGTTATCTGGAACGATAAAATACAAGTGCGTAAACACGTGTACCATCCTTGTGTGCACGTTTTTGACACCCAAAATGGCGGACAGGAGATGCGCTGCGCGTTGTGCAATGGGTAAAAAAAAAAAAAAAAATTATCCCATCAGTCCCGGTGAACACCTCTTGTTTTTGTAAGTTAAAAAAAAAAAAAATCTTCTTTTCCCCCGCGATTGTCCGCAAAAAAACACACACTTCTCAAGCTCACACAACCTTCTAACTTTTACAACTTAACAACAAAGTCCTCAAAAACTTTAGCAAAAAAGCATGTGAGAGAGATCGGTCGTAATTGATCGATGTGTGGAGGCTGTGTCTTAGGGACAGGGACCACGATGGCTTTTTCCACATGTCAGGTTCAATTCCTACGTTAAGAGAACAATTAAACAATTCAGCCAGTGGAAAGCAAAGCGCGTATGCAAATTCTTTTATCAGACGTGGGGGGGAACCTGTCTGGACCACCGCTTTTGTTCAGATTCAGTTTCTTTAGTTCTTTATACACTTCGTCTGCAGATACAGAGGGGGCAGGCCCGCATGCAGGGAGAGAAAATGAAGATTTATTCGGTTGAGTGCCTGGGCGAATTAGAATAAATCTGCTTTATACTTGTTACGTAAAGAGTACACGCTTCAATGGTTTGGCGGGAACATTAAATAGGATTGGGTGTGGTACACGGGGTAAGGGTATAACGTCTTCACTTCACGCTTGCTATGCGTCTATAACACATGTTAAAATGTTGTTGTTGTTGTTGTTCTTTCTTTCTAAAGCGTAAATTAGTTATTGTTTAAGTCACCCATCAGCAGTCTTGTTACAGCTGCTTTTAGTCTAATGGACAACAGCATATAAGGAGGTCAGTGCTAGCTTGAGCCTGAAAGAGTTGATTTGCATAGATCAGGTGTACGTTTCCAAAAATTGGTTTTTCGTACCTGGCGGTCAACATTAGCACTGAGGCTCCAGGGTAAATGCACCTTGTGTCATGCAAGTCAATGAAGACATAACTTCTTAAAGTTGATACCAAATGTAATGAATCATTCCGTTGAATTGGAATAGAATTTGAAAAGAGAAGAGGTTGATTAAAAGGGATCAGTTGAACCGGTTGCAGCATAGCTCGCAGACATACTAAAGGGCAAATTGCACTTTGCAATGAAAGTTGATACCAAAAGTTTTGTATCATTCTGTTGAATAGTAATATAATTGAAAAAGAGAAGAAGTTGATTAAAAAGGGATCAGTTGATCCGGTTGCAGCATAGCTCGCAGACATATATACCATATTCGGAGTAAAATGGTTTTTATTAATGTCGGGATCTGGCAACTTTGCAACTTCATAGTCCCTTTAACGCGGAGAGCCACATTGTGCAGTGTTTTGTATACTGCATTTAATAATGTAGTGCGGCTCGCAATCAGTTCACTAAGTTTTGTCATTTAACTGTGTCAAAATCAACAATAACACTGTCAAGCTGCTTATCGACACAGGCTCAACTGTCAACATTCTCGATGAACAAACTTACGCTAGAGTGGGCACACCGAAAATGACACGACACGAGCAATCCCAAGTACATGCTTATGGGGGTGAACATCCCATAACAATCCTGGGACAGTGCCAGCTCACAGTAGAAACCACTGCTCAGATACAATGCCACAAATTCCTCATTGCAAAAGGAAACCATGGTTCACTACTGGGGTATGAGACAGCGACAAACCTACAACTCGTTAACATTGTCAATGCCACTTCGCATGAAACACGGTGCAAGGACAAATACCCCGGACTCTTCAAAGATGTTGGAAAATTGAAAGATACACAGGTCAAGATACACATCGATACATCAGTACAACCGAAAGCCATAACGAATCGGCGCACACCATTCCACCTTCGAACTAAAGTCGAGACAGAGCTCCAGCGCCTCCAACAACAAGACATTATCGAACGTGTGGGGGGTGAACCAATTGCAACTCCCCCTGGGTGTCACCAATAGTCACCCCGCCCAAGAAAGATGGCTCCATACGCCTATGCGTGGATATGCGTGAACCAAACAAAGCCATATTACGCGAGCGCCATACTACACCAACAGTGGATGAGCTAATACATGAGCTTAACGGTGCATCCGTTTTCAGCAAAATCGACCTACGCTCAGGCTACCATCAACTTGAACTTGAGCCCAGCTCACGTTACATCACAACATTCACCACACATGTTGGACTTTTTCGGTATAAGCGTCTTAACTTTGGCATATCGTCGGCAAGCGAAGTTTTCCAGGAAGCAATACGGAATGTCATTGCCGGCATTGATGGTGCACGGAACATTAGCGATGACATAATATGCTTTGGATCTGGGCCAAATGCACAACGCGATCATGACAAAGCACTGGACGATACACTCAAACGCCTACACGATCATGGTCTTACTGTAAATTGGGATAAGTGCGAGCTCAATGTGAACACAATACACTTCTTTGGCCTTGTTTTCAGCCCAACATGAATATCTCCGGACGCGAAGAAAGTGGAGGCAATCAAGACAGCATCCCCACCAACGAATGCTCAAGAACTCAGAAGCTTTTTGGGGATGACAAACTACAGTGCCCGGTTCATAAAAAACTATGCTACGATAACTGAACCGCTACGACGCCTCACCAGAAAGGACTACAACTGGAACTGGTCTCATGAACAACAAAACGCCTTCGATACGCTAAAAAACGCACTTAAGGAGAATGCGAACATCGCTTACTTCGACCTACGAAAGGACATTGCAATTGCAGTAGATGCAAGCCCTGTTGGACTAGGGGCAATACTTACACAGGACGGGGATGTTGTGGCATATTCCAGTCGTGCCCTCACGCCTGTCGAGTCCAGATACAGCCAGACAGAGCGTGAAGCCCTCGCAATCGTTGGGCATGTGAACATTTTGATATGTACATTCGTGGGACACCACACTTTACAGTGATCACGGATCACAAACCACTTGTCAACATTTGGCAAAAACCACGCCCACCCCTACGGATTGAAAGGTGGGGCCTTCGTCTACAACCGTACAAGTTCACGATACAATATCAACACGATACAATATCAACCAGGAAGTGAACATCCAGCTGATTACATATCTCACCACCCGCAAAAGGATACACAAGCTACATCCCACGAACAGCGAATCGCAGAACAATACGTCAACTTCGTTACATCAACTTCGGTACCGCGAGCAATGAACATTGATGATATTAAGACTGCTACAGCCAATGACCCTACACTCCAGAAAGCAATGGAGTTTCTCCGTACAGGACGCTGGTTTGAGCTCGAGTTAATGACAGACCCCGCCGTCTCTACAAGTGACCTGCTACAACTCCGCAACATAAGGGATGAACTATCATGTCACACTGCTAACATATTACTACGACATGACAAGATCATCATCCCCGCAACACTTCGCGAGGTCGCAGTGTCCCTCGCGCACGAAGGCCACCAAGGAATGGCCAGAACAAAAGCAATGATACGCTCAAAGGTTTGGTTTCCAGGGATAAACGAAAAAGTTGAAAACAGTGTACGCAATTGCCTGGCATGCCAAGTAGCTACACCATCGAAGGGACCATTCGAACCACTGCACATGTCACCAAAGCCGCCAGGAGCGTGGCAACACCTCAGCATGGACTTCTGCGGCCCATTACCCAGTGGGGAATACCTAATGGTCCTCATTGATGAATACTCACGATACCCAATCGTTGAAATCGTGCAATCCGTTTCATCGACGACGGTCATACCTGTCCTGGACAAAGTTCTCTCCACCTTTGGCTACTGCAAAGTCATCAAAACTGACAATGGGAGTCCGTTTAACTCCCATGCATTCGCTCAATTCGCAAAATACAGTGGATTTGAACACAGACGCATCACGCCACACTGGCCCCGGGCCAACGCCCAAGCCGAAGCGTTTAACAAACCACTTATGAAAATTGTCCGTGCTGCCCACCTCGAGTGCAAACCATGGAAACAGGAATTACACAAATTCCTTCGGCAATACCGTGCCACCCCACATCCATCTACTGGCCTACCCCCCTTCCAACTTCTCTTTGGACGTGCACCTCGCACACGCCTGCCACAGGTTGATCTGCACACAACATGTCCATCTGACGCCACCGCCAGGGATAACGACCAACGAGCAAAGCTCAAACAAAAACTATACACTGATCGCCGTTTGGGAGCTAGCTCCGACCACCCCAATGTGCAAGTGGGTGATACTGTGTTAGTCAAACATGACCGCCGCCCTAACAAGCTCTCCACACCATTTGACCCACAGCCGCATGTCGTATCCGCTAAAAATGGTAGCATGCTTACAGCAACAGCAAATGGTCGCACAGTCACTCGCAACTCGTCTCGGTTCAAAAAGGTCCCCATTCGCTCGGATGCTTTTGTCAAAACCGACAATGAGGAGGAGGACATGATAATCAATCGTCCACAAACAACACCCACCAACACTCCGCAAAGTCAGACCATGCCTACCATTGCACAAACCCCCAACGAACAGACCCGGAAACAACCAGCTAGACTGAGGCGCCCCCGGCTACCTTAAAGACTATGTTACAAAGTGACTTTGAACAGAACTCAGTCTGACTACAGGCTAACAACTTTAAAGTGTGTTATTGCGTTTAATAATGTTTAATGTGTGTGTTGTTTCAATCAACATTCATTTTGGCTTTGAATTACATTTCGAACATTTTGCCTTTACGTAAAACTGATTGTGTTGGACAGCGGGCAGGGATATTACTTACATTATATTTAAATGCAACCCTGATAACCCTTTCAGTACCGCCGTGCCATAGCGGCTCAAAACAACATCCCACTTGGTGACCAATGAGCCCGTATGGCACGTAATGATTTGCATTCTTGGTGACCAATGAGCCTCTGTGGTACATCGACAAAAAGTAAGTTATCAAAATGTTAATAGCCCCCTCAATCGCCTGCGTCCATTCCCCCGGCAACAAGCTCGCCGTGTGTGCCTTGAAGCGTCGCCAGTTTTAAAATTTAAGCGGGATCGTTAAGCGTCCCCCCACGCATTCTTGAGTAAGAGATCATTCTGACAACATGGCCGAAGAAAATGATAAAATTTTGGAAGAAATTTTCGCAGACAGTGGTTCAGAAATGTCATCTGACGAGGATTCGCCACTTTATGACTCGGAGACGTCAGAAGACAGTGAGGATACAGAGCCGAGGGCCTCAACATCAACAGCAACATTAACCTGTTCTAAGAAGGGTAAGAAGACCAAAAAAAAAACGAATTTCAGGTGTGGATGGCGTGAAGCCAACTGTTACACACGGCGACCGCCTGTAAAATTTACAGCAAACACCGGGGCTACAGAAGACTTCAGTTCGTTCTCCCCCATACAAATCTTCAAACTGTACTTTTGTGAAGCAGTGTGGCAGATGATGGTACTAGAGACTAATCGTTATGCTGAACAAATATTGGGAGCGGGGGCAGAAAATAAGTGTGCATGGAGACCAACTGATGTACCTGAAATGATGGCATTCGTGGCCCTACTTCTTTGCATGGGAATCAACAAAAGGCCTCGTTACTCCATGCATTGGTCCAGGTCTGAAATTCTACGAAGTCCCCTGTACTCAGCAACCATGGCTCGTAACAGATTTACTGCAATCCTAAGATTTTTTCACCTCGCCAATAACAGAGATGTCGAGGGCGACTCTCCCCGTGACAAACTTGCTAAATTACGGCCACTGTTAAACATTGTACTACCATCATTCCTCCGGGTGTACCAGCCGGGACGAAGCCTTTCACCGGACGAGACGATGGTCAAATTCAAAGGACGACTGAGCTTCAAGCAGTACATGCCAAGAAAAGCCGCAAAATGGGGATTGAAATCTTTCTCATTGAACGAATCCGACACAGGGTACACATGTGCCTGGGAGTTGTTCACAGGATCGCAGCCCAGGTGCCCACAAGGACAGTCCTCTGTAAGTGATCCTGAGACAAGCCATCCATCCGAAATAGGGGCACCAGGCAACATAGTATTGAACCTTTTGCAGGGACTCGAAAATAAAGGACATTGCATCTACATGGACAATTGGTTTAGTAGCCCGGCTCTGTTCTCCAAGTTGTCTGAGCTAGGATTCGGAGCTTGTGGAACTGTGCGCTATACCACCCTATGGATACCCGACGTAGCAAACTCCAAGAAATTTCCTATGAAAAGCGGTGCAGATCCCAAATTTTTTCAGAAAGCAGGCCAACTATGCGTTATGTGGCAGGACACAAAACGTGTCACTCTCCTCTCAAACTATGGCGATTGCAGTGTCACTAGTAAAAAGATTCGGAGCCGGAAAACTTCTACAGGATTTCGTCATATCAAAAAACCGTGCATAGTCGAGGATTACAATAAATACATGGGGGGCACGGATCTGGCAGGACAATTATGCACGTACTATACTCATACCAACAAAACATTCAAATGGTGGAAACGTGTATTTATTACAATCCTAGACATATGTTTGCTAAATGCTAATGTCGTATACAAAAGCATCCATACAAACAAGAGCTTGTCTACTTTGGATTTTCGGGTCAAGGTGATAGAGGCACTTATTTCAAGCTTCCAGAACAACCCAGTTGACCATGCCCGTAAAATGTCAAGTGCTTCAAACGCCCTTTCAACTCGGCACTTTCCGGGTCCGAATGTTGGCGGGAAGAAACGTGACTGTGTTGTATGCAGTTCCACCTCTAATCGGAAACAAACTCGCACAATTTGTAAGCAGTGTATCAAGCCAATGTGTGTTATACCATGCTTTGAGGGGGGAGGATGGTACGTTGAAAAAACAAGTATAGCACTTTGGAAATATTTGTTTATAGTTCCTTCTTATTGGTTAATGATAGGTAAAACATAAATTTTATGAGTTATTTTGTTCGAGTAACGTTCATATTGTGCTTAATCAAACTTCTCTTGTTTATTTTTAATGTTATAATAATCAAAATGGCCGCCTTTTTAAAGCGACTGAACCACCATGGCAATTATAATTTATGTATGTGAGGCTCATAGACGGAGATACGGACCAAAACCAAATTGCTTGGCGGACATTTACAAATGGGCAATATTTAATGTAATTTTATGTCAGTTCCTTCTTTGTCATTAAATGTAGAAATAAATAAAACTATTGATTTTACCAGTCATTTATTTATAAGTCATATTGTGCGTAATCCAAACTCTCTTGTTTATATTTAATGTCCTATCCTAGGAGCGGGTTGGGGGGGGGTGCTTCCTAAAAAATAAATTAAAACATCTTTTTTTCCCGGAGGATTCATAATTTGCCAACAATCTAAATGGCCGCCTTAACCAATTGATCAACATGGGTATAGTCACCAACTCCCAGTATCTGTGAGGCTCAACCAATTGTTATTTAATTTTGGGCGGGTTTGGGGGGGGGGGGGGGGAGGATGCTGTTTCAAAAGTAATTTCTTAAAACCTTATGTTTATTTAACGTATCAAAAATATGTCTCATGCAGATTGGTATGAACAGCTACTTGACAAATGTTTAGCTTCAACATTTAAACTACTCAATTGTGTGTTTAGTGGTCATAATACCATACCTCAAATATATGTTAAAGGCAATGATTTAGTCCAAGGCAATATGCCAAAGGAAACAGTAATATGTTATTGCTTGCTCAACTTGCATTATGTGACTAGGACCTAGGCTAACCCCAATCTGCCTTGTGAGGGCGCTGTAACCTGAAACTTTGCAAAATAGTGTTGGTCACCAGGTAGCCATGTCAAGGAAATGTCTCTGGTCACCATGGCATAAGTAGCGAATATGTGTTGGTACTGAAAGGGTTATAAATGACCAAAATATTTTTTTTTCTATTCTCCATGTAAACCTTAATCCCGGACTCATGGGGTGTATTTGGGGTGTATTTGGATGCTGAAAATAAGGTTTTAAAACACTACAAACCAATACCATTTATGCCTTTTATTTGAACAACTAGCGTTAAATGAATGACATACAGACTAATACTATGGGCTATTCATACAATATTTATTCATGCCATACTTCTATGGGTGGTAAATTATCAACAATTTCCATTGTCCGCTCTAGATAAGTTGGTTTTTATGAGACGTTCAGTGTAAAAATATAACATGTCTATAATTCCGTTTGATTAAGACATTCATGGTAAAAATGAGCACTTTCCCCAAGACTTTTAAACATTTTGTTTGTAAATGTGATGCGATCAAGGTAATTGAGTAAATTGTCGGACAAATAAGTATAGAGAAAAAATCAAATACACTAGGCCAACAGGGGTTACATTGGCTTAAATATTGTTGGTTTTATAATGTAAATGCTAAATATATATATTTTCATATTGGCAACTTAAATCCGGAAAACAATATTACTTCAAAAATGTTAACGACCCCGCACCTATCATTTAAATTATCACACCCCTCTTAAAACAATGGTTTGTACACCCCCCTAAACAATTTTTTTTTAATAACCATATAACACTGGGATTAGACTCCCTGATCTTAACGATTCAAGTGAATATGGTTAAATTTTATGTGCAATCCACCAATAAAAATTATTAAAAAAATGGCGGTTACACAGGACTTCAGGTTTTATGTCCCATCCGAAGGACAACACAATTGGGGTAAAGTGTCTTGCTTAGGGACAAAAGTAGTTGAAATGCAGAACCCAGTTCCGCACCCGCAACCAACCACCCCCCACCTATAATTTTTAGGCCCACCCCCCCCCTTAACAAACTATGATGGATAACGGGATAACACTCCCTGATCTTAACGATTAAAGTGCCCACACCCCCCTTTATAATTGGTGTTAAATCTCCATCATTACCGCTACATGTAGATTTGTCCAAGTGTCAAAAATATTCGTGTATAGAACTTGTTACTTGCCTAACCTATTTTTATGACTTCACAAATGTTAACGACCCCGCACCTACCATTTAAATTATCACACCCCTCTTAAAACAATGGTTTGTACACCCCCCTAAACAAACATTTTTTAATAACCATATAACACCGGGATTATACTCCCTGATCTTAACGATTCAAGTGAATATGGTTAAATTTTATGTGCAAAATTTCCACCAATAAAAATTTTATAAAAAATGGCGGTTACACAGGACTTCAGGTTTTATGTCCCATCCGAAGGACAACACAATTGGGGTAAAGTGTCTTGCTTAGGGACAAAAGTAGTTGAAATGCAGAACCCAGTTCCGCACCCGCAACCACCCCCCACCTATAATTTTTAGGCCCACCCCCCCCTTAAAATACTATTATGGATAACGGGATAACACTCCCTGATCTTAACGATTAAAGTGCCCACACCCCCCTTTATAATTGGTGTTAAATCTGCATAATTACCGCTACATGTAGATTTGTCAAAGTGTCAAAAATATTGGTGTATAGAACTTGTTACTTGCCTAACCTATTTTTATGACAATCCCCAACCACCACGTTCTATGTACTAGTCTTAGTCAATTAGGAATATGGGGTCCCCATGCACTCAGTGTATTCAATAACAACTGCCTTTAATTTGACCTTTTTACTGTATAATAAATACATACTTCCAATGTGAGTAGTAAAAATATTAATACGTCACTTATTTTGTACCTTCTTTTTGCTTGGCAAATATGCTGGCCAGTATGACTTAATATTCTATTAAATTAAAGGTGGAATGATTGATTAATAAATTATTTGATTTAAGTCGGCCCTCATGACAACAATGATTATTGGATATTATATAATCTGGGTGCATGGGGAGCCCATGTTCCCAGTGAACAAGATCTTAACCTCCATAATCGGTGTAAATATATTGGCATTAAAGGTTGTGTACAACATTGGTAAACTGTCAAACAGTAGTTTCCACACTTTATGTGACCCAACATATACATGAAATATCAAAGCTGTAAAATTTTTGGCTAAATCGCTCTTCAGAGTCATGAGAAAACATATAAAACCACCGTTATGTGTTGGGCCTTTTTGTAAAACATGGTATTTTATCCTGCAGGATAAAAGCATTATTTTGTCTAATTTCCTCAAAACTATGGCATTGCAAGCAATACTATTTTCACATAAGTTTTCCACCATGCCCATTTTTATACCATCTAAGTTATGTGCAAATATGTGAAAATTTGTATTTTAAACCTAACTAATGTTGTACACACCCTTTAAAGGTTCTAAAGACTATACAATTGTAACTCATTGGCTTATCAGTACTATCAGGTTATTATAACAATTTGTATGCATTTCTAACATACTTGTGGAACACAAATAAACCAGAATGTTTTGACATACTTCTTGATGATTTTGTTTTTATGCGTTATTAAGCTTTATGTGTATAGACAGTTAAGATTGTACACAATTTGATTGACCACGGATATGATATGTTAGTTAATTACCTGCTAGCACTGAGCCCACACACTGTATTTTCCTAATGAATTCACTGGTAGTACATTGTTTTTGCTATACTTTACGGGTTTGTGTTCATCATAATTAACTTCACTAAGTTCGGAAGCCCGGCAAGGCACAGAGGTTAACAAATACTTGATCTGTAAATCGTGCGCACATTTATTAACTTGCTTACGGACATTAATAAATCGTGTGATAGCATTTGTTTACACCAAACAGTAAATCGTGCACATCAATTACCGACAGAGACTTTCTTATGGTGATGGTATTGATAGTCCGTGGCCTATAATACCCCCCCATGCATCCCCCCCCAAGATCCTCCGCGAGAGGTTTAACTTTGTTTGGGAGACCCATCTGAGTGATTATTTAGATGTGACCAGTATAAAAGGTGGGATGCATAAACATTGCGGATATTGGATAAGTTCGTTAAGGCCGCCATTTAGTTGTTCCAAATTACCGCCAATCAATAGGGTTTTTGCCCGTATCTGGCTCTGACCCTCCAAAACATTGGCGGTTGGTGTCTATACACAGGTTTTCAGGATCAATCAACCCGATAAGAGCATTACTACAAACATTCGATCATTTGGCCGAGGCAGCCATCTTGCATTTAAACATGTTACGGTATACAGCCTGTATTGGGCCAGTGCCGGCTTGGTAGGGGCAATCCATAATGATGTGACAGTACACATCCTGTAGTTGGCCAGTGCCGGCTTGGTAAGGGCAGACAATAATTATGGGACGCTACACATCCTGTGCAGGGCCAATGCCGGCTTGGTACGGGCAATCCATAAAAGTTTGACGGTTAATATGAGGCTGTACAGTAACAGTGCCGGCACTGGGCAACTTAACGGTGTCCCTGTCTGTCACATCATTATGGTTTGCCCCTACCAAGCCGGCACTGGCCAACTTCAGGGTGGTGTACTGTCTGTCACATCCTAATGGTTTGCCCCTACCAAGCCGGCACTGCCCCAATACAGGCTGTATACCGTCACATGTTGAAATTAAAGATGTCTGCCTCAGCCAAATGAGGCACTGTTTGTAGTAATTTTTATTATCGGGTTCATTGATCCAGAAAACATGGGTATAGACACCAACACCCGTTATGTTTTCTTCTCATAGACCGAGATACGGAAAAAACAATATGTTATTGGCAACCATTTTAAATATATAAATGGGCGCCTTAACCAACTCATCCAATAATTATCATTTTAATCTTGTTGGCTTCCTTGTCCCTGATAACATTAGTTTATACACCAAAACCAAGTCTGTACGAGTCTCACAGAACAATATAAAAGGCACAACAAATTTCATCAAGCAGCCTTTTTGAAATAATTTCGGCATCTTTATGCATCCCTATGTATTTTATTTTAACATACCAGTAATCATTCAGATGGGTCTCCCAATCTAAATGATACGACTCGCCTAGGATCTTGGGGATGCATGGGGGGGGGGGGGGATTTTAGCCCACGGACTATTATAATTACCCAATGGACCCATATTTAATCATGACATTATTTCTTAAGCGGGCAAAACACCTGGGGCAGAGCTATTATTGCCTGTTACAATTCTGGAGAACAAAATTGGCAAAACAATGGCCACACGGCATTACATCTACTTGTTCACTCTCAGGTATTTGGTGCGAAAAAGAATATGTTTTCCATCGAACAGTCATCATCTCAGTTTCACGCTCATCAATACATCCGCCACTAATGTAAATGATCGGTTGTTTCCCGGTACAAAATATAGGCGTGTTCTTATCAAACACAATGTCACATGCGTAGTGGGTCTTAGGTGCTGGTAAATGAACTGTTTGACCTTCCAGCAACAACAACATATCATGCCAAGGTAGCACTTTTGAACTCCAAAGGAAATCATTCAAAAATATTACTTCGGCCAATTCTGCCCCGACCCAAGCAAAACTTCCCGTCGCCGGATTTGTGAATGTTTCATATATCTTACACAGGGGTTTCAACATGAATGTTTTCCCACAGTTTGCAGGGCCCGTAATCATAAGGTTTCTATATTTTCCCCTTCCATGTAACAATAACGTGAACATATGCTCAGCATAAGCACATATGTCAATCCCATTATTTAGAAGGATTTCTACGGCACAATTCAACCACTTGCCTTGACATAAACATTCTTCCCGGGCCGCCTCCTGGAGAATGTCCACTCGGTTCATGGCCGATCTTCGCAGTTTTTCTCCAGATTCTTGGATTTCCCAGCCGACCTACATGCATGGAATTAAAACAGACACATTAATTACGCCATTATTTAAATATTCTCAGATGTGGCCTAGCATGCATAGCAGCATGTGTGCTGTGTGTTTACGTTTAAGGGTGGGACCGGTGATCGTTCCTACATGTATCACGACATAAGTTGCACTTTTGACCAATACATTTAGAGTGGTGGCGCCATATGTTCGCCTGGTTTTCATACTTAATAAATGCAACTGTTTAACATTACACTGCTGGTATATGACCTTTTTTCCTTTTTGCTAGGCCTCTTTGTTGTACTTCTTGCCTTTTCTTGTGTTCACCTTCATTTGAGGGCGAGTTGGGGGAAATACAGGCGTGTATACATCAGACCTCTAACTTGCCATGATTCCCGAGATATTGAGAAATATTGTATACATATAAAATGTTATAGATATTCACCTGTATTGCATCTTCCACGACTCGTTTGCCTCTGTTAACAATGAAGCGGAGAAGATCAGTTTTACCTTCCTGTCTCTGCTCCTGTGCGTAGGCTAGCAACTGCAGACGATTTTTCAGGCCCTTTAGTACCACCAGTTGCGAAACATCATATGGAGTCAGCTTGGGAGTGCGTTCTCGACGTCTGACATTAATTGATGGCTCTCCTCCGTCAGTAACAGCCTCTCATGAAGTGACCAATGTTTGAGTGGCCAGGTGGGCAACAGCTTTAGATGCATCATTAGTGAGGGGGGCAAAGGAACTGTTTAGATCTGGATGGCCCTCTGAATGTATGTATGCCTTGTCAGTCTTAGTTACATATTTCCATGCACTGTAGTAGTTATGGTGGGTTCCAGAAAAGTTTACGGACAGTCCATCATGATGACCTAAATAGTTACGAACTCGTAGCCACCGCTGAGTTTTGTCTAGTTTCACAGACATGTGATAATGTGGGCCACCGTCGGCATGAAATTCTAGACAACACGCCCACTGAATTACCCGCGCTGTACCACCACTTCTTTCAAATGCATGAAGGACTTTACCTGCAAAATCTTCCCGACAGAGTTCTGTAGAAGCACGGCTGTGTGTTATGAGGTAGACCTGGCGAACTTGGCGGGCAGTTAAAACCCCAGACATTGTTGTGACCGGGACTGAGCGAAATTTGTCCTTCGTGATATGATGCCTTGCCGACTAAACAAAAGGATAACATAAAGATCCGATGTACAGAGCAGCCGTCCTCCTGAATGTGATGCATGCAGTCAGCAACTGAACGCTTTCGTCGTTTCCTTCTCTGCTTATAAATATTTTCTGTCGAGTCTGGTCCCGTGAAAAGTGCTGAACGATTTGCCCCGCATTTTACCCCTAATCTCCTATCCTTGCCATTAGAAAATCACGCCAATGGTTTACCATTTTGTAAATCGTCGGTATATAAAGGTTTGATCTTATTTAATCCTTTTCCTCTCAAAAAATGGTAAACCGATAGCCTTTACAGGGCGTTTTTCGCGGGCGTAACCCAGGGATACACGAACGCTGTCACTGTTATGTTATTGTAAGGTGATTATTTCAGCCTTCGTATTCTCATGCAAATATAACCCTTTCAGTACCGCCGTGCCATAGCGGCTCAAAACAACATCCCACTTGGTGACCAATGAGCCCGTATGGCACGTAATGATTTGCATTCTTGGTGACCAATGAGCCTCTGTGGCACATCGACAAAAAGTAAGTTATCAAAATGTTAATAGCCCCCTCAATCGCCTGCGTCCATTCCCCCGGCAACAAGCTCGCCGTGTGTGCCTTGAAGCGTCGCCAGTTTGAGCCGGAATCTTTTTACTAGTGACACTGCAATCGCCATAGTTTGAGAGGAGAGTGACACGTTTTGTGTCCTGCCACATAACGCATAAGTCTTCTGTAGCCCCGGTGTTTGCTGTAAATTTTACAGGCGGTCGCCGTGTGTAACAGTTGGCTTCACGTTACCCTTCTTAGAACAGGTTAATGTTGCTGTTGATGTTGAGGCCCTCGGCTCTGTATCCTCACTGTCTTCTGACGTCTCCGAGTCATAAAGTGGCGAAAAACTTCTACAGGATTTCGTCATATCAAAAAACCGTGCATAGTCGAGGATTACAATAAATACATGGGGGGCACGGATCTGGCAGGACAATTATGCACGTACTATACTCATACCCACAAAACATTCAAATGGTGGAAACGTGTATTTATTACAATCCTAGACATATGTTTGCTAAATGCTAATGTCGTATACACAGCATCCATACAAACAAGAGCTTGTCTACTTTGGATTTTCGGGTCAAGGTGATTATTTCAAGCTTCCAGAACAACCCAGTTGACCATGCCCGTAAAATGTCAAGTGCTTCAAACGCCCTTTCAACTCAGCACTTTCCGGGTCCGAATGTTGGCGGGAAGAAACGTGACTGTGTTGTATGCAGTTCCACCTCTAATCGGAAACAAACTCGCACAATTTGTAAGCAGTGTATCAAGCCAATGTGTGTTATACCATGCTTTGAGGGGGGAGGATGGTACGTTGAAAAAACAAGTATAGCACTTTGGAAATATTTGTTTATAGTTCCTTCTTGACATATTGGTTAATGATAGGTAAAACATAAATTTTATGAGTTATTTTGTTCGAGTAACGTTCATATTGTGCTTAATCAAACTTCTCTTGTTTATTTTTAATGTTATAATAATCAAAATGGCCGCCTTTTTAAAGCGACTGAACCACCATGGCAATTATAATTTATGTATGTGAGGCTCATAGACGGAGATACGGACCAAAACCAAATTGCTTGGCGGACATTTACAAATGGGCAATATTTAATGTTATTTTATGTCAGTTCCTTCTTTGTCATTAAATGTAGAAATAAATAAAACTATTGATTTTACCAGTCATTTATTTATAAGTCATATTGTGCGTAATCCAAACTCTCTTGTTTATATTTAATGTCCTATCCTAGGAGCGGGTTGGGGGGGGGGGTGCTTCCTAAAAAATAAATTAAATTTTTTTCCGGAGGATTCATAATTTGCCAACAATCTAAATGGCCGCCTTAACCAATTGATCAACATGGGTATAGTCACCAACTCCCAGTATCTGTGAGGCTCAACCAATTGTTATTTAATTTTGGGCGGGTTTGGGGGGGGGGGGGGGGAGGATGCTGTTTCAAAAGTAATTTCTTAAAACCTTATGTTTATTTAACGTATCAAAAATATGTCTCATGCAGATTGGTATGAACAGCTACTTGACAAATGTTTAGCTTCAACATTTAAACTACTCAATTGTGTGTTTAGTGGTCATAATACCATACCTCAAATATATGTTAAAGGCAATGATTTAGTCCAAGGCAATATGCCAAAGGAAACAGTTTGCTCAACTTGCATTATGTGACTAGGACCTAGGCTAACCCCAATCTGCCTTGTGAGGGCGCTGTAACCTGAAACTTTGCAAAATAGTGTTGGTCACCAGGTGGTAGCCATGTCAAGGAAATGTCTCTGGTCACCATGGCATAAGTAGCGAATATGTGTTGGTACTGAAAGGGTTAACACCAATTCAACGTGGGGAGGGATGTAGTGTCCAATACTATTTGCATCACCATTGATCACCAAGTGCATGATGGGAAATAAGCACATGGAATAAAGTACTGTACGGAGTTCAATTCATACGATTCTCCGGCTTGTCTTTATACTAGAATTAGACCCTTTTACAAATAATACAAGAACACCACAGGTGGCATACTTTCAGTATATTTATTGAATTACTGTCCTTTTATAACAACAATATATAGAATACAAAATAGAGGCAATATGTAAATGTTGAGGCTAACCCTGTCATCATAATATTCACATACGTAGTCGTCACCCAAAAGTTTAAGCTTAAATTATGATTAAAACACTTTCTGGAACAGTTTTCAAAACAATAAAACAAACTAAATGACTTACATCATACTGAATGATGTTTATACCGACGTTTCTTGTAGCAAAACACAACAAATTAATTAATGAAAATGAACGTGTATCGTTGACCGGAAATTCTCGTGATCTGAAATAACGCGCGGAAATGTCTTTTCATCATCACCTCTGGCTGAAATGGTACGTCCCGGTAAAATAATATAGTAAAATTGCTAAATCTTTAAAATCGGACGTTGTGCCGAGCCAAAAAATTTACTGGCACAAGAAAAAATATTTTATGATAATACTGTAAAATAATATATACGGTATATATACCTTGTATATGTGCAGAATTTATGAAGGAAGATTTTTATGACGTCATTCATATGATTAAACATACTTCACATCCGGGACATTTCACAAAATGGTAAAAACAAACCGTAGATAGCATTGGTCAAGTGCTTAGTGTTTCCTTTATTCCGACGAAACTCAACAACCAATCAAAACAGATGTTATATCACTGGAAAGCTTAGAAATAGCAGATTGTAATGTAAACAAGGTCAAATATTTTTTACTTTGACCTTCCATAAGTCCGGTTTTCATGAACCGATCCCCACAAGTAAAGTATCAAAATGAATGTCTCAAAGAGCTCTATCTAACTAAATTACTTACAACTCAATCAGATCAAATCTCAAATTTTGTGATTTCCACTAAAAAGTAATGTATACGTATTTGTAAGAATGACCCCTCAGAGCAACGGTTGGTGTCAGAAATGTGTGTGGGATGTCAACCAGGTTGTTCACAATCTTGTACATCATAACTGCCTTGGCCTGTGCACGCCGTTCTTGAAGTGTGGTCCACTGCTATATGAATGATTAATAATATTATTCGCCCCCACAAAATCATATTTAGGATAGAAATACTGCTGCACATAGCCCAAAACTTACCATTATTTCTGGGTAGGAAACCATGACTCTCAAATCAAAATACACGGGAGATTGTATGCCACTTTTCAACGTGAACGACCCAAACTCACACAGCTTCGACATCGGACAACCTCAGTATCAACGAATCAAGACGTGTGTCTGCCATTTTTCGCAAATTTTAGGCTCAGAAGTTCTACATACGAAATCAAAGAAAGTAAGTAAACTTTTACCGTACTGACCAACACCAGTCCGAACAAGTGAACAAAAACATGTGGGGAGCTACTGCGTGGCTCCCCACCTTATCGTAATGTGTAATCAGGCAATGGCGCCAAACTGTAACGGGGTCTGCCTACTAAACTCGTTTGTCAGTCAGCAGGTTGAACCAAAAATGGCTCTTTTCGAAACCAATTAGGCTTAGGCCTGGGCTTGGGCTTGGGCATTGGCTCTGATTTAGAAGACGTGCGCTTTCCTTGCGGGGTTTAATCGTGAAGCAAACAGATCCAAAGCTGAGCGGCTTGTTTACGACTACGATCACTACCCAGCGGTAGCGACTGCACAATGGATCACCCCGTGTGATGAAGGATATACGGGCAGCCGTAGCGATGAGCTGCAGTCGCAGCCGCTACTGCCAATTCAGACCTGCTTAGTTTCGACTAAATGGCGGCCTTTTTGGAAAATAACCGCCAATGCTATTTCAGAGATGGCCCTGTATAATTGTTTCACTTTCACGCATACAAAGTTTGATGCTTTTATGATCATAATAAGCCTACCGAGCACAATTATGAGCTGGCGCACTGCTTGCTACAAAAACTTGGGTCGGTAAAAGGCTTAGGGCCTACCTGACCCGTCCCATCAAATGCATAAATAAATATTGATACTAAAGAGGGTGGTAGCTGCAGACAAAATAGTAATTTAAAGCGAAGGGCAGGCCTACTTAATAAAGATATAACAATAGGGCCCCTTTTTATAATAGTTTTTTTCAGAATTTGTTTAAGCCTAAGAATTTGTTTTGAATCGGTTAATAAAGGACAGAGCTAAGACAAGTTCATCCGGCAAGTTGTTCCAATCGTCACCAACTTGATTTGAGAAGCTGTGCTTTCTAACATGAAGTCTGCAAAACTGTTTGTAAAGCTTTTTGCAATGCTCCTTTGTGGCATGTGGAACGAGTTAAAGACGGTGAAGTCAGGTATCTCCACATGGTCGATGCCTTCAGTTATGATTTTGTACCCGTGGGGCCTCTTCCAAACCTCAGTTTGGGCTCCTGCTCAGGCTTGGGCTGGCTCCGTCATCATCAATCATTGTGGAGCGCAGTGTAAATTGTTTTGTACGGTGTTTCCAACATCAAACGAAGCCCGAAGCCGGAGACATCATAATAGCAGCCTTCTATTAGTTCAGTGGAGGCAGACCAACGGCCAATCAGCCTTTCTCGATAAGAGTTATTCTTTAATAGTGTGTGGACTATTTTACTTGATGCTCTGCGCTGCACTGTCTCATTATGAATTCGATATTTTGTATACAAGACGGTGACCACTGACCAAACATAACTATTAAATACCACTTAGGTTCAATCTAGCGCTGAATCAAGGATAACTCCTTATGGGGCATAGCACCATTTTTTCTATTGGCCCAATACGGCAGCCAGCATTGGGTCATATCGGTCAAACATCATGGGCCAATCCAGTAATGTTTGCCGGGGGGGGGGGGTACTTCTGGTCTTATACAAGAAGAGCCTGTGAGCAAGATTTACAGCCCACCAAAATCCACCTTCTACAAGGATCAGTGTTCATAGGAAACAGAGGGATTTTGAACACAAGATAAATCAAATTTATTAGTGGTTTCTTCAACACCATCGGTAGTTAGTAATTCATTCACAGACTAGTGTGCAGTACGAGTGTCGAAGTAAAATAAATCTAGAATAAAATTTGGAACTTGATTCATGTTGGTATAGCTGCAGTGCACTCCAAACGAGATTAACTTGTGGACCAAGACATGCTGCTGAATGGGGGCCACTTTTTATGCACCATTTAATAATGGACGAAGGTTATATTAAACAAACAAACGATTGGTCCTAAAAAGGGTGCAGTGTTGTGCAATGTTCAATGGGCAGATTATGTGCCTCTGTTTCCGTGAAAACTTGCACTTGCCAAAATAAATGCGAGTTGCAAAAAAAAAAAATTGCTCGTTTGGAGCTTTTGCGTTTTGATCGGGGCATGGTGGCATACCACCACCCCCGTCTCCAGTCCTGTGTGCTTGGAACCTTCATTCTTTAAATGATTTTGGGGGGTATACTTTTGCACAAGATGAAAATAGTGTCTTCATGTGTGGGAGTATTGTGGGCGGATACCCTCTTCCCCCATTAGGTATAAATCAAAATTAGTGCCGGAGGCGCAAGTTGGGCAACTCCGGTTGAAATGTAGGGCGCCATTTCGCAAGCAATTCTTTTGATGCAATTAACAATTATCAGTGCAGATAACAACCATTTCATGCTACTTTGCTTCGCTCATACGCATGAAAAGCAGTTTAGTGTTAATGGACACGCCATAATAAAGGAAAAGGAGGCAATTGGATTTGATTCATATTATTTATTTACAGCATGGGATAATGGTGGGATCACAAACACCGAGTCTTAAATTCCCTTTTTTTTTTTTTTTTTTTTTTTTGGATCCTCATGCATCTCTCCTGGTCATCTGACCAACAACTCTCTTCTTTTTTAAATTTCTCTTCTTATTTTAAAAACACACTATATCGGTCATCTGACCATATCGGATCATCTGATCCTATACTTCATTCGTGCACAATCACTCCTGGTCACTGACCAACAACTCTTTTCTTTTTTAAATTTCTCTTCTTATTTTAAAAACACACTATATCGGTCATCTGACCATATCGGATCATCTGATCCTATACTTCATTCGTGCACAATTTCAATGAATTTTATTTAATAAGTACTGTTGACTCTCTAATCAAAAACAACATTTAAAACTCAACTCGACTAAACACTTAGTCGTTTCGGAATCATCTGCTCTTTACATTGTTAATGCAGAATTTCAATAGATTCAAATTAAGTACTATTTACTCTCTAATAATGGAAAATATATCTTATACTGGACCGGTCACCTGACCGTTTCGGAACATCCGATCCTTTAGAAAAATACGACATTTCGTTGGATTAAATACTGCTTACTCTCTTATCAGTAAAATTAAATATCATAAGCTGGACGGGTCACCTGACCGTTTCGTACTGCTGATTATCAGTAGAACATTCGAATGCAAATTATTATACACAACCAAAAAAGGAAAAAACGCGAAGCACAAAATTATATATAAACATTGTATGATCAGTAATGGAATAAACTACCATTAGCCTACTCAATGAATTTTATTTAAGTACTATTGATTCTCTAATCATAAACAACATCAATTCGACTAGACACTTAGTCGTTTCGGAATCATCATGGATTTAGTTAAATATTGCTTACTCTCTTATCAGTAAAAATAGATATCAAAAGCTGGATGGGTCACCTGATCGTTTCGTACTGCTGAATATCGATAGAACATTCGAATGCAAATAATTATATAAATATACATTGTATGATCAGTAGTGGAATAAACTACAGTTAGCCTACTCTTTGAAAAGTGTCTCTGACAAATTTAATCTTTCTTTGATATCCCATTTGACGTATCTGTTTTTAGCCTCAGTGGTCTTCCAGCGACCTTGTTGCATTATCAATGCTTCAGGAACATGTTTGTTAGCCAAGTGAGAAGCACCGCCTGATCTTAGGCTGTGAAGGCCATATACCTTTGGATCAGTTACGCCTATGCGCTTAAGGGCCTCAAAAAACAACTCTCTGCACCTAGTGTAACTTAAGGGTCTATCAGCACCAATTGTGTACGTCTTTGTACTGGACAAAAATATAACAGGGGTGAACAAATATTTGTCTTGACCCAGATTGATTCCGGCAGCCTCTAAAAATCGGCGTAAAATCGCAACTGGTGAGTAGATGTCCATTGTGTCGCAAAGAAACGCAGTACTACCATCCCTGAAAATGTCGGTTTTGGATTTTGTAATAAAAATTGAAATACCCTTTTTGTTTGGCAATTCAGATAAGTGGTTAGCCTTCATATCGGCCATCTCATTGTGACGAAAAAAGGAGAGCATATTTTATGGAGACATAACAGGCTGATCTAAGCTCTAAGAGCCGAGGCCTCTGGACCCGCAAAAAGGTCGATAATGGCTTTGACTTGGCCAAGAGAAATTGGCTGTTTTTGTGCGGGTGGATGATGTAGTTCCCGCCTATACCACTGACAATAACATGTTGAATGATGGGTGCATCAAGCGGGTTACTTTTTATATTAACCAATGAATGTAACCATCTCAATGAGGCAGCGGTAGGAATCAAAACACTATCGGAGTTTGAATGTGATTTTATATGTGACAAATAACTTGCTAACACTTCTTCAGAAAAGGGGAGCACCAGAGGAATACCTCGTGATTCTAACCAGGACAAAATTTGACGACATTTGTAGAAATAAGCCATAACCGTACCCTCAGATTTTGCAAAGATTACATCTAATAGCATTATTTCTTTCTGAGCTTGAAATTGGAGAGGAAAATCGAGCCAAAATGAGTGGTTGCCAACTACCTGTATGCACAAAGAGAAAATAAAGTTAAATGAAATTGTGATACTCGCATTATACTAGAGTTAGAAGGGATATGCAACAAAATCTAAATATGCCGCTGCAACCCAGCCATCAAACTCACTTGAACCAAGTAAGGAGTTGTGATTTTTGCCATGTTTAGGTGCGAGATAACCAACATGAGATCCTTGACCCAGGTTCGGTATTGATACCATAGCAAAGGCCAGAAGGGTTGTGAAGGCCACCAAGAAAAAATTATTACGCCTTTACATTGACAGAGATGCATGTGTTTAAAGGTGGATGACACTAAAACTACAGGGGAAACCAACGAGGCATTCTCACCATGCCAGTTCTGGGCAAAGGCGTCTACGCCCGAAGAGCCTGGGTTCCAAAAACGGGAATAAAATCGGGACAGCGTAGCATTGTAAAAAGTAGCGAAGCAGTCAATTGTGAAAGGACCCCAGCGAGCGTTGATAACAGAGAAAAATTGGTCAGAAAGAGACCAGTCATCTGTGTCGAAAATTCTGCTGACAAAATCGGCTTGGTCATTTTTAGCGAATAGAATTATCCAGACAAATATTGAAAATAACAACAGCCAGATTGTTCAGATTTGGTTTCATACTCCTGGACTCGATAATTTTCGCTGCACACTGACTATCGGTAAGCAACTTCAACTCAGAAGAATGAATCAAAGGTAAAAAAAGAACAACAGAGCAAAGCGAATCGCCTCAAGCTCGCGCCAGGTGGAACTTTGGGCTGATTCTGTGTTAGTCCACAATTTGTGGGCTGTGTGGACATCGTTACAGATTATCGCACCCGCACCTGTGGAACTGGCGTCTGAGCAAATTATCTTGTTAACTCGGTGAGCGAAAACAAAACGGACATACAGAATTTTGGCATTAGCTCTCCAAAATTTAACTTCAGATAGACATAAATTTGTAAGAACTGGAACATTTTCATTAGAAGCAGCTGCGATTGTCATTTGACAGTGACGAGTCATTAATCTTGTAATACTACCTACAACAGGAGACAACGAAATAATTTGGCCTACGAATGAATGCAAATCTCTTATTGTGAGAGCTGAATGTTGCTGTAGAGGAAAATCAATTGATTTATTAATCTTAACAATCCTACGATCAAGAATCTTAAGCGTACCCTGTGCGGTGTCCCATCTCATACCTAACCAATCGATAGTAAATACAGGGCTCCATAGAAATATTGTAAACAAATCCTGCTGATAAAAGATCAGAACGAATGTGATTAGAGATGCTTAAGGCAATCTGGTTGTGTTTTGATGATTGCTTAGGTCGAGGGATAACAATGAAACCATCATCCAGGTAGAGAGCTATTAAAACTCCACATGACCTCCAATGGGTGACCAACAATGGTTTCAGAGCTTTGGTAAATATGTAAGGAGCAGATTTGAGCCCGAAAAGCAGAACCGTAAATTCAAAAAATCTGTCTACCCCGTTAATAGGCCAAGAAAATCCCAAATAACATTGAGAGGCAGGAGGCAATGTCAAAATGATGGTAACCCGATTTTAAGTCAAAGGTAATCATGAGAGCATTTTCTGAAAGAAATTGAATACCTGATTTCCAGTCATCCAACTTAAAGGGCGTTTTTTGGTATGAACTTGTTGAGAGCACTGAGATCAAGAATAAATCTATTTTTCTTTGAAGTCGAGCATGAGACAGAAAAAGGACTGTTAATATAAGAGGGGTGAGATTTTTCTGAAATACGGGAAGAAACCAGTAAGTCTAAAATAGAATCTGTTACAAATTTTGCCTTGCGTAAGGCAGACTTGTTATTCTGGAGACACATAGGAGGGGGTTCCTCTTCGAAAGGGATTACATAACCATGCTCAATTATTGATCACATCATGTCAGAAGAACCTATATCACGCCAGAATTGAACATGTTGTTTTAATCTCCCTTTAACGGGTAAATTGTCAGACTGTAAGGGTGCCATTTTAGGAAAACAATGTACTACCAAAAATAAACGTATTTTATCAAATTAAACACTTTCCCCGAGGATCGGAGGAGGGGGAGGGGGGGGGGGGTGGGAGGGCACCAAGTCAGGCTTAAAATATACGCAAAGAAAAATGATATGTACTCAGTGTGTGTGAGTTCACCTGAATGGGGAGGCTGAGAAAACGCTTCCTTTATATAGGAATACGCTTGAATGACTTGGACTATCAAACACAATAGTATAGGTGCGGTCCTAACGCAAGGAAAACGTAAAATGCAAATAAGGGAGCACCTATGGCGAACCAAACAAACAAAACTAAATTTTCATGCTACTTTGCTTCGCTCATACGCATGAAAAGCAGTTTAGTGTTAATGGACACGCCATAATAAAGGAAAAGGAGGCAATTGGATTTGATTCATATTATTTATTTACAGCATGGGATAATGGTGGGATCACAAACGGCTTTTGAAATTTGACAAAGTATTAGGTGGGGGATTGAACAAATCGCTTTACGATACCTCGAAAAAGATGACGATCAGGATGTCCGAATGCGGACCTAGAACCACTCTGCTGATGTTGCGGAGGTTCAATACGTCGCCGCTTACGATTCTCGATATCTTTCCGGGCAGCTTCAAGTTCCTCGGCAACAAGAACCTTCTTTTGTTGTTCGGCGGTCAATTTGTCGGCGTTAGTCTTATCCAGTTTGGAAATGGTTCCCCAACCGGCCTTGCTGAAATCAGCGATTCGGATTTTTTGCCTCCTGTCGGCAATAAGAGCGGTACCTTCTTGTTCTTGATTTATATCAATGATATATCAAAGTCTTCGGATGCTCTTTCTTTCATTCTTTTTGCTGATGACTCTAACTTATTTTATAGTCACTCTGTCTTAGACACTCTAATTGCAACAGTTAACTCTGAACTTGTTTTGATAAGCAACTGGATTAAATCGAATAAACTGTCTCTGAACATCAACAAAACTAACTGTATGTTATTTAGTAATGTGTATAACGTATTACCAAGGGATGTTTTTATTGATGGTATTAAGATTAATCTAGTTGAGTGTACTAAGTTTCTCGGTTTGCATATAGATAACAAGCTTTCCTGGAAACCACATGTTGACTCATTATGTAAAGTCATATCTAGAAATGTTGGTGTCATTAACAGGTTGAAGTTATATCTTCCCCAGCATATTTTAATTACTTTGTATAATACACTTGTTTTGTCTTACATCAACTATGGTATTTTAGCCTGGGGTAGCGCGTCTCATACTGTATTAAACAGACTGTTCCTTCTACAAAAAAGGGCCATTCGATTAATAAGTAATTCTAATTATCTTGCTCACACAGAACCCATATTCACTCAACTTAGATTATTGAAGCTGAATGACATATACTATTTCCATCTAGGTACATTCATGTTTCAGTTGGCTCACAACAATTTGCCTTCCTGCCTTGCTTCCATATTCTCCCAAAACCGGTCCATTCACGCTCATAGTACCCGCCAGTCATCTCATTATCACCTTCCCTTTACCCGGACTCACCTCTCTCAGAAAACTATCAAAGTCCAGGGACCTAAACTCTGGAATTCTTTACATGCTCCGCTTCTTAATGCCACTTCCCTCGGTTCATTTAAAAATAAGTTAAAACAGTTTCTCCTTAATAACTACATTTAAATTGTTGTATTGTATCATTTGTTGTTGATTTGTTTACTTCTAATTATTACTTTTATTACCCACCTTACCTGTCATGTTCTCTTATTTACTATAATACTAGTTACATATTCAAGTATTTTTGTTTAACCTACATGTATATTCCCATTTAGCTATTCCTTAGTTTTCAGTTCACCTTTAATCGTTTGTGTTTGTTTATCTCGTAAATAATTCCACTGTTTGTGCTTTTGCAACATTATTTACCATTTGGCCCATTGTGTGCTTCATTAATCATAAACATTGCTTTATATTCTTAGGGGGTCCGTACTCGACAAGCTCTGCTTTTTATGGGCCCCCACCAATTCCATTTTCAAATGTTTTTTGTTTGTTGTTTTGTTTTGCTTTGTATTGTATAAATTTAATTACCTATTCTTTGCCTATAAATAGTCGTTATTTACTTATGTTCCATTGTTTTGTTTTTGTGTGTGTATGGATTGGAAATAAAGTAAATTGAATTGAATTGAATTGAATTGATAGCTTGTAGAGCTGCTTCAATGTTATTATCAGCAGTTAAGGCAGATTGGATTCTGCACAGCAAAATTTCGAGTTGGCCACGGAACTCAAACTGAACGATATTGCCTGGTCTGGAAAGATCTTTGGCTTTTAGCTTGAGTTTGAAATTCTTTCAGCGCCATAGAATCATCAGATGGTTTGGTGAAAGTGCTGAACTTAGCGTCAAAATAATCTTTAAATTTGTCAACAATTTGTGTGGTTTGAACGTGTTCACTTGGGAGGGCACCAAGTCAGGCTTAAAATATACGCAAAGAAAAATGATATGTACTCAGTGTGTGTGAGTTCACCTGAATGGGGAGGCTGAGAAAACGCTTCCTTTATATAGGAATACGCTTGAATGACTTGGACTATCAAACACAATAGTATAGGTGCGGTCCTAACGCAAGGAAAACGTAAAATGCAAATAAGGGAGCACCTATGGCGAACTCACTCACTCACTCACTCGTCCGCATAGACAGCAAAGGTCCGTCGCGCCGATCTCCTGTGCCCACGTCCTACAGCTTCGTCCCACATCATGCCGTCAATCACGCTTGGCCGACCCAGTTGTTCTTGCCAGGATGACCTGGGACGACCGCGGGGTCTCTTCCAGCCGGGACCTGGCGAACCAAACAAACAAAACTAAATCTGCTGTCAATTACATAACAAAACATTTGCTTGGCTGAAAATGGTGCCCACTTTCCAACAATAGATAGATCTTTGGACTTACGGCGCTCCATATAAGGCTAATCTAATTGGTATAACAGGCAAACCGACCGACATGGTTCAGTGGTTGGAACTGAATAGCGTAAAACGTGTACACAAATTCTATTAGCCTTTTTGAGATATGGTGGACACTATATGAAATTTGGTGTACACAGACAAATTTACCCAAACCTTTATAGTGTCATAGTATAGTGTCTCAAAATGGCTTATGAATTATTTTTATACCCTGGGTAAAAGAGACTCTACCCGAAATACTTCGAAATTAATACCATCATGTCTTCGTCTCAAGTTACCAACCTCCGAGATCTGTCGACTGACGAAGGGTATTACCAACGAGTCTACGATGTTTTTGAGAACATTTGTGACAGACGGGAGAAGATGTATCAGTGGATTTGCAACGAACTACCGGCGGTGGTGGACTCAATCGAGACCGGCCCCGGACAGGCGTTAACAGTACTGAGTGTTGGGCCGGGCAACGGTAGGCAATGTGTTCACCGTCACTTTTCTGTTTTCTTGAATTGTGACTTTGTATAGTATCCTTCGAGTAGCCAAAATAAAAGAAATGCTCGCATCTGCTGAGCAGTATACAAAGGGATCGCCTGTAACTGCCGAGGCTTAAGGCTTAGTTAACTATATTTATTTTATGTACCTATACAACACAAATCCCGTAGACTTCCGGGATTTATTTATAATCAAACTACCTCCATGATTAAACTAACATAAACCATGGTTACCTGGATCCCTCTGCTGTGAGCGGCAAGCACCAACGAACCACTCTTGGCGTACAAATATAATAATTATAGAAGAATAAGGTCGTAAAAAGTGTTGTAAACGAACCCCACAAGTTGATATTGGAGGACGGAGAGTGGGTTTGGTGGAGGAGCCCGCACAGTATATTTTTGTTAAAACGCCTTCTGCATCAAGAGTTCATATATTAGGGGAGCTTTCTAAAAGGATCTTTATTAATGTACACCTGGGGAAGATTTCACAAGGAACTAAGATAGATCTTAAGTTCGAATCACTCCCGATTGCTAAGCAAAGTGCGATGTAACAATACATTTTAGCATGGGATCTTAGTGCGTCTTTGGGCCGTTCATCAACAGAAAAGAAAGCACTCATCACTTAACTATCAACACTGTGTTGTTACAGTGATTAAAATGTATGTGACGTGAAACGTGACCACCTTGCAACTTGGCGGTATCACAAAATAATGATTGAAACCTGTAATGTTTAATTTGATAATAAAATGCACTACCACTTATAAGTTATATTGTGAGAGACTTATACTTTATTTTGATACCAAGGGTCGATTTCTTTGAGTTTTATAAAGGCAATACATTGCTCCGGGAGAATAGTTTCCGAAAGAAGTCTTCACTCCCCAGATAGGGCCTAGTCCCTATAGGTAGTTAACACAAAACCACAAATGAATCATAATTGTCGGGATACCGACACCTACTCACGTTCATCAGCCATGTATAATTTTGCACGTTGTTAATGGTGTTTTGTGTCTCGCCATGGCATAGGGGGTCAAGACACATTTTTGATGTATTATATTTTCGTCTTGAAACAGCACCTTTCAAAATTTATTCCGAGAAAAAATAAAAAAATCTTTCGGCAAAAATTTGGCCCTGCAATTATAATCAAGGTTTTGACTACAGGCTTGATTGGCGACGTTCGTTTTATGAATTACTGAATAATACTAATACTGTAATAGATATACCTATCAAATCAGATGTGTGGACTTGCCCAGACATTCCGCGCCAGTCGATGCATGCTGCACCCTGACTAATACAAAATAGCGTCGCAAATTTGAAAGGATAGCTTCGTGAAACCTAGTCTTGGCCCAAGACGTCAGTGATCGATAGTGGATAGTGTAATGCGCTCGTTGTAACGAGTTGTAACCGAGCGCATTACACTATCCACTATCGATCACTGACGTCTTGGGCCAAGACTACGTGAAACCATGTTTCAGTTTAAGTACCTGTTAACTTAAATACAGTGTGAATGACAGATGAGAACACACTTTCCCCCACAGGTGTCATCGATTTAAAGATGATGTCAACCCTCCTGGTTAACCATCCTCTTATCCACGCCACTATCCTCGAGCCCAATCCAGCTTTTTTACAGCAGTACCAAGCATTTGCGTCCGAGGAGTCGGCACAGCTCCAAGGTGTTAGCTTTGAGTGGAGGTCGGAGACGTTCGATGAGTATCAAAAGAGTACCAACAAGACGGGGAAGTTTCATTTTATCAGCAGCATGAGTTCTATTTACTACATGGGTGATATAGAGCAGGCTTTGCAGTGTCTTCATGATGAGCTGGATGAAAGAGGTATCCTGATGGTATCGCTTATGTCAGGTAAATAACAACTTGCGAATCATCTCAATAATGGACTTACTGCATTGGCAGTCATCGCTCAGGTCAAACGCACAACTCTCAGCCGATAAACCAACCTCGTTCCCAGTGGTGTACAATCTCGCCGCGCTATTTTTATTTCTTTCCCAGAAATTGCCTTGGACCAAACCGTAAACGACTCGTTTGGGTCGTTTAGGCTTGGTTTCAAGATGGCGGATTCTAAAGACTGCCGGCAAATGTAAATGCACGGAATTGTTTTACAAAATGATATATCCTGAAGCATAACAATAAATTGATAAAATTACAAAGTCTAAGTTCCATCACTTCAAAATAAAATGAAGGTTGTAGGTTATTTTAAGGACATGAATTGTCAAGAGTGTACCTACGTCATGAACTGTTCCTGGTTATCGACTCGTTTTCGCGTAGCTCTTGGAAATACATCGATCCATTAAGCCCCGCCTCCTTACGAGTTGACCAATCACAGCCGCCAAACCCGATCACCATTAGTGCAAAGATCACCGAACGGCTCAAATGGTGATCAGATTTCGCGGTTGTGATTGGTCAATGAGAAATGGGCGTGGCTTAATGGATCAGTGTATTGTGTTTCGGTCAGTGAATTTAACGTCAGAATTTTGCTTCCGATCATGCTCGCCGAAACACGCCCCTTGCATAGTTAGGGTTTTAATTGAAGTTCCAGCTGAGACGAACCGTTTATTACAAGATCGACAACCAGATTTGACCAGACTTTTCTGTCTCTTTTATTTTGTTGGTTTTTATATAAATTAGGAGAAGGAGGATTCGGGAGTCTGTGGCAGTTTCTTCATAAGAAGTTTGGCAGAAGAGGAGATCTATTCACATCTTCAGACGTTATCGAGGTGTCACGAAAGCTCAATCTCAACATTTCTGAAATTCAAAACTTTATTTACCATTGTGATATATCAGCTTGTTTCGGTTCCCTCGAAGAGCTATCCGAAGAGGCGAATATTCTCCTCGACTTCTTGACTCATACAATCGGCTTTGCTCGGAACGCTTCGGCTCCGTGTCGAGATGACGTCATGAATTTCTTAAGGAGTGACGCATGCTCAGACCGAGGTCCTTTGGGTCAGGTAGTTCTCAAAGGAAACAACGTTGCTGTATTCATTCGTCACGAATGAAGTCAAAACTTGATGATAATGTTGGGAGCCAGAAGTATACAACCGACTGTTCCTTTAATACATACAGTTTAATCACATATCCATTCGATGATATCCTTCCAACCTAAAGTAGTGCCATATAGATTTTGTAATCATAAAATGTAATAAATTCCTTTTTTGAACTTTTTGTTATCTTACAATATCTCACAATATCCCTGGGCCAACCACAGTTCTCATTTCAGAAGAACCAATCAGAGCAGTGACTGACTCTACACTGAAACCTCTGAACCCCTATAAATGGACCAACATGTCTTACACTCTTCAGTCTCCTGACGATGACTAAAGCAAAGCTAGTCGAAACGTTGAGACCTATTAAGAACCCACTCCGCCGCGACAGTGAAGTTAATAACGAGAAGTCCCCTCGACCCACAAAGCGAGTCCCAGCCGATTTTCTACCTCCCGCCCAGGTAGATTAAGCAGGACAGTTCTTTTCAGAACTGAGAAGTCTCCCGAGTTCCGAATTATCTACTCCGCGGCAGTAGAATAAATAGCAAGACAAGTTCTCAAAGAACAAAATCTACCTAGCAAGTAGATATACACATGCCAGACCAAATATACATTCTTACAATATTGTTAACGACTTTTATGTTTACCACTTAAAATAATGGTTGTTATTTTTGTCTACGGACATAATTGCCCTAACGTCATCACGCCGCCATACTAGAGGTAAACCCATGATGAGACTATAGCTAGACTTGGTTCCAAGTCTGTGCTCGTGGTTTTTAGTCTACCGGATAGCCGATACATTATTGTCTGAAATAGCGCCCTCTTGTGGATAAATCTCCGTCTTTAACCTCCGATCACAGACTTGGGACCATTGTTCATCGGTTTGTACACACCCTATGGCGTATGGCGAATTAGTCCAAAAGTGGACGGAACACTCTGATTGGTCAGAATCTCCGAGGTCTTCAATAAAATGCACATTCAAACTTAACCGTTTATACCACGGGATATAGTACAGAAATACGACATTGATGCACGTGTACCTAATCTGTCTCTGCTCAGTGATTCAACTTACAGTTTGGAAACACAAAAAAACAAAGTGATTCTAGTTTTTTCATTCAAAATACGTAAAAAACGTTGGGAAAATCTTTGGACGATTCCATTCAAATCATGGGTATCACAATTTTTCGTCTAGTAAGGATCAGCAGGTTGTTTGTCATGTTTAATTTTCAACATTTTGAGAGTAAATCTTGTATTATTTTATGTATAAATTATATCGAGCATAGTTCGTACAAAGCACATTATACAAATAAAAACAATAACTCGATTTTACATAAAATGCTGAAGTAATTATAACCTATTGGGAATAGATGCAGCCAACAGGAGTGTTGTGGCCTCCTGATTGGTCATCTCTCTGGCATAGTGTTGTTATGTAAATGTCAGTTGTGAATAACTGAATATCCCGTATACACAAGAGGGTCAAGTCTGAGATTGCGAGTTAGAACGTGGATAGCCAATCAGCGGGTGAATTTTGCGTCGCTGATGTAGAGAAATAACCGCAAGCTCAGACTTGAAATCAAGTCTAGACTATAGCTAGCTATAGGCACACAGGATGGGCCAAAGAGCAACCTTCTTTTGACCTCTAGAGGGCGCTCGATCTCAAATGACGTCATGTGCAAACAGTTATTCTTTTTAAATATTATCTTAGAACAATATCGTAGATGCCAGGTCCAATTTCGGCTGATTTGACCTGAATATTTAAATTTGAATTTTAAATAGCTATAAGTTAAACGTTTCGAGAAAGTTATAATAAAGCTTTCATTTAAGCTATTGCATGAAAACATGTCGCCAATGATGAACTATTGTCGGGATACCGCCATTATCTCACGTCTATAGGCCATGTACAAACAACTTTGCATGTTTTTATGTTTTACATGTGCATTACCCGGCTTCCTATACAAACGTTTTTGAATGTTTTTCATATTGAGGCGGCTCAAACACATTTTCTGTCAAAATTCGTTCAGAGAGGGGAAAAACCTCCTTCTGCGGAAATTGGGCCATGTCAGAGAAAAGGTAAGGAAAGAATTGTATTCGGGGATTGTAATTTATTTTTTATGTATACCTGTTTTGGTATTATGATGACCATTGGTATATTATGCCAACGGTATTTATTTGGGGTCTGTGGTAGATGCATTAACATATTAACTTCTATTGTCAATCGTTTGATTTTTGTCAATGTAATTCTGATTTAAAGGCAAAGTTATCTGGAACGATAAAATACAAGTGCGTAAACACGTGTACCATCCTTGTGTGCACGTTTTTGACACCCAAAATGGCGGACAGGAGATGCGCTGCGCGTTGTGCAATGGGTAAAAAAAAAAAACTATTTTATCCCATCAGTCCCGGTGAACACCTCTTGTTTTTGTAAGTAAAAAAAAAAAAAAAATCTTCTTTTCCCCCGCGATTGTCCGCAAAAAAACACACACTTCTCAAGCTCACACAACCTTCTAACTTTTACAACTTTATCACTTTATCACTTTTACAACTTATTATCACGTGCGACACACGTGACTTTACATTCGCTCTTTTTAACATTCGGAGCTTAGTAAGAAATTTCGACCAACTGAAAATAGTCATGTCCAATAAACCGTTTGATATTTTATGCCTGAATGAAACATTTTGCGATGAGACAATTTCCAATACAGAACTTCATCTTGCTGGCTATGAACTCTTTAGAAATGACCGCAATCGCCACGGTGGGGGCGTGGCTATTTACATTCGTAACAATTTAAATTGTGTTCGTCGGAATGACCTTGAGGTTGAAGATGTGGAAGGAATATGGGTCGAAATTATACATAAATACAGAGAACCTACGCTCTTAAGCACCATTTATAGACCGCCCTCTACTCAGTTACAATTTCTTGATAAATTAAACTATATATTGGATAAGGCTTCGTGTGAATTTAAGCAGATGTTAATACTTGGTGATTTTAATTATGATGTTTTAAATGTAAATTCCGCGTTTAGTCGGTTAATCTCTTGTTTCGACACTTTTCAGTTGTCTCAAATTATTGATAAACCGACGCGCGTTACTCAAAACTCGTCTAGCCTTATTGACTTAGTTTTTACTTCTAAACCTGATTTTATTAACGAATGCGGCGTGTTACCAATTGTCATTAGTGATCATTACATGGTTTACGGTGTACATGAATGGAGGCCACCCAGGCAACCTGCCGATTGCGTATATTTCCGATCATTTGCGAACATTGACCAGAGCGCATTCACCGACGGTCTGTCAGATGCACCGTGGCAGACCGTCGTTGATTGTGAAACTGTGGATGAGGCTTGGACTCTTTGGCATTCTATATTTATGGACATTGCAAATTTCCATTTGCCTATGAAATGCAAACGCGTTCGCAATGATTCTTTGCAATGGTTGACCAATGAAATCACTAAGTTAATGAGACAACGTGACTATGCCCACAAGAAGGCTAAAAATTCCGGATTGCAAAGTGATTGGGAGAATTTTAAAAAACTGCGCAATTGTGTTACCTCTAAAATTCGTGCTGAAAAAAGCAATTATTTCACTACTAAAATTCAATCTAATAGAGGTAACTCGGCTGCCTTTTGGAAGACAATAAGTAAAATTCTCCCAAAACAGCGCAAGTCTGGTCCTACTCTTATCACTTCTAAAGATGGAGAATACATAAACCAACCTGTGGCAATTGCAAATGCACTGAATGAACACTTCTCCACCATTGGGCAACGAATGGCCGATGAAATACCAAATAGAGAAGAAAGCACATCGCTGTTGCATGACGGTCACCAGGGTGGTGATTGCGATACCAGTGCATTTGAAATACCTGTTATAACGGATGACTTTGTCAGAAATGAGATTATGGGCATGACCATAGGGAAAGCCACAGGCCCTGATGGTGTTAGTGTAAAACTCTTGAAATTAATTTGTCCACGTGCTATCACTGCTCTAACTCATATATGTAATCTGTCGATACAAACCGGTAAATATCCCACTGTTTGGAAAACTGCATCAGTCGTACCTATTCATAAAGGTGGAGATCATTCATGTGTAAATAATTATCGACCAATCTCCATTTTGCCACTTGTTTCTAAAATCTTAGAAAGAGCAGTCCATAACGCTCTGTATTCGTACATAGAGGAAAATGACCTAATATCTAGATGTCAGTCCGGTTTTCGACCAAAGCACTCAACTGAAACTACACTCCACGATTTCATTAACAACTGTACTTTAGCAATGGAACACGGAAAATTGACTGGTGCTGTTTTTATTGATTTAAGTAAAGCTTTCGATTCTGTGAACCACACACTGTTGTTAAATAAGTTACGAGATTGGAATCTATCTGCACCAGCTGTGAAATGGTTTACTTCCTATTTATCAGACCGCAGACAAACGGTCCGTATTCGACAAATGGACTCAGAATGCCGTCCCCTAAATACTGGGGTACCCCAAGGTTCCATTCTAGGCCCTTTACTCTTTATTATTTATACCACTGATCTTGAACATTGTATTCCTGACAACTGTAATCTGTACATGTATGCTGATGACTCCACAATCACGTGTACGTCCTCAAATGTACAAGAAATTGAATGCTGTTTAAAAAATGCACTACATCAAATAAGCGACTGGGCAGTAAAAAACAGACTCACTATAAATGCTTCAAAAACTAAATGCATGCTTATTGGCTCTAAACAAAGGATCTCATCGAGTAATCTTGACATTTCTATAAAAAACGTGCCTGTGGAAAAAGTGAGTTCTTTTAAGTGCCTGGGAGTGATTATTGATGAAACATTATCATGGACACCACACGTTGATTATGTAAAAAAGTGTGTCTCATCTAAATTGGGAATGATAAAGAGAGTACGACATTGCATTCCTCAAAGAAGCTTTAGCTGTCTGGTTCAGAGCTTGGTGATGCCCATTATGGATTACTGTAACACAGTCTGGGGTGGCCATTTTGAATTCCAAAACGCCGAACTAAACAAATTAATAAAACGGGCTGCTGGAATCACTCTGCGTTGCCCCTTTCGAACGCCTTCAGCCGACATGTTTATATCATTGTCTTGGCTTTCATACCACCAAAGAGTCATGCTTAGAAAATGCATTCTTGTTTTTAAATGTCTGAATGGTATAGCCCCTCCTTACATAACAGATCTTTTTACTAAATTCACGTCAAACAGGGCAACCAGGCAGAGCACAAATCTAACTTTAAAAGTTCCTATGGCTAGAACTGAACATTACAGGCGAAGCTTTGCTACCTCTGGTGCCAAACTGTGGAATTCCCTGCCTGTACACCTCAGAATGATGACGTCAATCAACTCTTTTAAATTAGAATTAAGTGCATTCCTTGTAAATTTACACTAATAAATCGGAATATTAATATTTTAAACTTATATATGGCTTATTAGTTCGTATATTCTTATTTTAATGTTTGTACATGCACATGTATGGGTGTATATGTATGTGTATGTGTTTGAGCATTAGGTTTTGTGTGTGTATATAATTTTTGTATATATTTCCTTATCTGTTGTGTTTTTTTGATAATATTTTATCTTAAATTTATTTTTAGACCTGCTTGCACGCAGGGCGTCGGTGGAAACCAGCATATTGCTGTTCTGACTTACCCTGGGTAAACATATGAAATAAATTAATAAATAAATAAACTTAACAACAAAGTCCTCAAAAACTTTAGCAAAAAAGCATGTGAGAGAGATCGGTCGTAATTGATCGATGTGTGGAGGCTGTGTCTTAGGGACAGGGACCACGATGGCTTTTTCCACATGTCAGGTTCAATTCCTACGTTAAGAGAACAATTAAACAATTCAGCCAGTGGAAAGCAAAGCGCGTATGCAAATTCTTTTATCAGACGTGGGGGGGGGGGAACCTGTCTGGACCACCGCTTTTGTTCAGATTCAGTTTCTTTAGTTCTTTATACACTTCGTCTGCAGATACAGAGGGGGCAGGCCCGCATGCAGGGAGAGAAAATGAAGATTTATTCGGTTGAGTGCCTGGGCGAATTAGAATAAATCTGCTTTATACTTGTTACGTAAAGAGTACACGCTTCAATGGTTTGGCGGGAACATTAAATAGGATTGGGTGTGGTACACGGGGTAAGGGTATAACGTCTTCACTTCACGCTTGCTATGCGTCTATAACACATGTTAAAATGTTGTTGTTGTTGTTGTTGTTCTTTCTTTCTAAAGCGTAAATTAGTTATTGTTTAAGTCACCCATCAGCAGTCTTGTTACAGCTGCTTTTAGTCTAATGGACAACAGCATATAAGGAGGTCAGTGTTAGCTTGAGCCTGAAAGAGTTGATTTGCATAGATCAGGTGTACGTTTCCAAAAATTGGTTTTTCGTACCTGGCGGTCAACATTAGCACTGAGGCTCCAGGGTAAATGCACCTTGTGTCATGCAAGTCAATGAAGACATAACTTCTTAAAGTTGATACCAAATGTAATGAATCATTCCGTTGAATTGGAATAGAATTTGAAAAGAGAAGAGGTTGATTAAAAGGGATCAGTTGAACCGGTTGCAGCATAGCTCGCAGACATACTAAAGGGCAAATTGCACTTTGCAATGAAAGTTGATACCAAAAGTTTTGTATCATTCTGTTGAATAGTAATATAATTGAAAAAGAGAAGAAGTTGATTAAAAAGGGATCAGTTGATCCGGTTGCAGCATAGCTCGCAGACATACCATATTCGGAGTAAAATGGTTTTTATTAATGTCGGGATCTGGCAACTTTGCAACTTCATAGTCCCTTTAACGCGGAGAGCCACATTGTGCAGTGTTTTGTATACTGCATTTAATAATGTAGTGCGGCTCGCAATCAGTTCACTAAGTTTTGTCATTTAACTGTGTCAAAATCAACAATAACACTGTCAAGCTGCTTATCGACACAGGCTCAACTGTCAACATTCTCGATGAACAAACTTACGCTAGAGTGGGCACACCGAAAATGACACGACACGAGCAATCCCAAGTACATGCTTATGGGGGTGAACATCCCATAACAATCCTGGGACAGTGCCAGCTCACAGTAGAAACCACTGCTCAGATACAATGCCACAAATTCCTCATTGCAAAAGGAAACCATGGTTCACTACTGGGGTATGAGACAGCGACAAACCTACAACTCGTTAACATTGTCAATGCCACTTCGCATGAAACACGGTGCAAGGACAAATACCCCGGACTCTTCAAAGATGTTGGAAAATTGAAAGATACACAGGTCAAGATACACATCGATACATCAGTACAACCGAAAGCCATAACGAATCGGCGCACACCATTCCACCTTCGAACTAAAGTCGAGACAGAGCTCCAGCGCCTCCAACAACAAGACATTATCGAACGTGTGGGGGGTGAACCAACTCCCCCTGGGTGTCACAAATAGTCACCCCGCCCAAGAAAGATGGCTCCATACGCCTATGCGTGGATATGCGTGAACCAAACAAAGCCATATTACGCGAGCGCCATACTACACCAACAGTGGATGAGCTAATACATGATCTTAACGGTGCATCCGTTTTCAGCAAAATCGACCTACGCTCAGGCTACCATCAACTTGAACTTGAGCCCAGCTCACGTTACATCACAACATTCACCACACATGTTGGACTTTTTCGGTATAAGCGTCTTAACTTTGGCATATCGTCGGCAAGCGAAGTTTTCCAGGAAGCAATACGGAATGTCATTGCCGGCATTGATGGTGCACGGAACATTAGCGATGACATAATATGCTTTGGATCTGGGCCAAATGCACAACGCGATCATGACAAAGCACTGGACGATACACTCAAACGCCTACACGATCATGGTCTTACTGTAAATTGGGATAAGTGCGAGCTCAATGTGAACACAATACACTTCTTTGGCCTTGTTTTCAGCCCAACATGAATATCTCCGGACGCGAAGAAAGTGGAGGCAATCAAGACAGCATCCCCACCAACGAATGCTCAAGAACTCAGAAGCTTTTTGGGGATGACAAACTACAGTGCCCGGTTCATAAAAAACTATGCTACGATAACTGAACCGCTACGACGCCTCACCAGAAAGGACTACAACTGGAACTGGTCTCATGAACAACAAAACGCCTTCGATACGCTAAAAAACGCACTTAAGGAGAATGCGAACATCGCTTACTTCGACCTACGAAAGGACATTGCAATTGCAGTAGATGCAAGCCCTGTTGGACTAGGGGCAATACTTACACAGGACGGGGATGTTGTGGCATATTCCAGTCGTGCCCTCACGCCTGTCGAGTCCAGATACAGCCAGGCAGAGCGTGAAGCCCTCGCAATCGTTGGGCATGTGAACATTTTGATATGTACATTCGTGGGACACCACACTTTACAGTGATCACGGATCACAAACCACTTGTCAACATTTGGCAAAAACCACGCCCACCCCTACGGATTGAAAGGTGGGGCCTTCGTCTACAACCGTACAAGTTCACGATACAATATCAACCAGGAAGTGAAAATCCAGCTGATTACATATCTCGCCACCCGCAAAAGGATACACAAGCTACATCCCACGAACAGCGAATCGCAGAACAATACGTCAACTTCGTTACATCAACTTCGGTACCGCGAGCAATGAACATTGATGATATTAAGACTGCTACAGCCAATGACCCTACACTCCAGAAAGCAATGGAGTTTCTCCGTACAGGACGCTGGTTTGAGCTCGAGTTAATGACAGACCCCGCCGTCTCTACAAGTGACCTGCTACAACTCCGCAACATAAGGGATGAACTATCATGTCACACTGCTAACATATTACTACGACATGACAAGATCATCATCCCCGCAACACTTCGCGAGGTCGCAGTGTCCCTCGCGCACGAAGGCCTCCAAGGAATGGCCAGAACAAAAGCAATGATACGCTCAAAGGTTTGGTTTCCAGGGATAAACGAAAAAGTTGAAAACACTGTACGCAATTGCCTGGCATGCCAAGTAGCTACACCATCGAAGGGACCATTCGAACCACTGCACATGTCACCAAAGCCGCCAGGAGCGTGGCAACACCTCAGCATGGACTTCTGCGGCCCATTACCCAGTGGGGAATACCTAATGGTCCTCATTGATGAATACTCACGATACCCAATCGTTGAAATCGTGCAATCCGTTTCATCGACGACGGTCATACCTGTCCTGGACAAAGTTCTCTCCACCTTTGGCTACTGCAAAGTCATCAAAACTGACAATGGGAGTCCGTTTAACTCCCATGCATTCGCTCAATTCGCAAAATACAGTGGATTTGAACACAGACGCATCACGCCACACTGGCCCCGGGCCAACGCCCAAGCCGAAGCGTTTAACAAACCACTTATGAAAATTGTCCGTGCTGCCCACCTCGAGTGCAAACCATGGAAACAGGAATTACACAAATTCCTTCGGCAATACCGTGCCACCCCACATCCATCTACTGGCCTACCCCCCTTCCAACTTCTCTTTGGACGTGCACCTCGCACACGCCTGCCACAGGTTGATCTGCACACAACATGTCCATCTGACGCCACCGCCAGGGATAACGACCAACGAGCAAAGCTCAAACAAAAACTATACACTGATCGCCGTTTGGGAGCTAGCTCCGACCACCCCAATGTGCAAGTGGGTGATACTGTGTTAGTCAAACATGACCGCCGCCCTAACAAGCTCTCCACACCATTTGACCCACAGCCGCATGTCGTATCCGCTAAAAATGGTAGCATGCTTACAGCAACAGCAAATGGTCGCACAGTCACTCGCAACTCGTCTCGGTTCAAAAAGGTCCCCATTCGCTCGGATGCTTTTGTCAAAACCGACAATGAGGAGGAGGACATGATAATCAATCGTCCACAAACAACACCCACCAACACTCCGCAAAGTCAGACCATGCCTACCATTGCACAAACCCCCAACGAACAGACCCGGAAACAACCAGCTAGACTGAGGCGCCCCCGGCTACCTTAAAGACTATGTTACAAAGTGACTTTGAACAGAACTCAGTCTGACTACAGGCTAACAACTTTAAAGTGTGTTATTGCGTTTAATAATGTTTAATGTGTGTGTTGTTTCAATCAACATTCATTTTGGCTTTGAATTACATTTCGAACATTTTGCCTTTACGTAAAACTGATTGTGTTGGACAGCGGGCAGGGATATTACTTACATTATATTTAAATGCAACCCTGTTAACACCAATTCAACGTGGGGAGGGATGTAGTGTCCAATACTATTTGCATCACCATTGATCACCAAGTGCATGATGGGAAATAAGCACATGGAATAAAGTACTGTACGGAGTTCAATTCATACGATTCTCCGGCTTGTCTTTATACTAGAATTAGACCCTTTTACAAATAATACAAGAACACCACAGGTGGCATACTTTCAGTATATTTATTGAATTACTGTCCTTTTATAACAACAATATATAGAATACAAAATAGAGGCAATATGTAAATGTTGAGGCTAACCCTGTCATCATAATATTCACATACGTAGTCGTCACCCAAAAGTTTAAGCTTAAATTATGATTAAAACACTTTCTGGAACAGTTTTCAAAACAATAAAACAAACTAAATGACTTACATCATACTGAATGATGTTTATACCGACGTTTCTTGTAGCAAAACACAACAAATTAATTAATGAAAATGAACGTGTATCGTTGACCGGAAATTCTCGTGATCTGAAATAACGCGCGGAAATGTCTTTTCATCATCACCTCTGGCTGAAATGGTACGTCCCGGTAAAATAATATAGTAAAATTGCTAAATCTTTAAAATCGGACGTTGTGCCGACCCAAAAAATTTACTGGCACAAGAAAAAATATTTTATGATAATACTGTAAAATAATATATACGGTATATATACCTTGTATATGTGCAGAATTTATGAAGGAAGATTTTTATGACGTCATTCATATGATTAAACATACTTCACATCCGGGACATTTCACAAAATGGTAAAAACAAACCGTAGATAGCATTGGTCAAGTGCTTAGTGTTTCCTTTATTCCGACGAAACTCAACAACCAATCAAAACAGATGTTATATCACTGGAAAGCTTAGAAATAGCAGATTGTAATGTAAACAAGGTCAAATATTTTTTACTTTGACCTTCCATAAGTCCGGTTTTCATGAACCGATCCCCACAAGTAAAGTATCAAAATGAATGTCTCAAAGAGCTCTATCTAACTAAATTACTTACAACTCAATCAGATCAAATCTCAAATTTTGTGATTTCCACTAAAAAGTAATGTATACCTACGTATTTGTAAGAATGACCCCTCAGAGCAACGGTTGGTGTCAGAAATGTGTGTGGGATGTCAACCAGGTTGTTCACAATCTTGTACATCATAACTGCCTTGGCCTGTGCACGCCGTTCTTGAAGTGTGGTCCACTGCTATATGAATGATTAATAATATTATTCGCCCCCACAAAATCATATTTAGGATAGAAATACTGCTGCACATAGCCCAAAACTTACCATTATTTCTGGGTAGGAAACCATGACTCTCAAATCAAATCACACGGGAGATTGTATGCCACTTTTCAACGTGAACGACCCAAACTTCACAGCTTCGACATCGGACAACCTCAGTATCAACGAATCAAGACGTGTGTCTGCCATTTTTCGCAAATTTTAGCCTCAGAAGTTCTACATACGAAATCAAAGAAAGTAAGTAAACTTTTACCGTACTGACCAACACCAGTCCGAACAAGTGAACAAAAACATGTGGGGAGCTACTGCGTGGCTCCCCACCTTATCGTAATGTGTAATCAGGCAATGGCGCCAAACTGTAATGGGGTCTGCCTACTAAACTCGTTTGTCAGTCAGCAGGTTGAACCAAAAATGGCTCTTTTCGAAACCAATTAGGCTTAGGCCTGGGCTTGGGCTTGGGCATTGGCTCTGATTTAGAAGACGTGCGCTTTCCTTGCGGGGTTTAATCGTGAAGCAAACAGATCCAAAGCTGAGCGGCTTGTTTACGACTACGATCACTACCCAGCGGTAGCGACTGCACAATGGATCACCCCGTGTGATGAAGGATATACGGGCAGCCGTAGCGATGAGCTGCAGTCGCAGCCGCTACTGCCAATTCAGACCTGCTTAGTTTCGACTAAATGGCGGCCTTTTTGGAAAATAACCGCCAATGCTATTTCAGAGATGGCCCTGTATAATTGTTTCACTTTCACGCATACAAAGTTTGATGCTTTTATGATCATAATAAGCCTACCGAGCACAATTATGAGCTGGCGCACTGCTTGCTACAAAAACTTGGGTCGGTAAAAGGCTTAGGGCCTACCTGACCCGTCCCATCAAATGCATAAATAAATATTGATACTAAAGAGGGTGGTAGCTGCAGACAAAATAGTAATTTAAAGCGAAGGGCAGGCCTACTTAATAAAGATATAACAATAGGGCCCCTTTTTATAATAGTTTTTTTCAGAATTTGTTTAAGCCTAAGAATTTGTTTTGAATCGGTTAATAAAGGACAGAGCTAAGACAAGTTCATCCGGCAAGTTGTTCCAATCGTCACCAACTTGATTTGAGAAGCTGTGCTTTCTAACATGAAGTCTGCAAAACTGTTTGTAAAGCTTTTTGCAATGCTCCTTTGTGGCATGTGGAACGAGTTAAAGACGGTGAAGTCAGGTATCTCCACATGGTCGATGCCTTCAGTTATGATTTTGTATCCGTGGGGCCTCTTCCAAACCTCAGTTTGGGCTCCTGCTCAGGCTTGGGCTGGCTCCGTCATCATCAATCATTGTGGAGCGTAGTGTAAATTGTTTTGTACGGTGTTTCCAACATCAAACGAAGCCCGAAGCCGGAGACATCATAATAGCAGCCTTCTATTAGTTCAGTGGAGGCAGACCAACGGCCAATCAGCCTTTCTCGATAAGAGTTATTCTTTAATAGTGTGTGGACTATTTTACTTGATGCTCTGCGCTGCCTCATTATGAATTCGATATTTTGTATACAAGACGGTGACCACTGACCAAACATAACTATTAAATTCCACTTAGGTTCAATCTAGCGCTGAATCAAGGATAACTCCTTATGGGGCATAGCACCATTTTTTCTATTGGCCCAATACGGCAGCCAGCATTGGGTCATATCGGTCAAACATCATGGGCCAATCCAGTAATGTTTGCCGGGGGGGGGGGGGGGGGGTACTTCTGGTCTTATACAAGAAGAGCCTGTGAGCAAGATTTACAGCCCACCAAAATCCACCTTCTACAAGGATCAGTGTTCATAGGAAACAGAGGGATTTTGAACACAAGATAAATCAAATTTATTAGTGGTTTCTTCAACACCATCGGTAGTTAGTAATTCATTCACAGACTAGTGTGCAGTACGAGTGTCGAAGTAAAATAAATCTAGAATAAAATTTGGAACTTGATTCATGTTGGTATAGCTGCAGTGCACTCCAAACGAGATTAACTTGTGGACCAAGACATGCTGCTGAATGGGGGCCACTTTTTATGCACCATTTAATAATGGACGAAGGTTATATTAAACAAACAAACGATTGGTCCTAAAAAGGGTGCAGTGTTGTGCAATGTTCAATGGGCAGATTATTTGCCTCTGTTTCCGTGAAAACTTGCACTTGCCAAAATAAATGCGACTGGTTTGGAGCTTTTGCGTTTTGATCGGGGCATGGTGGCATACCACCACCCCCGTCTCTCCTGTGTGCTTGGAACCTTCATTCTTTAAATGATTTTGGGGGGTATACTTTTGCACAAGATGAAAATATTGTCTTCATGTGTGGGAGTATTGTGGGCGGATACCCTCTGCCCCCATTAGGTATAAATCAAAATTAGTGCCGGAGGCGCAAGTTGGGCAACTCCGGTTGAAATGTAGGGCGCCATTTCGCAAGCAATTCTTTTGATGCAATTAACAATATATCAGTGCAGATAACAACCACTGCTGTCAATTACATAACAAAACATTTGCTTGGCTGAAAATGGTGCCCACTTTCCAACAATAGATAGATCTTTGCACTTACGGCGCTCCATAAGGCTAATCTAATTGGTATAACAGGCAAACCGACCGACATGGTTCAGTGGTTGGAACTGAATAGCGTAAAACGTGTACACAAATTCTATTAGCCTTTTTGAGATATGGTGGACACAATATGAAATTTGGTGTACACAGACGGAAACCAGTCAACTCGCCCCCCAGCAAAGTCGCCAACTACAAAGTCGCCCCCAGCAAAGTCGCCCACTACAAAGTCGCCCCCTCACTTACAAAGTCGCCCCCTGTCAAAGTCGCCCCTCACAAAGTCGCCCCTGACAGAGTCGCCCACCAACAAAGTCGCCCCCTAACAAAGTCGCCCCCTAACAAAGTCGCCCAGTGTATGGTTGAGCGACGTAAAGCCATATCACAAAAGTTTTTCGTTATTTAAACAGTCCGCTGTTCCTTTTGCTTTGTTAAAACACTTCGAAGTTAAAACCTGCACCCAATAACTTTAAAATGAAAACTAACTCTTTTGCGAAAGTCTTGAGATTTTGATGTAAACTTCAAACCCAATTTGTTTAATTTTTGTTTTCCCTCCATGCAGTGAAGCAAATTTTTGTGCAATGGTAATGAAATACCGCGGCGTCTTTTCTGGGACACTCATCGGCCGTAACAAATTTGATTTTGCATATGTTTATTCCCGTTAATTCTCAACATTATAAGGTTATGGTGGTTATTTACTTGATAATTTCCCCCCTTGTTTTATTTACTTGTGCTTACATATAAAGAACTAAATTTTATTCGCGAATTTATTAAAAGTTATGGTGGTTAGGCCCTATTTATTTGTTTTTAAATAAAGTTCTAATTGTTTTTTTAATTCAAAACCTTCTTTTTTTAGTCTATATGTTTTTTAATTGAATAAAATTATGTTAACTCTAATACTGATGTGTTTTGATACATTATTTGAAGTTTTATTGTTGTGATAAGTTGACAGGTTGCCTACTTTAATTAAAACCCTAATTAGTCGATCACTGATGTATTTTGATAAGATAAAATAAAACTTTATTTTCCCACACTGGGGAAATTCAAACTGGCCTTGATTCAAACACTAGGCCTACAGACAAAATCACTGAACATGTCATAACAACTGTTTATTGTTAAAACAAATTGATTAAAAATATTAACTAAAAATATCAGGTATAAAAATATGTTTCCGGTATGATAAAAATTATGCACAGCATGCTTAATTTAATTCTGTCTATGAATTTAAAACTGTCTATGTTCGATTCAGATTTACATAATATTAGAAGGCCAATTCAAAGTTTAAAAAAAGAACATTAGTTATCTAGCGGTAACATTTCGACAAAAGCGGAGAGTTTTCTCGAAAAGACAAAGCATTCGCCAAGCCTGGAATCTCCAATGGTTGAATCTAAACCGTTAACAAAGGGCGCCCTCACTTAGTGAAATCTTCTTGGGCGACTTTGTTAGGGGGTGACTTTGTTAGGGGGCGACTTTGTTGGTGGGCGACTCTGTCAGGGGGCGACTTTGTGAGGGGCGACTTTGACAGGGGCGACTTTGTAAGTGAGGGGGCGACTTTGTAGTGGGCGACTTTGCTGGGGGGCGACTTTGTAGTGGGCGACTTTGCTGGGGGCGACTTTGTAGTGGGCGACTTTGCTGGGGGGCGAGTTGACTGGTATTCACACAGACAAATTTACCCAAACCTTTATAGTGTCATAGTATAGTGTCCGCCATATCTCAAAATAGCTTATGTTATTTTTATACCCTGGGTAAAAGAGACTCTACCCGAAATACTTCGAAATTAATACCATCACATGTCTTCGTCTCAAGTTACCAACCTCCGAGATCTGTCGACTGACGAAGGGTATTACCAACGAGTCTACGATGTTTTTGAGAACATTTGTGACAGACGGGAGAAGATGTATCAGTGGATTTGCAACGAACTACCGGCGGTGGTGGACTCAATCGAGACCGGCCCCGGACAGGCGTTAACAGTACTGAGTGTTGGGCCGGGCAACGGTAGGCAATGTGTTCACCGTCACTTTTCTGTTTTCTTGAATTGTGACTTTGTATATACTAGTATCCTTCGAGTAGCCAACTGCCAAACCCCCTTTCTGCAAAATAGTTTCGTCCATATGTAATCTGTCTCTCTACCGCTCTAGCTGGAAGTCGCCCTTTTACAAATGTACCAGTCCGTCGTTAGACTTGTGGACAAGTCGTTAAATGTCTGTCGCGGTCAAGGGCGTCGATGGGTGGGGGACGGGGGGACATGTGGCCCCCACTTTTTAGACTGGGAGCGACAGCATATCAGATGTCCCCCCCCCCCCACTTTTTGATTGACTTTTCATTAGAAATATGCAACAAAATATAAAAATACACACTATTTTCTTGATTTAATATTTCATTACAATTTTTGTTCAAATAAAAGAATAGCGAACAAACGGTGAAATGTTTTCTTATTTTTCATTTTTTTTTTCCTGATGGACCACGCGCCGAATGATATTTTGGGCCTATTTCCGTTTCTATAATACAGACAATAGACGACAAGTTTCGTCCAAGACATGAACGCCAAAATCCCACTTACATACATTGTTAGCATTCAAGTTATGCGTCATTTGTGTATGCTATGTACGGTACACATCCGTATCCCTCCACAAAGGAAGTCTCTGTGTGTACGCGCACGTGCAAATGTGTTACATTTTGTTACAATCGCAAAACGCACAAAATGTAGTAAAATCCAGTTTTTGCCATGACAGACAAGCCTTGTCGAAGAAGCAGTATTTTGTTTTTTCGAAGAACTTCAAGCTGACACACGATAAACGCCGGACTAAAGCTTTAATCTCCATACATGATTATCCATCAACAAGGGAAGACATTTTATAAATATTTAACCTAAAGCTTTTTGAACATTTTGAGTGCGTTCCGGTCCTACTATTTTCTTTGCGTGTCATTCTCTAAATACACTCTGTATGTATGATTCATAATTATTACCATAAAAATGTTTGTTGTGGTCACATGGTCTGTTTGCACAAAACTACACGTATGATGTCACCGTTCCCTTTACACAAATTAAATTTAAAAGTAATGGTGTGGGGTGCAAATAATGTAAGATGTATTTTTTCAAGACTTGCTCGCCCGTCCCCCCTACTTTTCAGTAGCGATCGACGCCCTTGGTCGCGGTGATAGCGGCTCGCAATATCCCGCGAGAGGGCTGCTCTGTGCGATTACTGCTATCAAGACTGGTCACATTTACCGACTTGTGAAACCCGCAGGCGGTTTGTGCACGGCATGGGCACTTTAGGCGATTTCGTACGGACGCATCTGATTGGTCAATTTCGTTATACTATGAATATTCAAACTGTAGATGAATATTAAACATTAAATCCTGTACTGGATGGAATTTTATGTTGCTTTGATCATGCACGATCAACCAAACACCCAGTGATGAGAGTGATTGTGTTCATGAGTATTTTGACAAAAGAAAATACGAATTCAAATTATGGGTACAACTTGTAAATAATTACAAAAAATCGAACGTTAGATTTTATTTCAGAGAGTCCAAGCAACGGAAGCGTGTTTGACAGTGCACAGCGTGTGGGGATGTACGTATAACGCACGGGAAAATCGCGTAGCTGAAGCGCAGAGTTTCTCTCGGTGGGGCTCAGCGTGACGGAAACCCCCTAGCTAAGAGATAGCTGTACCTGGAAGCTCATGAACATGTGGGAGGGGTAGGGAGCCAAACCACCAACTACCTTGTCATTGCGGGTTTGTTAGTCGGTAAACCTCGCTGATCGAATCTGCTGTTTTAAAATCGCAACGTTTCAATGCTCGGTGTACGTTCCTTCCCCGATTTGGAAATTAAATAAGATTTATGTCAATAAATAGGAATACCACTCTTATATTGACGGTGCAATTAGGTTAAACAAATTGTGTGACAAAAATGAGCCCCCCCCCCCTCAAAAAAAACAACACACAAAACCTGAAGGAACAGGTGAAAAATAAATTACAAATTAAAATGTGAACAAAAATTCTCACTTGGAATTTCTTTTTCCATCTCTCAACACACAAAATTCCAACAAAGTAATTTCGTTTCCTCAAAATAATATTTAATTAAATCAAAATATAATTTTGTCACATAAAATAATATTTGTTTAAATTGTAAACAAAGTTGTGTTTTTCTAGGTAACGAAATAAATTTTTCCTAGAAAATACGCTTTCTTTCCCTCGAAATACGATTTTGTTACCCAGAAATACGCTTTTGTTCCCTGAAAGATACGCATTCGTTTCCTCGAAATATGATTTTGTTCGAACAAAATATACTTTCGTTCGCTCGAAATATGCTTTCGTTCAATAAAAATGAGTTTTTTCCACCGAAAGGAGATTTCTTTCCCTAAAAACAAGCTTTCGTTTCAACGAAATACGACTTTGAATTAGTTGCCCGAAATATACTTTCATTCGTCCGAAATATGCTTTCGTTCCCTAAATATACGCTCCCGTTCCTTCGCAATGAGATTTTGTTCCCCAAAATTCCTCTTTCGTTCCCACAAGATAGCTAGCTTTTGTTCCCTTAAGATAGCTTTCGTTGCTCTGAAGTCCAATCACACAAGTTTGTTAAATTCCCTTGTGAGGGGCGATTATGAGAGGGGACGAGATTGTATGTCAGGGGGCGACTTTGTAGTTGGTGACTTTGTACATGTGTTTTTTGTAATTGGCGACTTTGCTAGGGGGCGAGTTGACTGGTTTTCGTGTCCGTTCTTTATAATACACACTAATTAATACACACAATCACTGTAGAACACATCGGGTTATAAGCCTTTTCGCAATCTCAGCGCTAAATGCATTGTGGTACTTCCCAGTAAACACAAAACGTTTTAAAAACGTTTTGAATTGGGTTTAATTAGGTTTGGTTTTTTGAAACGTTTTAAAAACGTTTTTAAAACGTCACAGTTTAAAGCAGATTTAAAGAAAAAAATCATTGTTCTATCAAAACGTTATAAAAACGTTAAAATAACGTTGCAAAATACTCATAAACAAACACACACAATTGAAACGAAATCATAACGTTTATAGAACGTTATATCACAACCTATTTTAAACCATTATATTATGGACACAATTTTCGTTTTTAGGAAACGTTTTAAAAACAGTTTTAAAACGTTTTTAAAATGTCTCAGTTTAAAAGCATGTTCTTTTTAAATAATTGTTATGTCATTATAAACTTGAACGTTAAAATAACGTCAAAAGACAATACTATAATTAACAAACACATCACAGGACCCCACAAACCGGATGTGTACTGTGTGTGTTTATTAGTTGAAAATTGTTATCTGTATTAACAGTTTTATAATAGCATTTAAATCACATAATTAACTGTATCATTATTGAATCTCATTGAAATGTGTATCATAAAGTTATTTACACGAACAGAGTCGCCAGCCCCATGTACAATGTACATTACATGTACATTGTACACTGTATATGCACTACCTTCCAAGATATCACAACAGCGTCTTTCATCATCCTTGGGGCCAGGTCACAGGTCATGCTAACAGTGCGCACTGACTGACTGTAGAACCTCTATGCAATTGCTGTACATGTGGGTCAGGTCAAAAGGGTCGAATTACAGGTGAATCGACTATGTAGCAATTTGAATCAAACGGTTAGTGATCTCTACCAGTGAAGGATAATCCACTTGGCAATTGTACATGTAGGCCTACTGCTGCATGAACAGTTTCAAGTGTATTTCAAAGCTTTGAAAGTAAATCATGTACTGGACATTGTTGTATACTGGAGATACATCAGTTTTCCCTCCTCTATGAATGATATGGAATGATCTACGAATACGGCATGAGAAAGTTATTGTTTGCTGGTCGTTTTTAACACTTGCATTCAACATGCATCCATCTACTTTACCCGTGCTGGCTGGCTGGCTGGCTGGCTGATAATGGCGGACCGGAGGAGGTTGGCTTGGTCATTGGTAATGGTAAGTAGACCAAACTATATTCAGTAACAATAACATGTACTTTAACAGAATATTGTCAATGTTCCATATTTTCTCTTGCTCACAAAATATAACACAATGTGACATCCACTCCATGGATCACAGAGGCAATACTTTAATAAATAATTACTAACATTATGAACTCTGACCACATTCACATTGTTTAACTATTTGCACTGTTTTTAACAATATTTGGTTTAAATTTTGAAGGCAAGTTTAGTACAATTAGTATTGCTAGCACATATGTTTTCTTTTCTTTTTTTGTTGAGGATATCGATAGTGACGCTGATGGGGAATCAGAAGGTGATTATGGATAAGGACAAACAATATCAATATCACATGCATACTTGTTTCCCTCCAAATTCATGGAAGTTTTAATTATCAGTGGTCTGGTAGATACATGATGGCCTAGTTCTGATAATGCAATTTGGGACGCATGTCACATTGACACACATGATTAGGGCATACACAGGAGACGAGAAGACTCCCCCCAAAAATAGCAAATTGCCCCTACACACCCTCTATTATCTTAAATATTTTCCATTGCTCAGATTGTTGGTTTCATTATATGTAATGTGTTTTTTGTTTTTGTATTTATTCAGTGCCAACAACTAACACAGAAGCCGAACTGTAGTCCAAGAAAGCTATTGCAATCGCAACAGAAATCGCGACCCAGTAGGCCTATGTGGCTGATGTACCAAATCAACTTGCCAACTGCCCCATCACCAGCGAGGAAGACGCTGACAGTAAGTTCCATTATCCATGCAATCACATACGTGCCTCAATCAGGAGACATACCCGATTTATATAAAGTATTAGTAACCTTTATGTTTGTATAAGCCTTTTTTGATCATGTATGATTAACGGACGGGAGTAATGAAACCAGGCCTCAACAATTAAGAAATGAAGAGGGCACTGCAATTTAAGGCAATTTGAAAGGGGCACCAATTAACTTTCTAGAAAGCAATTAGGTGCTTTTGAATGGAGTAAAAACAAGCCAGAAATTGAGGGCTAGGCAATTAGGTGGGACATGGAAGTCATTTGCCTTTAGTTAATTTGAGCCTGAAGTCATTTGCCTTTAGTTAATTTGAGCCCTGAATGACGTCCAGTAAATGCAATAATTTTGTTTTATACACAACAATAATTGTCTTTTCTGTGTATTATACAACCCTTGTTTTACACTCAGTTGCTTCCACCTCATCATCACGCTCATTTGAACGGCAAGATTTCTCCGCCTCCACCACGTCATCAAGTACTCAGCTAAGACGTGCCCACTCAGGAACCACGCCATCACCATCCAGGCCAGAACACTGACAGTAAGTGTCCTTCTATCCATGCAATCAGGGGACATTATTACCTGTACTTTAATCAAATAACCCAATTGTTATAAGCCTTTTTTATTCTTTATGTTTCAAGACTGGAATGATGACACCCAGTGAATGCAATAATTTCATTTTTATACACAATATAGTTGCCTTTTCAGTCTATTATTATAGCCCTCCTCTACCGGGGTCATTTTCGGGGAACATGCAACACAACGCCCTATCCCTCCGCCACCTCTCACAAGATTTCTCTTCCAATACATATGATTTCGGTACCAGTGGATAAGTTATGATAATCTTCTTTCTATTTCATACCAAAATGAGTACCGAACATGCCTAATATGACGTTCATAATATGATCGCCCCATGCCAAAGCTAGCTGTATAAATACAACATAAAGGACAATTTATGGATTATAAATTGAACTTTGAAGAAGGAAGGCACATTCATGTTCATAATTGTAATAAATCCTTAACCATGACTGTTAAGAAATGTAAAAAGCCTGAATAGATTAAATACTTTGATTTTCTTTATTTCGGAATAACAACTTTTAACGATATGGTCAAGTTCTGAATATTGATACTCGCTATAGTGAGCTGCTTCACCTGAGAAGACTGAAATGGGTGAAAGGTGTCCCCCAAAAATTGATTGATAAATTAACAGTATATTTTATTTACTTTCTTTTGGCCACACCTTAACCTATGTTAATGAATGGATCATTTTACAGGAAGTTGAAGAAAACGATGGCGGAGATGTCGGTAGTGCACCAGATGTCGAAGAAGATGATTAAAACCCGTTTAAATTAACAAGCACAATCCTTTTAGTTTCAAAAGTCGATCATTCCAATTATTCCATTCGTGTATAGTGCAACAACACTTTTGTGTTGTGCCATTTGACTGGCATGCTGGTTTTTCTAGCGGCGTGGTTTATCTCAAATAACAACGCTTTGCTATTGCCACAGTGCTCAATGTATGGGGAGTTGACATTCAACAACTCCCCCACACCTTTAGTACAGCAGCAAAGCGTTGTTAAAGGGACACGTTGCCTTGGATCGGGCGAGTTGGTCTAATAAAAAGCGTTTGTAACCGTTTGTTATAAAATGCATATGGTTAGAAAGATGTTTAAAAAGTAGAATACAATGATCCACACAAATATGCCACGAAATTGCGTGGTTTTCCTTTTACATCGTAAACTAACACGGTCGGATGGCCGACCGTGTTAGTTCGCAAAGTAAAAGGAAAACCACGCAATTTCGAGGCATATTTGTGTGGATCATTATATTCTACTTTTTAAACGTTTTTCTAACCATATGCATTTTATAACAAACGGTTACAAACGCTTTTTATAGACCAACTCGTCCAATTAATCTAAGGCAACGTGTCCCTTTAACTTATAAGAAACCACACTGCTATGGAAACCAGCACACCGATCAAACAGCACCATGCGGATAATGTGTTTACACGATCGCACCCGCAATGTGCATTTTGTTAATGCTCGCTGTTTACATTGATTTTTGAAACTAAAAGGAACTTAATTGTCATTTAGTTTTATCACAATTGCCATAAGTATACACAATAAACTTGTCTTGTCCTTACTGCACAAACCGCCGCCACTGGGCTATAAACGTGCACACACTCATGCATGCATGCAAGCTCCTACTTAAAATTCATTTTTGTCAAGGAGTCACTTTAAATTATAGGCGTCAGGGGCTGTTTAAACTTGTGGCGGGAGTGAGTTCAAGATTGGTATTGTTTTGGATACAAGGAGTACCCCATTTGAGGTCCTGTAGCATTTCAGTTACACTACTGGTCTTACGGTAATCGCTTTTCACAAATCTGGCTGCTCTCCATTGAACTTTTTCAAGGTTGTCTATTTGTATCATTTGGTGGGAAAATAAATGAATAGCATGCACAAATTCAGTCTTGTGAAGTGATTATTTACTCTGTCTTGAGTAATGTAACGATTTGTCAACATTTTAAAACACTAAGTTCCCAATTTAAAAAAAAGCTACATCAAAACCTTAGTTAAACATAAAAACGAGTAAACAGTGAAAGTCTTTCAAGCAAAGACCAATAAGTTATTTTCACGTCACTAAGAGGTTTTTAACAGGTTGTGAGTAACGTATAAAAAACCCTTTTTAAACGTTTATAATATGATTTTAAAACGTTTTTGAAACATCTTACAAGACTAAAAAAAATAAACATAGTTATTTTCACGTTATATTCACGTTTTTAAAACGTTACATGGAAACGTTACTAGAACGTATGAAAAACCCCATTTAAACGTGTTAAAAATGTTTTTAAAACGTATTCGAAACATCATACAAGATTAAAGAAATTAAATGTAAGGGAGTGAAATTCCACTATCTTATTATGGTGTGAGTTCCCCCTTGGAGAATTAATGTTTTTTATTTTCTTGCCAAATGATCCTAGGAGTGGCACCCCCGTGTCTAGTACCCAAAGTTCACTGTATATATTTTAGTTTATTTTATTAGAGCACCAGATTTCTGTGTCTAGTACCCAAAGTCCACTGTACATATTTTAGTAAATTTTATAAAAGCACCAGACCATTTTCTCTGGGCTCCATGTGCTTGGCAGTGGCCATGTGTGCTTGGCTAGTCAGTGAGCAGGTGAGCTGCGAACAACACATATACTGGACAACGGCTCTCTCCCTTTCCAATACCGCTCAATCGTTCTGGTGAGTTTCTCTTTAAATTACTCTTTATTTTTCTGCATTGTTTAATATGTATGCTTAAACATTTCCTAGTTTCTTTGAGAAGGTCAGATCAATTAATTATAATTGTTGAAGAAAGTTCATTTTGACTCTGTGATGTTTTAAAGTTTCGGACATAGTTTTAATGTTCGAGTATTGTATTTTTTCATCTCTCTCTAAAGTCATACATGTACTTTGTTCTAAAAGATTGCTAATTCTGTCTGGACTTTATACAAAGTATGGAAACTATGTGCTACCTTTGGTAGGTTTCCAAAGAAAAGTTTATTTCTGCTGGAGATTTGTTGAATTTAAAAAGATTCCTGTTGAAGCTTTTGCACTTTTGTAGAAACTTAAATGTGCTTGAACTTGTTGGACTTTCCTAAATAAGTTTATTACCTTATTCTTCAAGTATTATTGTATATTCTAATATTTTGCATTGCTGGTTTTTATATGTAATTTCTGCTATTTTTCTTAGTTTAGTTTGGAGGCACTATTATCAGTACCTTTGGACAAACTTGTGTCTTTGTATGGTTCAGTGACCATGCCCTGCTAGTGCAACTTCAAGAGTTTATTGGGGGTTTGCATATCTAATGAGCTCCATAATGTTGTGTAGTGTCTGGAAATTATTACTTTAAGCCCCAGCTCACTCTGCCACTTCTTTTGTTATTCAAATTTCTTGGAGCATAGATTTTGTCTTAAGTGTCCTCCTGGATAAGTTCGTACATGGCGAATGTAGCTTTGGTTATTTTTGGTATATTTTCTTAATTTCAATCGAGTATGTATTCTAAATCGGTTTTCTTTTATTTTTGTTTGATTTACAGGTAGAAGTTTGATTGTCTGTAGATTGTATTTCACTTTAGTGCTGTGTTGGTTTTCGTTAGGCGATTTTATTTTTTTTAAGAAGACATTCTCTCAGCAATTGTTTTGTTTAAAACCTTTTTTATTTTATTTTACATTTTTTAAGTTTGTTATTTTTTTTATCTGGTTCACATCAGAAAGTTGTTTGAGAAATTAAATCAGTCACTTTGTCTTTGGAGGTAAATCAATTTTCTTTCTCTGTCCCAATTTGTTTAAGAATAGTTCGCGACCTTTTCCTAACGATCCTGGGTGTTCTTATTGGTTTTTTTTGCAAGCGAGTTCCCCAACAGTAAGCGTTTTTCTTATTTACTATTCATTTATTCAACTGTGCCATTTTTCCAGGTTACATTTTTTTTTTGGTGTGAGAATCCGGGTAGGAAAAATTTTCTTTTAGAATTTAGCCAACTGTTTTTTTCTTTATTCATTTGGGACAGAGTGTTTTTGTTTTGTTCCCTAAATAATTTTTTTTTATTTCAAAAAAACAAACGAAAAACCAACACAGTGCTTTAAGTTGAGAGACGTTTGCAGTACATGATGGCGGAAACCCCTAGTCCAGCCAACCTAACCTTCCATGGGCAAAGTACACCATTTCTGCCACAGCCAACCATCATGACAGCGATGCAGGGTACAACACAAAGCCCTCACCACCAGGCAATTCCATCTGGCGCCCAACACAACCTCCACCAGTCTACATCTAATCCCTTCATAGGCCCCATTCACATGGCAGATTTTGACCCCCTGTCCAGGTCAACCCTCAGCCATCAGACACCAGGGACTTACACTGCTCACCAGTTAAAAGACGTACCCACATTTAGTAGTTCTTCTTCGAAGAAACATGGTCTCAGGGTAGAAGACTGGGCCCGCGACATGAGGTTCCTTCTCGAAGTAAAGGGTTCTCAGTCGGAGGGAGTCAAGTTCCAAGAAGTCGTTAGACACACGAAAGCTGATGCTCGTGATGTGGTACTAAACCTAGAGAGCCGGGGGACCACCACCGCGGAGGAGGCCATATCCGAACTCATTGAGGAATTCGGAGATGGAAGTGCTGCGTCCACCCCCATAGCGACGTTTTTCTCAAGGCGGCAGCGATCAGAGGAGACCGCTATTCAATATGCCATCGCTCTTGAGACCCTGCTCAGAAAGGTGGAAGAAATCCAGAGGCGGCAAGGGAGGCAAAGTTCCCTCGGCGAGGATCGTGATGTGCTACTGACCACCCAATTTATGTCCGGTCTTCGTGACAGCATAGTCTGCCAACGCCTTGCGCCCATGCAGCCTCGTTGCATGAGTTTCAAGACACTCAGGAAGGAGTTGAGGGTGATAAATGAAGAATTTGCACTGATACGTGATTCCAGGCACTACCACTACGTCCATCAACAGACCACAGAGGGTGATGGCTCATCACTCCTACCCAAACAGATGTCGAAAAATCAACCAGAGGTGAAGGTGGCCCAATCCCATAATATCATCCCAGATGTCAGCAAGCAGTTGGAGGACCTGACGAGTATGATGATGAAGCACATGTCCAAATTAGACCGAGTCGTAGATGGCCAAAATTCTCTGGGTCAACGTGTCCGCCAGATCGAGAGCTTCCTCAGTCAAGGACCCCCCATGCAGACCAATATGAGTCCATCCCGCCGTAGCCCTGCCAATAGACAAGACCAGCGATGTTACAACTGCAGTGAGGTTGGCCACTTTGCTCGACAGTGTCCGAGACAACAGACCAACTTCCCCAAAACCCAAGATAGACAGCAGATGCCTTTAAACTAGCGAAACCTGTTGATGATGGGCAATTGGCAGGTACCACTAGTAAGGAGAGCCCTACAAAAGAAAATACACGTTTGAGTGAGTCAAAGATAATCTTTCTTCAAAATAGTTCAGGATGTCAGACAGATGAAGAGCAACTGGTGGGACCAGTTAGTACCACAGACGTAGTCGTCTCAGGGAGGAGTTGTCAGGCTCTGCTTGACACTGGTTCTCAGGTAACTACCATTACAGACGAATTCATCTCGAGTCATCCTGTACTTAAAGGGCCTATGAAGTGGTATTTTTTGTGTGTGTTTTTTATAGCTTTACTAAATTAGTTCATATGAAAAGAAATTATTTTTAAAAACTGTTTAGTGTCTGGAGTGCATTTTTGTATTTTAATTCAATAAAAAAAATACCCCCCCCGAAACTTTCGTATTTTAGACGCCACAAGAGGGCGCTGTTCGTGACGTACACAAAGGCAGCGGCTCCCAGATCGAGATCTCAGTCGTGGTCTGGTGCCCAGGCGCGCGCAGTTTAAGTATACAGCCGAGTCGAGTCGATCGTCAAGGCGTACGTTGATACTCCACTGGAATAAATCGCAAAAACAAAGAAAATAATGTCCGGATTAGGTGAGGATTCCCCTTCCTTTACCTCAGAACCAGAAAGATTTGTCCAGTGTGGGAGCGAATCATCGGACAGCAGTGATTTGTCCAGCGATGGGAGTAGCGATGGGAGCGACACCGACAGAAACGACGAGGTGCTCGGAGTGCAGCCCTACTTGTACGAACCAGAACTAGCAGAAGACGACGGCGAACTAGGATCTGAATCAGAGTCAGACTCCGAAGATGAAGAACACGTTGCTAGGCTGGGCAATACCAATTGGTAGGCAGACAAATTGTGCTGTTTTACAGTATAAATTCTATTTCGAAGTGTAGGGAGAGCGATTTCCACGTTGGTCATGTAATTGAAGATTGAACGTTTTCCTTCCGTGTGTTCGCTCGGCGGTGCGGTCGGGTGGCCACACACACATGACGTTACGTATGACAAGTCGTTCTGCTGAATTGCCTTTGTTTACGTCACGGATTTTATGTTAATGAGGAGGTATGGGTGGGGCGCTGCGGCCCCCCTAAATTTCGAAATGATTTTTTTAATGGTGTAAAATGGCTTGTGAAAAAAAAAAAAAAATCAAATATATGTTGTAATAGGCATACTTTATTGTTTCCAGCATTAAAAAAATCTATTTCATAGGCCCTTTAAACGACAAGCTTTGAAGAAGACCGACATCATCATCAAGGGCGCTGGCGGCCAGAATGTCCTCCATCGGGGGTATATCCTCCTCAATATTGATGCCATTGGTGAGAAGATCAAAAACATCCCTGCGTTGGTAGTTCCGATGACCAAGTTCAGACGGTCAACACCTCTCCTTCTTGGGACGAATGTGATTCTAGCAGTACGGGACGTCCTACACAGTAAATATGGCCGAGGTTTCATGACAAGAGCCCACAAGTCTGCCAACTGGTATTCAGCATTCCAGTGCATAAATACAGACGGCATAGACATCGCTCGCACCAATGGAGAGATTGGTCAGCTTCGCTACGCAGGACGACGTTCACTTGAAGTACAGCCTGGAGCAGAAGTAGTCATTACAGCCAAAGCTCCAAAAGCTACTAAAGGCCGGTGCATCACAGCACTGGTGGAGGGCAAGAGCAACAATAGTCTAGCTGTTGGGCAGATGTTGGTAGAAGTCCGAGACCGTAAAGTGCCTATTCGGCTGTGCAACTTGTCTCATCAGACGGTGACTGTTAGAAGGAATGCAGTTGTGGCATGGCTGTCCTGTATCCAAGTTGTTCACTCCACCCCAGATCCGGAGACTGCGGGTATAGTGTCTTTTCAACAAACAGCTTCGGATGAAAACCCCTTGCCAGACATCGATATTGCTGATCTGACTCCCTCAGTAAGGATCGCTATTGAAGATGTCCTCAGACAAAATGCTGATGTTTTCTCCAAAGATTCGCTCGATATTGGCATGACCTCGACAGTTGGTCACGAAATCCCCTTGAGTGACCCAACTCCCTTCCGTATCCCGTATAGACGCATTGCACCAGCAGAGTTCCAAGAGGTCCGTAAACACATAGAAGATCTTGCGAGGACCAAAGTCATCAAGCCGAGTCAGAGCCCTTTTGCTTCACCAGTAGTAATTGTTCGGAAGAAAGATGGCAGTATCAGGCTTTGCGTTGACTATCGCAAACTAAACTCCAGAACTGTTCGTGATGCATACCCACTACCACGGATCGAAGAAGCTTTGGATGCCTTAGGGAAAGCCAAGTATTTTACTTGCTTGGATCTGACTTCTGGCTATCTTCAAGTTCGAGTGGCAGAGAAGGACCAGCCCAAGACAGCTTTTACAACACCTATGGGGCTGTTTGAATTCACCAGAATGCCCTTTGGTCTCGTCAATGCACCAGCCACATTCCAGCGCCTGATGTCCACCGTGTTTAGCGACATGAACTTTGAAAGTGTTCTTCTTTATCTTGATGACATCATCATCTACAGCTCAACTGTTGAAGAGCATATCTCCCGTCTTGCAGAGGTATTTCAAAGGCTGAGACGTCACAACCTTAAGCTCAAACCGTCAAAGTGTCACTTCCTCAAGAGCAGTGTGCAATATCTCGGACACATTGTTTCTGCAGAAGGGATTACTACTAACCCTGAGAAGGTTGCAGCGGTAGAAGACTGGCCGACTCCAAAAAGTAAGAAGGATGTCCGAAGCTTTCTTGGTATAACGGGCTACTATAGGAAATTCATCCACAACTACGCCAAGATAGCCAACCCTCTCTTCAAATTAATTGGAGGAAAGCGAGGTAACAAAGACCCCCCATTCATCTGGAGCGCCGAATGTGAAGCAGCATTTCGATCCCTAATTTCAAAGTTGACGTCTACTCCAGTATTGGCATACGCAGACTACACGCTTCCATTTGTAGTGCAGACTGATGCATCTCTAGAGGGTCTAGGTGCGGTGCTGACCCAACAACAAGATGGAAAGGAACGAGTAATCGCATATGCTAGCAGGACTCTTTCTTCAGCAGAGAAAAAGTATCCGGCACACAAGCTAGAATTCAGAGCATTACACTGGGCGCTGACTATCAAATTTCGAGACTACTTGTATGGCCACAAGGTCACTGCCGCTACCGACAACAACCCCTTAACCTATGTGTTGAAAAAGGCTAAGCTCGATGCACATGGTCAACGATGGGTGAGTGATCTAGCTATGTTTGATCTTGACATTGTGTATCGTCCCGGCAAAGTCAACGCCAATGCTGATGCATTGTCCAGAATCACGAGGAAAGAGGTCGCAGAGGTACTTGTCAGAGCAGAGAATAAAAGTGCAGAATATAAAGGCAACGACACAAGTGAAGTGGCCGAACACAATGTCCAGCTTGCGGAGGCAAGTTCTTCTTCCGAACCAGATCAGGTTACGACAGCTAGCAGTTTGACCAGTGTTGAGGAACAACCAAGGGGTGATGATACAGACAGTGAAGAGCAGCAGAGCCAAACCAATGTTTTAAGCAGTGGTGACGACATCCCACATGATGTTGTTGGTACCAGTTGTTCGCAAGGCCCCAGTTTCCATACAGCTCAGACTAATGATCCAGTGATAAGCAGAGTCTTGGAGTTAAAGACAACGTCTCCGTCAAAGCCAAGTAGAAGAGAGATGTCTCATGAGCCTAAGCTAGTCCGGCGGCTATTGCGTGCCTGGGATAAACTTCAAGTGGTGACAGGTCTCCTATTCTACCTCAAAGAAGGTGAAAGTGGAGCAAGACATATCCTCGTTCTTCCTCGTGCTATGAGACATCAAGTCTTGAACTATCTTCATGATACCATGGGTCACCTTGGTTTCAGTAAAACCCTACAGCTGGTGAAGGAGCGGTACTTCTGGCCAGGTATGCACACCGAAGTCAAGCGATACATCGAGAAATGTAAGCGGTGTACTCTTCGTAAACTGCCCGTTGGGAAGAGGTGTGCTGGTTTGCAGAGCATTCGTACTACACGCCCGCTAGAACTAGTCTGCATAGACTTCCTCAGCCTAGAGAAGTCTAAGGGAGGATACGAGAATATCCTTGTTGTAACAGACCACTTTACGCGGTACGCCCAAGCATATCCGTCCCACGACCAGAAGGCAACAACGGTGGCCAAGATTCTGTGGCAAAAGTTCATCGTTCACTATGGCATCCCAGAAAGGATACATTCGGACCAAGGGAAGTGCTTTGAGGCCGGAATCATCAAAGAGCTGTGCAGATTGATGGGTATCACTAAGAGCCGGACGACCCCGTATCATCCGCAAGGTAATGGCATGACGGAGCGTTTCAACCGCACACTACTCTCAATGTTCGGTACTTTAGAGCCAGACCAGAAGGTGAATTGGGCCATGTATGCAGAAACGATGACCCACGCATACAACTCGACGAAGCATGAATCCACAGGTTATTCCCCCTTCTTCATGATGTTCCTACGAGAGCCTAAACTACCCGTTGACCTTCTGTTCCAGCCACAGAGAAGTCCCGAAGAGCGTGACAAGAGGAATGCCAAATCTCCTTCAGAATATGTGAGAAGTCTACGACGACATATGCGCACAGCATACCACGAGGCAAGTGCAGCTGCAGACAGGGCCAGACAGAAACAAAAGACTGCATATGATCAGAAGGTACGTGAAGTTGTCCTTAAGCCAGGTGATCACGTATTAGTTCAGAACAAGACGCCCCGTGGAAAGTACAAACTTAAGGATAACTGGGAGGAATGGCCACATGTGATAGTACGGAAGCTACCCGCCTTTCCTGCCTATGTCGTACGCCGTACCGGCTCAACGAAGATGAGAACACTACACAGGAACATGCTGACACCTTGCCCCTTTGACGTACCCCCTTCATCCGCATCTGATGCGAGTGATGAAGCTCAACAGGTCCCCCCAGATGATCCTTTGGCAACACATTCCAGTACTGATGAAGATGCATTCTCGGACAACTACCACCACGACAGAACATCCCAAGACGCATATCTGCAAACTACGGAAACAGAAACCGAAAGCCACATCTCTACATCTGATGATGACGCTGATTCGAGCCACGAGGATGATGCCTGTGATGAAGAGGAGATGCAGTCCTTTCGTCCTCAAAGACGCATCAAACCTCCGAATCGTTTTGGACTCTGGAACTATAACTAGATTGTGGTTTAACATGCAAATTTTAGTTTGTTTTCCGAACACTCAGGTACTTGACACATCACTGGCTGTTTCTGAGGTGGCGTTATTCTTTGAGCAGTACTACAGTTAAGTTGAAGTATTGTTGAGGACAACAATAGGTTTAAGCAGTGGTGAGTGTAAGGGAGTGAAATTCCACTATCTTATTATGGTGTGAGTTCCCCCTTGGAGAATTAATGTTTTTTATTTTCTTGCCAAATGATCCTAGGAGTGGCACCCCCGTGTCTAGTACCCAAAGTTCACTGTATATATTTTAGTTTATTTTATTAGAGCACCAGATTTCTGTGTCTAGTACCCAAAGTCCACTGTACATATTTTAGTAAATTTTATAAAAGCACCAGACCATTTTCTCTGGGCTCCATGTGCTTGGCAGTGGCCATGTGTGCTTGGCCAGTCAGTGAGCAGGTGAGCTGCGAACAACACATATACTGGACAACGGCTCTCTCCCTTTCCAATACCGCTCAATCGTTCTGGTGAGTTTCTCTTTAAATTACTCTTTATTTTTCTGCATTGTTTAATATGTATGCTTAAACATTTCCTAGTTTCTTTGAGAAGGTCAGATCAATTAATTATAATTGTTGAAGAAAGTTCATTTTGACTCTGTGATGTTTTAAAGTTTCGGACATAGTTTTAATGTTCGAGTATTGTATTTTTTCATCTCTCTCTAAAGTCATACATGTACTTTGTTCTAAAAGATTGCTAATTCTGTCTGGACTTTATACAAAGTATGGAAACTATGTGCTACCTTTGGTAGGTTTCCAAAGAAAAGTTTATTTCTGCTGGAGATTTGTTGAATTTAAAAAGATTCCTGTTGAAGCTTTTGCACTTTTGTAGAAACTTAAATGTGCTTGAACTTGTTGGACTTTCCTAAATAAGTTTATTACCTTATTCTTCAAGTATTATTGTATATTCTAATATTTTGCATTGCTGGTTTTTATATGTAATTTCTGCTATTTTTCTTAGTTTAGTTTGGAGGCACTATTATCAGTACCTTTGGACAAACTTGTGTCTTTGTATGGTTCAGTGACCATGCCCTGCTAGTGCAACTTCAAGAGTTTATTGGGGGTTTGCATATCTAATGAGCTCCATAATGTTGTGTAGTGTCTGGAAATTATTACTTTAAGCCCCAGCTCACTCTGCCACTTCTTTTGTTATTCAAATTTCTTGGAGCATAGATTTTGTCTTAAGTGTCCTCCTGGATAAGTTCGTACATGGCGAATGTAGCTTTGGTTATTTTTGGTATATTTTCTTAATTTCAATCGAGTATGTATTCTAAATCGGTTTTCTTTTATTTTTGTTTGATTTACAGGTAGAAGTTTGATTGTCTGTAGATTGTATTTCACTTTAGTGCTGTGTTGGTTTTCGTTAGGCGATTTTATTTTTTTTAAGAAGACATTCTCTCAGCAATTGTTTTGTTTAAAACCTTTTTTATTTTATTTTACATTTTTAAAGTTTGTTATTTTTTTTATCTGGTTCACATCAGAAAGTTGTTTGAGAAATTAAATCAGTCACTTTGTCTTTGGAGGTAAATCAATTTTCTTTCTCTGTCCCAATTTGTTTAAGAATAGTTCGCGACCTTTTCCTAACGATCCTGGGTGTTCTTATTGGTTTTTTTTGCAAGCGAGTTCCCCAACAGTAAGCGTTTTTCTTATTTACTATTCATTTATTCAACTGTGCCATTTTTCCAGGTTACATAAACATAGTTATTTTCACGTTATATTCACGTTTTTAAAACGTTACATGGAAACGTTTTTAAAACCCATAAAAAACTCCACAGAAATACGTTTTTAAAACGTAATATTGAAACGTTTTTTTGACCAAATGCAAACGTTTTTTTAACGTTTAAAAAACGTTAATTGGCTAGCTGGGTTTGGTCATAGGTCATTGGAGATAAACAAACAGCGTTGCCCCAAGCTACTCGTACTAGCGTGCACATTGTGAATAGCCAAATCGCGTAATATTGACCTGATAGTATCACTGAAAATGAAGTTTTTTCGCCGTTTTTTCACTGAATGATGGATGGAAATGCATCTGAACTTACTTTTGAAGAGATTAGACTTTGGAATGAGTATGCTTTGAAGGATTTGCTTGGCAAAATGGAAATTACTGTTGGGCCCCAAATACAAAAAAAAAACCGTGACAATTTTTGGGGGGTACATTTAGTTGGCCCTTGAAAAAGTAAATTATTGCATGAATGAAATTTTGATGGCCCAAAGTGGTGGCATTGGGCAAGTGAGCTTATTCTAAACATTATTAAAAACGAGTGTGCTAATAGACTTGAAATGTTGCCTGTCATGTTTAACTATATTTGCAGTAGTACGTTGTTTTTTAACATTTTTACTCATGGTAAACACTTGGTAAATACATTTCAAATTTTCAGAAATTCATATCATTTATTGTAACATTTTCACAACTCTGTTCCTTTTTTTGCCAAACATACAACGTATCAAGCATATGTACATGTAGTGCAATATTTGGTAAAATTTATTGTTTGCATACATGTTTAGAGATACAGTTAACTTGCAGCTGTTTGAAATAGTGCAGACCATATAATTATTTTGAAATATTTCTTGTTTTTTGCAATAGTAAATTGGTGACATTGTGATGTCAAGTGCTATTATTTTAGAACTAGGTAAGTAGCTGTCTCTCCGACATGAGCAAACCGATATCTTGATTTCATACACATTAAGTCTTATTTGTTCTCAGTTATTTATATTTACTTTCTTCACAAACAATATCACTCATTACTAACTTCAAATCATACTTTAGAACACATAGATTTAAATGGTCGAGCATGGATTTAAAATGACATTTGCGTTCAAAACATCAAGGCATAAACAGGTGATAAAGTACCTGTATAATATGAAACCTTTTAAATAAACAAAACTTTCATTTAAAAAATGTTTCTGTTTGATTTGGCAAGATGAAAATGGAAACGGTCTGAAAGGGGGTGAGCAATCATACAACATCCCAATCAATCCAGAGCGAGTCTGATGTTTGCTGCAAAATCCTTGCTCGGCTTTTCCAGCTAGCTGGAAAGACCCATTGCTGCACCAAACAACCGCCGTCGTTACGCGATGCCGCGTATTGTTTATCTCCAGAAACTCGTCGGCAGGCAATTCCCGCGCATGCGCACTGAGATTGCGAAAAGGCTTATAGGACTGCAGAGCGGATCAGGAACTATCCACGGTAGGCATTATTTATTTTTATGAGGCAAAACACACATCTTAAACAGTTATATAATAATGTATTTTAAAATAAGTTTACTTTATTTCTTTAGTTACTAAATTAATGAAGAAAACACAGAAAACACATTCACAGATGTCTCAAGCGCAAGCATTCATCGCATTTACAGTAACTAAAATTAGTACTACCCTCATAAAATAGACTCGTCTTCATGATCGTCTCTACAGCAACCGTAATGTATACTGCGTTCATACCTGAATAAATGAATATGTACAGTATTCGGGTTTCACAAGTCGTTAATGACGAAGAAGAGTCGGCAGCCAGCAACTTCGCGCGAGAGCAGTGATCTCGCGAGAGCATTCTTTATTACGCTACAGCACCACAAGCGACTCGACCCACCGCGACCATCATTAACGACTTGTCAACAAGTCTACCTCCATGCTGGTTTTCATCCGACACACACACACACACACACACACACAGTCAGTGCATTGGGTCGAAGGTCGTCTGTTGACGGTCGGATTGCGAGAATCGATTCCACTGTTCATTTATTTCTGAGACACATTTATTTTCTGAGTTGTTCGTTTTTTCCGAGCTGTTAATGTATTTTGCCGTTGTATGTACGACGCGCGAAGTATTGTTTAATCCTGTGTTCTGTTTTCATTTTGCGTTTCCGTATTTCGCTTTGTATGATTTGCGTTCTTTACTGTTTTATTAATAAAGTTCTCCTCTTGTTAGTTTTTACTGATAATTCTGAAAGACTTTATGAGAGGCTTTTCTTTTTATTTAGTCAGTAATATTTGATTTACGGGTTTTTTAAAATCCTAATTTTGTAAATTTGAAAACTTATAAGATCATTTTTTGTCGTTTCATGTTTTATCTTGCTGATTAATATTGTAAAAAAAATGGATCAATTTGAAAAAAATAATATATTTATAACTTGTTTCATTATTTTTTCAAACAGTTTTGTTTTTCCCGAATTTAATTATTTTGTGTGTAATTTCTTTTATTTTAAAATTTTGTTTTCATTTTAAAGTTAGTCTTTTTATTTGTTTTTAAAGTTATTTTTGTGTTTCATGCTTTTGTTTTTAAATTGAAATATATTTGCGTGTTAATTAATTTTTTGTTTCTTAAACTTTAATTGTTTTTTATTATTATTATTTTTTTTAAGTTTGTCTTTTTTGCCCCAATGGCCGCCCATATCACTTAACTATCAACACTGTGTTGTTACAGTGATTAAAATGTATGTGACGTGAAACGTGACCACCGTGCAACTTGGCGGTATCACAAATGATTGAAACCTGTGATGTTTAATTTGATAATAAAATGCACTGCCACTTATAAGTTATAGTTTTTGCGAGAGACTTATACTTTGTTTTGATACCAAGGGTCGATTTCTTTGAGTTTTATAAAGGCAATACATTGCTCCGGGAGAATAGTTTCCGAAAGAAGTCTTCACTCCCCAGATAGGGCCTAGTCCCTATAGGTAGTTAACACAAAACCACAAATGAATCATAATTGTCGGGATACCGACACCTACTCACGTTCATCAGCCATGTATAATTTTGCACGTTGTTAATGGTGTTTTGTGTCTCGCCATGGCATAGGGGGTCAAGACACATTTTTGATGTATTATTTTCGTCTTGAAACAGCACCTTTCAAAATTTATTCCGAGAAAAAATAAAAAAATCTTTCGGCAAAAATTTGGCCCTGCAATTATAATCAAGGTTTTGACTACAGGCTTGATTGGCGACGTTCGTTTTATGAATTACTGAATAATACTAATACTGTAATAGATATACCTATCAAATCAGATGTGTGGACTTGCCCAGACATTCCGCGCCAGTCGATGGATGCTGCACCCTGACTAATACAAAATAGCGTCGCAAATTTGAAAGGATAGCTTCGTGAAACCATGTTTCAGTTTAAGTACCTGTTAACTTAAATACAGTGTGAATGACAGCTGAGAACACACTTTCCCCCACAGGTGTCATCGATTTAAAGATGATGTCAACCCTCCTGGTTAACCATCCTCTTATCCACGCCACTATCCTCGAGCCCAATCCAGCTTTTTTACAGCAGTACCAAGCATTTGCGTCCGAGGAGTCGGCACAGCTCCAAGGTGTTAGCTTTGAGTGGAGGTCGGAGACGTTCGATGAGTATCAAAAGAGTACCAACAAGACGGGGAAGTTTCATTTTATCAGCAGCATGAGTTCTATTTACTACATGGGTGATATAGAGCAGGCTTTGCAGTGTCTTCATGATGAGCTGGATGAAAGAGGTATCCTGATGGTATCGCTTATGTCAGGTAAATAACAACTTGCGAATCATCTCAATAATGGACTTACTGCATTGGCAGTCATCGCTCAGGTCAAACGCACAACTCTCAGCCGATAAACCAACCTCGTTCCCCGTGGTGTACAATCTCGCCGCGCTATTTTTATTTCTTTCCCAGAAATTGCCTTGGACCAAACCGTAAACGACTCGTTTGGGTCGTTTAGGCTTGGTTTCAAGATGGCGGATTCTAAAGACTGCCGGCAAATGTAAATGCACGGAATTGTTTTACAAAATGATATATCCTGAAGCATAACAATAAATTGATAAAATTACAAAGTCTAAGTTCCATCACTTCAAAATAAAATGAAGGTTGTAGGTTATTTTAAGGACATGAATTGTCAAGAGTGTACCTACGTCATGAACTGTTCCTGGTTATCGACTCGTTTTCGCGTAGCTCTTGGAAATACATCGATCCATTAAGCCCCGCCTCCTTACGAGTTCACCAATCACAGCCGCGAAACCCGATCACCATTAGTGCAAAGATCACCGAACGGCTCAAATGGTGATCAGATTTCGCGGTTGTGATTGGTCAATGAGAAATGGGCGTGGCTTAATGGATCAGTGTATTGTGTTTCGGTCAGTGAATTTAACGTCAGAATTTTGCTTCCGATCATGCTCGCCGAAACACGCCCCTTGCATAGTTAGGGTTTTAATTGAAGTTCCAGCTGAGACGAACCGTTTATTACAAGATCGACAACCAGATTTGACCAGACTTTTCTGTCTCTTTTATTTTGTTGGTTTTTATATAAATTAGGAGAAGGAGGATTCGGGAGTCTGTGGCAGTTTCTTCATAAGAAGTTTGGCAGAAGAGGAGATCTATTCACATCTTCAGACGTTATCGAGGTGTCACGAAAGCTCAATCTCAACATTTCTGAAATTCAAAACTTTATTTACCATTGTGATATATCAGCTTGTTTCGGTTCCCTCGAAGAGCTATCCGAAGAGGCGAATATTCTCCTCGACTTCTTGACTCATACAATCGGCTTTGCTCGGAACGCTTCGGCTCCGTGTCGAGATGACGTCATGAATTTCTTAAGGAGTGACGCATGCTCAGACCGAGGTCCTTTGGGTCAGGTAGTTCTCAAAGGAAACAACGTTGCTGTATTCATTCGTCACGAATGAAGTCAAAACTTGACGATAATGTTGGGAGCCAGAAGTATACAACCGACTGTTCCTTTAATACATACAGTTTAATCACATATCCATTCGATGATATCCTTCCAACCTAAAGTAGTGCCATATAGATTTTGTAATCATAAAATGTAATAAATTCCTTTTTTGAACTTTGTGTTATCTTACAATATCTCACAATATCCCTGGGCCAACCACAGTTCTCATTTCAGAAGAACCAATCAGAGCAGTGACTGACTCTACACTGAAACCTCTGAACCCCTATAAATGGACCAACATGTCTTACACTCTTCAGTCTCCTGACGATGACTAAAGCAAAGCTAGTCGAAACGTTGAGACCTATTAAGAACCCACTCCGCCGCGACAGTGAAGTTAATAACGAGAAGTCCCCTCGACCCACAAAGCGAGTCCCAGCCGATTTTCTACCTCCCGCCCAGGTAGAATAAGCAGGACAGTTCTTTTCAGAACTGAGAAGTCTCCCGAGTTCCGAATTATCTACTCCGCGGCAGTAGAATAAATAGCAAGACAAGTTCTCAAAGAACAAAATCTACCTAGCAAGTAGATATACACATGCCAGACCAAATATACATTCTTACAATATTGTTAACGACTTTTATGTTTACCACTTAAAATAATGGTTGTTATTTTTGTCTACGGACATAATTGCCCTAACGTCATCACGCCGCCATACTAGAGGTAAACCCATGATGAGACTATAGCTAGACTTGGTTCCAAGTCTGTGCTCGTGGTTTTTAGTCTACCGGATAGCCGATACATTATTGTCTGAAATAGCGCCCTCTTGTGGATAAATCTCCGTCTTTAACCTCCGATCACAGACTTGGGACCATTGTTCATCGGTTTGTACACACCCTATGGCGTATGGCGAATTAGTCCAAAAGTGGACGGAACACTCTGATTGGTCAGAATCTCCGAGGTCTTCAATAAAATGCACATTCAAACTTAACCGTTTATACCACGGGATATAGTACAGAAATACGACATTGATGCACGTGTACCTAATCTGTCTCTGCTCAGTGATTCAACTTACAGTTTGGAAACACAAAAAAACAAAGTGATTCTAGTTTTTTCATTCAAAATACGTAAAAAACGTTGGGAAAATCTTTGGACGATTCCATTCAAATCATGGGTATCACAATTTTTCGTCTAGTAAGGATCAGCAGGTTGTTTGTCATGTTTAATTTTCAACATTTTGAGAGTAAATCTTGTATTATTTTATGTATAAATTATATCGAGCATAGTTCGTACAAAGCACATTATACAAATAAAAACAATAACTCGATTTTACATAAAATGCTGAAGTAATTATAACCTATTGGGAATAGATGCAGCCAACAGGAGTGTTGTGGCCTCCTGATTGGTCATCTCTCTGGCATAGTGTTGTTATGTAAATGTCAGTTGTGAATAACTGAATATCCCGTATACACAAGAGGGTCAAGTCTGAGATTGCGAGTTAGAACGTGGATAGCCAATCAGCGGGTGAATTTTGCGTCGCTGATGTAGAGAAATAACCGCAAGCTCAGACTTGAAATCAAGTCTAGACTATAGCTAGCTATAGGCACACAGGATGGGCAAAAGAGCAACCTTCTTTTGACCTCTAGAGGGCGCTCGATCTCAAATGACGTCATGTGCAAACAGTTATTCTTTTTAAATATTATGTTAGAACAATATCGTAGATGCCAGGTCCAATTTCGGCTGATTTGACCTGAATATTTAAATTTGAATTTTAAATAGCTATAAGTTAAACGTTTCGAGAAAGTTATAATAAAGCTTTCATTTAAGCTATTGCATGAAAACATGTCGCCAATGATGAACTATTGTCGGGATACCGCCATTATCTCACGTCTATAGGCCATGTACAAACAACTTTGCATGTTTTTATGTTTTACATGTGCATTACCCGGCTTCCTATACAAACGTTTTTGAATGTTTTTCATATTGAGGCGGCTCAAACACATTTTCTGTCAAAATTCGTTCAGAGAGGGGAAAAACCTCCTCCTGCGGAAATTGGGCCATGTCAGAGAAAAGGTAAGGAAAGAATTGTATTCGGGGATTGTAATTTATTTTTTATGTATACCTGTTTTGGTATTATGATGACCATTGGTATATTATGCCAACGGTATTTATTTGGGGTCTGTGGTAGATGCATTAACATATTAACTTCTATTGTCAATCGTTTGATTTTTGTCAATGTAATTCTGATTTAAAGGCAAAGTTATCTGGAACGATAAAATACAAGTGCGTAAACACGTGTACCATCCTTGTGTGCACGTTTTTGACACCCAAAATGGCGGACAGGAGATGCGCTGCGCGTTGTGCAATGGGTAAAAAAAAAAAACTATTTTATCCCATCAGTCCCGGTGAACACCTCTTGTTTTTGTAAGTAAAAAAAAAAAAACTTCTTCTTTTCCCCCGCGATTGTCCGCAAAAAAACACACACTTCTCAAGCTCACACAACCTTCTAACTTTTACAACTTAACAACAAAGTCCTCAAAAACTTTAGCAAAAAAGCATGTGAGAGAGATCGGTCGTAATTGATCGATGTGTGGAGGCTGTGTCTTAGGGACAGGGACCACGATGGCTTTTTCCACATGTCAGGTTCAATTCCTACGTTAAGAGAACAATTAAACAATTCAGCCAGTGGAAAGCAAAGCGCGTATGCAAATTCTTTTATCAGACGTGGGGGGGGGGAACCTGTCTGGACCACCGCTTTTGTTCAGATTCAGTTTCTTTAGTTCTTTATACACTTCGTCTGCAGATACAGAGGGGGCAGGCCCGCATGCAGGGAGAGAAAATGAAGATTTATTCGGTTGAGTGCCTGGGCGAATTAGAATAAATCTGCTTTATACTTGTTACGTAAAGAGTACACGCTTCAATGGTTTGGCGGGAACATTAAATAGGATTGGGTGTGGTACACGGGGTAAGGGTATAACGTCTTCACTTCACGCTTGCTATGCGTCTATAACACATGTTAAAATGTTGTTGTTGTTGTTGTTGTTCTTTCTTTCTAAAGCGTAAATTAGTTATTGTTTAAGTCACCCATCAGCAGTCTTGTTACAGCTGCTTTTAGTCTAATGGACAACAGCATATAAGGAGGTCAGTGTTAGCTCGAGCCTGAAAGAGTTGATTTGCATAGATCAGGTGTACGTTTCCAAAAATTGGTTTTTCGTACCTGGCGGTCAACATTAGCACTGAGGCTCCAGGGTAAATGCACCTTGTGTCATGCAAGTCAATGAAGACATAACTTCTTAAAGTTGATACCAAATGTAATGAATCATTCCGTTGAATTGGAATAGAATTTGAAAAGAGAAGAGGTTGATTAAAAGGGATCAGTTGAACCGGTTGCAGCATAGCTCGCAGACATACTAAAGGGCAAATTGCACTTTGCAATGAAAGTTGATACCAAAAGTTTTGTATCATTCTGTTGAATAGTAATATAATTGAAAAAGAGAAGAAGTTGATTAAAAAGGGATCAGTTGATCCGGTTGCAGCATAGCTCGCAGACATACCATATTCGGAGTAAAATGGTTTTTATTAATGTCGGGATCTGGCAACTTTGCAACTTCATAGTCCCTTTAACGCGGAGAGCCACATTGTGCAGTGTTTTGTATACTGCATTTAATAATGTAGTGCGGCTCGCAATCAGTTCACTAAGTTTTGTCATTTAACTGTGTCAAAATCAACAATAACACTGTCAAGCTGCTTATCGACACAGGCTCAACTGTCAACATTCTCGATGAACAAACTTACGCTAGAGTGGGCACACCGAAAATGACACGACACGAGCAATCCCAAGTACATGCTTATGGGGGTGAACATCCCATAACAATCCTGGGACAGTGCCAGCTCACAGTAGAAACCACTGCTCAGATACAATGCCACAAATTCCTCATTGCAAAAGGAAACCATGGTTCACTACTGGGGTATGAGACAGCGACAAACCTACAACTCGTTAACATTGTCAATGCCACTTCGCATGAAACACGGTGCAAGGACAAATACCCCGGACTCTTCAAAGATGTTGGAAAATTGAAAGATACACAGGTCAAGATACACATCGATACATCAGTACAACCGAAAGCCATAACGAATCGGCGCACACCATTCCACATTCGAACTAAAGTCGAGACAGAGCTCCAGCGCCTCCAACAACAAGACATTATCGAACGTGTGGGGGGTGAACCAACTCCCCCTGGGTGTCACAAATAGTCACCCCGCCCAAGAAAGATGGCTCCATACGCCTATGCGTGGATATGCGTGAACCAAACAAAGCCATATTACGCGAGCGCCATACTACACCAACAGTGGATGAGCTAATACATGATCTTAACGGTGCATCCGTTTTCAGCAAAATCGACCTACGCTCAGGCTACCATCAACTTGAACTTGAGCCCAGCTCACGTTACATCACAACATTCACCACACATGTTGGACTTTTTCGGTATAAGCGTCTTAACTTTGGCATATCGTCGGCAAGCGAAGTTTTCCAGGAAGCAATACGGAATGTCATTGCCGGCATTGATGGTGCACGGAACATTAGCGATGACATAATATGCTTTGGATCTGGGCCAAATGCACAACGCGATCATGACAAAGCACTGGACGATACACTCAAACGCCTACACGATCATGGTCTTACTGTAAATTGGGATAAGTGCGAGCTCAATGTGAACACAATACACTTCTTTGGCCTTGTTTTCAGCCCAACATGAATATCTCCGGACGCGAAGAAAGTGGAGGCAATCAAGACAGCATCCCCACCAACGAATGCTCAAGAACTCAGAAGCTTTTTGGGGATGACAAACTACAGTGCCCGGTTCATAAAAAACTATGCTACGATAACTGAACCGCTACGACGCCTCACCAGAAAGGACTACAACTGGAACTGGTCTCATGAACAACAAAACGCCTTCGATACGCTAAAAAACGCACTTAAGGAGAATGCGAACATCGCTTACTTCGACCTACGAAAGGACATTGCAATTGCAGTAGATGCAAGCCCTGTTGGACTAGGGGCAATACTTACACAGGACGGGGATGTTGTGGCATATTCCAGTCGTGCCCTCACGCCTGTCGAGTCCAGATACAGCCAGGCAGAGCGTGAAGCCCTCGCAATCGTTGGGCATGTGAACATTTTGATATGTACATTCGTGGGACACCACACTTTACAGTGATCACGGATCACAAACCACTTGTCAACATTTGGCAAAAACCACGCCCACCCCTACGGATTGAAAGGTGGGGCCTTCGTCTACAACCGTACAAGTTCACGATACAATATCAACCAGGAAGTGAAAATCCAGCTGATTACATATCTCGCCACCCGCAAAAGGATACACAAGCTACATCCCACGAACAGCGAATCGCAGAACAATACGTCAACTTCGTTACATCAACTTCGGTACCGCGAGCAATGAACATTGATGATATTAAGACTGCTACAGCCAATGACCCTACACTCCAGAAAGCAATGGAGTTTCTCCGTACAGGACGCTGGTTTGAGCTCGAGTTAATGACAGACCCCGCCGTCTCTACAAGTGACCTGCTACAACTCCGCAACATAAGGGATGAACTATCATGTCACACTGCTAACATATTACTACGACATGACAAGATCATCATCCCCGCAACACTTCGCGAGGTCGCAGTGTCCCTCGCGCACGAAGGCCTCCAAGGAATGGCCAGAACAAAAGCAATGATACGCTCAAAGGTTTGGTTTCCAGGGATAAACGAAAAAGTTGAAAACACTGTACGCAATTGCCTGGCATGCCAAGTAGCTACACCATCGAAGGGACCATTCGAACCACTGCACATGTCACCAATGCCGCCAGGAGCGTGGCAACACCTCAGCATGGACTTCTGCGGCCCATTACCCAGTGGGGAATACCTAATGGTCCTCATTGATGAATACTCACGATACCCAATCGTTGAAATCGTGCAATCCGTTTCATCGACGACGGTCATACCTGTCCTGGACAAAGTTCTCTCCACCTTTGGCTACTGCAAAGTCATCAAAACTGACAATGGGAGTCCGTTTAACTCCCATGCATTCGCTCAATTCGCAAAATACAGTGGATTTGAACACAGACGCATCACGCCACACTGGCCCCGGGCCAACGCCCAAGCCGAAGCGTTTAACAAACCACTTATGAAAATTGTCCGTGCTGCCCACCTCGAGTGCAAACCATGGAAACAGGAATTACACAAATTCCTTCGGCAATACCGTGCATCCATCTACTGGCCTACCCCCCTTCCAACTTCTCTTTGGACGTGCACCTCGCACACGCCTGCCACAGGTTGATCCGCACACAACATGTCCATCTGACGCCACCGCCAGGGATAACGACCAACGAGCAAAGCTCAAACAAAAACTATACACTGATCGCCGTTTGGGAGCTAGCTCCGACCACCCCAATGTGCAAGTGGGTGATACTGTGTTAGTCAAACATGACCGCCGCCCTAACAAGCTCTCCACACCATTTGACCCACAGCCGCATGTCGTATCCGCTAAAAATGGTAGCATGCTTACAGCAACAGCAAATGGTCGCACAGTCACTCGCAACTCGTCTCGGTTCAAAAAGGTCCCCATTCGCTCGGATGCTTTTGTCAAAACCGACAATGAGGAGGAGGACATGATAATCAATCGTCCACAAACAACACCCACCAACACTCCGCAAAGTCAGACCATGCCTACCATTGCACAAACCCCCAACGAACAGACCCGGAAACAACCAGCTAGACTGAGGCGCCCCCGGCTAGCTACCTTAAAGACTATAAGAAGTAACTATAACTATAAATGTAAATAGTAGTGAACTTGCGGGTACAACCATGTGTATAATCTCTTTTGGGAGGAGTGTTGGCTCTGAAAAGAGCCGGTTTGGTCTCGACGTTTCGAACAGTATACTCTGCTCGTCTTCAGGAGAAAAAATATGTTATGATAATACTGTAAAATAATATATACGGTATATATACCTTGTATATGTGCAGAATTTATGAAGGAAGATTTTTATGACGTCATTCATATGATTAAACATACTTCACATCCGGGACATTTCACAAAATGGTAAAAACAAACCGTAGATAGCATTGGTCAAGTGCTTAGTGTTTCCTTTATTCCGACGAAACTCAACAACCAATCAAAACAGATGTTATATCACTGGAAAGCTTAGAAATAGCAGATTCTCATTCCGTTCGCCCCAAATGCCGCCTGGCTTTGAGGAATCAAGAGAGGGCTTGCGCATAGCGCTGGGTATGTTGAAAACATGCGTTTTCAGGACTGTCCTGTACAAAAACCTGTCGTTTTTGAAGAATTATGTTTTTTTCCGACGAAAGTACAAAACATTTTTTGTTTATTTCTTGGCATATGGGAATGATGAAAGGTTATTTAAGTGACTCGAAGGCGCCCCGGTGCTGGAAATGGACGTACTTTTTTATTAAATGCATTTCTTCATGGAAAAGGGACATTTCGGCCTACGTACGCAGGGCCGATTGAGCAGATCAGGGCAACGTTTCCATATGTACCGAGCATATTTATTAGTCCTGCAGGGGAACTCAAAATGGAAGAAGTTGATTTCGTCCCAGACTACGAAGAAGATTTATCCTCGGACGAAATTTCGAAGGAAACAACAGACGAGCCGGCATTGGTAAATATAGTAGATACAACAACAGCAACAACAGGGTTCACTGCCTTCACTGCTCGCTTACATGTAGGCCTACGTGCTTTGTAAAGTTGTTTGTGGATTCTGGTGAGTTAGCATTTGTTTTACATTTCATTGTGTAAATCCGTTATTTATGGGTATGAAATTAACGTTGACTATCATTTGTCGGTGGGTATGCTTTACCGCTGTACTATACAAATACCATGACTGTGTAAAGTGTGTCTGTATTTGTTACAGCTAGCTTGATTGTAGCGTGGACCGACTCGTGTAAAGGGTGCCTCATTCCCAGTGGTGTCTGGTAAGTCCAGAAAAAAGTGCTTTAATATACTAAGTATTATTTTTACAACAAGAAAAGTGAGATAGTTTATTGTACAAGATTAAATGTATTGTTATCTCTCTGTGCCTTTGTTGTAGGGGATTTTACGGGGTTTTATTAAATTATAAACCAATCAATCATCGAGAATCAACTTGACTTGTATAGTTTCGTCTTTATTTTGGAGTGTTCCTGCATGAACGCGAAGGAGTAATTCTTCACCCCAGTGTCGTGTGACCACGCACCAACCCCAGGCTACACCTCGTAGACCCTGACATTAATGTAGTGTAATTGTTGTTTAAAGGATAATGTCGGTTTAGGAATGTCTTCAGCTGCGGAGATAAAACGACGATTAATCTCATTCGCGTCTTCCAAAGGTGTCAGCTCTGGTATGGACAACCGTCTATACAAGACTAGTATTATGTCCAGTCATTTTTTTGATTTGTTGATGCCATTGGGGGGCTGGGGTTGGATTCCTTTAAGCCGCTGACATTCAACCTGTGATGACATCCCTTTGCACGCTTGATCAGTCTGATGACTTTGTTTCGTAAAAAATCTCCACAAAGAGAGATAACCACGATGGCATGGTAGGCTGATTGACGTTTACTAATGAGTGATTTGGGGCGAGGAGAAAATCAAGGCTTGTCATCACAGTGTGCTGCTGTCTTAACAGTTGGGAAGTACTTGTCAATGGCATCTGACAGTGTGCTGTAAAAAGACAGATGCCTTGATTTGGGGTCTGTGGTAGATGCATTAACATAACTTCTTCTGTCAATCGTTTGGTTTTTGTCAACGTAATTCTGATTTTAAGGCAAAGTTATCAAGAACGATACAATAAAAGTCACATGAAAGTTACAGTTGAATACATTGTATTGAGAAAACAACCGTCAAAAGTGTCACATTGTATTTTCACGTCGATTCCATCCTCGTTTAGCGAGGTGGCATAAGGTACCAACCGCATCTCAAGCCGTATTGAGGGCAGCACTCAAACATACACCATGGGCTCTTGAATTTCCATAAGTTGACCTGCAGGTGATCTTTGGAGATTTCATTTTTGACATACTTTTACCGACTTTGCGATGGTGCATGTGTGGCAGGAGATTATTCCCCGGAGATTCAGTCTCCCCCAACCCCCATGGGTAATTGCGTATAAATTTCGTCTGATAGCGCCCTCTTTTGAATCAACTTACTTCGGCCCACGATAGTTTACAGTATAGACCTTTCTTTTGTTGATAAACAAAGTGCGCCGGTTGGCATGGACGGTTGAATGTTAGCAAAACATTCAATCGTGTTAAAAAATGTTGTGACCAATTTCAACATTTTCTGTAAAGATTCATGAACGGAAATATTTGGTTGATTTGTTTCCAACAAAGTCAACACTATTTTTGAATATTTGTGTAACACTGCTACAAACAGTGGCAATCTGTTTTTGATTTGCAGTTATGGCTTTCCATACTTTTCCAACCTGGGTTGGGCTGTGACGTTGCAAAAGAAATGTCTATTGGAGACACACACCGGGGGACAACATCCACATGAACACCGGTAGGTATACGTGCTTAGTACGTGCGTTTCAAAAATGCAAGTATTTTTACGCGACCACACTTCAAACAAATGATTAAACTTAATATAGTGTGGCGGAATTGCATTTGTTAGGGGCAAATTACAATCTGATCCTGGGCCCAATTATACCTCAGGCTTGAAGATCATCGAGTGATCTGAAGGCTAAGGGACAAGGTCCGTTTTGGAGGAAATATACCGCCGATTGCGTAATGATCGTCTAATCCTATTGCTACACAGTTACTCAAATACATGGACACCTTGACGAGAGAACTGTCGGTGAACTGATCACAAGATCGTTTATTGCATCAATCAACAAATTAATCAGCAGTGTACAAAATTGGGCAGGGGTTTCTTTATTACAACCTGCTTTTTGGGGCCAATGAACATGTAATATTATGATGTCATCTTAATATTCTGAGTCCCTATACACAGCCGTGTATAATCTCTAACACTGGCAGGTAACCATAGTGACCCTAGTATGTAATCACTACTATGTAATCACTACTAGCCGTATATAACCATACAAGCCGTAGTCAGCAACACAGGCCGTATGTAAGCAACACTCGCCGTAGTAAGCAACACGGGCCGTAGTCAGCAATACTGGCCGTAGTCAGCAATACTGGCCGTAGTCAGCAATACTGGCCGTAGTCAGCAACACTGGCCGTAGTAAGCAACACTGGCCGTATGTAAGCAATACTGGCTGTAGTAAGCAACACAGGCCGTATGTAAGCAATACTGGCTGTAGTCAGCAACCTTGCACTCGTGTACCCGCGGGCAGTGTGTGGTCTAAAAAAGGCCTCTACTGTGCACGGAACACTAAACACCGGTCACCGTTGCAGACAATAATTTCTCAATAACCCTCAAAGACGCGACTCTCGCTGTCCAAGTGTGCCTTTACTTAATTATATACACTAAATATCTCTTACACTTCTAGAAGGTGCGTTTTCCCCTAGTCACAAGCTAACGCTTTTGTGACCGGCAACTACACTCCTCTAGCGTGTCTCATAGACCAAACACAGTAAATTATATATACAGCAATATTCCACAACTCATGCAAAGATAATCTTGTAAGAGGGCTCCTAGCCCATCACACAAAATGCAACGATAAACTTGTCTGAAGGCTCCTAACCTATCACACAAAATACAAGATAAACACAATATAATACACAGCAGTCGAGTCCAACTTACGATCTCCCCTGCTTCTCTATTTACAGCACTCACTGTCACTGGAAACCCTGTCTCCGATCCTACAACACACTTAATCTCTATATTTTACAGCCGTCGCACAACACTAAATCGTTCACCGTAATCTGCGACTCTCTTACTCAACAACTAATCTGCGACTCCCCGCTACCTCGCCAGCAGCCCCGCTGCATGCCGCTGCATGCCGCTGCATGCCGCTGCATGCCGCTGCATGCCGCTGCATGCCGCTGCATGCCGCTGCATGCCGCTGCATGCCGCTGCATGCCGCTGCATGCCGCTGCATGCCGCTGCATGCCGCTGCATGCCGCTGCATGCCGCTGCATGCCGCTGCATGCCGCTGCATGCCGCTGCATGCCGCTGCATGCCGCTGCATGCCGCTGCATGCCGCTGCATGCCGCTGCATGCCGCTGCATGCCGCTGCATGCCGCTGCATGCCGCTGCATGCCGCTGCATGCCGCTGCATGCCGCTGCATGCCGCTGCATGCCGCTGCATGCCGCTGCATGCCGCTGCATGCCGCTGCATGCCGCTGCATGCCGCTGCATGCCGCTGCATGCCGCTGCATGCCGCTGCATGCCGCTGCATGCCGCTGCATGCCGCTGCATGCCGCTGCATGCCGCTGCATGCCGCTGCATGCCGCTGCATGCCGCTGCATCCTGCATGCCGCTGCATGCCGCTGCATGCGGTCCAAAAACCGCCACTGCGCACGCTCCCCTGCTAGTCTGGGTCACTGCAAGCGCTAAGCTCCGCCCACTTGCACTGCCAAGTCGTCACGCAGCAAAACCCAGATACACAACCTAAAAATAGCACAATCACATGTCTTTCACATGCATTTCCGTCACAATAGTTTAGACATGTCACCACAGGCTCGGTTTGAAGTCTGTGATCGTAATAATTGTTGTCTTCCTGCGGGTGCACTATACTCGACAGAAAGAAAATCCTGGGCAAAGAAAGTTATTACTAAAATGTAAATCCGCTTTTTATTGGTAAATCAAAGACTTGAAGGTCAGTTTTCATGGGTCGTTGAAAAAAGGTCCAGTGCCCTTGTATTGGGAGTGTTGACTTTCAACAATGGGAGCAGACAATTACACGCAGACAATGTGTTAATGCTTTTATGCTCACGTCAAATCTTTCAAAAATTGCAAATGGCACAACAAGAGTGCTGCAATGGGGTCTTGTTAATAAGAGAAATGCAAACGGAAACTGTGTGACAGGCGAGTCTGTGTCCCTCTCCCAGCCCCCTATATATGACGATCGAATTGTGTACACATTTCTTCTGATGGCGCCTTCTTTTGAATCAAACTACTTGAGCAAATTTCCCATAGGAGACATAGGGTGCGTTCGATTAGCTTCCCCGGGTCGACCCAGGTCTTCCCCCGGTGCGTTCGAATAGCTTTGACGTCATTCGCGGGGCTCACCCGGGTCAGCCCCAAGTGCCCTGCTTGTGGAACGGGTCACTTGGGGCTGCCCCTAGTTCATGACGTCACGGCGAAAAACTTTCTCAATGGCCACCATTTTGTTTGTAATTCAGCGGGACATTTTAGGTAGTTTGACACACATTTTCGCCATTACAACAGCGTTTTTGTGAGCAATAAGTATTTTTTATTCGAAGCCGGGTACCTTTGTATCACTGTGGGGTTGTACAAATTGTTTAATGTTGCAGTTTTACCTTGAGAATAATTATTTTACGATGTTTTCGTGAATCCACGGAAAGTATCGGACATACGGCACAAAATGGAAGTAGTTCCGGTCGGCTGTCCCAAGATGCATCGGTGTGAATGCTGGGGGAAGTTGGCGTTCGATTAGCTCATGGTTAGGGGCTCACCCGGATGAGCAGACCGGGGTCGACCCGGTGAAGCTAATCGAACGCACCCATAGTTACCTAGGAAATCCCCCTCTAATAACCCCAGTCCCTGTGCTGTCTCTGGAATCTGTGTATTATGTAAATTTCAGCTATCGTGTAACCGATACAAATAATGAAGGCCAAGTCTGGGGTCACGGACGAGTGGGTTGTGATAGTCAATAGGAGGAATTTACGTTTTGCGTGACTGACAAAATAACCGCGATCAGTGACTTGAAATCAAGTCTAGGGGTTGACAGATTCTTCAGGGGGCAGAATCTCTGGAACTTACCACCATTTAGGGCAGTCTTGACTGTAGGGTTGTGCGTATGGCTTGTCCTCAAGTTATTTTGCTTGGTATAAGTTCATTGTAATTTACCTAATTCAAAATGACTACAGCCAAATCAAACCATGTGAACTACATGTCCGGTGACTACTATACGGCTGCAGCTGAAGCGTTTAACCGGGCTAGTACTAAACGTGACGTGCTGGGTAACTTCTTGGAAAATGAACTACCGTCATTGGGCGTTGGCGCTGAGGGCTCAACCGTCCCGATTGACGGCGTGCTGAGGGTGCTTAGTAGTGTGGGCCCTGGAAACGGTAAGTTTGTTGTACAAGCTAGGAAAGCCAGTTTTAGAGGCAACTTGGAAGCAACCAGCCGTTCTGCATTTAAAATCACTCTCGAAAAGGCCGCGAGGCTATCATTAGTTCCCTGTTTCAGTAAGTTTTTGTGTTTTGAATGCAGGGAAATTGCAGGGAAATAAAATTAGTAAAAAAAAACCAGAAGTTTATGGGAAAATAAATATCCTGGATTTTCCAATACCTCGGGGAGGCAATTATGGACTGTCCAACCTCAAATCATGTTACATTTTGTACACTGATTTTTGAAAATTGTAAGTTTGTGACTCTTTAGTCTGCAAACACGATGGATGGATGAAAGTTCAGCGCAGATTTGGACCAAAAATTACTGCTTTGCTCAAAATAGTAACAAACACAATCGAACTTTTCAATATGAACCGTGTGCATCTCCGGTGTATTTTTCAGGATTAAAAACCAGAGATAAAACTCAACGAGCAAAACCTTGTGGCTATCAGCAAATTGTAAGGTTTGCTTTTTGATACTAACAAAAAAATTCTGACCGTTTTCAAAGGCATTCCAATGTGTTATAAAATGAACCGAAGTCGCAAGCTAGAATGATCAGCTACGCTACCTCCACATTCTTCAAAAAACAAAATTCCAAATACCTACTTTTGTTCCTCGCATATACCAACCTTTCGGAATGCTTTTGATAACCGATCAGACACATTTTGCCTGCTATACAACCGTAACGCAGGCAAATAAACTTCGTTGCGCATGTTTTCGTATTTCATCAGCCGCGCTTTCATACCTTGCATTCGTTCATCCTCTTTCAATAAAAGTATGTGAAATAAATCAATTTTTGAAATACAAAGAAAATAAAAAAAATCGTACCCCCTTAGTATGAACACCGGACCGAAAAAAGCCATACGAAAATTTGCAGCCCGATCTATACAGGCACGTGGGAGTTTTTCTTACACAAACAGACACGAATACTTGCAATGGATGGATGGATTATGGATTATTAACACTTCTGTATCACAAGAAACTTTTCTTATATCCACCCCCCCAAAAAGAAAAAAAAAAGGTTAAAATTGAAAGAAGATGTTTCTATGCCTATACTTCTATACCCCCAAGTTCATATCAACTACATACACATAAAAACAAACAAAAACAAAAACCCACTAATTGCATCAAGTCAGGGAAAGACTGTTGTTAGAAATATTGTATTTTCCGGAAAACTTCCGTTTTCTCATTAGGCCTACTTTCCTGAAGACAGTGAGTTACAGCTGTGGAAGGATGTCTCTTGTGCTGTCGATGTGTTCCTTTTGCATACAGTGCCTGAACAATTTGCTTAAAAAATGCACTCTGGTGACATGGCCTTACGAGAAATATTCTGATGAGCTGAATTTATCTTTTAAAAATAGTTCTGCGTTATTGACCCCTTGCACAACGCGAAACGAATAGATAGTTCCCAGTAGATGCCATCTTTACGGGCAAATCGCATTTTGGCTTGCAGGCGCGTCAAGCGCTCAAATTATTAACGCAGCCGCGTTATTCACTAACCAATCATGCAATGAGTTTTGTGAAATGTGCGCGTGCTGCACGCCGTTCTCACGCGTAACGCATGACTGTGTGTTCCAAATTGCCCGTAAAGATGGCCGACTTACGTCATACTGCAACCTATCTATTGTGAACCTCTGCATAATGCGCGTCTACCATATCCGCCATGTTGGGAGTCAATTATTGTGTGACGTTTGGCCCTTTTCGAAATCACGGCTTGTACTTGGGCTCTGGGTTTTAGACGTGCGTTTTTCTTAAGGGGGAAACACCTAGGTTATTCCATGCTGTCGGTACGGCTGTTCTGTAGACGGTTTGCGACATATCTTTGATAAAGACATTACCTTAACGATTTTGATAGTATTTCCGCTCTTATATATAGGATGATTTGAGAAAACTATAGCAGTGTGGATTAGTGGTGATATGGATCGACAGAACTGGGTCGGACTTCATGACAATTTTAGAGCTCTATATTGGTTTCGTATACAACTTTGATAAAAATTAATGGTAAGCGTTAACTATATAACAGTGTTGGAATCTAATAATTCTTATACAACCCAACATTTGAACAGTACTAATTTTAGCAAAACTTACTTTCCTTATTTTGTCGAGCTTCCTAACCCGCCGCCACATGTTATTATAAATTTACATAGTTTCTATATGAATTTATTTGGAAGGGTCGCGACAGAGGCGCTTGGCCACATATATTTATCAAGAATAGTCTATTGTCCATAGGATCATTACTGCTGGTAAGTGTACATGGATCCGTAGTCTATTGAAGTCGAACAAGACCTTCGGTTGGTGTAATCTATTTTATAAAATTGCTAAAATTCCCAACGTGCTGTTTAAGGCGGTCATTCAAGCATAACTCGCACCACTGACCGAATGGGTGTTTTGAATTGGGGAATAACAGTGTGGGTAGCCGGTCTTCACTGCGTGGTAATGACCGGGTTGGTGGCTGGCCGCTGTTAATGGACCGAGGCGAGGTCCATTAACAGCGGCCAGCCACCAACCAAGGTGCGCTCTGCGTAGTCTCTAACACAGAATGGATCAACCACAGAGCTAATTAAAATATCCCATATATTTGGATATTTCAAAGTCACACTTCCAGGGGGATATGATCGAGCGATGCATTCTGGTAAATAAAACAACATGGCGCCCGGCGAGATCGAACACCCCTGGGAACGAGGTTGACTATTATGTGCATATTTTGAAGAACCAGACTTTTAAAGTAACAGCACTATAAATAGAAACACTTTGGTTGGTGTACGGCTTTGTGCTTTGCATTACCTTGTCTTCATGCACGTACCAGCTACCTTAAAATGATACATTGTCTGCGTGTTTATGCATACGCGTGGTATGCGCATACACGCGTGGTATGCGCGTACACGCGGCACCATCCTGTCCTCGTAAAAATAACCAAAAACAATACGCGCAAAGAAACAGATTTGATAGTTTCCGCACAGCAAGCACGGCCCGGTGCAAATAGAACTTTTACACAACATTGTGCTTGTTTAGGGGCCATTTATTTGCTAGTTTACAGAGCCCCGGTCTTTATATCAAATGTTAATACACCCCCACGTGACCAGTCTTTGACCAATCAGAATGCACAAACTCTCCGAGGTGTTTATAATCAGAATGGATAAACTGTCCAAGGTATTGTAACGCGCCGTGGTCGCGGTCTAAGGACTTTTTGTTAACAACCCAAAACCTGAACGGGAGTTTGATGTAACTGCAACGTTAGACCCTAATTTCTGGCCCTATGTTGTTAAATAATAATTAAAAGAAAGGAGAGACGGAGAAATATTGGACGAAGAGAACAGAGAGTTTAAGTTTCAATTGGTTTGATTCGGTATTATTTTGCATTCATTCGATCACTTACAATTACACAATGTACACGTTCGGAGTGACTTCTTATGGATGTTTGCCGTTTGAAGGCTGAGCATAAACTGACGAAAAATACGGGCGGGAGTTCCAATTTGAATGACTCTGCTTGTTGGTGGATCTGATGAACAGTACGCGCAGTGTACCTGGGGATCCAGGGGCCCCGCACGCGCTGCGCATCAGATCACCACCGACCCAATCTATACTAAACTAGTTCAACTCCCGCGCCGAACGGCGCCCTCAAGCGACCATTTCGTCACACTACCCCCTCCCCTGAAGAGATGTGACCTCACATCTTGACCTCAAATTTTTTTTTTTTACAAACATTCCATATAAAGTCTTTCCAATTACAATTTCCAAAACTTCAAAATTTAACAAATTTTACTTTAACACACAAAATAAAATGTTTCCTTTAAATTAACAAGTAGGCTACCATCCACAATTCTACTTGATTTTTAGTTCCAACTCATTATCACAATTTTGCTCAGAAAGGAGTTTTGCCCTTTCCGAAATGACAAAAGGTTAATAAAAAGTAATCCTGAAGTTTCCAGTGCCCCCTTCTATCGCACTGCTTCGATATTTAATAAAACATGTCATTCAAGAGAGTTTGTCTTTAAATTTAATTTATAACGAAAGGTAACAGCAACAGTTTTTTTGTTTTCTTCATAAACACCAGAACACAGTAGTAACATTTTAAACTTTAGATAACAAAAACGAATTGCAATTATTTAAGTTTTCTTAAGAGAAGTTATTAAGAGTAAACGCGACTCGGGTGACCCTATTCCTGAATAAATTTCTCCGTCACGACCCTCGCGGTAACCCGGCCTCCCTCATCTAACAGCTCCTGAATGGTGCGATTGACTACACGATGGTGACTGCCGCTACTACTCCGTCCCTCGGTTTGGGTCTCCTGGTTCCTCTTTTTAGGTGTCTCCTGACTTGGTTGGCTCAGGGAAAGGGACCTTGAAGTAGTCAGGGGGGCTTCCTCAATCTCCTGCACAAGGTTGCGCACTGGCATTAGGGGGGAGGAACAGGATGCCCTTGAGTACACTCTTCTCTCTACGCTGCCGGCATGGATGCTTAAGGTGTCCAAGTCCCGACCAGGGGTTCTCGGCACCTCTGCCTCCTGGGCGATGGCAGGTGCCTGAAGGACAGGAGTGACATCCCGGTGGTTGAGTCGCCAATGCCGATCTAAATCATGCTTCCTTGTGAATGTCAGGCTGCATGCTGCATAGGGACACCGGAATCGGTCCCTCCCGGACCCATGTTGGTCGTCCATGTGCCGCCTCAAATTCTGTTGGTTGGTGAATTCCCGCTGGCACTCCGTGCAGTCAAACCGTCTGGAGGTTGGGCTTCGACTTCTTGTGCGACCCATTCTTGTCCTGCAATAACGACAAGGAGGGAGCAACATTAAGTACACCATTCCCCAAATCTATCGGGAGGTTTTCGTTTTCGCCGGGAGTTCTCTTGATTATTATCACTACTTAGGGGGGCTACGGTGGCTTGAGGCTGCTGAACCTCCTCATTTTCCGGTTCGGGCTCACAACACGGCTCATTAGTCTCGTTCGGATTTTCCTCGCCTTCGCCATCGCCGTTTTGGAACGATAGTTCTCTAGAGTTAAAGAGCCCTTGCTGTTGATTCACGCCCACATTGTTTTGTTCAGCTTCGAAATTAAACCATGACCGGTCAACTTCCCCCTGAAATGGTTTCAGCAAATTTGTGTGGACGACTTTTGGCTTTTGCCGGGGACTCTTCTGAATTCTCACGACAACGTCACTTAATTTTTTAATTATGAGAAAGGGTCCGTCATATTTTGGTTGCAGTTTGGGGGACACTCCTACTCGCTTTGCACTGACCCTCATCATTACTGCCCCACCCATCTCGTATTTGTCATCTGTTGTCTTTTTGTCATAATGACGACGTTGGTAGCAAGCGGATCGCTTAAGGCTTTCCCTTGCTACATCATGAGCCTTTTCTATTTTCCTTTCTAACTCTGAAACATAGTCGGATGTATCTGAGAGTTCTCTAGGGGTTATTGTACTACAAATCACATCGATGGGAAGTTCTACATCTCTACCCAACATCAACATATTCGGTGTCACACCAGTGCTCTCATGTGGAGAGGCACGGTAAGCCATCATCACGGTTGGGATATGTTCATCCCAATCTGTCTGGTTCTTTGAGGTATACGATGACAACATCACTTTCAGCGTTCGGTTGAACCTTTCTACTTGTCCATCACTTTGTGGGTGATATGGTGTTGTTCGTGTCTTTTCAATTCCAAGAAGGGTACACGTCTTCTGGAAAAGATCGCTCTCAAATTGCCTTCCCTGGTCACTATGAAGAACTCTTGGCACACCGAAGCGGCAGATGAACTCTTTTACCAACACGTCGGCAATAACAGCCGCCGTAATACGAGCCACGGGAAAGGCTTCCGTCCATTTGGTGAAATAGTCTGTGATGACGACTATGTACTTGTTCCCAGCAGCTGTTTCGGGGAACGGACCAGTAATGTCAATGGCTACTCTTTCCATTGGTGTTCCAGAAATATGCTGCTTCAGTGGTGCCCGTCTTGTTTTAGTTGGCATCTTTTGTTTTGCACATTCTAAGCATCGTCTGACCCAGTCCCGCACAGTGCTTCTCATTCCAGGCCAATAAAATCGGCGCCTTGCCTTTTCGTACAGCTTCTTCGTCCCCAGGTGACCCCCGGTAGGAGAGTCATGCAATTGGCGAAGGACTCTTTCTTGTAAAGCCCGAGGAATTACCGGCAGAAAACGTATCTCTTTCCCGGTGTCGTCTTCCCATTTTCGATGCAGTACTCCCTCGAAGATGGATAGCTGTCCCCAAGCTCCCCACAATGTCTTCAAAAAGGGACCTTCTACCGAAATCTCTTCCCAAGCCGGCCGAACTTCTCTTGTTTCAAGCCAGTCAATAACTTTAGAAAGTATCGGTTCCTCTAACTGCTTATCCCGAAGATGAGTACTTGGCAAGCCTTCAAGCCAATTTGCCTGCACACCTATGGTTACTCGACAAGTTTCGATTTCCTTGTCATCATGTGTTTCTTGTTGTGCCCCTTCCTCCTCCCTGAGAGGATCTTTCTCGTCCACGAGATTTTTCTTTCCACTCCAACTCGCCTGATCTGCACACAGCAACACAGGGCTATCAGATGATGAATCCCATGGGTGTTGACACTGGTTGCACGGCATCCTTGACATTGCATCCGCATTATTGTGCTGTCGGCCCGGACGGTGTTCTATTGTGAAGTTGTACTCAGCAAGAAGTTGAAGCCACCTTGCGACCTGGCCCACTGGTTCCTTAAAATTAAACAACCACCTCAGAGCCCCATGGTCTGTCCTCAATAAAAATCGTTGCCCGTAAAGGTATGGGCGGAAATACTTTACAAAATAGACCACTGCAAGCATCTCCTTCCGCGTTACGCAATAATTTCTTTCAGCTTTCGATAAAGCTCTACTTGCGTACGCTATCACCCGCTCTTCACCATCCTGGCGTTGCGACAATACAGCACCAATGCCGAAATCACTTGCATCCGTGTCTATGATGAACATTAAACTTGGCGATGGGTAAGCCAATATCGGTGAAGAAACTAGGCGTGATTTCAAATCATCAAAAGCTTGTTGACATTCAACTGTCCAACGAAATAGTCTGCCGGCCTCCGTGAGCTTATGCAGCGGCTTAGCCAGTCCTGCAAACCCCGGGACAAACCTCCGATAGTAAGAAGCCAGCCCCAAAAAGCTCCGCACATCACGGACTGATGATGGATTCGGCCAGTTTTGTACTTGCTGTATTTTTGCCGGATCCGTTTTTACCCCTTCAGCGGAAACTACATGTCCAAGGTAGAAAACTTCTTTTTGAAGCATATGACATTTCTTTGGCTGTAATTTGAGACCGGATTCTTTTATCCGACTCAAAATTAAGCCTAATCGTTGAGTGTGTTCATTGAAAGAACTGCTGTACACAATAATGTCATCTAGGTAAACCAAGCAGATTTGCCACTGCAAACCTCGCAGTACTCGATCCATGAGGCGCTCAAAAGTCGAGGGGGCGTTGCACAACCCGAAGGGCATAACCTCGAATTGATAGAAACCACTTGGAGCCGCAAAAGCTGTTTTCTCTTTATCACCATCATCCATTGGCACCTGCCAGTATCCGGATGCGAGGTCCAAAGTGGTGAAATATTTTGACCCAGAGAGCGTGTCTATTGTGTCGTCAATGCGGGGTATAGGATAAGCGTCTTTTTGTGTAACTGAGTTTAACCGTCGATAGTCCACGCAAAACCGCACCTTTCCATCCTTTTTTCGCACCAGGACAATCGGTGATGCCCACGGCCCAGTGGCAGGCTTGATTATTCCCCTCTTTAGCATCGAGTCAATCTCCGCCTCAGCTACTGCTTTCTGATGCAGTGGTAGCCGCCTCGGCCGTTGTCTTATTGGAGCTGTGTTTCCCGTTTCTATACGATGTTTCACTAACTCAGTCCTGCCAATGTCACCCTCTTTAGCAGAAAACTGGTCCTTGTATTCTACAAGCAATTCCTTCAACATGCAACTTTCTTGGTTAGTGAGAAGTTTTGAAGATCTTTCGTAGAGATCTTGTAGATGGCTGGGCACTGTGACGTTTTCTGTATTCACTTTATCTTCACGGGTTATTTTTCTGATATGTCCAGTTTCCATACTTTCTTCTGTTTCGTCATAATTGGCCACAGCAATTTCGGGGCCGATAGCGTCAACCGCAGAAAACTTGGCTGCTGTTGTTCCTTGATGAAGGGTTACTTTATTATCTCCCGGGTTCATGAGTCGTAAGGGCACTGTTCCAACACCAGTATTTACAATCGAAGGTGCTACCATGACATGATTTTTCTCCACTATTGAAGCTGTGGGTTCGATTAACCCCCACTTTACAACCATATCACCACCCTCCAAATTTCCTTCAATGAGCATTTCCGTCCGCGGAGCTATCACCACCGTTTCAGTGACCGTTACCCGACAACACTGTTGTCTCTCCGCTGTCTCCCACAGAGGTAGCACCAAACTTCCCCATTCCAGACATTTATTTGTGACATCTATCACACACTGCTCATTCTTCAGAAAATCTAATCCAAGTAAAACATCATTGCCTATAGAAGCAATAATAAACCGGTGCCGAACATTCACCCCCGCAAGCTGCAATTCAGCTTCTACCTCTCCAGCTACAGTCAATGTCTTGTTGTCAGCTAGCAGAACTTTTGTACGAGTTGTTTTTATCATCTCGGTGTCACTGTTTGACCACTGTTCCACTACCTTGTCAGACAACAAAGACACTGTCGCCCCCGTATCCACTAATACGTCAACATGAATTCCGTTTAGGAACGCATCTAAGTGTAACCCTTCTCCAACTATAGCAGCAATATTTTCAGTTGATTCATACCTATCTATTTTGGGCCCCGTTTCCCCTGCTGTCCCTTGGCCCGCAGACACAGCATCTAACGGTTTCCCTGATTTTCCTGGTTGTTTCCTGCTCCATATGTGTTTTGTTCTTTTCCTTTTCCGTTTTCTTTGCATTCTTTGGCAAATTCTGGACAGTTACTTTTGATGTGGCCGAACTCATGGCAGTTGTAGCATTTAGGACCCTTACTTTGATAATTCTTCCGAGCTGCCCCTCCATTGTGGGTTCCCCTCTCGAGCCTTCTCATTTGCTCCTTCATCTTAGCAAGTTGCTGTTGCATCTCGGACATTCCCTGATTGATCTCAACTATTGGTTTTTCAGCTTGCACTGCACTAACAGTGGCACTTCGCAACTTCTTGAGGTCTGCAGAACGGCGCTCTTTTTCAGCTTTGTGCAGAGCTTCAAATTCGACTGCAGCTGCCACTGCCTCGTCTAGTGTGGCGGTCCGCATCTGTATTATTCTTATTCTCATTTCGCCGTCTAGCAAGGCGTCTAAGAAGTGGTCCCGACCCATCCTGTCACGGCTTTCTACTGTCAAGTCGGTATAAACTTTATCAACCAGCTGCCTTGTTTCCTCAGCCAATTCCACCAGGCTTTCAGAGGGCTTTTGACGACGGTTCCTAAGCTGAGCCCGATGTAACTCCTTCCTCCCAGTTGGATCAAACCTAGCCTGTAAAGATGTTACTAGTTTTTGGTAGTCCTTTGACTCACTTTGCAAACTTCCCAAAACTTGTTGGGCTGAACCCGTCAGCAGTACGGCAAGATACTGGCATTTCGTCTGATCATCCCATCCATTAATTGAAGCACACAACTCAAAGTGCTTAATATATGGTTCCCACGGGCCTTTCCCATCATAACGATCCGGTTTTATAACCGGTCGTTCTTTTCCTCGCTGGACCCCCTTAGGTACTACACCGCTACCTCCACTTGCTACTTTAATGTCGCCAGTGCCAGTGTATCGATTTGTTGGTGAAGGTGTTTCCTTCAACAAGTTTTCCTCAGCGGGGCTCGGTTTTGTCAATATCTGAGGAGACTCGGGTTCTATGGGAGATAAATTCGGTGTTCGATCCCCCATGAGTTGTTCCCCCCTTGTGTCTGCCCATATGTCAGCTAGCTTCCTAGTTTGTTGCTTTGGTTGGTGGACTGCAGGAAGTTCTCCCGAGAGGGCGTGTAACCCTCCCTGATAATAATCATCTGTGGGCCTACGTGTATCCGCTTTTGGTATAGCAAATGAAACTATAGGGCGCCCTCTTTCACGATTTTGAGACACTTGCCAAGGGTCTTCCACTCCGGGTAGGCCTATTATGTTTGTTGGTTTACCAATATTCTCTCCACCCCAAGGCTGATATGAAACTGGGATTGGGAGTTGGCTGGGAGTTGGGGTTGCATTTATATCTGGCTTAACATTTCCAGCCCTTCCGGACTGAGATCCCAATGTGCGCTGGGTGATGTCTGTTACCATGGGAACCCCTTGGTTCCTCTGCCCAAGAGTGTTCATTTCTATCCCCGAGTCCCACCATCGAGTTGACCCTTCCCTGATGCTCTTATGTGGTACCCCCACACCGCTTATTAGGCTTTTCCCCATGTTTACTTCTGATTTGTCTTCACTGAGGTCACCCTTTGCCGTTAAATCTGAAGGATCAACCTTAGAACCAGTACAAACTTTATCTGCAATTTCAGCTGTATTTCTAAGCTGATGCCCACTGCTTTTTGTTGTGCTCTTCAAGTCTTTCAGTTCCCAATTAGTATTAGAGATGAAACTCAGACTCTGAGACAAGTTTTCAATCTCTAGATTTACTCTCTCAAGTTCCCTCTCCACAAAATTATAGAAGTCGGGGTCCACCCTTGCACTTTGTGACTGTGACATTTTGAACTTTCTCTAATTAGCCTAACTTTTCACTGTAAAGACTATGCTTTTCCTTCTAGTTATTTTGGACTCCGGGCTGATAGCTCCGGGCGGCGGATGAATCCGGCGGAATGAATCCGGCGGAATGAATCCGGCGGATGAATCCGGGCGCGCGGAGAGATCTCCGGCGGCGGGCGGATGAATTCAGTGAACACTTACACACCGCTAGATAGAGTGTGCACACATACACAGTACAAACTGCCGTTTGGACTACGCATACACGGTTCACCCCCAGTACAGTCAAATCATGAACAACACTGCCGTAGTCGGGACAATTTTCCCCCGCTAGAATTTCAGCACAGCTCGGTAAACACCACTGCCTGCTAATACTAAAACAAAGACTAGTTTTACGAGTGACACTACCACCACGGCTCGGTAAAACCACTGCCGTTCGGGGATGATTCTATCCGGTTGAAAACTTCAACATGGCTCGGTAAAGACCACTGCCATTTCGATGTCCTCCCTCGTCTAACTAACAGAACTTCAGCGGTAGAAAATGTTTTTTTTTTGGCTCTACTCAGCTAGTCTTATTTCACTCTCGTACGTCCGGCCAGCAAACGACCCCAAAAATTCAGGTAATGTAAACTGAAATAAACTATTTCGGCTCAAGTTTTATCCACAGCGCTGCCACCAATGTAACGCGCCGTGGTCGCGGTCTAAGGACTTTTTGTTAACAACCCAAAACCTGAACGGGAGTTTGATGTAACTGCAACGTTAGACCCTAATTTCTGGCCCTATGTTGTTAAATAATAATTAAAAGAAAGGAGAGACGGAGAAATATTGGACGAAGAGAACAGAGAGTTTAAGTTTCAATTGGTTTGATTCGGTATTATTTTGCATTCATTCGATCACTTACAATTACACAATGTACACGTTCGGAGTGACTTCTTATGGATGTTTGCCGTTTGAAGGCTGAGCATAAACTGACGAAAAATACGGGCGGGAGTTCCAATTTGAATGACTCTGCTTGTTGGTGGATCTGATGAACAGTACGCGCAGTGTACCTGGGGATCCAGGGGCCCCGCACGCGCTGCGCATCAGATCACCACCGACCCAATCTATACTAAACTAGTTCAACTCCCGCGCCGAACGGCGCCCTCAAGCGACCATTTCGTCACAGTATTAAAAGGGTGCGTTCGATTAGCTTCCCCGGGTCGACCCCGGTCTGCTCATCCGGGTGAGCCCCTAACCATGAGCTAATCGAACGCCAACTTCCCCCAGCATTCACACCGATGCATCTTGGGACAGCCGACCGGAACTACTTCCATTTTGTGCCGTATGTCTGATACTTTCCGTGGATTCACGAAAACATCGTAAACTAATTATTCTTAAGGTAAAACTGCAACGTTAAACAATTTGTACAACCCCACAGTGACACAGTGATACAAAGGTACCCGGCTTCGAATAAAAAATACTTATTGCTCACAAAAACGCTGTTTGTAATGGCGAAAATGTGTGTCAAACTTACTAAAAATGTCCCGCTGAATTACAAACAAAATGGTGGCCATTGAGAAAGTTTTTCGCCGTGACGTCATGAACTAGGGTCAGCCCCAAGTAACCCGCTCCACGAGCAGGGCACTTGGGTCTCACCCGGGTGAGCCACAGCAATGACGTCAGAGCTATTCGAACGCACTGGGGTCAGACCTGGGTCGACCCGGGGAAGCTAATCGAACGCACCCTATGAATGCTTGTTACAATGGGTTCCCAGTCAACCAAAGACATCATCCCCTGGAACAACCGGAATGTCACAATAAGTGAAAATTGTATACAACAAAGGGGTTCTTTTTGTAAGTGATCTACTGGGTGGTAAACTGCACTTATTATGAGTCCCAGAGCAGTTAAAGTTTTAGTATTAAAGGCAGGGTTACACTTTGGTAAAGTAGCCTACTCCAAAAATGAATGACCCTAAATACTTGGTGAGAAGCACTGCAGCTGTATTTCGAGAAAGCATTCCCTTCGAAGTAATAGCCGACGGTTTTGTATCATTTTCCACCCAAAACATTTGAATCTGAGAAACGATTCATGCACGAATCGTTTCTCAGATTTCTGAGGGTTGGTGTCCGTTCGAGAATACTGCGGCCAGAGATGCGGCTGGTACCCGCTGTCACCTTGCTATAGGTGGATTCGACGTTCGTGTGAGAAAAACCCCCGCCGATTGCTGTATTTGTATTCAGCTTTCATATGTGACTTTAACTGTATTTTTCAAATACTTTTACAAATCGTCAAATATCTAGAGGATGTACCGAGGGATTTTGATTAAACTTTCAGGAATGAAAGATCTATTCCTAAATATTACGTTAATGGAAAAAAATCAGAGGATGAACGATAATTTTTTTCACATTATGTCGATATTTGTAGCCATTTTAGGGGAGACCATTTGTAACGAAATTCCCACCTGGACCCATTCATACACGTTAGCCGCTGCAATAAACCAACGGAAAATTTTCGATAATATTTTTACGCACTTTATTTCGTCTTTGCTGAATTTCTTCGTCCGTAAAAGTTGGTTCAAAATCGTACGGTGATGGCCCTTGTGCCATAGTGTTGATGAATTACGTTTTTATAACCAGGTTGTGCAAAAAAAAAAAGCTTAAAATGTGAGAGTGCTAAAAAGCTGGATTGTTTTGTTTGGGGTGAGAGGTGAGTCAGATAAATCGTCGGGCACCCTTCTTTCGTAAGCATACGTATTCCGATAGCTGCGTCTAGGTGTGATACTATTGCAACACAAAGCGAGCTGGTCTCAATCACACACAATACATGTGTACGCGGATCATTGACCAAGGTGCAGTCACCAACCTAGTCTTGGTGCAAGACGTCCCTGTTCTGTATTTCCACGATCCGCCCCATTACAAATTGCCGCCAATAGAGGGCGCTATCATTCCACGAACCGCTATCACAGGAACGTCTTGGGAATCTCGTCAAACTGCCTGGAAAATTCCAGGGACATTCCGCTGTGACGTAGAAATTTGCATAATTCTTTGCAAGAAAGAAATCACGTGATCAGTCTAGTACCTGCCGCGTTTGTGAACCACTGATCTCTATTATTGTACTGTGGCTGCACATGGAATCGTGTGTGGGGAAAATGAATGGAACTTGTCGCCGTCAATCGACACCCGCGTGTGTACGTAGTATTACCATAGAGCTATTATTTTATGGTAGTAACTAGTATTTTGCTGTCGTTTGCGTAATGGCGGAGCGTGCCGTAAAAGTTGACAGTTAAAGTAATAGAAAGTTATAGTATAGTAATATTCTTGATAGTATAACCTTACATGAAATATCGTTCTTATTTTTAACTGTATTTGTGTATACTTGGGTGGTGATGATTTTAAAACTACAAAATGACTAAGTGTGAACAGGTTTTTTGTGTTTGGATCTGTATTAATAAAATAAATAAATAAAAACAACTGTGCATTTCATTCATTGAGTAGTTACCTGTCATTGCAAAATTGTAAACATTAACCCGAACCATGGTGTTCCATATGTGCCACTCCTTTCTGTCGCCTTTTCCATTTTGTCCGTCGCCTTTTAAATTTTGTCTGTCGCCTTTTGACTTTTCAATTTTGTCTGTCGCCTTTTCAATTTTTTCTCTCGCCTTTTCAATTTTGTCTGTCGCCTTTTCAATTTTTTCCCTCGCCTTTTAAATTTTTCCGTCGCCTTTTCAATTTCAGAATCATGTGATAGTCACCTGGTAGTCACGTGGAAAAACCCACGGACAAAATTGAAAAGGCGACGGAAAAAATTGAAAAGGCGACGGACAAAATTGAAAAGGCGAAGGAAAAAATTGAAAAGGCGACGAAAAAAATTGAAAAGGCGACGGAAAAAATTGAAAAGGTGACGGACAAAATTGAAAAGGCGAAGGAAAAAATTGAAAAGGCGACGAAAAAAATTGAAAAGGCGACGGAAAAAATTTAAAAGGCGACGGACAAAATTGAAAAGGCGACAGAAAAAATTGAAAAGGCGACGGACAAAATTGAAAAGGCGACGGACAAAATTGAAAAGGCGACAGAAAAAATTGAAAAGGCGACGGACAAAATTGAAAAGGCGACGGACAAAATTGAAAAGGCGACGGACAAAATTGAAAAGGCGACGGAAAGGAGTGGCACATATGGAACACCATTTCTACTTGACAGCTTCCTCAACCCATCATACTCCAACATTGAGTGTGTACTTAAGGGAAATGTGAATTTTGATTATTTGAGGCAGACAGTACCAATATTGTGAAACAGATATGGTTCGATCACCTCGCCGACAATCTAACTTAAATCTTTGATGAAGCCCTTTTCTTGGCTTTCGTTAGTAAGGTGGCGTAACTCTTACAGGTTACTAGCTGCCGGTTACAAACTATACACCATCCGCCCTTTTTCGTACGGTGTGATGAGTATCGCGAGGCCATTATTCGCCAGCAAAGTTAGCCGTCATAATTGCAAAAAATCACGAAAGAGGCCGACCGTCCTAGCTACACAGAACAGCACACAGTGTGTCAGTCAGTATAGTAGACCATACAATTTCGTCTGCTACATTTTACAGCAGCTGACATGACGTGACCAGTCTGTTGTGGTCGTTATGCGGCTTAAAATTTGTGTTCGTACGCTTGCGTATTGCCGTTGTGACCTCAATGTGAATATGCAGATATAGGTCACAGCGATTGTATCACGTGATACTCGACGAGATTCCCAAGACGTTCCTGTGATAGCGGTTCGTGGGTGATAGCGGGTTCGTGGAATGATAGCGCCCTCTATTGGCGGCAATTTGTAATGGGGCGGATCGTGGAAACACAGAACAGGGACGTCTTGCACCAAGACTATCACCAACCTTGTGTGCGCGCTGACCTCACATGTAGTGGCCTACATTTTCACGAACAATGTACAGACCCTTCCCTTGAAATATGCTAATTACATAAACGCATGCGCGCGTACAGACACTATTGGTTGGCAAACACCATGGAGATGTGCACTATGCAGACGTCACGCAACCATCAGCCCCATACAAATTAGTCTTGGCCCAAGACGTCAGTGATCGATAGTGGATAGTGTACTGCGCTCGGATGTAAATCGTTACAGTGTGCGCATTTTAGTTATTTTACGTACATTTTGACTCCCAAAATGACGCGCATGGCAGACAGTTCCGCAAGTCTCGCGCATAATTATATTCGAACACCGGGACCCGTTAAAGTGTGCGAGTTTGTTTCTTTCACGTGTTAAAGCAATGTTGGTGGGACCAAAGTGGTCCCAATCATTCATCTCTATAGACTGTGCCAATTTAAAGGCAACATTTTAAAGAAAAATACAGTTAAAGTCACATAATGAAAGCTGAATACAAATACAGCAATCGGGTTATTTTCTCACACGAACGTCGAATCCACCTACAAGGTGACAGCGGGTACCAGCCACATCTCTGGCCGCAGTATTCTCGTACAAACACCAACCCTTAGAAATCTGAGAAACGATTCGTGCATTAATCGTTTCTCAAATTCAAATGTTTTGGGGTGAAAAATGATACCAAACCGTCGGCTATTACTTCGAAGGGAATGCTTTCTCGAAATACAGCTAGCTGCAGTGCTTCTCACCAAGTATTTAGGGTCATTCATTTTTGGAGTAGGCTACTTTACCAAAGTGTAACCCTGCCTTTAATACTAAAACTTTAACTTTAAGTGCTCTGGGACTCATAATAAGTGCAGTTTACCATCCAGTAGATCACTTACAAAAAGAACCCCTTTTTTCACTTATTACATTGTGGTTAATATTCCAGGGGATGATGGTTGACTGGAACACCACGTTGTACAGAAAAGAACTCACAGCATAGGCATTCAAAACAACCGTTCAGTCAGTGGCCCGTTTAGTGAAAGAGTTTGTGTGAATTGAATGACTGCCTACAGCACGTTGGGAATTTTATGAATTTTATAGAATAGATTGTTCGACTTCAATAGGCTACTGGCCCATGTACGCTTACCAGCAGTATTTAATTTAACGCCTCAAAGTCTATAGTTCTTGATCAATATATTCCGAACGCCTCTGTCGCCACCTTTTCAAATAAATTTATACAGGAACTATGTCAATTTTTGTTAACATGCAGCGGCGGGTTAGGAAGCTCGACAAAATTAGGAAAGTAAATTTTGCTAAAATAAGCGATTTCTTTATTGTGACACGCCCAAGGACTGTACAAATTTTGGGTTGTTCAATAAGACTTTTAGTAGATTTCAGCACTGTTGTAGTTCATGGTCACCATTTTATCAAAGTTGGTATAAAAAAATACCCCAGTAGAGCTCTAAAATTGTCTTGAAGTCGGACCCAGTTCTGCCGATCCGACTATGATTGGTAAAATGAACCAATCGCCCTTAAAAAAAACCACAACACATCGAGTGATGTCTTTATTAAAGTTCATAGAAAATGAAAATTAATCACCAATCATTAATTTACTACTAATTATTTTTAGGAGCATCACAGCACACAACTTAAAATTTATAATTTTCTTATCGCGGAATATGTTCCCAATGGACGGTGATGATGATGTTGAAGTTGTTGACCTTCAACCAGCTTTTAGTGGTTGCACATTCGGGCGTTCTAAAAAGTTAAGATCAAATGAGCATCCTTGTCCCACAGTTATAATTTTATTTCAATAAGAATAATTAACACATTATTTGTGTATTTATTATAAAAGCTAAAACCATTTTAATTGTAAGAAGTTTGCTCAGATTTGTTCATAGATACAATTTCAAACAAAGAATTGATAAAAAAAAAAAAAAAATGTGCTCTTTGATTGACTTATTTTCTCGTTCCGATACGCGCGAGACTTGCACAGTCTATTTATAATAGATCAATAGTCCCAATTAATATTTGAATACGCGCGAGAATTGCACAGTCCATAGACCCTGGAATAATGACGTCACAAGCCCAAAACGGTCCCCTCACCGAGGAGGTCAATGAAGAGCTATCATTGGCTGAGAAATGTGCACAGCGCCTATACACGCGTGTATATACGTTTCCATTGCTTGTCACCAATGCGAGGGGTCTATGAATAAGGATATGCGAAGGTGAAAAAATTTGTCCGAATTATCCGGAGCCAAAATGTAATTTTCCAAATATCTTTCAAAGACCTTTCACAGATCTTTCCAACATCATGCAGGGATTATCGACAGCAAGATCTTGATCAAACTCCGCCAGCGTGAACAGCGCCGCATCCACGCCGTCATTGTGGAGCCAAACCCCCTGATGATTGCACGTTACAAGGCACTGACAATCAACGAGTCAGAGAAGATGCGAGGGATCGACTTCGAGTGGAGACAAGAAACACTAGAAGGGTTTCAAAAGAATCAGGTCGAGGTGGAGGATAAGTTTCATTTCATCATTTCCGTCAGCTCAATCTATTACATCGAAGACAAAGAAAAGTATCTTCAGTATATGTACGACAAACTGGAGGATGTGGGCGTTCTGATGATCACGGTAATGACAGGTAGGCTGTTTTTATTTCGAAAACACCTTTTAAAGGGCTGCGTCATCATGATCAAAGCACCTGTGGCTGTACGTGGAATTATGAACTCTCACCCAGTTGCTGCACGTCCTTTGTCCGTATGATACGGGGAGCGTGCGCGCGTGTGCAGTAACTGGGTGAGAATTCATTATAGGCTGTGCAAGTCTCGCGCGCATTCGAACTTCCGGGACCATAGTGGTCCCAACCATATGGAGTTTTACGTGGGCGAGATTTTGTTTCGTCAATTATTTTAGTTTAACGTAGGTTATGACCTAGAAAAGTATACATGTTGTTGGGAATGTAATACTAAGTGATAACAAAATATGAAAGTAAAACCAATTCAACAATATAACGAAGAAAACCCAAGAATTAAACTTGACCCCAGCTTCCGGTTATTGCAAAAAATTAAGAATTTTGTGCTCGCCTCCGATCATAAAACTTACGTAAACGCTTGTTTTGGATGCGCAATTATAATCGCCAGATGCTGTAATTGCAAAGCAAACCCTTTTCATTGCAGTCTATGGTTGTTGAGGCGTCAGCATCCTCTTTAAACTGCGATACGGGTCCATTTAAGACCCGTTTGACCTTCACGAATCCGCGTAAGGGGTTTCTAAAAAGTTAACATCAAATAGGCATCCTTGTCCCAGAGTTTTAATTTTTTTTCAATAATAATATACACAGTATTGTGATTTTTTTTTCAAAAGCTAAACCTTTTCATAAAATTGTAATGATTAATTTTTGTTGTTCAGATTTTGTCATGAGATATAATTTAAAACAAAGATTTAATTTCAGAAATAAAAATGTTCTTCGTTTGACGTGTTTTCTCGTTCGGATACGCGCGAGACTTGCACAGTCTATTAGACCCTTCCCATGAAATATTATGCTAATTACATTCACGCATGCGTACAGACACTTTTGGTTGGCAAAAGCCATAGAGATGTGCACTAAGCAGACGCACAAACGCGTCTGCGCGCCACCATCAGCCCCATACAAAAAGGCACATTGTTCCATAATTTTGCCAACCAAAATAATAGTGCGCACGCGCGAAGTGAATTAAAATATTTTATGGGAAAGGTCTATTCCATCTGCAGCCACATGCCTGCTTTGTTCATGACGACACAACCTTTTTAAGAAAATAGTTCTCTTACGTACTTTACAACACGTGGAGTTTTTTTCACGCAGATTGAAACCTCAGACCTTTATTCAATTTACCAATGCTGGTAAAAACCTGTTTTACAATCATTCCACACCATGCAGGAGAAACACCGGGCTGTTGGACATCCTGGCTGAGTGTCGAAAGTCATGGGTTTCTTTACAGCTCTTGTGACCTCATGAAATTATGTGAAGACCTAAGTATTCTAGTGAGTGAGACAGTGCACCTGAAATACTTAGTAAACATCACACCGTGCTTTGCCAGTCCCCTCCAAGAGCTGTCAGAGGAAGGTAACATGCTCATGGACTTCCTGACACATCGGACCGGCTTCACCAAGACCGCACCGGTGGAGTACCAAGAAAGCGTTCTGAACCTATTAGGGACTGGAGATCAAACCGTGAGAGACGCATCCGGGCAAGTTCTACTTCGCCAGGATCACGTTGTGTTCATCATACGAGGCAATGGTCAAACCTCATAGCACGAGCTCAACAATAATAATGACATGGTATACCACTTCTAGCAACAAAATCCCTGAAAATTTCTGTCCTGTATTGTCTTTATTTTTACTTTACCAAATTTGGGTTTATTTCTTTGTGATGTTTTATGGGACGATCTTATTAGGATGTCGAACCAGCATCGGTTATTATACATCTGCTCCCTAAGAATGTGTGGTGACGGGATTGTGGGCTCCTAATTAGTGCAGTTTCTAAGTAGAATATTTTCTGTCATTAATTTTGTAGTTGTATTTCAAAACTGTTCATCAATTAAAGACAATGTACAACATTGGTATTGTCAAAGGCCAGTATCCACACTTGATGTGACCCAACATTATACATGAAATAACAAACCTGTGAAAGTTTAAGCTAAATCGGTATTCGGAGTCATGAGAAAACGGTGAAAACCCCCATTATCTGTTTTCACTGTTTTCAAACATCGGATTTTATCACCAGTGATAAAGATTAGTTGTTTTACTCATTTCCTAAAAACTATTAGCATTTCAAGCAAAACTATTTCAAGGGCAATTTTCTACCATGACCATCTTTATACCATGTAAGTTATGTGCAAATCTGCGAACATTATGCTTTCAATCTTACCAATGTTGTACACACCCTTTTAAGCAAAATCTCTAAAGAGAGATACTTTTCTGACACTTTCGCCATGCCACTTTCCATTAGGACCATTTTCGGGAAAGGCATGTGTTGACTTAAGAATGGGAGACTTTGGAACGCTAGGTGGCAGCAGACTTACCAGGTAAATTTATATTGTTTACGTAGTTCTGAGCATGCGCACATTATCGAGAACAATTGATTTACCTGGTAAGTCTGCTGCCACCTAGCGTCCCAAAAGTCCCCTATTGACCCGGATTCCATTTCTGGGTCAGGCTGACACGGAAAGTGGTTAAAATATGTGATTTGAACTCGGATTCTGCGTCAATTTTAACCCATTTCTGGGTCAAATTTAGTCTTGGCGACGTTCGTTTTGTTTAACGTAGTGCGATATCGCAACACGAATTACTGGAGAAGAGATATCTGTATCACACGAACATCTGGATCAAAACGAACTGCTTTGATCCAGATTTATAGACTTGCCCAGTCCTTCTGAGTCAGCCTCCCAAACAGTCAATGTAGCGCCCTCTACCGGTGGCTAAAACAAAAAACAGTGTCGCCAATCAAGACTAGGTCAAATTTGACAAAGATTCCGGGTCATACTGGCCCAGGTTTGGCTCAGGCCCCACGGACCTGGATCCGGGTCAGACCGGGGAGGCAGTTATTATTAGTGATTGATGTTTGTATTATTACAAGAAAGGTGTATTGCCAACCATTTTTTTTAAATATGTCTCCATTAAACTTATTACTAGCCTTGAGTAGGACAAGTATAAAACAATGTTTGTCAGCCGGTTCACATTCAAATGTTCGTTTAACATTATACTTATTGACTATTTTGGCTGTATATGGACTGTGCAAATCTCGCGCGTTTCTAAAACGCACCAGAAAACAACTCGAACGAAGACTATATTTTGTCCAAGACATGTACTCTTCTTTTTAAATTTTACTTAAACAAAAATCTTGAACATATTGAATAATCTTGAATAATACAATTTCAATGTTCATATTATGATACAAATAATTTGTTGCAATTAACATCGAAACAAAACTAAAACTTGGGACGAGGATGTGACGTCCGAAATTGTGCGACCATACAAACTATAGGTTTAGTAGTATGAACGTCAGTTGGGCAAAACTTTTGATTGTTTAACCAGAAACGGAGGTAAAGTTTTATTCTCGTGTTTTCTTTTATTGGTTTAATATATATTTAAATATATTATTTCATATACATGAATAAATTTATTTTTTCAACAAAATGATGAAATTCAGCCATAAACCCAAGTATTTGACGAAACAGAATCACGCACACGTTAAATCTAATATGGTAAATACATATATTTTTTTATACTTTAATGTCATTATGGTGTAATGCAAAAATATTCAAATAAAAAATATAATGTTTAAATTTGTGCAGAAGTTTCTTTGCTTTCATCTTTCAGGACTTCTGTGTTTTGTGCCTTTTTGTGTTTCCTTTTTAATAAAACATAACAAAAACATCAATAATTGAATACATTTTGATCTTTGTTTTAATAATTACAGATAACATTGGGTCGGTATTGGTGAAACCATGCGAAACACAGTAGGCTTACTTGTTGAATATCAGCAACTTCAACATCATCATCACCGTCCATTGTGAACATATTCCACAGTATAAGAAAATTATAAATTTAAAGTTGTGTGCTGTGATGCTCCTAAAAGTTATTAGTAGTAAATAATTGGTGATAAATTTGTCATTTTCTATGAACTTTAATAAAGATATCTTTCGATTTTTTGTGGGTTTTTAAAAGAGCGATTGGTTCATATTACCAATAATCATTGTCTTGTCAAGTCAAAGTATCAAGCCTACACCGATTTTTCTAGAAAACGAGAAAATGGTAGTAGGTAGGATAGGCCTCCGTATTTTGACCTAGAATGCTCAGAGTACTCAGCAGTAAGTTGAGTCACGTCATTATTTTGATCGTCGTAGGCCTACGTTGTGAGTTGAAGTATTGCTTGTTAAAACTTTTTAGGAGGCCACAATAATATTTATGGCCCTGATAATGTATATACTTTCGAACCTTGCAGAATGGGCCTAATTACAAACACTTTTTGTAGACCTATAAGTACAACTGACCGGTGGTGCCTTACTCCCCAGGTTAGTGTTGGTCAACTCGATATTTTGCAGGTTATTTTGTTTACTTCATCTATTGGGATTGCATCCATCGCGCGCACACAGTGACGTAAAAGACCCCTACGTGAAAACTGAGTTCGTCGAATACGCAACCCTCAACAATATTTGGGGTGAAAAGTTGATTTCTTCGAATCGTTTCGAATAACTTCTTTCAAAAGTTAAAGGGACACAGTACGTTGCCTTAGCATTGGGCAAGGGACACGTTGCCTTAGCATTGGGCAAGGGACACGTTGCCTTAGCATTGGGCATTTTTGGCTAAAATGCATTTGTTATGATTTGAATATGGTTGGAAAGATGTTTTAAAAGTAGAATATAATGATCAACACAATACCTCGAAAACGTGTCTTACTTCGTGCACTAACACGGTCCGCGATTTTATAGAATCACATGTTTTGACACCTCTAAATGGCGGACCTTGTTAGTTCACAAGGTAAAATGAAAATAACACAATCTCGGGAGATATTTGTGTGAATCACTATACTTTTAAAACATCCAGACCGTGTACATTTCATAAAAACGCTTTTACAGCCCAAAGCGCCCAATCCGAAGGTAATGTTTCCCTTTAAGTCCGTTTCGTTTCTACTTCAGGAAGTAAGCTTATTATTTTGTCTATTACATTTAACACGAAGTGACTTGTTTCAAGAAGAACCGCAGTGGACCACGCAAATTACCGATCTTCTAGCTGAACGAAACGCTACCGCCTAGTACAAGCGCGTGTTTCGAAATAACCGAAAAGTTCCTTCGTCCCTTCCGTACTGAGAAAAGGTGCAGCCTCACACGGGTGGGAGGATAAGATGCACGGCGTATTGCACATGCGTCCAAGGATAGAGAAAGTGTCCTTTCTCTATGGTCCAAGTAACATAACAAGTGCCATCAACATTTACATCTATTAATAAGTGCCATCAAGTTCAGAACTAACGTAGGGCTTGCAGTTAGGCCTACATCTTTCGCCCCTTGCACGGTCAGCCATTGGCGTGTAGAGCCTCGGATTGGGGACAGCAGTGAATAGAAGCATATAATTATAAGTTATAACTCTGTATTGTCACGGTAATGACACTTTCATCCAAACAGATACATAATACAAATGAAGTATGACTGGGTCGAGCTCGGCTACACGCACATGGCGGATCCGTGCAAGTAGCGAAGAGAGTAGAGGGAGTACTCTAAATTCATACACGTGACAGCGCTATAGCCAACCATGGGTTCGAATCCCTATGGTAAATAGACCCTTCCCATGAAAAATGCTAATTACATTCACGCATGCGTACAGACCCTGCTGGTTGGCAAACGCCATAGAGTTGTGCACTAAGGAGACGCACAAGCGCGTCTGCGTCACGCCACCATCAGCCCCCCACACAAAAAGGGGCAATGTTCCATCATTTTGCCAACCAGCGGTGTAAGTGCGTACGCGTGATGTGCAATTTAAATATTTCATGGGAAGGGTCTAGCTATATTACATACAACATTTCTCAGTGATAAAGCAGAACTTAAGTTACACGGATTGAACTACAGTGTACTACTACTACCTAGATTTATAGTGGTAGGCTCTATTTTGCGGAAGAGGAAATGAAGTCAAAACTTACGTGAAGTTGGCGTGAGTAAGCGTTATTCGTGTCGTCGCTTCTTCGATTTCTGTTTCGTCATTGTGTGTCGACATGTCGTGCACTCTGCGCACAACAATGACGAATCATTGGCAGCACTTCAGTTCTGGCGCCAAAAGTTTACACGGGGAAATGTGGATGTAAATGTAAATGCCGTGTCCGAATTAGCGGCTGCAACTACGGCTACGACTGCTGCCAAGAGTGTTGCTAAGGATGTCCTATACTTCAACGTATGATGACGCAGCGATCAAGACGTAGACAAGTATAGCCGTAGCCAGCCGCCGCCATGCAAGTGTTTTACCCCCTCTGTTGTTTGTTGAACGAAGACTTTTCTACGCTTGAGGACAATAATGGCAGAGATTATCATTTGTTAAACAAAGTTATATTTCCACAGAAAAGGGTAAGTTTGCCACTTAAAGTACACAATGCGAGCTCAAGTTTCGAGTTGTTGGATAAAATATTCCACCCCACCAACCTCTGTCGTTTTACAACAGTTCAACCGCACGAGGGCGCTGTAGCACATATTTTTTGCTCCCCCAAAATGGAAGTTACCGTCGAGACGACCTCAAAGCGTTCTTAACAACCGTCACATAACGGGTAAGGAAGTTTTAATTTCCATTTAAAGCACACTTTTAATGAATTTGACATATTGAGAGAAATATTAATGAGTTTATTCTATTCTTGAAATACGGATCTCTTTATTTACCGTTGTTATGTCCAGACTTCCCATTTTCCTAGTTTGCATTGCACCAATTTCGTGAAAAATATTCAACGTTAAAAGAGGAAGGAAACGTTCCTGATTACTAGTTTTATTTATTGTCGCATACTTCAATCCCTTCATTCCTGGTAACTCTGACAGGGTGCTTCACAAACTCTCAACCGGTATCACGAGAATTAAACAATGGATGGATTTTCATTGCTGCCTCCCCTCGTCGTGTTAATACATAGGCCTATAACTTAAGTTATAGGCTCACTCTCTAAAAATCTTACTCTTCATGTAGGAGATACAATCATTCAGCCTTCAAGCTCAGCTGGGGTCATATTTGACTCTTATCATGTCCATGTCCAAGCAGGTCACCTCCGTCTGTAGATCCTTAAACTTCCCTTTACGCAACTTGAACCACATTCGCAAATACATTGATCAACCTACAAAAATGCCATTTAGACCCAGTAACTTGGGCGCTGTACTCGTTTTTTCAAAATTTTAACATCTGGGGTCGTACTACTAGGTCAAAATTTCGAAAAACCAAGTACAGCGCCCCAGTGACTGGGACTGGGTCTACATGCCATCATGCAGTGCGATCTCTCATCCTATCTCGCATTGACTACTGTAATTCTTTGTTGTACGGTGTCAACAAGGTTTTAGCCAGGATTTGGTAAAAGGGTGTCCAAATCTGCTGGAAATTTAAAAACTGGGTGTCCAAATTGTTCACTTACAATACATTTACATGTAAATGACAGATGAAACAGGGTGTCCAAATTTAAAACAGGGTGTCCAAAAGACACCCAGACACCCCTCTGGCTAACACTATGGGTGTCAATCAAGGGGAGATCAACAGACTACAGAAAGTCCAAAAACGAGCTGCTCGGCTGATGTACTCAGCTGGCAGGTTCTCTAATGCCCCGGAAGAACTCCTGCAGCAATTACACTGGTTACCAGCCAAATATTGCATTGTATTCAAATTACTACTCAAAATGTTCAAGTGCCAGCATGGCATAGCTCCACCCTACATGTACCTGATTGACCTACTGTCATTTCATGTCCCAGGTAGGCAGGGGTTTCGGTCTTCATCTGATACTTCCTGTTTACATGTTAACATTAATTCTCGTAGTACAGGGCAGGCGACAAATCTTTTTCCATAGCTGGCCCCAGGGAATGGAACAAACTTCCTGTTCACATCAGAGTCTCTCCTTCCAAGTTCCATTCAGAAATTCAACAAACTTCTAAAAATCTCCCTCTTTTCTATTTCTGTCCAACTCTGTTATGTTCTAGGTTCGCTGTGAAGCGCTTTGATCTTGTTAAAGGCACTATATAAATATTCATTTATTTTATTATTTTATTTCTGTCCAGAACAACGAACGGAAAAATGTCGTTTTGATTCTGGTCTTGCAACAAAAATGTCTGATCCAGTTTTGAGTAATAAAGAACAAGCCCTGCGGTCTACTTTTTTTAAATTAATTATGAAATAAAATAGACGTATCTTATTTACTCAAATGAGATATTGTTTTTAGTAAACTGAAAGTAACATTCAATGACTTGAATTGAATGAAAAAGTGGCTGCCGGATACAGACATTTTTCTGAATATTAATTATCTAGCCCCTTTTTAGTTTTACAATATTTCTGAGGTTGCGCAGAATAGCCTTATGAGTTGAAACGGTTCTATGATTAATTAGCTCAATTCTGTACAGGGTTCTGATTACTTCTACTTCTCACTTGCCAGAAACTCCAGAGTCCAGGGGTCGATTTCACAAAACTCTTCCTAACTTAGGACTAGTCCTAGGCAATGCTAAGAGATAGGACTAGTCTTAAGTTAGGACCAGGAACTTAAAGGCCCTGTACACTATTGGTAAGATCGAAAAACACAAATGTTCACAGATTCACACATAACTTACATGGTTTAAAGTAAGTAATGGTAGAAAGGGTTCCTTAAAATATTTCTGCCTAAAATGCTATCGTTTCTGAGAAATGAGTAAAACAATAGATTTTATCGCGCGCGATAATAAACTCGATGTTTGAAAAACAGAAAACACATAAGGTCTCTTTTCACTATTTTCTCGTGACATCGATGACCAATTGAGCTCAAATTTTCACAGGTTTATTATTTCATGTATGTGGTTGATTACACAAAACATGAACACTGTCTGTGATTATTTTGTCAGCTCTGCCAATCCTGTATAATACCTTTAAGACTAGTCCTATATCTTAGCATTGCCTAGGACTAGTCCTAAGTTAGGAAGAGTTTTGTGAAATCGACCCCAGGGCTCTAATTAGTGGGAAAATTCACATTTAGATTAGACCGCAGGGCTTGTTCTTTATTACTCAAAATTAGATCAGACATTTTTGTTGCAAGACCAGAATCAAAAAAACACCACCCGTTCCACACAATTTTATAATACATTGTAAGTAAAATGGTAACAAGCACTAACACTTTAACAAAAGATTTAAATATCATTTGTCATTTAGTATACTTCAATACTCAACAGAATTTTGAAAATATATTGATTAGACTCAAAGTCAACATTTGAACATAATTTGTTCATTTATGTTATTATTATACAAAAATCATTAAAGCAATGGACTTGTCAAGTCGTAAATTTACTGGCCTGATGCTAAAATCACTGGCCTTGGGCCTGTGGTCCAGTATAAGTTTTGAACCACAGAGACTGAAGTCCAAAAAATAGGAAATCATAATATAATTGTTAGTTGGCCCAAAGAGCAATCATACTCTTGCTCAAGGACACAAGTTCCAGTGTCGTAGAGAAATCTGTCCCCCGGAGATTCTGTTCCCCATATGGGAAACTAACATGGGCTGGAGGCTGGATTCTAAAGAGGGCGCTATCAGAAGAAGATTGTGCACAGTTTACCGTATGGAGGACAGATTCTCCGGGGGGACATAATCTCCTGCCACATCGTGACCAAGAATTGAATTTATAATAATGACACAGCATGTTTAGTGTATCCACATCCCTCCCAGCTTCTTGTTCAAAGTTCTGTCCCATATTATTTTTAAAACAGCAAGTGCAAAGTTGCTGTAGGAAGAAAAGTTTAAGGTGCTTCGTCATCGTGAGCTGAAGCTGATCATCTCTCTGTGATTTGGATTTATATTTCTGGCTGCAAAGATGATGGAATTAAATCTACATCGGGCTGACTACCTCCAGGTGATGTAGTACTTACTATAATTCTCACTTCATTGTACTTTGATTGTACGATTTTTGATTAGGTAAGATTTGCGGAAGCACCATGTGTAAATCTCATCTGATTGTCTCCTGAAGACAATCAGAGCATACTGATCGAAACGTTGAGTTGTCAACCACTGGTTCTTCTCAGAACCACCAGTACTCGAAAGAGATGGTGCTCCCGCAAACCTTACTTGATTGTACTCCCACCTTTCTTGGATGCAAAGTTTCAAATCCTACCAATTTTTGATTGTTTATTTCAAATGTACAACAAGTAAATGGATAGGACATCCTCCTACTGTCTGACCATTCAATATCATCCACTGTGGTTTTGAATAATAAACTACACCAGCCTGCAGTAAGATATCATGTGGTAAATGCATCTACACAGTACACAGTCAACCCTCCATTCAACATCATCCACTGTGGTTTTGAATGATACATAAATTATACCAGCCTGCAATATGATATCATGTGGTGAATGCGTACACAGTACTCAGTCAACCCTCCTTCTGTCTGACCATTCATTATCATCCAATGTTGTGTAGATAAACTATGTCAGCCTGCGATATCATTTGGCCAATGCATCTAGTCAGATCCTGTGCACAGTTGTGCTACCATACACAACCTGTGCTGGGCTCAATTTCATGGCTCTGCTTACCGCCGAATTCTGCGCTTGCGATCACCATTCTCCGCTTACCGAGCAAGCGCCAAATTTCTGCGCTAGCTGTGTAAGCGTAGAATGCCTAGTAACGTGGACTACGCACAAGCAAACATTTCCTTCTAACCCGTGAAACACGCTTGACGTAAGCGCGGAATTCCCAGCTTCCGTAAGCGCCAATTCTTTGCTTACGGTAAGCAGATCGAGCCATGAAATTGGGCCCAGTTGGTTTCAATTTGGTCAACTTGCTGGAAAACATTACCAAGCGTACATGTAGGAGGGGACTAAGGTCCAAGTTTAATCTATCTTGATTGTGTGTAAACATATACATATATTTAAAAAGGAATTACAGCTGATTTGTTTTTACAATGAAATATTCAATTATTGGAGATAATTAGGGTCACCGGGTAGAATGAAGTAACTAATAAATGTGTTTTGTTTTTTTTCTCACCAGGTTGGAGTGACGTCACCTCGTAGCATGAGGTTACTACCAGAGAAGAAACCCAAGGCAGCTCAGCGAGTGGCTGTAGCAGATCAAACTGGCGTCTTACAGTGCTTTAGTATGAAGAAAGGAGAGCCAGTAGTAAGTAATTAGGTTCATGGGATTTGAGGCATTGCATGGTGAGGTATCAATGTGTATTTGGTTTGCGGTAACACCATGTGTATATCTACTTGCTAGGTAGATTTTGTTCTTTGAGAACTTGTCTTGTTTTTTATTCTACTGCCCCGGAGATAATTATTCGGAATTCGGGAGACTTCTCAGTTCTGAAAAGAACTGTCCTGGTTATTAACTACTACCTGGGCGGGAGGTAGAAAATCGGTTGGGACTACTACTTTCGCTTGTGGATCGAGGGGACTTAACTCGTTATTAACTTCACTGCCGCGGAGTGAGTTCTTAATTGGTCTCAACGTTTCGACTAGCTTGCTCTAGTCATCGTCAGGAGACCAGTTCAGTTTGCTTCTCCCTCTGTACCAAGGGGAGACCCAGGCATTTGCGACCCGGGGTTGCAGTAGACTTTGGTAAAGCTATTCCTGCTCATAATTTTCTTTTTTTATTATAGAGTGCCTTTAAGACTCTTCCTGGACCTAAGATTGCTCGTCTGGAGCTTGGAGGGGCCATGGGTACGGCTCCAGACAAAATCTTCATCACATCGGGGTCAGAGGTCAAAGGTTTTACCAAGAAGGGCAAGCAGTTCTTGGGGTTTGACACCAATCTGACAGAGAGCATAAAAACAATGTAAGAAACAGGTGCTAACCAACTAGGGTGCTAACCAACTAGATGCTAACCAAATAGGAGCTTACCAAATACTTTTTACTTTTCAATTATTTAGTTCTTTTCTTAGATTTTATATATTTTTTCCAGTTTGAACTTTCTAAATATGTTTTTATATTGATTGATTTATTTTTTCTGCTGGAGAATGTTTTATGAGATGTTTGTTTTATATTCTAGGTGGGTATGTGGCAGTCATCTTTTCCTAGGTGGTAACTACATCTTTAATCATTACATTGATTGTAAAGATGAGAATTACTACTTGTGTAGCGACCGCATCAACGACATCATCTGCTTGCCTCTGAACCGCGTCAAGGAGGTGACTCCTGTCCTAGCGTGCCAGGATCGCGTCTTGAGAGTTTTAGATGGATCCAACCTATTGTATGAAGTGGAAGTGGCCGGGCCCCCACAGTCACTGTGTCTGTTTGCTGATGAAGGAGGTAAGTTCTATTACAGTAAGAGGGGTGACACACTTGACGGTATTTTGAAAAGGAATAGAGTGTCATGGCTGAGCGGTCTAGTACACCGGACTTAAGTTCTGGTGTTGTCAGAGTGAGTTTTGGGGTCCTGGTGTTGCGCTTGTTCGAGCTAGACAATTTACCGTTATTGCTTCATCCTTCAGGTTGGACGTAAAGCAGTAGACCCCATTATGTTGTGTAATGCATGTAAAAGAATCCACTACACTTATCGCTAAGATAAGGGGTTTGCCCCATCTTGTTTTTGTATGGTTGGTTGCAGGTTACACCTTGTAAACCCTTAAAATGTACTACATAAATGGGTCTCATAGTTCATAGTTCATACAGAGTTGTACATGTCTTTTGTAAAATAAATAATGATAATTTTCAGATGCCCGGCAGTTGTGAGATAAAACGGTTAATAAGAACATTGAGCTATTATCATAATAAGAACTTCTGTTCTGTGCGAAAATGCAGGGCATGAATTGTAGATTCACTTTTTAATCAAATTTGAATTTTGGGACTTTTGGAAAATGCATCATTTTCAAATTGGTCAGAAACTTGCCAGACATTTTGGCAGAGGTTGAGAAACATAGGTGAGTCACAAAACAAATTCGGTTCAACATTTATTTTCATATTGCAAAATGTACATACAAGTAATTATAAAGGTCAATTTAACAAAGATGTGTAAGGAACTATTATAATAATTAGAATAATTAGAATAATTATATGAGAAACAATGAAGCTGAGGCAACTATGGAGACATATTCAAAAGTTTTGTATAGAAATGCCTTTATAAAACAATTTGTACAGGACAGACAGTGGACAGAACATGACAAACAAACACAGCTAAACCTACCTTGGAACTACAAATTCACAGAGGTGAAGGATGAAAAGAGAAGAAGCTACTTGATAATTAGAGACAAGATGATTTTTGTGTGAGATTTCTTAAAACTAGAAGTAGTGCCATATGTAGAATCCTGAACCCATTGCAATTGTAAATTTTTCCCCAAAGGTGAGGACGGTGAAGAGGTTCTGTACGGTACATCAGATGGCAAGGTCGGACTGGTGCAGCTTGGAAGGTTTGAACATTAAATAATTTTTTGTCCTTCATTTTTCTGCTTCTTCTCACCCATACACTTTTGCGTAGCTGTAGAACAAAGAGCCATTCCAACAGCTTTATTCCACGTACTGTATCTCTTTGTAACTCCTTGCCTGGTGCATGTTTCCCTCCATCCTGCAATCTAGACTGTTTTAAGAGGAACATCAATTCCTACGTTCAGCTCCACTGAGTGTTTTTCAAATGAATTTCCATCCCCTTTATTTAAAATGATCTGTCCCTAAAACCCTGTCATTTTAATTCTCCCTTGAACAGAACAACTCCAAATCACAAGTGGGAGATACCAAATGAGAAGCGTAATGGGGGAGTTCTATGCATGGATAACTACGACATCACGGCGGACGGGATAGCTGATTTGCTGGTTGGAAGGGACGACGGCTTGATCGAAGTGTATGGATATGATGAATCGGATGAACCTGTTTTGAGATTTAGTCAGGTAAGTCTCAGAAGATTTCCCCCCCCCCAAATGAGATTGAAAATATGCACAAATGAGTGATTTGATAAATTAAATGGCGCCCACCCCCCAAAAAAAAAAAAAATTTAAATAAAAAAAATCCGGGCATATGCCTCTTATTTTTAGTTTTTTGGTGTGGTTTTTCTTGTGAATGTTTGTTTTTTACATGTGTTTTTTAATGCCGAATAGGTAAAATAAGAAATAATAATAATAATACTTGGTAGATACATGTGCTTTGTATATTATCAATATTGTTATTATTTGTAAATTGTTTTTATTTTTGTTTCCCTTCCTTCAGACTTTGAGTGAGAGTATCAGCTCCATTCAGGGAGGTGTGTTAGCGACGGCGGGATATGATGAAATAGTTGCGTGTACATACGCAGGTAAACGCTCTCTTTAAAAATGTTTGGACTGCTGCTGGTGATTACCAACACCTCATAAGTTTCCTGTTGTTATCGTCTTATCTGATTATTGTAATTTGTGATGTGTTCTTGCAAAAATTAGAGGGAAGTTGCCAGGGGTTGGAATGAGGTATTTGTCGATTCTTAAAGGTAGTGTTATCATTAACTCTGGAGGCCTCTCTTTTTTTAATATAAATACCACAGTGACCCCGCTGGATATAAGGGTTCGTTTCCGGACCGGAATAATTTCAGAGCTCCATAATTTAAATCTTCAGACAAAGTAATTTAAAATGAATAGGCTTTCAGATGAAATTTGGTAGGGGGGGGGGGGGTTCATCACAAACAGGGATGTGATTCCTCCGTTTTTAACTGGAAATCCATTTTTTATTTCCCCCCAAAAAGAAATCCGTTTTTGTTTGGCCCCCCCCCCCCCAATTTTTTTAATTAATTTTTTTTAATTTTTTTATTTTTTTAAAACTTGAGATCAAATTCATAACAAAATGGAGATAAAACCATACGCCCCAGATTGCAGCCTATCAGCCTATCACATCTCTGCACAAAGGTATAATTCTACCTTCAAGAGTTGTAAAATTCTTCACAATATTATAGCGAGGTAAAGAACGTGTAAGGTTTGGGTTTATAAATACAATAAAGAACACACCTGTTTCATTCTGCACCTGTGTAGGGGAAGGGAAAACAAAACTTGTTCCCAGTGGTGTATGATCTCACCGCGCCATTTTCCCTCCAGAATACTTTGCTCATAACCCCTGGAAGTGTGACTTTGAAATTTCCAATTGTATTGGATATTTTAGTTAGTCCTGTGGTTAATCCATTCTGTTTTATAGAGATGTATGCAGAGCACGCTATCAAACGAGGCATGAAGTCATAGAGCAACTGGTCCCATCTCATTCTCCTTTGATCCTTTGACATGTCTAACTGTATGCAGTTTAGGATGACCATGTAAAAACATGATTCATGTGAAGAAGATTGCGTCAAAATACTTGCATTTTGACATGCGCACACTTAGCACCCTTTAAGCACCCTACAAGCGCTCAAAAGTTTTTAACAAGCGTGCGTGCAGATCAGTCACTTGTGGTTAGCCAATCAGTGTTGTTTTTCAGCAACTCCTTTCCAGGGGTAAGTGACGAGATACGGCTTTTTAAACTTCATTTATTCTACAGGCTGGATTCAAGGACTAAGCACGGAGCCCCCTCACAAGGAAGCCGGGCCTGGAGAAAAAGTCAAAGTCAGTCAAGACACCCAGAATAAGATCACGCATCTCAAGTGAGTCTCGGTTGTCGTTTGTTTTCAACCCTCTCAGCAAAATTAGGCATTTTTCAGTTCAGTTAATGAGCAACATACCTTCCCTAACTTTCCATAGCTGTCTGTATGTAGCCTTTGATGATTGTCAACCAAACAAGCTGCTGAGCAGAAAATGGTGCTTAGCAAATTTCTCTGCTGAGAAAAAATTTGCAGGGAACCAACCACAAGCAATTTACATACATGGTATTTTGGCTGGTAACCTTCTTCTGCTAAGCAATTGTTTTTTTGCTAAGCTTTGTTTTTTTGCTTGACAGCTTTACGAAATTTGGCCGTGCTAAGCAAAAATTAGTTAGGAACCAGTCACAAATTCTGTAAATATTATTGACTTGGCTGGTAGCCTGCTGGTCTGTTAAGCAAGATTTTCTGAGTTGAGCAACTCTTTTTCCTTGCTAGTTTAAAGACATATCTTGATTGCTTTTGTAAACAAAAATAAAGAGAACAGGACCTTTGGCTCTGGAAACTTAAGTTCACTGCCTGGGATGATGGTGCATATTGTGACATTTTAACATGTTTCATCGAATCCACAGAACAGAGCTTGAAAATCTTCAACGTCGTGTGATCCAAGAAAGGGAGAAGTACCACTACTCTGCCATGAACAACAAGGCCATCTCTGCCGTGCCGTACTTTAACATCAATGATCGCTTCTCACTGAATCGAGACGATGCCAGCTACACGTTGAGCATCGAAGTACAAGTTGCTATCGACAATGTTTTGCTGCAGAGTGACGTCCCGATTGATCTGCTGGACGTAGACAAAAACTCAGCCGTGGTCAGCTACAGTTCCTGTGATACAGAGGTGGGCTCACATTTGACTTTTCATTTATTTGAAAATGGTTATGGCAGCAAATATACCAGGTAATTGTTGACGCAATTTCAGAGAAACAAATTTATGTCTGCCGCTACCTAGTAATAATAATAGTTCTGGGTTCTTTCATAGCGCTTTATCAAACCCTAGGATGTATCAAAGCGCTCAGCATTTGTTTTTCAACATGACAAGCAGAGCTATGTTTTCAATTATTAGACCTGTTCATGTAGCACCTTACAATGGTTCACAAGGTGCAATCAGCAGCCACTGCCCTCGAACGTCTGCTAATAAAGTGTATCGTTTCATTTTGTAGAATGGCAACTTCCTGTTGGCTACCTACCGTTGCCAAGCCAACACAACACGGCTGGAGCTCAAAGTGCGGTCAATAGAGGGCCAATACGGGGTGTTGCAAGCGTACATCACGCCGCGACTACAACCCAAGACGTGTCAAGTCAGACAGTATAGAATCAAACCTTTGTCTCTCCATCAGAGGACTCATGTTCTTGATGACACAAGGTAAAGTTCCATAAAAAGGCCATAGTGGAACCAAATCAGGGCGTGATTTTTGGGGGGGGGGGGGGAAATCCACAAGACCGCAAAGCTTTTAGCTCAAAATGTGTATTTGATAAGCAGAGCTATGTTTTGAATTATGAGACCCGTTTATTTAGCACGTTCTATGGTTTAAAAGGTGCTGCGGTGCATTCATCAGCCACTGCCAGAAGCACCCGGGCAAACCCTTCTCTTAGTGATAAGTGTAACTGGGTTTCTTTTGCATGCATTACACAACACACAGGACCTACAACTTTACGTCCTATCCAAAGGACGAAGCAATAATTGTCAAGTGTCTTGCTTAAGGACACAAGTGTCGAGACCAGGACCCAAACCCTCACTCTGCTGATCAGAAACACCTTGTGAGTCCGGTGCCCTTGATCGCTTGGCCACATCCACACCTACTGAGTTCATTCTCACCATCCTTATTTCTTTTTAAACCGGTTTTTGTTGTTTTGGGTTTTTTTGCCTGTTCACCAGACTGATGAACTCACTGAAGCTGAGTGGTCAGTTCAGCTTGGCTGAGATCCACTCCTGGGTTTGTTTCTGTCTCCCTGAGATTCCCGATCGAACGCCGCCCGGTGACAGCATCAACTTTCACTTCCTCTCAACATTCCTGGATACACAGCTTGATTGCTTCTATAAGTAAGTCCGGTTACTTCTTAAAGACAGGCGTGATACTCTTCCTTTTTTATCAGATTTTCAAATTAATACTGGTTTTTCTTTACCCAGTCAGTTTCCCTTGTGGTTTATTATTTGATATCTGAAATAAAAAGTTGCATCCCCTTAAGTTGATCCCCTGGCTGGCGCTTCCCAAGTTGTATCGTACAGTTGGTTGTGATCCGGATCCCTGGCTACACGGCAGTTAACAGTTGAATGGCTTCTGACTGGCACCCCTCGAACAAAGATATTGACAAAATAGGGAGACCGCCAACATAGGGCTAGATAGCTCAGTTGGTAGAGCACTGGGACATTAATCTGGAGGTAGTTGATTCAAATCCCGCTCTAGTTAAAAAATGTCTTTGTTCAACCCCAAATGGTTTATTTCTTATTACATTGACAACATTGAAACAGGTGGCCAAAAGGCCAAAATGACTTCTGTGTACACAAGGTTTTGGAAAAAAATTGCATTAGAGTATTAAACACATTACAAATTACAAATTAAAACAAACACAAGAGTCGACTGGCAAGGAATAGTCAGGTTCATAGTGTTGAGCCAGAAGGAAATTTATATGCAACAGCAATATATAGAGTTGATAAAGACCGTCCACCGTTTCTTATGCTGCATTTTAGCCACAAACACTCATATTTATTTATAATTTAAGGTAGTGGTTGCACTACCCCTATGATCTTTTCTACTTTTACTGTACATTTGGAAACAGTGAGATTTCAGCTTCGGTGATCGTTGTGTCACTGAACAAGTTTCGGCTACAAGAGCAATGTCCACTTTTTGTTTGTGCAGCAACTACTCCCACTCTTCCTTTTTATCGTTAGAGTAGATTTATTGATGTGGATCGAAGTCAAGGGAGTCACAGTTTTTACTGCTTGGTTTTACCACGACGACGCATTGATTAACAAATTGCACTCTCTTCTCAGGAAAGGCGAGGGCATTTTCCGTTCCGACAACATCTCGACCATCTCCATCTTGAAAGATGTCTTGACGAAAGAGGCAACTAAGCGTAAGATCAATCTGAACATCAGCTATGAGCTTCAAGATGACTCCATCCCCGACACCTTGAAACGTCTCCATCCAAAACTCGAGTATCAACTTCTCTTGGCTAAGAAGGTGCAGCTCATCGATGCGTTAAAGGTGCGGCAAACAAAACCTGCCTCTTCAAATGTTCTCTTACTTGAAAATTTTCTAGCATGCTTTAGAAAAATTACAATTTTATTTATTTATTTAATTTATTAAATTTTGCTATTAAATGATCAACCTCTCAAATTTTGTGTGTGGAATATTGTTGTCAAAATGAAACCCTTGGTAAGCAATGTATAGAAAACAAACATTCTGCTATTTTGGGGTTTACAGTTCTCTAGGAAGTAATTTTTACATGACAGCCCTCTTTGTTCACTATGTCTCACTCTCAACCGTCAACTTGGTTGTGGTCCATGGACTTACCTCAGTGCCGAGTACATTAGGAAACAACCCTGGCACCAGATCAATCTCTCGTAGTCATTGAGAACTTTGCAAAATTGGGCCTCATGTAATTAAGCCCAAATTCTAAAAATCAGTTTAAAACCATTGATCTTAACACCTTATGAGACATTGATGTAATTATTTTTCTTATCAGGAGCTTCAGATACATGAAGGAGATCTTGAGTTCATGTCTCCAGAATATCGGCAGATCCTTAGTGAGGCGGACAAACTACAGGCAGAGTACAAGAAGCAACCCTGCCACCTTGAGAGACTGTACGGTACGTTAAGTTCACAAACACCTCTGCCACGTATGAGGACCAATATCAACAAGTTTGTTATTTGAAGTTTGCCCGATTGGTTCTGTGTTGGTTTATTCATCGTTCATAAATATTCGGAACAGTTTATCCATTCTGATTGATCGAGGGGAGATCACATGGTCATGCTTAGATCTGCATTATTAACACATGTGAGAAGTGTTAAACCATACACCCGGTGCGCCAGCTTACGCGGACGCTAATTTACGCGTTACGCAATCAATGCATACTAGTACTTAATGTAAAATCTGTTAATACGCGTATGCACAGCAGTTGAGCATCGCATGCAATTTGACCTGTTCCAAAAGGAAGCCTGAGGACGTGACAAACTCGAAAATTTACAGAAAGTTTTTTTTATAGATTTTCCAACATTATTATGCTTTTGAACAAAAAGGGCATTTATAAACGGGATTAAAAGAGTAGTGACTCGATCTTAACACCTTGTAGGGACTTGGCTGAGTGATAAAGGACCATGCCCCTGCCGGTTTTAAACGTCTGGTTAAGACCTTGTTGCCAATCTTAATCCCCTAAGAATCAACAGTTTTTGAAAGGGCCATCAGATGTGTCTTATTGCTGAGCGCTTATTTAGTGACAACTTCACTAGCTACGATCTGAAGCATTCCAGATTCCAGGCCACAGTTACTTTTGAAATACGCTTACACTTTTTCATCAAATTTGCTTAAGCAGTTTTGTTGGTCTAAAGCTAGATGTCTTGAATCCCAATTTTTTTTGACTGAGTCCTTTACTAGACTTGAAATCAAGTCGATCATGTTGCTAATTTTTGAGAGCCAGTATACTGTACATGTATAACCACCAGAGGGTGTGGCAAAAGTCTCAGAAGGAGAATGTGGGAATTGCGGCTTGATTCAAAGTCTATCCCTCTGCCAAACCCTGAAGACAAATATGCGATTCTCATTGATCTATTTGTTCCTATGTTTTTTCAGGTATGATTACCGATCTCTTCATCGACAAGTTTAAGTTCAAGGGAACCAACGTCAAGACGAAGGTACCTCAGCTCCTGGAGGTACTAGATAACTACGAACTTCAAAACCTCATTGATTTCTTCACTACGGGAGGGACATAAAGAGCTCTATAATTAAAGCATTATTTATTGGATATTGAGAAAGGCTGTCTTATAAACCTCCTCTGTAAAGTTGGAGTTAGTTTATGACATACAGTTGACCTCGCTTAATTCTTACTGGAGTTGAGCAAGAGGTACTAGAAAACCAAAATCATCAAAACCTCATTAGGCTCCTCACCTTTGAGGCTCATAATGTAAAGCTGTTTTTGAGGCACTTGTGAACAAGTTTGCTTAACAGCTCGCTATATGAGAACTGCGGTTTTATATGTAACAGTGGCGTGTCGTGGCCGAGTGGTCTAGGTCACCGGACCTAAGCTCTGGTGTTTTCAGCAGCAGAGTGTGGGTTCGATACCCGGTCATGACACTTGTGCCCCTGAGGTTGGGAAGGTAGTGCATTCTGCTCTACCAGCCAGGCTCCTAGTGGATGATACCCATGCCTACATCCTTAAGGACTGTGAAGGGGGTAACCCTGTTTCAGCCCCAGGAGTAGGAGGCAACGTGCCCCCGGTGTCAATTGATTTGGGTCGATAGCCCAAATCAGTTATGTGTAGCCCTCACCTTGAGTGGCCGTCCGTGGCCTTGTGAGTTAGGCGATATCTCATAAAAAAAAATAAAAAAAAACCCAAAAACAGTTACTGCTTGTTATGAATTTTGTGCAAGTTCTTGTGCATATTTTGTTTTGTAAAAACTGAGTGTTAGGGGAAAGCTTTTCTCACACATAGCCGTTTCAGACAGAAATATTTATGAAAAATATTTGGTACTGGCATCAAACTTTATAAAAATAACAGACTTGCTGATCAAAACTTGCTCATTGTTTTATTTTATTTTTAATGTTACCATTGTCCAATCTTATACCATCAATATGTGGGATTTTGAGGCATTGCATGGTGAGGTATCAATGTATATTTGATTTGCGGTAACACCATGTGTATATCTACTTGCTGTGTAGATTGTGATCTTTTGAGAACTTTTCTTGCTATTTAATATTCTACTGCCGCAGAGTAGATTTGTCAGAATTCAGGAAACTTCTCAGTTTTGAAAGATTCTTTGTTCCCTCAGTCGAAAGTGAAAATGGAATAGACGGAGAGGGCAATTTAGAAACCATTCAATTTTCATTTCACTTAAAAACAAAAGCAAACAGTTATAAAGTATTTAGCTTTACTTTGTGTACAATCAGGTACACATTAATTCCTGAATAAGGTGTTAGTATAATGCACTTCAACACGAGTCCAAATATCTTTGGGCATGTACAATTGTTTGTATTTTTAAAAGGTATATATTTTGCACTTTATTATAAATAGTCAATTTAGGTTTTCATTGTCGAGTGCTTAAAAGAGTTGGTGTGTATGATGAAAGTTTAGTGTAAATAATACATAATTATATGTGCTGTGAAAATTGCATGCTAATCCACATATCAACAGAAATGTGTCTCTTTGACTTTATTTTGTCTGTCATTTGTTGAAGCTCTTTTTTTCATGCTGTTTTTGTTTACACTTTAAACAAACAATTTATTTCTCTGTGGTATAATTACTTTTAAGGATTAATACAAAGTATTGTTCGTATTTTGGCCTTAGGGATGAAGAGGGATTAAGTAAGTTAAAGTGTTTGTATCTTGCATCCAGTACAAGTGGTCTGAGTGGTTCTAAAGCCCAGCCAGGCCTTTTTCTACATAAGTGATTTAGCTATTTCCTAGCCCTGGCGGCCTTTCACTTTCGCTTTCTTTCACAACGTGCTGTGCATTTCCACGCGCGTCTCCTGTCCGCCATTTGGGGAGTAAAAATGTGCACAAAAGGAATTGCTCCCAAAAAGGCGGAAATGGTAGACGCGCATTGTTCGGAGGTGCGTTTACGCGTGTACCGTTTCCGCCTTTGGGGAGTCAATTCCTTTTGTGCACATTTTGACACACATGTAAATGCGCTGCGCGTTGTGCAATGGGTCTTTACTACAGTGACGTCCTGAATATCAGGGTCCATTTCTGGGGCGAACAATTTTCAAAGCTTCATAACTCAAATCTTACCTTCACGAAGCCACTAACTTCACCGGATTCTCACATTCCATGGCGGCAAACATTTTTCTGCGATGGGTTTTGGACGTCATACATTTCTCATAAATCTGTCATTTTCATGAAATAATGCAGCTCTCAATGTAAAAAAACACCCGTTTTGTTCGTCTTCTCCTAGATGTCTGTCGGGCGTACATTCGCGTGTAAGACGCAGAATGCTTGACGTGCATATCGTGCATTGCGTTTGCATGTTTGAACGCTGTGCAGTCAACACAAGCAAACGCCCGCGTCTTGGTTTTTCTTTATAAACAGAATTTTTTTATGTTGAGAGCTGCATTATTTCATGAAAATGACGGATTAATGAGGAATATATGACGACCAAAAATGTATGCCGCCATAGAATGTGAATCCGGTGAAATTAGTTGCTTCTTGCAGGTAAGATTTGAGTTATGAAGCTTTGAAATTTTTCCACCCCAGAAACATCTAGGACTATTACATCTAATATCTAGGACTCTGTACCTGTGTACAAGCACAGAGGAAGAGTCCTATATAGGGGGCTAGCTATTTCCATACAGTGTGTTTTTCCAAGGGAGCACACAGTTTAGTGCATTTTTATGCGCAGTAAACGTTGAATAACATTGACGATCAGTGACGAACAATCTAAATTCGATCCTAATTTGTGTTGGACTCAAACTTACAATTGCTGCTCGATGCTAATTTCAGTCTAGTCTGGTGTGGGCAAGGTGTTTTGGTACCGAGACGTCCACGTCGTCTACGTGTGAGCGATCGGTCACGGCAGCAGACGCGGCGCCGCCCGCTAACTCCGCGTACGTCTCTAACCCCCCTGGAAGGGAAGCACTGAAAATCAACGCTGATCGAGCGATGCTTTCTGGGAAAGAAGTGTACACCACTGGGAACGAGGTTGGTAGCAATGAGCCCCAAAAATGTTTGAGAACAACAAGCATCCACCATGTATCCTCCCCTGTCCGGTTTTCGATGTAGTATGCCTTTTTCTTTGAATTGAAAAAAAATAAAAATATTCCATAATCAACTGATGCCCTAATTACCTTCCTTTGTTTATAAGAAATATGCAAACATATATTAAAATGTGATGGACATTGAAACTTTCACACCACGCACCGATCTTCGATGACTTCAATAGCGTCCCATTTGTTTTGAGTTTGACCTGTTTTCGATGCAAACAAGAAAGTGTGGTGTCCGGGTGAAGCCATACGTGGAAGGAACATCTGCAGTGACTACAAGTGTTCTGTGAGACTTAGTGTATGACTCTATAGCCAGCAGTTTTCTTCATTTTATTCAACATATTTTTTATTTAGTTTTAAAAATAACCATGGTATTTTTCAAAAACTTAAAAAAAAAAATATATAAAACAAAAATGTAAATAATTCTTGGCTTTGAAATCTTATTTTTATTTAGTTTTGTGTCTTTTTATGTTTCTTAACATTTATAATAAAGCATATAAATAAACAGTGATAATCGAATCACAAAGCTGATGTTTAAATTTTAATATTAATAACAAAAATGATAGAGGTTACAAAAAAAAATTATCCAGACTATTAGAAAATGATATAAGGTACGTGGCTTCTTTAAGCCTCTGTATTTTTCCCCCCAGAATGCTCAGCAGAATGTTCAGTCACATGATTCCCACATTCAGCCTTTAGCCAACTCTCGGACCTGGATAGTATTATCTCGTGAGAACTGGTTGCATTCAGAGATAATACAATCCCATCGTGAATTGTGAATTGAAAAAGTGTTTGATGAAACTTTTTCGGTGGGGAATTTTTTTTTTATGGCCCCGACAGTATGACATATTTTTGTACCTTGCAGAAATGCCTAAATACCACAACTTTTTGCATTTACAAGTGCAACTAACCAGTGGAGCCTTACATGTTTCTAAGTTTTGGTCAAATGAGAGGAGACTCTTTGCTTGGCAAGTCAAACCACAAAAATTGTATCTAGGGACTGTTTACATCGCGCGCAGAGAGGTAAAAGATTTGCCTCGATTTCAGGGACGCCCTGAATACAGGGCGTCCTACGATATAGACCGGTATGATTGATATAGCGCGCTGGCTTTGCCGCTTCGTGCTTGGAACATTGTCTGTTTAACACAGATTAAGGACTCTGATGTCAGGTAAAGATTATTTTTGCACTTTACATTTGTTCGAACTCGTTGTTAAGATGGGTAATTCAGAAAAAGCAAAAAGCTGAGCTATTTAGAAAACCACATTTTGGGAAAATTAATTTATTTTAGCTTGTAACTTCGTTTAACCAGTTTCGTGATAATTTGTTGTTGTGGCACACACTGCACAGTTACAGTAAGTAAGACTCTAGAGTACAGACGGTAGGCACAGACAGCGCATAAATGTCTGCACAAAGACTACACTTGTTTCAAGAAAGAATTTTCAGATAAACAAATACTTATTATAATATTATCAATAAATAATGTTAATCAGTTAGAAATGTGCTAATGCTATCTTGTTCAAGCAAGGGGCAGATTTTTTTTATTTCGAACACCTGTTTCCATCTACAACTCGGTTCTTGAATTTCCATGCACCTTCCACTAGGACTAGGACGGAGTGTGCGTGAAGTTCTAATGCCGAGTTTACAGTCAGAAACACGTGTTTAAAATAAACAAAGCTGCCTTGTGAACAAGATCGAAGATGGCACATGTATGACTATGAAAATGATCATGTAAGTTAAGTGTGAAAGTACGCTTATTTGCTTAGAGTTGGAAATTGAGTCTGACCTTCGGTGTCGTAGCCGGTTCGTAGCTAGCTCTAGTTGCAATAATTGTATCCCTCCATCTTCCCGCCATATTGCAACTAAGCTAAACCCAGTAACTGTTTTTTTCGAAATTTTGACATCTGCGGTCGTACTACTACTAGCGCCCCAGCGAGCCGATGTACATAACGATAGCTAACCTCAATTTGCTATGATTTGACTGCCGTTAATTTGGAACATAAAACATAATCGTGATAATGCATCTAAGACATATCAAGAGGCCAGGCAGTAGGCGTTTTTAAACTTAAGCTATTTTGTTGGGTATTTTTGTCATTCTGAGGCATTTTTTGTGGCTTCCTGCCGTCAAATCATAGCAAATTGAGGTTAGCTGTCGTTATGAACATCGGCTCGCTGGGGCGCTAGTACGACCGCAGATGTCAAAATTTCTTTACAAAATGAGTACAGCGCCACAGTTACTTGGTCTACAACTAAGCTTGCTCAGGGTCATTTTCTTGATCTTGACTTGAGTATGACCTAACTAAGATTTGATCTAAGAAGAGCTCTGACAGACAATTTGCAAAAAAGAAATTATACCCGTTTTGCAACATTATATGTTTTACTCAAAAGTAAACAAATAATCTTTGGATATGGCTCGTCATTATGATTATCACAACTAATTAGGCTCTTGCATAACTTCAGCTTAATTGTTCAAGGTTGGCGTACATTTACAACCAAGAACAACGACCAAGAAATAACCTTTGAATGTTTCAAAAAGTTAAATTATAAAATTTCTCCCATTTTCAGCAGAATTTACCATGAAGCAAATTTGTGCAGCCTCCCTGTCCAGCCACTAAGATGGATTCAGAAGAGGAGGGAGAGGGTTCCTCAACCAAATCAGAACTTTTGTCCCCGTCTGCTAAGGAGTTATCTTTGACGGGTTTCCTCTTCGGTAACATAGATAAAAAAGGACAACTGGTGGATGACGTACTTGATCCAGTGAGTTAAAAAAGCTTTTAAACAACTTCCAGCTCAATTTGCCTTATTACCTGCATCTCATTTGTATCCACTGACCCAGTAGCACCAACTGCAGCTGGTGACATAGCAGGGCTCACCATTAACACTAGCCCGGCATACATTGTCTAGTAAAAATTGCTAGACACCACTTCTCAGCTTGCCCTGTGGGCTAAAAACTGTGCAGCAGTGGTTCTTCCTTTTTATGTGTGAATAATAAATTCTAAATATATTTTGGAGACCAATCATGTCGATGTAGTTGAGAGGTCTGCGATCTCTATTAGGGCACGGAAGTCTCCAGTAAAGCACATTAGGTATGACTTGGTCTTTAGCACGATAGCAGTGGCCAGCAAAGATTACTTAGTCTTGCCTAATGGATATACTTAGTCTTGCCTAATACTGATATACCTAGTCTTGCCTAATAGATATACTTAGTCTTGCCTGATAGATATACTTAGTCTTGCCTAATAGATATACTTAGTCTTGCCTAATAGATATACTTAGTCTTGCCTAATACTGATATACCTAGTCTTGCCTAATAGATATACTTAGTCTTGCCTAATAGATATACTTAGTCTTGCCTAATACTGATATACCTAGTCTTGCCAAATAGATATACTTAGTCTTGCCTAATAGATATACTTAGTCTTGCCTAATACTGATATACCTAGTCTTGCCTAATAGATATACTTAGTCTTGCCTGATAGATATACTTAGTCTTGCCTAACAGATATACTTAGTCTTGCCAAATAGATATACTTAGTATTGCCTAATAGATGTACTTAGTCTTGCCTAATACATGTAGGTATATTTTTGATGAAACAGGAATCAAAGCGCCATCTGTCTGAGTTAAGCGCATTGTCCGGACTCGGTAACTTGGTCAAAGAGATTGCCGATGATGACGATTATGATGGCGTAAAACAAGAAGGAGGAGACGAAGAGGACAGTTCATCTAATGATGCGGGTAGGATTACATATACCACATTATCACTGACCACATTTAATCTTGTATTAATAATGAATAATAAATAGGACATTTAGAAAATTTATTTTACCAAAGTCCCTTGATTCGACACAGTCTAATATAGACCTTCATCATACTGCAGACATTTATTCTTCGCCCATTCAGTTCAGTGTAACCAAACCGAGGCTGGAATTGCAAAACAGTCTGGTGCCTTTTTGGTAAAATGAAAACGGGTATTTACTATTGTTATTGGAGATGGGGGGAACCTAGTAAACATGGTGCCTTTTTGGTCAAAGGAAAATGGGGTATTTATTATTGTTATTGGAGACAGGGAATCTAACAAAAATGGTGGCAGAATGATAACGGTCTGTTGAATATATCTTTTATCCAGAGGATGAAAAGGCTAGCGATGCTGTTGACTATTCTGACATCACAGAAACTGCTGAGGATGAATCTATTGATAAATACAGAGAGGCCATGGGGACTGTCATGTCATCTAAACGAGGTAATGTATAAAGCAAGAATAATGACAGGGATGGGGAATAGACTGTGCAATGCTCACACAGAATCAAACAACTTTGTGTATCTTTGGTTCACACGTACGTTGGTTTAATTTGTGAAGTAAACAAAACAGTGCACAAAGGGTTAGACTCGCAAAGTGTATTTTAGCTATTTTCTAGATTTCATTTTTTCTCCCTGATTATTCATAAGATTTTTTGTAGAAAATAAGTTACATGTAGCTACATACTAAGATAACTAACACTCGTTTCAGACAGGCGCTCCAGAGTCCTGCCGAACCAAATTATTGAATAAAATACATGTAAAGTTTGACGTCTTAAACATTTAAGAGTGACTAGATGCGCTAGAAGTCAAAAGATCGACTGTTGCAGTCGTTCGGATTGACTCTGGAGCGCCTTGGTTTCATAGGTCGATCTTGTCATGAGCCGAACCTAATGTAAATGTTATGTTAAGTTCGCCTGTCTGAAACAAAAATTTAATTGGGTCGACCAAGAGTCGATTTGGTTCGGCACGACTCTGGAGCGCCTGTCTGAAACGGGTGTTAGTAATACATTGAAATGAAATGGATGTTGATGACCCAAATATAGCCCATCTGTGAGATTGTTAAAATTAGTCCTCGTAGTCTTGGACACATTGACCTATTGACCTCTTGCACCGATGTCACACATGGCTTCTGTCAGCCACACTCGCCATTTTGGGAGTCAAGTTGCAATGTGACAGTGTTGTGAATGCATCTACTTAGTACACAGATTCTGTGGGTAGTTATGCCACCATACACAACCTGTGCAGTTCGTTTTGTGGCCAATTCACTGGACACTGTACAGAGAGTAAGAGGGATAATAGGTGAAATCATTTTATGAAGTAAAATCAAACTAGAAAGGAAATTTATTGTTACTTGTTTGTCACTCCATAGCAGGGTCCGATGATGATGATTATGATGACGACGATGACGATGCTAGCAAAGATCGTCCATTCAACAGTGACTCAAAGTTAATGCCTCCACCCCCTCCACCAGTGGAGCGTAAGACTGTCCCTTCATCTGCATCTCTCACATCATCCGATGAGGATGCAGAGGGTACGGATGAGAAGGTTGATCGGGTGGCGGTGAAGAGGCTGAATGTGTCTGAGCTGTTCCCAGAGTTCAGAGAAGGGAGGGTAAGGTTAGCTGGGGGGAAAGATTGACTGCTCATGCCTGGTTCATATTTCAAAAGAATGCAATAGCAATTTGTATCACTGTCACCATTATTTGATTTTTGGCAACTAATCAAATTATCCTCTACTTTAGATTTTACTTTAGATTTTACTCTCTCTCTCACTCTCTCACACCACATTCCAAACCAACATACCACAACAAAGTACAAAAGGCTTGGACAAAACAACTAATTACTGAACATAAACACATTAAACTGCCATTCCCAGTAATCGCAGCTTAACCGCCTTAAACCCGATTGGTTAAAATTGAGACTTGCGGGAAATTCTTATCATTTTACTGGCTTAAAACTTGTGGACGATACCACACGAATGCGCAGGTAATTCCTCTGACTTTGCCCAGATGGGCTAGCGCATGAAAAACAAAATACCAGTGTTACAATCACTAATTAGATTATTTGTAATATTCAGTGGACTGGTGGTTAAGATATTTGCAGCAGAATGCAGGGGTCGAGGTTTCGAATCACACCCGAGTAGTATGCCTGTGGATTTGTCCCCTGCCGAACTCTTAGCATCAAGTATACAGCATTTATCACACATTGGTGTGGGACCAATTTAAATATTATTTGTTATCAAGAAGTTGGGAAGCTAGTGCATTCTGCTCTACCAGCCAGGCTCCTAGTGGATGATACCCATGCTTCCATCCTTACGGACTGGGAAGGGGGTAACCCTGTTTCAGCCCCAGGATTAGGTGGCAAGGTGCCCCTGGTGAAAGTTGATTTGGGTTGACAGCTCAAATTAGTCAAGGGTAGCCCTATCTTTGAAGTGGCGGTCCGGCCTTCTGATATAAGGCGATACCTCATTAAAAAAATACAAAATCTTTCAATCGTGCAAGGGGTCAATATACTGATAGAAAAACATTACGAGAGTGTCATTACCTAATATGTAAAAATATTTCCTCCAATACATGTTATGCTTCATTTTAAAAAAGCACTGTTAAAAGACGCCAGTGTTTCTGATTGATGCTTCTTGCAGGTTTTAAGATTTCACCGCCTCTTTGGAGGTCAAAACACACTCCCTCAGCTCTGGCGGGGTACCAAGAGAAAGAAGAAAAAGCGTCGGCCAATGGCCAACTCTGACAGTACAGAGCAGATACCCAGCCCCACCAAGGGGCCAATCACTGGATGGCAATATAACTATGCCCCAACACCGCCCCCTGAAGACTGCCTACCAGATGACGAGGTAGGACAAACAGACAATGTCGAAGATTCTGTACAGGGTTGGTATTTACAGAGCTGCCTACCTTTTCCTGATTCTGTCCAAAGTTCTCTGAAAATAATTTAAAAAAAATCCATGATCGGATGAACAAATATGAAAAAATCTCTCTAATTATGGAAATGTTGTCCCAGTTATGTTGAATGTAATTCTAAACATCTCCCTGATTGTTCCACAAAATCTCCCTGATTGCAAGATGAAAATGTTGCCAGCTTTGTAATACCCCCCCCCCCCAAAAAAAAATAAAATGAAAAAATAAATAAATAACGTGTTTCAATCTGAAAGCAAACTCGGCATAAAGTTCATACCAGGACCAATCTTCCAGAGCGTCTGAAGTACTACCAAAGTCAAGATAGTAGGATCTGAAGATTCCAGAAATCATCCTTGCTTATTTTAATTGCCACAAGAAAAAGTAAGCATGTAAGCAAACAATTAACTGTTAAGTGTGATGAAAAAATGTCAAAAAAACCCCACCCCCCAAAACATGTTTCAATCGGAAAGCTAACTCAGCATTAAGTTCATACTAGTAGTACCAACCTTCCCGAGAAACTCGCATCTGAAATAATGCTAAAGTCAAGAAACTGAAAACTCCAGAAATCATCATTGCTTATTTTGATTACCACATTCAGTGAAATGTTGTTGATTTCCTGTGTTGGTTTTGATCTTTCAGCTTACGATGCTAGCACCCATCGAGCCTCTCATGACCACAGAGGATGACGACCGTAATAAGAATAAAGACATCAAGCCTAAGGTTGCAGAGTGGCGCTACGGACCAGCCCAGTATTGGTACGATATGCTCGGAGTGCCAGACAGTGGGGAAGGGTTTGACTACGGCTTCAAGCAGAGAGAAGTACATGTACATGTAAGTACCTCTCTCGTAATGATCAACCCCTACAGAAGAGGTTGCACACTTAGGCGAATCTACCACCAGCAACTTTTTTTATGACCTGAGGATGGTTGGTTGACTTAACCCTTTAGAGACCATAGCAGCCACAAGCGGCTTATACCAAAACGCCCATAGCGGTCACGAACGGCTGCAAAGTTAAACCCCACTTCTATTCACATAAAGAGGTCAAAGTAAAGGTCATAGCCACATATGATATTTTCTGATGTAGTATGTTGACATAGTATCCCAATTTCTAAAACAAGAACTAAATTTTCTTGTTTATTTTATTTATGTTGAGATTTTTACTGACAAAATTTCATCAAAGAAACTAACAATATTAGCAGTGTCTGGGCGTTTTGTGTTGATTAAACGAAATTGAATGGTCTCTAAAGAGTTAAATCAGCTAATTTTTCTTTGACCCTAGGAGTGCTCTTTGCTGAGAAATTAGCCCAAATGTTTGACTTTGTGTTGGCAGGGCCTTTATAATCAGCCATATTTAAAAATCATCTGTTTTGGTGACAACACAACTTGTGACTTTAAAAAAAATACCTCTGTGAAAGTTCAAGTTGTGACCCTAAAAATATTGATGTAGTTGGAAAACTGTTTCCTACCCAATTGAGAAATGTCATTCTCTGCTTCCATCAAATCTGACTAAAAGTAAAAAACATTCGGCCCCATTTTTCCTGACTAAGTTTACATAGATGAGAAAATAGAATTAGCTGCTGCAAACTGCTTACCAACCAAAAGGACCTGTGGTATAAATGCAAAAAATTAGTTAGTGGCCTGACGTTTTGACCCTAGCAGAGTCTTTCTCGAAGGCTAAAAAAAAGTTTACATTCACGCATATTGGATTGTATTACTTTTATTTATCCAGCTTTAAGATATTTTCCACTTTCATAAGGGCTTTATCTATTTGAAAATGAGTGCATCACAAAACTGTATTTGACCTTGGGAGCCCCCTTATAAGAATATAAACGATCCGATCCGATCGGGTTGGCGTAGTGGTCTCTTTCCTCGGCCATCTTTAGGACACCGGTTCGAATCCTGCCGGGGGCACCAGGTGGATTTGGTTTTCAGTCCCTGCCTGACTGCGTGGGTTTTTCCCTGGTATAATTTTCTGGGGTTTTTCTCTCACAACTAAAACTGAAACTTCCTTCCTTGTCTACTCTCTATTGGGTTCTTGGCTAGTATAGTGATTAAGTTTGCTTTGCTGAGAACTATTATCTTTAAATCCAGAACACATACATTTTTGAATATAAATTTTTTTGATGTCGTGCTTTACTCTCCCAAAACATTCTCATTTCACAGGCGGACAATAAGGAAAACGTTCCCACTATCAAGCAGGAAGAGGAAGACAAAGAGGAACCACCCAAGGAGACCATCCCAGTCACTGAACTCTTCGCCGACTGCCCCAAGATGCCCCCTGCCTGCCAAGACGCCTTTGAGATGGTCAGTCAGCTTCCTTGGGAAGATGAAATCATTTGGGATGGGGAGGAAGTCAAGGAGAGGATCCAGAAGACGGACGCTAACACCCTAGCTGGCTGGGTCCCAACGCTTGCCAATAGATCCGTACTTGCATACTGTACGGCTCATGGTAAGTTGTCCACCATTTCCATTTTCATTCTTCAAGAAAAAGCCTTTTTTTTACAGGTAGTGTTTATTCCAAAGACTGCTCAATGTGAGGCCATTAACAATTATATGCGATTATAACGAGGGTAATTTTGGTTGGATGGCAGTTTGCAATACCAGATTATATTTTCATGTTTCTCCTAAATGGCGATGTAGAACAGTTTTAAACCTCTATACTGTCTGACCATTCAGTATCATTCACTGTGGGTTTGAATGACAAACTGTGCCAGCCTGTAATATGATATCACGTGGTGAATGCATACACAGTCAACCCTCCTTCTATCTGACCATTCAATATCATCTACTGTGGTTTTTGAATGATAGATAAAACTAAACTCTGATAGGTAAAACTAAACTCTAAACTGTGTGAAAGGATGTAGTGGAGTTATGTCTAAAGCGTTTGCAGTACGTTACGGAGATTCCAGTGTATTTGTGCTGATAAATTTGAAACCTCTTAAGAAGATACTTTTGAATATTAAAAAAAGCACACCATTGGTTTGGGTTTTTCCTTAATTGTGATTGCCTATCGTTTCAGGGAGACGTAACATGGAGTTTCTTGATCCCACTCTGAGCTCAGCTCCAGTGAGTTTAAAGCTTCAAGGCCCAGCGTTGGTCAGCAAGGTCGCCAGCAAGATGGCACAAGGTCAGTTAACTGATTGTTGCTTTACAATGTGCCATTGCATTCGGCATTACATTGGTCATTCCGACATCTTTCATTTTGGTCATTGAACCCATTAGAGACCATAGCGACTGTGAGCAGCTTGTACCAAAATGCTTGTACTGGCCGCAAATGGCCCCAAGGTTTGACCACCTTCCACTCAACCATGTCTATCAAAGTAAAGGTCATGTCCTAAATTGACATTCACCAATGTTTTGCCATTCTGACATAACTTTTACTATTCAAAAACATAGCCATACAATCTAGTGTGGGTTGCGGTGACACCATGTTCATTAGAACATGGTGTCACCGAAAACCTTTCCAGTTGATCCGAGTTCCACAGAAAACAAAGGGATATATATATATATATTTTTTTTTTTTCACTAATCAAAAACAAATTACAGTTAGTGTTTTTATCAGAGATTTTGAGCACATTCATGTTGAGATTAACTCGATTGCTGCAATTTAAACAAGCAAGTGTGATTGGTACTGGTGTAAATGTAATTTTATAATGAGTGCGATTCCATATTGAAACTGATAATTGTTTGATGCTAACCATTTCTGCATTTTGTCTTGAGTATTATGTGTTTACTTTGAATATTTCCCAATATTTCCATTTGTGTGTGCATTTCTATTTTTGCTGTCATCAAATGATTATATATGTTGTGTATTCTGAAACGATTGCTTTTGCTATTTTATTTTAATGATGACATTATTCTGAATGTGTGATTTCATATGTAAAATGACAATCAGTCATTTATATAACTGTATCTCGTTGTATCTGTGTATATAATGTTTACATTTTTGCATATTTATTTGTGATATTGAATTGTTTTAAACCGATTGCACATTTTTTTAAAAGCCAGTTTGTTTAAACTTTCCCCTGACAGGTTTGCTTCTGCCTGTGCATCGCTCTCTGAATGTAGTCTAATAAAAAATATAGTGTGTTCATTTGTTGCCAATAGACTATGCAAGTCTCAAGCACATTCGAATTTGTGGACCACTTAATTGTGCGATTTTGTTTCCTGCACACATCCAAGCTATATTAGTGGGAAGTTAAGGTTCCACACTTGTTTGAATAAATGCGAGGCTTGTTCAGTCTATATTGGAATTGTTTACATTTCTTGCAAACATTTGTAATATACTATGCGTTAGTGTTACTGTGTACTGTTAAAGATTCCCCATTGGCGCACTTTCCCTGATCAAGCCACTCTATCAAACTCTGATCTTTGACCCAATCCCGCGACCTTTGGTTATTCAGTTTAGTATTATAGCTTTTAAAAAAACAGTGTAAATAACAAGTCCAGCTGGGCACTTTGTGGCAGTACAGACATCAGGTAATTTTCTATTGTTTTCTGAGCATTCTTCAGAGCAATTACCTGTTAAGTCTGCTGCCAGCTGGTGTCCCCAGTAAGTCTCCCTTTTCAAGGAACTATTTTCATTAAATACCAGGGTAGAAGATACTGCTTAGCAAATATCTTTTTTAAGCAAACAAAATGAGTAGGGCACCAGTCACAACAATATAAACTTTATGGAATTTTGGCTGGTAATCGGTAATATGTTTCTGCTAAGCAATATTTTTATGTACTTAGCAAGTTTTTATGCTTACACGCTTTATGAAATTGGGCCTGTACAGTAGAACCAACTTTAAAAAACATTGCTATGAGTTTGAGAATCTTTGCTTGGAAGTTGAAATAACTAAATTTGTGTTGGGTGTTGGGTTGGGTTGAATCCATCCAGGGCCAAGCACAGAGGAACCTGATAAGTCATCTTGGTATTCCATCTTCCCTGTTGACAACGAGGAGTTGGTGTATAGGGAATGGGAAAATGACATCATCTGGGACCATGAGGTAAGAACAAGCGACTGGTCATTAACTACCGTCAAATTCTACCTGGTTTTTGCTCACGTTTCGTAGACTGATTGCAACTCAGATGGACCATCCAAGAAACCGACCATGAGACCTTGGCATTTGTCTTAACCTTGCCACCCTTTGGGGAAGCTATTATTATTATATATTTCTGGTGATGAAACCAAGGATGCCTCATAAGTGACCTTAATCACTGTAGCTCGCAAGCCTAAGGAAACCTGTAAACAAGGGTGCTTGCTATGTGAACCAGAAACACCAGGGTCAACCCTTACTCTTGTTTTTTTTTATGTGCACTACTAATCCTAGTTCATGGGACCTACGGCTTAATGTCACGACTGTGACTCAACTCCACATTCTGATGATCAGAAACATCAGAGTTTGAGTCCTGTGCTCTAAATCCTTTATTTTAACATTTTATTTCTCGATCTCATTGGGAGGGAGAAAGAGGAAAAGGGCAAGGGTTCTGAGGCAGAGGGCATTAACCCCCCACCCCCCCCCCCCCCCCCCCCTGGTTATGCCACTGTTGACTGATACTGTTATTCTGGAAAGCAAACTTGTTCTTGCTTAGCTACTTTTTGGGCTTAAGCAGCTCTATAAAATTTATCGGTTACTTTCAATACTTTTAAATGTAAATGGCAGATTGAACAAGAGGTCTAAACTAGATACAGGGTTGCATACCTGCCAACTGTTCAGATTTAATTGGTATTGTCCAGATTTGAGATTACAGGCCGCAAAAAATCAGAACATTCCTATTTCTGACAAGAGACAGCAATGAACATTTTTCCAGACGTTTTAGCTGGCGACAGTAGAGATTTTCTTATGGGATACAATAATTTGTGTACATTGTTTTTAATACGTACATCATTTGAATATGTACATACAATAAGCTTTACTCGCGTCTCGACTTCTTGCATAGCTATCTGTGGACTCGTAAAATTGGTGTTCCTATTTCTGAGGTTTCAATGTTGGCAGGTACGCAATTCCATAACACCACCTAGACACACCCCCGCCTCCCCCCCCCCCTTCAGGCTAATAATGTCTCATCCTCTCTCCACACAGAATATTACATCCATCTCAGCCCCTCGTGCCATGAAGTTAGACCCCAACGATGAGAACATCATCCTGGGCATCCCTGATGACCCAGATCCAAACGCCGAGACGGCGGTCATCAAAGAGAAGAAAGAACCGAGAAGGTCAAAGATCGTTCTTGAGAAGACTGGGGTCACGAAGTCCAACATCCTGCAGGTAAGGCGACACGAATTGTTTCTTATAATTTGATGGTAATATACTATGCAAAGCTCATGCTTATCAAAGTACGAGAAAACAACTTGAATGAAGACTATATTTTTCTATGAAATCAAATCTTCTTGTTAAAGTCTATTTGTAAAAAAAAATAAAAAATAAAAAAATACCCATAGTCATTTCTTATAAATACAATTTCATTTATTGTATAAAACAAATAACTTGTTAAAATTAACATTAAAGCAAAATTTCAACTTGGGACAAGGATGCTTATTTTAGCAACCCCATTTGCCAATCAAGCCCCAATTTATGCAATCATTACATAGGTTTAATAATAACATGATTTTCAGTTGGGCAAGATTCTTAATTATCTACAAATTATTAGAAATTGAGGTCAAGTCTTATTCTCAGGTTTTCTTTGTTGATTTGTTAAATTTTATTTTACTTTCATAAATGTTTACTTTTCCAACAATACAATACATTTTTTATAGCCATAAATCATGTTAAACTAACAAACTTCAAAGAAACAGAATTGCACACATGTAAAACTCAACATGGTCAGGACCAACTTAGTCCTGGAAGTTCGAACTACGCACAAGACTTGTACAGTCCATACTAATAAATGATTAATCTTCACACAAAAATTGAAATGTTTTTTCACATTAAACAATTATTTCACTCCTAAGACGCAACCTCAGGAAGATGAAGATGTGAAGGACCCATTTAACATCTCTAATGATGCCTACTACTACCCAAGGAATGTCGGAGAGAATAAATTACGAGCCAACATGGCTGGTAACCTGCAGGTAATCATTCTCCCTTAGTTTTACAAGAAATCTGCTCAACAAAACAAACTGTTTTATAACTTTTGTCCTTCAATTGTTAACATTTTGCGGGGATATAAATTTAATGATGTTTTTGTGTGACTTAAAAAAAACCCTGTTTGATTCATACCATTTTGCTTGCCCAAGGCTTAATGGTAAAGTACAGTAGTATCCTGTTGGTGAGTGTGCCCTAATTCCACTTAAAGCCACGCCCACTTCACGCAAACTGGCTCCATTGATTGCCAAAAGCCCAAATGCATTGAATTTGTCTTTGATGATTTGTGAAAAAAAAAAAAAAAAAAAGCCTTTCACCTTTCAAAGACTTGAGGTCTTGTTATTTGGTTTTACCCATACAGCGATATGTGTAAAGCAGTGTACACTCAGTACTTTCCTAAGAATGGCAAAGGTCTTGGTTTCAAATCCTACCCGAGTGAATTGCTTGTGGATTTTTTTCACAGGTCTCGGGAGAACACTAAGTGTGCAGTGCTTATTAATAATAATAATAATAATATCAAGCATTTATAAAGCGCCATCTATCTAGGTAGCCTATTCCGAGGCGCATATTATTACCCCTGGTCACTGGGCCATTTATTTCAATCCTTAAACCATCTCAGCTCCCTGGGGAGTATACAGCCTGTGCTGCAATATATGCGCTACTAGGCTAAATCAATCACAAGAACCATCTCTGCCCTCACAGGTACCCATTTTACCCCTGGGTGGAGAGAAGCAATTATAGTTAAGTGTCTTGCTTAGGGACACAAGTGTCACGACCGGGACTCGAACCCACACTCTGCTGAACAGAAACACCAGAACTTGAGTTCGGTGTTCTTATCCACTCGGCCACGACACATCACAATTACACATTTTTGTAAGGGTAAAACAAAAAATTAACTCTCTTTCATAATTGTTGGTGTAATTTTCTCGTCAGCATTCCACGCCAGCCGTTGAGCTCCGACAACCTTTCTTCCCAACCCATCTCGGTCCAATGAGGTTAAGACACTATCATCGGCCCCAGGTTAAGAGATTTTCCCATGGTGCCTTGGCGTCTCCTGGATCACACTCTGTCTGGCCGTTGCTAAGACGCATCAAAACCAAAGCCAAGGTAAGTCAGTTCAAGAAAAGTTCCATCAATTTTTATGTTTTTTTTCAAGTTTCATAACGGAAAATACTGCACAGTACTTTTGTCTTCGAAGCAGAAAATTAGCTGGGCACCAGATGAAACAATGTAAACTTTATGGAATGTTGACAGGTAACCTGTTTCTGCTGAGAAATATTTGTCTGTTTAGCAAGTTGTCGTGCTTCAAAGGGCTTTATGAAAGTAGGCCCGGTAAACATGATGCACACAACACAGTATTTTGGCCGGTTACCAGTTTTTACTAAGTAAAATTTCTCAATGATCAGCAACTTTGTTTGCTTACTGGTTGCTATGACGAAGCTGCCAACTCTCCCTGATTCTTCAGAAAGTTTCCTCTAAATCATCCAATCTTTCCATGTTCTGATGAACATTATGGAAACTTTGTCCCCATTATGTTGAATGTAATTCTAAATATCTTCCTGATTGCAATTGTTGGCAGCTCTACTATGAAATTCATTGCGGAAAAACAGAAAGTTTTCAAGATGGAAGTCGAGGTAGACTTTTCACTGTTGTACCAATTCAGCGCCTTTCTTATTCAATGTTTATTCTACGGTAGTTAAGAGAGCAAGAGAGACAGGCGTCTGGCGGTGGTGAGATGTTCTTCATGAGGACTCCAGAGGATCTATCCGGAATGGATGGGGATCTTATACTGACAGAGTTCTGCGAGCAGTACCCACCCCACATGATGCAGGTTGGCATGGCCAGTAAGATATGTAACTACTACAAAAGGGTGAGTGTCTTTTTAAAAAAAATAAAAATTATATTTAATTTTGTTTCATTTAGCCAGGGTGGCCCCATCAGTTCTCATTGAACTGTTCTCCCTGGGGGCCCTGGATACATGCAACATTGTACAATATAAAATACACATGAATAAAATGCAAAAGCAGCTAAATATTTTCCTAAATTGTATATAGAATTTTAAAAAAATACAAAATGGGGCCTTTGAATAAAATTCAAAAACAACACATTCAACCACAAAAAGAGGCATTCAGAAAGAAGAATAAAAAAGTATGGAAAACAAAACCAACATTAAAACATGCTACAAGTACATAAATGGGCTTGGACAAAATAACTGTTATTACAATTAATTATTATTTTTTTAACATGCAGCATCACAGCTATTTTTCTCTTTTATCGTAAAAATATAGTGCCAAAGAAAACTAAAAAGTGTGCTTGTTTTGCTTGTTAAAGACTTAGTTTTGTCATTTTTAGGGCAATAAACAAAGTTGCTGATTTGTCGAGTTTGTCTATGGCCATACATTTCAAGCAGTATTGGCAAAATACTGTGTTATTAAAAGTGCATTGACCAAGGAATTTTAGCTTGAAAATTTTGCCATTAACGTTACAAAGTTTTCACTTTAAACTAGATTGAAAAGCTATAGAGACAAAGAAAGGCTAGGTTAAGGAAGTAGAGAATGGTGTTGGTAAAGTGGAGAGTGGCATTGGTGAAGTAGAGAATGGCGTTGGTAAAGTAGAGAATGGCATTGGTGAAGTAGAGAATGGCATCGGTAAAGTAGAGAATGGTGTTGGTAAAGTAGAGAATGCCATTGGTGAAGTAGAGAATGGCGTTGGTAAAGTAGAGAATGGCATCGGTAAAGTAGAGAATGGTGTTGGTAAAGTAGAGAATGGCATTGGTAAAGTAGAGAATGGTGTTGGTAAAGTAGAGAATGGCATTGGTAAAGTAGAGAATGGTGTTGGTAAAGTAGAGAATGGTGTTGGTAAAGTAGAGAATGGCATTGGTAAAGTAGAGAATGGTGTTGGTAAAGTAGAGAATGGCATTGGTAAAGTAGAGAATGGTGTTGGTAAAGTAGAGAATGGCATTGGTAAAGTAGAGAATGGCATTGGTAAAGTAGAGAATGGCATTGGTAAATTAGATTGTGCCATTGGTGATATAGAGTATGGCGATGGTAAAGTAGAGCATTTTGTAATTTCAGAAGTCATCATCGGACTCCAGCCCCCCTGAGTACGAGCACGGAGAGACGGTGTATGTGAGGAGTTCACCATTTCTTGGTGTTCTGACTCCGGGAGAATCTCTCCAAGCCCTAGAGAATAATCTCTTCCGCTGTCCGTCTTACCTTCACAAGATGCCAAGCACGGATTTCTTGATCATACGTACCAGACAGAAGTAAGTTTTGATTGTCTATGGTCAGTTAGTCTCACATTCTTTAAGAAGAGGTGAAGGGGTTGAAATATTTAAGTGCCTTGAAAGATGTTTAGTCATTCTGTTATCTGATCATTTCAACCAGCCGGGTCAAGATTCAAACTAAACTGTTAGTAGTACCACCAGAACTGTGCTAGTGTTAGGTTTGAGCGGTGTAGTTCACCCGACTCAAGTTCTGGTGCGTCAGTGTGTGAGTGTGGGTTCGGGTTCTTACAATTATCACATGGCTGGGGTTTAAAATCACCACGATGAACGAGATGCCAGGATGCTGGACTTGTCTGGCCTTGAATTTATTGGCCAGACGCTTAAATTAATGGCCTCTGGCCTTCGATCCAGTGTAAATTTTGAGCCCTGAAGAACCGGTGAACTAATATTGTTAAGAGATAAGGTTTGCTACCCATGTGCCACCAAGGTTTGGTACCAGACTGGTACTACTTCTTTAATGTGCATTAATACTGTACTTGGGCAGTGTCTTATAAATGGTATCATTCACAGTAATAAATTGTCAATTTTTCATATTCTTTGTGAAATTGAAATAAAACCAACAATTCTTGCTGGATACCTCCCAGGGAAACAGTTTGGAAGATGCAGAAGCTCATCCCAATAATCGCACCAAGCAGCAGATCTTTTGCAGTTTGGACAAACCCGTAGAGATCACAGTAATAAACATTTGATTTTGATATTTTGAATTCTCAGGTATTTTATCAGAACCATTGATCATATTTACAACCTGGGCCAGCAATGTCCGTTGAGAGAGGTACCCGGTCCAAACTCCAAGAAAGCAAATAATCACATCAGAGACTTCCTGCAGGTAACCAAATCTTGAAATGTCCATGATTTTCTTTTTAAAAGGTATGGTCATTGGTTGCTTTTTTGTCAATTTAATGCTGAGCTATCGGCAAAATTATCAAGAAAGATACAATAAAAGTCACCTGTAATTTTCAGCTGAGTACTGTATCTACATGTTGAGAAAAAAGCCACAAACTTGCCCAGTATTTTTCTCAAGAACATTGAATTCATCCACGTTTATGATCTTTGGAGATTCAAATTTTTCGACATATTTTTATTGATTTCTAATTAACACAAACACTTCAGCAGAAATAATTTCACAGGATGCTTACTACGGTTACCATCTCTAGTACAAGTTGGCTCTTGGATAAAAATTACACAATCTGTTGTGGGCTCATTACCAAAGAATTTTCCTAACTTTCAAGAATCAAACTTTTAAAAGTTAATTGATGAACATTTAGCGGTCATATTGGCGGTAGCCCACCAATTTAGAAAAACAATTTACAGCCTGGCTGCTAATAGTTCTAATTTATTTTTGTATGAATGCCTCATTTTTTTGAATGTTTCCTCTCAGGTCTTCATCTACAGATTGTTCTGGAAGAGCAATGACCGACCTCGTCGGATCAAGATGGAGGACATTAAGAAAGCTTTCCCAACTCACTCTGAGAGCAGTATTAGGAAACGACTCAAGCTGTGTGCAGACTTTAAACGAACCGGTGAGTTGTCTCTCCATGGCTGGATCAATAATCTTTGAACACTCATGTTGATACCACAACAATTACAAGAACTAGAATTCAGTTTTTTGTTAATTACAAAAACAAGGTGTTCATGTGTGATGTCATCAAATCATGACTGAATGAATTGATGACAACATTTTACCTTTTCAACCTTTTCTAACTAATGATGTCCCAGAACTTATGTCCAAAATCCAATGATGCCCCAGAACAATGATATCTAAGAACCATTGATGTCCAAGAACCAATGATGCCTAAAAACTAATGATGTGCAGGAACTAATTATGTCCAGGAATGATTGATAGCTAAGAACTAATGATGTTTCAGAACCAATGATATCTAAGAACCAATGATGAACAAAAACCAATGATGTCCAAAAACCAATGATGTCTAAAAACCAATGATGTCCAAAAACCAGTGATGTTTAAAAACAAGGAATGGGACATATCTTTTAATCTGGTTTGTACTCCTCCAGGTATGGATTCCAACTGGTGGGTCATAAAACCTGATTTCCGCCTTCCCAGTGAAGAAGAGATCAGAGCAATGGTTTCACCAGAGCAGTGCTGTGCATACTACAGCATGCTGGCTGCTGAACAGAGGTTAAAGGTCAGCAAACATTCATGAATTATTTGTGTATTTATGTGTTGGCTGCCAATAGACCCTTCCCACGAAATATATAAATTGCACATCGTGCGTGTGCACCAGTAACATTTTGGTTGGCAAAAATGATGGTACATCGTGCCTGTTTGTATGGGCTAATGGTCGCGTGACACAGACGCGTTTGTGCGTCTGCTTAGTGCACATCTCTATGGCGTTTGCCAACCAATAGTGTCTGTACGCATGTGTGAATGTAGTTAGCATATTTCATGGGAAGGGTCGATTGACCCATTTCACCTGGGCCCAGTTTCATTTCATTATTTGGTGCTTACTGGCACCAGTAAAAAATAGAGAAGCAGGGCTCAATTTCATGGCACTGCTTACCGCCTAATTCTGCGCTTGCGATCACCATTCTCCGCTTACAGGTCCAGTGCAGAATGTCTGCGCTGGCTGGGTAAGCGAAGAATGCCTAGTAACATGGAGTATGCACGCGCACAAGCAAACATTACCTGCTAACCTGTGAAATACGCCTGATGTAAGCATGGAATTCCCTGCTTCCATAATTGTCACTTCCGTGCTTACGGTAAGCAGAGCTGTGAAATTATGCCCAGGGCCCAGTTTCATAAAGCCTGTAAGCACAAAGACTTGCTAAGCTTAAAAAAGTATTGCTTATCAGAAATAGCTTACCAGCCACAATTCTGAAGTGCTCGTCCTATAATTATCCATGTATGCCGAAGATTTATATTTTTAGAGCGCCACGGAAGTATACATTGCAAAATACAGGATGACATGTGACGCATGTTTTAATAATCAAATGACAAGGATCTGCATGTGTAGTAGATAATATTTTTCATCCGGATGCAATCATTACATCTAGTAATAAGTTTTCAACGTTACCTTTGATTTAAGGATGCCGGTTATGGAGAGAAGTCTTTCTTTGCTCCTGATGATGATAACGAGGATGACCTTCAGAAGATCGACGATGAGGTAGGAAAGACATTGATGAAAATTACCAGAAGTAAAGAAAAACAAAAAAACCCAAAACCACTTATGACAATTTCAAATAAAAGTGTTTGAAAATAAGTTATGTTATGTGAAAGAAAAATCAGACAAAATGTTTGAATTTTTTTATTCATTTGTTTGATCTCTTTGAGCTGCTTTGTAAACTAGCTGGAATGAAAGAGGCAACAACCGTATTCCCAGTGTACTGGTTTTTCTTTGTCAAGTAATAAACCACAAGGGGAACTGACTAGTTAAGTTTTAAATAACTTGGTATTGAATGATGAAAAAAGGACTAGAGCAGGAATTGAACCAGCGACCTCCGGATTTGGTGTTGAACAATGAAAAATTGACTAGATCAGAACTTCGGATTAAAGTGCCGGCGCTCTTCCAACTGAGCTATCTAGCTCTAATGTTGGCAGTATCCCCATTTGTCAATATTATTTTAATTTTGATTTGTCTCGGTCGTAGGTTCGTACAGCGCCATGGAACACCACCAGGGCCTTCATAGCTGCTATGAAAGGCAAATGTCTACTGGCTGTAACAGGTCCCACTGATCCCACCGGCTGCGGTGAGGGGTTCGCCTACATGAAGGTCCCTAACAAGCCCTCAGGTGCCAAGGTAGATATAATAATTTATATTTTAATTTAGTGAGGGATTCTTCTTTGAAATAAAATCAGAGGATGCTGAGCTCAATTGTATTTTCTTTCCTGCTTTGGACATAACGTATAAACACCATGTGAAATATGTGTATCAGGCATTTTTATATATATACACTTGGCAGTACAGGCTGTTTACTACACAGGGAGCTGAGATGGTTTGAAGACTTAAATAAATGCCACAGTCCTTGTGGTAATGTAGTTCGAAGTGCAATGATCATTTCTTTTGAAGAGCTGTTGTTATTATTATTATTAAGATTGATTCGTCTGAGAAGGAAGTTTTATTCTGTTATTATTTGATATGGTTCATTTATCTCACTGATTGTTCCTATTCCTCATTTCCTTCCATCACGCCTCAGGATGACACCAGTTCTCCTCAGCAAGCTAAGAAGACGGTGACAGGCACAGACGCCGATCTAAGACGTCTGAATCTGAAACAAGCCAAGCAGCTCCTTCGCAAGTTTGGTATCTCTGAGGAAGATGTAAGTCATCTCTTTCTTATTTGTCAATATTTTCATGTTTAAAGGTACGGTCAACGTAAATTCTGATTTATAGGCAAAATTATCAATAATGAAAAAAAAAAGTAATATGTGAAAGTTTCAGCTGAATACAGTGTCTACTTGCTGGGAGAACAGCAAAAAACTATTGCTGTATTTTCACACGGACGTTGAATCGATCCACCTGTAGGCGAGATGACAGTGGGTAACAAACCATCCCCTAGAAATCTGAGAAACGATTCGTGCATGAATCCTTTCTCAAAATGTTGGGGTGAAAAATTATCCAAATCAAATTATCCAAATCAAATTATCCAAATCAAATTATCCAAATCAAATTATCCAAATCAAATTATCCAAATCAAATTATCCAAATCAAATTATCCAAATCAAATTATCCAAATCAAATTATCCAAATCAAATTATCCAAATCAAATTATCCAAATCAAATTATCCAAATCAAATTATCCAAATCAAATTATCCAAATTAAATTATCCAAATTAAATTATCCAAATCAAATTATCCAAATCAAATTATCCAAATCAAATTATCCAAATCAAATTATCCAAATCAAATTATCCAAATCAAATTATCCAAATCAAATTATCCAAATCAAATTATCCAAATCAAATTACTTTGAAGAGTGTTTTGCTATAAACAGCTGCGGTGCTTCTCACTAAGTAAGTTTTTATGGTCATTAATTTTTGGAGTACTTAATTAATCCATGACTTTTCCCCTAAAAAGAGCCTTTATTTTCAAAGACTTAACTAAGTGAAAATATTTTGAAAACACAATTTGGAAATTTTTTACAACTGAATGAAGGTTTAGGAAATGCGTTTATTCTGGACTCTGACCTGTTACCTATTATTTTGACATATGACCTTAACTGTCGGCTATTTCGTTGCATTGGAATATGTCAAATACAATTATCAGTTTAATTTTGTTGGATTATTTTAACAGATTAAGAAGTTATCGCGATGGGAGGTCATCGACGTGGTGAGAACCTACTCCACGCAGCAGGCTAAGATGGGGGAGACTTCCACTGCCAAGTTCGCTCGCGGTAACCGCTTTGGCATCGCTGAACACCAAGAACGCTACAAGGAAGAATGTCAGAGGATATTCGACTTGCAAAACAAGTAGGTTCAATGTAGACATAGTAGAGTTATCATATTAGTAAGGGAATTAAAGAGTGGTAACAAGGTAACACAATCAAACATACGGTTCTCAATGTAAAATCAAAACAAAAAGTTCTATTACTGTTTTTCCTGTATTTTTTATGCTTTTTAACAAAAAGGGTATTTCTGAATGGGTATAAAAGAGTAGTGACTTGGTCTTAAATGGTTGTTTAAAACTGGCAGGGTCGTGCCTGTGTGATGAAGGACCGAGTCAAAGGCCACGACCCTTCAAGGTTTTTAAACTGCCGTTTAAGACTGAGTCACTACTCTTTTATGTCCAATCATAAATACCTTTTTTGTTAAAAAGTGTAAAAATAAAGGAAAAACTGTAATAGAACTTTTCTTTATGATTTTACATTGAGAACGGTATGTTATGATTGCGTTACGCGTTATTAGCTCCCACTTAAGCTTGTGCGCCAGTGCGTATGGCTCAGAACGCCAAACACGCTATACTTCACAATTACTGCTTCGTCCTTTTGATAGCTGTAAGTCGCATGTGTTGTGAAGCACTTTGATTCGTTATTGTAAAATGCGCTATATAAGAACTGGTTATTATTATTATTATTGTGTAGTGGTCGTAAAAGAACCCAGTACGCTTATCAGTAAGAGAAAGGTTTTGCCTCAGTGTTTTGGGGCATGGTAGGCAGTATTAAGTTTGGCCACAGCACCTTGTAAACCATTACAAGGTGCTACATGTATAAAATGTACATGTAAAATTGGTGTAAAATTGTTGTATATTCAGTTTATTTTTTAAGAGTATGTGCAATGGAGAGTACTGTCAAGAATCTGGGATTGAACAACTTTCAATCATTTGTCAAACATTTCCAGATTATGACTTTGCAATATTTTTACTTTGTCGAGTCTTTGAAAAAAAATGCTCTTTTGAAAAGTAGTGTCATAGGTTGATAAGTACTCCGAAAATGAATGACAAGTGTTTTGTAACAAGTGTTTTGGGATGCCCTTATATTTACCTTTTTGCAGTATGACCATGTGTATAGCGTGTCGTGGCCGAGCGGTTAAGAGCACCGAACTCAAGCTCTGGTGTTTCTGTTCAGCAGAGTGTGGGTTCGAGTCCCGGTCGTGACACTTGTGTCCCTGAGCAAGACACTTAACTATAATTGCTTCTCTCCACCCAGGGGTAAAATGGGTACCTGTGAGGGCAGAGATGGTTCTTGTGATTGATTTAGCCTAGTAGCGCATATACTGCAGCACAGGCTGTATACTCCCCAGGGAGCTGACATGGTTTAAGGAATGAAATAAATGGCCCAGTGACCAGGGGTACTAATGTTCAAAGCGCTTTGAGACGCCCTTGGGTGTGATAAAGCGCGATATAAATCCATATTATTATTTATCTAGTTTTCTTTGTAGATTTTTGTTCTTGAGAACTTGACTTGCCAAGTTCTCAGGAACAAATCTACACAGCAAAGTAGATATATACACATGGTGTTACCCCAAACTCAATATACATTTATACCTCTCATCATCCAATGCCTCAAAACTCATATTATTATTTTTATTATTTAATTACCATCAAGCCATTATATCAATTGTGAATTGAGTCACAAGTCCTTAACACCACTTAACAGTTTGTATTAATTGAATATTTACTTTCTTTGTATACGTCAGAGTTCTAGCCTCTGATGAGATCTTGTCGACCGATGAAGACAGCAGCTCTGGAGACGACAGTGACTTTGAACAGTTGGGCAAGAACATTGAGAGTATGTTGACCAATAAGAAGACAAGTGTACAGGTCAGTACTTTCTCTCTACTTATAATCCCTGCCATTGAGCCCCTCCCGGCCCCCGGCCACTGGTCAATATTGGCTCTCATTGAGCCCCCCGGCCACTGGTCAGTATTGGCTCTCATTGAGCCCCCTGCCCCCTGCCAGTGGTCAATATTGGCTCTCATTGAGTCCCTGCCCCCCGGCCAGTGGTCAATATTGGCTCTCATTGAGTCCCTGCTCCCCGGCCAGTGGTCAATATTGGCTCTCATTGAGTCCCTGCTCCCCGGCCAGTGGTCAATATTGGCTCTCATTGAGTCCCTGCTCCCCGGCCAGTGGTCAATATTGGCTCTCATTGAGTCCCTGTCCCCCGGCCAGTGGTCAATATTGGCTCTCATTGAGTCCCTGTCCCCTGGCTAGTGGTCAATATTGGCTCTCATTGAGTCCCTGTCCCCCGGCCAGTGGTCAATATTGGCTCTCATTGAGTCCCTGCCCACTGGCCACTGGTCAATATTGGCTCTCATTGAGCCCCTGCCCCTCAGCCACTGGTCAATATTGGCTCTCATTGAGCCCCTGCCCCTCAGCCACTGGTCAATATTGGCTCTCATTGAGTCCCTGCCCCTCAGCCACTGGTCAATATTGGCTCTCATTGAACCCCTGCCCCTCAGCCACTGGTCAATATTGGCTCTCATTGAGTCCCTGCCCCTCAGCCACTAGTCAATATTGGCTCTCATTGAGTCCCTGCCCCCCCCCCCCCGGCCACTGGTCAATATTGGCTCTTATTGAGTCACTGGCCACTGGTCAATATTGGCTCTCATTGAGTCCCTGCCCACTTGCCACTGGTCAATATTGGCTCTCATTGAGCCCCTGCCCCTCAGCCACTAGTCAATATTGGCTCTCATTGAGTCCCTGCCCCCCGGCCAGTGGTCAATATTGGCTCTCATTGAGTCCCTGCTCCCCGGCCAGTGGTCAATATTGGCTCTCATTGAGTCCCTGCTCCCCGGCCAGTGGTCAATATTGGCTCTCATTGAGTCCCTGCTCCCCGGCCAGTGGTCAATATTGGCTCTCATTGAGTCCCTGTCCCCCGGCCAGTGGTCAATATTGGCTCTCATTGAGTCCCTGTCCCCTGGCTAGTGGTCAATATTGGCTCTCATTGAGTCCCTGTCCCCCGGCCAGTGGTCAATATTGGCTCTCATTGAGTCCCTGCCCACTGGCCACTGGTCAATATTGGCTCTCATTGAGCCCCTGCCCCTCAGCCACTGGTCAATATTGGCTCTCATTGAGCCCCTGCCCCTCAGCCACTGGTCAATATTGGCTCTCATTGAGTCCCTGCCCCTCAGCCACTGGTCAATATTGGCTCTCATTGAACCCCTGCCCCTCAGCCACTGGTCAATATTGGCTCTCATTGAGTCCCTGCCCCTCAGCCACTAGTCAATATTGGCTCTCATTGAGTCCCTGCCCCCCCCCCCCCCGGCCACTGGTCAATATTGGCTCTTATTGAGTCACTGGCCACTGGTCAATATTGGCTCTCATTGAGTCCCTGCCCACTTGCCACTGGTCAATATTGGCTCTCATTGAGCCCCTGCCCCTCAGCCACTAGTCAATATTGGCTCTCATTGAGTCCCTGCCCACTGGCCACTGGTCAATATTGGCTCTCATTGAGCCCCTGCCCCTCAGCCACTGGTCAATATTGGCTCTCATTGAGTCCCTTTCCCCCCGGCCACTGGTCAATATTGGCTCTCATTGAGCCCCTGAAATTGAATGATTACATTTGCTACAAAATTAGTGACAGTTTTGGCTTTGCTGCCAGGGCTGTCAGGTTGGCGTAGTGGTTTATTTCTTCCACCTCTGGAAACCTGGTTCGAATTCAACCGGGGGCACTATGTAGATTGGATTTTAAGTCCCTACTTGACCGCATGGGCTTTCTTCTCACATCTAGAACTGAAACATCTTTCTTTGTCTTCTCTCCATGGGGTGCTTGGCTATATATAGTGATTAAGTTTGCTTTTCTGAGAGTCCTTAGCTTCACAGCAAGAAATAATAAATGAAAATAAATAAATGAAATGAAAGTGCATTGACACTCACTCAACAGTATTAGCCAAGAGGTTTTGACTGGGATTGGTCCATTGGTGGTAGATAATACAAAATGAACAATGTCAACATTGGATGTTTTTCACAAATTACATTACATATGTTATGCTCCATGCCAAAACCAAGTGCTTTTTGCCAAAACTAAAAACTGGGTTTATTTGCTTATCAAATAGATAAGAAAAGGAGCTTTTAAGTAACACCTAACTAGGGGCTGTATGGTAAGAGTTTCCCAACATATAGAATGTTTATAAAGACATCACATCACATTGATATCAAGGCTGCTGTTTCAGTTGTCTTCACAATTTGCGAAAAGTGCCTGAGTTTGGTATTGTGTTTCACATGTTCATGTTGTATATACTTGAACAACTGGTATATTTAAATGTCAATTCATAAATACCTTGGACAGTTTATCCATTCTGATTGGTGGAGAGCACGTCACGTGGGGGTGTTTAAACGTATGATATAAACACGGCTAGAAGTGTTTAAACACAGCTGGCTTCGCGTGTTGGGCGCGCAAGCTTGTTTACGCCAATTTACTTACGCGGAACGCAATATACAGCTATGTATACCAGCACGGAATCTTGTCGACACGCGCGCGCGCGCACAACCCAACGCGCTCAAAACAGAATGTTACAAAAGTTTTTGAAAATGTAAAAACTTCGAAAATACACTTAACAAACAGATTGTCTTTTTTACCACCGATTTTCCTTATTTTTTCACTTTTTAACAAATTCATTGGCATTTATGAATGGGAATAAAAGAGTAGTGACTCGTTCTTAAACGGTCGTTTAAAACCTTGCAGGGTCGTGGCCGTGCGATAAAGGCCCTCGCCTTCGGCTCGGGCCTTTATCGCACGGCCACGACCCTGCCGGTTTTAAACGGCCGTTTAAGAACTCGTCACCACTCTTTTATTCTCTTATTATAACATCATGTATTGCATTGTACTTTTCCCATAAGGATAGACAGGGACTTTGACTTGAACAGGACAAAAAACATTTGTAGGAATTTACATAAATGAAAAAAATGTACAAAAAAAAACTTTGATGGGGAGATAGAAATTGTGATATGAAGGTACATGCATTTTCAAAAAGTTTTCATATTTATATAGGAACCACCCATAGCTCATCTTTCTCTACAAACCAATGCTTAGTTTTAAGAAAAATATTTTTAATTTTCTGTTTGCTAGTCTGATCTATATACTGTACATGCTGTACTTGTTTCTGCAGTTACTAATTGTGTGTATTTGTGTAATTAATAAAAAATAATTTAAAAATGTTAAAATTTTAAACCAGGAGGTCTGTCATGCTGAAACGCACTTTGGCGGACAAACTAGACTTGATAGCAAATAACAACTCAAAGACTAAGACAAGTAAAAGGAGAGCAGACAAAACTTCAGCAGGTACAACTCAGATCTTGAGATTGTAGCCACACAGATAAAATAGATACTCATAAAAAAGTGATATTTTGTAGAACCACATTTTTGATTCCACAAAATTACAGACCATGTTATAGTTCACGAAGTAACAGGAAAACCACAGAACTTCGAGGGATATTTCTGTGAATAATTATAGTCTACTCTTAAAACATCTTTCCAGCCATATTAATTTCATAACGAATGCTTTTTATAGCTCAAAGTGCCCAATCCAAGGCAACATTTCCTATTATCAATGTGTAAAATTAAGATTTTAAAAGTCTTTTTCTCGGAATTGTGTGCATGCTGAGAAATGCGTAAGCAATGGAAAAATACCTGGTAGTCTGCTGACACTTGGTGTCAACTATCCCCCAATAAATTCCTTATTACTTCCACATACAGATAGCATACTTATACTAAAGTAAACAGAATGCTCTTATTTGTTTACTAATTATTTATTAATTTTTTAGAAAATGTGGGTGGTTGGGTCAAGTGAAACAATTTAAAATCAAAATTGCATTTTAAAGGGTGTTTACAACATTGGTAAGATTGAAAATATAAATGTTCACAGATTTGCACATAACTTACATGGTATAAAGATGGTCATGGTGGAAAACTTCCCTTGAAATAGTTTTGCTTGAAATGCTATAGTCTTTAGGAAATGAGTGAAACAATAGTCTTTATTCTGCAGGATAAATCCGATGTTTGAACAAAAGTTAAACATATAATGGGGTTTTTCACTGTTTTGAGCTTAAACTTTCACAGGTTTGTTATTTCATGTATATGTTGGGTCACATCAAGTGTGGGTACAGGTCTTTGGCAATTACTAATGCATGTTGTACACACCCTTTAGTTTAAGAATAAAAAGACGAAAGCAACGCAGAATTTATTATTATGATTTTTTTAAATCATAATTTGAGATGGCTTTGTAAGTCTAACAAATTCTGAAAGACCCTTTAGGTGTGGATGGGTCTAATGAGCCATGTGTACTCATTCTGGGGGAAAAGCATTTGATGAACATTGGCAGTAAATATGAAAGAGCGCCCTCAACTTTCACAGTGAGCAAGTTTCTCCTCGGGTTTCTTAAATAACTGCAGGGGATCTGGGATGCATTTTTACAACTTCATCAAAAACACTCAACAATAAAATTCATGTTTTTAAAGTTTTTTTTTATTATTGAATATTATTATTTAGAAATCTGCTGTAAAACCTGAGGATTATAAATCATTTTTGAGTTTGTGTCTAAGTTGCGTATCGGATATAATCTAGGATCAATCTGTTTCATGTTGCAGGTGCAAATCCTATTCGAATTCTTAATCCTATTATTAAATACATGAATTTTTTAAAGGTATTGTTTATAGAATTGATAGGGATAAAACACATCATGGTTTAATTGTAGTCTGAAAGCTGACTGATTATGAAGTTCATACTTGAACCATTGTTTTTCCTGTGAAATATTTCCCTCTGAAATGAAGACGTAATCCAGAAAACTATCTGAATTTAACCCCCAAAAAGCAACAGCTGATTTCGGTTGTTGCAACCAAAATTACGGACAATGTGTTACATGCTTAAAATTGTGCATGGTTTTTCACTATTTTCTCAACGGATTAAGCACAATTTTTCACAGGTTTTTTATGTGGTTCACACAAAAAAACATGAACACTGCTTTGTCAGCTCTACCTATCCAGTAAAATACCATTAAATGCATTATTTTCCTGCAAAACACTAGGCATATTCCACCATAATCAATGCCATTTCTAAAGGTGAATTTCAAGTACTCTTCCCTTGAAATCAAACTCTTCAAAAACACTCTTCCAAAACCAAATGTTCTCCCGAGGGAAAACTAACAAATTAAATGTAAATTTAGCTAGCAATGATGTAAGTGGAATGAATGGCGTAGTTACATTGGACTAGATGTGTTTACAGCTAGGGATTTGTGAAGATCTGTTCATGGACTAGTAGTACAGTGTAATCAGTAACCGTCTTGGATAGAATCTTATGTTTCACCTAAAAGGCTAGCTGTTTCCCCCACCAGGTGCTCCAGGCCCACACATTTCCAGAGGGGTATTTCCGCTTTTCCTTTTTTTTTCTCACTTTCAATTAAGCCGTAACGGATTTACAATCTAAAACTGCACCAATCCGTTTCTTTCAAACAGAGAAACAGAGATTTTGTCTTAGCAGAATGTACTTCCGACCACGCTTTTTTTCTTTTTACTGGGCAGATTTAAATTCACACTCGGAGCTAAAACGAGAAAACAAGTCTATGTGTTCTTTGATTTTAAGCAAGATCCCTTTGTTGTTGCTGTTGATTCCCCGTGGGGGGAGATTGCGCTGTTGAGACGATCCATGTAATCCACACGTATCCCCCCTGGATTACCAAGAGTCATTTGCATCACGCCTGGTCAAAGATTAGCATAATCTTAACCATCATTGCTCATCCGCAGTTGATGAGATAGCTTTAGGGGTACGTGAATCATCACCAGAAGAAAGAAGACGTCTTGTGATGGTTTTTTTGTATCTCGTTGACACATGCTTGCCAATGTTTTTATCGCTCACGGGAAAGATATCGAATAACAGAAGAATTAAATTTAGAAATCCTATCCTCGGATTAATCCGCAAATTTAATTAAGTAATGAACACTGTAAATGTTGTGTAATTAAAAAGTTTGACTAAATATATCTGCATTTAAAGCCTGTCCTCAGGGTCATTACTCAGTGTTAATGACCGGGCTGTTATCCTCTACTTTCAATTTTTTTTCAACATAAAAATATGACGTGATTAAATTAGTAAGTTCAAATTGATTATCGTTTGACGTTCCCTTTCAACATCCAGATAAGCACAATATGAAGAAAAAAAAGTAAAACAAGACAGGGCTTTAATGCAAAAACAATACTCACAAGATCACAGGTCTTAATAGATGTTAATTTTGCATCGGAGATAAAGAATATAATTTAGTTATTACCCTTACACCATCGTTTATTTAGCACTGTATACTCGGTACTTTCCTGAGAAAAAAAGAAGAAGATAATTCGGAGGCATATCACTCAGGTGGTATGCCTTGGGATTTGTTCACAAGACTCAGGAAAGTACTGAGTATACCGTGCTTTAATCATCGGGCAAAAAAACAAATAATACCACAGGTTTTGTTACTCGGATCTTTCACTGGACCAGAAATGTTCTTACTACAGTTAATTTTAATTTTCTTTGCCCATGGGTCGATTTCACAAAGCACTAAGATTCATCTTAAGATGAGTTGTCAGTATCACCATAGTGATTTGTATTGTGACATCACTCTTTGCTAAGCAACTACGATGGATTTGCACTTGAGATCAATCTTAACTCTTTGTGAAATCGAGCCCAGGTCTAGAAAATCTAACAAAGTTTACTGAATGTGTTTTTACTATTGGGAGGAGCACAGTCCGTAGACCGCTGGACATGTTAAGATGTTAGGTTTACTGCCCGATGGTAAAGTCACTGAACTAAGGCCAGTGGTCCAATAAGCACTCGAGCCATGCGACGTGTTGTGTACACAGACACTAAACTTTCTTATCTCTGTAATTTGTAGATTACAAACCAACAATAGTTTATATATTTTGTGTTGACTGTGCAAGTCTCTCGCGTATTTGAACATTGGGACCTGTTACAGTAAGTGAGTTTGTTCCTTACACATTAAAGCAATGTATGCTGGACCAAAGGATTCGCGCGAGACTTGCATGGTCTATTCCTGAAGGGTAGTGTGGCTTGAAATGCAACCCTAGTTGAGAAAATCAATCAGAAATCATAATCTTGCTAGAACACATTCTACTCTGATTAATTTCTTCTGTGGTTGGGAAATCTGTCACAGTTACAGCAGGCTCAGGTTACTTTCATTATTCACATCCTAGTTCGTGTTTGAATTAGCGGCTACCGCTATGGCTGTGGCTGTTGCCTAAGGGTGTTGCCAAGGGAAGCCTATGCTTCAATGTATGATGGCGCAGTAACAAACGCCAAGTTTGCTCAAGGACCATTTGTCAACAAGCGGCTGATATTAACCGGTACTCATGCCAAAAAATATGTGTTGGGTACCATGCAATATCGACCACTATTCGACAAATAGACCTTGTGGGAACTTGGCCTAAACCACAACTGCAGTCATAGCCTCTAATTTAGAAACAGCCTAGTTTTGTGCATAAGTTGTTGCGGAGGGAAGCCTATAATTCAGCCCATGATGACGCAGTGGCTGTAAGGCAAAGTTTGTTGACTATTGGCTGATATTAACCGGTTTTCATTGGGTACCAGGTAAAATTGCCCACTAGTCGACAAATTGACTTTGTGCAAACTTAGCCATAGCCGTAGCCCTAAGTGCTAAATCAGAAACGGCCTAATTTTTACATACTGTATTTTAATAGTTAACGTTGTTATCCCCCACCCCAGTTAACCCATGAGCGGGAGGAGGCAGAGAGAAGAGAACTACAGAGGATGATGATGGGAGACGGTGCAAGTACCAGCAGAGGAGGAGATGGTAAAGAAGGTGGAGCATCCAAGAATGGCACCCACACTCCAACTCCTGGGGCGGGGCCATCTACTAAGGATGACGATCTTAACTCGGTGCATAGCTTCGGTTCATCCTTTGTAAGTTGAAAGTTTTGATGATTGATTGATTGATGGATTGATTGATTGATTATTAATTGATTGACTTTTACAAACTTTTCAAAACAAATACTTTATTCAATCACAAAATATGCACATATGACGAAAACAAAAAGAAAACAGAAAAATTACATTAATAAACTGGAAACCTTTGTTAGTTGAAAGTTTTGATGATTGATTGATTGATTGATTGATTGATTGATTTAATAAACCATTTCAGTGAAATATAGTGTCTTTATGAACAATGTATTAGATTATTATTATTATTATTATTTTACCAAGGTACATGAATTGCTATTTTTTGTTAATTTCCTTGTGTTTGTTTAAACATGAGAGAGATGTTACAATTTTTGTTTATTTACTCTTTGTATTATTTTTCTTTTTAATAAATGAATGAATTTATTGATAGCACTTTTTTACCCAAGAATATGCAAAATTAGTTCAAACTGGTTTGAGTCAGGGACCTTACATTACTTTAACCAGGGACCTTACATTACCTTGCTTAATTTACTATCAATTTATTGATAGGAGTAAAAGGCTTTTTCAGGCAACTTGGAGGCAACCAACTTCACTGGGTGCAAAAGGAACATTTTGGTAGTTCGGGATCGCTTTTCTTGACAATGTTTCAATATCTTAAAGAAAAATTAGCACAATTTAGAGTTGAATCTTTTTTCTTAGAGATGGCCTGGTACTGGGCCCAATGACATGGCTGTGCTTATCGTAAGCAAAGAATCGGCTTTTATGGAAGCAGGGAATTACACTTATGTCAAGTGTATTTCACAGCTTAGCAGGGAATGTTTTAAATGTCTGCGTGCGTACTCCCCGTAACTTGGCATTGTTCGCTTACACAGCTAGCGCAGAAATTTGGTGCTTGCCCTGTAAGTGAAGAATGGTGATCGCAAGTGCAGAATTCGGCGGTAAGCAGAGCCATGAAATCAGGCCCTGGTTACCTGTAAATTCCCTTGTGTGACACTGTCTTTAGAAATTTGAGTCTGATGTACATTTTTGCCAGTTTTTAAAATCTTCAAAAGGTACTTTCTAACACGTTTGCATAATATGCGTCAAGAATTTGATGTTTGCTCAAAAGATCTACCGTGCATTGTCACTAAGCTATTCCCCCTTAAGGTAAACCCAACGGGAAGGCACCCAAATCAAGATGATCCATGTGGAATTATGATAGACTGGCTACAAAGCTCCACTGGCCTATTGGTTTGGCCCTGGAAAGCCGAGCTGGTTAAGCGTTTAATCTCGCAGACTTTTTGCGGGGATTTGCATTAATTCAGGAATCTAGTGTTTTGAGGTTCCGGAGATTGGGTTACAGTGGCTTTCCATTTCTCCATGATCTGTGTACTGTGTGGATTAAGAGAAAAAGGGAAAAAATAGAATTGACACAAAGTGTTAGCATGGAGACATGGTTTAGTTCAGCTAATTAAAAATAAATTTTGATTTGAAAGCTTACATGATTGGGCTATACTACTACGTTCTTATTTGGTACAGTGTCATGGATTGATGCATAATGGTTTTTTTGTGTGAATAATCAAACCCTTAGCAATCTGATAGATCATGTGATATGTGACGTCATATATTTGAAAAAGCGCCAAAGAGCCTGGAGTTCCTGCAGGCACAATTTGTAAACAGCTCAACGAAAGGAAACATAAAATCTATTATTTTATGGAGATGCCACTGCATGATCTTCATCACCTTTTGGTATTAAGATAGGGGACACATCTTTTTTTTTTTTTTACAATTCTTGAATTTATGCAAACATGTTCAACTTCCCATGTGTCCGATGTAGTATCTTGCCTGCCAGAAAATGCTCTGGAGTGCACAAGTTTTGTTGTGTAGACAAGGACAGAGTTTCCATCTGGCCCTTTTCTGTAGGTCACTTTCCACAGTCCTCATTCTTTAGGCCACTTTCCACAGGCCCCTTTCTGTAGGTCACTTTCCACAGGCCTCATTCTTTAGGCCGCTTTCCACAGGCCTCTTTCTGTAGGCCACTTTCCACAGGCCTTATTCTTTAGGCTACTTTCCATAGGCCCCTTTCTGTAGGCCACTTTCCATAGGCCCCTTTCTGTAGGCCCACTTTTTATTTGCAATCCAATTAAGTTGTACCACTCTGCTTAGCAGTTTCCCTGAGGAGGCTCCAAGCATTAAAGACCAACACACAGTCAGCTCAAACTAACAAAATAAGAACCATCTTCAATCAAATCCCGACGTTTAGTCTTACTTCAAAAATATTTGTCCAAGAGTGGATTGTTGGATTGGTCCTTCAAAGACAATGATGTGATTGGAAAGTAAAATTCTCTACCCATGTGTATTTTGTATCATTCTTTAAGACTGGATGGCCCCTTAGGGTACATCTTAAGAGTGGGCGTCGACTTAGAGTTTTAACCAGTAGGGAGTATGAACATTTAAAGGTATTATACAGGATTGGTAGAGCTGACAAAATAGTCACAGACAGTGTTCACGTTTTGTGTGATCAACCACATACATGAAATAAAAAACCTGAACAAATTTGGGCTTAATCTGTTAAGTGAGTCAGGACAAAGTTGTAAATAACCATACACATTTTCCAGCATGTAAACACATTGTCCTTTTGGTTGTAGCAAACGAACTCAGCTGTTGCATTTTTTTTAAAGGTTTTCAGATACAGTTTTTACCAATATGACTTCATTTGAGAGAGAAATATTTCCCAGAATTTTTTTTTTCAACTTTGAACTTCATAATCAGTAAGCTTTCAGACTAAAATTAAACAAGGATAGGCCTATTTGTCCTTACCAATCCTGTATAATACCTTTAAGATTGTATGAACCCGTAGGACACATCTTGAGAGTGGGCGTGCACCTTTTAAGCTCTAACCAGTATGTAGAACTGCACCTTTTGAGCTCTAACCAGTATGTAGGAACTTTTTTAAAAGATGAAAATAAACACCTTGGACTGAATCACATTCTGTTACTTCTATTTCTCTATAAAGAGTGGGCGTCGCCTGAAGATATACCGCACCTTTCGAGGAGACGATGGAACAGAGTTCGTACGGGTAGAGACGGTTAGAAGAGCGGAGGTCATCGACACCTATGTACGCATCAGACAGTCAAAGGACGAGCATTACATGTAAGAAAAAGAACCTGTAATTGTTTGGTCAATTATTTTAAGAAGAACAATTTTTGATTCCCATTTTTTCTTTCAAAATGGAAGTGTGATATCCCAATTCATTTTGTATTATGGCCGCAGTGGATGATATTGAATGGTAAGATAGTAGGAGGGTTAACTGTATTGTGTTGATGTATTCACCACATGATATCATATTGCGGGCTGGCATGGTGTATCTATCCTTCAAACCCACAGTGTATGATAGTGAATGGTCAGGTAGTAGGATGGATGACTGCATACTGTGTGGAAGCATTCACCACATAATATCATATTGCAGACTTATCTATCACAAAAAAGGACAAAGGTGGTCTCTGGCTTCCGCTTCCCAGGTTGTATTGTATACTTTGTTGTGATCCCTGGCTACATGGCAGTTAAGGGTTGTATGACTTCTGACTGGTACCCCCCGAACACAGATATTGACAAAATAGGGAAACCGCCAGCAAAGGGGTAGATAGCTCAGTTGGTAGAGCCCCGACACGTTAATCCGGAGTGCGTTGGTTCAAATCCTGCTCCAGTCAATTTTTTGTTCAACCCAAAATATTTTTTAAAAGACAGCAAGAAGGGTTATGTGTTGTAATGAAACATTGTGTGCCTCAAATTAAACTCAAACACACTTTATTCTTTCTCCTCAGTCGACAGTTTGCCCTGCACGATGAGAAACATCGAGAAGAGATGAAGAAAGAACGACGCAGGATCCAGGAGCAGCTCCGCCGCATCAAACGCAACCAGGAGAAACAAGAGCAAGAGAAGCTTCATCCCAAACCTCCCAAAGTCTTCAAGAAGAAGAAAGAGAAGAAGATAGATCTCAAGGTGCTGAAGGTATGAAGCGAATCAATCTTGGAAAAAATCTCTTCCATGTCGGAGTTCTTTCTCAAGAACTGTAGAAGTTGTAATCTGAGACAGAGAATTGAGACCCGGGCCCAATTTCATGGCTCTGCTTATTGTAACCAAAGAATTTGCGCTTACGGAAGCAGGGAATTCCGTGCTTACGTCAAGCGTATTTCCGAGGTTAGCAGGGAATTTTTGCTGGGGCGCGTGCTTTACTAGGCATTCTCTGCTTACACAGCTAGCGTAGAAATTCGGCGCTTGCACAGTAAGTGGAGAATTGGGATCGCAAGTGCAGAATTTGGCGGTAAGCAGAGCCATGAAATTGGGCCCAGTAAAACCAGCCTCACTACCATAGGCAGAGCGCTGTATTGCCCCTGTCACTTACCCCTGGAAGGAAAGCACTAAAAATCTACGCTGATAGGCTATCAAAAATGACTGCCCTGTGCGCACTCGCCTTTTAAAAACTTTCAAAAGCTTTAGGTTGAGTAGTACATGTGTGTCAAAATGCAAGTATTTTGAGGTAATCCACTTTGAACGAATCAAGTTTCCAGCAAGCATGGCAAAATAGAGACCCTTGTTGACAGATAGCATGAATGACACTATTTAAAGCAAACAGCAGGGAAAACGTTTTTTAATCTAGGGAAAAATCAGCAAAACGGTAGCTCTTTTTTGACGTACGTATATGAGCTCCCGCATCCGTTGTCCACATGCATGCAAGACGTGAACACAAAAAGTGTTGATGTGGCGTGTCGTGGCCGAGCAGTTAAGAGCATCGGACTCAAGTTCTAGTGGCTGAGTCACCAGTGTGTGGGTTCAAATCCCGGTCATGACACTTGTGTCCTTGAGCAAGACACTTAACTATAATTGCTTTTCTTCACCCAGGGGTAAAATGGGTACCTGTGAGGGCAGAGATGGTTCTTGTGAATGAATAGTTTAGTGCGCTCCAGCAGCACAGGCTGTATACTCCCCAGGGAGCTGAGATGGTTTCAGGAATGAAATAAATGGCCCAGTGACCAGGGGTAATAATGTGTGAAGCGCAATGATCATTCTTTGGAATTGCGCTATATAAGAGGCGATATTATTATTATTATTATATACATCCATAGCCTGCAAAACCTCTCAACCATTGCATGTGAGATCCTTGGGACTAACGTGTACTCTGTTTAGACGCACCCTAACCATTACTATTTTTACTCCCAGATGAAATGTGGAGCATGTGGTCTCAGAGGTCACATGCGCACCAACAAGGAATGTCCCAACTACGCCAAACTGAAGGAGAACCTACCTTCGGTTGCCGTGGCGATGACCGAGGAGCAGGAAGAACTGGAAGAGAGGAAGCTTGACGAAGACGAGCTGGTCAAGACAGAGGGTACAAAGGTCATTCTGGCCAAGAGTGTTATTGACCAGTAAGTATTGATCTGAAAGAATCGCTGAAATATAACCAGTACCCTGTTTTTGTTTCATTTTGGGGGTAAATTAGGGGTTATTTTTGTTTGCTCTGGATGTAGGAGTGTCTCTAGCCAAAGAATGTAGGTTTTGGTTCTCGCATGTGTCCATTGTATAGCCCCTGTTAATCTTAAGAGTTGAGTTTAATCTCAGGAGTAAAAACCAGCTAGAAATCTGCTTATACCAATAAATCGCTTCGGACTCCCCCATTTATTAAAACTATTAAGTCATATGGTTTCCGCTCTCACCAATCTGCTGCTGTTCAGTTACGGAACAATTTTCACCAGAAGTTGTCAAACAGGCCGAAAAATCTGAAAAATTCAAAACCCAGATTAAGACATTATCAGATCTGTTCATTTTTGTAAAATCGTTAAATTTATGACAACAGGGACCTCCTGGTAATAAGTGCAATAAAAGTATCGTTTTATTTTTAATGTTCTTTTCTGTGATCGCCATAATGTCTTGCATCCTGTCTGCTATTCTAAGAAACGAAAATCATTCTCTCAAATAAATCTGAGCAAATGAGTTTGGTTTAAAGCACAGCTCTCTGCCGAACTGTGCCCCAATTTTGTGGCTCTGCTTTTCCCCTGAGCAAAAATTGGCGCTTAACACTTTCAGAGAGATCCACGCTTAACATGAGTGTATTTTTAAAGATTAGCGGAGAGTTGTTGCTTTTGTGGGCATGTGTACTTCAGGTTGCCAGGAATTAGCTCAGCTGGCAGAGCGCCGGCACGTCAACCCGGCGGTCGCAGGTACAAGTCCTGCTCTAGTCAATTTTTCTTTGTTCATCCCAAAGTGAAATAAATAGATATCTATTACGTCTGTCGTGTGTCCTCTCTTACATCACAATCATTTCCTTCTCATCTCTTTAACGTCAATCATTATCATACTTCCTGTCTCCTAAACTCTGACGTCAACAAACTTCTTCCTTTAACAATTCTCATTTCCTCTTTCAGCGCCGAGCACATCAAGAGGAAGTCTCTCGTTCTCCGTTTCCCGAAAGAGAACCTTCCTGCCAAGAAGAAGAGACGGACAGAGTCTTCCCAGCCTCTGGATTACCTCAAGGTAGACAAATCTTTCCTTCATTTCCTGGATTATTCAAAGTTAATTCCGAAATGCCATTGAAAATCTTCAAGAAAGCAGGTCCAGATACCTTTTTTTTTTTTTTTTTTACACATGAAATCATACGTTTTCATTGATGACAGCAACAGCAAACCTACATTTTTAAATTTTTGTTAACTTTTTTTTTCTTTATTGTGCTTTCTTAAAATTCTGAATAATTTTTTGAAAAATTTACTTTCAATTCGGCTGATGCTGCGATTTGTAAGTTGTTTAATAATCCATTGATGAATAAATGAATGAATGAATGAATGGGTGGTGGGTGGTGGGTACCCAAACAAAATTAATCAAATCACAGTTTTCGTATTATTTCGGTCTATACCCTTATATCGTTGTGTGGAAAGCACTTTATACTCTTTCGCTTTGTCCTGTGGAAGAAATCCACAGGCAATATTACTCAGGTGGGATTCAAACCCACAACCCACGAGATAATCTTGACCACAAGACCACATGACCTAGCTGTAATGTTGACAGATCGTCCATCAAGATTCACTGTTTCACATACATAGCCATGGGGCCAATTTTATTGAGCTGCCTAACGGTAAGCAAATTTAATAGATGTTAATTTTGCATCAGGGAAAATGAATATAATTTGATTTTTACCCTACACCAATGTGTGTTAAGCACTTTCCAAAATTCTGTGAAAAAAATCCACAGGCAAATCACTAGGGTGGGATTGCGTAGCTGAACAATTTGCTCAAGCGTAAGCATAAGCATATTTTACAGGTTTGCAAGAAAAAGAAGCAGCCAGCTTACACCTTCACTATGGATTTGCATTGATAGGTCATTTTGTTTTGCTTACACTAAGCCCCGGAAGGTTAGCATGCCTTTTCTCGTGCTTACAGTTAGTAGCGCTATGAAATTGAAATCACACAGTTAGCCCCCAAATTAGCAGTTAAGCGTCTCTATGTAATTGGCCCCAGGTCTCCATGTTTGAGTAATATTGTTTCACTTTCTGTTCGACAGCGTCCTAACCAGTCTAATAATAGACGGCGCACTGATCCAGTAGTCACCCTGAGTATTATGCTGGAAACTGTGCTGAATGAATTGAGAGATATTCCATATGTAAGTCCCACCTCCACTTTCAATAGACCGATCCATTAAGCCCCGCCTCCTTACGAGTTGACCAATCACAGCCGCGAAACCCGATCACCATTAGTGCAAAGATCACCAAACGGCTCAAATGGTGATCAGATTTCGCGGCTGTGATTGGTCAAAGAGAAATGGGCGTGGCTTAATGGATCGGTGTATTCCATTAACCCCTAAGCTTCTTTGAGTGATTTACTGGGATCCTTCCTCATTCTAACCAAACCCATATTGTGGTAGTTCAGAATTAAACTGTTGGACTCTGATTATGGTGGTATGCCTGAGCACATGTAAAGCCTAACCAGCTTACCAGTGCAGTCCTCAGTCCAACACCATTCAGTAACTCAACACCAAAACTGTTTTACCGGTAAGCCAGTTTTCTTATGCTCATTACAGCAGAAAATGTTGTGTCAGCATCAGTGTATTTCATAAAGCGATCATGATGATTCATGACAGATTGCAAATTGTTGCATCACTCATGTTATTACAAGAACTGCCGTCAAGTTAGCATGCTTATGTTTACGGTAAGCAGCGATTATGAAATAGTCATTTTTACATTAAGCAGCGATTATGAAATAGACACTTTGTTAGCGGCCGCTCCATAAGCTGAGATCATCTTCTTACACACAATTGCAGGCTTTATGTTATTGGACCCGATATTGGAAATTGTTGCATCACTCATGTAAAAATGTACTTACAAGAACTGCCGTCAAGTTAGCATGCTTATGTTTACAGTAAACAGCGATTATGAAATAGTCATTTTTACACTAAGCAGCGATTATGAAATAGACACTTTGTTAGCGGCCGCTCCATAAGCTGAGATCATCTTCTTACACACAATTGCAGGCTTTATGTTATTGGACCCATGGCTCACGAAATGCCTTAAGAAACCAAACAGTAAAATTTTCCAGTTAACTCAATATCTGCAGATCATGTTTACGTATCTGATTGCAGTTCCATACAATGAGATGGTCTATTGATATTTTGAGCTCACTAAAAGTCAGTAGTGTCTTGGGATCCAGTGATATTTTCCTCCCAGACTCCCATCGTCATAAAGTATTTCAGTTTCCCAACTGTTCAAAAGATGGAAATGCCAAGTCACCTATTCCAGAGAGAGCCAGAGAGGTGGGTGGTGAGAATGTTTTTCTTATTCTAGTCACATGAATGAGTCGTTGGGTGTTGAGAGGGCGACAGGAAGCCCCTGCGTCTAACTATTGTTTGTCTTGAAGTTGGGTGTGAAGCAAGTGTCTCTGGGGACAAAGTTTTGTTTGTCCATCTTAAGATCACGTTTCTTAAAGTCTCGCAGTTGGCAATTGAGAATATCGCAATTGGAAATTAAATTGTCTGGTGCTTTGAATTTAAAGGTGGTTTCATCAGTTGGTATTTGTCAACAACACTGATTTATAATTTTTTTGTTTAAGTGTCCTACAGGTGAACTTTGGAGATTCAAATTTGTTGTCATACTTTTATTGATTTCTAATTTAAGGGTGTGTACAACATTGGTAAGATTGAAAATATAAATGTTAACAGATTTGCACATAACTTACATGGTGTAATGATGGTCATGGTAGAAAAATTCCCTTTGAAAAAAGTTTTGCTTGAAATGCGTAAAACAATAGTCTTTACCCTGCAGGATAAAATTCGATGTTTGAAAAAAGTTAAAACATATATTGGGGGTTTTCACTGTTTTCTCATGACTCCGAAGACCGATTGAGCTTAAACTTTCACAGGTTTGTTATTTCATGTAAATTTTGGGTCACGCCAAGTGTGGATACAGGTCTTTGGCAATTACCAATGTTGTACGCACCCTTTAACAGGGGTGTTTTTGACGAAATAATTTTGCAGGATTCTTTCTACCTTTACCATAATAATAATAATAACTAGTTCTTATATAGCGCATTTTACAATAACGTATCAATGCGCTTTACATTTGTGCCCTGGTCATTGGGCCAATAACATTCCTTTAATCTGTCTCGGCTACCTGTGGAGTATACAGCCCTGGGCTGCCGTGGCGCTCCGAAGGCTTTTTCAAACACAATATCAACCTCTACCCTTGCAGGTACCCATTTAAACCTCTGCGTGAAGAGAAGCAATTATAGCAAAGTGTCTTGCTCAAGGACACAAGCGTCATGACCGGGACTCGAACCCACACCCCGATGACTAAACCACCAGAACTTGAATCCGATGCTCATAACCACTCGGCACCCTACCATCTTTGACACCCTACCATCTTTATAATAATAGGCTTTTGGATCAATGTTAAACAAATTCTCTTTGGGGTCATAACCAAAGTATGATCCTACCTTTAAGCTGTATTGTGTGAATGCTTTATTGTTAAAGTCGTCATACTTGAGACCTCTTGGTCCAACAGGTTAACCTGCTTCTGTTGTTATGCCCAGCGGTTGGCGAAGCCACCGAAGGGGCATGCTCTTTCCCGCATGTCCTGCTGTTGGTGTGGGTGTACTTGAAGTAGCATTTCAGCAGAGGACTTGTATAACAAAAGGGACAATAGGTCAATGATTGCTATCACAAAGGAAAACAATTGGTTCACGTTTGTCAGGACAAAGAGTTGAATGAAGGAAGGTCCATGTTTGGAGGTCTTTACACACATGGGTGCATGTGTCTGGATGATAGAGAAGGACTTGGCATATCAACTGCAAACTTGGTGTGTGGATTGGTCTTGGGATCCCTCGGAAGCCTGATGTTTTTTTTTGACCCCCCTAGGTCATATGGCAAGGCCATTTTGGCTAAAGCAAAAAGAAATGTCCGACACAGTGTCCCAAAACTATGAAAACACTACTAACTAGAATTTTTTTTTTTAATGACGTTCTTGCGGTCCAGCGGACTGTCCATCAATGTTATTATAACACCCCTTACAAATGTTCTGCCTTTTGATTGGTTTAGAGCGCGTCACATGATATGTCTTAGTTTTACTAGAAACCCGGCGCGGTACTATCACATGGCAAACGATATACTATCACATGGCCGTCGATGTACTATCACATGGCATGCAGTATCTAGGCGTCTTTTTTACCAACCTCGAACCCAATCAGTTGTACATCTGTTTATCTGAAATGCGAACGTTACGTGTACGAGGATGATAAATAGTTTGTTGGGGTGTTATAAAACAAATATTGACTGCTTTTACTCGTGCTATGGTTAAAACTACGACTCCGGGGATCACCTCAGGATTCGTAGTTTTAACCATAGCACTCGAAGCAGTCAATATTTGTGTCCTAGCATTCAAACTTTGAGACAGCCTATATTATTTGAATTATCTCAGGACCCAATGTCGGAATGGGTTTGCTGTTTCTTTATCAAAAAAGAGGACATTCGTCGTTTCAGTTTGACAGCAAACTTTGACTTCCTTTGGAACAAGTTTACACATGTTAATTGTTTGGGACACACTTTTACACTATGTTGAACACCCACAGCATTAGTTCTCTAAGTATTCATTTCCGTCCCCTTGGTTACACTATTTAGTCTTGGTCAGGATGTCACATTGCCATCCGGGAGCAAGCTTCGTTTTTACTCCTTGCAGTCTGTTAACAGTTTACACAAAACTACGCCTTTATGAAAACAAGCAGCAACGTACTTGATGCTAATTAGCTGCTCCTGTCTGTGATATCTGTCATCGATTTTGATTTGTACTTGTAGCTATTTCTCTGTAGAACCCCCCCCCCCCCCTCCTGTCCGCCCTTCCTTTGCCAGCGTAGGATAAGGCATGCTGTTCCTGCCTTGCTCAATAAATATCATTCATATTGTCTGCAAACCTTGAAACCCCTCTCGCTGCCAAAGTGCAGACAGACCCAAGAAAATGGGTTCCCCCATTTTACCAGTTTTAACACCCTTTTACCAGTTTTAACACCCTTTTACCAGTTTTAACACCCTTTTACCAGTTTTAACACCCTTTTACCAGTTTTAACACCCTTTTACCAGTTTTAGCACCCTTTTACCAGTTTTAACACCCTTTTACCAGTTTTAACACCCTTTTACCAGTTTTAACACCCTTTTACCAGTTTTAACACCCTTTTACCAGTTTCAACACCCTTTTTACATAGTTAAAAGGCAAAGTATACCTTTGGTTTTCAATTGTTTTATTCCTTTATAAATAAAATATACAATAAAACTAACCTGTAAACATTTCATTTCAAAAGATGGTTGCGTTTGTGAATGGGCTGTTTCAGCTCCAGGAGTAGGTGGCAATGTTCCCCCTGGTGACAGTTGATTTGGGTCAACACCCAAATCAGTTAAGTGTAGCTAGCCCTCACCTTGAAGTTGCTGTCCGGCATTGTGATGTTAAGCGATTTATCATAAAATTAAGATTTAGACAAAATTAATTAAATACAAAAAAGCTCTAGTCAATTTTTCTTTGTTCAACCCAAAATCATTTAAAATTTACCCAGTCAGTTTCCCTTGTGGTTTATTATTTGATAAATACAAAAAAGTTACAGATGAACGCTTAGCTGAGGAAATTCGCATGCGAAGAGACAGAATTAACTTGTTTCCAAGCCTCAAATTGTTCCTATGTAGTGATGTAGAGAGTCAGTAAGGTATTATCTAGGATTGGTAATGAAAGAAAACAACTTTGTTTAGTTTTAGTCTGAAAACCTACTGATTATGAAGTTTATACTAGAAAATTTTTTCCTTGAAATACTTCCCCCTGAAATGAGGTCATGTTCTAGAAAACTGTATCTGAAAACTAAAAGAAACCCCCCCCCCAAAAAAAAAAAACGCAACAGCTGATTTCAATTGTTACAGCCCAAATTAAGGAAAATGTGTTTCCATTCTGAAAATTGTGCATGCTTTTTCTATATTTTTTTAAATACTATTTTCTCCCGGCTCACACAAGGATTTAAGCCCAAATTTTCACAGGTTTGTTATTTCATGTATATGGTTGATCACACAAGACATGAACACTGTCTGCAACTATTTTGTCAGCTCTACTAATCACAGGCATGATATTCTTCCAAACTTTAAACTGTTTTCGGATTTCCCCTCTGGGAAAAATCAGTAAAACTATTATTAAATAGCTTTAACAATCTATGAAAACCTATACTACATATAGATCAGCCCTTGTCCCAATAACATTTTTTCTAATATTTTTCCCAAGGGCCAAATATCATGCGTGCAATCTTGTATAATACCTTTAAACTCGACCCTTTTTCGGCAATTTTGCATCATTTGCTCAGGCTATTTTATTAAAACGACTGGTTTACTTCTCATAAACCGGTTAACATCATACACCTCTATAAAGCTTACACACAGAGCTACATGTACATGTATATCTAATTTGTTACCTCCCATGAGGTTTTGGAAAAAAGTTGTGGCCATATTTGATTTATGTTTTCAGTAACGGGTGACCGATTTGTTTACGTAGGGTCCAGTTGAAAGGGTTTTAAATAACAGAGTGCATCAACATGCAACAGTCGAATGTGTTTATTGTTTTATTCTAAATCGGTTGACATCATGAACATTTCCACAGAGGGGATGTGCGTCTGCACACAGTACAAGCTTTAAACAACTACCACCTGGGATTGCAATGGGAGGGAAATGTCAGCTTTCCTGGTAGCCAAGCAATGGGAAATCGTCTCCAGGGAAAACCTTCGTTAGGGTTCCGTTGTCTGAACGAGGCCCTAAATCAGAACGGGAAACCACTGTCCCCGCTGGGGGGTAACATTGTGTCAGGTGTGAAACTAGATTTTGAGGCTGATCATGTTTTCCTTTCAAGTTTGGGGGGAGGGGGGTTTTATCTGACCACATTCTTAAAGACAGAACTGCAGACACCTAGTGTATCACTGGGTGGAACATTAAAGAGCAGACTGTGTGGTATTTTGGGCCAACACATTTATTCCGTCATGAACACTTAATATCTTATTTTTCCCTTAATCTGAAATCGGTGTGGGAGAATTAATCACGGTGGAGAAGAACGATTTAAATATTGAAAGTTTTGTAAAGGGTTGAGTGGTGTTTACTGATAGCCTAAATTTTTCTTTAAACAACGGAACAATTGCTACTGGGGTTTGGTTTCCTTTGTCCAAGTTGGACCCTGTACAGGAGACTTCTTATGAAAAGGGAACAATAGAGTAACAATGGAATGACTCTGCAAATAGCATCTGTAAGGATGGGTTTGGTAGCGAGGTGGGGGGGGGGGGGGGGAGGAGGGGGGAGGGGGGCTGTTATTGCTATTAATTTACAAATTTAAATATCTCTCCTGTTGAAGACCTTCACTTTTGTTCTCATATCAATATCTGCCAGTAGAGTATGATGACATGATTCTAAAGATGTCAGTTTTGACCTTTTTTGTTCAGAATCAAATTTTCAACCTCTGGAACTTCTATCGTTTCCATAGGATGGAACCTTAGTTTTCTTCCTAAAGACATGACAGATACTTCGCCTCATCGTATCTAGAACATTCCATCTTACAACCCAAGATAATTATTCTCACTACTGCACTCATTAACATTTATAATGTGTGTAATAATTTATGTCAAGCATACCAACTACGTATGTTGTCTTAAGGGCTTTCCTAAGAAGCTGTGTACAAAGTATTTTTCAAAAATAATTGACAGATGTTCTGCCTTTATAGATGAACTTTTTATTTTTAAGGTTTAAGCTTTACACTTACAATTTCAATATTTAAAGGGTCTGTATACGTTTGGTAATGACTTTGAAAATTAATGGCAATACAAACTTACTAGGTAAGAAGTTCAGCAGCTTTTGATAGTATAAAGCATTTTGAGAATCATTTCACTGAAAAGTAATGTGGTTATGGAAAAAGGTATCAGGTTTTATCCCCCAAAATTTGAATCTGAGAAACGTTTCTGTCGGAAACGTTTCTCAGATTGTGCATTCCTAAAGGGAATATTCTTCCTGTGTGGACATATTATTCACTCCGGTTTTTCGGCGATATCTCAAAAATGCGACCACCTTTTGAAGTGACAATTTCACAGGTTAGTTTTATTGTATATATCTACATTTATTTATAGGATTGAAACAATCGAACGGTTCCAAAAACCAAAGTTACACGTTGCCTTTAAATCATTTTTCTCCATCATGATTAATTCTCCCACACCAATCCTGATTCAGGGAAAAACAGGGCATTAAGTGTACATGACAGAATAAATGTACTTTACTAATATGAAAAGAAGTTAATCTACGGAAATTGAGACCAATTCGTCATGAACAGCCACCCCCTTGTGGGCAGGTATCAGCCGGGGCTACCTGACCCAGGGGATGAAGTGCACTTCCAATTGCTAGTCTTTTGTCATGAAGTGGTTTGGTGGTCTCTGCTAGCCCTTGTAGTTACATTAAGAAGACCTTTGATCACTAAAATTACTCGCCCCTAATCCCTAACATCACTCGCCCCTGATCCCTACCATCACTCGCCCCTGATCCCTACCATCATTAGCCCCTGATCCCTACCATCACTTGCCCCTGATCCCTACCATCATTAGCCCCTGATACCTACCATCACTCGCCCCTGATCCCGAACCCCACTTGCCCCTGATCCCTACCATCACTCGCCCCTGATCCCTACCATCACTCGCCCCTGATCCCGAACCCCACTTGCCCCTGATCCCTACCATCACTCGCCCCTAATCCTTAACATCACTCGCCCCTAATCCCTAACATCACTCGCCCCTAATCCCTAACATCACTCGCCCCTAATCCCTAACATCACTCACCACTAATCCCTACTATCAGTTGCCCCTGATTCCAAGCATCACTTGCCCCTGGTCCCTACCATCACTTGCCCCTGATCCCGAGCCCCACTTGCCCCTGATCCCTACCATCACTCGCCCCTGATCCCGAACCCCACTTGTCCCTGATCCCTACCATCACTCGCCCCTAATCCCTAACATCACTCGCCCCTAATCCCTAACATCACTCGCCCCTAATCCCTGACATCACTCACCACTAATCCCTACTATCAGTTGCCCCTGATTCCAAGCATCACTTGCCCCTGGTCCCTACCATCACTTGCCCCTGATCCCGATCCCCACTTGCTTCTGATCCCTAACATTGGTGACTCTCCAAAACTGTAAAAACACTTGAAAAACATAAAACCATAAGATTGTTATACATGTTTTATGGGTAAGGTTTGAATGGCTTCTGACTGGCACCCCCCGAACAAAGATATTGACAAAATAGGGAGACCGCCAACATAGGGCTAGATAGCTCAGTTGGTAGAGCGCCGGCACGTAAACCCGGAGGTCGTTGGTTCAAATCTCGCTCTAGTAATTGTTTCTTTGTTCAACCCAAAATCAAAATAAATAGGCGGAACTTGTTTTGCTAATATTGAGTAGCTAGCAATTTATGATGACCGAGTGTCAATTGGTACATTTTATGTGGAAGGTCTGTAAATCAATCACTGAGTAACTCACTCCAAATGTTAAATATTCAAATAATACTAAATATTTTGAGTAGCAAATTGTGAATTTTGAGTAGCAATTTTGTTATAGCTATGTTTTGTACATGTAGCATTTTACATGTATAAAAGAAAAATCATTCGCTGGCTCTGACCAACAAAAAACCTAACACTGACCTACTGATAGTTCAGAATAATCACTCGTCAACTTCCAAGTCACACAGGAAATATTGCTGCAGCGTAGAATTCCTCGATTTGTGAAGGGCAAAAAGGAAATTGGACTAGGAATTATCGTCAGAGAAAGCCAGCTCTGTTGGCAATGTCCGTTATATTTATCTGACAGGAGGTGTCACTGAAATGTCTTGATTTAAAAATCAGGATATTGACGTCCAGGGATACTTGTCTGAGGGGTTGTAATCACTTCTGAATGCTTGTCAGGCCTTCATAAATAAAGGATTTTGAAGAGGGCCCTGTATTTCTGCAGCTTTTTAAAAGCTCCTTGACTTGTGTGTACTTTTGTGGGTTGTAGCTTTTGAAACTTTTCAGAGTCACTGTACTCTAGTATCAACGAAACCAGATTAACTTTTTGTATGGTGGATTTATAAAATCATATGTCCCACTTTTGTATAATTTTTTGTGGGGTTTGAACAAAGAAATATTGACTAGAACAGGACTTGTCAATATCTTTGTTCAGGCCTTCAGGGATGCCAGTCAGAAGCCATTCAACTTGTAAATGCCATATTGCCAGGGATCACATCAGAGTTTACGATACAACCAGGGAAGTGGCAGTAGAGGGATCACCATAAGTTTTGTATCGTAAACTGCGTAAATTCTGATTAGTCGATTTATGACAACAACAGTTTGATATTATACCATACATGTACCTAACGTCAATATCACACCCTGCATATAGTTCTAACTCCGCATAGTTTTCTCAAGTTTTTCTAAAGATAACTTTGTTATCCCACTCGTGCACGTTCGGCCTCGTGGTCTGTAAGACACTGACGCACCTCATTATTCCATGTTCTACTTGCGCCTGCTGGATAACTAATAATGTACTCTGTCTTTAACTGGGAATTCCATCAGCGCAAATATCCGACATCATTATTCTCTTGGCTTTTAGCTTTTTGTGTTGAGTATGAACTGTGCCTGAAAAACCTGTTGTTCTACTTTAAAATGCCTAGTAAGGAATTTGTGATCCGTGATCATTATACTTTATCGAACAACACATCCAAATGAAAAAAAAAGTGATATTAACAAAGGAGAATATTTCCTAAAATTATTTGATTTGGGTGTGCACTAAAGAGACAGCCGTAATTAAGACTGAGCCAAACTAGATCCCAAGTGTAGATTATGTCACATGGCTATGACTCATTCCCATAGGGTGGGTAGAGGGAAACACGTTACTCCTCTAGCCCCCCCACTTTGACTCCTCACCCCTTCTCCATCAAGGGTGTTTTATAAATACCCATCCCCTAGTGGCCTGGGACGTCTAACCGTCGTCGTCGGCAGTCAGATTACGAGGTAGTCTTCTTGCTCCGTCTTGCTCTCATCCTTGGTTGTAATTCCCCAAAGATCTCGGAGTCCAGGCTCCAGTTAGTTTTTGGTGTTAACAAGACGTCAAAGCAGACGGCAGGACACATGGTAAATAGCAATTTTAAAGGGAGCTGCATGTTTAGATTTTTCAGGGTAGGATGGGTTACAGTAACTTGGTTGTTTGTCTTAAACCTATAAAAATCCATTAAACCTTTTATTTATTTTTGATAGCCTCAGTGCTGCAAGGCCAGATTAATCATGTTTGGCGTGAAGTTCAGCACATCCAGTTCAATGGAGTAACTTGTTTAAGTAGGACTTCATTGATTGCTGTTAGGATCCAATCCAGAGTCCCCCAGATTAGTAGAAAAGTAGATTCAAAACTGCATGGTCAAATAAACCATGTTTGGCATGAGGTTTGGGGCCAGTTCCATCAAGCCTGTAAGCGGACATTTTCTGCAACTTGCCGTCAGTTCTTGAAAACAGATGAATGAGGCAACAATGCAATCATTGTGAGCGTGTTAATGCGCTGGCAGGACTTCTTGATCATTTATGAAAAACATTTTTGCTTTTGCACATTTCTCTGCTATTGACCTCGTGCTTGACACGCAGCACACCAATCCTGTCCCCCATTATGTTACATACCCTCTTTGGACGATCCTGTGTTCTGCACACTTATGAAAAAACACATTCTCCAACACAGGTGAAAACACTGTGTGGACGTGTGTAAGTCCACATAGTGTTTCAAAACCCTGCCCTGTGTGGACCTCTTTTGTTCTCAGGTCAACACCTCGTATGTAAATGCTTACCCAACAAAATTGACCCCCAAAATGGTAGAAATGGCACATGTGCATTTTGTAAGGTGTCAATATTTAGCACAAAAATCTGCTTAACAGTAAATTAGGCCCAGGGCCCAATTTCATAGAGCTGCTTAAGCAGAAAATATTGCTTTACAATTTGTTGCTTAGCAGAAATTGGCAGGATACCAGTCACAAATTGTACATGTGGCATGGTAGATTGACTGGTAACCTGATTTTGATTAGCATAATTTTGTTGTGCTTAGCTACTTTTTGTGCTTAAGCAGCTCTATGAAATTGGGCCCAGGTATATTGGTCTGCTTAGTAGTTTTGATTTGATGGACTTAGTAGTGCTTTGGGGTCAACCACCCAGGATTGGCAGGAAGTTGGTCGTAAAGCATTTCATCAAAATTCACTGGGTACAAAAACCCAGATGAAATGTATGCGGTCAGGATTTGATTGACTCAATGTTTTGAATTGAGTTCTTGCAGCTCAATGTGACGAAACAAAAATGCAATGGTTACCAATGTGTTTGCAGTTTTGTCAAAAGATTAATCGTTGTGGATTGTCATGACCGAGCAGTTAAGAGCTGGTGTTCCTGAGTGTGGGTTCGAGTCCCGGTCGTGGCACTTGTGTGCTTGAGCAAGATACTTTACCATAATAATCATGGTAAAGTATCTTAATTATGGATGGGACATTAAGCCATGGTTCCTGTGTACTAGGATTGATAGTGCACGTAAAAGAACCAAGTACACTTATCATGGATGAGTAGGGGTTAACCCTGGTGTTTCTGGTTCACATAGCAAGCACCATTGTTTAAAGGTCTTCTTAGGCTTGCAAGCTACAGTGATTAAGTAAGACTTATGAGGCACCCTTAGTTTCATAACCACAAATATATGTCATTGGGCCGCTCAGTTTTTGTGTGTTACTATTTCAGTCGCTTTTTAACATCTCTGACAAAGTGGAATTTTTTCTTTCTGATGAAAAAAGAAATGTATTTACAGGAGATTCACTTAGTTGCTGCAACCGGTTATTTATTTGTCCTTTATTTTTTCCCCAACCAACAGGCCACTCCATTCCATCATCCAGTGAACACTCGACATCTAAGCGACTATTACAAGATTGTACATAACGCTATGGACTTGCAGACGATGAGAGAGGTAAACTTCAATCAGCAAACATTTATTTCCATCTCTCGAAAAACAATTACATAATACGCAAATATAAAGAAACGTACAGATGGAGGCATGGTGACGAAAGCCGAAGCTTATAAAAACATGCCTTTAAATATGTGAATACAAAAAACAAAACAGTTAGTCACGAAAAAAACAACAGTTTAAAGACAAACACAAAGACAGTGACAGGCAAACAAAGCACAGACAAGGACAGACAAACAAACACATTCGATTGAGTAGATGAATATATGCAAAGGATGCGTTATAAAACATAATCAAGTGAGGACCTACGGCAAAAGTGACAAGATGCATTTAAAGTAAATTTAGGCAACAAGAAATAAGATAATAATAAGATAATAACTTGCACAAAATGGCAACATTTTATATCACTTTCCTCAAACTCTTGAACTGGATACCATTGCTTAGCAAATTGCTTTGTTCAAGAAATGTATATGCCCTGGGCTTGATTTTGACAAAACACTTAGAGATTCATCTTTGCAGATTAGCAGTTGGTTGAAAACTTGAAATGTTGTCCCTTGTGGATTATTACTCGATATTTGAAATGTTGTCCATTTAACTTCGTTTTGCCACTGTGAGTGTGCATAAAGAAAAATACCTTCAAAAACGGACTATTACAATGGGAGACTTTAGACTTTCAGCCAATCACCAGGTAAAGTCAAAATTTTAGGAATAGGAGAAGCATGGGAGTGACGGTCACCGACAGCACTCGTCAACAAATACATCGCGTTTTGCGTGTTTTTTTCTTTTCTTTTAAGTTATCTTGGATTCAACCCGACTGTACTTTTGTTTTGATAACACAATACCAAACACGTGTGCAGTACCAAACTGTTCTGGAACAGCACGTACTGCTGGACATGAGTTCCCACACAAAAAGCGGTGTGCTGAGTGGCGAGTAGTTGCATTCCGTACAGTCACAAACGACAAGGGCCGATCTTGGTCACCAAACTGCAAGTGACATGATTTACTCTAAGCATTTTTAGAGACTGAACATACACTGACAACACTGCCAGACAGTGGGATCTCAGACAGACGACATAGTTGTTTATTTCCTTTTCTCCCGCCATCCGAAAGCCTAACACTGTAGTGTAACAGCCAAACAACTTTACCTGGTAGGTCTGCTGCCCTCTAGTGGCATAGATTTCCAAAAGTCTCCCATTGCTAATTAAAAGTAAAATGACTTTACAATACATGCTTGATTGTTTTGATTTATATACGTGCTTGGTTGTTTTGATTTATTTATGTGCTTGATTGTGATTGATTGATATATACATGCTTGATTGCATTGATTTGTATTCTTGATTGTATTGACTATATTGATCTATATATGTGCTTGATTATATTGATCTATATATATACTTGATTGTATTGATTTTATTGATCTATGCTTGATTGTATTGACTTTTATGCTTGATTGTATTGACTATATTGATCTATATATGTGCTTGATTATATTGATCTATATATATACGTGATTGCATTGATGTTATTGTTCTATACTTGATTTTATTGATTTTATTGATCTATATGTGCTTGATTGTATTGATTTTTTATGCTTGATTGTATTGACTATATTGATATAGTTATGCTTGATTGTCAGATTGTATTGATCTACATATTCTTGATTGTATTGATTGTTATGCTTGACTGTATTGATCTAAATATACACTTGATTGTAATGAGAGGAACAATGATGGAACATGGGGGGGGGATAGGTAGGAGGACCTTGTGTAGCAAACAAATACAGTTTTGATATAGTTTTAGTGTCACCCCTAACATGGATGTGTATTTACAATTATGATGACAAACATGTTCAGCAGGTGTTATCACATTAACTTTAGAGAGGCATAGCTGTTACAATGTAGGTCTTGGCTCGATTTCACAAAGTACAAAGATTCATCTTAAGATCAGTTGCCATTAGTGATTTGTATTGTGACATCACACTTTGCTTAGCAATTAAGATTGATAGCTTAGTATTAATCAATCTTGGCTCTTTGTGGAAATTAAGCCCTGGTCAGTCTCACCGAGTACCTAAATTTTGTTTGTTTTTATTGTTTCCGTGGCAATAGAAATTGCGTGCTCGTAAATATCAGTCTCGCAATGAGTTCATCGGTGACGTTCAGCAAATCGTTGATAACAGCAACCTGTATAATGGAGACACAAGCCCCATGACCATGGTTGGAAGGAACATGCTGTCACTCTGTAAAAAGAGAATGGATGAGGTCAGTGTCATATCTCTCTCGTTTTTATTTTGTTCACTTTTTATATCTTGTTTATTGTTTGTTTGTTTTGATTCAGTCTCCCAACTCTACCCACAACTTGTTTATACCCAACTAACAACCCTGGACGGGGCCATCCATCCATTGCAATGTTCTCCCTTAACAGTGGTCCACTGGCCAAATGCCAGTTAAAACACTTGAGGACCAGTCACAATTCACTCCAAGTGGTCCGGCTGGATAGTGCAGTCTCCTAACGATGACTAGAGCAAGCTAGTCGAAACGTTGAGACCTATTAAGAACTCACTCCGCGGCAGTGCAGTTATTAACGAGAAGTCCCCCCGATCCACAAAGCGAAAGTAGTAGTCCCGCCCGATTTTCTACCTCCCGCCCAGGTAGTAGTTAATAAGCAGGACAGTTCTTTTCAGAACTGAGAAGTCTCCCGAATTCCGAATATTCTACTCCGCGGCAGTAGAATAAAAAGCAAGACGAGTTCTCAAAGAACAAAATCTACCTAGCAAGTAGATAAACACATGGTGTTACCGCAAACCACTTAACTATAATTGCTTCTCTCCACCCAGGGGTAAAATGGGTACCTGTGAGGGCAGAGATGGTTCTTGTGATTGATTTAGCCTAGTAGCGCATATATTGCAGCACAGGCTGTATACTCCCCAGGGAGTTGAGATGGTTTAAGGAATGAAATAAATGGCCCAGTGACCAGGGGTAATAATGTTCGAAGCGCTTTGAGACGCCCTTGGGTGTGATAAAGCGCGATATAAATCCATATTATTATTATTATACATTGATACCTCACCATGCAATGCCTCAAATCCCATATAGTTCAGTGTTGAAAAGCATCTCTGTATTATTTGAAGTATGGACCAGTGAACAAGCTGGTGGACTCGTGACATGACAAGCTAACTGGTCCTGCTGGACAGGCACTGACAAAGTAAAGGTCAAACCCTCCATTGGTTACCAAAAGTTCCTTAACCCTATCATTGTGCTGAAATAATCGGCACAAGTTTTGGGACAGTGTATTTTCCAGGGACAATTCAATCAGCCCTATGTATAAAGCATTTTTTTATTGGTTGCAACAAACCATTTGACCTTTTCAAATGACCTTTGTGAAAAGTGAAGATGTGACCGAAATCAAATTTGGGAACAAGTCAGCTTTGAGTTTGTGTGTGCCTTAACTACAGTCATTGTTTCAAGAAATTTTATTTGCATTTTCAAAAAAAAACTAAATTTATATTAATTTATAGCTTCAAATTCTTGGCATTAAACATACTTATTATGGGGTCCTTGAACCTTTAAGAAAAAAAATCGCCATCAACAAATATTGTTTTGTGATAATTGTTTAATTCTTTTTGTAAGTAAGTTTTTAATTCTCCAGTTATAATTCCTTTGTAATCAAGTTTCTTAATTTTTTTCAATACAACATTTTGTTTGATTTAAAACCACAACCCCCACTCCATATAATGTCATAATTTGAATGACTATAACAATAGTTTTTATCAAGATGTGGCCATTTGTTTTACCTTCCATCAAAATCATCGTTAATCATTGATTGACGAGCAAAATAATGTGAATACACTTTAAACTACGTGAGAGTTCATGCATTAACTGCGTGAGAGTTCATAATTCCATGTACAGCCACAGGCCTGCTTTGATCATGACAGCACAGCACCTTCAACTGTTTAATTGTAAAACCAAATTATCCACTCTGTTTGTTATAAGAGATCAAAGTCTACGCAGAGTGAAATGACGTTCGTCCACAAAAACACCATGTTTGTAGTCGAATGAAGATTTTGAATCTAGCATAAATTACTGGCCGTATTTGTACAAGGACTTAAGGGGAATTTGTCATAACATTCCTCGCCTGTAATTATCGTCAATGCCAGACAAGTCTTGACTAAACTCAGCGGAAGATGCTTTGTTTTGCGGCGGGGATAGTCTGTTTTGAATAACTTGATGATCAAACTATTTAACACTACTGTGGACTTTGAGGAGCAGGGCTAAATGTCACGGCATTCTGCTCAATGTCACATTCTAAACTTAGTCTTTGAAAACTAGCTTGTTTGCTAAGAGTTGCATTTAAGCAAGTAAATCTCAGGCCTGGAATTACACGAAGGCCACAGGTAGCCTCCGTTGCCCTTGTATTGGCCTTGGTGCTCTTTCAAAAGTTCCCCTTAGACTTTAAGATTTTCCAATGGAAGTGCCCTTTGCAAAATGAAAATGGCCTTGCCCTCTCATAGATAGAGTTCCAGTCCTTAGTTCTTAAGCAAAAACAATCTGGCTAATGTGTGAAGCATACTTACATTTACAAAAACACCACATTCCGTACAACTTTTTCGTACAAGTGCTGTACTTTTGGTAACGAGCACAATCAGTTTAAGCTCGGGTCATTGCCAGCAGTCTCTGAATAAAAAACTCACAATTCTGTTGTTAAAACGTGGCTAACCCTTAAAAAAACATAATTGCTGTGAGCGGCTTGTACCCACATGGCCGTATCGGCCACAAATTTTATTCTATTAAAGGGACACGTTGCCTTGGATCGGGCGAGTTGGTCTATGAAAAGCATTTGTAACCATTGTTATAAAATGCATATGTTTAGAAAGATGTTTTAAAAGTAGAATACAATGATCCACACAAATATGCCTCGAAATTGCATGGTTTTCCTTTTACTTTGCGAACTAACACGGTCCGACATTTCACAAAATGGCGTGCCGTGTTAGTTCACGATGTACAAGGAAAACCACGCAATTTCGAGGCATATTTTTGTGGATCATTATATTCTACTTTTAAAACATCATTCTAACCATATGCATTTCATAACAAACGGTTACAAACGCTTTTTATAGACCAACTCACCCGATCCAAGGCAACGTGTCCCTTTAAACCAGAAAGGTCATTTCCTGAACTTGTTTTCAAAGATGATTTGCTGTCGATAACTTCTTCAATGAAGCAAACTGTCTGTTTTAAACTAATTTTCAGACATTGTACAAGAAAAGGTTTTAGGGCGTTCGGTGACACCTCTACAGAAATGCATTGTCTCATGAGTTATTAAAGGCCCAACATAATCAGTAATAATTAAAGTATTAGTATAATAAATATACCTCACGAACTTGCCCCATTGTTTTTTGGGGCTCAGTTAGTTGATTTTTTTCATTAATAAATAAATAATGCATTCATCAAGCCGATTAGTTCAGTTTGAAAAGGAACTTACGGAGTGTCTTTGTCTGTCTTTTCACTCACAGAAAGATGATAAGTTTTCACGCATAGAGAAAGCCATCAATCCACTGTTGGATGACGACGACCAAGTGGCATTCTCTTTCATCCTGGATAACATTATCAGCGCCATGAGGGCTGTGCCTGAGGTAAGTTTTCAGTAGATTTCAAAACAGACAGACAGGTTGGCTAACTGACAGACCAAGACCATGATTGTCAGAAAGCATCAGCACCATGAGGGCTGTGCCTGGCGTAAGTTTTCGGTAGATTTCAAAACAGACGGTCAGGTTGACTAACTAACGGACCAATACCATGATTGTCAGAAATAGTCAGTGCAATTAGAACTGTTTGTTATGTAAGTTTTAAGCATATTCCTAAACAGACAGACATGTTGACTAACTGACAGACCAAGACCAGGATTGTCAGAAAACATCAGTGGCATGAGGGCTGTTCCTGATGTTAGTTTTAAGCTTATTTCATAACAGACAGGCAGGTTGACTCACTGACAGACAAAGAACAGGATTGTCAGAAAACATCAGTGGCATGAGGGCTGTTCCTGATGTAAGTTTTAAGCTTATTTCATAACAGACAGGCAGGTTGACTCACTGACAGACCAAGAACAGGATTGTCAGAAAACATCAGTGGCATGAGGGCTGTTCCTGATGTTAGTTTTAAAGTCACCTGGAAATAGATTATTATTTTTTTTAAATATAAGAGTATATGTATATTAACAATAAAACAATTTTTTGAGTAATTGTTTGTCAGTATTTATATGTTTAAAAAATAGATAAAGTTGTTTGGGGGCGACTCCGCCCATCCCTTTTTGTGACGTCAATCGAGGAAGACTTCGCCTTGATTGAACATCGACCCCACTCGAACGTGCCTGCATTTACGTTGTATATACACGTGCAAGTAGTGAGATTGTACGTTTCGTTTGGTTATCCAAAAGGTGTTTTTTTTTCTTGCATTTTTCCAGCGAAAATTGCTGCTGGATGCAGCAAAACGACTAAAGATGGGGTCAGCCAGCATTTTTTTCCTGCAGATCCCAAATATAGGCAGTTACGGGCATCGAAAGTTAGGCTAACGAGGGCAAAGTGGTCCGGTCCGACGTCGTTTTCAGCGCTATGCAGCGAACACTTGGATAGCCCGGGGATTTTTTCGTTGGTAGTAGTGTGCAAGGGAAGTTGCAGTGAAGCTTAGGTTACCAGCGAAATGTTTCTGGTGGAAAAACAATACCTCGTATTATCCGTGTTCTCGTTATGACCATGCTCGTATCTTCCGTTTTTAAGACATAGAAACGCGCATGGGACAGTTCGGGACCGGTGAAAAACCTCGTATAAACTGGCGTCTCGTATTAGTCGACTGTACACTGTCCTAGGATTGCATTGGGTGGTGACGTCCGAATACGAAAACGCATCATACTGATCAGGTACCCAGACGTAATGTACGGGGCCAGACTACACATTTTCTCCTGCCTCGATTGACGTCACGAACAGCGCCATGTAAAGGGGGGCCTATTTTTTAATTTGTAATTAAAAGAAAAATACAATTTTTAAACCTTAGTAAATTGTTTATTCACATTCCACTCATAAAAATGTATATATTAATGACAAAAGCTTTATTTTGAAAAAATACCACTGCCAGGTGCCTTTAAGCTTATTTCATAACAGACAGGCAGGTTGATTCACTGACAGACCAAGAACAGGATTGTCAGAAAACGTCAGAGAAATGAGAGCTGTTTCTAATGAAATCTTAGAGTAAATTTCAAAACAAGTAGACTGGTCAACTACCCAACAGACCAAAACCCTTATGGGTAGCCCTGGTATTGTCTGTGTTGTACCTCTACTCTTTCCATTGTAACCCTTATGCTGTCTTCATTTCTGTCTACATTCATGGTCTCTCCACCAGCCCCGCTTTTTCTCTCTTGAACCTCTACTCTTTCCATTGTAACCCATATGCTGTCGCCTTTCCTGTCTCCTGTCATGCTCTTTCCTCAAGCCCTGGCTTTGTTTCTCTTGTACCTCTACTCTTTCCATTGTAACCCTTATGCTGTCTACATTTCCGTCTCCATTCATGGTCTCTCCACCAGCCCTGGTTTTGTTTCTCTTGTACTTCTACTATTTCCATTGTAACCAATATGCTGTCTTCATTTCTGTCTCCAATCATGGTCTCTCCACCAGCCCTGCTTTTTCTCTCTTGTACCTCTATTCTTTCCATTGTAACCCATATGCTGTCGCCTTTTCTGTCTCTAGTCATAGTCTTTCCCCCAGCCCTGACTTTGTGTATTTTGTACCTCTACTCTTTTCTATGTAACCCATTTAATTGTTTCTGTCTTCAGTTATAGCCTTTCTACCAGCCCTGGTTTTGTTTCTCTTGTACCTCTACTCTTTCCATTGTAACCCATATGCTGTCTTCATTTCTATCTCCAGTCATGGTATTTCCACCAGCCCTGATTTTGTCTGTGTTGTATCTCTACTCTTTCCGTTGTAACCCATATTCTGTCTTCATTTCTGTCTCCAGTCATGGCCTTTCCACCAGCCCTGGTTTTGTCTCTCTTGTAACTCTACTCTTTCCGTTGTAACCCATATTCTGTCTTCATTTCTATCTCCAGTCATGGTATTTCCACCAGCCCTGGTTTTGTCTGTGTTGTATCTCTACTCTTTCCGTTGTAACCCATATGCTGTCTTCATTTCTCTCTCCAGTCATGGCCTTTCCACCAGCCTGTCAACCCGAAGCAAGTCAAAGACTACTACAAGATCATCCAGGTACCCATGGACCTGGAAACAATGAGGAAGAATGCACAGAAACACTTCTACCACAGCCGGGAGCAATTCCTCGAGCACGTGGAGCTGATGGTGAAAAACTGCGCCGCGTACAATGGTGAGAGTCTTTATTCTCTTGGTAAACTGACTCCACTTGATTCGCATTGGAAAAATCTTGCATGATAAATGCAGAAATTATGATAATGTTTCTTGGGTGCAAAGAGTGGGCCTGATTTACTGAAGTCAGCCAATCAAGATGGTAATTATAATAATGAATCCATTGACTGATATTGAGCCCATTCGATAAAATGTACACAATCACATAAAAAAAAAATGAAGAAATAATTTAATAAACACCAACAAAAAAGGAACATTGATTTAATAGTTAAAAACAGGAAAACCACAAAATGAACACAAATAAATTGGTAAAAAGCTGGAAAGTGCCACAATCCATACAAAAGATAACACAAGACCCTTACAGGACTCCTCATACAAATAATGCTAAACAATTTACAAGAGTAAAAAAAAAAAAACATGAACGGTAAAAAGGCATTGACATTAAGACGTTAGATATATAAAATGTTCTTAGAAGAGCAACAATAAGAGTAAAAAAAACACAAAGTTAGTAAAAATCTTGTTTAAAAAGATAAGTCTTCAGAACATATTTAAAAACATCAAGGCTATCCGATACTAAGAGGAGAGTTTCTCTGCGGCTTCTAATACACCTCACCAGGATTTGAGTTTCAAGAATATCTCCACTAGACCCCCAGCGACCGGTTACACGTCTTAAGTTGCGATGCGTATAAAAACGATTTCATCAAAGTTACGATGCGTCGGATACATCGCAAGTTCCTTGACTACGAGGAAGAACACGTCGTTAAGTTACGACTACCCAAAGGGTCGTCTTAAGAAAGCGATGTTTCATTTTGATAACGCGCAAATGCTTGCAAAATGGCAGAAATTCTTATCAACAACAATACTTACTTTGAGTACTTTTAGCAGACGACATTTTACTCTCCTCCAATCATTTTCCATGATTTCTCGCCGATGCGTCCATGATGCGTGGAGCGGTACTGAGTGTCTGCCATCTTGAATGAACTACATGTATACACGACTGTTTAATGACCAAGTTGTATACAACACAAAACAGCCACACAACTTTAGCAGTTCATCCTCGTCCAAAGGGTTGTTTTTATTCAGAGTGAAAATGGTTTTGAGTTGCGACTCGTCGCGCTTACGACGTGTATGGTGAAACGGAATGTAGAACTCATCGCAGCCACGACGTGTCTTAGGTGGGCGACGCATCGCAAACCATACGATGCATCGCTTCTTGCGATGAGTTTCGTGAAATTGTGGGCAGGTCTTGTAGCTCAGAATATCTGGACCAGAAATATGTTTTACATGACCTGTGGATTTGTCCACAGGACTCAGGGGGGGAAAGTATTGAGTATACAGTGCTTAATACACATTGGTGTAAGGGTAATAACCAAATAATATTCTATATCCGTGATGCAAAATTAACATATGTTATAGGCCCCTTTCAAAACCACAGGTTCTGTGCCAATGTTTGAAGCCCGGAACTGAAAGCACACATTTTTTAAATAACTGAGCCTAAGCCTTTGTCCAACCCCAAGCCAGGGTTTCAAAAAGGGCAATAAAAATACATCTATCAAAAAATAAATGGACTGTTGGGTTATGATCCTCATCTCCTGATGTGTTTTCTTATTCCTAGGAGGGGAAAGCTCCTTGACAGGAATATCCCGTAAGGTGCTGGACATCTGTAAGTCTGAGCTTGCGTCCAACGAGGAGCATCTAGCTCAGCTTGAGAAGGACATCGCTCTGGCGAGAGAGACCGCCCTGGATGCAGCAGACGCTGAGAGTTTCTCCGCTGCTCCTAATACGCCCTCCAGTCAGATTGCTAACGAGGATAGTATGACAGGTAAAGATCTGCAATAAATAAGAATGATAATAAAAAAAATACTATCTATTTAAATGAATTAGGTGTTTTTTAACGTTGCATCAAAGCGCCTTATGCTATTACTACCCCTGCAGCCGATTTCACGAAAGTAGTGCGTAACTTGCCCCATGTCTTAAAGTTACGCCATGTAAATGTTGCGCAGCTACGCCATTTCCTTAAGTTGCATTTCACGAAACTTGCCTTAGCTGCGCAACGTTTTAATGACTTAAATAAATAACAAACACCGCGGACGAGGCTAAAATCAACCTTTTTAACGACTGTTGCCTAAAACCACAGAAAAAAAAATGCAACGGAGCGGCCATTTTAAATCGCGATCTTTTACACAACAACAGTGTCTACGTACGGCGGTGGTGTGGTAAGTGTCGGGATTAGATGGCTCAAGTTGGACCACTGACTTCGTTTATTTTGAATTCCCATTACATTTAATTATCTGACTGCTAAATTAAGTTGATGTTGCCATGTATTTTTAAAACAATGCTTGATTAAATTGGTGGGGTGGGCGTTGAATATATTTTCAGCTGGTTTGTTAACAATAAAAGTAATAAACTTGTTCGCTGACGAACGTGTTTAGTTTGTTTTGAGTCAGCTACAGAAAAGAAAGAATGCAACATCTTTCGGTCAGCACTGAAATAACGTCGTTTCCCAAGGATAGTGTAGCCTGCCCGGGTAAAACACGTTGTGCTGTTGGCAGTTTATCAACTTGCGCTATAAAATACTGACTTACGCCATCAAAATCGAGTACGTAAGTTGCGCCATTTTTGTGGCGTAACTTTCAGACTTGCGCCACTTTCAGACGTGGCGTAACCTTCGTGAAATCAATCATAACTTTGTGGCGCAACTTACGCACTAGACGTTGCGTTAGTGGACTTACGCAGTTGCGTAAAGTTTCGTGAAATCGGCTGCTGGTCATTTGGCCTTAAGCATTCCTGACACCATCTCAACTCCTTTGGAGTATGCAGCACCGCCGGAAGCCAAATTGGTGCGCAGGTTCTAATCGATCAAATCAACAATCTCTACCCTCACAGGTACCCATTCACTCCTGGGTGATTAGAAGCATTTATAGTTAAGTGTCTTGCCCAAGAACACAGGCGTCATGACCAGGATTTGAACCCACACCCTAATGACTTGCCCACCAGAGCTTGAGTTTAATGCTCTAGACCACTGAGCCACTACATTTTTACAAATACAGCGTTCATTTGTTGATAATGATAACAGCATTGTACCATAACAATTATTATCCTTTATTAGATGCTAGTAGATGAGTTTGTACATTCAGCTTATTTAAATTGGTATTTTATTTTCTCCTTTTTTCCCGGTCAGGTTTTGAGGATGATGATGACGACCAGGGCAATGAACTTGAGGAAGGAGAATTTGTGGACATTGAGGGTGACGATGGTGAAAAGGTGGGTGCTATCAATAGACGTGTTGGAATGTATTTGTCACTTTAGGTGTCAGATCACACGAAAGGTTTTGCATTAATTTATTTTATTAATTTTAATTTTAAATCTTTCGGGCAATGAATTCAAGGGACCCTGAAAAGTGGCTAGGACTGTGACCCGTAGGCCTGAAAATACCTGCGTAGAGAAGACGACGAAGAAATAATCAGTTTCAGATGTGGGAGGAAAACCTCAAAATGGGAAACTGAAAACCCAGTTGGAGTGTGAGGCTCTGTCTGAAGTGTGATTTGAACCAGAGTCCAGAGAGGTGAAAGTCTGTGCAAGATACTACCAATAGACATAAAACATAAAATGGTGTGCTTATTTATTTGCCAAGACTGACACCCCCCCCCCCCCCCCCCCCCAGTCAGGTTACACATGTATGATAACATAGATAAGCCTATATGTAGCTCCGTGGTATGATGTACCACTTTATGACTGGACGGCTGACGGTCTATACCTGAATTGTTAATTGCCTGGAAATAGTGTAGAGATTCAACCACATATATAAACACCAAGTACAGTTGAAAAATAGTGTTCCAATAGTGATATAAGCATACCAACTTTTAGAAATGTTGTCAGCATACATGATCTATCATAATGTGAATTTTTGGGGGGGGGGGTAAACTGTACCCATCTGAAGAAAGCCTCTCTTGTTTTGGTCAAATGAGGGTGCTGTTTTTCTTATGTTTGGAAAATGTGATTTTTTTCAATCCGTGAATTACTCACTAATGTGCAACATTTGAGCGTGGGAACAATTTCATTATTTCTTAGACATCTACAACTTGGGCTATATTTTGTGCAACCCCCTCCGGAGAGAACAAGAGTTGTTTTCTGGAAGGCTTTCATAGCCACAGCCAATAGTCTACAAGCCAACCTTCGTGCATTGGTAGTTTCAACTACATACATGCTGCTTAGATTATACACAGACAATACGTTTTTACACAGAATATTTACCCACAAAATGGTGCAGGGAGAGACTGTAAAAAAGTCCTGAGGTGTTTGGCTGGCCAGGAAATGTTTTAAGTCCATTGGCTGAGTGGTGTCTTTCTCGGCCTTTCACCTATGTGGACCCTGGAGTAGAATCCCAACCCAGATTAGAGCTTTGCAAGTGGATTGGGTTTTCAGTCTTTACCTTAGTGGAGGTTTTCCTCCCACATCTAAAACCTTCATCATCCTCTCTTCACAGGTTAATTCAGACCTACAGGTAACAGTGCAAGGCACTTTCGTTTCCTTCATATAATAATTAAGGTCCATCTATTTTTTTCTTTAAAAATGTTGATAGGGGAGTTTTCATAAAGTCATTCCAATCTTTGTTTTTATATTTTTGATGCAGAGATCAAGCTTTGAACCAATCCAACATGCCGAGAGCAGCGTGCTTTACGACGACCTCCAGATCACACCGGAGAACAGTGAAGACGAGGAAGATGATGACGAAGATGAAGAGGAGGGCGACAACCCTTTCCTCCACCAGCAGAGTGAGAGTGAGGAATCCGAAAATGAAGATGGAGAAGAAACGGCGCGAGCAAATAATGACGATGATGAAGACAAAAATGCAGAAGACGGAGACAATTTTGAAGAGGATGAGAACGTTGCAGAAGACGACGTTGATGCAGAGGTGGATGAGTCGTTCGAGGCGGAGTTCGACATGAGCAGACCCAACTCCGAGATGGCGGACGCGGAGCAGAGTGAAGAGGAGCTGGACGTTGATGAAGGCAAGATGATTCAAGACGATGACGATGATGACGATAGTGATGACGACTTTGTAGAAGTAGAAGATGAAGAAGAGGCCATGGATGAGGGATAAAACAATAAGACCTCATTTGAGATGAAGATAAGTTTTGAACCCATCTCAACCTCAAGAAGTCGGTCATGATCCCTCATGAAATCACTAATAACTTCCTACAAATCAAACTCACCTTAAAATACTGGTTATAAAAAAGGGATTAACTGTCACTGCAACCAATGATTTCAGTGAAGTACCTTTTGGTCACAAGGTGGCAGCAGACAAATAAAGCTTTTTTTATGCAAGATGTTGTATCATCACTATTAAACTGCCTGGCGTATTCAGTGTTTTTTCAAAACCTCTGCTCCCCTCAGGGTTTCGTTTGATGTTGAAGCACCATGCTAAATGTACTCACTGCCCCAAAATTGATGATAAAGCTCAAGTTTGAGCCGTTGGCAAAGGCCTGGGTTTGTCAAATGCCCCAGAAGTCATCCATGTTATGTTTTGTAAGCGTGTTGTGTTGTCATTTAGCCTTCGAGAAAGATGCTGCTAGGGTCGAAACGTCTGGCCATTAAATATTTTTTGCATGTTAAGTTTTGCATACAGACATGTCACATGGTATTCAGTTTACCTGGTAAGTCTGCTGGCAGCTGGCGTCGATGAAAGTCTCCAGTTGGATTTGGTTCTCTTTCCCAACCTGCTCCTTATTAAGGTTTTCCTGAGCTAGTGAGCTGGGAGTTTCTACCACAGCAACAGTTCACAGGTTTCTTCGCTACTTTTCTCTTCAAATATTTTTGCTACTTTTCATCTGGTCTACAGAGTGCAGAGAAAAATCACATTTTTAGGATTCTTTTATGTCTTGAGAAAGATTTAAAAAAATTTAAAAATATTAATAATCCAAAAACAACAACAGCATCCCAAAACCATTAACCACATAGATTTAAAAAAAGTAGTCCTATCATTGTAGAGTTTTTGTTTTCATTTCCCGTTTGTTTTCATACATGGACCAACCTTGTGTAATTGTAAATAGTAATGTACATAGGTTAATTTGCTATACCAGATGCCATTTTCTTTTCTTCAAAGTTGAAACTGGATCCGTCTTTATTGTCCCGCACGATTGCCAAGTACAGTTCTCGAAATGTATGTGGGGATTGTTTAAATGCATGTTGTACATTACAAACTTTTATAATATTGATTGTTTTCCCCAATCATGTAGGAACGATTTAACATCGAAGACTGATTTAGAGTGCCATTTTAAATAAGTCTTCTGAAGTCATCCAGCCGTGATTTTGTTTTACAAACTTTTGTTGATGCCTGTTTTTGTCAACTCATTAAAGTGCCGGCTGTACTTGTACTTGCATAAGCAGCTACATGTAGCTAGTTTGTATTATCAAGAAGTGATTTATATTTAAGTTTGTTTTTCTGGAAGAGTAAATTTATGTCCATTCCCCTATTCTTTCATAAACACACCAATCAACCACAGTTAAAACTGGTTGCTGATTTTGTGCACGTTTATACTGGGCGTATTTTGATAGGGGCCGTGCCAATCACAGTGTGGCATATGGTATGAGGGTTATCCCAACACATTTGGACCAGGGATGATTTTCAATCCCCCCCCCCCACCCCCATATAGAAATAACAAAGGAAAAAATACCTCTGCCCAAAAGATAACACCGAAAGGGACGGAATGCATCAGAAAAAGCGCAGCATCTTCAAATACCTTCCAGGGCCCGTAAGCGGGCCTGGTCCCCACATTGTCACAGCATGGTGCCGCTTGCATCGTTATGAGTATCCACCTCCTTTACCTTTGGATCCGCTCTTGACAAGATAAAAAGAGCCGTAGGGTATGTAACTTCATACAAAATTAATCTCACATTTTGTTCCATTGTGTAAAAGACCCCACAAGGGCACTCCTGTAAGTCCACTCTTATGTATGGCAGTTATGGGGTACTTTTATTGTTCTGTTATTTCCCTTTTCTGAAGAAATCCTCTGTGGGGTACCACTAGAGCAAAGAAAACCTTGTGGGGTAGCAATGTTCTATTGTGTAAAGTACCCCGTAAGTTGGCGTGTATCCTTATACAAGCCAACTGGTTACAGAGCACTGGATATCTGTCAACCCCGAAAGTCGATGACTTCTCTTTGTTCACCAATTGTTTGGCCTTTTAGTTATGTTTTTAAACTACCCCCCAACACGAAAGCGAAGCGAGAACGTCCTCATTCTGCCTAAACACCCCGATCCCTTTTGTAATTAAGATCTTGGTTTCAACGGGTAGACACCCAAACTCACCTTTTTCAACTGGGATCGGTGTCTGTGGTTTTGGTTGTTTAGTTAAGGTATTAAGGTACTACTTATTTATTTAATTGTTTATCTATTTTGCATTCTGGTTGACGCAATGAAATACCCTTTAAAAAATCGATGGGCACAAGCGAAGTTAGACCGTGCGACCCAATTATTTATATTTTTTTTTCCAAACACCCAAAGAGATACTGAATAATTTTGTTCCATACCTGATGTCTTTATTGTTTTCATTTTGATTTTTTTTTTAAATGTACACATGTGGCCGCCTTTCTGCGTTATTATTCCGAAAGGAAATAGAGCAGAGCATCTCACGTTTCAAGCTCTGAACTTTGACCAAGTTTTCCAGCAGTGTTTGCTGGAATTACACGGTCTTAGGACAGTAACTGATCTTCCCAGCCACCTTAAGGTGAGTAACGGGACGATGAATAGTCCCATGTTCGAAAAACAACATCAAGAAAAATACTCTGCACATTGAGACAAAAAAACTAAAAAAACCTGTTCCGTTTTTGCGGGTTGGGTTTCGCATTGAGGTTTATTATCCTGTCAGACACTGGCATTGAAACTGTAAAGTGGTTTTTACCGTAATCGCTGCGATCGAAGCCTTTAGTGGAAAGGCAAAGTATGGGCTGCGATTGGTCATTAGTGTTGGGGATTAGTTTCAATCTAAGAGCCCACTGATATGAAGTTTATACCAGTACCAATCATGCAGGGAGAAAATATTGCCGATGAAAATACTCTCAAACCGTTGCATACGACAGGCAGATAGGATTTTGCACTGAGCTCCCTCTGACTGCAGATTTTCTTGAGAGACAGATGAAAGGCTTGGCCATTGTTATGGCCAAGCCCCAATTTCAAAGCCTGTAATCACAAATATTTCATAATAAGCACAGACAAATCGTGCTTACAAGAAGAGTTTACCAGCCAACATTACATAAAGTTGACATGGTTTCAACCATTATTTTGTTTGCTAAGCAAATAAACTTGTAAGTGTTTTCTGCTAAACAGCTTTATGGAATTGGGTTCAGACCTTCAGATATCTATTTGAAACGATATAGACAGTCTGCAAACCTCTAAAATGTAACATTCAGTAAATTCAAGGAACTTCAAATCCAAACCGATAGGAAGGGGGGGAGGGCCAATAAAATGTGATCACCTGACCAAATTGATGACATTTTCACAGATTGTTTGTGTGGTGCATTTATCGAAAGTTGAGGGTGAATTTGAATATACAATCTTGCAGAAAGCCAATAATGTACTATTGTAACATTTAAAGGGTTCGTATACACGCCTTTCAACTCATTTTGAATATCTGTGTCACTAGATTGTTTATCGGCAAAAATATTTTTTTGATAATTATGTGATCTGTTGTTTTGGATCGGTAATAATTTATTTGTGTAAGGTTCTGTTGCCTCATTGAGAATGCTACCTGCATCTGTGATGTTAAAGATATTATACAGGATTGGCAAGGATAAAAAACATCATTGTTTACTTGATGAAGCTGAAAGCTTATCTGATTATGAAGTTCACACTAGAAGCATTTTTTGTCATATTCGACAAAACTGTATCTGAAAACTGAAAACTTGCAAAAGCTAATTTCGGTTGTTACAACCAAAATTAAGGACACTGTGTTTACAAGCTGAAGTATAATTATTTGGTTTGTCACTATTTTCTCTCGACTCCACAACGGGTTAAGCCCAAATTTGCACATGTTTTATTTTTATTTTTTTAAATTTAATATCTCATGTAGGGCCTATAATGGTTGATCGCACAAAACATGAACACCGTCTGCGACTATTTTGTCAGCTCTACCAATCCTTCCCTTCCCTTCATAACCCCCCCCCCCCCCTTTGTCTTCATAATCCCTGCATACCCCCTGCCTTCTCTGAATGCTTTCTGCTTTTCTCCCTCCACTCTCTCTATTCATGTATTTCCACTTGACTACTCTTGCAACTCTTGTCTGCTTGTATGTGTGTTGTCATTTAGCCTTCGAGAAAGACTCTGCTAGGGTCGAAACGTCAGGCCACTAACTTATTTTTTGCATCTCTACCAATCCTGTTAATTTTACACATTATACTGAAAAACATAGTTCCGGCTGAAATATTTACAACTATCGAAACTAAACTCCCATTCACGTGGCTGAGAATATTGCGACGTGCACTAGCAACGAAATATAAAAGTACTAGGCCTAGAGCCTATACCGTTTCCCCCAAAAAGTTGAGCACCTGTTTTAAAAGGAGTGTTTCAGATTGAGATTGGTTTCCTTCCTCCATGGTTTCTAATAGGCATATTGCTGGATAGTATAACTTTTTCCCAGTATGCGAGCTTGCCATGTCATTAGGTTCCAGATTTCCGCAGATAAATCGTCAGATTGTGTCGTTATTATTGTATTCAGAACGAAACGGGAATCGATTCGCTGGAGCCTTACTGCGTTGTTTGTATAGGCGGATCTTTATTGAATCACACCAATGTATCGATTCTCAATTATCCGACGAGAATCGATTAGAGCGTGTCTGGTCACGAGTGCGCATCATTTGGTGACATTCCTTTGGGATGGTCGTGGGCTAATGGTTTGGCGTGCTACAGTTCCAAATAGATATTCCGCCGTGTAGTTGATAAATTAAATTTGTCATTTTGTAAGTGATGAGGCAATGCGATGTTTCGGGGGAATCGGTTTACTTCAGCATTACGCCGTACTCAGCCAGATAAGACGTCCACTTAAGAAACGCGACTTTAACATTCAAGATGTTTTAGAGAATGTTCTCGAATAATGTATTGAATTGACTTGTCTTCATTTGTGCTGAATGTGTCTAAAGTTAGTTTTAACTTTGCCTCATTTTTGATAGATCGATTGAAATTTCTCTACCAAGTCTTTACCAATTCCCCTTGAAAGCAAAAAGTACGGTAGGTGGGCCTCAGCATGCTCATCACCCGAATAAGATTACCAGCCAAAAAGCATTCCACACGAACCATTTTTTAACTGGATTTGAACCCCAGCCACTACGGGATTCGAACCCCAGCCATTACGGGATTCAAACCCTATAGTCAGTACGGATTCGAACCCCAGCCACTCCGAGATTTGAACCCTAGTCAGTACGGGATTCGAACCACAGCCACTACGGGATTCAAACCCTAGTCAGTACGGATTCGAAACCCAGCCACTACGGGATTTGAACCACAGCCACTATGGGATTCAAACCCTAGTCAGTACGGATTCGAAACCCAGCCACTACGGGATTCAAACCCTAGTCAGTACGGATTCGAAACCCAGCCACTACGGGATTCGAACCACAGCCACTATACGGATTCGAAACCCAGCCAGGGAAACCTTAGAAATCCGAGAAACGATTCATGCAAGTGGTTTCGGGTGAAAAATTATCCAAACCATATTGCTTTGAATGGAATCCTTTCTCAAAATAGTTTATACAATCAATACGAATTGACCCTGATCCCGGTTCTTTGGGTCAAGCTGGCCCGGAAAGTGATCAATTGGGATTGAACTTTTGACCCATTCCGAGGTCATTTTGACACAGGTTCCGGGTCAAACTGACCCAGAAATGGGTCAGGCCCACGGGACCAGGATCTGGGTCACTTCTGACGCGGACGTTTTCTGAGTGAACATTTTGCTTTGCACCTCTATAGCCCGGATTGTAAAGATTTCAAACCAAACAAACTCACAAACCAGGGCCCAATTTCATCATTTAGCAAACAATATTGCTTTACCGATTTCCTTCTAAGCAGCAATGCGCATGATACCAGTCACTTATTGTACATTATGACATATAGTTTGGCTGGTAAATTGAATCTGGTGAGCACAAGTTTGTTGTGCTTAGCTTCTTTTTGTGCTCTAGTTTGAAATTAGGCCCTAGAGCTGCTTAAGCACAACAATAGCAAAGCACAACAAAATTATGCTGACCAGAATAAGGATACCAGCCAAAATACCATTTCACATGCACGATTTGTGACCGGTATCCGACTCATTGCTGCTAAGTAGAAATTTTGTATGCATTATTTTCTGCTTTAGAGCTCTATGAAATTGGGCATCTATAGTTTCCCAAGGCCAATTTACTTGACACAATCGAATAAAACGGCATTAATATCTATTATTTGATTTTCTGCATCTAAATACTCCCTTTGCAGATAAAACCCCAAGCATTATCACGGAATTATGAACCGATGAAGTTTCAGTCATTTTCATGAAACTATTATCTAGATAATCGAATTATAGTCCCGGGGATTTCGAGGACGCTTCGTTCTGCTTTAAGATGCTAGCTGCATGGACAACCACGTTGTGGCTAATCGCTGGGGAGTTGGGGGGGGGGGGGGGGGCAGGTGGACGCAGTTTAGGAAAACCATTTTAAAACATTTTATGAGGCTCAAGGGGTGGGGCGGGGTGTCATCAAGAACTTTATTTCCACTTACACTCCTGAATGATGAATAGTGATATTTTGTTTTAATTTGAACTGAAATTGGAGAGGATCAACCTATTTAGATATGGAGCGCCTGCTGTGTATGTGTGAACTAGATCTGTGCCGGTTGTAAACACTTAGGCTAGTATTTAATCCAATATCTGTGTGGGTTTTTTGAAGTGCATTTCTCAGCTTGAATTATACCCTGCACGTCCCATCCGTGATCATGGGTGTCTTGGATTTGAACCCCAGCCATTACATAATTCGAACCTCAGCTACTACGGGATTCGAACCCCAGTACAGGATCGATCCCCAGTCATTACATGATTCGAACCCTAGTCAATACGGGATTCAAACCTCAGCTACTACGGGATTCGAACCACAGTCAATACAGGATTCGATCCCCAGTCATTACAGGATTCGATCCCCCAGTCATTACAGGATTCGAACCCTAGTCAATGCGGGATTCAAACCTCAGCTACTACGGGATTCGAACCACAGTCAATACAGGATTGATCCCCAGTCATTACAGGATTCGAACCCCAGTCATTACAGGATTCGAACCACAGTCAATACAGGATTGATCCCCAGTCATTACAGGATTCGAACCCCAGTCATTACAGTATTGATCCCCAGTCATTACAGGATTCGAACCCCAGTCATTACAGGATTCGAACCCTAGTCAATACGGGATTCAAACCTCAGCTACTACGGGATTCGAACCACAGTCACTACATGATTCAATCACCCGACGAGCGGCCCCCTCGAGCAAGCCAGTACAGGGTTTGAACCTCAGTCATTACGAGATTCGAACCCCAGCCACTACGGGATTCGAACCCCCAGCCACTACGGGATTCGAACCATGGCCACCATAGGTTTCGAATATCAGCCACTACGGGATTCGAACCTCAGTCAGTCCAGGATTTGAACCCGCGGTCACTACGGGATTCAAACCCCTACGGGACTCAAAACTCAGTGAAACCTTAACAATCTGAGAAACGATTCATACATAAACAATTTCTCAGATTCAATTGTTTTGTGGTGAAATATAATCCGAACCAAAGTTATTACTTCAAAGTGAATCCTTTCTCAAACTAGTTGAGACTTTCAACAGCTTCAGTGCTTCTCGCAGTCAGTTTTTTATGGTCATAAATATTTTGAGTACTGACCAATCTATCACCTATACCTTTAAACTTCTTATTACAAATTTTTACCAATACGACCCATCTTGTACCAACCGTGTAGAGTGGGTCCCTATGGTGCTGGTGCTCGCGTGGCTCTGTTTAATCGTCAACCACACAGTGTAATTTGAAAACAAAAAGTCATTAATTCCTAATGTTAATTTTTCATCTCATTTTGGGAAACTTAAAAGGTTTGGACAAAATAAATACGGTACTTATAAAGCAGGGATACTTTTGGTAATTGTCAAAGACGAGTATTCTCACTTGGTGTGTCCCAACATATGCTTAAAATAACAAACCTGTGAAAATTTGGGTTCAATTGGTCGTCGAAGTTGCTTACTAAATACTCTGAAAGAAAAAACTACCCTTGTTTAGATAGATTTGTGTGTTTTCAGATGCCTGAGCAAGGCTTCATGCCTGATGAAGCCTTTCTCGGACTCAAATTTTTGGTTGAAAAGTTACCTATTTCTATAAAACTACATTACTTCAAAGAGGGTCGTTTCAATCATATCAACAACCCCCCCCCCCCCTCCCCAATGCTCTTTATATCAATTAAGTTTTATGTTCATACATTTTGGAGTATTTACCAAAGGCATACTCTTATTAAAATCAGTCTTGTCAAATAAAAAAAGCATAAAGATATATAAACAAATAATTTAATTTAACAAAAAAGGAACTCTTTTCGCAATTTAAAAGTATTTTATACCATTGGTTATTCGTTGTAAACGTGTTTGCATCTAAATGTATAGCCGCGTCTTTCACAATTCAGCTTCTTAGCTGCAAGCAAGGATGATTAGCCCCCAAATTGTTATTATAAATTGAGGCGAACCGTATGTTATTATAAATTGAGGCGAACCGTATACATGTTATTATAAATTGAGGCGAACCGTATACATGTTGGTGCTGTTTTGTGGTTTCAAACATTGGCAAAGTGTCTCTGACATTTTGATTTGAGGTAAACTAAACTTTGCCAAAGCAAGGCTTCCTTAAAAAACGCACATTTGTCTTTTAGGTTTCCGATAAACAAAATGATTTCAAAATATATTTAATGGCGACTAATTCTAGGGGGGGGGGGTCACACTCGGAGAGGGTATGAGTTCGGCATCCTGTCCTCTCACGATTCTCCGGATCGACCCACGGAAAAGAAGGGGAGGAGGGAGGGGTGTTGAATTCCATCTCCTCCCATCAGAAATATGTACGGGTGAAAACACAAGCAGTCGTGGAAACGACGACGGGGAATGGCAACAAAAATGAGGGGAGTCTAAAAAATAGGAATACAATTATAAAACGCTTCAGAAAATGCGTCCCTTCACCCTAAAAAAACCGATTCCAACCTTCTCAAACAGCACAAAATATTTTGACAACAAGTCAAGCTTAGAATCGATTTTAATTTCAATCTTTATTTCTGGCGGTCGGTAGTGACCGATTCCCTTCTGAAATCTTACACCCACTCCCAGCGTGTTTGCTCCGAATGCGCGATGGCGTGAAATGAAAGGGGTTGTTCGTTTGGATATTAAGTAGTGGCTCATTAAAGAACAATAAGCTTGGTAAGTTGAGAACTATTCAGATGAAAAATACATCATTTCCTGGCAATGATTTGAATGACAGGTTTCATGTTTTGTTTGTTTGTCTTGCTCTTGTATGTAAACGCTAGATAATAAGGACTGAAATTAACGCGTGTCTCCCGACAGGTGACCGATCCCCTTTAAAGTCGTGCCGTCAAAACCGCGGACATTTCCCCGTGATATGGAGCGAGGGGCCACGGTGAAATCCACCGTCGTCGCATTTCATCGCCGGAATGATATTTCATGTTTTCCGAGTCCCCCGCCGTGATCCCAGGCAGTTAATCGATTTCGCCACGCACAGTGCGAGAGAGTGTGTTATCCCTAATTGGACACGGGGATTGTAAACGGTCTACGGGCGACGCGCTCGGGCACGCGCGATGATTTGCGCGAAATTCTTACCATGTGATGTTTGGTTCATATTTCACTCTATATCAATAGAGGGAGGTGCTCTCGATTTCATGTCCCCCTTTCAAAGGATGTTGCTGGATTTGTATTTCATGCTACGTAGCCCGTGCATATTGAATAATGACTGTAAACCTGACTGTATGGGGACACGTTGCCTTCGGATTGGGCGCTTTTGGGCTATAGAAAAGCGTTTGTTTTGAAATGAATATGGTTGGAAAGATAACTTAAAAAGTAGATTACAATGATCCACATAAATATCTATTGAAATTTTGTTTTTTGGGGTGTAATTTCAAGACTGGTCACTCTCCGCTATTTTTTAGAGCAAAATTGTTGATTCCACAAAATGGCGGAGGGACCGTATGTTTTGCTAGTTGTACTTCAAGAGGAAAATGTTTGCCTTTTTTAAACCCTACTAAAAACTAATTTAAAATCACTAAAGGTGTTTTAGTGCATGAACAACTCTTTAAAAGGATAATGAGTCATTCTAAACAGCAAGGTTTTGAGAGATTTGACAGTTGCTGGAACGCCGAAAAGTCCTATTCTTCAACGTTGTCATATCAGCCAACGGCCATAGCCGTCCGCCATTTTGTGGAGTCAAAAACTCGGTTCTACAAAATGGCGCCCTGGTTAGTTCACGAAGTAAAAGGAAAACTATACAAATTCGAGGGATAGTTGTGTGGATCATTATATTCTACTTTTTTAAAAACATCTTTCTATCCATAATAATTTCATAACAAACTCATTTTACAGCCCAAATCGCCCACTCCAAGGCAACGTGTCCCTTTACCTTGCGAACCCTGCAGACGCTGTGTTTGTGACGTCATGACCACCTTCCAATAGAGTTTTACCCACAGAATACCTAAAGGCTATTTTTGAAATCACGGATCACCTGCGGTTCGGCTTTTAGGCTCCGTATGATTGTATGAAGCCCGGGAACAATAAAGTGAACGTTTTCGAAATTACTTTACGGAGCCTAAGTCGCAGCTAATGTCAAATTCCAAGCCATGATTTCAAAGTAAAATGCACTCTATAAACCCAACGCTGTTGACTGCACTTTATTTCCATTGGCTTCAGTGCAGGCAATCATTTCCACACAGAAGAGCAGTGGGCACACACGGTATCGAAAATCACACTTGGGTCTAATTCGATTTATCCAGTAACTGAATAACCGTGTTATTGACTCTGATGCAGCTTTTTAGCTCACACATGAACTAAACCGAAGGGTCACTCACAGGATCTGTCTCGCTGTATTCAAGCGTCGGCGAATAATCATTCAACAGGAATCATTTTTATGGAGAGAATCGGGCTGAGCTTCTGTTTCACTGGGTGTCTAGGTTGCTTGAGAAGACAGCGTGAATTTTACACAGTAACCTGTTTTTACATACTCACAACACAGACAAAAGACATTGGTGGGATTCTGTTTCTGTAACTACAACAGCTGTTTTGTTTACCACCTGTCTACGCATAAGTAAACACGCTGTCCATGTTGGACTCTGATATGTCTTCTAAAAGGTGTTAGGCATTTTATCGTCACTTCAGCATACAACATGCGGAAGTTTTTATACTAAAATATGACGTGTCCACCTTGATCTATCTGCCATTGCGTTTTATGAGAACTTATTATAGATTTTGACTTGTGAAAATGTGCCCGGTTTTCGAATCCCTCTTCTGCATGTATAGTCTGTTCCGAGCCAATATTGCTCGTCTGGCCGGTGTTTATATCCGGTTTCCTTGGCACTAAACGACTGAAAATATTTCTATTCCCCTGTACAGGATGCCAGTCCATCGCAGGTTTACTCCCCACTTCTCACCAGTACCTACACCTGGGTGGAGAGAAGCAATTATGATAAAGTGCCTTACAGGTGTCGCGACTGACCAGGCTAGGATTCGAACCCACATATTTACATAACTAATTCACCGCTCTAGACCGCTCGGCCTCGACCCTCTCTCCGCACGTATACTAATCCACTCCCGTTACACTTCTGGTATCTTAAAGAGAGATTCTAGGAAGAACGCATCCAGAACGCTGCGTAAATCATTCTCACACACTGACCTGTGACCTGCACTGAGTCCTGCAATATTTGTTTAGGTGTCATTGCATGACCACCGTTTCCACTCCCTCTTGCCCTTACTTTGGCCCCCGTATTGATTTCGTTCATCGTAAGAATAAACTACGTTATACCTCAACCATCTTAATGGTATTTATTTTATGTAAGGTGATACCCGTGATGAGTCTTTATTTTTTTATTTTTTTATTTTTTTTTGGGGGGGGGGGGGGGGAGTGAGCTTCAATCGGCAGGCAAGTTTCTCTTGATGGCTGCAAGGGGAAGGCATTTTCCGATGACAAACCGCAGGAGATACCATTCATATTCGAGTCGACAGCTGCGTGTGCCGTCCAGCCATTGTAGGGGCAGTAGCCGAACCGTCTGGCAATCCTTCAGATATGAGCTTGAATTATTAAAGAAGAGACCACAATCTAGCTGTAGCATATGCTCCCTGGATGAGCAATGGCATGGGTGGGACACATTGCCCTGTCACCCCTCCCCCTCCCCCCAACGGGCCGCGCACCTTCCTTCTGTGTTTGTGCGCCACCGCTCCCAATGGGCCATATCGCCCCAACAGGGCTTCACCTTGATCTTCGCCCCGTGCTAGGATTACGTTTGGCTAACGAGATCAATGTCACTCTGAGCGCATCCACACATTTCTTGATTTATCTATCTCCACTCGCGCTGCAGACAACAAGGGGGCAATTATGGTGGGCACAAAAAAACATAAGCTAGACGACTGGTAAATTTCAACATTAGAACACATCTGTTGAAATCAATAATTAAAGCTATTTTTTTGGAATCCGGCCCTCATAAATTATTTCTTTATATCTCAGTTGGCTAGGCTCATCTCGGAGAAGTCACTAGGGATTTGAATGGCCCGCATTACTGTCATCATGAGTGTTGCGAGGCATGTTAGTAACAAGTCACCAAGTCGATTTTATGCTATTGTATGCGCTTCCCGAATCACGTATGTAGTCAAGTTGAGTGTTGCGTCCATATGGCAAGATTATCCGCACATTTTGGCGTAATAAACTTGAAACGTAATGACTTCGAGGCAAGGGCGTCGATGGGTGGGGGACGGGGGGGGGGGGGGGACATGTCCCCCCCCCCACTTTTTAGACTGGGGGGGACAGCATATCAGATGTCCCCCCCACTTTTTGATTGACTGTTCATTAGAAATATGCAACAAAATATAAAAATACACACTATTTTCTTGATTTAATATTTCATTACAATTTTTGTTCAAATAAAAGAATAGCGAACAAACGGTGAAATAATTTCTTAATTTTCATTTTTTTTTTCCTGATGGACCACGCGCCGAATGATATTTTGGGCCTATTTCCGTTTCTATAATACAGACAATAGACGACAAGTTTCGTCCAAGACATGAACGCCAAAATCCCACTTATACCTTGTTAGCATTCAAGTTATGATGCGTCATTTGTGTATGCTATAATGTACGGTACACATCTCTCCACAAAGGAAGTCTGTGTGTGCGCGCACATGCAAATGTGTTACATTTTGTTACAATCGCAAAACGCACAAAATGTAGTAAAATCCAGTTTTTGCCATGACAGACAAGCCTTGTCGAAGAAGCAGTATTTTGTTTTTTCGAAGAACTTCAAGCTGACACACGATAAACGCCGGACTAAAGCTTTAATCTCCATACATGATTATCCATCAACAAGGGAAGACATTTTATAAATATTTAACCTAACGCTTTTTGAACATTTTGAGTGCGTTCCGGTCCTACTATTTTCTTTGCGTGTCATTCTCTAAATACACTCTGTATGTATGATTCATAATTACCATAAAAATGTTTGTTGTGGTCACATGGTCTGTTTGCACAAAACTACACGTATGATGTCACCGTTCCCTTTACACAAATTAAATGTACAAGTAATGGTGTGGGGTGCAAATAATGTAAGATGTATTTTTTCAAGACTTGCTCGCCCGTCCCCCCTACTTTTCAGTAGCGATCGACGCCCTTGCTTCGAGGCGTCAGTAATGAGCTATTTATGTGTAGATATCTCACATGAAACTCAATAATGGGTTTATTAGAAAGTACAGTGTTCCCTTTCGTTTTATTTTATTACACATTCAACAGCACAATTAGCTAGCGCGAATAACGGGACGAATAGGAAACGAACAGAAAATTTTCAATTTAAATGTGGGTGGGAAAACCCCAATTGAGAAAACCCACGCAATCAGGTATAGGGACTGAAAACCAAATCCACATGCTCCGGTCTGAGGAGAGATTCGAACCGGGATCCATCGAAGTGGAAAGCAGGGATTAGAAATCACTGTGCCAACCTGATCCCCTTTTTATTCTTCTTCCCCTTTTCCTCGGAGCAATTTTTTTTATATTTAATCTAAAATAAATTTCTCTATTTAGATACAAAATTATAGCAGTGAAACATAAGCTAAGTCTGTGAATTACTAGAGAATTAGCCTTGGCAATGTGGTGAGTTGTGAGTCCCTTTCGGTTTGAAACTTGGTACAGTAAAGCCATTTGTAACAGACCTTAATACCTGTGACGTCGTAGTTTGTTTACCACTTTGCTGATGAATGGACTACCAAAGATGACTAACTAATAGTAATACATTCGAGAAGCTGCTGTAATCTGTCCTCTTATGACATTTCTCCGCCTCCTTAAGGATCATTGTTTAAATCACACAGTGCATTAGATGTTCAATTTGGTTGCATGCAGGTCGTGAACGAGCCCCTGTTTGGTTTCTCCCTATTGTTGTTTCTGTGTTCATTGTGTTTGTTGGTCATGCGTGGGGCAGCATGCTTCCGAGCAACAGTAATTTAGTTTACTTTTGTTACCCCTGACCCGCATGATTTGTCCTTGTTTTTATCCCTTCTGGTTGTCCTTCCCATTTGGTTTTGTTCCCCTCCTGCATGCTCTGCCCTCAGTCGCCCTCATATATTTTATATATTTTTTTTATTTTTAGTTTTTGCTTTTATTTTCTTATTTATTTAATTTTATTTATTAATTAAATTTTATTTTTCTAATTTTGTATATATTTTCCTTATTACTTGCTTTTTTTATAACTGTTTTTCCGTTAATGTTCTTTCTTGTGCTATTGTAACTTTGGTTTGTTGTTTGTTTTGGTCGAATAAATAAAAAATAAAAAATAATAACAAGTTAACTAATAACAAACATAGTGTAAGACAACGCCTCTTAAGCACAATGCCATTATAAAACATATCAACAAATTCCATTTTGTCTGTGTATACCATTGTCTAAAAATGAGATCATTGTAATTATGACTGGAATGATAATGTTCTCCAGGTAAACTGATGTCGGAACCTGTTATAAATTGCATTATAACTACTTTAAGGTTGTCCGACGAAGTTTATTTTAAATATAATTTCTACTTCTTTAGCATTCGCGAAAAGGGCAAGATGCTCTAATTCCCCTTAGTTTACTAGTCCAGAAAGTGTTATAACACCTCCATGGGGGAAGGGTAGAATTTGCTGTTCCCACGATATTCTGCTGACCACAGCATATTTGGCACATCCGGAACTACCCCAGGGACATTACGTAAAGCCTGCCTGCATTCGCACCATTTTGCAAGTTATGTCTTAGTGTTAGATTTTGCCACGTTCGCCACCATCCTTCCAAATTTGGTCGTCTTTGCTGACCACGTAATTATTAAAAAATGTTAGTCCACTAGTCTTTTTGTGATTGGTTGAAGCTCATTTAGGACATCATTGTTTTAAGACTTTGACCAATCAAATAGTTTAATTCTGTCCGAGTGCGTGACCAGCCGGGTTTTTAAACCCATGTTTCGCTCCTGGCTCCTCAGAAGCGAGAACGGCCTGAGATGCTAAGTCAGAAAAGTGTCCCGTTATACACTTTGTCTTGACTTGATTGGAACGCGACGACTTTTCCCTAAAAGTGGTTCCTAAACTATTGCATCCCTTTTTCACGTGCTCTGTTGATACAGTTAAGCTACTTTTCATGTTACTTTCTATGTATAAACTTATTCCTTAATTGTATTTGATTATTGATTGATTGATTGTTCAACAAGGTGGTTGAAAACAAACTCAAGATGGATGGAACAGTCCAATATGAGTTTCGGTGCAGTCTAAATAGATTGTTTGAACAATGCTGTTAACTGTTTTTGAAATGTATAGGATCACTAAATAATCTTTGTGTAACCTTTCTTATTTGCTCACTACGTATACGGAAAAGCTTTAGGAGTTCCGTCCAATTACCGTTAGATTTCTGTGTTGCTTATATCTTTGATTTAGTTGTATAGCATTTTATTGATTGTAACAATTATACACTCGTATCTATTATTGTCGTTTATCAAGGCGTTTCATTTCTTGATAGAAATCCATTTAGTTATTGGAATACTTAATTGAAGCATTCTCTGATTCAATCCAAGTTATCAAAACTAAACCGTTTATTGATAGCCATGATTCTATACTTTTGTCGAGACTTTCAAACACAAGTACTGCGCCTATAATTCTTGGCTATACTTATTTTGTCCTGTGAGATAACCTGTTTATAGTATAGCATGGTCATGCACATTATTTTCAACTAGTAGATTATACGACTGTTTGCTGTTTGGCAATATAAACAATATTGTGATCTTTGACCGGTTGACCACCTATGTGTTCCGCACACATACACACAAAGATCTACGTTGAGCGATATCCTTGATATGTTTTATTCAATATTCCTTATCGAAGCCCTAGTGTTTTTTCACATGATTATTATGTTCCTGAGAGAACATGTTCAAGTCGCCAATTTCCTTGAACGAGTGATATTTTGTTTATTATAATTAGTTAGACTCAATTTTCTATAGTTGGTTGTATTTTGCATAATTGATTGATGTAGAAGCGAGAACGGCCTGAGATGCTAAGTCAGAAAAGTGTCCCGTTATACACTTTGTCTTGACTTGATTGGAACGCGACGACTTTTCCCTAAAAGTGGTTCCTAAACTATTGCATCCCTTTTTCACGTGCTCTGTTGATACAGATGTACTAGCCCCCAGGTCCGCTTTGGTAGATATGACCCGGTTCATCTCTCCACCTTGCCCCGCTTCTCAACCCCTTTCATCGCCTTCTCCTGGACCTTGAGGTTGTCATCTTGGAGCCCATCTGAGTGACGTGCACCTTCCATCCCCAGCCGTAGAAGTGCAGATAAACCCAGCTAAGATCTTTACCAATATCCATGTATTTTCACAGATGTATTTTTGTATATTTTATCAAGTGTTAAATCGTATTCCATTTGATGATAATAACTTCTAACTGAAGCTATTGTATTTTAACCTACACTTGTATTTATCAAATTCTTTATATTTCAATTGCTTGTTTATCATTTACATACTGTTGTTGGCATTGATTCGTATGAACAAATAATAATACGGTGATTCCAGTTAGAGAATCAAACCACATATATAGCTATCCGTTGCGTTTATTACCGAGCAAGTTTCCCTTACACAACATCGAACCGTTCGCAGGCTCGTATTTAAATAGAGGTAAAACCTGTGACACTGAATTAAATGTTTATGATAATATTTTACAAAGGTTGTGATGACCACTCCTTTTATAAATCAACCAAATTATGGAAGTTTTCTTTATTTTTAGAAATGAGTCTACAGCCCTCAATGCTCTAGATTTCTTGATAGGATGCGAATATTATTACATTTTCTCCCCCATATCCTTCATATACCTCTCACAAGCAATCACTTCTATTTTAGAAGGCCTTCGGGAACAGTATTTTTGACTCACTTCAATTCAAGAGTCCTCATCTTAGCCTGGAGCTGACATTTAAAAAAGAAAGAAACCGTGAACGTTGCTCCCTTTTATCGACAGTTATTAGTCACTGGCAATTAATATAGGAGGGAATCTAGGTGACTTGTCAGCTCACTTTACTCTGTATAATAACATAAATACTGTAAATATTTTTTCGTTTGCTGGGTGTCTTGTTACAAAGCAAGGACGCTGATGCAAACAGACACATTGTCCGAGCCCAAATTTCATAAGTTGTTGACCACAGTCTAAAAACGCCAGGGTCAGAGTTGAACCGGAAACCTTGTCCCGGGGGGGGGGGGGGGGGGGCTGGCTCATTTCTTGTTCAGGCTGGCTCATTTCTTGTTCAGGCTGACCCGGAAACTGGTTTAAAAAAAGGGGGGGTTCTAACTTGGATTCTGAGTCAGTTTGATCAATGTCTGGGCCATTTTGACCCATATCCGGGTCATCATACTGACCCAGATATGGGTCAGGCCCCACGGTTTCCGGATTCCGGGTCAAATTATAGTTTTTAGAGTACGTGTGTAAGTCATTTTTGTTTCTCGACTGGACCGTATGCATTGACGTCATCACGCTGCCATATTAGAGGTAAAACGATGATTCGACAATGAAATTTCCATTAATACAAATTACGGCATTTGCTATCATCGAAAATAAAACTACAGTCTGAAAACTTAGAGCAGCGGTTCGCAAACTTTGTTATGCCACTCATTTGGAAAGTCCCCTAATCTCCAGTGAATCAATAGAAATATGTACTTCCACGAGTGAAGAAAACCGAAAGCTGCATTTCGTCGTTTTTACTAAAATGTGAAACCTGTATTTTGTTGAGTTGCTTTATGTTGGTTTTAATGTTGTTGTCGGTGTCGTTAAAAATGGAAAATTAGTTTTGTAAAAAACAAAAGGTAATGCAACATACCTTTAATATACAGAAACTATCCTTTCCGATCACTTTAGGGGCAGTATAGCTCTTATCAGATTACACCTTTTTTTGTAATTTTAATCGATCCATTTTGTAGCAATTAAAAGCAGTAAAATGATTGGGGGATGCCTCGTATTACTTTCAGTTCATTCTGTTCCTCAGAATGCTTTTAAGAAAACTGGTTTAAAACATTCTGAGAGAAAAAATTAAAAGGGCATTACCAATTTGTGTCTAACCGCTTTCCGACGATTAAGACAATTAAAGGGAAGTAACGGCATGTTTCTGTTCTTTTCCTCTTTCTCTTGCTTTCTTGGTGAAATCATTCCGTCCTCCACCAACACAAAAATTTTATCTTTAACAATTTTACAACGATGGGAGACTCAGACTTATACTTGGTGCTCACTTGATGCTGTTGTTGTTGTTGTTTGAGTTGTTTTTGTTGTTGTTGTTTTAGTTGTTGTTGTTTGTTTGTTTTTTGTTTTTATCTGCAAGCCCTCTCCTCCCCGAAAAGCCCGAATTATGCACTGAAGACATCGCAATAAAGATCTCAAGGCTTATCTAGCCGGAATGTCTGTTAGTGAAGTTAGAGCTTCTTACCAACTTAACAAGGTGTGACCTTTGCAGTCTTGTTTAATTATGTTGAGTCCAACTCCACAGCTTGTTATCCTCTCCGTAAAAAAAAAGAATTACCGGATAATGCCTCCTTACCAACGACCCAAGACGTATTTTAAAGGATATCAGAATGAGGAGGATGAGGTCACAGGCCTCCGCACCACAAGACAGCCAGGCTAGCCAAACCGGTTCGACGGGCCAAAATGGATCATCGTCGATCGCCTGACGGATTTACCAGAACACGTGCTCCTGATGCCAACGCTCTGTCATAACTAATTTGTGTCAACCATCCGTCCCGGTCTTAACGGATTTTGGTAAATGCATTTCGCTGGGGTAGATCAAGAAGGTTTGCTCTGGATCCGTGTCATTTGTGATGAGAAAGCCGTGTTGCACACCTCGGTGATGACATCACATCACGATAACTAATTTAACAAAAATATGTCACATAGAATGGGCGCTGACGTTGGATCGGAACAGAAAACCATTAAAGTTATGGGGTCATACTTTGGTTATGACCTAGTCTTGATTGGCGACGTTCATTTTGTTTAACGGCGATATCGCAACACGAATATACTGTCCGCAACACGAATTACTGGAGAAGAGATATCTGTATCACACGAACATCTGGATCAAAACGATCCAGATTTATAGACTTGCCCAGTCCTTCTGAGTCAGCCTCCCAAACAGTCAATGTAGCGCCCTCTACCGGTGGCTAATACAAAAAAACAGCGTCGCCAATCAAACTTAGTAATGACCCCGAGAAAAATGTGTGTAACTTTTTATCCGAACGCCTGCTTGTTATAAAGATGGTAATAGTAGTAAGCATTCTGCGATGTTATTTCGCCCGAAGTGATTATAAATAAGCTGGAATTTCCAAAGGTCGCCTAAAGGTGACATTTGGCAAATCAATTTTGAATCCGTGGTTTCCATCTCTGAATGCTACGGCCCAGAGATGCGGTTGGTATCCGCTGCCCCCTTCGTAGATGGATTCGACGTTCTTGATGAAAATACCGTGAGAGAGTTTAAAAAAATGTTTTCCCAACAAGTGGACTCTGTGTTTAACTGAAACCCTCACATGTGATTTGATAGTTTCTCTCTTGATAATTTTACCTAAATATCAGCATTACGAATTGACTAAAAACAAAACGATGACTCTACCTTAAGTCTGTATATAGCAACAACAAGCAGCACAAATACATCGCTACCATCTGTCGAAGTCGTACATTGTCCTTACAATTTTATTATCACAAGAAATAGTCTTGGATAAAATCCGCTTGTCAAAAAAGCCACATGTGCACAGCATTTACCCATGATGAACTTACAACAGATTTGGGAATGAAGGCAATTCCCGTTCTCTTTGTTGAAAGGGTTGCAGTTAGGCTAAGCATAAGCCCCCAAAGCGAATACGATCATTGTTCAACGTTTGATTAAAATGACAGTCGTAGAAATTCCGTATGGATGATTAGAACACATTTATCATTTTTGCTATGACAAAACCAACACCAATGCCTGTATGCCAACGGAGCTGGCATTTAGCTCTAACAATGCCACTCTCCAGTTTCACCTAAAACTACAAGAAAAGATCAAACGAATCTCAAGATATTTGAAATTTGTCAGACCTACATAGCCCTACAGATTCAGTCAATCTCACACTTAACTCAATCAATGATTTTTAGACCATTTCCCTTTGGACGGTGGCGAGCCTCCGTACATCAACTCAGACGGTATTGTGTTGTTGAAGAAAAAAACTCGGTCAAGTCCCGTGTCTCTGCTCTAGGGCAAGTGAAGTGTTGAATGTCACTTTTGTGCTGTCTGACGAGGCTGGCTTGGGCCACGATACCGTCTGACTGACCAGGGGAAACAACCTTGCACGATGGTTAAAGACCGTGCTTTCCGAGTGGAGACTTTCAGCAAATCAATTAGTCTGGCTCCTGTTTTGTGGAGTGCGTGGAAATCACTGTATACAATGTACACTGGATGTTGTGTATACAGAGAACAAGACAAAGACGGCCACGTCGCGAGTTGTAAAACCCCATAAACATTTGAATATAATAATTCATGAAGAACAATTTTAAGACGGGTTCATCGAGAAGCGATACCATTCATTTAAGATTCATCTTTAAAGACCATTGTTTTACTCATTTCCTAAAAACTATGGCATTTCAAGCAAAACTATTTAAAGGGAAGTTTTCCACCATGCATCATCTTTACACCATGTGCAAATCTGTGAACATTTATATTTTCAATCTTACCAATGTTGTACACACCCTTTAAAAGACGATTCCCTTAAATGTAGGCATATATTGGTAGATACGTCAAAAATTTACCACCACAAAAACTTTCTTGGTAAGAAGCACTGCAGCTGTTGATCATAAACTATTTTGAGAAAGGGTTCTCTTCGAAGTAGTCACGGATCATTTTTCATCCCAAAACATTTGAATCTGAGAAACGATTCATGCATCGAATCGTTTCGCGAATGATGCGGCCACCTTGCTAAACGTGGATGGATTCAACGTTCCTGTGAAAAGAAAAATACTGTGACAATTAATTGTTTGCTGTTTTCTCAGCAAGTAGACAATGTATTTAGCTGAAACATGCACATGCGACTTTTATTGTATCTTTCTTTGTAATTTTGCCTATAATTATAAATCATCATAACGCCGTCAAAAATCGTTCTATGACCCTATCTTTAACTACCATGGCAAGTTAATTAAGGTGCTTGGCAGTAATAAATCTATGCAAGACTCAAAATTTCCTGCCAAATTGTCTCGCTGTTTGTGACTAACTCCCCGCACATTCGCTGCTCACATCGGCATTTTTTTAGTTTTGGACCAAACTAAATATTTAAAAAGGAAAGGGACTGTTGGCAACTTGAGTTGCTTCATAGAGTCAGCTTATCAGCCCTTTGACATTTCGAACTTGAGTCTACGGTTCTTGCAAGACCTGGGCAGGTAAGTTTGATTTTGGGTGACGTTACGAGGCTACAAGCACTAACTTGTAGACATATCGATCAAACAGAATCAATGTGTAAACCGCAGTAGTTTATAAGAACACCTAACCTTCTCATGTACTAAAAATGAGGCCACTTGCAAATGCGACCAAGTTGTCTGCTGTTGATAACACTGGGATCAAGAAATGAAACAAAGGGGACTTGACTAATTTATATACAAATTAAATCCCCTTTTTAAATGAGTTTGAACAGTAGACTCCTTGCATACGACGTCACAGGCCAAACAGCGCCCCCACTGAGGTCAAAGGAAGACATATCATTGGCTGAGAGTTGTGCGCGGCGCGTGCACGTTTTCATTGTTTGACCTCAGCGACGGTGGTCAATGCAATGGGTTTTGCCAGCCCAACCCCACGGCATGTGACATTTATGACACACACTGACTTTGTTCATATGTTTGTCAGTTGTTTATTTGATTTGTTTTCCTTCTTTCCTTCTTCTCTTTCTGCTTTAACATCTCAGGATATATTGTAGTTTCTAAGAACCGTACCCCGGGTGGTTCCACAGGCACTGTCACGTCAATTTATAGCATGGGCCACAGTACTCCCACTCTGAACGAAAATTGTCCAGCATTGCAAACCTGGTACCCGTGAGGTTGCCATCCACACTCTATGCTGATTTATGCAGTAAGTTGCTTCAGGGGACGTGGCACAGAAAGTTGTGGCACAGAAGGGTTTTTGGTCAGTCAATCGATTAGCCGTCAGCTAAACAAACTGGCAAGCAGACAGTTTAGATCCCAAATAAAAGGAAGTTGAGATTTTCCAATTCAGGGAAAGCACTTGTCGACTCATAAAATATTGTTTGTTATGTTTAAAGGCTTAACTCAAACAAAAACAAGTAAAACAAAATAATGCGAAAAAGGCTTGCACTATCTCTTGCGTTTGTAATCAGTGGATAATTAGTTATAGCTTTGACTTTCACAAAGTATCATAATAGTGATTATAAAGCACTTCATGTTTTCCGATTCTTGTCTCACAGACGAAAGAATGATTTTCCGACCACTAGGCCTATACATCGTGAAACCCTCGCACGTTTCACCCTCGCACGAGAAAGCAACTCGAATGAAAACCATATTTTTCTTTGAAAGCAAGTGTTCTTTCAAATACATAAATCTGTGTTTTTTTAAAGCCTCATATACAAATGCACGTTATACGAAATTACTGATGGAGCCTAATACTAAATAATAGCCGTAGCCAAATCAGAAGCAGAAGCCGGTGTTTCGCCAAACTGAGACCAGTCTATTGCTCATGTACCCTATATTTCAACACTCATTACAATAGACAAACAGTGTGAAAGGTCCGTAGACTTTTTCTTTTGTTTGGATAGTCATAGCACATTATTTACAATCTAAAAAAAAACCACCAGACATTAAAGATAAAGCACGCACCTCAATGTTTGATATGGAGATGTCACCTTTTGTGTCAAGGATCCAATATTCTAAACCGTACTATTCTAAAGTACTACATCAAATTCAATAGCGAGTATCACGTCCCATAGTGAGCCCTAACTAAAGTTCTACATGACACCACAAAGCAAACAAACGCGTACTAGAAAAGCGCGCGAGCATCGAGTGTGCCGCCCACGTGCGCCGCCCACGTGCCGTCCATGGCGCAGTGACATACAGCATCCTAGCGGCGGGAGTAATTGTACGCGCCAAAATGCAAACTGAAAATAAAACGCCGTCTCTTCCCGTTGTGTCGAGATTTCAATCGGTGGAGGAACGTGCTGCGTACGTGTGGTGTTGTTACAGCAGCGACCGTGATCTGCACTGAGATTTTTTCCCACCGGGAGTGAGTTAACTTTTATCCCGTTCACGCACGGGGTGTGCATTTTGGCAAACAGTGATTCTTCAGGTGAACTATTGACTATCAAAAGTAAGTTTCCTCGCATGTCTTTTATTGTTAGTATCAGGTTAATTCGTGCTTTGACCGTGAATTCTGTGTCTGCTTACCAACAAGTAAAAGTGGACGATAACTGCAGTAGGCTTACCTTTGCGTATACATGCACACACGTGCGGTATTAGTTGGATCAGGAAATTGACAAGGGCAGAAGTGTATAAAGTGCATGGAAATTACTTCATCCTACACTATTTGACAACTTCTTTACCGTCTGAATTGAGACACTTTTCGTGTTTGAGTCTGTGATGAGAACGGATTGGTTTGGGAGTCTCTATAATGTTTAAGAACTTGCTATGGTTTTCATAGGTTACAACAGCGCCACGTCCAGAATAGACGAGTATATCTTTGTGTCTATATTGTGTTTGAAACATGTTTGTCTATGACTTGTATCCCTAGGCGTGCCTATCAACAGTTTAGGATATATTTGGTTTCATTGATAGAAATTCGCAATGATAATAACACCAATCACAATCTGTTTGTGCTTACTGTATAACAATAGCATTTTGTTGAATCAGCATTAAAATAAAAGCATACATTTGTTTGTGCGGACTTCATATGAAGCACACGTTTTGTGCTGACGTTATAGGAAGTAGGGTTTATTATCATATAGAACTGCTTAAGCAGAAAATGTTACCTAAAATCAATTTGCTAAGCCAAACTTAGCAGGATGCCAGTCACAGGCTGTACATGTGGCCTGGTATTTTGGCTGGTAACCTTACTCTGATAAGAATGGTTTTGTTATGCTTAGCTTATTTTTGTGCTTAAGTGACATTGGGCCCTAAGTATGATTTAGTACACGGCTATAATCGTGACTTGGATTAAGTCTATGAGATATGAATCACAATAAATTATACTGCCATGTCAAAATAATGACTATCGTTAACTCTGTCTTCGTGTCTTCGCTCAGCATCTGACACTACTCGCCTCATGGAACCAAACTCTGTTAGGCTTCTCAAGTCTGCTTCTAGTCGCACCTTTTCTCATTTCGCTCCCCATACCTGGAATGCACTCACTATCTCCACTAGAGAATCTGACTCTTTATGCAAATTCAAGAAATGTACCAACAACTATTTATATCCAATCTAATGCGCTGCGTTCTTGATGTAGTGGCGCTTTATAAATGCATTATATGTTTGTATGTATATGTCCCTATGTCCCTTTAACGCATGTAATCCATTCAATAATAGTTATGTTCTTTTCCAAATTCTGACCTGCTGTTGTTTTATCTTATTATAATAAAAACGGCACATAAAAAAACAAAATGTTAAGTACGGTACTGTCAAATATCAGAACAACAAGATGGAGAAATGTGGACAAAATGTAGGATATTTAATGCTAGCTCTGTTAGGATTACGAGTCTTTGCCCCATTCTATCAGCGGCCTTGTGTTCAAAATCCCCAAACGCCCTCGAATAACCTGGGCTATAACAGTATAGATCTAAACATGACTCTTATACCTCAAGGGTGTTGTTCCAATAGACCTTATGCATTGACGTCACCAAGCCGCCATCTTAGAGGTAAACTGATGACGAAACAATGGAAACGCGCAGATTTGTACGCGCGGGGCACAGGACTGACCAATGAACATCTTCCTTTTGACCTCTAGGCGAGGGCGCCCTACTCAAATGACGTCATATGCATAAGGTCTATAGTATGTGTCAATAATTAATGAAGCAAGAATCGAATACATTGGATGATGACGAGGATTACTATTCGGAACCACAGAACCGAAAATTATCCGTCTGTCCGTAATCGCCCAACCGTTTAGGATTTGTTTTCACGTAATGTTTGTTTGTGGAGTGTTTCTCTGTTTGTACAAAAGGGAATGATCATGTCGAGTTGGTTGGTTCGACGATTGGTTTTCGTCATTCTGATTTCTAGGACACTTTTTGTTGAGGTGGTTGAATCGGGTAATCGTTGTGAATAAGTCCTTAATTTGAAGCCCGTAGGCTGAATCTCAGTGGAGTTGATTGAGATTTAAGAGTGACCTCTTTATATTGAAAGATTCAAGAAAGCTTTATAAACCGGTGTTCTGGGTTCACATAGCAAGCACTCTTGTTGTTTACAGGTCTCCCACGGTTTGCGAGCTACAGTGATTGAAGTTCACTTATATGAGGCATCCTTTGTTTCATTACCAGAATCAAATAAATAATAATAATAATCCGTATGTTCTTATAGCACAACAAGTCAGATTCGGAGTTATAACATTGGGAACTGTTCACTCTAAAAACTCTAGGGTCAGAATTGATCAGGGTTCCGGGTCCCATGATGTCTGACCCAATTCTGGGGCAGGCTGACTCAGAAACTGGTCAAAAAGTGTTTTTTTAATTCGGATTTTGCGTCAGTTTGACCCATTTGTTGGATATTTTGACATATTCTAGGTCACACTTACCCAGAATCGGGTCAGATCCCAGGGGACCGGGACTCCGTGTCAATTCCGACCCAGAGCGTAACGGTAGTTTCCCAAACGTTATTGGGTCACAGGTGGCTTCAAAATGGTTGTCAATTTAGGTTAGCCAGAGCCGTAGCCGAGATAACTTTCTAATCGGTCCATGCATACAGTGTTTATAGCCAAACAGCCCATTGTTTACACAGCGTAAGCCAGACCCATGGCTGAGGCAGTGGTATCGTTCAATCAACAAAAGCATAGCTTCATATATATAACAACTCATTTAGCATGAGCCGGATCCGCAGATTTGTTTCTCTTGTTTTCTTTTATGAATTTTGCTCTCCCGATGAATTTAATCAAAATGTCATTAAATTCAATCTCCGTATACTCGGTGATATGCATAACGGCCCATTTAAATTCAAATAGGAACCACAGTCTTGAATGTTTGAAATCGTTAACGAGGTCATTTAGCATATACCCCGGTATGAATAAACGATTGTGCATGTGGCCCTGAATTAGTATTCACCGTGACGAAAAAACCCCACCCTCAAACACGGTAGCCTTTAGCGCGCGCACTGATGACAAAAAGTCTAGTACAGACGTTTCCGCTTGTGAAGTGATATGTATGTAATCTGCATTTAAAACAAAAGGTTAAATAATTAATTTTTTGATTCATTTGCAGTCATAAGAAACGTCACTCTGACTCCTTATCCCGCTGGTATAAAAGTCATTGTGTCACACACGGGCGCCTTGCATGCATGCCCAAAGTTTATGCTAATTCCAGCTCCAAAGCCGGCACAAAGCGTGTAATTTCACCCCAAAATCACAAATTTCATCACTCAAAGGCATTTCTTATGATAAAGACTTATAATTATGAGAAGATCATGTTATAGGCTTCATATAACAGTATGTAAAATCCAAGTCAAATTATTAAATTTTTCTTGCAAAAATCCTCACGCAAAATCTAGCTGAATGTCATTCTAGTATCGTTATGGCCAGTATGTGAGAAGTGGGCGTGGCTTACAGTGGAATTACGTCAGACCTGATAAAACAGAATAACGTACGCGCATTGCTTTAATAAGAGGGGCATAAAATCAAATTTAGTTTTAAGATTCACTCATTTTCAAAACGATAGAGTCCTTGGTGGGGGAAATTGCAAGTCTCTAACCTTATTAAGGCCACGTCACATGATACAATTTACAGGCAACCAGTTCCAGGCAATTTCCAATCAGGAAATTCATTCACATTTCAGTTTTCTCATTAATGTCTTGGGGATAGTGAGTTACAGCTAGAGAGATGCCTCTTGTGGTACCGAAGTGTTCCTTCTGCATGCAGTATAGTTGGTTGCATCCAGTTGCCAGAAACAAATTGACCAGTGTGCCAAGGCCTTAGCGTTCAAATGTTGTAAACATTTCATTGTATACTGGACACTCACTCTTCCAGTGCGAAATTATCCAAGACGTCACATTTAAATAAATCTTGGCTGTTCAATCAAAACGGCATTGATTTGAACCTTTTACAAATTCGTGTGTGGAATGTACAGACCCATTGTTGACATCCACAAGGACGTGATGTTCGCTCTGAATGAGATCAAATAAAATGGCATTTTACACCATTTTAACGTGAAGTTACAGACTTTTAATTAATTTATACTTGTATAAGGACTTAACCTATTGAAAAATGAGTGCTTCTAAAAACTGTACGTTACCTTCGAGGCTCTTTTTATATACCAGGTTGAAGGACATCAGTTCGCGTAATTTAAAGGGAGCCAACATTTGAGACGTGCGCAGTCTAAACTAAAGAACGTCGTAAGATTTTAAAGGGGCACACGACCTTCAAATCTCTCCAAATTTTGCTGTTTGAAATTGCTCCTTATTCTTTTCATGAGTTGTTCATGCACAAAAACACGTACTGTGTTTTGTAATTAACGAGTATACGCGATTATATTAGTCTCTTGAAATACAGCCACCAGCGGAACATTCTGTCCGCCATTTTGTGGAGTCAAAAATTTGGTTCTACAAAATAGCGGACTGTGTTCTGTCACGAAATTACACAAAAAACACACAACTTCAAAGGATATCTTTTGTAAATCATTATACTCTACATTTAAAATGCCTTTCCAACCATATTCATTTCAAAACAAACGTTTTTGTATAGCCCAAAGCGCCCAATCCGAAGGCAATGCGCCCCTTTAAGGTTCGAGGGCCGGAAACACAACATCACAAAGTTACTTTTTGACGATCGAAACTTTGTTCATGTCGTCAGTGAACAGGATCTGCGTCCGTTACCAGACACCGTGCGGTGGATATCCGATATACAAAATGATGGCCTAAACGTTCAGTCGATGTTTAAAACGAAAACAACTTGGACCAGAAGGGGGCTTTCTCAGTCCTCATCATTTGGAAAGTGGAGAAACTCCGTCCGAATCAAAGAGAGATAAAAAAACATAATGTCGATCAATTCAATATTTGTTGGGGGCACAAGAGCAAACAGAAAACATGCCTCTTCAAATAGTTGTGATGTACTTGGCCCATTCTACGTAATTTTTAGTCAATGTTTAGACTGATGGATTGTATGCACGGACTTGATCCGCAAAACTTACTAAGTGTCGGGAATACGGGGAACAACGTACGCCGGAGCTCTCCATCCAAGCGCACACTCAAGGGTCAGAATCGACCCGGATCACGGGTCACAGGGGGCCTGACCCATTTCTGGGTCAGGCTGATACAGAAAGTGTTTTCAAGATGGAAGTTTGGCTCGGATTCTGAGTCAGTTTGACTAATTTCTGTGTCATTTTGACACATAGGCCTATTCCGGGTTACACTGGTCCAGAAATGGGCCTGGGACGCCGAACTGGCTAAGACCCGGTAGTTTTAGAGTCTTCACTACAATCACCACAATCATTGATCTTACGGTACAGTTTTTTTTTATAGAAAAGTTTAAGCATTTATAAAATCTTGTTTTCTTCAATAAGTGATATCATAAAAATAACCTGAAACAAATTCCAGTGAACATTTTTGACCACGTTGTTGGGAACACAAGAATTAACGATGACGTAACGATGTTTGCGCGTGTTACGTGCATGTTATAAAGCTTGCTTAAATTGCTTGGCTAGACAACTTAAAATAGCATCAGATTAAAAATAACAAAAATGTCAGACGGAAATATTTCTCGGGATTACTACAGCGACAGTTTCAGCTTTGTATTATTTAAGACCAGAATGAAATTAGATTTTTGATTTGTCGTCAGTGCTCGCATCAAATTGTGGTCCCGCAAAAAACATGCTTTAATTAAACATTAAAAGGTCCCATAGTACGGCCGGTAGGTGATGGGATTGTGCCTTTGATGATACAAGTGTGAACTTTGACACACAGTCAGAGCATGTCATGAGAAAGATTTCTGGCCATACAGATTTTTCCTCTGAAGAAATAAAGTCGGAGTAAAAGCAATTTTTCAAACTTTCAACATGGCTGCCATTGCTTGTTATTGACAGTAATCTGCAATGGCCATATAGCCACATTAATATCTTTCTCATCACATACTCTGACTGTATGCAAAATGTCAGGCTTGTATCATCAAAGGTACATATATTTCCCTTATTTGCCTACCACCAAAACGTTGGCCGACATTATCTTTTTCAATAAGTAAGTGTACAGTCTAGAAGCGACATTTCGATAGTTATCGTGTACATAACAATTATTGTGTCATACATGATAGCTAACTTGTACATACACGATAGTACATAATAACTTGAGACTTATTTTGTACGTACACAATAACTATCATGTACGTACATGATAACTTTAGACTTATCGTGTACCTTTATGATAGTTAATGTGTACATACGTTATAAGATCGGATTTTTTCGTTCATGTGGTGGCACTATGCTTCTGTTAGTAATGAGCAGATGACCTCAAATTACGAAACCAATTCGAAAAGCTTCTTTCTTGTGATAACAAGAGCAGGGAAATCCCCCGTCTGAAATGTTTATGATTGTCAAATAATCTGCATTGTGCGCTTTCGGTACGGGGCTTCATACAGGGCGGAACGGAGCCTAAGCCCAAGCCCCAATTTCAAAGCCAAAGCCCCAAACCCAAGCTTAACCTGAGCACAGTTGATACCGTCAAATCGAAAGGTGTCCACATGAAATCGTTTTATCAGTCTAGTAATTTGTTATCCTAGGGGCAAAGTCTTCCACATAAAGTTGATTAAAAAAAATGTGTTTAAAGTAATGTAGCAACAAGAGCTTTGGAAAGATGCATTTTATTTAAATCGTTTATTTGTTATGTGAGTTTTTTCTGCAAGAGAAACATATCACGAAGCAGAAAAAATAAGAGAAAATAAGGCAAAAAAGTGCTCCTACGTTTCAACGCTTTCCATCTGAATAATTTTCTATTTTGATTTGGCTTAAATAGATTGTACAAATCTCGTGTGTATTGGAACCTTAAAGTGCATAATTTTATTTCTTTCACATGTTAATGCAATGCAAATTGGAACACAGGGCTCCCCAAAAAGTTCCAATTCGCGCGAGACTTGCAGGATGGTCTATGGTCTACGCATGTCGAGGAGTGCAGTACGACCCGAGGCATGCATTGGCCTCATTTTAACAATGAGAAGCAAATATTAAGCAGCAACTTTGTACCAAACAAGATTTGGGGTGAAAATCATGTTTAGAAAACACTTCACAATGCCTTTAATGTGTCTTCACAAAAACACCCCCCCCGAAAATGTTTGTTTGGCCTAGATTTCAAAATTGTTGAACCATGTTTTCAATTCGTCGACGTATCTGCAGCGATTTGTGTCGGCATAGCACATTTCTTATAATCGTTAGGACGTCTAGTTAAAATGTATTGGGGGCAGAAAGACAGTGATTTGAACAGATCTATCAAGAATCCTGCCCCCATCCCCTTACCTTCCTCGTCGTCCATGTTATTTCCGCTGCTTGGGATCGTTTATCATGCTTTAGATATACTCAGTATTTAGTGAAGCTGCAAAAGCCTGATTATTGTACTCCAAATTATTGCAAAAGTCCTTGTGCGTCAGAACGGGGATTAACTGCAAACCGTGTGTCTTTATTGTTCATTGAGCGGTCTCCATATCAGTATAAGAAAATCACAACAGGTTTATTTTTTCTTTTATTAATAATATTTAGTGCTGAATGTTATTTAAATTGCAGACAAAGGCTGATTTATTTAAAATTCAAAATAGTACAATTTTTAAAAACCTAAACAAGAAAGAAAAATGTTTAGAAATACATACTAAAATAATACAATTAGCTCAATAAATTATGTAAATTGGAAAAATAAAATTGTTGAGATAAATTTCGAATATAAAGTAGTAAACCACAAGGGAAACTGAATGGGTACATTTTAAACTATTAGTCAATAAAACTTGTTTAAGTTTATATATTGATTTATTAATATTTATATATTCATTCATAATATATTGATATATCATATTCAAAGTATATATATTCATCCTGATTTTGAAATAGACAGATGAATATTTACACCTCAAAAGAAAAATAAAAGATATAAGATACAATATCATATGGTGGACTTAGAAGAGAAGATGCGCTATTTTCCATTCAGCAACTCAGTCATGTAAAGGCAGAGGGCTAGTCCTGAAGTGCTATATACACCTGTATGGTTAGAATTTAGGTTGGTTTCTGAGAGACATTAGGGATCTGTACTCAGAGTGTGTGAACCACTCAGAGAAAGGCTGAGAGGAGGATGCTATTGTGGAAGAAACTCTGCAAATTTGCTCTTGCCTTATGAACAATGACGTAACCCGACAGTTTGGTATAGGGAGGCATAGCGGGGGGGGGGGGGGGGGGTCTTTATTGTATTGAACCATTGAACCATCAAGTTATTTATTTTTTCGATCTCTTTTGTTTAGGGGGCGGGGGCAGTAGGAGGCAATGTTTCTTAGCAGGCTGGTTACGCCACTGTTCATGGATTATGTGAAACATGCATCAGTTGAGAGCATTTGACTGCTGCATCCTTGTGTCAGCTAGCGCTAAACCTAAATGAATTCACGCGTCAGTATATCTGTTTAAAATTCTTAATATTAAAAAAGAAACCAAAACCCGTAATTTGTATTTATTTTGAGTATAAATTTGCATACACCCGGGACAGGAGTCCCCCAGATGTGTGAAACCATACAAGGCACATGCCCTACCTGAGCGAACTATTGTACTGAACAAACCGATATGCGTTCAATCCTATGAAAATATACACCACGAAGCACGTCACGCATAAACGTTATTCATGCAAAAAACAGTAAACATGCGACCGGGATGATCAACTTTTAAGAAGTGCAAAGTGGTAGATTTGAAAGTCTTCAGTGAAGTGGAGTTGTAATTGTCATAAGAAAGCAGTCGAACCTCTGAAGATATCTCCACTGAGGGTGATGATTTTTTTAAATTTCGTTCCCAGTAGAAAGTCTTTATAAAAATAGGTTTTTAGGACATTTGCCATACAGCCGAAGTGGTTAGATAGTAGTTGCCGCTAATGCTATTATCTCAGTCGATCCCAGCTAAACAAAGAACGATCTTCGGATCGGTAGGACAATATTTATCGTACTGCTGATGCTCAACACGCTGAGAAGGAGGATGAGCACCCCCTCCCGATAACTATGACGTTCTGGATATTAAATTTGATAAAATGCAGTAATAATTTTCACCAGTCTCAGGGGAGTTGATCTTTTATAATGTTAGAAGGAATTATAGGTTACAGGCAGGGTGTAGTTTTGGTAATTGTCAAAGACCAGAATCACCACATGATGTATCCCAGCGTATGCACAAAAATAACAAACCTGTAAGAATTTAGGCTTGATTGGTTATCGAAGTTGCAAGAAAATAATATGAAATGAACATGCTTGATTTGTGTGCTTTCAGATGCCTGAGAAAGAAAGGCTTCATACCTGAAGCCTTTCTCATATTCAAGTTTTTGGGTGAAAATTACCTCTTTCTCTAAAACTTTAAAGAGGTCGTTTCTAAAAATGTTTTACAATATCAGCAGCTCTCCAATACTCTTTATCAAGTAAGTTTTTATGGTCATTTTTGGGGGGGAGTGATTACCATAGGTATACATTCCATTGAAGAAAAATAGCAGTATATTACAATACAAAATATATATGGGACATGCACTAAAACAGGGTTATTATAATAAATGACAAGTGGTTTAATACGTCACGCTGATGCGCACTAGCGGCGTGCTGAAGTTCCTCAGTCCGTACTCTTCCTAGCCTTTTGTCAAGGCCTTCGTGGCTTGAACAGCTTTGTAGAGCCGCGATCTTCCGGGATTGAAGCGGCCATACTTTGCGTTCACTTTAACCTTAAAACTCTCTCGTTTCACTGTTGTATACAAAACGGTTATTTTTGATGAGACCTACAATAATCAGCACAGTAGTTAATAAGCAGGACAGTTCTTTTCAGAACTGAGAAGTTTCACGAAGTCTCCCGACTTCCGAATAATCTACTCCGCGGTAGTAGAATAAATAGCAAGACAAGTTCTCAAAGAACAAAATCTACATAGCAAGTAGATAATAATACATGGTGTTACCGCAATACGAAATATACATTGAGACCTTGACAGTTTACAAAACATACCCAATACAAGGAGTTAGTCTATAGCATAGAAGTAAGTAAGGTAAACTTACTAACTCAATGCATTTCCTATGGACTTCACATAATCGTTCGAGCCAATGTGTGTGTAGTGGGCTTGGCCTGTGAAAAGGTACGTCTACTCTTACCAATAGAATCCTTCCTCATTAAACTTTGCAAATGTAATTTGGTTTCCAAATGAATTGAATATGGCGACTCATTTAAAACAATGTTATCTCCTTACTCTACCCCTGCATTCCCACAGCTGCGAGATACTCCGTACTTGCATTCTCCACACGAAGTGTGAAGGAATTAAACTGGCTAGCTTTATGTGAAGTGACTTTACTTGGGGCTCTCCACATAATCCGCAAGGTCTTTCCATTCACGTGACCGAACAGAATTAAAAACGCCGACGTCGTTTTGGCGGGAAAAAGGCCCGCGGGAATCTGTCGATATTGTGACAGTTGAGCGCGGGGAATCACAAGTTTGGACCGTGCTACAGTTTGACGATAAAAAAAAAAAAAAACCCGAAAAAAACCTGGAGCCGCCTTTGGGGTTAATGAGACGGTTTTAATGCAATTCCCTCAAGTTTCGAAGTAACACTGAACAGATTTCCGTCGGAATGATGTAGTCACGTGGGATGCCCCCGAGTTGTGCATAGTCCCGACTGATTTTATTTAATCGGTCTAGCCAGGGGCTTGACACCGCTCTAATCTTTGCCATAGGTTTTGGTCTCTAACAAATCGTGTCACGTCTGCACCCTATACCTCTGGATGGACTGTGTATGGTTGTTTTGGGTCGAGTTGACCCACAGATACCTCTCACTGACTCTTCATGGAGAATCAGAGGTCATAAATGGGCCATATTACCACTCCCTTTTGAAAGAGAAAAGTAGACATCCTGGGTGAACATGTGAAAGAAAAGATTCAGCATTAACTTATTTATTGAACTATTTTTTGATACCAAAATTATAACAAGTAAACCTCGAAGTTGAATTCGTTTTGCAATTTCGAGCGCTTAGACGTATTGTAAACTGAACTGGCTAGTTACGACTAAAATCATGTTTAATAAAATGCTGTCTACCGCCCTCTTTTGATTAAAGAAAAGCAGTATTCACGAACGCGTGGATTACTATTAGTATTATGCTAACCTTAGCAATTAAAAAACTAACACTTCTACTCTAGACAGATGTTCTCGATGTAATCAAACCAAAGCTTGGGGAGTCTGCCCCTTCGTCTCTGTCCAATGTTCTTTCCTCTCAGGTTCTTTTAGAGGGTCAGGTGTTTGGTATACAGATCAAACGACCAAAGTAGGACAACTGCTTAATTATCAGTTAAGTGTTTTATAGGCTATAAAGGCAGGGTGTACTTTAGGTAATTACCGCCCGGTTAATGACCATAAAAACTTACTGATAGTTCAGACTACTGGAGAGCTGCTGATTTTTTTCAAAACATTGTTAGAAACGACACCCTTTGAAATAAAAGTAGTTTTAGAGAAAGAGATAATTGATAATTTTCACTCAAAAACTTGAATCTGCCTGAAGCCTTCCTCAGGCATCTGGCAGCACACAATAATTTCTATGCAACAAGGATTTTCATGCTTTCATTATTTTCTTGCAACTTCGATGACCAAATTGATCCCAAATTTCCACATCAGGTTTGTTGTTTTGTGCATACGGAATACACCAGATGAGTACACTGGTCTTTGACAATTACCAAATCATGCCTATACACTTCAACTTCAGCTTTAGTACCTATCAAGTTATTGCTTATGCTTACAATAAGCAACGACAGACCTGTCGTTGTGTACAGCAAATCCCTTTATAAGGACAAACTCAGTTTGAAAAAGAGGACCAAGAAGTCAAAATGAAAAAAAATAAAATGAAAATCTAATCCAGCATGTGCATACAAATTGTTTTATAATTGAGAAATGTATAGGGCGTAGACATTTAAGAAGAATATATTTAAACATTAATTTCTCAAAATTAACTTTACAAAACGTACCAGGCAGGTTTGCATCCACTCCGTGCCATGTCAATAAAAAACCATTACATAGTTGATATAACCTAGTTTTTGCTGTTCTCTTTGTAATCAAAATATCACTATAATCCTATATATTCAAACAAATATTGTTGTTAGTTAGATGACCGTGGCGACCGTCTGTTTTGTCTGCCAACAATTACCCCCCTCTGAAGACGGTCTCTTCGTAAAACATAAATTTAATTTCCTGTAATTTGAATTAGTGTGTGCGATTATATGCGTTCATCGGTGGACGACGCATGTTTGACTTACACAGACACACACCCTTACAGATCCGGTTTGTGGGGTACTGCTATTGTTGTTCTATTATTCCCTTTTCTGAAGAATTCCCTTGTGGGGTCCAATTGTTCCTATTGAAATGACCTTGTGGGGTCCATTGTTCCATTGTTGTCAGGACCCCACAAGTGCCAATCCGTGCGAACACCGGTGGTAATTCCACGCAGTTAGAAAACAAAACACTCCGGAATATCACAAAAACGTGACCATCTTAGATTTTGCTCTTCGGTAACATAAGTCCAACTACCGTAAGTCATTTTGCTTCTTGATAATTGAGGTGGCACGTGCGTACGGAAGGCTATGTTGGCGCCGACGTAGCTCTGCTGCGATTGTAGTGAATCAACGCAATTGAATTTGACCTTTGTTCCATCACAACTAACCAAATCAAAAAGTGAAAATCAATTTCCTGGTGGACCGATACACTTACAATACTTTGAATGTAGATGTTGCTTTTTTGTGTGTGTTTTTTAAATTATTATTATTGGGAAGAATTGTGTATGTAAGACGAGGTAAACATAGTTTGGTTTTAACCCATACCAATGTGAAGTAAAACCACAAGTAGAAAATCTAGTGTTGACATGTTTTTCCCGAGTTTGTTGACACGGAAATAAATTTTACTCTTTCCCATATATAACGATGGAGGTTCCTGTGAAAGAGGAAACTAAGCTGTTTTGATATTCGGTGAGGTTTAGTCAGATTTGAAACCCTTTTCAGTGAGCTGGTTTGATAATGTTTGGTTAGGTTCAATAAAATTGATGAGTTTATTGAGGTACTTTGAGGTGATGACGCTCAACGAGGTTTGGTGAAGTTCGGAGGTTTATATGAGATTTGCGAGGTATGATGTTTTGTGAGTTACAACAAGATTTTGTGATTTTCATCGAGGTTTGCTGAGGTTCGTTGAGATTTCGTGAGATTTGAGGCCTCGGGAGGTTGGGTGAGATTTGATTAGGAGTAATGACGTTTGGTGAGGCTCACGTATGATTTAGAGTGGCTTGCTTTAGTTTCCGAGAGCTAAGTTAACTAATGTTTACTTGTTTAAACCCCCCAACTACCTTATTTATATAATTAAACAAAAACAACAGACGTTTTGATGGTGGAAGAAATGAAGTTGTAGCAATTTATGTAGCAATCTGGTACCTTGACCTAACTCCATACATCCATTATTCTGACATTAACTTTGAAGACCTTAGCCAAGTTAAGCATAAAACGCTTTCATCTCCGTATATAGATGATTAATTTGAAGGTTTGTACTCGATTTATGTACGTGACACCCTAAGGCGGTGCGACTCAAATACACTCCTGATTTCCCATAAGACCCCAAATTGTCATATTTAATCAGTCAGCCCGGCCCGTATTTACGGGGAAAATCACTTAGAATACGCCGCAGTGTTTGTCCAAAAATGAGCCAGTGTTTTTCCCGTGTAATGGTTGTGTAATGACCAACACATCATGCAGTGGTTATTTGAGTGAGTGATCTGGCGACTGAGGATAGGCTGCCAACGACACGAGTCCGTTTTGTTGGGTCGTTTATTCTTGGACAAGATAAGTCCATCTTTGAATTGTTTACACTTAATTAGTTATTTCATTTAATTATTAATTCATTTCATTTCATTTCTCTCTTTCTTACTGTTATGTATTTAACAGAAATATCTTATCTTATCTCATCTCATCTCATCTCAAGTTATCTCATGTTATCTCATGTTATCTCATGTTATCTCATGTTATCTCATGTTATCTCATGTTATCTCATGTTATCTCATGTTAATTATCTCATGTTATCTCATGTTATCTCATGTTATCTCATGTTATCTCATGTTATCTTATCTCATCTCATCTCATCTCATCTCATCTCATCTTCAATATCTTATCTTATCTTGTCTCATATTAATTTATTCATTATATATTTATTTATTCATTCAATTATTTATTCATTTGATTTTTAATAATAAAATTCATAAATAAATCAATCAATCAATTAATAATCCATTATTCCAGTATAATGACGCACTACAAAGCTAAATGATATCTACCTTCTCCATGTGAAGCCCTCTACTCTTAACAATATAATAAACTCTAAATCCTTCAACATTTTACAATGATTAGAATGCAGGAGCCATTTCTGCAATAGTTCACTCAACTAATTCAAACATTTGTTTTTCTTACACGAAGTTGCACATTGTCGTTAAACTTTGTCCTCTTATACCTCATCAGACGCATTTGTCACCATATCAGCGTAAAATTTCCAATTATCCTAAAGTAACATTAGACTTGAGACCCATTCCAACAAATCTGCTGCCCAAATCCAGCCACCCACCTGCAAGGGATTAGAATGGAGACATTCATCCTCAGATGTCTCAAGGAATCCTCTAATTCCAGCCACCTGTCCTTATAAGAAAAGCGTCTCAAACCAGCAAACCATTAACTCATGTTTACACGTATTTATTTATTTTTTTTCATTCTCAAAAAATGTGAATGACAGGCTTTTACGGAAATCACTTAAGACAGTCTGCTTTACACAGGCTGCTATATTTCTTTCGCATTTTATTTTGCTATACGGCAGTTTAACCTTCGAAATGTTTAGGATGGAGTGCTATTTGAGCACTCCCCAAACCCCTTAAAGTTCCCACTTTAGATGTACTTGTGTGCCTCTTACATACTTGTAAGGTCATGTCTTCGCACGTGTGCGCATCTAAGGTGCTATTTCCTCCGTGTTCGAACGACTCCTTTTCAGCACTTTTGGAGATGTAATGGGTAGCGAACAATTCAAGCCCTAAGCATGCCGGTTCGAGTACAAATTGTTAAGAGGTATTATAAAAAACCGTTGTTTTGACCTTACTTACTTGTTTGTTCTCTCGGCTTCTCGATGGTCATTGTGATATGTTATTGGCTTGTTTCTGTGTTACCTTTAAGGTCTAACTTCAAATGCTACTCAGTATGCCTTAAGCTTGGTTATCCACCCTCGTTAAACGATTCGCGTTTAAGGTGTTAGTGTACAACATTGGTATTGCCAATGAACCTGTATCCAAACTTAATGACTCAACATATACATGAAATAACAAACCCTGTGAAAGTTCAAGCTCAATCGGTCTCAGAGTCATGACAACAGTGACAAAAAACCTTATATGTTTAACTTTTTTTCAAACATCGGAATTTATCCTGCAGGATAAAGACTATTGTTTTACATCAATTCTTAAAAACTATGGCATTTCAAGCAAAACTATTTCAAGGGACTTTTCCCACCATGACCATCTTTACACCCATGTAAGTTATGTGCCAAATCTGTGAACATTATAATTTTCAAATCTTACAATGTTGTCCCAGCACCCTTAAAAGGCAGATATACCTTGGTAATTACCTGAACAAGTAATGAGCATAAAAAATACTCTATAAGAGCACGGGAGAGTTGTTGATATTACAAAACATTACTAGAAACGACCCCATTTAAACGACCCCATTTGAAGTAATGTAGTTTTATAGAAGGAGGTGATTTTTCACCCCCAAATTTGAATCTGAGAAAGGGTTCAGGCATGAAGCCTTTCTCAGGCATCTGAAAGCACACAATTTTATATATATATTATTATTTTTTTTTTAAATCTTCGGACAAAAGTACATAATTATATACATTTTTAAAATTGTCCGGGTCAAGACAAAAGTTTAAAAAACTGTCATCATAGATGTGTCAGACCCAATAAAATCCTCTACTACAAAGTTATATACAAAAACCAAAATACAAAATGTGAAGCAAACGTGACTCACTTAAGGAGACAGGATAAAAAGACAAATAGGGCCACAAGCAAAGCAAAAACAAGAAAACTTGATTAAAAGGAGATTAAAAACATTAATGAGCAAAAATCAAAGACAGTTAAAATGCTCTCTCATCTTGGATCTAACATATAACATATATAACAAGGGTGTTTTCTTATCATTATTTTCTTGCAACTGTGATGACCAATTGTGCCCCAAATTTCACAGGTTTGTTATTTTATGCAAATGTTTGAATACACCAAGTGAGAATACTCGTCTTTGACATTTACCAAGTGTATACCCATGTCTTTGAGAATTTGCACGCAGCCTATAAGCGCGACTAAGTTTATTATCTGTATAGTTTATGATGTGTATATAATTATTAATGACACCGTGGCAATCTAATAACGTAGACATCGCACAAACATTTCGGTTTATTTCACAAAACGAATATCATGTCGTCCGCAACAACAGTTATTATACAAAGTGGAGCAGAAAGAAGGAAACCCACGTTTGACAGCAATTTTCACCTACTTGTTGAGCAGAGTTAAAACATTTATATTAATGGTAATTAAAATATTTATCTTTTAACATAAGTGACGAGACAATGGCTGCAATTGCATACTTTGTCCGTGAGATATGGCAGTCTAAAGATTTCATGTGCTTGTCCATGGACGGTTTTATTCCATCCGCTCGACTGAGCTCTGAAGCTCGAATTGAAGACAAAAACTACTACACTTTAAACAATGATTTTTACTTCATTTTCTGTTTTCATGCGTTTCTTTAAAAAGGGAGGGTACTACTTTTGTTATTACTCCAAAAATTAACGAGCATAACAACTTACTTGGTAAAGAGCACTGGAGAGCTGTTGATGTAATGAAACATTGTTAGAAACGACCCCCTTTGAAGTAATGTAGTTTTAGAGAAAGGTAATTTTTCACCCCAAAATTTTAATCTTATGGCTTCAGCATTGAAGCCTTTTTCATGCATTTGAAAGCACACATATCTATACAACAATATTGTGTATTTTCTTTCATTATATTCTTGCAATTGTGATGACCAATTGAGCCTAAATTTTCACAGGTTTGTTATTTTACACATGTTGGGATACGCCAAGAGAGGGTACTGGTCACTGACAATTACCAAATGTAGACACTGCCTTTAATATCATCCATGTTCCGTGTTAATTTTTCTCAAAATCAAAAAGATGACGTGCATTTTTTAATTCATATACATACAGACTTACACGTGGAAAATAGTAGTTTGGGTGACTAGTTTTCAAATTAGCATAAACACTATTCTTGCAATTTTTTAAAAGATGTTTTTTCAATATGTACGGTTTAAGAGCTCTATTTCACTATTATATTATTATTTTTTTAACCACACATTTCAAATAAGTTAAGCAACGAGGTAAAAATTCCTTTCAAATATACCCTGGAAAACCATCAAAACGGAAATTTTTTCTAACAAGTGAGGCACCCGTAAGTGTCCAGTGTATTATGAATAAATATTTCGTTTGTAAATACTATGTCCCCCACTGAGGCGGAAGTCAATTTTGTTAGCCAGCAATCTTTGCTAAATATGAGCTGCAGGTGGCTCAATTAATGACCTGTAAGTCTCGCTATAAATAAGTCACTGAACTAAGCATAATAAAGTAAGGCGGTGCATCAGCCCGCAAACAGAGATCACAATTCGTCGGGAAAATGTTGACAGCAAACAGAACAGAGCTAGGCGAACTGCCGTTTTACAAGCATCCATGTTCTATCAGCATACCGTACTATTTTATTGTCAACACTAGAGTTTCTACCCCCATCGAATTGCAATCAGACACGGCCAATACCTCTACTGTTTTCCCCTTATATAATCCTAGCTCGACTGTCCCCCTGGACTGAACCAAACCATATCTATGCCAACCTGTTGGAATGCCCCCGGATCCCCTTATGCATCATAACCCCACCAGGGGGAAGCAAGCCTTGTTATAGCCGGGGCTAGCTGAAGCCCTCACCCCGGTGTAAATGGACACCCCTAGCCGTTTGCCCCGCCGTTCTGATTCTGTCCAACTGAGACGGTGAGATTGGATTTTGAATTGGATGTGAGATTGACATTAGTGCGCACGGCATTCCCAATAATGTTATTCAGATGCAGTTTTGAAGCCAAAAAAAAAAAAGAAAAAAAAAAGAAAAAGTAGAGTGCTCTCCCCACGAGATGGGGCTCGCAATTTACCAAAGACATCTTAGACCGGATTTGTTTGAAAATTTTCCCCCCGAAGGCAGTCTACAATTCCTGTGAATGTTTTTGTGAATACATTACTTTTCTCGATAAGAATTTTGAGATATAAATTTGGAAACCAATTTGTGGAGGTTTCCAGCGGTATTATCGCCTTTGTAGCGAGGATAATATCAAAATTGTATCTATATCTGTATTCGCTCATATTACAATTGATGCACCAGCATCGTTTGATGGCAATCTTCGCATCAAACTCTTAAATTAAAGTCTGCTTCTAGCGATGCAACAAGAATACTGAGGTATTGAACGTTACATTCTGAAAACTCCTGGGTCAGAATTGACCAGTATTTCGGATCTCCGATGGGGGCCGGATCCATTTCAGGGTCAGGCTAACCCGGAAGACTGGTTACACAATTTGATTTTGACTCGGATTCTGCGTCAGT